>JAWHQI010000043.1:5110000-6540000 GCA_033032865.1 Dactylorhiza incarnata
GATAATGACTTAAAGCTGCTCTTAGTCTGCTTTCCCAATTGGCATGCTCTGCAAAGGCTTTCCTTCTTGTATGATCCAGAAGGTAGTCCCCTGACAAGATTGCCCTTTGATAATTTGGCTAGAGTTCTATGGTTTACATGACCTAGTCTCCTATGCCACAAATCAGTGTTTTTACTGACTTGGTTAAACAAGCAGATTTCAGGTTTGGCTGAATCAAAATCTACTAAATAAACATTAACTTGTCTATTTCCTAAAATGACATTATTATTTTCAGAAATGATAATGCATCTAGATTGGTTGAAGCATACCTGATAACCTTCATCACATAGTTGACCTATGCTGATGAGGTTATGTTTGAGTCCACTTACATAGGCTACCTTTTTGAATGTGATTGTCCCAATCTGGACTGATCCATAGCCTTCTGTCTGTCCCCAATTGGAATCTCCAAAAATCACTCTTGGTCCAAGCTTTGCTTTGTAGTTGATTAATTTGGCTCTTGTTCCTGTCATATGTTTTGAGCATCCACTGTCCAAGTACCACTGTTCCTCTGTAGTAGGACAGTTCTTTTTCTGCAATAGAAAGGAGGTTAGGTGTTCTTAACCCAGGTTACCTTGGGTTGCTTTTTGTAACCTTGAAATGCAGAAATATAAGAGACAACAGGTTGACTATGATAACCTTGAGGGTGATATTTTCTAGGAGGGATAATCCAATCACTAAGTGAATTCTTCATTTTAGAAGAGGATGTATATTGTCTGTCTTTAGTAAAATTTGCGTTCGACGAACTTTGTTGTGTTCGTCTACCTGGTTCGACGAAAGATGTGGCATTCGTCGAGCCCTGTCTGCAATAGGTTTGCTGTTTAGATTTAGGCCTTGGTTTTCGTCGATCGCCGTTCGACGAACTTGCTTGTGCAATATTTGTTTCAGAAATTTTTCCTGTGTCTTGTATTGCTTCCTTCTCTTTTGCAGATACAAATTTTACTGGGGTGGATAACATATTCTTCTTCAAAAGAAGAGGTTGATTAGATGATGCCCCCAAGCCCAGTTTACCAGTCAGCCTGGCATTCACTGTGCTTGTGATGTCCATCAGCTTGAGACTTCTCCCATTTAGAGAGTTCTCTAGCTGCTTGGCCTCAGTTAGCTGTGTTTCTAGAGAACTTACTTGTTCCCTGGAAATTCTTAGCTCATTTTTGAGGTTAGTGTTTTCAGTGGATATTCCATCCATCTTAGCTAACTTGTCTCTCAGAGCAATAATTTCTTTCTCTGATCTGATCATATCTTTACATAATTGTTTAAAATCATCTTTAAATTGTTCTGAATGAAAATCAAAACTAGAGATTACCTCATCCTCATTTGCTTCCAATTCATCATCTGAATTGTCATTTGATGAGGAGGCATTGATTGCCATCATGCAGAATTCCTTGTCTTCTGTTTCCTTCTCCTCATCACTGGAGCTGGAGGATGACTCAAATTCAGTGTCACTCCAGGTTTCAGCAACAAAGCCTTTTTCTCTTTTCTTGTGGCCTTTTGATGAGTGTTTGCTGGAGTGTTCCTGCTCTTTTCTCCTGCTTTTCTTGTGAGCTTCTGGACATTCAGTGATGATGTGTCCAGGCTTCCTGCACCCAAAGCATATTATTTCTTTAGATGGAGTTTTATCATACCTTGGCTTTTCATTGTGCCTGTTGGGTTTTCTTCTAAAGTCCTTCCTTGCCATCTTGTAAAATCTCTTTGCTAAGAGACTCAGCATCTCCTGATCACCAATCTTCTTTTCTTCCTCTGTTGCCTGAAAGGCAATGCTTTTCTCTTTCTTTGAGGATGAGGAAGGAGAGGCTTCTGCTTCTCTGCTTTTTATCAGCTGCTCATAGGATTTGAGCTTTCCAAGAAGATTCTCAGTTGTAATCTCATTTAGTCCTCTGGCATCTTTAATTGGCCAGATTCTTGTGTCCCAAGAGCTGGGAAAGCACATTAGGATTTTGTCATTAACTTCAGTGACTGTGATCACTTTTTCAAGGGTTCTTAACTCAATAATGATGAGGCTGAGTCGGTTGTACATGTCTGCAACAGTCTCTGATTCTCCCTTTTTGAAGTTCTCATACTGGGAGATCAAATATGATCTTCTGTCTTTTCTCTCATCTGCTGATCCTGCCACCATTCTTGTGAGGGAGTCCCAAATTTCTTTGGCAGAGGCGCAGTCAACCACCTTTTGAAATATGTCATCAGTCATGGTTTGTGCTAAGATATTCATGGCCTTTGCATCAGCAGTTTTCTGTTTCTTTTGTGTTTCTGTCCATTCTGGAGGAGGGACAGCTGTTGTGTCTGATGTTGTATTTGTTGTTGAGGTTGATGCAGTTGGAGGTCCTGTCAAAATCGAATTAAAAATTTCTTCATCAATAGAATTCATGTAAAGTTTGATCCTTGCTTGCCACAGTGGAAACTTGTTCAGATTGCACATAGGAGGTCTTGTGCTTGAATATTCTTTGTTCTGTGTCATGGCTTTAATGGACAAAACCTTTAAAGTAGTCTAGATCTATCAGATCTGTTGGTTCAGGTGTTAGCCTGCAACAACCAACCCAACCTCTGATACCAATTGAAAGTGAGGATAGATCAAGATTACTCTAGAGGGGGGGGGGGGGGGGGGGGGGGGGGTGAATAGAGTATTTTAAAATAATCTTACTTAGCCCAAAAAAAAACTGTATAAAACAATTTTAGTTATTTAGTATATGTGTAAGAAAGTGCAGCACAGGTATAAACACAAACTGGAACACAGCACAAACAAATAATAAAGGCAAGCACAGAAGACACAAGGATCTATAGTAGTTCCCCACAACTTGGGTACATCTACTCTTCTACCACCCTGGTAGGAAATCCACTAAGGCCTTTTTTGATCAGGTGAGCCTTCACCACAGAGCTTTTGATCAGGTACTCTAAACCACAATTTAACTTTTAAAGGGAGCTAGAACCCTGTACACAGTTATAGGATAACAATAAAATAAAAGATATGATGTCTTCTCTTTTCTCTAACAACAGAGAAGACTAGTGGATTGATGAAATTGTCAGATCTCCCCCTGTGAGTAGGAGTAAGTAAACAGGAGAGAAAATCTGCTCAGGGTGTAGGTCTTCTTGATCTTCAGAGTATCTCCAGCACAAGTTCTCTAGAGGAAAAATGATGCAGATGATTTCTAGAGATTGAACGTAGGTGTCTGGAAAGAAAGAAGACTTCAGAGAGAAAAAATAAAGAGAGTTCTTCTTGAGGAATATGAATGTCTGAGTAGCACACGGCCGCACTCATGTATATGTATCTGTATCTCTCTCTAGTATAAATAGCAATGATAATCCCCTTTTTTTTTATTTGGAGAGAGAGAGTTGATCCTCTTTAAAATTTCAAACAAGGCTGGAAAGGAAGGAGACAAAAAGGAAGATTTTTCTGGAATACCAATATATTAAATTCCTTGAAACTTGCAATCTGCCTTATAAAATAATCTGCACGCAGCCCTTAATTAATGCAGCAACGGTCATGAAATCTTTGATAGAGAATACTGCAATAACTGACTGATATTTTAATTAGACCAGATGTCAGCCTTCATAAGAGATCCTGAGGATAACTCCCAAAAATAATACTCTGAATAGAAGAGGTCACGGAATAGAGAGACTCTGAAGAAGTTCGTTGATCTGAAGGGAAGTTCGTCGAACTTGATCTGGGAAGTTCGTCGAACAAATAGAAACTTTCATCGAACAGAACTTTTGAAGTTCGTCGAACCAAGTTCGTCGAACGAAACTTGAATTCGTCGAACGTACTGGAGGTTCGTCGAACACCCTGACTTAGCTAATCTTCAAATTTCTTCTAGACTTAGCCTATGACCCTTATACTATACATGTTGGGTCACAACAGATCCTATACCTGGAAATAGGCATCCTAGTCCAAATCAGTAGTAGGGTTGAACTGTGTTCCAACACCACACTCCCCACTCACCCGCCCCCTTGGGGGCGGGTGGGGGAGATCCCACTCGCCCGCCCCCTTGGGGGTAAGTGGGGGAGATCCCACTCGCCCTTTTAGGGTCGGGTGGGAGG
The DNA here is from genome assembly GCA_033032865.1 of Dactylorhiza incarnata. Taxonomy (NCBI): domain Eukaryota; kingdom Viridiplantae; phylum Streptophyta; class Magnoliopsida; order Asparagales; family Orchidaceae; genus Dactylorhiza; species Dactylorhiza incarnata. Next base: position 5,114,066 of record JAWHQI010000043.1, read on the forward strand.
AAGCCTCACTCACCCTTCTTGGGTAAGTTGGGTCTCGCATAACTTTGTTTGGATATTCGATAGAAGTGGGAGTGGACGTTTCAGGTCCCCCCCCCCCCCCCCCCCCCCCCGCTTGCCTTGGTCGCGACGTCAAGTCAAAGTCGGCAAAGAGCTGCGGATAGTGGAATCTCGACTATCCGCAACTCATTTTGTGGAAGTCTATAAATAGACCCCCATGGGCACCTTGGAGAGGGTTGGTTCTTCTCTCCCCCTCGCATGTTATTTGTGAGCTAGCACTCCTACCCCCTGTTCGACTAGTCGATAGGCATGTGTTACTCAGTGCTCTCCAGGGTGCCCAAGCGCAACATTGGCTTGGGAGGGGAAGCTCTCTTTGATCTTCCGGGTGCGTGGCGGGACATCCTCGCTGCCGCTCAAGGGGTCTGTTTAGGGACTTCAAGTCTTTTTGGTGCAAGGTTCTTTGACTCTCCATAACCGGTCACGTGTTCAGGCTTAGGTGAAGTAAGGGTCGGCTGCATCCCCCTTTACGAACGTCGGAACCGGTTCTCTGGTTTCAACATGCAGTACACGCTCGTGATCTTTGAATTTTTAAAATCGGCGCGGTCTGGTGCAATTTTGTGGTTTTGCAGTTTCAGTTTTTAACTTTTAGACCGACTTACTATATATTATACAAAAAGTACTCTCACTTGGTGTAATGCGAAATTTCTACGCCGGGCCTCAGACTTTGAAATTCTTCTTGCAAAAAACTGAACGGGTATACTTTTTCCCTCTGTTTTTTTTTATTTTTGACCTCCCCCATTCAATCCGTCATGTTTGGTTTGTTTCTAGTTGGAACCGATCGGAACCGGACCGAACCGCATAGAACCGGATCGAACCGTTAACGGACGGTTTGATTTTGGTTTTTGTTGAACCGGAACCGTTAACATGACGGTTCCAAAAATTATGCTGGAACCAGAACCGGAACCGGTCAAACCAAATACGATTTTGGTTCTAATTTGAAGAACCGTTACCTTAGCGGTTCGGTTCACGGTTTTAGTTGAACCGGAACCGAACCGGAACCGTGACAGCTTTGGGCAAAACTGATGTAAAGGGAAAATGCATCGAGATTTCAGGAAAACTGAGAAAAACATTAGTAGAGGCTCTGTGCAGACAATTTGGGAAGCAATGACTCACTTTGGTTGCAGAGAGTTTGAGGTTTCACGATTTTCGCGAGTTTGATTTGAACGGAGAACGAAGATATATCCATGGGATTGCGTGTGTGTGTGTGGGGGGGGGGGGGGTGACATACAATTGTGGAAGTCACATTATCAATTTAGTTCTTGAAATAAATAAATAAGGCAATTGTTATTTGCAGACCATAAATGTCTATCCGCAGACCATTTCTTTCTCATTTTATTCGACTTTACAAATTGTTGTCCGCATACCAATTTTAAATTTGAGCAGTTCATATCTGTGTTCTCCCGAGAAGGTCTCGACAACGAAGGAATATCTGTGACGTCCTTTTGAGCACTTCAATGTGTGCACGAATCATGATTCATAAAATAAATGCGCGAATAGAGACCAAGTTGAGGAAGAAATATAATTTCTTCGTTGTTCATGCAATTTCAATTTTTGGGGGGAAGATTTAGATAGCTACAGTTTGTTCGGGAAGATTAAGATAACTAGGGTTACTCTATCCCTGTGTTAAGTGTTATGCACCTCGTAAACGGATAGAGGTCCCGTGGGGTGCGATTAGTAGAAACTCCATCATTAGAAAGTGGAGGTAGTAGGACCAAAGTCCAGCCCATGATCATGGGAGTGGAGGAATTCGCTGACACGCAATTCGCACTTTACCAACGTCGGGTGCTGCCAAACCGCACCCCCCATGGTGGGGGGTGCTGCCAAACCGCACCCCCCGTGGTGGGGTGCGACCAAGCCGCACCCCCCCCCCCCCTCTTGGTGTGCGGCCAAACCATGCGGCTAAGCCGCGCCTCCCATGGGGGTGCGGCCAAACCCCCCCCCCCCCCCCCCATGTTGGGGTGCGACCAAGCCGCTCTCCCCCGGGGTAGGCTGCAGCCAAGCCTCCGCCTTGCGGGAGATGCGGCCGAAACAACACCCCCCTCGACGGGTGCGGTCGGAGCCCACTTTCCCCTTAGGGGAAGGGGGGGCATTTTCCTATTTCCCGAGTGACGCGGCCTTCGGAGGGCGCGTCCTCGTTTGCATGGTGACTGCTTTCCAATAGCGCTCGTCCGTCCTTCGTTCACTCAGAACACTCATGTTCGTTGCACGCTCAAAGCGCTTTCGTGTTCGTTGCACGCTCAGAACGCTTCCGTGCACACTCAAAACGCTTCAACGTTCCCGACATATGCACAGTTAACCTTTCTTAATTTCTCAGGTTGCAGGTCCCATTCGTCGCCTTCATCACCTTCAACGAAGCTGCCCGAACTGCCCAAACTGCCCGAAGGGCGAGACGGTCATTTACAAAAAATGGTGATCCGTGCGCTTCGGATCGGCGAACGTGATTCGCCCATCAGGTGGTTACGGTGGTTACGACGGTAAAATTACCGGACTACCCCTGCCCAAGGCTATAAAAGGAGCTCAGGGCCTTCATTTCAGGACACCTTGCCTTTTGCACCCGAGAGATATCCGTTAAATATTTCCTCTAAGTACTCCTTCGACGCTCGAAGATCTCCCTCGACCCTCAAAGATCTCCTTCGAGGCTTCGAAGATCTCCTTCGTGGACTTGGAGATTTCCTTCGCTCTGGAAGACCATCTTCCTAAGCGATTCGGGAATCCTTCAGGTCCCGAAAGACGACTCAGCGATCTCACTTTCGTTCCCAGAAGAAGAAGTACTTAGCTTTCCGAGAGTTGGCTTGTCACCCTCGGAGTTCTCTCTCACTCTCTCTACCGTTGTAACGAGCCGCGTCCTGTCGCGCTTGAATTCTTAGTTTCCAATGGTTACCCCCAGTATATAGTAGAATTTGGCCGGCACAGCTCCGACCGCGTGGATTTTCACCCTTTCCGGGTTTTCCACGTTAAAAGTCCTCGTGTCATTTATCGATTCATTCATTGACTATTTGCGCGCTCGGTTTGCTTTCGAGCTAAGGTGGTTCAATTCGACCGGTCTACCAGAGCACCCGAGCGACCCGCAAAATTTTGGCGGCGTCTGTCGTGTTCCCAAATCCTCCGCAAAGACTCTCAAAGGAAGTATTTGCTTCAGGGCAGTACTCGATATTGATCGCAATGGCGAGAAGAAGTGCCCATACTACCGAAGAATCAATCCCTGGGGGGCATGTTGATCCAACACCCTCCCACTCGCTCATCAGCACTCCTCTCGTAGAAGGGACCATGAACGCACCTATTGCGTCACTAGAGGGACGTGTGCGCCAGATAGAAGAACACCAAATCGAGATGCTTGCTCTCCTAAGGAACGGAGGGGCATCACGAGCTCCTAATCCTGCCCGCGAGCAAGACAATCTGCCTCCTCCAGCTTTAGATCGCGCTCCGACTGAACACATTGCTCGCAAGCGCAACATTCTGGAAGAAGAGATCTCCAACGCAGCCAACTCAGCACGCCCAGTCCACCCGGCCATAGAACCCGAAGCTCATCATCACCGCTACCGCCCGGAAGCAATAGGCTTCGGGCGTGTAGAAGGAAGGCTTACTCGCGAAGAAATTCGTGACATAATCATTGAAGAAGAACAAGCCGGGCAGCGCGCCTCTTTTGCCTGTCACCCTCATCATCACCGCTCACCATTAATGCTCGATGTCCTGACACATCCGATCCCGCATGGCTTCAAGCTCCCGAACATCGAGGCGTTCGACCGAACGGACGATCCGCTAGAACACGTCAACCACTTCACCACTATCATGAGGATTTGCAACGCCACTGACCAACTGATGTGCCAAGTGTTCCCGACAACACTAAAGGGCCAAGCACGCACTTGGTTGCACTCTCTGGGGGAGTCATCAATAATTTCGCAGAACTAATTCAGCGATTCACCGACCAGTTCATCGCCAACCGCAGGACTGTTCGAGACCCCTCCCATTTTTCGGGGATCTGCTAGAACGACGGAGAAACTCTTAAGGATTTCTTCCGCCGCTTCACTACTGAGGCACGACAAATTCCAGGGGTGGACCCTGAGCTTCTACGAGGAGTTTTTCTTCGAAGGCTCCACCCCGGTGGCTTCTACTCTGCACTAATGCGGGAAACTGTGCCCAGCTACCCAGACCTCATTCACCGAGTCGAGGCCCGGATTGCAACTGATGAGGCAATTGAAGCACACCACTAGCAGTTTGAAGGAATCTCAACGAGGATGAGGGAGGAGCCACCGCCGCAGGCGATTCCCAATAAGAACAACAAGCATCGCGACAACCCCAACCAAGACCGAGGATCTCGCCAGCATCAGGACTACTCTCCCATTAACACTACCAGAACTGACGTTCTCCTTGCCATTCGTGATAGCAACGCGCTTCACAGGCCCGAGCCGCTTGCGCCGAACATAGGAAACCAGTCACAATATTGTGATTTCCATCGCAGGCATGGACACAGTACTGAAGGTTGTAACCGGTTGAAAGAGGAAATCGAGCGTCTTGTCCGACAAGGCCTCCTCGAAAGGTTTCTACTAAACCAAGTCCCGAACCAGCACGAACCTCAGGAGGACAACCCAGTAGAGGGCAACACTGCACCCCTACGCGGATGAGCCAGAGGTACCAGGCAAGGGAACTTTCCCTTAGTAGAGCACACACAGTCTGCGTTTCATCTATCATCAATTTCTGTTTTTTGCTTCTTCCAATTTTTTACTTTTAAACAGTAAGCCGCAAGATTGTACTTACGCACATGTATCCATGACATATTACTGCAGTTATTTTCTGACTCTATTAGCGATACGCAATGAAAGTTAAGGCCACGACCTTCAGTATTAACACCATGCAACAAACTCTCCAATGTGGTGATAAGGAAAAGCCTCCTGCGAGTGGAGGACACGCGTCGAGCACGATAATCTTAACTAAGTCTGCCCAAAAGACAATCTCGTCACCGCCCTGCTTGGGCATCTAGCCACCACGCTTCTTGGGCATCTCACCACCGCGCTGCTTGGGCACCTCGCCTCCACGCTGCTTGGGCATCTAGCCACCACGCTGCTTGGGCACCACGCCTCCGCACTGTTTGGGCACCTCGCCTCCGCGCTGCTTGGGCACTGGCGACCGTGCTGCTTGGGCACCTGGCCACCGCGCTACTTAGGCACCTGGCCACCGCGCTGCTTGGGCATCTCTCCTCAGCAATGCTTGGGCATCTCTCCTCCGCGCTGCTTGGGCATCTCGCCACCACGCTGCTTGGGAACCTTGCCACCACGCTGCTTGGGCACCTCGCCTCCCCGCTGCTTTGGCACCTCGCCACCGCGCAGCTTTGGCATCTCGCCACCAAGCTACTCAGGCCCGCAAAGAGACAAAATCTCGCCAACTTGGTAAGGATCGTATGTTGTCACTACAGTCGTAAAGCCAAGGACGCGCGGGCTTAGAACAGCAGAAGGGAAGACCCTACCACACACCTGGAACGCCTAGAACATGCGCCGCTTTTATCAGTAATTTGAATTTTCTACTATGTAAAAAGCCACGAGCCCAGACCCACGCAAACTAATTTCTACTATGTAAAAAGTCGTGAGCTCAGACTTGTGCAAACTAATTTTCTATTATGAAAAAAGTCGCGAACTCGGACTCACGCAAACTAACTCCCTACTATGAAAACTATGTTTTGACACCAACACCTATGTTTGAGCAAAAATATTATGCATGTTTCTCACCGTCACAGTAAATCACAGCACCGTAAGGGCCTGCCCCTCGCTCGGATGCCACGTTTTAAAACACAAACACTTTTTATCATTAACTTTGGGGCCCTGCCCCTGGGACTTCGCGCTGCCGCTGATCGAAGGTCAGCCCTTCTCCCTGTAGTATGGTCCCGACGTCGTAAGGGCATGCCCCTCTTACGACCGTCAACGGTTTGAATGCAAACGCTTTTCACCGCCCACTTTGGGGCCCCGCCCCTGGGACTTCGCGCTGCCACCGATTTAAGGTCAGCCCTTCTCCCCACAGTAAGGTCCCGATGTCGTAAGGGCATGCCCCTCTTACGGTCGTAAACGGTTTGAACGCACATGCTCTTCATCAACCATCATGGGGTCTATCCCTCTGACCAACGCTTCGACAATAACCAAAACAACGGATCCACAAGATGCAAAAGCGCCATCATAACGTTGTACATAACAATAAGTGCCTAACCGAACAGGAAATGAAAGCAACCTCACACTCATCCTCCATCAACGATTCTGACCCAAGACATCACAAAGAAGGCGATGAAACCTTTAAACTCCTCCAAGAAGCGGTGTGGACTTCAAGGGTTTGGGGGCAATTGTTATGCACCTCGTAAACGGATAGAGGTCTTGTGGAGTGTGATTAGTGGAAACTCCATCATTAAAAAGTGGAGATAGTAGGACCAAAGACCAGCCCATGATCATGGGAGTGGAAGAATCCACCGGCGTGCAATTCGCGCTTTACCAGCGTCGGGTGCGGCCAGGCCACACCCCACCTTGGGGGGTACAGCCAAACCGTACCCCCCAAACCGCACCCCCATGGTGGGGTGTGGCCAAACCGCACCCCCCCATGGGTGTGCGTCCAAAACGCACCCCCCCCCCTCATGGGGGTGCGGTCGGAGCCCACTTTCCCCTTGGGGCGCGTTTTTCTATTTCCCGAGTGATGCAGTCTTCGGAGGGCGTGTCCTCATTTGCATGGCGACTACTTTCCAATATTTCTCATCCGTCCTTTGTTCACTCAGAACACTCTCATGTTCGTTGCGCGCTCAGAACGCTTTCGCGCACGCTCTGAATGCTTCCATATTCCCGACACGCGCGCAGTTATCCTTTCTTAATTTCTCAGATTGTTGGTCTCGTTCGTCGCCTTCATCACCTTCAACGAAGCTGCCCGAACTGCCCAACCTGCTCGAATTGCCCAAAGGGAGAGATGGTCACTTACGAAAAATGGCAATCCGTGTGCTCCGAATCGGCGAACATGATTCGCCCGTCAGGTGGTTACAGTGGTTATGATAGCAAAATTACTGGACTACCCATGCCCAAGGCTATAAAAGGAGTTTAGGGCCTTCATTTCAGGACACCTTGCCTTCTGCACCCGAGAAAGCTCCGTTGAAGATTTCCTCTGAGTCGTCCTTCGGCGCTCGAAGATCTCCCTCGACCCTCAAAGATCTCCTACGAGGCTTTGAAGATCTCCTTCGTGGACTTGGGATTTCCTTCGCTCTGGAAGACGATCTTCCTAATCGATTCGGGAATCCTTCGGGTCCCGAAAGACGACTCAGCGATCTCACTTTCGTTTCCAGAAGAATAAGTACTTAGCTTTCTGAGAGGTGGTCTGTCACCCTCAGAGTTCTCCCTCTTTCTACCGTTGTAACGAGCCGCGGACTGTCTGTGAAAATTTCTCGTTTTGATAATTAGCGGAAAAATGGGAACTAGGTCGCAGGAACACTCTCAACCCAACTGAGCACAATAAACCAGAAACAAAGAAGGAACACGAGGACTAGTATTCAAAACTCTTCTTTATAATTTGAAGTACACATGGCGAGACATGCTTCACCAATACTATCGAAGAAGAATAACAACATGACAAACAGAAACCGCCCAAGCCGCCCGACTTAACAAGGCTGTCCGCGCAAACTGCTAAGCCGCCAAACCGCAACTCAACACGTGGACTACCCATTATTCCAATGCTGAAACTGTCCGCCCGAGCAAGGTCTCCTGACCGCTGTCACTTAGCCACTCCTAACCGCGAACACTGCTGCTGACTAGCTGAACAGAAAATAGACAGGCAAGGCAAGGCGCCTAACCGCACGGTCTGATCTTATTGAAAACAAGAACACAAGCCGAAGAGAAAAGCTGCCGCAAACCGCGACCACCTGCTGCTACCCGCTGCTGACTGCTACCGGCTTAACCGCTGCGATCTTCACTGAACAAGTCAGAACCACACACAAGCCGCGCAACCTGCGAACACAACAGAGTCAGATCTCAACCCGAGCGACTAGAAAAGTCTAACCGCACGAAAGACTTGCGAGCTCTCGCTTACTGTTCATTGTGTTTGATCTGAGGGAGAGGTCCTATTTATAGGCGCGAGGTGGAGTGTGGTAACCGCCCATAGGGATAGGATAACTGCCTCAACTCGGCATTGGGTAGAAAACAAACCGTGCGGCTTAAAGACAAGCCGCACAGGTCTAGCAGAGCACCAGGACTTGAAGCAAACTAAGTCCAAGAACAAGCCGGACAGACAGACCGCCAACCCGCTACGGGTAGGCAACCCGTGCGGTATCCAGACAGACCGCTCGATCTTCTGCGGGTAGACAACCCGCGCGGTCTCAAGACAGACCGCTCGACCTTCTGCGGGTAGACAACCCGTGCGGTCTCAAGACAGACCGTCCGGCCTCCACTTCACTTCAATATTTTCAACACTCCCCCTTGAAGTGAGAAGTGGAAGTCAACCCGAGTAAACCTCGTAACCGAGTGAATGGTCCCTTCGCTGGCAGCTTCGTGAAGATGTCAGCGACATTGTCCTCGCTCCGCACATGCTCAACCATCAGAGAACCCTCCAGCACCTTTTCCCGAATAAAATGATGCTCGATCTCGATGTGCTTGGTCCGCGCATGACAAACTGGATTATTAACCAGTTTGTGGGCACTCTCGTTGTCACCGTGTAGCAGAGTAGGACGTCGCACCTCCTCATGGATGTCTTCTACCAACCTCCTCAGCCAGATGGCTTCCTGAGCTGCCAAGACCGAAGCCTTGTACTCCGCTTCAGTGGTAGAAACAGATACCGAATTCTGTTTCTTGCTGCACCATGATATAGGTGCAGGGCCCGCCAAAAAGACGTATCCAGATGTCGACTTCTGATCATCCGAATCTCCCTCATAATCATCATCCATGTAACCATGCATGTTAAAGCATGTATCTCTCCTATAACAGAGACCCAAATCAGATGTCGACTTCACGTACTTCAGGATACTCCTGGCCGCCACCAGATGAGGTTTTCGTGGCTCCGCCATATATCGACTCACCCTGCCAACTGCATATGCAATATCCGGCCTGGTAATCATCAATTATATCAGACTCCCAATAAGAGCCCGGAACACCAATGGATCAGAAATAATCCGACCCTCATCCCGCCGAAGCTTTAGAGCAACCTCAAGAGGAGTCGAACTACTCTTCCCTTCCTGCATGCCGAATCTCTTAACGATTCGCTCCGCATAGCCCTTGTGGGAAATGAGCACTCCATTCTTCTGCCTCTCAACCTCGAGCCCAAGGAAGTGGTGGAGCTCACCTAGATCCTTCATCTCAAATCTGATAGCAAGCTCAACTCTTAGCCTTGCTACCTCCTCTTTTGAGTTCCCGGTGACAATCATGTCATCCACATACAACAGCACGAGGACCTGAAGCTCTCCCTTCTTCTTGATAAACAAGCTAGAATCTGAGTCTGAAGCAAAGTATCCGCAGAAATAGAGATATTCTGCGATCTTCCCATACCACGCCCTATGCGCTTGCTTCAACCCATAGAGGGCCTTCTTCAACTTGCAGACGTGTCCTGGATGAACTTTCGATACATACCCAGGTGGCTGAACCATGAAGATGTCCCCGTCAATCTCGTCGTACAAGAAAGCATTCATTACGTCAAGTTGCCAAATCTTCCATCCTTGGCAAGCTGCCAACGCAATCACCACCTGCACCGAAGTAATCTTGGCCACTGGACTGAACGTCTCCTCATAATCCTCCCCATACTGTTGTGAGAACCCTCGAGCAACAGGGCGAGCCTTGTACTGCTCGATACTACCATCCGCCTTCTTCTTCAATTTGAACACACACTTGCAAGTTACAGGAGTTATGCCATCAACCTTGGGAACAAGATCCCAGGTTTCGTTCTTCCTGAGGGCAGCCATCTCCTCATTCATGGCATCTTCCCACTCCTTGACTCCAGTGGCTTCCTCAAATCTTGAAGGCTCTCTCTCGTCCAGATGGCCAGCAAAGAAACATGAAATAAAGTTTACCATGTTTCCTTCTGTATAACGAGCTGGTGGGATTATAGTCCTCTTTGACCTTCTCAAGGTCGAAACTGGACTAACCACTTCTGCTGCTTCTTTAGAATCAACTCTGTTCTCAGGCGTACTTGGAGCATTGCTCCCCCTGCTTCCAGAACCTGAAGCATCTGCCCCAAAGCTTGACACAACTGGAGCCCCTGGTGAAACATGCAACTCCTCCTGAAGACCTTCTGCAGCTTCCTTTTGCCTTTCAACCTTGCTATCTGATAGTTCTATACTAGAACTCCCCTGGTATGACGCCAGCTCGTCAAACACCACATCGCGAGATACCACAAATCTCCGCGTCTGAGGATCCATGCACTTCCAGCCCTTATTCCAGTCATCATACCCAACAAACACTAGTTTACTCGCCTTCGCGTCTAGTTTTGTTCTAAGGGCATCAAGAACGTGTACATAGCAAGTTGAACCAAACACTCGTAAGTGTCCCACACCGGGCTTCTCCTTAAATATTAGCTCATGTGGAGTCTGCATGTTGATCGGACTAAGAGGCATCTGATTGATGACAGAAGCAGCACAAGACATACCCTCCGCCCAGAAGGACTTTGGAATATTCTTGGCATGAGGCCAGCACTTCACGATTTCCGTCAAATGATGGATTTTCGCTCAGCAACTCCGTTCTGTTGTGGAGTATGTGCACAAGAGATCTCTCTCCGGATGTCGTGCTTCCTGGAAAAACTAAAGAGCTCACCTGAGGTGAACTCACCTCCATTGTCAGTTCTCAGTTTTTTAATCCGCAATCTAAGACGGCCCTCCACAAGCTCCTTGAACTCCACAAACTTCCCGAACGCTTCTGACTTCTCCTTCATAAAATACACCCAGGTATATCTAGTGTAATCATCAATCAAAACCAGCATATACCGGTTGCCTCCAAGACTAGCAGTGTTGGTCGGGCCAAAAAGATCACCGTGAATCAACTCCAACGGCTTCTTGCACCTGCTCTGTGACTTGTCAAATGGAAGTCGATGAGACTTTCCATACTGACACCCCGCACAGACATGACCCTCTCCCATGGAAGATAAACTAGGCAAGCCTTTCACAAGGCCTTTTTCCGCCATAGTCTTTAGCTTCACCATGCCAACATGCCCTAGTCTTTCATGCCAGATAGCCGCGCTATCATTTGTTTGTATCTTATCAACATAGAAACTTGTTGATAACACAAACAAGTCCTTTACCCTTCTCCCAACATGAACTGTGTCAGCTTGCACCGATGACACATTCTTAAGAAATCTCACTTCTGTTGGACCAAACAGAATGTGATATCCGGCGTCTACAACGTTAGTCACTGAGAAGAGATTTTTCTTCATACCCGGCACGGGATAAACACTCTGTAACTTGAGTGGACCCTTATCACTGCCTAAAGAAACCACCCCCTCTTGCTTGACTGCATGAATAGAATCATCAGCGGTAATAATAACATCATTACCTGAATAGGGCTGCGCATAAGAAAGCTTTGACCCATCTCCGATGAGGTGATGACCACACCCCGAGTCAACAATCCAGTACTCCTTATATTTGATAGAAGAAAGAACATCAACGGCCGCCGCCGTTAGATTTGCCGTAAAGGCACCCTCTTCTCCCCATTCAACTTCATCATTCCTGGATCCAACTTCCTTCTTGCCAGCAGCATGCCCTGCCTAAAGATTCAATCGGCAATCCTTCTTAAAGTGACCAAGCTGATTACACTTGAAGCACCGAAGTCCTTCCTTTTTCTTTCCATCAGACTTAGGAGCATGATTCCTCTCCTGCTGACCTGAAGTAGAAGGACCATCGCTTCCAGATGATTTTTTCTTCTTGTCCCACTTATTCTTCTTCCCAGAGAAGAGCACCTCAGTATCTCCACCGGAGACAGACATCCCAGCCATCTGCTTTGTCAAACTTTCCTGCGAAGCAAGCAAGTTCTCCAGCTCAAGCAACGACGGCTGATTGGCCCAGCCTTGGACAGAAGTGACAAAGGCCACATATTCTCTCCACAAACCACGAATAATGTGCCTCTTCGGCTTTGCCTCAGAAATAGGCTCATCTGGATCCAATGCAGAAATCTCTGCACAGAGGTTCTTCATCTTTAAAAAGAAAGTAGAGACAGAAAGATCACATTGAGTGGCTTTCGCCAACTCATTTTCTAAGAACTGTAACCGCACTACATTCTTTTTATTGAACAACCCGTCAAGAGAAGTCCAAATCTCAGCAGCAGATCGACATCCTATGATGTGATCAAATAGCTCTGATGTAATTGCCCGCTTGACAGTAAACTCGGCTTTCGCATTTGTTTTCTTCCAAGCTTTCACCAGCTCAGCATTCCCTTCAACAGGGACAACTGCTTGTCTCGCAACTCCTCCGAAAACCTCCCAGAGATCCTCCCTAAGAAGATAGTTTTTCATACAAGACTTCCACTTCTTAAAGTTAGTCTGTGTAAGAAGCTCAATACCAAGACCTCTTGCAATTCCACCTTCCATTGCAGTACTACTGATTTACTTGTGCTCCAGAAATCCAAGCAAGATAACTGCGGCTGATTCACTGCTCAAACCTCTGTTCCTCTGATACCATGTGAAAATTTCTCGTTTTGATAATTAGCGGAAAAACGGGAACTAGGTCGCAGGAACACTCTCAACCCAACTGAGCACAATAAACCAGAAACAAAGAAGGAACACGAGGACTAGTATTCAAAACCCTTCTTTACAATTTGAGGTACACATGGCGAGACATGCTTCACCAATACAATCGAAGAATAATAACAACAAGACAAACAGAAACCGCCCAAGCCGCCCGACTTAACAAGGTTGTCCGCGCAAACCGCCAAGCCGCCAAACCGCAACTCAATACGCGGACTACCCGTTATTCCAATGTTGAAACTGTCTGCTCGAGCAAGGCCGCCTGACCGCTGTCACTTAGCCGCTCCTAACCACGAACACTGCTGCTGACTAGCTGAACAGAAAATAGACCGACAAGGCAAGCCGCCTAACCGCATGGTCTGATCTTATTGAAAACAAGAACACAAGCTGAAGAGAAAAGCTGCCGCAAACCGCGACCACCTGCTGCTACCCGCCGCTGACTGCTACCGGCTTAACCGCTGCGGTTTTCACTGAACAAGTCAGAACCACACACAAGCCGCGCAACCTGTGAACACAACAGAGTCAAATCTCAACCCGAGCGACTAGAAAAGTCTAACCGCACGAAAGACTTGCGAGCTCTCGCTTACTGTTCACTGTGTTTGATCTGAGGGGGAAGTCATATTTATAGGCGCGAGGTGGAGTGTGGTAACCGCCCATAGGGATAGGATAACCTCCTCAACTCGGCATCAGGTAGAAAATAAACTGTGCGGCTTAAAGACAAGCCGCACAGGTCTAGCAGAGCACCAGGACTTGAAGCAGACCAAGTCCAAGAACAAGCCGGACTGACAGACCGCCAGCCCGTTGCGGGTAGGCAACCCGTGCGGTCTCCAGACTGACCGCTCGATCTTCTGCGGGTAGACAACCCGCGCGGTATCAAGACAGACCGCCCGACCTTCTGCGGGTAGACAACCCGCGCGGTCTCAAGACAGACCGTCCGAGCTCCACTTCACTTCAATATTTTCAACATTGTCGCGCTCAAATTCTTTGTTTCTAATTGTAACCCCCCAACATATAGTGAAATTTGGTCGGCACAGCTCCGGCCGCGTGGTTTTCACCCTTTTCGGGTTTTCCACGTTAAAATTCCTCGTGTCACTTATCGATTTATTCATTGACTGTTTGTGCGCTCGGTTCGCTTCCGAGCTAAGGTGGTTCCCTTTGCCTTCTAGATCACCCGAGTGACCCACAACAGTAAGGAAGGCGAAGAAGACGATCAAAGTTTTTTTTTTATTTTCTTTACTAATATGCAAATAACAAAAATATCTGTAAATAGACAAACGTGGTTTGCGAATAACAGCCGCCATAAATATATATACACACACACATACTAGTGACAATGTACGGTGGTTCCCCGTGTCCCGCGCGACAGTACCCCGGCCACGACGGTAACCATGCTTTGACGGCTTGTGAAACAGTTCACTTCTCAAACACATATTGTTGTGCAAACTAAGAGTCTCATTATTAAATGACTCTGGTCTACTGAAAGACAGTAGATTTCCACAAAGGTGAAAGAGAGGAGTACTTATGTTTTGTAGGGATCCTCTATAATTTTTTTTCCATTCTTTATAGCTTAGATTTACTTTCTACAATGTTGTGTGTAGTTTTATTTAATTTGTGATCTTTCTTATGATTTGTGAGTACCGTGTGTTGAAGCCAGGAAAATCCCGACTCCAAAATTCGGATCAAAGTAGCCGGAGGTTACTGATCCTGCGATCAAACTCCACGACTCGGATATCTAAAATAGGAGAGAGAAAACGACTATAAGCAAACCCCAAATGCTCCAGCAGGGAGGTCCCACCACATACCCGGAAGTTTGGGAGAAACTTCCCCTCCGCAACCAAAAGCTGGGCGAGCTACTAGACGGGCATGGACTTGGCGAGTATCCAGCTTGGGGGGACCTCGACCACTTCCAATAGTGTCATTTCTAGTACCCCTAGGGGTCTATTTATAGAGAAATCCTGGGGGGATCCAGACGAGTATACTGCCTATGCTCGCGAGTTACAATGGCTACTCGCCCATACTCACGAGGTACTCGCCCAAGCTCACCTCTTGCTCGCTTGTGCTCGCCTTTGCTCGCTCATGCTCGCATCTGCTCGCCTCTGCTCGCCCCTTGCTCGTCCATGCTCGCACATGCTCGCCCCTGCTCGCCTCTGCTCACCCATGATCGCTTCTTGCTCGCCCATGCCTGTCTATGCTCATCAGATCTGTGAATAGGCGCCTCCTTAGGCATTTTTGATCTCGACGAATTACGGGTTATACACAATCCCCGCTTTTTTCGAGTTCGATACAAGCTCGAAAAAACAATGTTGAACCCGTAGTTCAGAGAGATGGGTGCTAGACGGTATAGGTGTGAGGTCCTTCCCAGGAGGGGATCTCAACTGTAGGGGGAAAAGAGTCGACACCTCGCAGGAGCCGAGCTCAACTGGAGGAGGAGAAAAGGTCGACATGTAACAGGAGTCGAGCTCAACTGGAGGAGGAGAAAAGGTCTACACCGCACAGGATCCGAGCTCAACTAGAGGAGGAGAAAAGGTCGACACGTAACAGGAGCCGAGCTCAACTGGAGGAGGAGAAAAGTGTCGACACCTCACAGGAGCCGAGCTCAAATGGAGGAGGAGAAAATGTCGACACCTCACAGGAGCCGAGCTCAACTGGAGGGGGAGGAGAAAAGGTCGACACCTCACAGGAGCCGAGCTCAACTGGAGGAGAAGAAAAGGTCGACACCTCATAGGAGCCAAGCTCAACTGGAGGAGGAGAAAAGGTCGACACCTCACAGGAGCCGATCTCAACTGGAGGAGGAGAAAAAGTCGACACGTCATAGGAGTCGAGCTCAACTGGAGGAGGAGAAAAGGTCGACACCTCACAGGAGCTGAGCTCAACTGGAGGCAGATAGAAGGTCGACACCTCACAGGAGCCGAGCTCAACTGGAGGTGGGGAGGAAGAGTCATCCGAGGAGGCAAGTAGTCGGGTTGCTGGAGAAGGGCTCGGACAGAGGCCTGGATTACGATAACTCCACAACTCGATGACTTCCTTTCACTCGAGGGGGCAAGTAGCCGATATGCAGGAGAGGAGCTCATGTAGTGACTCGCTCTAGGGCGACACCGCGCTGAAGGACTTCTTTTCTCCTGAGGGGGTGAGCAACTTCAGGCTAGGAGGGCGACTTCCAACTCTACTCTAATAATCTCTCCAGACGGATGAGAAGTACAATCGGGGGGATAGCTCGGCCAACGTGCAAGGGGGAGCTGATCTCGACCGTCAGTGCAGAGGCTTGGTCTTAGGAGGACGCATTAAAAACCCGGTATACTTTCGCATCACCCGCTCTGGATATTATGAGAGCTAAGCAGGATACTCATCCTATAACCCACTCGTGACGTGAATCGATGACCGCTTCAGCAGAATTTCGTCGCATTGCCTGGATAGGGCATGACTCTCTGAGGGGTCCTTCTGGATACACACACTCGAGGTCTCCACTCTGCCTGCTGAGAAGTTTTCAAGAATCACAATAATAATAACAGGAGTAAGAACATGTTAAGGCAAGTAGGGAGTGACAGTTGGGGAGGTCGAAGGGGACACACCATCCCGAGGCCTTCATCTTACTCAGATGTTGGATGTTGACCAGTAGGGAATGACAGTTGGGGAGGTCCAATGGGACACACCATCCTGAGGCCTCCATCCTACCGCGCTGCTGAATGCTAGTTGGTCAAATCGGTCATCTCTTCGTCAAGTTGGGGGGGGGGGGGGGTGGCGTCCGAACTCTACTCTGATAACCTCTCCAGTCGGATGGGAATTGCAGTCAGGGGGTAACTCGGACAACGTGCATGGGGGGAGCTGATCTCGGACGTCAATGTAGAGGCTTGGTCTTAGGAGAACTCACTCCCGAGGCATTATCCCACCACTCGACTTGGGTTTTTACGAGAGTCGAGTCGGAGGCATGTTCCCCAATCGGTTGTCAGGTTGCAGAAGAGTCTTCATAATGTCACTCAACAATCAGAGGGGATTAACCGCACCAACTCATATGATTGGAATAATTGACAAGAGATTAACTTTACTGCGAGCTTTTTGCTCTCCTCCAAGTTGCTCTGGCAGTAAAACTGATCATCGCTTCGTCGAGCTGGGGGTTGGTGTCCAAATTCTACTCTGATAACTTCTCTAGTCGGATGAGAAGTGCAATCGGGGGGTCTCGGCCAACATGCAAGGGGGGAGCTGATCTCGGCCGTCAATGCAGAGGCTTGGTCTTAGGAGAGCTCACTCCCGATGCGCTGTCCCACCACCCGACTTGGATTTTTACGAGAGTCAAGTCGGAGGCCTGTTCCCCAACCGGTCATGGAGATTCTATTTTACTTACTTTGAATAGCTCTTGCCAGAAGAGAAAAACAACTCTCGCGGCCCATGTTTCTGGGGGCGAGGAATTTTTTTTAAATGAAATAAACACAAAGAGGGGGAGAATACACCTTCCCGCTCAGGGATAGAACCTCTTAAGGTCATCGCCGCTCCAGGTATTCCCAAGCAATTCCCCTTCATGATTCTGCAGACGGTATCCGCCAGTCTCGAATGTCTCTTGAACGATGAAAGGTCCCTCCTAGTTCAGGTTGAGCTTCTCGACAACAATTGATCTCCTTGTTGAGCTTTTAGGTACTTCTGAGCAGTTCCTCATCTCATAGAGGTGAGTAGTTAGAGATATCTTTGCTAGTATGAGTCGCTGAAGAGATTAAACAAATAGCATAGCTGCATAGTTGCTGAAGCGATGACCTCACAAGCATGACCAGCTTAGAATTATCATGGAATGCTGGTTGTTGGAGAAGATCATCGTGAGTAAGAGCTTGTGGAATACCAACTTGAAGACATCACGAGTAAGCATCCTCGTGGAATGTAAGCCCTTGATGAAGATCATCGCGAGTAGGAGCTCGCAGAATGCTAGCTTGAAGACATCATGAGTAAGCATCCTCGTGGAATATAGCTGATGGAAGGAGATCATCGTGAATAAGGAGCTTGTAGAATACCAACTGAAAGACGTCACGAGTAAGCATTCTCGTGGAATGTAAGCCCTTGATGAAGATGATCACGAGTAGGAGCTCACAGAACAGTATATGTGTTTTCCCTTGGTGACGAACTCGTCATGGATCACCCTGTTTGTTAGTCATACAAAAGCACTCACGGGCTTTACCAAAGCACCAGTAAGTATGAACATGTATGGAAATCACTGGCATTGGAGAAAGAGGAAACTGAGGGGGGGAGTGCCCCTTTTGACCGGTCAGCGGATGGGGGTCAAGGGGGCAGCGCCCTTTACGGGGTCGGGGGCAACGCCCCTGGAATTTTTTATTTTCCATACTTGTCTGGCCTTGAAATCGCCTCTCAGGAACTCGCCATCCTAAACTCGCCTCCCTTGAACTAGGCACCAACTTCTCACCACCTTGCGAGTAGAGAACTCACCCTCGGGAGTAGAGAACTCGCATATGGGCGAGTAGAGATCTCGCATATGGGCGAGTAGAGATCTCGCATATGGGCGAGTAGAGATCTCGCATATGGGCGAGTAGAGATCTCGCTTATGAGCGAGTAAAGAAGAATCTTGCTTGCCTGCATGAAGTCGCCTCATTTGATGTTGCTCGTCTATGGGCGAGTAAGGAAGGAGCTCGCCTATGCCGAGTATCGAAGTCGCCTGCATGAACTCTCCTCTGGAACTCGCCTGTACGAACTCGCCTCTGGAACTCGCCTGCATGAACTCGCCTCTGGAACTCGCCTGCATGAACTCGCCTATGGACGAGTAAGGAAGGAGCTCGCCCTACTCGTGAGAAGTCACCATACTCGCGAGTTATCGTCTTTGGCCTCTAGCTCGCCATCTTGAGCCATGACGTCTTCTCGCTAGACTTTCCTCCTCTGAATACGATTCACGCTCACCGCACCAAAGTGTTGAAGCCAGGAAAATCCCGACTCCAAAATTCGGACCAATGCAGCCGGAGGCTACTTGCCTAGCAGTCCAACGAGAAAGCTTGACCGGCAACGACAAAGAATTAGGAGAGTAACAACGACAACAAGACCCCAGGTGCACCATGGGCGATTAATTTTTTACTTCCCCCTCTAGAGTGAACTCACTTTATATTGTCTACTATTCTACAATTTCAATAAATACAAACAATGCAATAGAAGTGGCAAACATAAATGAGTGTCAAGTAGGGATGCAAATTTGGCCCGGGCCTGGTTGCCCGGGCCCGAGCCCGATTAGGCCCGGGTCTGCCCGATTAGGCCTGAGTCTGGTTAGGCCCGGGCCGGGCCTAAGGGGGCTCACCAGGCCCCCAAATTTAGCCAGAGCCCGGGCACTAGGGCCGGGCCGGACCCAGGCCTGGGCCCGCATAAAAGCCCGCCTAAATGTTTTCTGCCATGAATTTGCTGCCTGGCATTAATGTTGTTTCTCAGAGTTTCTTAAATTGGAAACTCTTATTCACTGTAAATAGCAATTAGTATTTGCCGCATAATATTTTTTTACCATGAATTGTGAATTTGCTGGCCAACAATCGGCATTAATGTAGCAAATTCATGACGCCCAACATTAATGCTGCCAAACGAAAGCAAATTGTTGCCGTTTGGCAGCTGGTTAGCTGCCAAATGACAGCTAGCTATGAAATTTGGGGTCTGCTTGGGCCTGGTTTTGTGGGCTCAGCAGATCCCTTTATTTTGCAAGGGCTCGGGCCCGGTTTAAGTAGGGCCCAGCCTGGGCCTGACAGCAAAAAAGCCCGGGCTCAGGTGTCCCGGGCCTGGCCTGAGCCCTACATGCCTTTTTTGCACGCCTAGTGTCAAGGCTAAACAAGAATGAGATCGAGTAAATTCATTATGCATTGTCGGTTCAAAGGATTTGTGAAGAAAAATAAATCTTGGAAAATTCAATGTACACTAAAGAGGATGCATGAACAATCAAGAACGATCCTTTGAAACATGAAGACAAGGGACAACCATATAGGGCAGCCCGATGCACAAAGGCATCCCCGCACAACGAGGGTCCAGGGAAGGGTCCCACAACAAGGATGAAATGTAGGCAAACCTTACCATGCATTTGCAAGAGGCTGCTTCCAGGACTCAAACCCATAACCTCAAGGTCCCACCACAAGGGACAACCCCATACCAAAAAAGCCTAAACACACCTTAATTGAAAATTTACAAGATGAGTTTAACTTGTACCAACTGTTGGATTATTTTTCATGTATTCATATTTTTGTATATATTTTTCGAATTTTGAAAACACTTATAAAATAATTACATATTTTAAATAAGCAGAGTTTAAAACATAGGATGCTAAATAAAAGAAATCAGAACTCAGTATATTTATATATAGGTTTAGAATCGAGTCAGGGTAAGGCGTGAGATCACTGCCCGAAAGAAATTGCACCACCCTTCAGCAGGGCTTTCAACCGATACTCACTCCTCCAAGGTACAACACCCGGCTACATCCCAAAAGCTCTGATGTGCGCGGACACCGAAGAAGCACAGAGCACCCGAACTCCCACCGGATGAAGCAAATGTGAAGAAAACAGAATCACCGTAGAAGTTGCAAGAACGAGAGAGATAGATAGATAAAGAGAGCAAATTTCCGAAAGCATAAAAGACGTAATGAAACAATTCAGAAAAATCTCATATATAGGAGTTTCAGAAAAATAACACGTAATTAATTACAACGGTTATAATTGGTAAGTGTTAATCGTGCAGAAAGACGTTGGAGATTTTCAACGTAAGAGAGTAATGACGAGAAAAATGCGTAAAAGAAACGGTTAGAAAAAATACGCGTAATAACTGTGTTACGTCGAATTCATATCGACGTTGCGTCGAAATCATATCGACGCAACTCGACGCTACGTCGAGTTCTTATCGACGCAGGTTAAGTGACGAGTTCTTGTAGACGCAGTTGGGTGCGTCGAGCTCCATTCAACGCAACTCCAACATCAGACAATCTTTTTGACGCCACTTCGAGTATGGGCACCGTAACAGGGCCGCGACCCACACACCCCAACCAAATTCTCGCCCCCATTTAATCAGGTGGTAGGTTACGTTGTTGAGGCCAGGGATCGAACCCCCGCCCCCTTTGATAAGAAGAACTTCCATGTTCTCCCATCAAGGGGGTCTCGACTCAGTTGGTGATGGGAGATCATGGAAGTTCTCCTTATCAAGGGGGTCGGGGGTTCAATCCCTGGCCTCAACAATTTAACGCCTGATTAAATGGGGGCGGAGATTTGATTGGGGTGTGTGGGTCGCGACCCTGTTACGGCGCCCATGCTCTGGGATTGGGGGCCAGGATTAGGGGCAGAACCAGCCGTATTGCCCACCCAGGGGTGGGGTTACGACTGTAACACTATACATGATATATATCTGTTGTAGCATAAATCTCAATTAGAGCTTCTATTTAATATCCAAAATTATATGAATGAATACATGACATGGTAGAAGATACATACTAAACTACTGCATAAATAGAGTGCAGAAATCTCCAAGTAAATTGATAGTTAGATGAAACAAAGGAAAATCTCCATCACTAGGCACATTCTAAGCTTTGATAGCATACTTCCTCAACGGAAAGTACATCTCCTTCTCCCGCCCAGTCTTTAGCGAGACCTGCACATAATTTGACCAGTTGTTCATCAGAAAACTATCATAAATGTTAGGGGACATGCTTCTCTTGCAATAGTTAGATACAAACTTGTGTTTTCAAAAAATATCAAGAACCAACTTTTATTTGATTTCATTTATTTCCCTAATATTATATTCACTATATATAAATCATTTCTATTCATTTATTTAGCAACTTCAAGTTATTGAGTTCAAACTTTATTGGGTTTTTACTTTAAGCAAGTATATAAAATTTATAGAAATTTACACCAAATTTTTTTCCTAAATGAATGTAAATCTTTATAGCATGATTGTAGACACAAAATAATAACATGAAGATATGACATTAAAAAAAAGCACTGAGAAAAAAAATAGAACCTTTGCGGCCAACAAAGAATTTTGCAGTTGATCTTCATCCACGGGAACTGTGCACAACCCGCTAGTATTCCTATTAACTGTGTGCCAAGTTGCACTACACTCATGTTGTCAATGTTCGTGTTTACCACCATGGATACTTGCTGACAAATAAAAGATTGATATGGTTCTCAACAAATTGTTCTCTCTCTAGATTACTGATTGAGGAAGCTTTTAGTTGCAGATTTGTGGAAAGCTATTTACATGGATTTCCAGTGGTAATATTCTTCGTTTGTTGGTTTCCAAGTAAACAATTTCGTAAGATATTTGGTCACATGGATCATCAAAAATCACAAATTATTTCAATTCCAGCATGTTCTCATTTTTTTTATGTATCCAAAATGTTCTTTGTTACTAAATAAAACATGTGTCTGAAAAAAAGAAAAGAATATGCATCCAAACATGCTTCCATTTAAGCATGTAGGATCAATCTATTAATTTTAGTTGGTTCAAGTATTTAATTAAAACATATTTGAAATGATATAGACCACAAAATGAAAGCTTGTTTGAGCAAATAAGTCATCTTCACAACACTAACAACGAAAATTCTTCAATTTCATTTCCATATTTTAATGTCTTAACTCTATCAAATCAACTTTTCACACACCAAAACAATCTAAATCTAATTAAACTATCTTTATGGCATGCAAAAGCTAGATAAACTATCTTTATCTTTATCGTAAACAATCTAAATCAAATTAAATTATATAAATCTAATTAAACTATCAAATCAACTATTTGTCTATACACATCCAAGATTAGTATACACCGCTCTAAAAATGCTCAACACTACGACAATCACTTGCTGTCAGTGATGTTTTTGGACAAATTTTTGAAATAGCCTTGATTTAAACCAAAAATATAGGATTAGCCCCCTTTTAATAATCCTTCTCACAATAGCCCCTTTTACTATTTCCCCTGATATTCTACAGTAAATTGTCGGATCTTTAGTCATTTAATAATTTATTTGCCTGACATCTGCAGTAAATTGTCCGGCTTAATAATTCATTTAATAATTGTTTGTCGGTTCTTTAGGATTTACGTCATTTAATAATTTAGGTGAGCCTCCTTAAATTCACTGTCTTATTTTTACTATTGTTGTTGAGTTTAATATGTTCAAACATTTTGATTTCATTTTGGGTTTTTGGTCGGGGCAGCAATTACGACCGGGCTTCAACAACAGAAAGGTTTTTTTGGCATACAAAATTTCACTAAGAAATCAGACATTAGGAGCAACCCAGGATAACAATTTAGGAGCAAAATTAAAAGTGCAGTTTTACAAAATGAACATATGTTAAAACAAAACGGCTTAAAAAGTCCTCTAAAACGTCTTCAAATAGATAGTGATTCATTCCTTGCTACAGCTAGCACATTCCTCCAAAGTGCCTGAAAAAAAATTTTAAAATAAAACATTATTACAAATATTGAAGTAGATTAAATAAAATTTTATAGACAAATAAATTCTAACCTTCTATTTTCTGGATTTGTGAGACAAGTTGCTCGATTGTGTCCCAAATTTTTACAAATATCACATCTTTTATTAATGCGATCAATGTGTTCAACCATTGTATTATGATGTCGACGAGTTTGAGAGCATCCAGTCCTTCGTATTAAAGTAGGTGGTTGGAGCTCAATAATACCTTGTGTTGCGTCTAATGGTTGTCACCCAGTAATATTTGGAATACAATGGAAACTTCCACTGTACGTATTTTTGTAACTAGATATTGTATAAACGTCTGATACGAACTACTCATACGAAACACGTCCAGATGCAAGTGAAGCAATCATATGAGCACAAGGGATATGTTCTAGCAAATTGAATGAATGAATTATCAACAATTATGTGATCAACCCAACTATGATCAACCAAAATTGCTCGTTCAAATATTTATGTGACTCTGTTTTGAGTTTCAGAAATATTTTCATCATCATCATTATCAAGCGAATCATCACTGTTGTTATCATCTACATCATTTAGATCAATATCTAATCCTTGATGATGATACATTTCGCACTCATCAAATTCAAATTCAGCACCATCAGACATGATTATAACATGTCAAAAACACCGAATAAAAAAACAACATTTATTAATATCTAATTACTAATTAAAAACATTTATTTTAATACAACATTTATTAATAACTAATTATAAAAAAACAATTATTGAAACGAAATAATTATAACAAAAACCTTAGGTAAAGATATGCAAACCTTAGATAAAGATTTGCGAGTCTTATGTAAAGATCTGCGAGCCTTATGTAAAGATCTGCGAGCCTTATGTAAAGATCTGCTAGCCTTATTTTTGTGGTTAACTATGATGTAGATGATTTCTTTTAGGTTTCGTTCGTTTGGTAGGTTTTGAGAGACAGAAATTGGTTTTGACCGAAAACCTATGACGCAGGGGTTTTGGAAATGGGCAAAAAATAAATTTTGGTGTTCGTTTGGAGAAGGTTTTGGCGCAGGGGTTTTGGAAATTGGCAAAAAATAAATTCTGGTGTTCGTTTGGAGAAGGTTTTGAGAGAAAATGATGATGAACAGTGTCAAAATGATGATGAACTCTGGCCAAAATGATGATGAACTCTGGCCAAAATGATGATGAACTCCGGCCACAATGATGATGAACAATGTCAAAACTATCCCAAAATCCATCTAAATAGATAAGTTTTGGGAATATAAGGATTTTTCAAAAAGCAAAACTCATGGGTTTTGGGCCAAAACCAATCCCCTCTTTTAAAATATACAAACGAATACTAGAATTGATTTTGGTCAAACATTTTCCTCCAAAACCCATAAGTTTTCTGTGAATGTCAATTCCTTCCTAAAAATGTCAAACGAACAAAAAAATTGGTTTTGATATACCCAAAACCAATTCCTTCCTCTCAAAACCCGCGAAACGAACGCAGCTTTATAGGCTCTCAAATATGTTAAAAAAGTCTACAACCGATGTGAGACTAAAAGTAACAAAAAGATTAAAGGAGGCTCACCTAAATTATTAAATGACTTAAATACTAAAGAACCGACAAAAATTATTAAATGAATTATATTATTAAAAGAAAACGTCGGGCAAATGAATTATTAAATGACTAAAGATCCGACAATTTACTGTAGGATGTCAAGGGAAATAGCAAAAGGGGCTATTGTGAGAAGGATTATTGAAATGAGCTATTCCTATACTTTTGGTTTGAATCAAGGCTATTCCAATACTTAAATAAGATATATACATATCTTTAACTACTATATACAAGAAGTTGTCTTTGGTGCAACATTCAAAATTGTCAAATACATTCTTTTACTCCAATGACTCTAACATATATTATGAAAAATGAAAATTCATAAAATATAATGACTATTTATGTAATTACACTATATCCCTATAATAAAAATAATGATGAAAATTCATAAAATACAAAAGCATTTTAGTAAACCTCCTACACCTACTATGGTAGGTAATTATTAGACCTACTTTAAAATAATTTTTTATTAAAATATAAATGTTTTTGAAAAAAATAATTATAAAATATTAATTAAAATTTTTGTGTGGTCATTTTGAGTACTCATATGTATATGTTGTGAACGCAAGGGCGGGCGAAGCACGCCTGCGCGAAGCCCCCCAGGGGCAGGCGAACGTCGGTCGGGTACTGTCGCGTTTGGCAGTAGGGGCGGAGCCCCGTGCCTGTCACTCGTATTAGTATATAAAAGAAAAGGCATGGTATGAAATAACATCCTCGCTTGACGCCCTCTCGCTCGAAGAAATGCATGAAATGCATTTATTTTTTATTTAATTAAATAATTATTAAAGTACAATATTTTTAAAATAAATGTTTTAAAAATAAAAAAACTCATACTATTTTGACAGCTATGTTGGTGGCCAGTTCCAAGTCTGTGAGGGAGCAGTTCTCCCTCGGTCTTCGTTCACATTCAATTATATTATATAAATTTCGTAGAATTCATTTTTGAAAAAATAATTCTTTCCAATATATATAAAAATTGGATAATTTCGGCCGAGAAACGTTTTTCGCCTGAGGGTGTATTTTCGGCTTGGGGCGTCTATTTTCGCCCTGGGCACGTTTTTTCGCCTAGGCGACCATTTATCGCATATACGAGCATTTTTAACTCCAGCGCGTATTTTCGTCTATAGATGTGTTTTTTTGCCCGAACGTACTTTTTTCGCCAGAGCACAATTTTATCGCTCGGGCGCGCGTTTTTCGCTTGGATGCACTTTTTTACGCTTGTGCGTGTTTTTCACCTTGACTTGCGATTTTTCGCCCGAGCATGCATTTTTTTCCTAGGTTGCATTTTTTTTGCCCGGGGCGTATTTTTTCGCCGGATCGAGCATTTTTCGCACGGACGAGTGTTTTTCGCACGAACGCATGTTTTTTTGCTCGTGTGTGCTTTTTTAGGCACAACGCTCATTTCTCGCCCTGACGAGCACTTTTTTCCCGGATGCGCGTAACGTCCCGACACGTATTTTTCACTCGGGCGCGCATTTTTTCTCCCGGACGTGCGTTTTTTTCGCCCGAGAGCACGTTTATTTTCGGCCTGGGGCGTCTATTTTCGCCGTGGGCACGTTTTTTCGCATATACGAGCATTTTTAACTCCAGTGCGTATTTTCGTCTGTAGATGTATTTTTTCGCCCGAACGCATTTTTTTTTCACCAGTGCACAATTTTATCGATCGGGCGCGTGTTTTTCGCTCGGACGCACTTTTTTACGCTTGTGCGTGTTTTTCACCTTGACTTGCGATTTTTCGCCCGAGCGTGCATTTTTTGCCTAGGATGCATTTTTTTGCCCGGGGCGTATTTTTTCGCCGGATCGAGCATTTTTCGCACGAACTCATGTTTTTTTGCTCGTGTGTGCTTTTTTAGGCACAACGCTCATTTCTCGCCCTGACGAGCACTTTTTTCCCGGATGCGCGTAACGTCCCGACACGTATTTTTCACTCGGGCGCGCATTTTTTCTCCCGGACGTGCGTTTTTTTCGCCCGAGAGCACGTTTATTTTCGGCCTGGGGCGTCTATTTTCGCTGTGGGCACGTTTTTTCGCCTAGGCGACCCTTTATCGCATATACGAGCATTTTTAACTCCAGTGCGTATTTTCGTCTGTAGATGTATTTTTTCGCCCGAACGTATTTTTTTTTTCGCCAGTGCACAATTTTATCGATCGGGCGCGTGTTTTTCGCTCGGACGCACTTTTTTACGCTTGTGCGTGTTTTTCACCTTGACTTGCGATTTTTCGCCCGAGCGTGCATTTTTTGCCTAGGATGCATTTTTTTGCCCGGGGCATATTTTTTCGCCGGATCGAGCATTTTTCGCACGAACTCATGTTTTTTTGCTCGTGTGTGCTTTTTTAGGCACAACGCTCATTTCTCGCCCTGACGAGCACTTTTTTTCCCGGACGCGCGTAACGTCCCGACATGTATTTTTCACTTGGGCGCGCATTTTTTCTCCCGGACGTGCGTTTTTTTCGCCAGAGAGCACGTTTTTTCGCCGATGCACTTATTTCACCCGAGCGCGTGTTTTACGACACAACGCTGATATTTCGCACGGACGAGTTTTTTTTTGCCCGGACACACTTTTTTTGCCCAGACGTGCATTTTTCGCCTGACGCTCATTTTTCGTCCGCCCGCGTGTATTTCGCCTTAGCGCGCATATTTCACGCACATTTTCGCAGGGATACGTTTTTTTGGCCCGGACGCTTATTTTTCAACCGGGGCACGTTTTTTGCCGGGCACGCACATTTTCGCCCGGTCGCGCACATTTTCTCTTAGGCGAGCATTTTTCGCCCAGTCGCGCATATTTTCCCCGGTGTCCGAACACGCTTATTTCTCCCGGGTGCGCGTTTTTTTGCTCTAACGCGCATAATTCTAAGATTGAATTTTATCTAACAAACGATTAACAAAATTGATCAATTCCACAATATTCTTCAATTCTGTTTATTGAGCGAACACTATAATTGGAATTAGACTAATTTCAATTCCTCGAAGAATTTGAATTGATCTCAATCTCAATATCTAATTTCAATTCCATCAAAACGAACAATACCGAAAAGGGATATCGTGATTATCGTATATGCCCTTGTATTTTGAATTTTTTTGAAATGAATTAGAAAATATGAAGCCATTAAATTTAAAAAGGAGGGTAATATGACATTATGAATGTTTCACAATGTAAATAATTTAAAAATATGTAAATAATTTATGAAATTATTAATTAAGGAATATATTATTTAAGTAATAGGAGATCAGAGAAAACAAAATAGATAATGACTTCCGTTTTCTCCAAAAATTTTATCATAGTATCCTAAAAATATATGGAGATATACTATTTAAAAGTTATTATTTAAAATAAAATTGATTTATTTTATTTAACTATTTTGAAAAACAGCAAATGAATAAAATAAAATAGAAAATGATATTCAAAAATTATAAAATAATTTCTAAAAATACTATATGGCACATATATTGTGATAATTATTTTATTTAAAAATAATTATAATATATTAATTATTATGGTTTTAAGCCTTAATAAATGAATTGAAACCCCCCTCATTAATTCCATGGTCAAGGCCGGTTGGAGGGAGTTAATGTTACCACTCCCAAGGGCTTGGGAAGCCTATAGACGACTAGAAAATGGGGGGGGGGGGGGGGGGGGGGGGGGGGGGGGTCGCCAAGGGAGGAGGAGTTAACTCCGCCCCAAACCTTAAAAACCAGCCCCCACCCCTATATAAACCAAAGGAGGACGGGATTTCGTTTTCCTACCTCTAGAACCCCCAACCAGCCATAGAAGAGCCCCTACGATCACCCGACGAGTTCCTCTCCACGAATATCCGAAGATCTCCACCACCAATGGCCGCGCGACAATCCCCTCGCCTAAACGGCGCGCATGTAAGTTCTTCCTACTCCCCTTTACCCTTAGATCAATTTCTCGTCGATTCCCGCCGATTTCGACCACCGGAGACGACGATCCCGGCCTTGGAAGCCTTAGACCACCCCTCACTAATCTCCGCCACCACCGCGGGCATCGACCTTACATGGGCGTGGGAAGGGGAGGGAGGGTCCCCACGACCCTTCCTCAAGGCCCTTGAGGTGGAGGGAACCGTCAGAAACTACTCCGGCGGTCTCCTCCTTCCAAATAGAGAAAAAATAAAATATTAATTTATTATAGAGTTTTCCGGCCACCGTCGTTGGCCGATGCCCCACCGGAGCTCCCACTCAGAGCGTTCTCATTGGGGGTAGTGGTCGAAGCTAACTCCCCACCGATGGCGGTGTGGAGGTCCCGCTGCTAGATCACGGTGGCTGCATACAACCACAGTTGATCGAAAAAGCTCTTCCCATAGCTCTGGCCAGCGACGGCGTCGGCCGACCTCCAACCAACATCCCACAGGTGCGCCTTTCCCGGGCGCACCCACCGGAGCAAAAGGAAGCTCTGGCCGCCTCGGGGAAGTCCCGCAAGGCTTCAGGCCACGTGTATGCGGCCAAGCATGCACGTGGACCTGGGCTTTTAGCTCTAGAAATCTGGCCCTCGACGACTGCGGGCGGCCGCCGACCGATGCTCCACCAGAGCGACCACCCTGGGAGAACCTACCGGTGGTGGTGGCCGGAGAATCAAAGGCTCCAACGGTTGGGGGAAGGCCTTTATAGGGCTGCATCGACGGTGGCGTACAACCACATTCTGATCCGGCCGACCTTCTTAGGTCGTCTGATTACCTCGGACGGCCTGAGCCAAATAATTGGAGCCAGGCCATATCCCGTGCAAACCCCGCTGTATTGATGGACTCCGCCTAGTGTTTAGCCACGGATCTGCGCGCATAATTAATACATGTTTGGGCAGAATATCTGCCAGATTTTGAGAAATTTTATCGTTTTAAAAATAGATTTTTAATAGCCTTAGAGGCCGATCTGGAAAAATTTTGTGAAATACGAAGTTGTAGAGCATTATGTTGATTGCAACTTTTTTGTAGTAAGTTTTCTAATTTAGATCTCCTAACTAATTTTATTTTGCACTCGAAAACTATACTTAATAATTCTGAAAAATTTCAGATTTAGGCCCCATTTGGTTGAGCGTTTTGGCTCCATCACGTTTAGGCCAAACACAAAAAATCGCGCATATTCATTTGGTTCCCCGCCTCCGTTTCGATCAGCCGTCGAGCCTTGCCTTTCGAAAAACAGCCGCGGGTTGAAACTCTCGGGAAGGCTCCAGTTTAGGGCGTTTTGAGCGCGATCCTCCCCTCTCTGCAGCAATCCTGCATCGATCCTTCTCCTCTCCGCCGTAGACCGGCATCGCGTCGACTATTCTCCTCTCAGCCGCAGACCTCCTTCGCGGGTGACAAATGACAGCCGCCGGTCGACACTCTCGACGAACGACGCAAGCGCCCTAAACTGATATGTGTTTGTGTTGAATGAGTGTGTAAATGATATGCGTGTAAATGATATGTGTTTGTGTTGAATGAGTGTGTGTTAAATGTTATGCGTGTGTTTGTGTTTGTATGTGATTATGTGAATGTGAATATGTGTGTTTGTGTGTTGATGTGAGTGTGTGTGATTTTTGTATGAATGTGTGTGTGTTTGTGTTGAATGTCATGTGTGTGTGTGTTTGTGTGTTGAATGCCATGTGTGCGTGTGTGTTTGTTGTTGTGTGAATGTGCGTGTTTGTTTGTTTAGAATGTTAAATGTTTTTTGTGTATGTTTTTTTAGATTGAGTAGATGTATGTTTTTTGAATCTTTCATTTTTATTCAATCCAATGGGTTTACTACGAGTAAACATAAGGAAGGTGGGGTTAGTATAAATTGGGAGGCCAGCGATATTTTGATTTTTTGTGACTTGTGCTTGAAAGAAATTGAGTTGGGTAATCGTCCGACCACACACTTTAGCAGAGATGGGTGGGTAAACCTGACCACACTCTTCGTTGCGTAGCGTTATAGAGTGGTCGATTGGCGTATGGAAAAAGAAGTGAAAGATTCTTAGGGATATGTCGTCATACAGTTTGACAAAGCAACGAGACATAGTGATTGCAACGATGACTCTGCATAATTACATTCGCAGACACCCATCCCGCACCGACGCTCATTTTCGAGCTTGTGATGAAGATGATAGTTTTTTTTACTCAGAGGATCTTCAAAGAACAACACGACAAAATACTGCGAGCGATGGTGGAGAACATGTCAGAGGGATTCGAGTAGGTGTTGACGAGATGTCGGCGCTGCGAGACTCCATTGCAGAACAACTGCACAGAACGTGATCGTATTTGGAGTCAGATGTATTTTGAGTCATCATATGTATTTCGAGGCATCACATCGTAGATATTTTGATGTTGGCATGTACGCTGAATTTATACATACGTTGATATATTTGTGTTTTCTAAGCGGTTTGGGCAAGTGCATATTTTCTTGTGTTCATAATTTTTATATTGGTATCACAATCACAATTTTTTAACCTTAATATCAAAACGCTATTTTATCAAATGGTTCTCTGTTTTGAAAAGCTCTGGAAACTCAGACTATCCAAACAGATCTTCGTTTCCATCATCTGCTTTCCAACAGCTCCATTTACAAACCTCCATTTACAATAGCTCCTTTTACAACCGCAACCGCTCTCCCAAATGAAGCCTTAAGTTATGTTCAAAAACTGATATTTTTAGTTAACTTTAGACCCAATTTTGAATGCTTAGATTTAGTGAATGCCCGTGAGATATGATATTGAAAAAATAAATAAAATAACAATTGCCTAAGATCATGGTGCTCGCGCGCATAAAACTGTTGGTTCCTTCCTGCAAAAACAATATGATTGATCGAAATACTGATAGTATTTTTAGAACACTGCAGTATTCCGCGAAAAAACTACGTCGTAGGATATCAGATCGTAAGACTGCATTGTTTCTACCACCTAAAATTAATGACAATTGTTATCCGGACTACAGTTTTGGCTATCCACACTCTTTTTGTATGAGTTATTGCGCGTCTTTTGGAAATACGCTTTGTACACGATCTACAACTTTCGTGTTGAACACTTTTCCTAAAAATGCATGTACAAGTCGTATTTCCCAAAATTCGCTATAGTTGCGCACATGTTTCAATCAAAGCGGCAATATGTCTAAAAATGCACGCACAAAATATATTTCCAAAAGACATGTAATAACTAATACAAAAAGAGTGCGGATAGTCAAAACTGCAGTGCGAATAACAATCGCCAAATTAATTAGGTGGGAGAAAAGCAACTAAAATTTAGTGTGCATTTAGTACCATTATTCTCCACCTTCTCCTGATGTCTCCTCGTATAAAAGCGATAGTCTTACGGCTAAAGAAGCCTCGTAACAGAAATCTTCTAGCAATGGAGTTCTTCATCCCGACATTTAATGGCGGCCTCTTGAACAAAGATTACCGCTACTTAAAACCGCTGCTTTGCCATGGCAATTTCTGCGGAGGAGAAAAAGAGCAAGGAGGCTCTTTTATTAGCATGCAATTTCTCCCTTCTCTCTCCCTATTTGCGATGAACCGGCATTAATGGATCCATCGCACTATTTTTAGGGCTTTCTGTTCTGTTGCTTTGTAAACCCCTTTCCTTTCCTTCCTCCGAAATCGCCACCCTCTTCTCGAGCTATGGCCTTCAATCCAGCCAAGGAACACCGCAAGGAGGTACTTCTGAACCTAAGAAAATGGATTATTAGTTTAAAAAGTCACAACAAAAAGTGATTCCAATCTTTTCTTTTTTGTTACTATAGATATATGCTATTGCTTGCTATTATGAACTCCATCCACTTTGTGATGATTGATTGTTCGTTGTGGATATATTCCTAATCACTGTTCTTATTTATGTTCATTGCTTTCCAGTTTTCCGCATTGCTTTAGATTTGATAAACACAATCTTGTAAGATTTGAAAACTGCCTCTTTGAAGCGATCCTTGTTACACCATTTATTACTTTCTAATGTCTTCTGATTGGGCAAAAATCTTAAGTTCCTCTCTTTGAATGGTTTCCTGATTGAGTTATTGATGCGCCTGTTCAGAAAGATGGTTGGAATGTTGTGCCACAATTTGGTGGGTGGGATCAGAAAGCTGAAGGACCGCCGGATTACTCCATGGTTTTTACCCGTGCTCGAGCAAACAAGAAGCAACAGAAGGCCAACATGAGCACTGCAAGCCTTGGACATGAAAAAGAGTTCCTCAATTTCCCACATCCCCGAGCGGAAGAGTCCTCAACCATGGTAATTATCAAACTTTACCTTCTAGAATTAATCTCTATGAAGTAGTACTCACATGATAATGCTAAAAGCATAAATCATTTATCTTTTTATTTATTTGGAGTACAAGGATTGCAACATTGAGGCTTCTTTAATAATGTATAGTTAATGATTTCGAGTCTTGCTGCTAATTTTATGTTAGTTGGATGAAGAAAATGTCTTGATGTTTGAGTTCACCACCATGGTTAGTTACATTGTTTTTGTAGTTTGTTTTCTGGTCTTTCGCGTAATGTTAATACAATGCTAGACACATTGAATATCAGGTTCGGTCAGGAGAATTCTATTTTTTTTCAAACTCTAAGCTTTTATTGAACAAGTGGAAAATAGATTGAAGTAAAGTTATTGAAAATTCTGAATTGTTATTATATTTGAGGAACAAAGTACTCCAAATGACAACAAATATCTATATGAAATTTGACAGCTTGTACAATAAAAATAAATTAGGTTACCACATTGAATTCTGTTAACTGTGCTAAATTATTTCTTGAATGAAGAAAGACATTCATAAAAGTTTAATCTTTGGGTGGGAATATTGCTCCATCTTTGTCAAAAACCCACCATGATACTTATACGTCTCACACACACACACGCTCGGACGACCGTTCTCACGACACGAGAGCTCTTTCTAAGATGCGGCGGCCTTTAGGAATTATCTTATATTTCATAATTAAATATGTAATGGTCCTTGATGTATTTCGTCATGTAGTTTCCTTGTGCTATAGTGAGACCTCCATCTATATAAGAAGCCCCTTATGTGGTGCAATCTTATCTTTTGAGTGTTTGTAGTTTGGTCTCTCTTTGGAGAGGGAGTACCTTGGTGAGTGCGTGTATCCCGAGTGGTATCTTTTATTCTCATGCAATGCAAGTTCTTATTCGTATTCTTGTTCTTGATACGACGTAGCTAGCTCCTATCAATTGTCTGACCTGCTGCCCTCCACCTGCCACTTTCGGCCGCCAGGAATCACCCGTCTTCCTGTTTCTTCCGTCATGTCCCCCACTGTTGCTTCGTTCCAAGGTTGCTGCGATCGGCTCAACACGGCCATGGATACCATCCTCACCATCGCGCTTGAGCTTCGTCGTTGGATCTTTCCATAGGCGCACGCCCAGCCACTATGCCCTCGCTTCGGCGGGCTTCCCCTCCTTGCACTACCAACTGGTGTCGGATCCAGCTCCCTCCACGCCCCCCGATCTCCGCTTCCCCTTCCTTCAGCGCTCATGACATTGAAGAAGAAGCGTAGTGTAGCCAGCATCCCGGTCAATCCAACTCTAGCGGCATATGTGCCTTCTACCTCTCGTTTCCTCCTCCAAACCCTCTGATCCTTTCTTCTCCAACCGGCCGTCTCTCTCTTCTTCCTATTGCCGGCAGGGCCGAAGCTCCACCGCCACCCTTTTCTTCCTCCCCCAGACCGGGCGTGCTTCCCCGCATCTTCGATCGGCTCTATCGCCCATTTCTCCTGCATCGCCCTTGTCCAAGGATGCCTGCTTCTTCCACTCCCGAGACCGGCGTTTCCACTTCCTCGTATCGAGTCCCTACCCCTTTTGTCAGATTCCACTATTTTTTTTCTTTTCTTATTATTATTATTTCCCAGACTGTTGTCGACCCTTCTGAACCCAGGCCACCTCTGCCGCCTACTTCCTGCATCCTTGTCCCCTCTCTTTTTCTTGGGCCTCCCACTGGCTGCCCCTACATGCTCCCCCTACACATTTCCCCTTTTTTATTATTATTTTCCATCTCTGTCACCCCTTTCACTGCCCTTTCATTCACCATTAATCACTCCATGTCTTTCTTCCCTCCACTCAACCGCAGACTCAACCACCATATTTATTTTTGTTTCATCGATCTACACCTTATTGCGTTTGTCAGCCTCCCCATGCGTTGTCCCCCACTTCACGCCCCGCTTTCAACCTTTCACTCGCATTATTTTTGTACCTACAAGCACATCACCTTACGATGAATTTACTCGTTGTTCTTTCGTTTGGCAGGACTTCGACCACTGCCTTGGCCCAACTGGCACATTTTGGTCATTGTGGCACCCTGCACGTCCGCGCCGCCACACTCGTCCTTGCGAATAATGTCAATTTTCAAGTCGGTGGTGTTTGTACGTATATGTCTTGCACACACACGTTTGGACGACCATCCTCACTGCACGAGAGCTCTTCCGGAGATGCGACGAGATTTAGGAATTATCTTATATTTCGTAATTAATTATGTAATGGTCCTTGATGTATTTTGTCATGTAGTGTCATTGTCCTGTAGTGGGACTTCCATCTATATAAGGAGACCGTTAGGTGGTGAGATCTTATTTTTGGAGTGTTAGTCATTTGACCTCTCTTATGAGAGGGGAGTACTTTGGAGGACCTAGTCTTCAGGTGTTTGGCGGGAGCGTGTCTCCCGAGTTGTATCTTTTATTCTCATACAATGCAAGTTCTTATTCGTGTTCTTGTTCTCGGCGTAGCTATCTCCTATCACACCCCTACCCCGCCCTTATGAAAAGTACTCAACCTATTTTTACGAAGCTCCCGCCAAGAACAAATGTTATAAAAAAGCGGTCAATCACTATAAGAAGGCATGAAGATTCTTACGTGATGTGTCTAAATATTGATCATTTTTCCGAGGAAATTTGCTCTCACTTAGGGGTTGGTTCCTCCTACCAGCTCAGTTGTCCTAATGCTCTAGTTACAAGACTACTTGTCATCCTCCCTAAGTCTCTCTACTCTCCCTTATATTGGGGAGGACTTGCTAGTGACTGCAATGACCAAAATGCCACCCTTGTGGGAAAGAATCGACTTGGTCACAGTCAATCACCATAATATTTAAAATCATTTTCCCTAGGAGATTCATCATGCTAGCCACAACCAATCACAATCCACAAAAAATCGACTTAGTCTCGAGCATCGCAGACCGCATCCTTTATGGCTTGAATGCCAGATGAAAGCACACCTCGCCATCCCACTTGCTACCTAGAAACTATGGGCGGATCATGAAGTTGAATGTTATCAGTGGCATCCCTATATGGAAGAATGCCATGAATCCCATGAGAGACACTTGTAGAGACCAATTATTAACAAAATGTCTTCTGGATCCCATTATAAACAAGTTCCGCCTTTCAGTTCATGTATCGTTTTCATAAGAGCGTCTAAAGGACAATCACAAGAGAAGAGGCAATATGTACCCTATGAATTGATAAAAATCTAAGTTTGCAAATGCCCTCTTTATACAACTTATGTGCCTACAAACATAATGTACTTGGAAAAGATAGTCACTGACTTCACTAATAATTAGAGATGCCCCAAAGATAGATGAAAGTTATATGTCTTGTTTGATGTGATTGGGACCATTCTCGAAAGTGGTCTAAAAGGACGACATATATTACTAAAGGGCCTCATCTCATAAAAATGCAGAACAGATATTGTAACAACCTATTCGCACAAATGGATATAAGGTGGGATAACCCGCGAGATAACTCACACTTGTAAAAGATGATTAAGGCAACAATGCATCAGATTTCTTGAGTGAGTTATTCAATTGCGACTTAAGATTTGAATCAAGTTGTCCGAAATGCGACTTATTCCCTTGAAGTAGGTATTAATTAATATGAATTTTGCATCCACTCAGCCAATGAGTCAGAAGGCTATCTCCCTAATTTTAAGGGAGATTTCAATATGATCAGATTTCCTTCGTTTTAAAAGTAATTCTAACCAAATCAATCCAAAGTCCAAGGAACTCAGGTTATTTTAATTGCATGGACACATTGCCTAGGATTTGTAGCTGCTAATAGGCAAATTATCTTTGATGATCTGATGAGTTTACACGTTATCCTAAAATCACAGAGTTATCATATAAACAATGGGTATCCTAAACAATAAGACATTTTAGTCAAACATTACATTGGGCATGTGGCAAGTAGTCAGTGTCTACACACTTGTATTCAAGGGAAAGGATAAAAAATGCTTGGAGGGGAGACTACAAGTTTTCGGGGGGTATGGAGGATCCTCTAATGTTCTTCCTTTCTTCTGGTAAGATCTTGCCCTACGGATCTATGAATTAATTCTTCATCAACTGATTCAGTTCCCAGAGAAGCTCCATTTCTCCAGGTCACTTCAGACTTTGATAAATTGGAAATGGGTGATGTTGTATGACCAAAACTATCCTCTTAAGTACACATCAAATCCCATAAATTTGTTCAACATATGTATTGTTTACAGCACTCCACTAGGAGAAATCGATAATACCATTCATCATTAGCAGTCGACAAGCAAATCCAACTTATGAATCTAGCAAAATGACGCATGTTACATACACATTCTAGGGAACAACATATAGGAGGGAGATTTGTGGGAAGAGAAAGATATGAAGACACGAAGTATAGCCCAAGCCTAGTGGGATCAGTGGCATTGCTTACATGCATTCTGTTTTATCAACTAATATCATGCAAATCATGTAAATCGTGAACAACTTAGTGGACTCAATTGGACTTGACTCTACAGCAATCTGAATGTCTCTCAGAGGGATTAAATCAACATGATGCTCATCTAGCGGGGTATCAATGAATTCGTTGAGGTGTTATGAACATCTAATGAATTACTAAAACGTCAGTAATATCATCAGGCGTATGTGAGACAACTACTACATGATGAACTCTACACTCTTAACTCTCGCTCATGAACTAACTCATAGATATGACTTAAAGAGACTCATGGAATCTTGTGCTTGTAAGAAATTCTTCCATCTGAATCTTATCCTTAACACAATTTTTAGTTTCGGTTGGAGAGAGTAATATTACAAACCTTATCATAAAATATGTATGTGTTTGATCACCTGTAACACATGACATCGCAGTAGTATGGTCAGGGCCACACTTAAAAGCATGTGGTCAACCTTTATATGAAAAACTTCATTACAAGCACTATCCTCAATTGTGTCATGATTGATTAATACATGATATCATTATATGACCTGTAAACCCTTCATTTAGCAGAAAAGACCTGATAGGAATTTGAATGATGCCCTGTCTTCAACCTTATACACTCAAGGCACTTCGTTGTTACCATATTGATACAACTTCCACAATCAATTAACATGCACCACACACACTAAGAAAATAAGTATAAAATATTGTGTTGCATCTACAATCCTTAGCTAGTCAAGGGGTAGATAATAGGCTTCTCATCCTGTACAATTCAAGAGCTCTATCAATATCAATCTCCCAACATTCTTCAACAACCACTATAATATCTCCTCAGTATGCACTACAAAGTATGTTTTTACTCATTCTCACCATTGAGAAGTAGATCCTCATAGAGCACTATAATGTATATGTCCTCTATTCGAACATCCAAAGCACTAAATCCCACCAGGATGAGGTGATCCTTTCTTGGGTTTAGCCTTTCATTCATGTGGGAACACGACTATGTTCAGTAATATATCTAGATTAGGGAGTGTTCGAATATGTTTGTTGGATTGTGAACTAACTCGCCTTCATCCATCGAGCTGCTCGCCCCCATTTCCTTGCGCCAGTACTTAATTATTTAATTCCTAACATAATTAATTGATTCTTTGATAGGAACTTTGTTACGAACCCACGCCTGCTGCC
This sequence comes from Dactylorhiza incarnata, assembly GCA_033032865.1. Taxonomy (NCBI): domain Eukaryota; kingdom Viridiplantae; phylum Streptophyta; class Magnoliopsida; order Asparagales; family Orchidaceae; genus Dactylorhiza; species Dactylorhiza incarnata. Next base: position 5,152,615 of record JAWHQI010000043.1, read on the forward strand.
ACTTACCGAAGCCGGCTGCACCTTCCCAATGTCAGTCCACCGTCCATACCAATGCTGAACGCCCTCCAACCGAAGCATCGCTGCACTTATGGCTTTCCTTTCCAATGTTGTTGGTTTTGTTGTTATTTATTATGGCATTAAGTAACTGTTTAAGGCTATATATATGCCTCCCGTGAATGTAATATGCATGCTTAAGTAATCAAATTTCCTTCCCTTCTTCTATCCTGTTTCCTCCTACTTTCTGCCGTTGGTCCTCTTCCTACTGGAAGACACCATCCACCCTGCTCCGAGGCTCGCTTCTCTCCTCGACCTCCAGCAGAGACTTCACTCCCTATCACTGGTATTAGAGCTACAAGACCTCTCGCCTGATGGACACTCGCTCCGCCGAACTCCGCCGCGACCTCGACCAACTCAAAACCACTGTTGAACTCCTCTCCGAACGCAGCCAAACCAGTCTTGATGGTCAAGCGGTTGCCATGGACGAGATCCGTGCGGCCCTCAATACCATCTCCACCAACCTTTCAGGGCCTCGCACCCCAACCTCCGCAACACCAGCCAACAATCCGGAAGGAGACACTGCCCCGGCCTTTGGCCGGAACCCGTACACCCACCGCCTCCACCGTATCGACTTTCCCCGCTTTCACGGTGAAAATCTCTCCAATTGGATCTACTGCAGCGACCGCTACTTTGAAGTTGAAGAGACCCCCGAGAATATGAAGGTTCGAATCGCCTCCATCCACCTCGACGGCAAAGCCCTCCAATGGCACCAGGTTTTTTTAAAAAACCGCCTTACCTGCCAGCCCCCCGCCTGGGAAGAATATCTCCAAGCTCTTCGCACTCGTTTTGGTGGCTACCTCAACGATGAACCCATGGCCGAAATCAAGCGCCTTCGTCAACAAGGCTCAGTCCAACATTACGTGGAGCAATTTGAAGAACTTATCAACCGTCTCACGGTCGCCGACGAATATGTCGTTAGCCTGTTCATCACCGGTCTCCAACATCGGATTGAGAAGGCTGTTCGCATGTTTAACCCTCAGGATCTTCCCAACGCGATCCGGTTGGCCAAGCTCCAGGAGCAACTTCTCTCCGGCCCCTCCCCGCAACACCAACCAGCCATCCTTCCACCGCCCACTCACGTCACTCCCAACCGCAGCCGCCGGTCCTTCTCCCCGGCAGACCTGGCCGACAGGAAGGCACGGGGATTGTGCATGTGGTGCGACGAAATTTTTTTTCCCGACCATCGTTGTCTCCATCGACGCCAAATATACATCCTGGATGGTGAGGATACCGAACATGAGCCCTTGGCCATTCACCACACACTTTCCGAGGAGCAGCATACGACCGACATAGACCCCGCAGGACCCCAACCCCTTGTCTCTATGCACGCCATGACTGGGATACCCACCTTCAACACCATGCGAGTGACCGGTACACACCACGGCAAGGCTCTCCACATTCTGATCGATACAGGCAGCACTCACAATTTCCTCGATGAATACACAGCTCGCCGACTGGGCTGGCCGCTAAAAGCCATTCCACCATTTTTGGTTGCAGTGGCGGACGGAAAACGCCTCACGAGCGCCTACTCATGCAACGACTTTCCTTGGAAAATGCAAGGACGAGATTTCCAAGCAGACATGCTCACTCTTGCCTTGGGAGGCTGCGACATGGTCCTTGGTATCCAATGGCTCGTAACACTCGGACCAATCAGTTGGGATTTCAGCAAACTCCGCATGGAGTTTACCATGGCTGGCCAAAAAATCTCTCTCCGGGGCGGTTCTCGCCCACCAACCGATATCATCACACGCCGCCAACTTGAAAAGTTAGTCCAACAGCCGGCCGAGCTCGCCATGCTTGGCGTCTGCCTCCTACAAAATATGCCCGAGGTACCATCACCCACCACTACCCAACACCCGCCCGAACTCCACAATCTTCTCTCCGAATTCAGCAATCTGTTCGCGGAACCCACCGGCCTTCCCCCGCACCGCTCCCATGACCACAACATTCCGCTGCAACCCAATACACCACCCATCTCCACCCGGCCTTACCGGTATCCAGCCTTACAAAAAAATGAGATCGAACGCATACTTGACGAGATGCTTCGCGACGGCATCATCCGCCACAGTGTCAGCCCATATTCCTCCCCCATCGTTTTGGTCAAAAAAAAGGATGGTTCATGGCGCCTGTGTGTCGACTATCGGGAACTTAATAAACATACAATCAAAGATAAATTTCTTATTCCCCTTGTGGAAGAGCTACTTGATGAGCTTCATGGCGCCCACTTCTTCTCCAAACTCGACCTTCGCTCCGGATACCACCAAGTCCGCATGGCACCTGCCGACATCCACAAAACGGCGTTTCGCTCGCACCATGGCCACTATGAATTTTTGGTCATGCCTTTTGGCCTCACCAACGCTCCATCCACCTTCCAAAGTCTCATGAACCGCATCTTCGCTCCTCATCTCCGACGGTTTGTTCTTGTTTTCTTTGATGATATAATGATTTACAGCTCCTCATGGGACGTCTCCGCCACCTCCGTATAGTCTTCCAGCTGCTCCATCAACATCAGCTTGTTCTAAAACCGTCCAAATGCTCCTTCGGTACCACATCCGTTGATTACCTTGGGCATGTCATCTCCCACCACGGCGTGGCAGTCGATCATGGCAAAATCCAAGACGTCCAGTCTTGGCCTCGCCCCCACTCTTTGAAGTCTTTACGCGGCTTCCTCGGCCTCACCGGATACTACCGCCGCTTTATTCAAGGATATGGTTCTCTCGCCAAGCCTCTTACCGAATTGCTCAAGCATCCCGCCCTCCACTGGTCGGCGCAGGCGGAAACAGCTTTCTCTCCCTCAAACATGCTTTAAGTCATGCTCCCGTCCTCGCCTTACCCAATTTTTCCAAAGAATTTACGATTGAAACGGATGCTTCTAACGTCGGCGTTGGTGCTGTCCTCACCCAGGATTCACACCCGGTCGCCTACTTTAGCAAGGCTTTGGGCCCCCGCAACCTCACATTATCCGCCTATGAAAAGGAAATGCTCGCTATTGTTTGGGCTGTCTCCAAATGGCGCGCGTACCTTCTCGGCCGCCACTTCGTCATCAAAACCGATCACCAGAGCTTAAAACATCTCTTGGAGCAACGAGTGTCTACCCCCGCCCAACAACGTTATCTTGCTAAACTCATGGACTTCGACTACACCATCACCTACAAAAGCGGGAAGGACAACGCCGCCGCGGATGCTCTCTCTCGCCTTCCGGAATATTCCAACAGTTCTCTTCATGCCATCGTGACATTCTCGTCCGATCTCCTTCAACAAATTCGGCATTCTTGGGACATCTACCCCGCCATTCAGCAGCTTATCCGCCAACTTGAAGAGGATCCGGGCACTCACCCCCATTATTCATGGACCAACAACCACCTACGTCGCAAGGGGAAGCTTGTCATCGGGGCCGACCCCGCCGTTCGCAACACCGTCATCAAGTTATACCATGACAGCCCCTCCGGAGGCCACTCCGACATCCGGCCAACGGTCCATCGTCTCCGCCAATTATTCTACTGGAAAAACCTCAAGTCCTCGGTACATGAGTATATTCAGCGATGTGTCATTTGCCAACAATGCAAACATGTTTGTTCACCACCCGCCGGGCTACTCCAACCCTTACCAATTCCGGAACGCGTATGGCAAGACATTTCCATGGATTTCATTGAAGGCCTTCCTCTTTCCCATGGCAAGGATGTCATCTTGGTCGTGGTCGACCGCCTCAGCAAATATGCGCATTTTATTGCTCTTCATCACCCCTACACGGCACTCGCGGTGGCGCAAGCCTTCATGGATTCTATCTTCCGCCTTCATGGCATGCCATCCTCCATCGTCAGCGACCGTGACCCCGTATTTTTGAGCTCATGTTGGCAAGAATTTTTCCGGTTACATAATGTGGAACTCCACACCTCCACCGCCTACCATCCCCAGTCCGATGGCCAAACCGAGGTGGTCAACCGCTGCCTTGAAGGCTACCTCCGTTGCATGACTCTTGACAATTCGGAGCACTGGGCGAAATGGCTCCCTCTTGCCGAATGGTGGTATAATACAAACTTTCATAGTGCTATCAATACCACACCCTACGAAGTTCTCTACGGCCAACCACCACCGCTCCATCTCCCATACTTAGAGCATTCCTCCATCGTCGAGACCGTGGATCGCTCCCTCTTTGCCCGCGAACGCACTCTTACAAACCTCAAGCAACACCTCCAGCAGGCCCAAAACCGGATGAAGCAACAAACCGACCGCCACCGCTCGGAACGTGAATACCACACTGGCTCATGGGTCTATGTCCGCCTTCAACCCTACCGCCAAACTAGTCTCCGTCCTCATGCCAACCAGAAGTTAGCGCCACGCTACTTCGGTCCCTTCCGCATCGTACAACGCGTCGGCCCGGTCGCATACAAACTCCTCCTGCCCGACGGATGTCGCCTTCACCATACATTCCACGTATCGCAGCTCAAAGCACACATTGGCGAAGCTCCTACCGCTCCCGCCCTGCCCCCGACAGTCACAGATGAAGGTTATCCAGTGATCGACCCGCAGTGCGTCCTTGACCGCCGCCTCGTGCAACGCCGCGGCAAGTCCGCCACTCAGCTACTAATTCAATGGCGCAACGCGCCTCCGGAGGACGCCACCTGGGAGTTCCTGTTTGACCTTCGCCGTCGCTTCCCCAATTTTTCTCCTTGAGGACAAGGAGGTTTTCGGGAGGGGACAATGTTACGAACCCACGCCTGCTGCCACTTACCGAAGCCGGCTGCACCTTCCCAATGTCAGTCCACCGTCCATACCAATGCTGAACGCCCTCCAACCGAAGCATCGCTGCACTTATGGCTTTCCTTTCCAATGTTGTTGGTTTTGTTGTTATTTATTATGGCATTAAGTAACTGTTTAAGGCTATATATATGCCTCCCGTGAATGTAATATGCATGCTTAAGTAATCAAATTTCCTTCCCTTCTTCTATCCTGTTTCCTCCTACTTTCTGCCGCTGGTCCTCTTCCTACTGGAAGACACCATCCACCCTGCTCCGAGGCTCGCTTCTCTCCTCGACCTCCAGCAGAGACTTCGCTCCCTATCAAACTTGCAAGGGAAATGAAGAAACTAGAGAAGAAGAAAGTAGGGTTTGCAAAAAGAAAGGAATACCTGAATAATTGTCTTGATAGCTTGCTTCAAGCAATCTCGGGCCTATTAATACCCGGGACAAGAGGGGGCCGGACGGCCCCCCAAATAGGGGCTGAACCGGTGTGGTTCAGCCCCGCTCTGGCTTATTTATTGATTGAGGGCTGAACCGGATGGTTCAGCCCCGTTGCTTTGTGCCCGCTCCTTTGGTCGCCGCGCGTATTTATGCCCCGAGAAACGTAGCGGATGTGGGGGCATAACATTCCTCTCCCCATCAAGCGCCAACTTGTCATCAAGGTGGAAATCTGGGAACCGCTCGTGGAATTCTAACACATCGACCCAAGAGTTATGGGCCTCCGCCATATTCTTCCATTTGACAAGCACCTTAGGCCGGTATTCCGTGCCTCTTTTCTTCCATTTGGTTAGCAGGACGGTCTCTGGAGACGGCCATAACTCGCCAGCGGTGGTCGCCTCAGGTAGGGTGGAACTAACCGGAATAGAGTTCCCGATCTTTCGTTTAAACACAGAAACATGGAAAGTCGGGTGGATACGTGACCCCTCCGGTAAGGCCAAGGTATAAGCTACCGGTCCCACCCGCTGAATAATGCGAAAGGGCCCGTAGAAACGTGGGTCCAGTTTCTGATTGGCGCGACGCGCGACGGATAGCTGCGGGTATGGTCGGAGCCGGAGAAAAACCTCTTCACCAACTGCGAATTCCCGCTCCGTGCGGTGTTTGTCTGCATGCGTCTTCATACGCTCCTGAGCGGCGCGAAGGTTCTCTCGCAGAACCTGTAAAGTGCGATCTCGATCCTGTAGCGTCCGATCTACTGTTGGTAGAGTTGTGCTGCCCGGCTCGTATGAGCCCAAGGTAGGTGGTGGTCTGCCGTTGACAACCTCAAAGGGCGTGATCTTGCTGGCCGTGTGAAACGAGGTGTTGTAGCAGTACTCGGCCCAATGTAACCAACTAGTCCACGTACGGGCTCATCCATCACGAAGCAGCGCAAGTAAGTCTCAACTCCCCGATTGAGGACCTCCGTCTGCCCATCAGTTTGGGGGTGGTTGGCGGTGCTCATCCGTAGTGTGGTGCCCTGCAACCTGAAAAGCTCCTTCCAAAACTTGCTCACAAAGATCGGGTCCCTGTCGGATATGATTGAGCGCGGAATTCCGTGGAGTCTGAAATCTCTCTAGCAAACAACTCAGCAACAGACTCCCCGGAGTATGGGTGGCTCAGAGCAAGGAAGTGTCCATACTTTGATAACTTGTCAACCACCACTAATATGACTGACTTGCCCTGAGATTTGGGTAATCCGTCGATGAAGTCCATGGAAACTGTGTCCCATATCAGGTGCGGTATCTCAAGCGGAGTAAGCAATCCCGCAGGCGAGGTCGTCTCGTACTTCTGTCGCTGACAAGTTTCGCATTGCCGCACGAAGTCCTGAATATCTCGACGCATGCCCTTCCAAAAGACATTCACACGAGCCCGCTGTAAAGTACGAAGGATGCCGACATGGCCACCGGTCGAGGATGAGTGAAACTCCTGCATCATAATGTTGCCCCAAGCTGATGTAGCCGGAATGACCACCCGACCGTGGTAGTAGAGCCGTCCTCCTAACAAGTGGTACCCTGGGGCTGTAGTGCGTGCTTGCTGGAGGGCCTCTACCATTTCACGGAGCTCCGGATCTTGGGCCACTTCTGCCTGAATCTCATCCAACGAATCCACGACCGGCCCCGAGACGCGAGACAGGGTGCTCTCTGGTATGCGTGATAGAGCGTCCGCCACCACCCTCTCTTTCCCTTGCTTATATATGATCTCATAGTCGTACCCCAGTAACTTTGTCAACCACTTCTGTTGGAGTGGGGATGCCAACCGCTGCTCCAAGAAGTGCTTCAAACTCTGATGGTCCGTCCGGACCTGAAAATGGCGCCCAAGCAGATAAGGCCGCCACATGGCTACCGCGTGCAGAATGACCAACATCTCTTTCTCATAGGTGGACAATCCGAGCGTCCGTGGCGCTAGGGCCTTGCTGAAATAAGTCAATGGTCGTCCTTCCTGCATCAGCACCGCTCCGATGCCGACCCCCGATGCATCCGTCTCCACCACAAAGTCCTTGGAGAAATCCGGAAGTGCCAAAATCGGTGTGGTGGTCATGGCCTTTTTCAGGGCCTGAAATGCCTCCTCCGCCTCCGGTAGCCACTGAAAAGCATCCTTCTGTAACAGTTGTGTGAGGGGCCGCGCTATCTTGCCGTAATCTTTCACGAAGCGTCGATAGTATCCCGTGAGTCCAAGGAAACCCCGTAGGGCCGGGATCGTCGTCGGCCGAGGCCAGGACACCATACTGGCGATCTTTTTTCGGGTCGGCCTGGACCCCTTGAGCAGATACCAGATGCCCCAAGTACTCGACCTCCGCCTGCCCAAAAGAGCATTGGACTGTTTGGCATACAGCTGGTGCTCCCTCAATATAGTGAACACGTGGCGGACATGCTCCAGGTGTTCCTCCCAACTATTGCTGTAGATCAATATATCATCGAAGAAAACTAGGACATACCTGCGTAGAAGCGGCCGGAATATCTCATTCATCAGCGCTTGGAAGGTAGATGGAGCGTTGGCCAACCCAAACGGCATCACCAAGAACTCATAGTGACCGTCATGGGTGCAGAATGCTGTCTTGTAAATATCCTCATCCTTCATTCGAATTTGATGGTACTCGGATCGGAGGTCCAGTTTTGTGAACAGTCTCGCCCCATGCAACTCATCTAGTAACTCTTCAATCATCGGGATGGGGAACTTGTCCTTGATAGTGGAGTTGTTCAGCCCCCGGTAGTCGACGCAAAACCTCCATGAGCCATCCTTTTTCTTCACCAATATAATTGGTGAGGAGAAAGCGCTGGTGCTGGGTCGTATGATGTCTGTGGTCAACATCTCGCGCACACTGCGCTCTATCTCTGCCTTCTGAATGTATGGGTAGCGGTAGGGCCGGATGTTGGTCGGATCCGCCCCCGCCCCGTTGAAATTTTGAAGTGTAGTGGAGGTGACCGGGCAGTCTGATTTTGGGTGACCGCCGAGACCGCGCGGTTTGTGTTTATATTCTGCCGGTCTGGCTCTGCCGGTCTGGTCTGGCGAACTGCTGGTTCTGCCGGTCTGTTCTTGATTGCTGCGGTCTGTTCCCGAGTTGATCTGCTGGTTGGCCTGTCTTCTTTGTTGGAAGACCGGGCGGGTTGTTCTTATATGACCGTCTGTCCGGGCGGTCTGTCTTGGCGATCTGGCGACTTGTCTGAAGTCGGCCAGATGGTTCTGGTTTGCTCCTGGTGGTCTAAGGAAGGAGATCTTGTGCCCGCGCGGCTTGTGCGCGATCTGCCTGCTATTCTGCGGTCTTGGACGGAAGGTTGTCCAAGTAGTCTGATCGCGCGGTCTGCCTTATGAGACCGCTGGCGATCTGACGGGTGGTGACTGTATCCCGGTTTGTGCGGTGACGACATCCGTCTACCCGCCTATAAATAGGGGTGCATGACCCGTCATTTATAACGAGAACTGTAAGAACTGAGCCTGGGTTAATTCGTGCGGTCTCACTTTGAGGTCGGGCGGTCTCGGAAGCGAGTTGACTGTTTGTTGTGTTCGCAGGTTTGCGGTCAGCAGGTTGCGGTCTCCTTCCTTGGTGGTTCCCAGCGGCTTGAATAAACAGTTCGACAGCGGTCTGTCTGCGAACTGGTTTATGTTCGTTCTTGTGCTGTTCGCAGCGAGCTCAGCGATCAGGCGACCTTCAGCGGTTAGGCGATCTGAGTTGCGGTCTGGCAACAACTTCAGTTCTTCGTTCCAATAAAGCTCCAGTTCGTGTGGTCTGAGGTGGCGGTCTTGCAGTGCAGGTGGTTTGTCTGTTTCCTGTTCGCGCGGTCTCAGGTCAAGCCGGGCGACTTCTGGAGTCGAGCGGTCTGTGCGGTCTCAGCTTGTCTAGCCGCCAGATTTGTTTTGGTGTGTTTTGTTCTTCTCGTCTCCGTGATTCTTATGAATCATGTCTCGCCATGTATGTCTCGCACTATAAATAAAGTTTGTGATTCAATAAAGTCTCTTGTGTTGCTGTGTGGCATTGTGGTTGTTTGGCTTTAACTCAGTTGATGCAACTCCTGCTTACTCCTAAACGGTTCAAATCAAAAAATTTAACACGCCCCCGCCTTCAACTGTATCTGATGATCACGGAACCACGAGGGGGGAAGAGATTGCGGCTCCTGGAAAACGTCTTCGAACCGCGCCAGTAAGGCTTGTATCTGCTCAGGCTCCTCAGATGTGCCTGACCCGATGGCTTCCACTTCTAGTACCATGGCCATCGAGCTGCCCTGTTCCTCCAACCTCTGCAGACTCCGGAGGGAGATCTCCTTGAGAGGGGTTGACCGTAGGCCGTGCAAGCAATGATCCGTCCCCTGTTGGGTAAACTCCAGTGTCATCCGATCCCAATCTGTGGTCACCCGTTTCAACTGGCAGAGCCATTGCACCCCAAGGACCATATCGGATCCCCTAATCGGAAGGAGGTAGACGTCAGTATGACACACGTACCCCTGTATCCGTAGCTTCACTCCCTTCAGCACCCCCTCACACCTCAACTTGCTCCCGTCGGCCACCATGACCTGAAAGGCGGCCTCCTTGTCCAGTGTATGCCCCGCCTTGAGCGCCACCGCCGAATTGATGAAGTTGTGGGTACTCCCACTATCAATCAGTATAGTCACCCATTCCTGGCCAATCCTCCCAGCGATGCGCAAGGTCAGGGGTGCAGAACACCCCTTCATAGCCTGTATTGAAACCCCGAACTCCGTGAGATCCCACTCTTCCTCCTCGTCGACATACTGGGGCTCTCCTCCTCCTCTCGCAGCATGAAAACTTGAACCTTTTGACACCGATGGCCCGGTGTAAATATTTCATCACAATTGAAGCAGAGGCCCTTCTCCTTGCGTGCCTGTAGCTCTGGCCATGTAAGTTTCGTCACCGTCGGACGAACTCCCGGTGGTGGGTCCCTCCGACCCGTCATAGGGGTTGTCGGTGCCCGCGACGTAGCCCGGTTCCTCTGGCGATTGAAGCGCTCCTCTTGTATTCGCGCCAGACTAATGTCATGGCTCAGACTGCGAGGCATATATGCATGAACCTCATCCCTCAGGTGATCCTTCAACCCAGACACAAAACAACTCAGCATGGTCTTCTCTTCCCAGGAGACCCGATTTGCCAGCCGCTCAAACTCAGTCATGTATTCCAACACGATTCCTCGCTGTCGTAGCTTCTGCAGAGTAGCCTCGACATCTTCATATTCCAAGGGGCCGAAGCGAGCGGAGAATGCCTCCACGAACTCCGCCCAAGGGGCGTAGGTGCGGCCCCGCAGGAACCACTTCGTCCACTGATAGGCGTCATCTTCCAGATGAAAGGCCGCCAACTGCACCCATTGTCCCTCAGGGATCTCCTGGTAGTTGAAAAAAAGCTCCGCCTTTTGAACCCACTCCAGTGCGTCGCCTCCCCTGAATTTTGGGAAGTTCACACGGGTTCGTTTGGTCTGCATGTAGGCTCGTTGGTTTGCCATCCCGTATCCTCCCCCATCTTGGCCCGCTAACCAACGTTGCTCTCCCAGATGGTTGGGTGGCCCAGGTGCTGCAGCCCCCGCTCGGCCCCAATCCGGCCCAATGCCTCCATGCTGCCCTCCGCCCCATTGATTGATCACGGGCGGTCTTTCTTGTCCCTGACCGCCGTTTCCGTATCCCATAGGAGGGGCAAAAGCTTGCGGAGGCAGAAAAATCCCTGTCGCACCTCCAATTGGAACGACATTTGCTCCGATAGGTCGAAAAGCACCCGTGCTTTGCCCTGGAGGACGCCAAATTGATCCCTACTGCGCTCCGGCTCCATTCCAGGCCGGCTGGAGCCCTACTTGGCCGATCGGCCCCGCTGGGAACTCCCCCGGCCTCCAGCCTCCTGGCCGGCCGTTTCCGGCGTCCACGCGTCCTTCGGTGGTGACCGGTACCTCTCCGTGTGTCTCCGGTGATATGTCGCTGTTTTGGATGAGCGATCCGCCAATCCTGGCGTGATCGGCTTCCGGAATCCCCACATATCCCGATCCGGGATTTTCGCCACTGAACGACCCCGATCCAGGGAATAGCAGAGCCCCGCCTCCCGTTCCCGTGTCGTGGGGCTGCGTCGGTGGCTGGTAGGAGGCCTTGACCTCGGATCCGTCCCCTATTGTCGATTTCCCCTTCAGATTTTGCAATAAAAGGGATTTGATCTCCTCCATACGAGCGTCCAAGCGTTCCTCCAGATTTTTTTGGGAAGATTTCACTTGTTCCTCAATCGCCGCCACCGTATCTGCCAACCGTACATAATTTTCCTCGAGAGATGCGAGCCGCGCGACTTCAGCTTCGTCTGTGTCACCATTGTCGCAGGAACGATGCTCTGATACCAATTGATAGGAACTTGCAAGGTAAATGAAGAAACTAGAGAAGAAGAAATTAGGGTTTGCAAAAAGAAAGGAATACCTGAATAATTTTTTTGATAGCTTGCTCCAAGCAATCCCGGGCCTATTAATACCCGAGACAAGTGGGGGCCGGCCGGCCCCCCAAATAGGGGTTGAACCGGTGTGGTTCAGCCCCGCTCTGGCTTATTTATTGATTGAGGGCTGAACCGGATGGTTCAGCCCCGTTGCTTTGTGCCCGCTCCTTTGGTCGCCGCGCGTATTTATGCCCCAAGAAACATAGCGGATGTGGGGGCATAACATTCTTTAAGTAATTAGTCTTGGCCACGAGCTCCGACCAGCAAGTAGCCCTTCGTTCGATGTTCCAGATGTTACTTGAGAAGTTGGCGTCCTATGATGCCGCGCTTGCGCAACTTGCCTCCAGCATCGACAACTACCCGCATTGACCGCTGTTTCAGGGTTCTATTCCACGAGAGATGCCACTGATCCCACCACCGTTGTCCTCCATTACATCTGCATTTGAAGAAGCTCTGTCGCTCTCCGTAGTTCATATCGCTCCACCAACGCCTCCGTTTGTTTCTTCCGCGTAGTTCATAGAACAGACATCGTTGCCTCCCATCCCAGCGATGGTGTCGCCACAATTGTGTCGCCAGCGGCCATCCCCACAGTCTCCACCCCGCCGCCTCCACTCCGGCGACTTGCTCTGCCGACTCCCTCTCAGCAGTTCCCATCACCGACCTCGTAGCCTTCATGCCTAGTTGCGATGTCGCCACAAATTGTTCCGCCGCTTTTAGGCTCTGTTTGGTTGGGCTGTTGCTGATGGAAAGCTGTTGATGGAAAGTTGCTGATAGGAAACGTGCTGATTCTGGAAAACAAAGTTTTGTTAAAGAAATGTTTGGGTGAAATGGAGTTTGTAAAATGGAGTTTTGAAAAACTTGTTTGTAAACAAAACAGAGTTTTGAGTGAATTTTTTTTCCCATAACATAATTACCAACCACCAAATATACGAAAAAAAACCATTTTTTCCATAACAAAGTATACTTCATTAAAAAGACATTTTACTCAAAATAAATACCTACACCTACACCCATTTGCATTGACGTAAGACAGTAGGTATTCAATACAGATTTTCTCAACTATCTCAAGTTCTTAAGAGATCTCAACTATCACCAACGTTAACAACAAAATTGGGGGCAACAAAAAAAATGAACTGAAATAACAAAATTGGAGATTGGGAAGAAAAACGATGGACTCTCGCCGGAAGAAGAAGAAAGAACTAGCAGTCACATTCTCCTGTAACAATTTCTACATAGAAAAATACACATTCCAGCAAAGATCAAACCCCACCAAAGACAGAACCAACATTTTTAGATCCATCCTCCAGCCACACTAATAGGGAAGACAACCTCCAGAAACATAGCAATGTCATCTCTCTAAATACTAAACAAGACGATGTTAGTAAACAAAAACGAACAATCAAAACTAATTGATCAAGAACCTGCAAGCTGAAAATCTTCAAGAATAAAAGAAGAAAACAATTTGATCGTGATGATCCAGATGGAACAATGAAGCCCCTATGAATTTCTACAGGGGAGGGAGGTGAGAAGACGGGCAAACCTCCTCTTGTTGAGGCTGCGCGGTGTAGTGAAGGCCGTGCCGGAGAGCTGCTCAGCGTAGAGACCTAAGGGGCACACAAGGGGGCTATTCTGCCCCTCCGGCAAAGCGCCGGGAATTGCTTCGGAGGAGAAGTGGCTACCGAATCCAGACAAGTACTCGATATTCGGAGGCCATTCATGAGAAGTGTTTCCGGTGATGAGTTCGCCTCCTTCTCGACAATAGAGGCCGTTGTAACCGTCGTCTCCTTCATTGACATCTCGTCCGGCGATCGGCCCCGGTTGACCTCCTCCAGGAAAGCCAAACAGTAAATGGCTCTTTACCTCCCCCAGGAATGGCTTTCCCCCTCCTCCAGGAAAGCCAAAATAGGAAGCTCCATGCGGGCGGAAGAGGTCACACGGGGAAGAAGAAGAAGCGGGGCGGAAGAGGGCACGCGGGGAAGAAGAAGAACGTACCTTCGAAGAAGAACCTGCGGGGTGGAAGAGGGAACGCGGGGAAGAGTGGCGAAGAGGCCCGCACAACTTCCGCCTTTCACCAGATGTGCGCTTCTGCGGTTGACCGTAGGCAGGAGTTGCGGTTGGGGATACGAAGAAAACTACGGATATTAAAAAACGGAGGTTTTGAAAAAGTGGGACCAAACGCCGCTTATTACCAAAATGTCGGTGCGTCCCAGACGCACCACAACCTAAAAGCTTAACCAAACGCTGCCTTAGTCTCGACGATATTATTCCGCAGCCTGCACTCCAGTCATCTGTTCTGATGGTCCCTCTCGATCCATTCCTTCTTATGACTTCCTCCACGCCGGCACCACCTCTTCTCATCGTCGCGACTCATATTCAACCCAATACTTCATCTCCTTCGACTATCCTCATCCACCGAGCACACTCGCTCCGCCTCTATAGATTTCATCAAACGGTCTTTCTTCTGCAAGCATCCCCGCCATGCCAGATCCCCGCAGTCCATCGTGGCACCTGTGCACACGATGATGACACGCCACTTGATGCAACCACCGCCACAACAACGCACTATCAAGAGCTGTTCTGGCTCAAAATTAAGGAGCTAGACGGTCAAATCGTTCGAGCCTCGTTCGATTTTGAGGACAAGCTCGATTTGAAGGGTGTCTGGGATGATATGGGCCCACAATAGTCCTCATTATTAGTTAATTTTAGATATGTATTATTAATTTTTCATGTTAGTGTTGTCATTATTAGTATTACTATTTAGGGTTATTATGATATTTTGTGTCTTTCATTTTATGTAGGGTATTTTGGTAATTGTTGAAGTCTTGCAATCTCTATTTAAGGGACCCAGAGGTCCATGAATCATTATGAATGAAATAATTCATCCAAATTTCTCTTTATCTCTCTAAGTTTTTTTCTCCACCTCTAGTTCTATCTTCTTCCCCATTTATAGGGTTAGGGTTGAGCACGACTCCCCTTCTTCCTCTCCCCTTTCATTCTTCGCTGGTTGAGCTCGGCTCCGCTTGTATCTCTGCTTCCACCTCCACTTCGACAATGTTATGGGCTAGACCCATAACAATGTCACTCCTCGCTACTAAATAGTTGAATTGAGTCATATAATCGCCAACAAATAGAGTCATTTATCATAATACATAAATGATCTAGCATCGACCACTACCAACATTGACCGCCGCTTCGGGGTTCGATTCCACTAGAGTCACCACTGATCCCACCACCACCGTCCTCCATGCCACCTGCATTCGAAGAAGTTTTTGCTCTTTCCGCAGTTCTTATCGCTCCACCACCGCCTCCGTTTGTTCTTGTCGTGTAGTTCACAAAACAAACATCGTTGTCAACAATTTGCGTCGCAATCTACCATCCCCGCGGTCTCCACCCCGTAGCCTCCACTCCGGCCACCTGCTCTATCGACTCCCTCTCAGCAGTTCGCATCACCGACCTCGTCGCCTTCACACCTAGTTGTGGTGCCTCCACAAATTGTGTCGCCACTATTAGTCTCGACGGTCTTCATTCCGCAGCCCGCACTCCAGTCATTTGTTCCGGCAGTTCCTCTCAATCCATTCCTTCCTACGACCACCCTCACGCCGGTACAATATCTTCTCATCGCCACGACTCATATGTAACCCATTCCTCCATCTCCTTTGACTGTCTGCATCCACTGAGCACACTCGCCCCGACTCTGGAGATTCTGTCTGACGGTCTTTCTTCGGAAAGCATCCCCATCATACCAATACCCTGCAGTCCGTCGTGAATCTTGTGCACATGATGATGGCCTGCCACTCAATTCAACCACCGCTATAACAACGTGCTGTTAGGAGATGTTCTGGCACAAAATTAAAGATCCAGATAGTCAAATCATTCGAGCCTCGTTCGATTTTGAGGACAAACTCGATTTGAAGGGTGGGTGGGATGATATGGGCCCACAATAGTCCTCATTATTAGTTAATTTTATATATGTATTATTAATTTGTCATGTTAGTGTCTTCATTATTAGTGTCACTATTTAGGGTTATTATGATATTTTGTGTCTTTCATTTCATGTAGGGTATTTTAGTAATTGTTGAAATCTTGCAATTCCTATTTAAGGGACCCCAGAGGTCCATGAATCATTATGAATGAAAGAATTAATCCAATTTTCTCTTTATCTCTCTAAGTTTTTCTCTCCCCCTCTAGTTCTCTCTTCTCCCCCATTTCTAGGGTTAGGGTTGAGCACGACTCCCCTTCTTTCTCTCCCCTCGCATTCTTCGCTGGTTGAGCTCGGCTCCCCGCATATCTCTTCTTCTACCGCCACCTCGACGATGTTATGGGCTAGACCCATAACAATGTCACTCTTTACTACTAACTAGTTGAATTGAGTCATATAATCGCCAAGAAATAGAGTCATTTATCATAATACATAAATGATCAAGAATCTTACTTCGATATGACATTGTGAGACACTTCTCTTTCAGTTTTCCCTTAATATCTGCCTATCAAGAAATAAAACGAAGACCATCATTTCTATCATCAGTCGTATCGTATGCTAGTCCATTAGATCTTAGCTTGACCATGCAAATTCATCCTATCAAACATAACACGATACTCATCTAACATCTCATACCAGTTAAAATAGTAGTTCGTATCTAGAATGCAATCATCAAGTGCTTTTATGTCCAGCTCATCGTAAAAGGGTGATGCATGAATCCTGACTCTAGGAATGATGTCATCCTCGACGTGGTGGTTTCTATGATGCTCCTAGAAATTATCACAATAGGTGTTATAATTGAATCATGTTGGACGGTCAACATGATCCCTTTATATGTTTGGTTGGAGACGATGAAGGTCCACCTAATAGTATTGGGGTCCACTCTATGAAGCTCTTTGTTGCCGGTCATAAACGGGCTCAGAATTCTCTAGGGGCGAGTTATAAGATTCCTAAATGAATGGTCATCGAGATCATCGAAACCCGAGTCTCTCCTAACTGCTCAGTATGGGGTTGGTAGGGTCTCACCGAATTAGAGTTGGATAACATGAATTCATTAGGTGCTTCTAACTCATCAAATCTCTTGATCAAATTTTCTAATTGGGCACTTAGATTGTCCAAACACATGATATATGATTAAAACCGGTTTAATAGTTTCTGAAATTCAGCATTCGACATATGCATATTAGACTCAATTGCTTGGGTATCAAAGTTACTAGGACATGACAGATATTATACAGGTCTTACCAAAATGTGTTATAAACAAGGCCGTAAACTTGAGGCTCTGATACCAAATATAATGCAAGATAAGATTATACGGGCTCATGACCTGGCTCTATATGATTATGCAGATATACATGTAACAGATGCAGGTAAATACCATCTTACATAACTCTAAATCAATGTAATTTTATGATTCGTGCAATGATATTTGCCACAAAATTAGTTAAATAAAAGTATTTTAAACTTGTGAAGCTATCACCTTGTTCAAAAAATATTTCAAGCAAAGTTCACATTAATTATTACATGTTCCTCAAAAGTGCCAAAAAAATAAATACCAAAGTGAATAAATCTAATGAGTACTAACATAAATGTGAGCAATGTAACACCCCACCAATAATTATCATAAATATTGGTCTGGCCAGATCCCATAACATACAACTTTTACAAGTAAAATGTTATAAGATGATATAAAAACTCCCAACACTAAAATGATTTCCTATAGTATAATAGTAATCGAAAATATGAGCTGAAATAAAAGAGTGTCCACACTAAAAAAAATAAGTCTAAATGTCCAACAACTTTATTACCCTTACAATACAAATCCAAACAACCAGGAGTTTAAACCGAGGCACGCATGCCCGAATGCATAAACTGAAAGCAGGGTAAGGTTAAAAAAATTAATTCATGTGCTTTTGCTTCATTTAATTAGCTATACTCCGTTTTGCGCAATATGTCCTGCAATAAATGTCAATTAAATGGAAAATGTGAGTCAGTTGCAAGTTGACCAACAATGGTGCAACGAACCCAACTCCTACCGATCTTCCTAGTGGACCCCGCAGAACTACATCACATACAAGTTTGCACTTCTTATAGAAAATAAAGAATCATATCAATATAGACCATATGCATTGAGTAGGGTTCCACAAACATCATATATATATATATATTATGTGTCGAACATGTAAATAGAGCGTACTATGCAATATGTATGCAAGCCAGGAGATCACTATGGATACACCACGACTCTTTGCCATTTATTGTATGATTCTAGCATGTGATCAAACACAATTCCATATCTCTCTCGAGCCATTCAAAATCACAATATAAAGATTAGATGGGCTTCCAATCTGCAGTCCTTCCATTACAATCACAGATCCACAAGTGCGTTGGTTATACCCATCTCACGAGCATTTCCACCAACACTCTAACTATAAAGGAGGAGGATTATACCCACTATGAAGGATCTTCAACCTACCTTCATCTTAATCACATCAAAGTATCCAAAATCACATGGGGTTTCAAGGCATCAACAAGTCAAGTCTATTCATGCTAATACCAAAGCCATAATGGTATTCTAATGACACTATGACCGTGCAATCACATCTTGGTCTCAACCTCCAAATGATCAAAAAATAAACATCATTGTTTCAGCCGAATGATTTGCATAGCTTCCACAACATGCCTAGAATCAGAATCACACATCGAGTGAAACTATCTACTCATGTTGGGATCACATGCTTCGGGTTCTAAACGAATTAGGGTGTTCGTAGCCTCTACTAATTAGAGAGATTAGAGATCATCACATACATGCGAGGGGAAAGAAAAAATAACTTGCATCTTAAAACCGAGAGGAGAAGGAGTGTTATCTTCTTTGATTTCCATTAGTCCATGAGATCTTCGACATGAAAGGAGTAATACGACCGGGGAAGCATCCTCTACGTGATGGCAGACTTGGATCTCTGATCGGGCTTCTCAATCTCTGGTTGTGCAACTTCTTTTCCAAGTGCTCTTTCACTGTCTTCTCTCTCCAAGCCTAAAATAAATGAAAGGATATGAAAAATGGATGTTTTAACCTCTCATCCACGAGATAAGACCCTCTGGAAAAGATCTGGGCCATCAAAAAGGTAACTGGCATTATCTAGGACTCAAAATGAAATAGTTTTTGTAACTCATGCCTCACACATGGGTTGGTACAGGTTCGTGTACCAGACCATGTACACCATAGGTACTAAAATGTGCTACAAGAAAATAATCGGACAGGGCATTCCCCCAGGCATTCACCTGTACATGGGTTTTGATACGGGTGTGTCAATCCATGTATCTCTCTGGAATAAATTTGTGGTTTAACTATGAATAGTACACATGCGTGCCATAATCTGTGTACATCCGCTCAGGTACCCACACCGCCGTGTCTACGAGCCATGTAGTTCTCTGAAAGATGTGTAGCGCATGGTACACAACCGTGTACTATGTCGTGTAGAATGGAAAACCCTTGAAATGGATCCCTGGCCACTCCACAACCAGTTGCACGTATTCACATGCATACCCATTACATCGGATGTTCATCAAATAACATAAACAAGAAAAACGTGGGTGTTACAACTCTACCTCTCCTCCCTTAAAGGAATTTCTAATAGAAATTAAACCACAATCATACCTAAAATAAAAAACTCTGAGTACTCCTGCCGCATGGTGTTTTATTTCTTCTGAGAAAACTCATGACGACCGCAATTGTTTCAACGAACTTTTAAGAACTTAATTTCCTTGTTTCGTAGCTTCTGGATCTCTGCGTCTAAAATGCACACCAAACGAACGACGATCGCCTAGTTATCCTTTACTGACATTGTAGTCGGCTCAACCACTATGCTATCTCTACCAGTGCCACACATAAAACACATCGTACAATCCACTCAACTCCGTTGATAATGCAAGATAATAAATAGACTCCTCTATAATTATGTGATCTGAAACGGGCCCAATTATCTCAGACTCAACTTCTTAAAGCACTGAATCCTCTCTATGACCTTGAATGGTTTGATTTTCAAGTACACCATATCACCAACCACAAACTCCACATTTCGGTGACGCGCATTAAATTACTTAGCTTGCTGATCTTGCACAATCTTCATACACTCACAAATGTTCTCAATAATATCAAAAGTGTCAGATATATATTTTTTCCTCAGTAATCGAGTATCACCCGACTCCACCCATGACATCGGTGTACGACACCACCTTCCATACAATGCCTCATACTAAGCTATCTTGATGTTAGCCTGAAAACTGTTGTTGTATGCAAATTCGATCATAAACCAATGGTCTTCTCCCTTATCACTAAACTTACATATCCTCATCATATCTTCCATCGTACACTATGTTTGACCGTAAGTATGCCGGGGAAACGCCGTACTAAACTTTAGCTTAGTCTCTAAGCTCTGTTGAACTTATCTCCAATCCTTAGAGGTGAAACTCTCATCTCTCTCACTTATTATACTCTTAGGTATCTCATGCAACCGAACAATATTCTGTACATACAACTCCACAAGTCTCTCAACATCGTCATTCCTATGATTTGGAATTAAATGGGCCACTTTGGTCCATCGATCCACAAAAACTCAAATCACATTATTCCCTTGCTGAGATTTAGACAATCCGTGCACAAAATCTATAGATATTTCGTCGAAATTCCATTCAGTTATAGAGCTGGGTTTTAGAAATCCTCCAAGTCTGTGACATTCTACCTTAACCAAAGCGCATGCCTGACTTCGACTCACAAATAACGTAATTTCTTTCTTCATGCCAGACCACTAATAGGATTTCTTCAAAACCATATACATCTTTGTACTACCCGGATGAACAAAATATTTAGTGAAATGCGCTTCATCCATCAATTTCTCTTGTAGCTTACCAAACTTTAAAATGCACAGTCTACCTTTCTTTCGTAAGAGTCCATCATTCTTAGTCAGGTTCTCTTTCCCGCCTTCTTGTGCTTCTAACACTAACGACTGCAATTCTTCATCCACCGCCGTCGCCTTGCGAAGACGATCAACAATATCACACTGCATCTCAATCCAATGTATGCATGCAACTCTTGAACAACCACGATCCATACAGCTAATATCCAATGACTCAATGTCCTTTGCAAGTTGCTCCAGTGGGCTTGGATCTAATTACCTTGCCCATAGTGATTATGACTTAAAGTATCAGCCACAAGATGAGCCTTCCCAGGATTGTCGTGAATCTCAAATTTATAGTCTCTAAGGAACTCGATACACCTACTCTTCCATATATTCAGCTCCTTATGCGTCGGAAGATATTTTAAATTCTTATGATCAATATATTCTACGTCGGAAGGAGAGCCTTGGCGCACCGGTTGAGGTGTTGCCGTGTGACCGTGAGGTCATGGGTTCGAGTCCTGGAAGCAGCCTCTTGCAAATATGCAAGGTAAGGTTTGCCTACATTTCACCCTTGTGGTTGGGGTCCTTCCCCGGACCCTCGCTGCGCGGGGATGCTTTGTGTACCGGGCTGCCCTTATGATCAATATAGATATTCATTTTAGCTCCATACACATAAGTACTATTTGGATGTAGCTAGTTCCCTCTGAAAGGAATAACAGCTAATTCCTCGAAGAAATATATATAAATATGAAATACTTATATATATATATATGTATTATATAAATATATTTATTTATAAACATGAAATTTTTTATTAATATAAATATTTACATTTATTTATATTTTGGATATAAATTTATATAAACATGAAATATGTATATCAATTTTTTAATGTATATGTTTATATTATTTATATTTTGGCACATATATATATTACTTTTATTAATATATATTTATATATGAATTTTAAATAATATATTTATTTAATAGTATATATAATGTCAATATATATAAACATGAAATATTCTTTTCCTTAAAAGTTTATTTTATTAATAAGGGAACAAAGTTACAACCACCCAAGGAGGGTCGGTTGCCAGACTACCGTAAAAAAGCTACCCAAAATACATTTCTCGAACCCACTACCATCCACTCAATATACCCATCCCACAACATATTAGGAAAAAAGTCCTACCCTAGCAACCAACCCAAAATAAAGAAAAATAGTACATTTCAAACCCAGCTAAGTAAGAAATCTCGACATGCAACAAATTAAGGCTCCAGCTATAGCTCATCGGTCGACCAAAATTTTGTGCTTCTCAATCTCTCCCATTTGATCTGTATGAAGAACATATGCAACAACCAAATAACCAAGACAGTAAAAGATAACTCATTAGAAAAGAATAGTGATAATGATCAAATACGGCCTCAAACAAGCTTAGTATCCCACTGTCAACACGAATTCTACCAGGCGAGCAGTATCCCACCGTCAACACGAATGCTACCAGGCCAACATACGGCAACAAACACATCATAAAAAACCTTCAACCCATCATTGGCCCAAAAAATTAAAGAGAAATAGACAGCATAAAATTAAAGATTCTCTGACAACCATGCCCCTTCAACCAAACTTTAAAAACCACCTCCCATCAAGTGTCCCAAAACCAATAAAAGTAAAAAATGCTAGCGGAACCCATGCTGAAATGACAAAGACTGTCCAAACCAACGCAAAGCAGCATCAACCAAAGTATCAGAATGCTTTACCTGAAGCATAAGCAATGACGGATCCAGGAAATTAGAAATGGTAATACATAAAATCTTCCAAATTAAATTTAGGGGTGCACATAACTAAGTTTGGTTTGCGAATAGCCAAATTTGGTTTGCGGATAGCTAAATTTGGTTGGCAAATGGCTAAATTTTGGTCGGCTTATGACAAGTAGCAAAAAAATGGTGGTGTCAGTGTCTCTTTGGCCCTCCTCTGAATCTGCCCCTGAGCATAAGACCAGATAGACGAGTACCTGCAGTAAAATACCAAACAACGAAGCATCTCACTAATGAAAGCCAATTGAAATCAGATAAAATGTGCAGCAACTGTCGAGCACCTGCCAGACCAACGAAAAAACATTATGCAACTAAATGCCAAAATATCCAAGCACCCCCCTAGGAAAAAAGCCTATAAATAATAAGAAAATAGATAACCATAACTTCTCTCAAGCTAACTCGCAGGAATATGAGAAGAGAGACACAACAGAACAGCTTTTGATGTGAGCCCCCAAACCAAAATAGATTCAAAATCCCATATGGACAAAACCCCTATCCATTAAGTATTAAGGTTCAGAGTCATGTATCCTTAAAGCAGGAGTACCCATCTTATCCAGCACAAAGGGTCCACGAATCGAAGGGAGAAAATAAATTACTATTAGTGAATTGAGTGAGAGTTGAATAACAACATTGGTAATATAAGTTGCAGACAGTGAACATATTGGTATATAAGTTGCTGAGTGTGAGTACCACACATAATAGTGTTCCAACAGAGATTTGTTAGCAAGGGAGGAGAAGAGCAGCTGGGAGTCTGAGAAGAGGTTAACGTTGCACCAATTCATCTGTTGACAAAATAAAAGTATTTATTTTTAATGTAGTTGGATAAATGAGAAGAACTTTTAAAACTCGCAAATTTCTGTATATCTGAAATAGGTATATAGGAAATTCAGATTATGAAAGCAAAGGCCCCCGCAAGCAATACTGTTGCTACAGGATTTATAAGAAACCCAATGGCGTTTAGAGTGATTTCCAGATTGTTTCATAAACACTTAGCGATATATTTATCAATAATGTAGAGGGTGGATTTTGGGATATTGGAACAAACTACGAGGTGGATGCAGGATGAGAGAATGATGGATTTAATGAGAGCTATGCTAACTAAGTCCCAACTGCCAACTAGAGACATGAGTGGATTTTGGTCACCATAGGCTCTTAGTAGGCCGACTTGCATTAACTAAAAAATATAGGGCCCCCGAGATAGATAAAGGGGAAAGTCCCCATTTCGACACCAAAAATATCTAAAATAAGTCTTTTCCTTCCCTTAGGAATAGTATTTGATAGAAATATGCTGCTTTTCTACCAATTTATATGTTTTACAGATGCATTTTCAAAGCATTTTATGACTTTATTAATGGCCCTAATGGTGGACAGATTATCACTTTGGAATCGATGAAACTTCTATTTAGGAATTTTTAATTTAACTCCATTAATAATTATAGAGAACATATTTTGAGATTGAAGCATTTTAAATAAGGTGATAATTTTTGTTGGAGAAAGTTAGCATGGCCAAGATAGAGAAAAAAATTCCCATTGAACTCTATCAAAGGCTTTCTCCAGGTCAAAGGCTTTCTTGTTTATGTTGTAGGCTAAGAGAGATTTTGTCATGGATGTCTCTGCCCTGAATATATGCACTTTTTTTTCTTGATAAATGAGTTTATTTAGTAGGGGAGTTAACGCGCATAGCAAGAATCTTCGAAAAGATTTTAGTGGTAACGTTGGATAGACTAATCAGCCTAAAGTGATTGGGAGATGTGGGATTTGATATTGTAGGAACAACATTGGAAGAAAGTGCATATAGTTTATGAGGTCCTCTTTGATGATTTACCAACAACATTGCTATTAGACGTATATAAGTGAGTACGGTATCCCCATTAAAAAAGCCATGGCAATCGTTTATGAGGTCCTCTTTGATGATTTACCAACAACATTGGAAGAAGCCACTGTTAAAACTATCCTGTCCAGGGGCATAGATGAGATCTAACATGAGGTTTGAAGAGTTAGATGGAGAGGTATCTTGCATGATGTGTTGAAAATAGTTAATATAGTTTCTTGAATTTTATATGGGTCTGTCAGAGTAATATTGTCATTTTCTAGTATTTGAGTCATCTTGTTTGTGAATCTTATATAGCTGACCATTGAAGTAGGGAGTACTTTTTTCCCCATCCAATAAAGCCTGATCCCTGGCCTTCTGGGCCCAGAATGTAGGTTCAGAATTTAGGATTTATAAGTATTACTCTTTGATAATGGGTAGAGATTGTAGATTTTCAAGGGTTGGAAGGAGATCGAAAGTGCTTTCAGCTTTCGAGATTTTAAGTTTCAACTCTTTTATTTTCTCATTAATGTTCCCAAAAATGTCTTTATTCCATTTTAAAGATTTTTGTAAATATTTTGAAGTATGTGTTGGAGAGTAATGAGATGGATGCAGGGACCACAAGGGTAATTCCAATTGGCCAAGACCACCTCAAGAAACCAGGGGTGAGAAGTCCACATATTCTGGAAAGCAAAGGAGGTTTTGAAACCGGTTTGGGAGGGAAGGTTCTATTTTATAAGAATTGGGGGGGGGGGGGGGGGGGGGGGGGGGTATAATCTTAACAGGTGCGATTTAAGTGAGTTATGATCAAATCGGGCATATCTGTCCATAAATGGTTGACCAAAACTCGATCAAGTCTCTGGAGGATATGAGAAAACACAGTCTGACGATTTGTCCAAGTGAAAGGGTTGCCAATGAAGCTGCAGTCAGATAGATGGGAAGCAAGAATCACTTCCCAAAAATCTCTTATCCCTGAAACACATGGGGAGATGCTCCCAGACTTTCAGAGATATCCAGAATTGTGTTAAAAATCCCCAAAACACACCAAGGATGGGTGTTAGAGGTGCTAAACTGAAAGATGTTATTCCAAGGGATTTTCCTTGGCCTAGGGGTGTGTTTTCCATATAGAACGGACAAGGAAAACCGTTAGTGATGAACATTTACCATAAAATGAAGGATCTGTTCTGATTCAGAAAGAAGTTTTAGTGAAAAAAGTTTGTTCCAAAAAAGCCAGATGTGTTTTTCTATATTTGAGATGAAGCATAAACCAAAGTTAAGCTTAGATTTAATGTGCTCACACTTAATAGGATCCCCTTTAGGCACAATGATGGTTAGTACCTCAATACGATAATCGTTAATCATAAGTTTTATCTTGTTCATAGTGTCAGGGCTATGAATGCCATGAAAATTCCAAAGTAGAAAAGTCATTGAAAGATTGTGCAATTTTTGGACCCGGGCTTCCTTCCACGCCACCAAGTTTTTCCACCACGGGAGGAAGATGACTCTTTCTGAGAGTCATTAGGGGTGGGGTCGGGTAGGGATATCCTGAGCTTCAACAATAATATAATGATTGTTTTCATCACAAGAAACAATACATGTGTAACATCCTAAATCCGATGAGTGCGGAGAGTGTTTTTGGTGTACTAAAGCCCATACAAGCAACTCCTAGCAGCCTTCTAGGATGACAAGATTCTAGGTAAAAAGAGCCGCAGGAATGAACCGAATCACATCAAAATTGTAGGAAAAGTTATTGGGCTTAAGTAATAATTCAAATTCTCAAATATCAGAGGCGCCTTTTCAGAGCATGTGGTGTTGTGTTGGAAACTCCGTAGTTAAGCATGCTCCGGTGGGAGTAGTCCTAGGATGGGTGACCTCTTGAGAAGTGCTCGTAGACCACCTGTGAAAAAGGGCAAACCTTGCAGTTCAACTCAGTATGTGCTCAGATGAACCAAATCAGACAATACTTTTGATATTGTGAGGTTTGGGTCATTACAAATGGTATCAGAGCTAGACCTCCTACAGTACGATGTGTGGTTCATGGACGAACCATGCAGAAGCTGGTGGGTCTATAACATCCTGAATATGATGAGGGCGGGGATTTCTTTGGGGGCAGTGAAGTCCAGACAAAGTAGCTCCTGACAGACTTCAAGGATGGTAGACTTCTATGTGAAAGGAGGTGTAGGAATGAACCGAAACTCACATCAGAATTGAAGAAAAAGTTGTTGGGATTAAGTAATAATTCAGATCCTCGAATATTAGAGTCACCTTTTCGGGCAACTGGTGGAATTGTATTGGAAACTTCGAGGTTAAGCATGCTCCGATGGGAGTAGTCCTGGGATGGGTGGCCTCCTAGGAAGTGCTCGTAGGTCACCTGTGGAAAAAGGCAAAATTGTATGATTCAGCACATTATGGGCTGGGATGACCCAAAGTGGACAATACTTCTAATATTGTGAGGTTTGGGTCGTTACAACATGAGGTAGCAATATTTAAAATGACAGCAAGCTCACAAACATATTCGGTGTATTATTCTCCGAGACCGCAACTGATGTAGCTACCAAAGAGTGTTTTGCATCATTATCATCAGATAAGGATGGGTGTTAGACAGCAAGCTCCAGAATTGTGTTAAAAATCCCCAAAACACACCAAGGATGGGTGTTAGAGGTGCTAAACTGAAAGATGTTATTCCAAAGGATTTTCCTTGGCCTAGGGGTGTGTTTCCCATATACAGCGGACAAGGAAAACCGTTAGTGATGAACATTTACCATAAAATGAAGGATCTGTTCTGATTCAGAAAGAAGTTTTAGTGAAAAAGTTTGTTCCAAAAAAGCCAGATGTGTTTTTCTATATTTGAGATGAAGCATAAACCAAAGTTAAGCTTAGATTTAATGTGCTCACACTTAATAGGATCCCCTTTAGGCACAGTGATGGTTAGTACCTCAATACGATAATCGTTAATCATAAGTTTTATCTTGTTCATAGTGTCAGGGCTATGAATGCCATGAAAATTCCAAAGTAGAAAAGTCATTGAAAGATTGTGCAATTTTTGGACCCGGGCTTCCTTCCACGCCACCAAGTTTTTCCACCACGGGAGGAAGATGACTCTTTCTGAGAGTCATTAGGGGTGGGGTCGGGTAGGGATATCCTGAGCTTCAACAATAATATAATGATTGTTTTCATCACAAGAAACAATACATGTGTAACATCCTAAATCCGATGAGTGCGGAGAGTGTTTTTGGTGTACTAAAGCCCATACAAGCAACTCCTAGCAGCCTTCTAGGATGACAAGATTCTAGGTAAAAAGAGTCGCAGGAATGAACCGAATCACATCAAAATTGTAGGAAAAGTTATTGGGCTTAAGTAATAATTCAAATTCTCAAATATCAGAGGCGCCTTTTCAGAGCATGTGGTGTTGTGTTGGAAACTCCGTAGTTAAGCATGCTCCGGTGGGAGTAGTCCTAGGATGGGTGACCTCTTGAGAAGTGCTCGTAGACCACCTGTGAAAAAGGGCAAACCTTGCAGTTCAACTCAGTATGTGCTCAGATGAACCAAATCAGACAATACTTTTGATATTGTGAGGTTTGGGTCATTACAAATGGTATCAGAGCTAGACCTCCTACAGTACGATGTGTGGTTCATGGACGAACCATGCAGAAGCTGGTGGGTCTATAACATCCTGAATATGATGAGGGCGGGGATTTCTTTGGGGGCAGTGAAGTCCAGACAAAGTAGCTCCTGACAGACTTCAAGGATGGTAGATTTCTATGTGAAAGGAGGTGTAGGAATGAACCGAAACTCACATCAGAATTGAAGAAAAAGTTGTTGGGATTAAGTAATAATTCAGATCCTCGAATATTAGAGTCACCTTTTCAGGCAACTGGTGGAATTGTATTGGAAACTTCGAGGTTAAGCATGCTCCGATGGGAGTAGTCCTGGGATGGGTGGCCTCCTAGGAAGTGCTCGTAGGTCACCTGTGGAAAAAGACAAAATTGTATGATTCAGCACATTATGGGCTGGGATGACCCAAAGTGGACAATACTTCTAATATTGTGAGGTTTGGGTCGTTACAACATGAGGTAGCAATATTTAAAATGACAGCAAGCTCACAAACATATTCGGTGTATTATTCTCCGAGACCGCAACTGATGTAGCTACCAAAGAGTGTTTTGCATCATTATCATCAGATAAGGAGGTATTTAAGGCTCATAATTCACTTCTAAGCTAACATTAACTAAATTTCCATCCTTCACTTTAACATTAGAAACTATGATATGCTTAGGTTTCCAAATAATGAGATGCATTTGAGGGAATCCTAGCCGTGCACCAAGAGGCAATATGAAGAGAGCTAGCTAAATTACCAACTAGATGTGAGCTAGCTAAATTATCAACATCTACAAAAGGGGTGATGTAAGGGAGAGAAGTAGTAGTACAAACAGAGGCATCTAGAAGAGCCTCAATAAGAGGTGAGGGAAGAATATTTGTAGAAGCACAACCCGATTGATTGTGAACATATTAACGTGGAATTTCAATAGAGCCAACAACCACGTTGGCATCGCCCTTCTCATCTAAAGCATTTAAGACATCAAAGCGGTTGCTAATCTCTCGTGTTACAAACCCATCGATCTGACTAAAGTGTTAATGTTTTATGTAATTGGAGGAGATATAGGAAGCGAGGCATTGCTAGAAGAAACCAAACATCTAGTAATAAGCTAAAACTAGAGAAGAAATTGTATTAGTAGCATCTTGAGAAGAGATAGTGGGAGAGGGAACATAAGGTATCACATCAGACATATTAGTTCTTGCAGCAAGCATTTCAACACTATTTTTGGTGGTAGCAACTTCAATATTCTGAATGTTCTCAACAGGTTGGGGGGGGATGCATTCTTATTAACAGCCATTCCAATATTAGCTTTTTGAGGCGGAGGCTTAGCGACATAGGCCTTTTGATGAAGCAAGAGGAGCTGGCGGCACGAAAAGACCCTTTTGTTTGCAGTTCTGCACCACATGCCCCTGCTTAAAACACGAGGCACAATATTGATAATTTTTCTCAAACAATACTGGGAAACATATGATTAAGTCTGACATATTACTTTTTTGCATGCCCATGTGCAAAAATTTAGGAGTTTATGTTGAAGATGTTAGTATTGTGTATTCAAGTGTGTTTGTGGTTTTGTCCCACACGGCAGTTTTATGTTTAATTGTTTTTATATGTCCTATATAATGCCCTCTTGTGGGATGAATAAAAGACACCAAATATTTTCTTCTTTATTTCAACATGGTATCAGAGTA
Source organism: Dactylorhiza incarnata (assembly GCA_033032865.1). Classification (NCBI taxonomy): domain Eukaryota; kingdom Viridiplantae; phylum Streptophyta; class Magnoliopsida; order Asparagales; family Orchidaceae; genus Dactylorhiza; species Dactylorhiza incarnata. Next base: position 5,182,078 of record JAWHQI010000043.1, read on the forward strand.
AGAATTGATTCCTCACTGAATTTTTGTCGTCCTAATTGTTGGCGACCTAATTTCTCGGCGGCTTCCTCTCTAGATTTCGTCTTTTACTCTTGTTCTCGTCTACAGATCCAGCCCCCACTCCTAGGTCTCCTCTACGTTCTTCGTCGCCTCCGACTGCTTCTCCCCATCGACATTTCCTCTCTGCCTATCTCGTAGTGCTCCTGGTGCTTCTCCGTTGACGATCGACGTTGAGACCGTCTGCGCTTCTGATTCCCCGACAACTGCGCTGGAGGGAGCTCTTGTCTTCCGCTGGCTTCATCGTGCCCGTCGACATTTCCCTCGTAGAGATCGAGCAACCGCTTCCTTCTTCTGTTGGCTCTGTCTTCCCCCGCTGCTTTTCGATCTTGACGACGCTTCACGATATATATCTCGTTGTTCTTATCGACGAATTCGACGATCTCGTATGCCGCTCTCTTTCGGTCGTTCCTATTTGCGTTCTTATCGCAGATCATCGTCGTTCCTATTTGCTCATCATTTGCGATCCCGCCAGAGCCCATTGCTGCTCCAGATTTTCTCCTGATGTGCTCGATTGCTGCGCCAATGACGTGCTACGGCCTCTAGATCTGTGATCATGCTTCCCTCCATCGATTCCAGTCTCTGCTCTTCTTGCTTTGACCGATTCCAGCCGCCTCCTGTCGCTGCCCCATGTGCTTCGACCAATTCCAGTTGTTGCTACCCCTTCTGCTGTGTTGATCTATCGTTGATGATGGAGTTTCTTATTTTCTTAGTAATTTCTTTGTGTCTTTGTGGTTGTTAATGTTTTTTGTGTCTTGTCTTTATGCTTTCATGCATGTGCGTTCCACATGAGGGGGAGTGTTTGTGACGAAGGTGACTCATGGATTTTTCCCGACTCTCGCCTTAGTCACACACGACCTCCAGGCATATTTCTTGTGTTGTTTGTGTCTCCCCATTTTTTCATTGTTCGGTAGGTGGTATGGTCTTTGTTGGTTGACATTTCTATCCGGCGGGTTGTATCATGTGGGTGTAGGTCACCCGTCTGTTAATTTCTTTACAGCGAGTCCACATCGTGTGTGGGACCTGCGTCATGTGTTGGTCTATGTTGTGTGTGGCTATGTCCCTGGCTTGATTCCCCGGTTTGGAATTTTTACCCCAGTGGCCCGTTTATTGTTTTGTCCCACTTAGCCTACCACCATTACCCTTCTTTTATGTTATTTTCAAGCTGGAGATTTTCCCTCCAGCTTCAGGGGGAGTGTTGAAATTATTAGTATTGTGTCTTTAAGTGTGTTTGAGGTTTTGTCCCACACAGTAGTTTTATGTTTAGTTGTTTTTGTATGTCCTATATAATGCCCCTTGTGGGATGAACAAAATGCACCAATTTTTTTCTTTATTTCAACAGTTTACTCAAGATTAAATTTCACACATTAACGAAATTAAGTTATTTTTTTGTGTGCTTAGTTTAGTTTGAACTAGTTTCAGAATGGAAGATCATTCTAGATAGGCCAATCATTAACCAAAGTTACTTTCTAAAGTTAAATGAAGAAATGCTAGAGACATTCTATCACATTTGCCTTTCTGAAAATTAAAATTTACCTTTGCTATGTTAATAACTTGACCCCTTTATTTAAATGTTATAATCTGAGAATTTAAACTTCACAAAGTCGAAATGTTTTCTAACTTGTTTTTTTCTGTATCAAACTTTAGTATTGTTGACACCATGATAAGAGAAATATAACAAAAAAACCGCATTAATTCATGCTAAAATCTACATTATTCTACATTATTCTAGAGGTCATAGATTCAAATGGTGGAAACAATGGATGATATTATTATTCACGTCAATCTTTCATTAGACGAAGATTTGCAGACTATTCCCGTGCACCTTTTAAATGACGCAGGGTTGACTGTGAGAAGTGGTTGTGCTGACGCTAATGCACGTCTATGTGAGTGATGCAAGACGGACTCAAACGACCCCAATCTGAATGATGCATGAGTAATTTTAATTTTAATCCGGAAATGAAATTCTAGCAATTATATTTATATAAAATTTGGCAAATTAATCGTGATGCGAATCATTGATTTCAAGTGTACAAGCAATGTCACGCTCGCCTATGTACGAGGTGCTTTCAACTACAACATTTCACAAATAAACTTAATAGGATAGTATGAAAATGAAAGCAACTACACAAACGAGTCAAATACCCAAACAAATATATGGTGTTTTCAAATATTGAATAAGAAAAAAGAAGCACAATACAAATTACTCACAAGCAATGGGGATCCGGTAATGGCTGTAGACATGAATCCACGCGGCGGGGGCGACTGCAGTTGCTGTCTTCGACAAGGAGGGTTGTAGTGGGCTGACGGGTAGGGATCCGGAGCAGAAGGGCGGTGAGGGATGTGGCTGGGGAGGAGGAGGGACTGTCGGTAAGGGGAAATTAGGAGGTTTGCGGCTTTGTTGGTGGAGGGGGGATTGCGGTTTGGAGGAAGAGATGATCTGGTCGTGAGATACACAAGGAGGGTTGTTGTTGTGTTATCGGGTGAGAAGGGGATGTGGTTTGTTATTTGCTGGTAGGGCAAGGTTGGTCGGCCATCAGAAATGGAGGAGGAAGGAGATGAGGATGTGTGTTGGAATTCGACTGGCACCAAAGTTACAGGTGCAAGAAGTGCGGGATTAATAAAATGAAAACTAAAAATAACTAGGACGTTGCACTCCGGAGTCTCGCGGCTTCGCACCACAATTTGATTGCAGATTCTGGAATCGTTCACAAAATAGATAATGACTGAAACTAGAAGCCTCCTCCCCTATATATAGCGAGAGGGGCGGTTGGACACCCAATGTGAATGGCTATAATTGGTCATTACGCCTGGTGTCCTAAAACAATAAATACAAGTCCAAAATAAATAAATAAAACAAGATACATAGAAATAGTAAAACGGCGCTTCGGACACGCTCATGGTCTCGATAAACGTCTCTTACGCGAGTATATAAATGCAGGCCCCATCGAGCAGTGACCCATAGTCCAACATCGATCTCCATCATTAAAGCACTTACAAAGTTATTAGCCCTTGAATTACAGACCACGCAAAATAATGAGTATGTAGTGCCACATCAGTCAACTCAAATAGTCTTTACAACTTATGTAAACGGATTCCTCCACCTATAGCCAATTAGTTTTGAGCTATATTTGTAGGTTCTAATATGGTATTATTATAGTAGTTCAGACCCAATGGTTCACTCATGTGTCACTTAGGCTTCGTTTGGCATGGTGGTGGCGGTCGTGAACGCCGTGGTCATGAACCGTCGTTCGTGAACGCCCGACCTCACCTAAAAAAATTCATGCATTTTATGCTCAAAACTAGTTTATTTTCTTTGTAGCAGTCATAACCTTTGTCTTGCCAAACATATAATGACGTTTTTGACCAAACTCACCGGAGCAAATAAGCCGCGCCAAACGAAGCCTTAATTAGAACATACAATCCACATGTTAGACGTCAAAAACTTCACATGCTCTGGCCCTGATAAGAATATAAGCAGACGCGGGAAAACATCTCCTTGCATATAATCAACTGATTTTGGATTTGTTGTATAAGTTCTAGCACAAAAGTCGTGTGAGCTCATTATCTTTCTCATAACACATTTCTTAACTTACATTTTAGACAAGATGTACCGTGTGTATTATTTTACTGTTTGAACTGTATTTTGTGTCGTGAGCATCGGCTTCGCCCATATTATAAGGCGGAGTTAAGATATCATATTTCTATTTTGAAAAGTAAGGAATGTATAGTCGGAAAGAATGACCACTCCTCTTTTTGTCGAATATTTTTATAATGCGGAGGAAGGAAAAAAGTAGAAGTGTCTCTATGACATGGTGTGTGGCCATTAATACATAATTTATTACGAATAATTACCAAAACTTCCCACGGTAGATAACGTAATTACATATTGCACCCCTCTTATTATTGAAATTACAAAAATCTTCCATGAATGTTATAAAAACATAACATTTACCTCCACTGAAGTTCATATTTCATAACATCCATGCACAAAAAACCCCCTCTGAAAATATACTCCGAAGGGGGTATTTTTGTGCATGAATGTTATGAAATGTGAACTTCAGTGGAGGTAAAGGTTATGTTTTGTAACATTGAGGGGAGATTTTTGTAATTTCAATAATAAGAGGGGTGCAATTTGTAGTTTTGCAAACTTAGAGGGGAGGTCCCGGTAAATGGCCCTAATTTATTATCAACTTTGTACATTTCCGAATAGAATTTTGTTACGAATACGGAGGAGGGAACAAATATGGAAGAGGGAGAGGACACAGATCCCAACAGATGGTGGACACTCGCTAGCATCGCACAGGCATAGCGCACCCGTCAACTTTATATTTTATTATCGCACATGTATTTTGGGACGTGAGTTATTTACCGTTTGCCCCTCCGTTTTTCGAAACTAGGCACTATATAAGCTCATGTATATCTATCATTTGGATTATGTATATCTATCATTTGGATTATGTGGGAAGAATTCTAATCCTCTCTTATCCTCCCTCCTTCTCCACATAATCACTATTGTGTTCTAACAATTTTCTTCATTTTATGCAGAGGAAGAGGAGCCTTTTTAGCTGCCTCGGGTGTCACGTTGAGAACTGATTCTACGCTGCTAAATCGCATCTCGGAAACCTCGTCCAGCCAGCTATAGTAGTATAGTATACTGACTGAAGTTCATCATGCTTTTGTTCTTTGTATATGTTGTCTCTCCATACATTTCACCTGCATTTGTATTCCCTAAACTATAAACAATTATCATACTACATGCATTGTTATAAGGTTGGCCCTTTCTCTATCATAGCATTGTTATAAAAAGTACATGATATTGTAACAATCAATTGATTTTAGATTGGATGCAATCAATTGATTTTAGATTGGATGCATAGATTTGTAGTACGCGATATTGTAGCAAACAAGGTTCAATAGCCCGCGCCCACATCACCGAACCAGAGTTCACGTATTAGAGGTCAAGTCATTATACGTTGAGCGAGCGTGTTGAGAACAATAGTTCCACGTTGAGAAACTCGTGTACCAGTGTACACTCGATATAGATCTTGTCCCTCTTCACTGTTAATTAATTAGTTTTGGGTTAGATGCATAGATTCTAGTATGGTATCAGAACCTATTAGGCCCAATGGTTCACTCTCATATCATCAGACTAAAAAAAAGTCCGCGTGTTAGAGGCCAACACCTTACATGTAAGAGACATGTTGAACTATATATATGGTGTTGGAACAACCCTATTACTGATTTGGGCTAGGATCACTATCTGTTGATTAGGACTCAAGTTGGCCCTATTGTATAGTCTAAGGGTCAATGTTTAAGTGTGTCTGAGTAGCTAGAACTTAGGAAAAATTCCAAGTTTCTATGTTCGACGAACTTCATTCTGCGTTCGACGAACTCCTCTCTGCGTTCGACGAACGTCATGCTTCAGTTCGACGAAATTGCTCTTCAGCTCGACGATTTCAGTCCTCCAGCCAGTTCAACAAATTTTATCTTCAGTTCGACGAACTCCAGATTGAGATCGACGAACTCAGCTCTGTGTTCGACGAATAAGTAACGAATTAATTCAGTTCGACGAACTCAACTTTCAGTTCGACGAACTCAGCTTTCAGCTCGACGAATTTCTTCTCCAACTTGACAATTTCTGAAGGATCATTTATTTATTCTCTCTGAACTCAGATCGATTAATCAGCAACGGATCTATTCTATTATTTGGACTTATTCATTATCAGATAAGTCAAGATTTGATCCTTCCTTTTATTATTCATTTTTATTCTCTTCTTCCGAGAAAGTAGTCGTTGACATATATTCGAAAAGGACACTTTCATGGAAAAGGAAAAGGAATTAAAGTATTATTGCTGAATCAGATTGCAGTTCCAAGAATAATCATTTCAGATTATTTTATTCCTTATTTAGAAGATTTGAATTTCAAATCAGTCATATATCAAAGGAAAAAGATATATAGAAGATATCAAGGAGATATATCAATGTATAGAAAAAGAAAAGATATATACCAGTGGATTCAATAGAGAACAAAGAAGATATAGAGGATACTTGAGAAACACTCAGAGTGACAGAAATCTTCATCTTCAACAGCAGCATTCTCATTCTCTGAGAACATTAACATTCTTCTCTCAGTTTTCAGCTGCTAGTTCTTAATCTTCAAAGAGCAACAACAATCTGAGAAACTTTGTCTCTCAGATTCATCTGCTATCAAGGAAAATTTTCTATATTCAAGAGAGCTCCATCCTTCAACTGTCAAGAATTTCTATCAGACAGGGGGAGCTTTACATCAACAATCCACTAGTCTTCTCTCATCTTGTTGACAGAGAAGAATTTTATAACCTTTTTGTTTACCCCCTTTTATCCCATCTTGTACAGGATTCTAACTTCCTTCGAAAGTTAAATTTTTGGTGGCAGAGCACCTGATCAAAAATTTGTGTTTTTGGTTTGAGCACCTGATCAAAAGCTCAGTGGTGTTTGGGCACCTGATCAAAAATCTCAGTGGTGATAGGGCACCTGATCAAAAACCTAGTGGATTCCTACCAAGAGTGGTAGAAGAGTAGATGTACCCAGTTTGATTGAGGAATTACTATAGATCCTTGTGTCTTCTGTGTTTGTGTGATTTACTGTACTGTGTTGTGCTGTGTTTATTATATTTATTTAGCTTTCATACTCACTCTGCTACACATATATATATCACTATTTTAATTCCGCTATAAAATAAGTTAAAAAAATTTAATACTCTATTCCCCCCCCCCCCCCCCCCCCCCCCCCCCCCCCCCCCCCCCTAGAGTAAAGTTAAGATCTAATACCTCACTTTCATATGGCCATTTATCGGGCCCTTGCCTCCAAGTTTGCTAAATTATAGGTTTCACCCCACTTTGGAAATTACAAAAAGTTCCTATGTAAGAGTACATTTTGTAACATCCGTGCACAAAAAGATCTCTCTGAAAATTTACTCCGAGGGGATATTTTTGTGCATGGATATTATGAAATGTAAACGTCAAAGTTTTCTTTTATGTCAAAAGAGGGGTGCAACCTGTAATTATGCTAATTTTTAGGGGAAGTTTACACACACACGAGTGCCCGACATAAGTGCCCTAAACAAATATACATATATATACATGAGTGCCCTAAACAAATAGACGTATATACTTCAAAAATATTATTTTTTCTCTCTCTCCGCCGCACTCTCTCCCCCTCTCTCTTCTCCCTCTCTCTCTCTCTCTCTCTCTCTCTCTCTCTCTCTCTCTCTCTCTCTCTCTCTCTCTCTCTCCGCCACTGGTCGTGCGCATTATTATTTTCTATAACGTTTATCTTGCAGGTTTTCTGGCATAGTGCGCACGACCACCAACTTCTAGTGCGCACGACCACTGGTCGTGCGCCACTGATCGTGCGACCTGTTTTCTATAAATACGCAGTCCGCGAAATTAGGTCGGACGACACCTTATCTCAGCCGTTTTTGAGCCCTATTCGCCTCTTCCGCCCCTGCATCATCTTCCACCACCGGGAGGTGCTCCCGGGACTAGTCTTCACGCCTATCTTGAGCCCGGAGATCATCTCGGCCATCTCTGTCATCCACAAGCTTCAAAAGGAAGGATCTCCGCCCAGATTTCATCATCAAGCTTGGGAGCCATGTACTGAAGCCGAGCGGATAGTGACACGAAGAAGACGGGTCCATTGGGAGGTAGTGACAGCCCTCCTCTACCCCGGACATAGTTGCGGACCGAGCTTGGACGCGGATTGATAACCCGGCGATTCCAACCGTGAATCTCAACGAGCCTTCAGATTCGGTTGAATTCTTACTCTCTTTCAACTTGTAAGATATTGTAGGCTAGATTCTTGTATTTTTGGATGATATGCACAATGATCTTTAATTGCAATGTTTATTTCGTATTTCTATGAAATCATTTGGTTATTTGTGTATATGAGATGCGCCACCACTTCATCCACCACTCCACCCACTGCGTTCGTGTGTCGCACTAGCAATTGCTAGTGGCGTGCTTAGTGAAGAGGTGTTTGCGACCCTCATTCCACAATTATCCACCCCATTCGCAAGCTCTCTGTCCATCCGCCTAGCGAAGCATGACATAGCGGCCCGTGTAATCCATTCGCCTCACGAAGCAGTGCGCTCAAGGCCTGCACAGTTCAATTCCGCACTTATTCACCTCATCCGCTTGCCTACCGGCCATCCGCCTTGCGAAGCAGTGCGCTCAAGGCCTGCCTAGTTTCCATCTCGCCAAGCGAAGTTTTGCATATGAGTAGTTGTAGTTATTTTATTTTATTTACAAAATCAAAATCTTTTTCGTCCGCATTCCATCTGCTTCGATCTCAAGTCCTCCTTGATTTGTTAACTCCACCTTACTGTGTTTCTTGAGAGATTCGATGCTTGGGGATTTACTTTCTCATATTATTAGGCAATTGTTAACCGCACCCCAGTTTTGGCTATCTGCAACCCTTTATATGAAGTATTGTGTGTTTTTTTGGAAATGCACCTTCTACAAGCATATTTAGGAAAAGTGTTCAACGCGAAAGTTGTAGATATCGTCGAGATCTACAACTTTCGTGTTGAACATTTTTCCTAAAAATGCACGCACAATGCGTATTTCCAAAAATTCGTTATAGTTACGCCCATATTTCAATTCGGGCGGCAATCCGTCTTGTGCGTGCATTTTTAGCAAAAGTGTTCAACATGAAAGTTGTAGATCTCGATGATATCTACAACTTTCGTGTTGAACGTTTTTCCTAAAAATTCTTGTACAAGGTGTATTTCCCAAAAAATACGTAATACTTCATATAAAAGGGTTGCGGATAGCCAAAACTGGGGTGCGGTTAACAATTGTCTATTATTACTTGACAATGACCGGTTCACTGCAATTCAGACCGCGTTTATAATTCGTGATTCTGATATTTCTTTATATGGTAGAGATATATAATAAAGATCTTTCATGTTTGATACAGGACAAAAGTCCCTTGCAAATCAAGATGGGGAAGAGAGAGAGAGGCGGAAGAGAGAGATAGGGGAGAGAGAGAAAGAGTTGGCTGGTGGATGAAAGAGAGAGGGAGGGGAGAGAGAGAGACAGAGGAGAGAGGGAGGGAGAGAGAGAGGGGCAGTGAGAAAGTTAGAGAGAGAGGGAGAGATGTTAATTATATAATATATATACTAAATTAAATATTTATATATATTTACTAACAAATTTATATATACACGAGCATCTTCGCACGGGCTACACTCGTGCTCGATGCTCTTGGGCGGCTTTCGGCCGCATCAATGCGTGCTTCAATGCGCTGGGGTGCGAGCGACTAGGCATTCATGACGTTCACAGGCGAAGCCCTTGCAATCGAGAGCAACGAAGATGGACGCAACACGGGCTTTATGTGGGTGAAGACTACAATGATGCGGCCGAAGGCCGCCCAAGAACATCGATCACGGGCGTAGCCCTACGCCCGTGCGAAGATGCTCGTATATATAAAGTTCATTAAAAATACTACGGTGCTAGACACATGTGTGTCACACGCTTTTGTGGAATACCGAAAATACCCTTTGACTTAAGGGTACAAAGTTGAACTGAAATGAACTATACCGAAAATACCCTTGGCTTAAGGGTAAAAAAGTTAATTGAAATGAACGGAAGCAGCCCGCAAGCCAGCCCGCTGTAAGGCAAAGAAGGTGGAGGCAGTGGGCCCGATAGAACCCAACCCATCAACAGCTCACAGTCTCAAAGAGTGCATAGTTTCTCTTATACACCATGGCTTTATTTGGGGCGGCGGTGGCGGGCGGCAACTGCGGGTGGAAAGGCCCGGTTGGAAATTGAGGGGAGGAGGCGAGGATCCAAAAGGAGCGTTTCGCTCCTTTTTCCATGAGGTGGCGGGCGTTTGTTTACCCGCCTTGCGGTGGCGTTTGCCGCAAACGCCGCCCGCCATCGCCGCGCCAAATGAATCCTAAATCTATCCTGCGATGTTGGACTAATTGGCCGTGAGTTATGGTAAAAATATTTAATTAGAAATGACTTCGAAATGCGTGCGAGCGGGAAAATTTTTATATACCCACACACCATGAGCATAGTGCTTAGGGCGTATTATTTTCCACAAAAATGAATTTATTTGTTAAAATTTATATATTTTTTATAAAATAATTAACAGAATATAAATCTATGTATTTTTATGATTATTTTAAATACTCATATGCATATATTTTGAAATAAAAATATATAAAAATACAATTGTTAAAAAGAAGTAAGGTGTACATTTTTAAACTATTTTACAACTGTATTTAGAGTAGGGGTGATTTGGATATTCAATCGTAGCACGGTGGTCAACAATGCGCGCGCGCACGCGTAATTACATTTTCGATTGCAAATCTATCTTGCTCTTTGATGGACTTAGTGGCTAAAGCAAAAAAAAAAACAGTTATTTTTGTAATTTTGGTTTATTGAATTTTGCCATTATTTATTTCTATTAGTGTTTAATTTCTTAGGGGGTGTTTGGCAGAGTGGTGCGTCTCCAATGCGACAAGAAGAAAACGGCTAGTGGGTTTTATGTGTGTTTGTTTGGGGTTAGGATATGATAGTATCAATTTCACGGTCCAGATCTGTTTCTGGCTGATCCAATGGGTTTATTAATCTCATCCTATTTTATTTTTTGTTTAATCAAAAAATTTTACACCATTAGATCAAGTGAGAACACATCCATTTGGGGTCCCAAATGGATAGGGCCCTAGTCCGTCATTAATAGGGTTTTGGGTTGGAGCTCGGGGTCCAGTCGAGACGTGTCTCGCTCGATATTTTCCTTCTTATTCGTGATTTTCAATTTCTCCCGCTAAAATTGCGTCCCGAGCTCACGGCCCTTGAAACGGGAACTCGATCTCCCTCGCCGGAGCATTTCTCGTTGGCAGACTGTGGTCACACCGCAGCTCTTCTCTTCGGCAGAGTTACTCTTGTCGCCGGAGCACTTGTCGTTGACAGAGATCTTCTCGGCGTAGCTCCGCACTCGTCTGAGCTCTTCGTCGCAAGATCTATCAATTTCTGTATAGAACTTCAGGTCATTTTTTAAAGCTTTCTTTGATTTTTTTTCAGATTTGTGCAATGCATGATCATGCATTTTGCGATGAGCGCACGCGAAAAATAGGTCATACTCATGATGTGATGAGCGCACAAAAAATTCTCTTCGGCGGAAAAAGCCAGTTATCACTGACGATTGTTCTTATACCGCCGGAGTACAAACTTTTCTCGTGATGTGCGATTAAAACCAAGGAGTCGTTTTATATGCGCGGCGGCGGTCATGAACGCGGTGGTTATTAACCATTGTTTGTGAACGCCCGACCTCGGCGAGGGAATTTCATCCACTTTTATGTTCAAAACTAATTTTCTTTTCTTGGTGGCGGTCACAACCAATGTCAAGCCAAACTTACATTCCATGACGATGGTGTTTTTGTCCAAACTCACGGGAGCGAAAAAGTGAAGCCAAGCGGAATTGATATTAGAAAAGTTCATATAAAACTGGCCATAGTAGGAAACGACTATGAAGCCGGGTTGATAAACTCGGTACAATAAAATTCAGGAAGAGAAGAGCACGACACAATGACTTTGTAATGAGTAACAAACAAAAAACCAACGTTTTGAAAACCGGACCGGACCGGCCAGTTCAACTAGTCGGACCGCTGACCGGTGCACCAGGAGTTCGATCTAGTTCTAAAGCCGCTCCCTCCCTGAACCGATCAAGAACCGGTGAACCGGCAGGTCTACCTGTAAAACCGCTATGAAGCCGGGTTGATAGCAAACTCGGTACAATAAAATTCAGGAAGAGAAGAGCACGACACAATGACTTTGTAATGAGTAACAAACCAAAAACCAACGTTTTGAAAACCGGACCGGCCGGTTCAACTAGTCGGACCGCTGACCGGTGCACCAGGAGGTTCGATCTGGTTCTAAAACCGCTCCCTCCCAAAACCGGTCAAGAACCGGTGAACCGGCAGGCCTGCCTGTAAAACCGCTATGAAGCCGAGTTGATAGCAAACTCGGTACAATAAAATTCAGGAACAGAAGAGCACGACACAATGACTTTGTAATGAGTAGAGTAACAAACATCTACTCGAGTAACAAACAAACAAAACGACTACTCATGATGAAAGGAGACATGTTGTGCTTCAAACTAAACAAAAGTTACTTTAAAAAAGAGTTCAATGAAGAGCATAAAATTATTTGACTTTCAATCACAAACTGATTCTTTCAGCTCTGATTAATATACTATTCACTGGTATTTTGGGGGCTAAAATAGAAACAATATGCTTTTCAGCCCAGCTCTTACGAAATATGTTAAACTGATTTCTCTCTGTGAATGAGAAAAAAGTAGGAAGTAATTGTAACGTTTCAAGGCCCTGGACTTTCTATCGGGACAACGTCCACCAACAGCCTCGCCTGGAGACTGTTATCGGGTTGCAACTCAAGCACCCCAACCCCTCTCCAGCCCATTGGCGGATTGTCGGTGGCCACAACCTCCCTTCGATGAGGCAAACTCGATAGTTAAGTGTGAAGCACGGGGACTTCCCAGGATGTCACCCATCCCAGTACTACTCCAGCCCGAGCACGCTTAACTATGGAGTTCTTCCACTTCTAGGACGTTACATTTGTACACCATAGAGAATGCTTCATTTCATATGCATATTATCAATCTAGCAAACCAACTCATACCAGAACAAAATGATCAAATTTTGATGCTCTTCTGTAGTAAGAAAAATTCATGTACACCCAAGAATTTCGTAATACTTGATACGCTTGGAGATTCGGGATGTGCCGGCAAGGGGAGGTGGATTTCGTGAGTGCAGGTTGCCGGTGAAGCCTTGAGGAGGATGGCTGAGGCGCAGTCTGAATCGGGAAGGAAGAACCTGTATTTGGCAGGTCGATGATATTGAGGGTAGTATTTTCAAATGCAGGCATGGAGATGCAGAGAAGTGTCATTTGGAAGAAGAGTAAATGGAGGGACGAGATTCTAGTTTGATATAAAGCAATATACCGGAATCTTGTGTATTCGCGATCCGGAATCTTGTGTAAATGGAGGGCCGAGATTCTAGTTTGATATGAAGCTATATGCCGATCTTCAAGCTCGGGCCATACTTTTAAGTTAAACCATTTGATGACGATCAACATTTAATCTGACACGTCCGTAATAGAAAATCAAAACAAAATCGCTTCATTCCCACGATTTTAGGCAGTTCCTCGCACCTCGACAACTCCCCCGACTCCCTCGCTCATGCTTACTCCCCATCGATAGTCCATCCCTCCTTCCCAATCATTTCATTTTCACGATTTAGGGAAGAACCAAGCTCCTCGCTGAATACAACCCTCATGATTCCTTCGGCGTACTTGTTCGCTCACCTGTCGCCGTTGTAACACGCGGCCTACCTGACGCCACCTTAACCCGCATTCGCCTCCCTCCAGGGTATCCCTCCATATCGACGCCGAATTCTTCAAAAACTTCGGTTGGTACTCTTCCCTCCCATGTCGACGCCGAATTTTTCACTTTGGAGCATAACGACTTGCAAATACAAGAAATTGGAGACGATTTGTAAATTTCAAGATTACACGCCCTCAGGTCAGGGCGTGACCTAAGGGCGTGTAACCATGTCATGCCCCTGAAGTCGAAGTCACATCTGTGACTCTTCAATTCAAACTTTATGTGTAACCCAGTCATGCCCCATCGTCGTTTCGTCAGACCGTGACCCGCCACCAGCTCAGCTTAAAATTACACTCCACCAGGTCAGGTCGTGACCTGAGGGCGTGACCGCCCAGTAACAACTAAATTCAAGCCAGACACGCCCTATTCCGAGCCATTGTTGATTCGCGTAGTACACACCCTAGGTCCAGGTCATGACCTAAGGGTGTGTAACCTCACTTTATGGCAATTTTGGCAGTTTTCTCCATAGCGCTTTCCGGCTTTATTTTGGCGGGTTTTAACCAAGTACATGCCCCCATGTCAGGCCGTGAACCTAGGGCGTGCAACTCAAAAATTTCAACTATAAAAGACAGTCAATTCCAGAAGATCAAGGAGAAATTTTTGGGCTATTTTCTACCCCTTTTTACCGTCTTTTGGTTTAATATACAAGTTGTAAGTTTTTTCTTTACTAGCAATTTCATTTCAATTGTAAGCACTTATCTCTTAATCTTCTCTTTAAGCGTGTCTTTTCTTACTTCTTTTTGCAATTCTCCCACAATGATGAGTAGTTAAACTTCATTTAGTACTTATCATGATAAACTTTGGAATAAAATAATAATGTCTTGATTCTCTTTAATTTCCAAGCTCTCCTTACTATAATCTTTGATTAATCATTTTGTTTTGGTACATATCATCGATATATGTTCTCAATCTATGATCCTTATTCTAGTTGGCCGAGAGGTCCGTGCATTCGAGGAGATCACTCAAGGGTAAAAGGAGTTGCACGCACTCCTCGAGAGAGGATGACATAAATCTTTTGTATTTGAGTCAAATCCAATAGTGGAGTACACCGCTAAAAACAAACTTAGGGGTTTTGACTAATCGAGAGATCTTAATCGATCAACTGAAGGTTATGTGGTAGTATTCCTCTAGCGATGTGCTATCATATTATAAGAACCTCTTCGGTCGAAGTATTTTAATCGGAAGCTTGTAAATCACTTTTTATGTATTTTATTTTATTCCAAATGGATTCTCATCAAGTGTTAATCTCTTTATTCATCGAATTTTTCCATTGTCAAACCGTTACTTTTTGCACTTTCTCAAACCAAACCCAAAATTTCACAGATAAAATAATAGTAATCTTTGTGAGTAATAATACTCAACAAACCTGGAAAAATACAATACTTGATATTTCTTATAATATCTTATACTATAAAACGATATGTACACTTGTCTAATCAATTTATTGTTGGATTTACACAAAATCATTATCAAGTTTTTGGCGCCGTTGCCGTGGATTTTCCCTTCGTTAATATTGTGAAAGCAAAGATCTATTATTTTTATCATTTTATTTTATTTGACTCTTTATTTTCGGTTTCTCCATGCTTTCTCTAGTGCATGATCCGAATGAGTTCTTGTAACAATGTTGATCCCCGAAATCGAGCGTATCATTCGACAACACATCCGATCTCATTGAATAAATTCTAGATCAACAATTGAAGAATTCGGAAGAGAAACTAATTATGAAAGCATGGGTGAACCCCAATCCGAATGCGGCCGAGCAAAGGACCATGTCCCATTATGCCTGAGCAAACTAGGACGGTACAGAATCAAGTATTGTTCGCCCAATAATTGCAAATAATAATTTCTAATCAAAATTGTACAACCCCTATTAGGCGAGTAGGCCCAAGACTGGCCTAACTCGCCCCAAGGCAAGGCGGAGCGAGTCTACACGCCTCAGGCGAACTCGCCTATGGCAAGGCGGGGTGAGCTTGAATCGATCCGACTCACGAGTCCTCCATCTCTATTCGCAGACCAATGGGGGCATAGATTAGTACTTCTGAAAAGGTGTGTGGGGCTGTTCGCAGACCATTTAGATTTGCGGGTAGTAATTTGGTTAAGGAAGAGTCAGCTACCCACACACCAATAAGACTATTTTGCCCTCAGAAGAATTTGCCTATAAATATGACTCATTATTCCTAAGATCAGCACAGATCCATCCCCCCAAAAGAGTTTGAGCTCTCACTCACTTATCCTTATGTGTTGTCTGGGGTGTTGGCTCAACTCCTGGTTGTGTGAGGGGAAGTGATACAAAACTTCTAGGTTAGTGGAGGACTGAAGGGACCTCCTCACTACAGCTAGTGGCTCTGTTCAGAGGCATCCATCCACCAAATAGTGAGGGTTAGTTCTAGGCTCGAAATACTTAGTCATGGGAACTAATGATGAGAGAAATCACTCAAGCTACTCCCTAAGTCTCGAACTCAGTTGAACCGGTATCCGGGTTTCAACATTTTTGTTGTGGTGAGTGTGACTGTAGCTTGAGAAGAAAATCTCATCTGACGACCCCATGGTTGAACAAGGCGAGCATGGGACTGGTCAGGGGATCTCGCACCCTACTGGCGAGTTTGTGACAAAGAGTGATTTCGCGGAGTTGAAGAAATCGACGGAGGACACCATCAGAGCCCTGCTCTAGCCTCGCGTCGAGACAGGAGACCCAACCCTCTTGATCGTCGCCTCGCCCGGCGAGGCGACAATGAATCGGCGACCCAGGAAGGAAAGCGCCCCAGAGGAGGAGTATCAGACCCTCCACGTGTGATCTCTCTTCGCGAGTCCACATGACACTCGCTGCTCGGAGGGCGAGTATGGCCGAATTCGCACGGCTCGCTAGATCGCGTCGGCCAGCCCTTTCTGCAAGTTGGTGCTGATCGCTCCAATCCCCGAGGGTTTCAGGGAGCCTGCGGTGAATTACTACTTCGGGAAGGATGACCCCGTCCAGCATCTGCAATGGTTTGAAGACGTGGTCTCCATCAGCCAGATGGCGGACACTTTTAAGTGCAGGTTGTTCATCATATCGTTCAAGGGGAAGGCTTGAGACTAGTTCCACCAGCTGTCATCGAACTCAATCTATGGCTTATAGGACTTGCGCAGAGGCTTTCTGCTCCGCTTCTCCACCTCAAAGAAAAAGAAGAAGGGTTAGAGGCTCTTTTCCTCATCAAGCAGGGACCTCGAGGGATGTTGGGGGCATACGCCTATCGCTTCCAGGAGGAGATTCTCTTGGTCCAGGAAGTCCCATGGCATACCCTCATGCTAGCATTTAAGCTCGAATTGCAGGGAGGACTCTTCAAAATAATACTTACCATAAGATGATAAAATAGTACATTTTTTTATAAATATAACTATAAAAAATCAAAATAGAACATACCACGTGGCGGGTGCGAAAAATTGCTACTACGATTTATTACGACGTGATGGAAAATGTGACTATCGTGGGATGAACCCTCCCACCCTACTACAACAAACGTGAAGCACATATTGAAATCACAAATGACCATAATATTTTGTGTTGTTCTACCCTGTCGCCTAATATATGCAACTTGATCTTCAACAATGATGTGTGTGCCCGTATGTATTCCATCAATAACCCCAATATAATCCTTAAAATATGGCATGTATTTATAACCATTCAATATATGTGATGGAACGTCCCTAAAATGCATATCAAGTGGCTTTATAATGTCTATCGATGGTTGAATAAGAGTCCTTAGACAAATAGAGAAATATCTATATATGGTTTCAGTTGAATGTTGAAAACGTTCGCTTGCATCTCTCATTGAGACATTATGTGCTAAAAGATGTATAGTGCTCAAGAAGCTGTGGGGAGCCCTTTTAATGGGCTCCAGGTCGGCTCAATCTCCTCCCTTGGCTGGAGGAAGAAGATGAGTGACAGCCACTTGATCTGCTTCAAGATTCATGTAGATCTTGAAATTAAACTATAAGATTATTTATTACATTCTGTCACACTAGACCAGTCTTGTTCAAAGCCATTTTAGGCATGTTACTGTTAGATCCAGACATTGGGCTCAACATGAAAGTTATATCCCTCGATCTTGAATTTTCAAAATATATAGGCACATTTTTTTGATGTTACCTGTATCTCCCTAAATCAAATTTTAAAATGTTGTCACATAAACCTTAGGGCTTTTGTATTTTGTGAACTTTTTCTCTGTATACAACACTGATGGCAAGGAAATTTTGAACATGCATATTCGAAATCATAATACCAACTCCTGAAAGTTTCTAGGGCAAAAAGAGAGACTTAGTTAGAGTACATACACTAGTTTATGACTTGTACCTGAGTCTAGGATACTTAGTGAATGTTTACCCTAGAATGGGAGGTGATGTGGTTAGGGTTTGATGGCTTAGTATGAGTCTAAATTAGCCTTAGTGAGCTCCAAGGCGAGGTGAAACAGAGTTTATGACACACTTCACTATACTAGAGTTGGACCACGGGGTTTTAGGGTGCTGACAATTCAGTAATAGTAGAAGTAGTTGTTGGATGCAGTTTTGAAGGATATGATTATATCCTGGTTTTATTCCATTAAGAACTTGGTTGGTAGTCCTTGGGTGTTGGTTAGCACGGGTACTATACATGAGTGCATTTGTGGGTGTTGTCATACAATGTTTGCATATTGATCTTGGTTGCTAGGATTGCTTGTGGAGGGTCTACGAGCTTGGCCGGTCAGCACACTGTCGGTAGCTGAGGGATAAACTCTAGGCTATTGGGGTTGTGATCTTGTGGCCAGCTTAGCTGGTGTCTTGGTGATATTTTTCAGTTGACCCTTCTGCTAGCTATTGAGACTCCGCTAGTTTTGCTGAGTAAAGAATACGTGATTCTCTGCTGGTTTTTGCGTTGAGATGTACGTAAGGCCTAGGTCTGATACTGTGCATACCCATCTAGTAATGGAGAAGCTCGTTTCACTGCCACCGTCAGACCATGACGGGAGATGCCTGAGAGGTCAGCTACCCTTGAAAAGTGGGAACTATGATTTATGTCAACATAGAGTTGGGTGTGTGAGTGAGTTAGTGAATCATGGGTGAGTTAGCTTTCATACATGCATTGCATTGCATTGCACCGCATAAAAGATCATCATCATATAAATTTGTATGAACGCTTTTATATGATTGAGTTACTTATTGTACTTAATTACAAGAATCTTAACTTATAAATTTGTATGAAAATTTTTATAAGTTAGTTAAAATTCAGTCCTTTATTACTTACTCATTTATACAGTACCTTGTTTATATAATAACTGCTAGAAACATAAACTCGGATATGTCATCTGCTTGTTACACTTGCTCACCTTATAGCCTCCTTTTTTTCCTTCCTCCTAGTGCTTAGGAGTGTCGGAGGAGCGGATGCGAAATCACTTAGTCGTTTGACTAACAGTTGTCGTACAATATCATTTTAGGAGCGCACCCAGCAGCAGGAGCAGTGCCTCGTCCAAGAGGATAGTCATGCTAGGGAGACTGCAAGAGGTATCGACACGACATGTGTCGATACCTCTTGCAGTGGACGATATGAGATTTTGAGAGTTTATTCATAGTTATTTAATGTATTAACCAGGACTGTATTAGGACATTGTATTATTATGTACACCTTCCTTTCTATTATCATCATTTTGTGGACTTTTTATATACTTTTGTGGATTGTGGACTTCATTTTAATTCATACTTGCAAACTATTGGTTGGTGTGTGGTAATTGAAAATAGCCAGCAGGATAGTCATCTTGTAGTGGATGCTAGCCCTGAGTGTTGGCACTACCGCAAGACGACTGTTCTGAGCATAAGACTTCTCTCGCCCGTGCTCATCTTCCGGGAGAGCGAATTCTTACATGCACTTAGGGGAAGCTCGATCTGCAGGCTTGCGTTTAGTCGTAGTGTTTTTGCCCCACCGCACCGGAACAAAAATGCTCCGCCAATCAGGGCCTTAAGAGGAGAGGTCCCAATAAACAACCCCAAATATGATTTTTTTTTTAAATCATAATATGGACAATTTTCTATAATAATTATGGTAATAATGATTCTGATTTATCAAAAAAAAAATGGTTATACATTACCAAAACCAAGGTTGTGATCGCATTTTATATCCCGGGTCGTAGATAGGTTACAAGATCCAGACCCAAGAACATCTCCTACGGAGCACCAATTTTATCGTACGCTGAGAGTACCATCTTTCTCGTGCAGAGAGCGTGTTTCCAGTCAGAACTATAAAAATTTGACTGAAAATTACAACTTGAATTGGAAAACACTTGATCCAAATGGATTCGAAAAAAATCCGACTGAATTCGAATAAATTCCGACTGGAAACGGGCTCTCCGCACGAGAAGTACGGTGCGCTCAGCGTACCAAAAAATCCCCCCTGTGGAGGGGGTGCTATTATTAAATATATTTGGCATTCCTTAAATCTAAGCATTTTCAACCAAAGCTCAAAGCTTTATTATTTCACTAAGAGGCTCTAAGTAAACCAGATGACAACATAATTAACTCCCCATGAAACTGGAAGCAATTTATTTAGAGTGATGCTATAAGCAGTCGTAAAATGGCTAATCGCACTCCAAAACCCTCATAAAATCTGCATTATAATCGCAGTCCAAAAATTAGAGAACCAGAAAATCTGTGTGGAAACTTCTCATTCACTTGCTCTAAATGGACTGTGAATATCTGTTTGGACTGCGAATAGACAAAATCGGACTGCTAATAACATTGCTCTTTATTTACTGTGACGAGGTATACAGAAACAGTGATTCTAGATAAGCATAATCATACGACCTCCATGAGCAGGCCTCCAGCTCAAGCACACAGCACCTGCAATATAAGTACCAACTGAGCAACATAAGCAATAAAATTAGGCGGCTGTTAACCGCAACCCCGTCTTTGGCTATCCGCAACTCAAAATTTTAAGAAAACACCAATTTTTTTTTGATTAAACGCAACCCGGATTTTAAAACCCTAGCCCTCGCCCTCGGTACGTAGAATGAGATTTCTCTCCTTTTATATAGCCGGCTATGTAGAAACCTCATTCTACATATTACGTTAGCAATAAAAACCCCAATAATAATCTTCTTCTTCATATTAAAATTCGGGTTGCGGCAAGCCAAATATCGGTTGCGGTTAAAAAAATTCAAATTTCTGGGTTGCGGTTAACATTGGGGTGCCACAAGCCAAAACTGGGTTGCAGTTAACAATCGTCTAAAATTATGATTAGGGCTTCCAGAGCGAGGATTTGAGTTGAAAACAAAACCTGAAGAGGAGGAGGATGAATTCTTCAACTGATCTGGAAAACGGAAAGTGAAAACAGTAAGTTTCCGCCGTAAATGCTAAATAATGCACCAAACAGAGCTGGAAATTAGGTCAAAACTTACCCCAAACCTCTTTTTAGTGAGGGCAATCAACTCTTCTGGATCATGGCGCGTTTGAGTATAGGCGTCTATCTTGTTCACCTCCTATAAGGTTTACTTCTAAGTTAGTATAGTGATTGCCGTACATAAGGCGATGATTAAGACTAGTTTTGAACATAGAAGCGGATGAAGTTCCTTAGGTGAGGTCGGGCGGTCACGAGCGATGATTCATAACCACAGCGTTCATGACCGCCGCCACCGCGCCAAAAGGAGCCAAGTGTTCAAAAGAAGAAAAAGTTGGCAATATTATTTATTAGCTAAGTGGTGAGGATAGAGACTATATATATTAAATGCATGAAGCTATATGGGTTTCTAATATTATTCTCAACATACTCACCCTTGTAAGATGTTGAACAATAAATAGCATGAAGCTTTTTTATTGGATGACAAGATTATGAGTTTCTATGCATCCAATCTAAAATTAATTGGTTGTAGATGCAAAAGCAGAGAATCTATATTAATACAAGACAATTCATAATTTAATCACTTAGCTTATCCTTTCAATCTTAAATTTGATAGCTCTTCCTCATGTACCAGACGGCAGAGGCCACGACAAGGATTCATTGTATTATGTTACGATTTAGGATAGAAATAGAGCCTCCGGTGACAACAACAACAACATTCAAGCCTTTATCCCACTATAGTGGGGTCGGCTATATGGATCTTTTGTCGCCATTGTGCCCTATCTTTAGTCATAATCTCACAATGCCTAAGTACATCATGTCTTTCCTTATAGTTTCATTCCAAGTCTTTATTGGTCTACCCCTCCCGCGTTTAACATGCCTAGTGACTAAACTCTCACAGCGCCTAACAGGTGCCTCTAATAGTCTCCTTTGTGCGTGTCCAAACCATCTTAGTCGAGTTTCTCGCATCTTCTCTGCAATTGGTGTCACTCCTGTCTTATCCCTGATACATTCATTCCAAATTTTATCCAGTCTCGTGTGTCCACACATCCACCTAAGCATTCTCATCTCAGCAACTCCCATTTTTGCTCATGTACACAATTCACTGCCCAACACTCGGAACCATAGAGCATCGCTGGTCTAATTGCAGTACACTAAATTTGCCTAAATAGAGCCACCGGTGAGTCAACCAAGAATTAAAAGCACCAAGACAAGTGGGAATCACGGGTCATATGCGTTAGTGCTCTTCAATCTTGCTCGGACATGGCTGAAGATACCAAATTCCGTTAGAGCCGCAGACCACATGAGCATATTCGATCTTAACCATACCGTCGTATATGATATCCTTTATTAGGGAGTAAGAACGAGCGGAGGAACACAATTGGGTCAGATACACCAACATTAAACTCACATTCAACCAAAAAATTTAAGCACATGAATGAGTGAATCACATTAAATTTTTGTACTAATATATTTTTCACCAATCCTAAATGGGAGTAAATCAAGGCCCTAACATCTAAACTCTTCATAAACTTCTTCGATTTAGAGAAAAAAATGAATTGAATCAACAAAAACATATTTGAAACTTATTAATAAAGAAACATTTAAGATGTACCTCAATCCATAATGCGAGCTTGGGCCTGCCGCTGGTAATATCGTAGTTCTTCAAATCAGCAAGTAAAATTTGAAACCTTTCAATAAATGGCGCATATGCTATATCCACCTAAAATAACAACAAATTATCCAAACAATCAGAAAATCAGGCCACCACGCCAGATCAAAAAGGCAAAATTCTAAAATCCGTACACTTCATTTTCAAATTTCAACCCTTACCGCACTGAATTGCCCGAGGAAGAAAGGCCCATCATCAAACTTCGAAAGGTATTCTTCGATCTTGTTGAAAGCAGCCTCTGTATTGGATATGATTACAGAAATACACCAAAGCTCTATCAGATGAATTCATTTCTTATCAATCAAACCTACAATCACAGTTTGCAACTCACCAACTTCCACACTGACATCTCCTTTCGCAGGTAAGGCTCGATATGAAGCACCGTTGAAGGAGTCGCTATAAGCGAGAAGTTCCTCAGCAAACTGCTTCTTTTCCTCATCCTACGAATTTTCCATGATTCATCAATACATGCGGAAACTAGAACCAGTACTAATACAACCAATAGAAGTTAATCATGTAACACCTCATATAACGTGGGTGCGCTGCGCTACAGGACTGCAGACCAGTGACCCCAACCCCTCTTCATGGATTTGATTGGTCGCAGACGCTAATTTCAATGACGGGTTGTTGAAGCTGGGGCTTGAACCCCAGACCTCCTGGATAAGGGAGCTCTAAACTGGTCCTCGCAGCTCAGTTGGTGATGAGGACCAGTTTAGAGCTCCCTTATCCAGGAGGTCTGGGATTCAAGCCCCAACCTCAACAACCCGCCATTGGAATTAGCGGATGCGGTCAATCAGATCCATGGAGAGGGGTTGGGGTCACTGATCTGCAGACCTGTAGCGTACCCACAGTATACGGGGAGTTACAAATCAATCACTTCTCTTACATTAGGAATCAAAGAAGGCCCTTCAAAATGCTCATCAATATATTTGAGAAGATCCAAGCTCTCCCCCTTAACCTCATTGTTATGCTCAAGAGAAGGGACCTAATCAATCAGAAAATTTCAGAGAAAAAAACACAGTGAATTTATAACATCAGTAAAAGATAAACTTTCAATTCATGTTACCCATACCTTATTCTCTGAATAGACCTTCTCCTTGTACCAGGCAGGCCTGTTCTGCAGATCAATAGCTACCAGTTTTATCTTCTCTTGCAACCCCTGCTCAGAGCGCACAGTGATTCTAAGTTCCATTATTTCATACAAATTTGACCCAAAATAAACTCGGGGTGTGATCGTTTCGCAGGTTTTCTATGGAGGGTTTTGGTTTTGGTCCAAAACTAAAAATCCGTAGGTTTTGATTTTGGTCCAAAATCAATTTTTTTCGTTTGCACTGATGGTTTTGCAGAAGGTTTTGAAAAATGACAATTTTTTATTAGGGTTTATAGCTGTGTTTCTTCGACTAGACTACAATGACAAACAGAAGAAGATGATTGCAGGTAGCAGACGAACATCGCAGGTAGCAGACGAACACAAGAAAATTCCTAGCTTCTGCCTCAAAACGACCGGAAGCTGAAATTTGGAACGACTGGAAGCTGGAAGCAAAGAGGAAAATGGAATGTGCGGAACGAACATGGAAGACGACCGGGCATGAAACGAACATGAAAGTAAAGGGAAAATGGCCTGGAACGAACATCATCTTCGGCCGAACGAACATGGGAGGAAGAAGATCAGGCAGGCGAACGAACATCATGTTCATCCATCGTCTAGGCAAAAAACTGGCTGAAATCAGTCTCTTCCGCTCTAGAAGATGATCGGGCCGGCGATTAAGACGATCTCCCATGTATCAAAACCACCAAATTAGGTATTTTTTGGGGATAGACTGGTTTTTAAAGACCCAAAACCAATGGGATTTGGGCGAAAGCCAATCCCATCCATAAAAAAAACCCCAAAACCTTCCTCCCAAAACCGATCGAATCTATTCCATTATACCCCAAAACCAATTTCTTTCTCTCAAAACCCGTCAAACGAACCGATACTTAGGGTTAAACTAAAGATAAATTGAAGAGACAAAGCTTCTTGCAACGGGAATACAAAGAGAATGAAGATTCACAAAACTCTTGACCTTGTAATTCCGAGCAATCCAAGCGCGCTGTGCATAAGGGCAGATGTAAGAAATGTACAACCTAGAACCCAGAACAGAAAAGAAAGATTAATTAATCACACAGCAGCCTGAAATCTCAAACCCTAAAAGTATTTATCGGGCTTCAAGGAAGGAAATGAAATGAATTCCTAAGAAATTATAAGTTAATTGAAAGAGATCTAGCACCCGGCATACCTTGTAGTTCCATCAAACAGAGCAGGTGGCTCTGCAGTAGCATCCAAAGAAGAAGGGAGCTCCTCCTTGGTGTATCTGCTTCAACGAACAATACAGGTAAAACCCTAGCCTAGACAAAATGTCGAATGAAAGAAGAGAAATAGTATCGGGTCGGGACTGACTCGGCGACGGCGGCGGCCATGACGAAACAATTAACGACCCTTCTTTCGTTCCTTTGCTTCCGACGATGAAGATGGCCGGAGTGAAGCGCGAGCGGAGCTTTATAGAGCGGTGGAGGGAAGAAAGGATGACGAAACGTCATTGATGACGGCAATTGCAAGGTGAGCATCTTCATCTCGTTCGCTCGGTCCACGCTTGGCCGGCCGGCAGCCTGGGACTGCAAATGCTACCAAATATAATGTATTTTATACAGGGAATTGATATCCGCACTGCAGTTTTGACTATCCACACTCAATTTGTATGAGTTTTTACGCGCTTTTTGGAAATAAGTCTTGTAAATTCATTTTTAGGAAAAGTGTTCAACACGAAAGTTTTGACTATCCGCACTCATTTTTAGGAAAAGTATTCAACACGAAGGAAATGAAACGAATTCCTAAGAAACTATAAGATGTGGGATTTTACTATTTACACCCACATGTTGGAGGATTTTACTATTTGCACCTCATGATGAGGGATTTTACTATTTGCACCTCATGATGAGGGATTTTACTATTTGCACCCCATGATGAGGGATTTTACTATTTGCACCCCATGATTTGAGATTTTACTATTTGCACCCCATGATAAAGGACTTTACAGGGATAGTGGGGTTTATCTTGGTCAACCTCATTTCCTCCACCAAATGAGGCGAGTGATGTTCATTAGCGCACTGCCCGAATGCACTGCCTGAGCATTTTGTGAGACCACATCACGTATCATCTTTACGAGTGCACATCATAAGCTCCCCAAACCTTCGGAGTCCGAATTACTGTGCGGAGGAGTTCGGAGGTTTTGATTTTTTCTACGACGGCTTATCATTGCAATCTTCGTGGCGCCTTGGGTAGGAGTTGTTGTTGAAGGATGAGTGTGCAGTTTTTCATATAATAGAAGATAAGATTGCGCGAGTTTGAGCTCACGGTTTTTTACATAATAGAAGATAAGTTTGCGGGAGTCTCAGCTCGCGGCTTTTTACATAGTAGAAGATAAAGTTTGCGCGAGTCTGAGCTCGTGGCTTTTTACATAATTGAAGATAGGTTTGGTCGGTGAAGAGCGTATGTATTCAAACCGTGTACGAACGTAGGAGGGGCAAACACTTACGACGTCGGGACCTTACTGCGGTGGAGAAGGGCGAACCTTCAATCGACGGCAGTGAGAGATTGCTGTGAGCGCGCTACCCGGAGGCAGTTGCTGTTCATTAGCGCACTGCCCGGAGGCAGTTGCTGTTCATTAGCGCACTGCCCGGAGGCAGTTGCTGTCCATTAGCGCACTGCCCCGAGGCAGGTGCTGTCCATTAGCGCACTGCCCGGAGGCAGGTGCTGTTCATTAGCGCTAATAAACAGCACCTGCCTTCAGGCAGTGCGCTAATAAACAGCACCTGCCTTCAGGCAGGGCGCTAATGAGCAGCAACTGCCTCCGAGCGGCGCGCTCACAACAATTTCTCACTATCGTCGATTGAAGGCTCGCCCTTCTCCACCGCGGTAAGGTCCCGGCGTCATAAGTGTCTACCCTTACGTTCGTCCACGGTTCGAATACGCCCGCTGTTCACCGGCCAAATTTATTATGTAAAAGTCGCGAGCCCAGACTCGCGCAAATTTATAAAAAACCGTGAGGTCATACTCACGCCATCTAATCTAACACTTTGTGGACAGACCATCAAGCTACTCGGGTACCGACTCCAAAAAGGCAGGCTCACCGCAACCTCCAACACAACCGCTGGACAGCACACCTGCAACCTATCAAGGCAAGATAAAAGTTTTTACTCACAACAAAGGCCGAACAACGATCATCAGCATGCCACGAAGATAACAATGATCAAAGCCACCACAGAAAAATCAAAACCTCTGAATTCCTCCGCGCAGAAGTCCGGACTCCGAAGGTTTGGGGGGCTTATGTTACATATCCGTAGAGGCTTTGGGGTGCATCTAAGAAAAACTCCACTAACGGGAGGAAGGGCCAGCGGTCACCGCATGATCACCCGAGTTGAAGAAGTCGAAGTCGCCGTTTCCGTCGCCAACCGCCAACATGCACGAAACGCACGTCACGCCCCGCCATAACCGAACCCCACTTTGGGGTGCGACTAGCCCGCACCCCACTAGTGGGGTGCGAATAGCCGCACCCCCCCCCCCCCCCCCCCCCATAGTGGGGGGTGCGACCAGGCCGCACCCCATGAGGGGTGCGGCCACGCCGCACCCCCTTGGGATGCTGCCGAGCCGCGACCCCCCCTCGGGTGCGGCCTCGCCTCGCCCTCCTTTAGGTGCGGTCAAACCGCTCTCCCCCGTAGCAAGGCTGGGGTGAGTCCCCCCTCTTCCGGCTCGCGGCACGCTTTTCGGGCTCCGGACTCCGTTCAGAACAATTTCCCGTTCATTACGCGCTCAGAGCACTTCTGAGCGCGCTCAGAGCACTTTCACATTTCGGGCACGCTCACTTTTTGTCTTTTTAGCACGCTCACTTTTCCGACTCGGCTCGCTCACTTTTTGTCTTTTCAGTTTCTCATTTTTCAGGAACTGCTTGTCGCCTTTCCTCGAAGGGCAGGATGGTCATTTACGAAAAATGGTGATCCGTGGGCTCTGAACCGGAAAATATGATTCGTCCTCCCAGGTGGTTATGGTGGTTACAACGGCAAAATTACCGGGCTACCCCCGGCCAAAGCTATAAAAGGACCCCCTATGCTTCATTTGAGAGGACCTCGCCTGGATGACCGGAGAGAGCTCCTTGAAGATTTCCACGGATTTCTCCTTCGGCGCTTGAAGATCTCCTTCGTGGACTTGAAGTTTTCCTTCGTCCGAAAGGCGACTCGGCGGTCTCACTTTCGTCTCCAAGAAAGCGGACAAGGCATTCTCACTTTCGTCTCCACGAAAGCGGACAAGACATTCTCACTTTCGTCTACACGATAGCGGACAAGGCATTCTCACTTTCGTCTCCACGAAAGCGGACAAGGCATTCTCACTTTCGTCTCCACGAAAGCGGACAACGCATTCTCACTTTTGTCTCCACGAAAGCGGACAAGGCATTCTCACTTTCGTCTCCACGAAAGCGGACAAGGCATTCTCGCTTTCGTTCTCTACCGTTCTCAGAAAGAAAAGACTTAGTTTTTTCCGAAAGGTGGTCTGTCACCCTCGGAACGTTCTCTCTCTCTCTCTCTCTAATATTGTAACGGCGGCGGCCTGCCGCGCTCGAATTCTAAACACCGAATTGTAACCTCTCAGAAGATAGTGAAGTTTGGTCGGCACAGCCCCGGCCGCGTGGTTTTTTTTACCCTTTCCGGGTTTTTCCACGTTAAAACGTACCAGTGTACTCAACGAATTTCTCTGTGACTGTTTGAGTGCTTGGTTCGCTCCCGAGCTAAGGTGGTTCAATTCGACCGATCTACCAAGAGCTCTAAGCGACCCGCAACAATATGCCGCCATACAGTTTGACGAAGCAACGAGACATTGTGATTGCAACAATGACTTTGCATAATTATATTCGCAGACACCCATCCCACTCAGACAATCATTTTCGTGCTTGTGATGAAGACGAGCATTTCATTTACCCGGCGGGCCTTCAGAGAAGAACAGGACAGAGTACTGAAAGCTCAAGTGGAGACCATGTTAGAGGGATTCGAGTAGGGGTGGATGAGATGGTGGCTTTGCGTGACTCCATTGCCGATCAACTACACCAAGCATGAACATTTTTTTAGTTCCTGTATGTGTTTATGAGTTCCTGTATGTGTTTGCATAGTTCATGTATGTTTGAGGTTTATAGTGTTCGAAAATAATTTCAAAAAATCTCTAATATAAAATTTAATATAAAAAAAATTTACAAAACGCCACCGCAGTTTTGCCAAACGGTTCTCAGTTTTGAACAGCTCTGCAAACACAGAATAACCAAACAGAACTCCATTTCCAGGAACAAGTTTCCAACAGCTCTATTTACAAACCTGCATTTCCAACAGCTCCTTTTACAACCGCAACCGCTCAACCAAATGAAGCCTTGATGATCACACAATATAAAAATTGATGTATTTATTTTTTATAAGAATATAAATTTAGATATCTAATAAAATGTTGATGAAATGGACGAAGTAATGTTTCTGCTGAAATAAACAACAAACGGTCGTTCAGGAATGAATCCGACTGAATAATCGGCTATGTACGGATATCATAATGACATCATGGCTGACGTTGGGGTTCTTGGAATGAGCAAATTTTAGTTACCCACGTGTACAGAGAGGATCGTAAGAGATATTTTTTTTTGGCGATTGTTATCCGCACTGCAGTTTTGGCTATCCGCACTCTTTTTGTATAACTTATTATGCGTCTTTTGGAAATACATCTTGTGCGTGCATTTTTAGGAAAAATGATCAACACGAAAGTTGTAGATCTCATCGAGATCTACCACTTTTGGGTTGAACACTTTTCCTAAAAATGCACGCAAAAAGACGTATTGCCGCCCTGATTGAAACATGTGCGTAACTATAACGAATTTTTGGAAATACTCCTTGTGCATGCATTTTTAGGAAAAGTGTTCAACACGAAAGTTGTATATCTCGTTCGTGTTGAACACTTTTCCTAAAAATGCATGTACAAGACGTATTTCCAAAAGTCGCATAATAACTCATACAAAAAGAGTGCGAATAGCCAAAACTGTAGTGCTGATAACATTCACCTTTTTTCTTGTCAAATTACAGTTGATCTGTATTTTCAGTTTAAATTATATTTGTAATTTATTTCAAAAAAAATTTAAAATAATCGTAAAAATACATGAAT
Organism: Dactylorhiza incarnata; assembly: GCA_033032865.1. Lineage (NCBI taxonomy): Eukaryota > Viridiplantae > Streptophyta > Magnoliopsida > Asparagales > Orchidaceae > Dactylorhiza > Dactylorhiza incarnata. The sequence continues at coordinate 5,211,817 of JAWHQI010000043.1, forward strand.
CAATATTTCGTGACTTTTTTAAATAAAATAAAAAATATAGCCTATATTTTAATTTCCCCTACGATCCTCACCGTACGTACGCGTATCTAAAATTTGGCTTCTTGGATTAGTTCACTAACATGAAATAGTAGAATGTAGGTTATACTAGCAGTCGGGGCAATGAGCTACATTGTTACTTATGAAATGTTGTGAACGTATTCTGCCCTATCGTGAGTGGGGAGATATTTTGGCATGTTAGACGCACCATATTTTCTGTACGCGGTACAATTTAAGACAAATTTTAGATTAATTATCATGTAAAAAATGACTGAAAATTTCTGACTGAAAATTTCAGTCAGATTTTTCATCTAACACGCGCGCTAAAAATTGTGCAAGCGGAATTCTATGATGAGATTAACATCGCATACGAGAAAGAATTGTGTGTTGAGTGTACCAACAAGGGCTAAAATACACACACTAGCAGTCATGTGCATAATATTTGAAGATAACAAGAATATTATCTCAACCCCAAAGTCCAAACTGTGGGGTCTATGAGCACTAGACTTGGAGTTCACTATATGCCAGATCGCTTGGAGACTTGGAGTTTACTATACGCAGACCGCTTGCAGAGTTGGAGTTCGTTATAAGCAGATCACTTGGAGACTTGGAGTTCGCTATACGCAGACAGTTTGGAGACTTGAGTTCAATATTGGTAGACCGCTTGGAGACTTGGAGCCGACTATCAGCAGACCACTTGGAGCTTGATATTGGCAGACCAATCAAGGATCCAAAGGCCCGAAGTGGTACGGACGAAGCTCGGACTCGGGGGGCAAGCCCGCTTTGGAGCAAGGCAGCAGACTCCCTCTCTCACCTCCATCTTTGTAACGAGGAGCGGCTTGTCGCCCTCGCCCTCTCGAGTGTCAATATGTAAAAGAACTCAAAACATAGTGAAAGTTAGACCGGCACAGCTCCGGCCACGTGGTTTTTCACCCCGATTGCGGGTTTTCCACGTCATCGGCTCTTGGACTCGATCTTCTCAGAAGACCAATTTATCTGTTTGCACGTTCGGGCGCTAGCGGGCTAAGGAGGTCAAATTGCCTGGTCTACCGGAGGCCCCGAGCGATCCTCAACATAAATAAAATGAAAATTTTGTAATGAGGGGTAAAATAAGAAAGTTGAATATTTCACCAAATGATGTTTTTATCTCTTAATATAGTATATAGTATGTATGTATATATATAGCAAGAAATGTGATCATATAATGATAAAAATCCTAAAAAAAGGTGGTTATATTTGTAGTCCATATATATCTATTTGCAACCCAAAATAATTATTAATTAATATTTTATACTTTAAATCCAATCTTATATTTGCAGTCCTTCCCCCCAAACGGAAGACGGCCTGATCCAAGAAAAGGGCGGTCGGATCTTCGAGGAGGTCGCTGAAACTTGAAGGAGGGTCTGGAGCTTGATGGAGGTGGTTGAACATGGTCGGGTTTGAAGAGCTCTAGCTCGGATCTGGAGCTAGCTCGCCGGAAATGGTGAGGAGAGCTTGGATCAGAGTTGTCGGAGAGGAAGACTGTCGATTTGGAGGTGAGCTCGCCGGAGAAGGAGATGATCGGGTTGGAGGAAGGGCGGTTGGGCTGGGACGAAAGCAAGGTTACGTTGGAGGAAGAAATGATGGCCGATCGACCCTGCTTTGAGAAGAAGCATTCTCTCCTCCGGCCTACCTTCCGCTGCTGTATGAACAAAGCAAGCAGCTCCGCTCTTAGCTGGCTTCAGTCAGCCTCAACGGCGTCGAGCCCGACGACAACATTCTCTCCTCCCGCCTAGATTCAATTGCTGCAGGCGCGCAACTAATCTCCTGCCAGCGGAGCAACTCACTGCAGAACATAAAGCAAATGCAGTGACGGGTAGCTTGGAAGCTCGCCGGAAAATGAGGGGTCGAGAGGGATCGGGTAATTTCGAAAGGGACTGCAAATAGAAGATTAATTTTATATTATAAAATATTAATTAATAATTATTTTGGTTTGCAAATAGCTATACAGAGAGTACAAAACACTTGCAAAGATAAATTAAATATATATCATGATTTGTTATTCTCAAACTAAAAACTTCTCAAATAGAATGTGTCGAACCATGCTCCAGTCGTAGACCCAATTTAAAAAAAATGCTCCCTCGTTCATCTGCAATTGAATTAAATTAGAGAGTTGATATTAGCAGTCCGGAACTGGCTATTCGCAGCCCATTGCTATTCTTAGTCCATAAATTTTATTTGCAGTCCAAAATTATATTTGCACCCCACTCCCAACCCAAATAAGCGAAACACTTTGTTGATTTATTAAGTACTAGAAGCCTAAAAAAATATCTTAAAAGACTAAACAATTTAAAAACCTAGCAGGAAAACAAGTTAAATGACATGCATAGAGGAATTAACTCTAAACAAAGTTAAATGACATGCAAACCTTCCTCTAACCAGAAAACTGACTACTTTTTGAGATTTTCGCTCGATAATTTCTTTCTTTTTTGAATGTGAATCTAGGGGGGGCGACGCGATCGATAGAACTACAGCTAGGGTTTAGGCAACTGGAGAGAGATGAAGACGAGGTTATTTGATGGGGGTGCGATTAGCGAGAGTTGGACTGTGAATATAATTAGAATTTTTACACTTTTTGTGGTGTGAATAGCGAGAATTGGACTTGCTAATATCAACCCTCTTAAATTATTGAAATAAAACCAGTTCAAATTGCCCATTAATATTATTCAAAGACTAAGAAAAATATTTCAGAAATTAATAAAATAAAGTTACGCTTTCTTTCTACCAAAAAGATAATGATTCAGTCGCAGTCTTCGTATTCACAGTCCCTGTGTGTGGAATTGGGGGAGTAAAGTGCACTCGCTGCACTTTATGGTGCAGTGCAGCATCCAACGGATGCGAGTACATCGTATCGCGGGTGAATTAATCGAAAAAAAATTACGCACGCCAAACACACCATTGCCTTGTGCGTCAAATCTTTCAGTCGTTCGATTCGCCACCGGATAGCTAACCTTTTAGCTATTTATTAAAAAAAAATCTCCGGTCGGAATGCCAAGATCCGGCCGGAGCTTATTTTTTTAAACATTTTTATGCATAATATATGATCTTAAAATGTTTGAAAGAAAAATATAACTACTATTTGATAATATTTTTTTTTAAATAACGAACTTGTTCTAAAAAAACATTTTTTTTTAATTTTCAAACGCACCATGCTGTTGTGCGTTTGACGTACATACATTTTTTTCGAATTAATCACACGGTGGCGGTGAATTTGTCATGCATCTCAGTAGTCTTGAGATGTCGTGATAGAAGTTATTGATGAGGTATTTTCTCCTAAGTGTGAAAGGGGCTAGCCACCTTTTTGACCATGCTTTTCAAGCATGTGTTTCATGCAAGTGTGAAAAGGGGTAGTCGCCTTTGACTAAGAAATCAACATGTGCTCTCGAAGGAAGCTTCTAGGAAGGTGGCCAAAGGAAGCTTCATATTATTTGACATGTGTTCTTTGACCGAGGGAAGCTTCATGAAAGCTTCATGGAAGCTTCCTCCACATGCCATCTACCACCATCTACCCCTTGGTTTTGGCCTATAAATAGGCATGAAGGAGGAGGGGTAAGGCATCCACTCATCTCCTATCTCAAGCATTGAAAGAGTTCTTAGAGAGGCCTTTGTGACAAGCGTCTTGATTTGGGAAGAGCTTTCGGACGTCTCTGCGACGTTGACGAGGAATACTTCGCATACACGGATTGGATCTGGAGCAGACTTTGGCAAGTATTCGAAGAGGCATCTTGGAGAGGATTTGTGTAATCCATCTCGTCGGCCACTGTCGGTAACTTGCAATTTTCTTGCTACTGTTTATTGTGTATTATTGTGTGGTGCGAAGTTGGTGAAGATCCTGTGTGGATCGAGGAGGGAAAGCCTTGTAATTGCCTATCTGTTTTACACATTTTTAGTGGCGGCTTTCCGGGTTGGACTCCGATCGTCCCGTGGTTTTCACCCTATTGGGTTTCCACGTTAAATCTCTGTGTCCCTTTTATTACTGTTATTTTGTGCTGTGTTTTGGTTGTGTATCGGCATACCGCTAAGCGGACGTGCAGATACTTGCTCGAACTAATTTGCAGGTGTTCTGGTCGGGCTTTTGTGCTCTCTAGCCCAACAAGTGGTATCAGAGGGAGGTTCATTATCAGCGCAGTCATCGGGCTGACCTATTTGGGATTCGAGACGAGCCGATCGGATATTTCGGGTTAGTGATCGGGTGCGGTGGGTGACGACCATTGGTCCGCTCCCTATCCTCTTTGATTCCTTTCTTGGAAATAGTCGGCTCAGAGAACTGAGGTCAGTCCGATCAGTGACAGAGCATAATGGAGTCCACTTCAGGTTCAGGCTCCGAGCAAATGGTAAAACTAAACGGCGCAAACTATCACCATTGGCATCTTCTAATGGAGGATCTGATATACGTGAAGGGTTGGCATGCTCCTATCTTTGAGGAGATGCCAAAGGACATGGATGCGGCAAAGTGGAAGGTGGAGCATCGGAAGCTGTGTGGGTTCATTAGACGGTTCGTGGAGCCGAACGTCTACAACCATGTGGCTAGCATCACTGATGCGAAGACTTTGTGGAAGACTCTCGAGACGTTGTATGCCAAGAGCACGGGCATCAACAAGCTGTATTTGCTGAAGAAGCTTGGAGAGTTCAGATACCGAGATGGCTCACCCATTTTGGATCATGTCAACGAGTTCCAGGGAATTATTGATCGCCTGACTGCTATGAAGGTGACGTTTGAAGACGAAGTGAATGCTTTGTGGCTACTCAAGTCACTTCCAGACTCGTGGGAGATGGTCAGAGTTTCTCTGATCAATTCTTCCCCCCAGGGGATTGTTTCCATGGAGATCGCCAAGAGTGGGATCTTGAATGAGGAGGTGAGACGAAAGTCTCAAGGGACTTCAGGCTCTTCTTCACGAGCTGACGTTCTCTATACTGAGTCCAGGGGGAGAGGAAGGAGTAAGAGCCGAGGAAGGAAGGAGGACAGGAGTCAGAGTAGGGGCAAGTCGAAGTCACGTTATCAGAACGTGGAGTGCCACTACTGCCACAAGAAGGGACACATCAAGAAGTTTTGCTACTCGTTGAAGAACGATCAGAAGAAGAAGGGGATTGCCACTGAAGGCAAGGATGAGGGTCACACGACAGCTACTGTTTCGACTGAGGAGGACGACGTCATTATTGTTGGCGACGACGTCACAGCTGCACTTGCGTGTGACGACCGATGCTGGATCGTTGATTCTGGAGCTTCTGCACATGTCTCCCACAACAGGGAGTTATTTGCCACCTACACCACTCATGACTGTGGGGTGTTGAGGATGGGCAATGGGGATACGTCCAAGGTTCTTGGGCGTGGAGACATGCATTTGAAGACGAGTACTGGTGCCCTACTTATTCTGAGGGATGTTAGACACGTGCCAGACATTCGCTTCAACTTGATATCCGTTGGCAGACTTGGAGATGAAGGACACCTGAGTGTCTTTGGAGGAGACTTCTGGAAGCTGATCAGGGGATCGCTTGTGTTGGCCAGGGGTTATAGAGATACTGGCCTGTACTACATGGAGGGGAGGCCTGAAGCTGCTCAGGCCAACTCCGTCAGAGATGAGACATCCACCTCCTTATGGCACAGGAGGCTGGCACACATTAGCCAGAAGGGATTGGGATGTCTGGCGAAGAAGAAGCTGATTAGTGACATGTCTGATGTTCACTTGGAGAGGTGCGACCACTGTATGGCTGGGAAACAGAACAGGGTTTCATTCCACAGCCACACGTCCACCAGGAGATCAGAGCCGTTGGAGCTTGTTCACACTGATGTGTGCGGACCACTGAAGGTCCAGACTAGAGGAGGAGCATCATACTTCGTCACTTTCATTGACGACCATTCGAGGAAGCTTTGGGTTTATGCTATCAAGACCAAAGATCAGGTTCTCGATACTTTCAGGAGATTCCACGCTGAGGTGGAGAGACAGTCCGGGAGGATACTGAAGTGCATCAGGTCTGACAACGGGGGAGAGTACATTGGTCCCTTTGATGAGTACTGCAGGGACCATGGTATCCGACATGAGAAGACCCCGCCGAAGACGCCGCAGCTGAATGGCGTAGCTGAGAGGATGAATCGGACACTGATGGAGAGGATTCGGTGCATGCTATCTGAGTCGAAGCTGCCAGGGATGTTTTGGGGCGAGGCTCTTCTTACTGCAGCGCATGTCATCAACCTCTCGCCGAGTTCAGCTTTGCAGGAGGATGTCCCAGATAGGGTCTGGTATGGGAAAGACCCTTCATACAGTCACTTGCGGGTATTTGGCTGCAAAGCCTTTGTGCACGTCCCCAGGGATGAGAGATCGAAGTTAGATTCGAAGACCCGACAGTGTATCTTCTTGGGGTACGGCTATAGTGGAGAGTTTGGGTACAGGTTCTTTGATCCAGTTGAGAAGAAGCTTGTACGTAGCCGTGATGCCGTTTTCTGTGAGGATCGCACTGTTGGTGATCCTGAGGAGACTGTTGAGTCTGATGTTGACTCTCGCACTGCTGCAGAGTCACCTATGATTGGAGATGACGATACTGAGGAGGCTACTGAGCCAGAGCCAGCACAGGGTATTGATACCCTTCCAGATCATGATATCACCACTGATGGTGAACCAGGAGTCGCTGAGGACATTGTTGATGATGTGCCTGCACCGGCCCTTGAGCCTGCTTTGCGGAGATCAGATCGTGCCAGGCACCCGTCCGCTAGATATTCTGCATCAGAGTTTATACTGCTGACTGATGCGGGGGAGCCTGAGAGCTATGACGAGGCTGTGGAGAGTGCTGAGAAGCGCCAGTGGATGGATGCTATGCAGGATGAGATGCAGTCGCTGCAGAAGAACCGTACCTATGACTTGGTGAGATTGCCTAAGGGCAAGAAGGCCTTGAAGAATCGGTGGATCTTTAGGGTGAAGCAGGGAGATTCCTCCACACCTCCCAGATACAAGGCCAGGCTGGTGGTGAAGGGTTTTGGGCAGCGACAGGGTAATGACTTCGATGAGATCTTCTCACCTGTGGTGAAGATGTCATCTATTCGTGTGGTACTTGGCCTTGCTGCGAGGCTAGACTTGGAGATAGAGCAGATGGATGTCAAGACCGCCTTTCTGCATGGCGATCTTGAGGAGGAGATATACATGGATCAGCCTGAGGGCTTCAGTGTCAAAGGGAAGGAAGGTCTGGTGTGCCGCTTGCAGAAAAGTTTGTATGGCCTGAAGCAAGCCCCACGACAATGGTATAGGAAGTTTGATTCCTTTATTGAGGAGATCGGCTTCAGGAGGACCACCCTTGACCACTGTGTGTTCATCAAGGAGTATGCTCCAGAGGATTTTGTGATTCTGCTGTTGTATGTGGACGATATGTTGATCGTCGGGAGGAACACTGCTCGTATTGCTGAGTTGAAGGGGCAGTTGAGTTCCGCCTTTGAGATGAAGGATCTGGGTGCTGCGAAGACCATTCTAGGGATGCACATTCGCAGAGACAGGGGAGCCAGATTGCTCTGGATATCACAGGAGCGGTATATCCGCAAGGTGTTGCAGAGATTTGATATGGATCAGGCGAAGAAGGTGAGCGTGCCTCTTGCAGCTCACTTCAGACTTACCGCTGATCAGTGCCCCAGCACACCCGAGGAGATCGAGGAGATGCAGAAGGTTCCGTATGCATCTGCAGTTGGGAGCCTTATGTATGCGATGGTGTGTACACGTCCAGACATTGCGCATGCGGTCGGGACCGTCAGTAGATTTCTCTCCAATCCTGGGAGAGAACATTGGAGCGCGGTGAAATGGATTTTAAGGTACTTACAGGGGACGTCAAACTTGACACTGAGATTTGGAGGCAGTGAGCCAGAGCTGTTGGGCTACACTGATGCGGACATGGCTGGAGATTTGGATTCTAGGAGGTCGACGTCAGGGTACATGATTCTTTTTGCAGGAGGAGCTGTCTCGTGGGCGTCGAGACTGCAGAAGTGCGTTGCACTGTCTACCACGGAGGCTGAGTTCATTGCGGTTACTGAGGCTGGGAAAGAGTTGCTTTGGATGAAGAGGTTCATCAAAGAACTTGGATTCACTCAGGACCGATACACACTCTTGTGTGACAGTCAGAGCGCTATCCACCTAGGGAAGAACCCCGCGTTTCACTCGAGGTCGAAGCACATCGACACTCGGTATCATTGGATACGAGATGTCCTGGAGCAGAAGGAGCTTGATCTTCAGAAGGTGAACACTGATGACAATGGGGCAGACATGCTGACCAAGACAGTGCCAAGGGGGAAGTTCGAGCATTGCGTTAGAATCGCCGGAATGGCGGTTTCTTCCGCCTTGATGTGAAAGGGGATAAATTGCTGGGTGCAGTTCCCGTCCTTTGTGGAGAAAACTGTGGATTCGAGTTTTACTAACTCGAACTTGGTGGCGCTGGATCTATCGACATATGGAGGAGACATGAAGGTCTTACCAAATGAAGATTATTAGAAGGACACATTTTTCACTTAGTCGAAAAGGGGGAGATTTGATGAGGTATTTTCTCCTAAGTGTGAAAGGGGCTAGCCACCTTTTTGACCATGCTTTTCAAGCATGTGTTTCATGCAAGTGTGAAAATGGGTAGCCGCCTTTGACTAAGAAATCAACATATGCTCTTGAAGGAAGCTTCTAGGAAGGTGGCCAAAGGAAGCTTCATATTATTTGACATGTGTTCTTTGACCGAGGGAAGCTTCATGAAAGCTTCATGGAAGCTTCAAGGAAGCTTCCTCCACATGCCATCTACCACCATCTACCCCTTGGTTTTGGCCTATAAATAGGCATGAAGGAGGAGGGGTAAGGCATCCACTCATCTCCTATCTCAAGCATTGAAAGAGTTCTTAGAGAGGCCTTTGTGGCAAGCGTCTTGATTTGGGAAGAGCTTTCGGACGTCTCTGCGACGTTGACGAGGAATACTTCGCATACACGGATTGGATCTGGAGCAGACTTTGGCAAGTATTCGAAGAGGCATCTTGGAGAGGATTTGTGTAATCCGTCTCGTCGGCCACTGTCGGTAACTTGCAATTTTCTTGCTACTGTTTATTGTGTATTATTGTGTGGTGCGAAGTTGGTGAAGATCCTGTGTGGATCGAGGAGGGAAAGCCTTGTAATTGCCTATCTGTTTTACACTTTTTTAGTGGCGGCTTTCCGGGTTGGACTCCGATCGTCCCGTGGTTTTCACCCTATTGGGTTTCCACGTTAAATCTCTGTGTCCCTTTTATTACTGTTATTTTGTGCTGTGTTTTGGTTGTGTATCGGCATACCGCTAAGCGGACGTGCAGATACTTGCTCGAACTAATTTGCAGGTGTTCTGGTCGGGCTTTTGTGCTCTCTAGCCCAACAGTTATATGAGGAAGTGAGAAATGGGGGCAGAGATTGGGTCTCCCATGAAGGGTGAGGATTGTGTTGTCGGATATGGTGTTCATTCCCGCAACATACCTACAATGTCGTTGGATAAAAATGACCGGCGGGCGGCGGAGGAGTTGCAAGACCTCGGGGAAATGGTGTCATGCACGACGGAGAGAGGGGGGAGCTTGGACTAGAACGGGAAAGATAACAAGGGGCTTTGTTTAGGTTTTTAGGGTTGTTGTGGCCCGCTCGACGCTACTGTAGACTGGTCGAACTGAACAGTCTTAGCTCGAGAGTGAGTCGAGCGCACAAACAGTCGATGGAAAGACCAACAATTGACAGCAATGCTTTTGACGTGAAAATTAAAAACTCGTAAAGGGGAAAAACCACCGAGCTGCTATGAGCTTGCCGATTTGCGTAGGTGTCACCCTCGAGAGATAACTCTTGTAACACTCTATGGAAAAGTGCATCTTGGTCGGCATCGATCCGACCTCGTGGATTTTTTCGCTTTTCGGGTTTTTCCACGTCAAAAACTTTGATGTCAACTGTTGGTCTTTCCAGTGACTGTTTGCACGCTCGACTCAATCTCGAGCTAAGACGGTTCAGTTCGACTGGTCTACGGTAGCGTCGAGCGACCCGCAACAAGGATATAACACAATATATTATATTTGGAGTTCATTTAGCTTAGACCTGCGAGCGGTGCGGTTTGGGCACAAACTGAAACCGCACCGAAACCGTGCGGTGCGGTTTCGATTCGGTGCGGTTTTAGGTCGTTTTTGCGGTGCGGTTCCAATTTTTAGCAGTATTTTTGCCCCTTCTTTAATTTGGGCAAGGTTCTTCTATGAAAAATTGAAAACTGATTAGAGATCTAATAACCATCATGAGACCTTACAATATAGCCTAGGATTATAGTGTTTATGGATTTTGTAACAATTTACTTCTGCACATAGTTCTGTCTGTCATAGCATGATCTGTAGCGATGTGGATGTAGATTCAGCTCTAAGCAGTCAATCTAGTTACAAAAATTGACTTGAGATCGTAGAATAATTTTAAAAAAAATTATCGAGACTGAAACAACTAGTGACCAATTTTAGACTTTAGCATTCGATATCTTTGTTCTCATGAGCAGGGTCGGACAACGAAGGAACATCTCTGACGACCTTCTGAGCACTTCAATGTGTGCACAGATCGTGATTCGTAAAATAAATGTGCGGATAGAGACCGAGTTGAGGAAGAAAGACGATTTCTTCACCGTTCATGTGATTTCAGTTTGTTTGGGAGAGAGTAATCGTAGCTATCTAAATCTTCCCAAACAAACCGAAATCGCATGAACGGTGAAGAAATCGTGTTTCTTCCTCAACTCGTTCTCTATCCGTGCATTTTTTTTACGAATCACGATCAGTGTACACAATGAAGTGCTCAGAAGGTCGTCAGAGATGTTTCTTCGTTGCCGGGCCCTTGTCAGGAGAACAAAGATATTGAATTCTCAAGTCTAAAATTGATCTGCGGATAACAATTTGTAAACTAGAAAAAGTTGGTCTGTGGATAACAATTCCCTTTTTTTATATAGTTTTGAAGTTTGAAAGCAATGTATTTAACTCGCTGATTTTTTGCTTCCAAGGTACTGTGGCAAGAGCCATCAGAAGTTTGCCCCTCTACATGGGACTATTCATAATTCTTGCTAGGAATAAGTATCAACATATCTACTTGAGTTATCAGCGAAGCTAAGCGGACTAAATAATGTGTTTTATGTATCTTCGCTTTAACATGATTTACTTCACCTAAGCAGCATGTCTGGTAAATTGATCTACCGAACTAAGCTAAATCATTTTGCTATATTGAATGTTAGATGAGTTGATGAAACGGAAGCACTCATCGCGATTCATGCAGAAACCTATAGAATATTTCTTAAACTTTTCTCCGTCAATAAGGGGGGTCAGACATTATTTTTCTCCGGCCAAAGTTTTCTTTTGAACGTTTCCACCTTATCAGGGTCGTTTCTCCCCCATTCGGTCACCATTTTTGACGTGTAAGTAGTCAAAATTCACTGCCTCAAAGAGAGAAATTCAAATCCACTATCTATTTTTGCAAAATATTTGGGGGAGGGGTGGGGTGGGGGGGGGGGGGGGGGGGGGGGGGGGGGGGGGGGGGGGGTCGAAGACATAAGATTTTAAATTTTAAAACCTAAGTGACGGTGCGGTACGGTTTCTCGATTTAATGGAGTTATACACTGTGTTATGCAATCGGATCGAGTACCGCGGTAGCGCAACGGAATAAATCGAGCTCAAGCAATCGCGCAAAATAAAAAAGACGGAACGAGATTTCAAGCACACAGACGACAAACAAATTTACGTGGTTCGGAGAGAAGCTCCTACGTCCACGGGGAGAGCGCGCCGGAAAAGATCCACTAATAAACTGAGGAGTTACAGAGAGGTTACACGGAGACCGAATCACGGTCGTTGGAATAGAGCCCGACCAGATGTCGATAGTTCGACCGGATGCCGATCCCGCCTGAACCGACAGGGGTTGCCGTCGCTATCCCGGCCAGATGTCGATCCCGCCTGGACCGACCGTAGTTGTCGCCGCTAGCTCGACCGGATGCCGATCCCGCCTGGATCGACCGGAGTTGTCGCCGCTAGCTCGGCCGGATGCCGATCCCGCCTGGATCGACCGGATCGAGTTGTCGCCGCTAGCCCGACCGGATGTCGATCCCGCTTGGATCGACCAGTGTTATCGCCGCTAGCCCGACCGGATGCCGATCCCGCCTGGATCGACCGGAGTTGTCGCCGCTAGAACGACCGGATGCCGATCCCGCCTGGATATGAAGCCGCTGCCAGGACAGAGCCCTGCCGCCGCTGCCACCAGAGCAAGAAGCCGCTGCTGGGATGAACTCTTCCTCACTCTCTCTGGATCTCCCTCGGATTGCTATATATATATTTTCTAAATTATGTGAATATGAATAATATATATCTCCATATTAACTCTAATATATTGACATATATATAGAGATAAATAGGCCATAGGAATAAAACCATTCCAAAAACTGAAAACACATTACTAATTGGAGATCCAGAAAACTTTCCAAAAAACCTGAAATCAAGCCATTAATGGTGGTCCGGGAATCCAGGGAGGCGGCATAGGGATCAGTGAGGTGGCACGATCTCAACATTCTCCACCTTGGCGCCTCACACAACAAACTCCACCGGCAGCTTGGATCTCTTAATTCCCTTCGGCGAACTACCCCCTCTCCCTGGGGTCACCCCAATTAGCATGCGCGAATATGAGCCAAGTCAAGGCAGTGCTTGAACTTGACTCCTGTCAGTGGGCCCTCCTTGTGGAACTCCAGCAGTCCTCTCTCGCTCATGTGGTCAAGCCTGGCATGCCACATCAGAGAGGAATCCTCATTTGACGCCGTAGAGATCGCCGCATCGCCGGCGACGGTAGTGTCGATCAGCATGTAGAGAGTGCCAGAGCGCTCTCCTTTCATGATCACCAGAGCGCCTTTCTTGACCTTCAGATATCCGCCGTTGCCGGTATAAGAATACCCGACGGCCTCCAGAGTGCCTAGAGAAATCAAGCTTTTTCTCAACTTGGGCACATACCGAACGTTGGTGAGTGTCCTGATCACTCCGTCGAACAACTCAATCCCGATGTTACCAACTCCCAACACCTCACACTCTGAGGCATTCCCCATACGAACACGACCACCCTCACATTACCTAAAGCTGGAGAACCATTCTATCTTCAGGCACATGTGGTACGAACATCCTGTATCCATGATCCAGGAACTTGTGGTCTCAAGACTGGGTGAAACATGAAGAACGTCGGTGTCGTTCTCATCCTCAGATGCTACCGCAGCCTGATGTGGCTCATGCGTCTGCTCCTTAGACTTCTTCTTCGGACAATTATTCTTTCAGTGCCCCTCCTCCTTGCAGTAGTGACACTTAGTATTCCTGCCTCCGGACTTAAACCTAGGTCGGTCTTCCTCCTTGCCTTTTCCTCTCGATTTACCCCGTACTGGGTCATTGCTCCTCACGAATCCAAAGTCGTCACTAGGACTCGACTTGCTTCTCGTTTCATTCGAGAGCAGCGTTGTCATCACTTTTTCCATCTTCAGGGTGTCCTTTCCATACAGAATCGTGGTGACCAGATGATCGAATGACTTCAGCAATGAAGATAACAGGAGCAGAGCCTGATCTTCCTCCTCGACCTTAACGTCCATGCTACGCAACTGGAAGATAAGTCTGTTGAACACGTTCATGTGCTCCAGTAACTGATTGCTCTCGGACATCCTCAAGTTGTACAACTGTCTCTTCACGTAGAGCTTATTCGTTAGAGACTTCGACATGTACAGCTCCTCCGGTTTCTTCCACAGATCCTCCGTTGTCTCAGCGCCGACAACGTTATACATGACCTCATCGGCTAAGCACAATTGGATCGTGCTTATGGCCTTCAGATCCAGTTCCTCCCATTCGTCATCCTACTTTCCGGACTTCTCCTGGCCGAGGAGTGCCTTGTGGAGACCTTACTGAACGAGAACCGCATTGATCCGCTTTTGCCATAAGCCGAAATCGATCTTGTCGTTGTACCTTGAGATCTCGAATTTTGTCGTCATTGCTTTGCTCGCAGAGCTACTAGGCAATCTGAATAATGTTCACGGATAAGATCTGAGAGGATAGGGAGTGGACCGATGTCGTCACCTACCGTTGACCCAAATCTAAAACCGGAACGTCCAGATGATCACCCCCGCGGAACCTAGATCTGATACCAATTATTATGCAATCTGATCGAGTACCGTGATAGCGCAACGGAATAAATCGAGCACAAGCAATCAAGCAAAATAAAAAAGACGGAAGAGATTTCAAGCACACAGACGACAAACAAATTTACTTGGTTCGGAGAGAAGCTCATACGTTAACGGGGAGAGCGCGCCGGAAAAGACCCACTAATAAACTGAGGAGTTACAGAGAGGTTACACAAAGACCAAATCACGGTCGTTGGAACAGAGCCCGACCAGATGTCGTTAGTTCGACCGGATGTCGATCCCGCCTGGACCGACAGGAGTTGCCGCCGCTAGCCCGGCCAGATGCCGATCCTGCCTGGACCAACCGTAGTTGTCGCCGCTAGCTCGGCCGGATGCCGATCCCGCCTGGACCGACCGTAGTTGTCGTCGCTAGCTCGGTCGGATGCCGATCCCGCGTGGATCGACCGGAGTTGTCGCCGCTAGCTCGGCCGGATGCCGATCCCGCGTGGATCGACCGGAGTTGTCGCCGCTAGCTCGGCCGGAGGCCGATCCCGCCTGGATCGACCGGAGTTGTCGCCGCTAGCTCGGCCGGACGCCGATCCCGCCTGGATCGATCGGAGTTGTCGCCGCTAGCTCGGCCGAATGTCGATCCCGCCTGGATCGACCGGAGTTGTCGCCGCTAGCACGACCGGATGCCGATCCCGCCTGGATATGAAGCCGCTGCCAGGACAGAGCCCTGCCGCCGCTGCCACTAGAGCAAGAAGCCGCTGCTGGGATGAACTCTTCCTCGCTCTCCCTGGATCTCCCTCGGATTGCTATATATATATATATTTCTCTAAATTACGTGAATAGGAATAATATATATCTTCATATTAACTCTAATATATTGTCATATATATAGAGATAAATAGGCCATAAGAATAAAACCATTCCAAAAACTGAAAACACACCACTAATTGGAGATCCAGAAAACTTTCCAAAAAACTTGAAATCAAGCCATTAACGGCGGTCCGGGAATCCAGGAAGGCGACGCACGGATCGATGAGGTGACACGATCTCAACAACACCGCACCGGACTGTGGTCGGTTTTGACACACAAAACCGAACCGCACCTCAACCGTGCGGTGCGGTTGTCGATTTGATGCGATTTTTGGTTTCCCTCCACAGACCTAATTTAGCAATAAAAATTGGATAATATATTATCACGTAAAAAGAACAAATAGAAGCAGCAGCAGCACATGCTTTGGATTCGACTCGGGCGATTGCTTTACATTTTTCCCTTCTTTCGCCTTTTCTTTTGATCGGTGGGTCCCAACACAAAAGAAAAAGTGGTGCGGGGCCCACAGACGTAAGGATAGAAGAGCCCTTCCGCGTGCGTGGGCATCATCGCCCGCAGGAGACTCCCGCGCCAGTGGTATACCCGTAATTACGCTCAAGTACGCGGGCTCTTCTGTTCGTCCTTTTGCCATCAATTTTCTCAAGCACGGCGGAACTGCAACGAGAAGCAGAGCAGAAGGGGAGGAAGAGATGGGTAACGACGGAAGGAAGAAAAAGATGCAGCAGTCGTCTTCACGCCGGGAAACGACGCCGGGAAATAGCAGCGGGCAGACTAGCAAGGCCATTGGCTGCATGTCCAGCCTCCTGCAGCTCTTCTCACGCCAACATTCCCGACGCCGTATTCCTTCCGGTAATTCCGAATCACAAGCTCGAATGCCAGCCGCGAGAAAGGAGAGTATCGACAGCACTGAAACAGCACCGACGCCGGCACTACCTCAACCGGAGTTCACCGAAGCCGTGAAGACAAAACGGACGATGACGAACGGTGATGCGAGAATTGACGGTGGTTTGGCGCGTCGTAGTCCGACGCTGCCATTGGAGATCCGGCGATCGGGGTGCTGTTTCGATCACGGGGACAGCCCACGACGTTCGTCTGCTCTACTGGCGCGATTGATGGGGCTGGAGGAACCGACACCGACACAACCGACAACGGCGGTCGGTTCTGGTTTATCCGTGGATTCAGCGGAGGAAAAGAGGCGGACGCTTCTCGGCGCTCTGGAACGGTGCGATGAGGATCTCCGGGCGCTGAAACTCATCATCGACGCTATACGGACGGCGGAGATGCGCCGCTCGAAATTCGCCGGAGAGCAATCAGGGCACCAGTTGAAATTCCCTGACGGCAATGGGGAGCAGCCTAGCCCCGTATCCGTCCTTGATGTCTCCTGGTCTCCTAAATCTCGCTCCTCCGAAAATGGTAAATCCTCACAATTCCGTGCACCAAGTAATTAAAACTAAACCCTAACACTCAATTTCTATCTCGAATTCTTGATGCAGCCACCGCCGTCCTTGTCCCCCGAGCTCTTGCCCCCGTTTTCTCAGGCTAGTAGATCCTTAACTAATTAAGATTAATCCCCCCCCCCCCCCCCCCCCCCCCCCCCCCCCCCCCCCCCACACACACACACACACACAACAATTTTCTAACGATTAATGGTGATGGCGGCGGCGGTGCAGAGGTCGCGCAGAAGAAGGATTGGAGGTCTGTTGCGGTGGGCTGCTCTCCCAAACGTCGGATGACGGCCGAAGGGATTCCTCGTCCGCCGGCAGTTCCGGCGGCCGCGAAGGAGTCCTGCGGCAGCCGCGTGGAGGAGATGGGAGAGGAGGCGATGTTTGCAGAGAGGAAGGAGGGGGCGACGGTCATTGCTGAGCTGGCGGATGACGTGGCTGTAGATCTCGTCAACAGCCTTGTGATGGAGCAGGTAGAATGCTGTTCCAAATTTTCGTCAAACGGGAAGGTGTAGGATCTGGAAATTACGGCTTCTGTTTGGCGCAGCTTTCAAAAAAGTCGTTATCATGGAATGTATGTTTGGCAACACAGAGATTATGACCGTATAAATCTAGTTTTGAGCATAAAATGCATGAATTTTTTTAGGCGAGGTCGGGCGTTCACGAACGACGGTTCATGACCCGGCGTTCGCGACCGCCATCGCCGCGCCAAACGAAGCCTATATCTTTAAGTTGTAGCTCGCTTTGTTACTAAATGCTTAGGGTGTGTTTTCAATAAGTGCTGATTCTGAAAAACAGAGTTTGTTAAAAATCTGTTTGAGTGAAATGAAGTTTGCAAAACAGAGTCGAAAAAGCTGTTTGAGAACAAAATGAAATTTTGGGTGATAACATATTTTTTTTCATAATGTGATAAACAAGACAAAAAATAATGTTTCTCGTCCCCCCTATAAACTTGCCCAACAGCTCGACACCTATACTAATAATAATACTAATAACAACACTAAAACTAATAATTATAAAATACAAATAATAATTTTAACACCCAAACAGTGGGTGAACTCCCTCTGCATCATCGGATCAAAGAGCAGCGGAGCCGCCGGAGAGAGCAGTTGTAGGAGAGCTCAGCCATCGGAGCAACAGGCAGCCATCTCCCTACCTCTGCTCCCGGATCCCGTCTCGATCGAACTCGGTCGGAGGGTTAGCGGCCCCACCGGCGAAGTTCCATGGAAAATGTTTGAGATCAGCAGCTCTGCGGAGGCGCTCCTCAACCTCCTGCGCTCCACCCCGCTATCATCCACCATCCGCCGCTCCATCGAGGAAGCGCTGCCAACGCAAGAAGCAGTTCCCCGAGATGGTCGCCTCCCGCATCCTCCGCATACTTCGGATATGGACGACGGGAAAAAAAGATCCGCGCAAACGGAAAAACCCGCGGCCGCGGTCGACTGGAGCTCAGGGGCGCTGATCCGAAGATAGAAGAAAATCACGTCTATTATTAAACTCGGTTTAGAGGAGCCGCCGAACCAAACTCTACTTTTAGCATAAACGGAGGTTTACACCAGCCGCACCGGTGCCAATCCGCCGAACCAAACAGGGCCTTAATTTCACTAATACATAATTCTTGCTCCATTGCTCTTATTTTATAAAAAAAATAAGAGATGACAGAGCGAAGTTGGTTTTGGTAAAAAAAAAATCTTCAAAATCGTCAACATTCAGTTGGTTTTGGTCTCAGAAAGAAGCGATGACAAAGCGAAGTTAGGGGTGCCCATGAATCGAATAGATCTTCAATTGAATTCAAATTTGACATAGAATGCAGAGATTCAAATCCGTTCGAATATTCGGAGTCGGATTTGAATTCGGATTCTGTCATTAAATGTTGGATATATTTGAATTTAGGTTTGAATCCAAATTCGAATTCGGATTCTATAATATTTAATTATATATAATGTTCAAATATAATTATATTTAATAATATATATAATTTATTTAATTATTGTTGTGTGACGCCCGATGCTCTCGTTTGTCCGGTCGAATTGAACTGTCTCAGCTCTAGAGTGAGCCGAGCGCGCAATCAGTCAAAGTAAAGTGAGATAGCTGGCAAGAAAACTTTTAACGTGAAAAACCCGAAAATGGTGAAACAACATGTGGTCGGATCGGTGCCGACCAAATTCACTATCTTTTTGTGTTATAAGTTGCAGAATGTAAGAGAGTGACAAACAACCGCTCATTGCACGGGGTGCAGAGAAGAAAAGAGAGAGAAATCTCTAAGGATGAAGGAGATCTCCAAGAGCCTAAGGGAGATCTTCAAGTCACCTTCGAATGAGATCTTTGAAGGGGAAGGAGATCTTTGAAAATCGAAGGAGATCTTCGAAAGATTCTTCGAACACCGAAGGAGAACTCCGAAGGAGCTCTCTCGGGCACTGAATTCATGGTTGCTTCAAATGAGGGCTCTGTACAACCCGTATTTGGCGAGTGGGTCCCTCGAGTCAGTTGATGGGACAGGGGTCATCCAGACCATTCGCCCGTACCAAGATAGGAAAAAGGATCTCCAGATTAGTGGGGGTAGGCTGCAGGCGAGAGGGAGCCTGACGAGTGGTGCCTCCACGGACCATTCGCTCAGGGGCTTGAGCATTCGCCCAGTCAAGCGGGAACCTGACGAGTGGTGCCTCCACGGACCATTCGCTCAGGGCTTGAGCATTCGCCCAGTCAAGCGGGAACTCGGCGAATGGTTCCCTCACGGACCACTCGCCCAGAAGGCAGTGAGGAGGAAATGACCATAATACCCCTTGTGGTCTGCATATAGCCCTTCAGAACAGCGGAGTTAGGCTATTCGTAGACCAATTTGGGGTGCGTTTAGTAAAATTAAAAGGCGGATTCATGCTATTTGCAGACCAGCCTAAGAAAAACTATAAATAGACCCTTAAGGGCACCTTGGAGGAGATCCGATTTTTGAGCATCCTCTCCTCTAGGCTAGTTTTGGTTGGCAGCCAGTGCCCTCCAAGGTGCCCGGTTGAGCTTTGGTTTGGGAGGGGAAGCTCTCTAAGATCTTCCGGGTGTGTGGCGGGACCTCCTCGCTTCAGCCTTGGGTCTATTCCGTTTCCAGCATCCACCGTCAAGAGAGTCTAGTGAGGGAGAAATAAGCATCGGCTACACCCCCAGTGGGTCCGAACTCAAGAGACCAGTTGCTGGTTTCAACATTTTTGGTGCGGTGAGCGTGGACCGTAGCCGGTGAAAGAAAATCCCAAGCTGGTTTCGATGACAGGAGATGGAGGAAATGGTTCTGACTCGGGTCACTCGCAGCCACCCGCGGCGGGCGAGTGGCTGGAGATGTTTGAGAAGTTTAAGCGAGAGGTCCTGCAGACGGTTCTCGCGTCGAGGACCGAGTGCGAGACCCCGGTGGTTCCAGTGGTCCCGCCTTTGCAGATTGGCGAGAACGCCCCGGGGCAGCGACCGGGAAAGGAGGTGCCAGCAGAAGGCAGTGCGCGAGACCTCCCCGGACGGCAGTTGTTCAACAGTCCGGCGAGTGCCGAGGTGTGTGAGTTGGTCCCGCGCGAGAGGACCACTCGCCGAGCAGGGGAAGGGAGCCCCTTTTGCGAGATGATCCTCTCAGCCCCAGTGCCAGAAGGGTTTCGTGGGCCGGAGATGTCCTACTACACCGGCAAGGAGGACCCAGTTGTGCACCTGCAGTGGTTCGAGGACATGACTTCAATCCTTCCCATGTCAGATTCTTTCCAATGCCGACTCTTCGCAACCACCCTGAAGGAAAAAGCAAGGGACTGGTTCCACCAACTTCCCACAGGTTCCATCTATGCGTTCGATGATCTGCGCCGAAGCTTCCGACTACGTTTCTCGACGTCAAAGAAGAGGAAGAAGGATGCGGAGGCTCTCTTCAAGATCCGGCAGAGGGAGGGAGAATCCCTGGCTAAGTACGTGGACAGGTTCCAGGAGGAGATACACCTAGTGCAGGAGGTGCCGGGATTCGCCCTCCAGATGGCATTCATCGTAGGGCTGCGAGAAGGGTTCTTCAAGATGGACCTGAAGAGAAGACCTCCCGTATCCTTCGAGGAGTTGATGGAAAGAGCCGCGGAGGAGATCGAAGGGGAGGCGGCCAACCCCGAATTCTATAAAAGGTTGGCAAAGATGAGCGAGCCCGAGGCAAGGCAGCCAGAAGGAAGAAGGCGAGAGGAGCCCAGGGGCCAGGGGTTCGAAAGACCACCTCGGGTTTGGAGGAACCAGGAACCCAACAACAGGTTGGGCTGGAGGAACCAAGAAGGACCAGCGCGAGGTCAGGATGAAAGGTACCAAGGAAGGGAGGCAGGAGGAGTGAATCAGGGGTGGAGGCAGGGTCCTAGACCCCCTAACCCCCCGAGGGAGCAAGCCATGGCGGTAGGCCGAGGAAGAAGAGGTAGAGGAGCAAGAGGAGGAAGAGGAAGAGCTGGAAGAGAGGACAGGGTGGCGTTGCCTTACTGTGATTTTCATCAGGAGGAAGGTCACGCGACCGCCACCTGCCCAGAGTTCTTGGAAATGAGGGAAAGAGGACGGCCACGGCGGCCGCATGCCAGAATTGAGGAAGTGCTTCCAGAGGCAGAAGAGGACCGGTGTGAGGATAGGGCGGATACAGGAACCAGGGGGGGAATCGGGGTGATTCACGGTGGGGTTGGGGTAGAGGCCTCTCGCAAGAGGAGCTTCCAGGCCATGTTCCGAAGGGATGTCGCGTCAACTTCCCAGACCCCACCCCCCTCCGAGAAGCTCACCTTCTCCTCAGAGGATATGCCAGACTACGAAGACCCATTCTGCGACGCCCTGGTGATCCAGACGGCGATAGAAAACTTCACGGTCTCTCGGATCCTGGTGGACAACGGGAGCTCGGTGAATGTGATCTTCAAAAAAGCTTTCGACGCGATGGAGGTAGAGAAGAAGAGGGTGCAGGCCTCCGACGGGCCACTGTTTGGTTTCTCGGGAGAGAGGAAGGAGGTCGAGGGAGGCGTAGGTCTCCAGGTGACGCTAGGAGGAGTCCCGAGAAACTGCCGGTTCGTCATCGTGGACGCTCCGAGCAGCTATAACGCCATCTTTGGAAGACCCCTCATCAGTGCCTTTCGGTGCGTGCCCTCATCGTACCATCAGTGCCTAAAACTTCATAGTGGAGGAGTCCAGATCCGCGTCCGAGGAGATGCTAAGGTGGCGAGGCAATGCTACGTAACTGCCGTCAACACCATCTCATGGATGGCGGATGCCGAAAAGATGGATGAAGAGATGGAGAGGCCGGAGGGGCCAGGAGAGGAAGGGGAGAAGGAAGGAGAAGGGGGAGAGGGCGCTGCCCGTAAGGAAGTGTTGGAGGTCGCTCGTGAGGAGCAGGAGGTTGAAGTGTTGGAGGTCGCTCGTGAGGAGCAGGAGGTCGAGCCGATGAAGGCGGAAAGAGCTGCAGGGGAGAAGGCCCGGGAGGAGGGGCGAGAAGCGAAGGGCCAGTGGGACGAGCCAGCCCGGCTCGAGCCAGCAGAAGAGGTGATAGAGATGGAGGTTACCACCCAGGCAGGAAGGGTGGAGAAGGTGCGGATCAGCGGGGGCCTCGGCCCGGGGGACCAGAGAAGGATGTTGGAGTGCATCCAAAAGAACATGGACATCTTCGCGTGGAGCGCAGCGGACATGCCGGGCATCGAGGCGGACGTGGCTTGCCATCGTCTCAACCTCGATCCAGAAGCCCGCCCCATCCGGCAGAAGAGAAGGGCTATAGCTGACAAGCTCGAAGGTCCAATCCGCGAGGAGGTGACGAAACTCCTCGAGGCAGGTTTTGTAACAGAGATCCAGTATCCAGGCTGGGTCTCCAATGTCGTAATGGTAAAAAAGGCCGATGGCCGCTGGCGTATGTGTGTGGACTTTTCATTGTTAAATAAGGCCTGTCCTAAGGATTGCTATCCCTTGCCTCGGATCGACGCGCTGGTTGACTCAGCCGTCGGTTTTTCTGTGATGAGTTTTTTGGATGCTTTTCCAGGTTATCACCAAATAAGAATGCACCCCCCGGACGTCAAAGATGTCTCGTTCATCACCAGGGAGGGATGCTACTGCTATAAAATGATGCCCTTCGGGCTGAAAAATGCAGGAGCAACCTACCAGAAGATGATGGATCGGGTATTCAAAAAGCAAAGGGGAAGGAACCTGGAGGTCTACGTAGATGACCTTATGATAAAAAGCAAGTGCGTGAGCTCCCACATCCAGGACCTCGAGGAGACCTTCGCCACCCTACGCAAGTACAAGATGCGCCTGAACCCCCTGAAGTGTGTGTTCGGGGCCAGCAAAGGGAAGTTCCTCGGGCACCTTCTCACCCCCTGGGGGGTAGAACCTAACCCGGACAAGGTTAGGGCTATAATGGAGCTGGGGTCGCCTCGGAGCACCAAAGAGGTTCAGCGCTTGACCGGAAGACTCGCCGGGCTGAACAGGTTTCTATCCCGGGCAGGGGAAAAATGCTCTCCCTTCTTTAAGGCGCTAAGAGGCAATCAGAAGTTCGAATGGACGAGAGAATGCGAGGAAGCCTTTCAGGCCTTGAAGAGCCAACTCACCAAGGCTCCGCTACTACAAAGTCCCAAAGAAGGGGAGGTCCTACATTTATATCTCGGGGTCGGGGCGGAGGCCGTAAGCTCCGTCCTGGTTCGAGAGGAAGGAAAGAAGCAGCTACCAGTCTACTACGTAAGCAGGGTCCTGAGGGAAGCGGAGCTCAGGTACCCAATTTTAGAAAAGTTGGCCTTTGCCCTGGTCATCGCAGCCAGGAAGCTCAGGCCATACTTCCAGGCCCATTCGATCCAAGTAGTGACGGACCATCCACTCCGCCAGATCTTCGAAGGAGTGGAGCACTCAGGAAGACTCGCAAAATGGTCAATCGAGCTAAGTGAATTCAACATTACCTTTGTCCCTCGATTATCTATGAAGGCGCAGGTGGTGGCTGATTTCATGACAGATTTCGTGGCCGAGATGAAAGAAGACGGAGCCCCTCGTCACATCCCGTGGAAGCTACTGGTGGACGGGGCTTCGGGCAAGAACTCCCTCGGAGGAGGGGTGGTGCTGGAGAGTCCCCACGGAGTGAAGATAGAACAGACGCTAGTGATACACTTCCCAATCACCAACAACCAGGCGGAGTATGAGGCTGTGATCGCCGACCTGCGGTTGGCCCGGGAGCTCGGGGTCCATGACGTGGAGGTACTCACGGATTCTATGATAATAGCTTCTCAGATAAGGGGAGAGTTCGAAACAAGGGAGCCTGTGCTCATGAAGTATTTGGCAAAAGTCAAAGGTCTCGTGGGGACGTTCAAAACTTTCTCCATCCAGCATGTCCCACGAGAAGAGAGCACTCCGGCAGATCGGTTGGCAAAATCTGGTCCTCGAGCCGGGGGAACCCTGACGGACCTATTCCGTCCTTCGATTGAAGAAGGAGAGCTCATGGAAGTAGAACAACGGCCCTCCTGGAAGGATCCCTTCGTCACCTTCCTTGCAACGGGAAAATTTCCAAAAGAAGTTCCGGACCAGAGGCGCTTCCGGTATAAGTCTGCCTACTATGTGCTCCATGAGGGTGACTTGTATCGGAAGACCCTCTCGGGCCTCCTGGCCCGATGCATCTCGGAGGAAGAGGTCCCAAGGATCTTGGAGGAAGTCCACTCCGGCGAATGCGGCAGCCACTCGGGGAGCAGGATGTTGGAGGCAAGAGTCGTGAGGCAGGGGTACTTCTGGCCAACCCTAAGCAAAGACGCGGCAGCCTTTGCAAAGAGATGCCAGAAGTGTCAAATGTTCGCCCCGCTTCAGCTCGTGCCAGCCCAGAGGCTGAAGAGTATCACGGCGCCCTGGCCATTCGCCATATGGGGAATGGATCTGGTAGGACCCTTCCCCCAGGCTAGCGGGCAGAGGAGATTTCTCCTAGTCATGATTGACTACTTCACAAAGTGGCTGGAGGTCAAGGCGTTGGCTAAGGTCACCTCCCAGGTAATCCGCAACTTCGTATGGGGGGAGATCATTTGTCGACATGGGCTTCCGCAGGCCATAGTCACGGATAATGGACCGCAGTTCGCAAGCGAGGAATTCATCAGCTTCTGTGGCCAGCTGGGGATAGACCTTAGGTTTGCGTCCGTCCACCATCCCAGGAGCAACGGGCAGGTAGAGGCGGCGAACAAAGTCATCGTGAACTTGCTCAAGAAGAAGGTGGAAAATCTCAAAGGCAATTGGGTGGAACAGCTCCCCTCGGTCCTATGGGCTTTAAGAACCACCCCCAACACCGCCACGGGGGAGACCCCTTTCAAGCTCTCTCACGGCTGCGAGGCGGTCATCCCCATAGAGTTCGAGATTACAACACCACGGGTAAAGGTCGCCGCAAAGGGAGAGGAAGATTGGAGAGCCGAGAACGAGGAAGAGTTACGGCTCTCCCTCGACCTCATCGAAGAAGCCCGGGACCGAGCAGCCATCCATCAAGAAGAGGTCAAGCGGCGAATGGCCAAGTATTTCGATAAACACGTCAGGATCAAGCAGTTCGAGAAGGGAGATCTGGTACTCAAGAAGGTCGACGCAGCCGGGAGGTCCGCCGCGGTGGGAAAGCTTAATCCTAACTGGGAAGGCCCCTATGTTGTGGAAGAAGCACTGAAATCTGGGGGGTATCGCCTTCAGAATGTGGAGGGCCAACCCCTCAGCCACACATGGAGTGGCGACGACCTTAAACGCTTTTATCCTTAGTACCATGTAATAATGATACTCTTTTCGAATGAAAGCATTTTGTCTAAACTATGTGTATGAAAATAATGCTACAGCTCGCAGGAGAGACCCTGGATGTTCCAGAGGTTGGCCCCGAGCAGACCCGCTGTCCAGGCTCTCATCTAGCTGGCAGGTCCGAAGGCTCACTCGGTGGCAGGTTCTATGTTCCAGAGGTTGGCCCCGAGCAGACCCGCTGTCCAGGCTCTCATCTAGCTGGCAGGTCCGAAGGCTCACTCGGTGGCAGGTTCTATGTTCCAGAGGTTGGCCCCGAGCAGACCCGCTGTCCAGGCTCTCATCTAGCTGGCAGGTCCGAAGGCTCACTCGGTGGCAGGTTCTATGTTCCAGAGGTTGGCCCCGAGCAGACCCGCTGTCCAGGCTCTCATCTAGCTGGCAGGTCCGAAGGCTCACTCGGTGGCAGGTTCTATGTTCCAGAGGTTGGCCCCGAGCAGACCCGCTGTCCAGGCTCTCATCTAGCTGGCAGGTCCGAAGGCTCACTCGGTGGCAGGTTCTATGTTCCAGAGGTTGGCCCCGAGCAGACCCGCTGTCCAGGCTCTCATCTAGCTGGCAGGTCCGAAGGCTCACTCGGTGGCAGGTTCTATGTTCCAGAGGTTGGCCCCGAGCAGACCCGCTGTCCAGGCTCTCATCTAGCTGGCAGGTCCGAAGGCTCACTCGGTGGCAGGTTCTATGTTCCAGAGGTCGGCCCCGAGCAGACCCGCTGTCCAGGCTCTCATCTAGCTGGCAGGTCCGAAGGCTCACTCGGTGGCAGGTTCTATGTTCCAGAGGTTGGCCCCGAGCAGACCCGCTGTCCAGGCTCTCATCTAGCTGGCAGGTCCGAAGGCTCACTCGGTGGCAGGGTCCAAGGTAATGGCCCCGAGCAGACCCGCTGTCCGGGCTCTCATCCAGCTGGCAGGTTGGAGGGTCCACTTGGTGGCAGGATCCAAATTCTCTAAGGTAGATCCAGGAGCATTCGCAGGAATCACCCAAGCGAATGATAATCCTACCTCTCTTCCTGACTGCCCCGGCGAAATCCCAGTCCGAGCGAATGGTGAGGGTACGCGAGTGTTTCGGGTAGCGGGAAGTCGAAGAGGGGCAACCGACCTAAGTCATCTTCGAACATTCGCGGGGTGGCCAAGACAGTCGCGTCACGACCCGGCGTCCTAATGAGCCTAGCGAGATGTGGCAGCGAATAAAAAGAATCGACGTCCTAATGAGCCTAGCGAGATGTGGCAGCGAATAAAAAGAATCGACGTCCTAATGAGCCTAGCGAGATGTGGCAGCGAATAAAAAGAATCGACGTCCTAATGAGCCTAGCGAGATGTGGCAGCGAATAAAAAGAATCGACGTCCTAATGAGCCTAACGAGGTATGGCGGCGATTGAGAAAAAAAAGAAAAAAAAAAAGAGCTGAGAATAATACAAATTGTAATCAATGAAGTACATCTTTTACAAGCACTCGCCGGTTCAAGATTACAATCAAGAGTATAAACGCAAAAAGAGGGAATACAGAGGGCCCCCCTCAAGGGTCACCAGACTCCTCCGAAGAATCTTCGCTCTCATCCTGGTCGGGAGCGTCTTCTCGCGGCGCGACGCCATCGTCCTCCGGGAAAGGAATCGGAATGTAAAGCTCCGGGACTACTTGGCGAGTGGTGAGGCATTCGGCCTCCGGCTTCAAATACCCAGCCCGCCGCAGCACCTGCAACGAATGCTTGACGGCGCGTTGCGCATTCTCCTGAAGCAGTTGCTCCAGCTCGTGATGGGGGTAAAAGTGCCCCCCATCACCCGGGGCGAGTGCTGTCATTCCAGCTTCTCGCAGTAGCTGGGTCTCGGCCTGGGCGAGACGGACTTTCTCCTCGAGGTCGGCCACCCGCGCTCGGAGCATCCCAGCACTTGTAGCATCCTGAAAAAATAAAGTGATCATGATGAGAGGACTATGGGACGGTCAGTGATAACCATCCGCGGGAGTAAAAGTAAATGTACCTCTACAACCGGGCGGCTGGCGAGAAGAGCTTCCGCGGCCTTTAGTTTTTCCCTGAGATCGCTCGCCTCCTGGGACAGAAGAGCCCTGGTCTCCTCGACCTTGGCCAGGTTCCGCGAGACCTCAAGGCTTCGGCGAGAGGACATATGCGAGAGCTCGAGAGCGCGCAGCATAGCCCGGGCGGCTTCGTGGGCGAGAACCTGAGTCTTCTCCAGATCGAAGACCTCGGCGTCCTCCCGGCCATAAAGAGCGTACGCCAGGGCATAGGCCTCGCCGCTGGCAATGTTGGTCTCCACCCAAGAGGGATGGAGAGTGGACAGCGAAACCCGGTTCGCGTTCCTGTCCCACTTCAGCAAAGGAGCCCCGGAAGGATCCACGTACCTCTCGCCGTTCGCAAAGTTACGATGGTCCCGGGGCAACGGAGGTGGCGGCAGCGCCAATTTGTCCGGAGGAGCATTCGCGCCAGGCGCGTCGGCCCCCAGGGTTGAGGGTGGAGCACCCGCCCCAGAGGATTCGTCCAGAACCCCCTTGCCCTTCGCCGCGGGAGGACAGGGCGACTTCGAGGGAGGAGGGGAAGAAGCCTTCGCCGACTTTCGCTTCCGGCTACTAGGTTTGGAGGAGGACGGCTCCTCCCGGCAAGCATCCGCGGCAGCTTGCGCGAGAGGTAGGCAAAACCCAGGAGGGCGAGGCGGATGAACGGGAAGATTACGCACACCTGCGTGATGTTGCGAGTGGTTTAGGCGAATGGAGTAAGAATCACAACCAAAATGAATTCAAAAGTCTTGGAATCTTACCCTCGCCCTGCGGAATGAACGGGAGCGTGTTGACGTTTCGCCGGAGATAGACGAGGTCCATCCCGTACTGAAGAATGTATTGATGGAGTTTCGCCTCATGCCCCCCTAGGGTCGGGGGGCGGAAGGTCGACTCCTCCTCCTGCACCGGGGCGAGAAGGGTGTTACCTAGGCTCCCGCTGACGAAGATGAAGCGGCGAACCCATTCGTGGTTCTTGTTCGGGAGCCCGTAGTGTTTGAGAGGGCTTAAACCCGAGAAGAAGGAGATGCCGCCGGAGCAGCGGAAGGTGTAGAGTTTGCGGAAGACAGGCAGCGAGAACTCGATCCCTTCTTCTCGCAAGTAGCTCGCGTACCCGACCAGCATGGCTATGGAGTTGGGGTTGAGCTGGGCGGGCACGACCCCATAGTACCTGAAAGTCTGGCGCAACTCCGGCCAGATGGGGAGGCGAAAGCCCACCTCGAAGTGCTCTAGCGGGATCGCGAGAGCACAAGGCGAGATAGAGTTCAGGCGCTCCTCAGGCCTGGGCTTTCGCCCCTCGAACCCCCCGGGGACGTAGTCAGCAACCGCCGTCAAGTAGGCTTCTTCGGAAAGGTCGCAGGAATCGAACACATGATTGACGAATGCGCTCGCACACTTGCCCCTTCCTTCGGCATCGGCACCCATCTCGCGAATGAGGGAAAGGAAAGGAGCAGCAAAGAAGGGAGAGGTGCGAATGCTAGGAGCAAGGAAAGAGAGGGAGCGAATGGTGATGTATTTATTACGGTAGTTGAGGGGCCTATTTATAGAGGCGTTAAACGGCGTTTGGGCTTTCGAGGCAACGGGGGGTGCGGATAGCAATCTGCGGCAGTCCGGCG
This sequence comes from Dactylorhiza incarnata, assembly GCA_033032865.1. Lineage (NCBI taxonomy): Eukaryota > Viridiplantae > Streptophyta > Magnoliopsida > Asparagales > Orchidaceae > Dactylorhiza > Dactylorhiza incarnata. The sequence goes on from JAWHQI010000043.1 coordinate 5,240,612, forward strand.
CCTCGAAACCCGGTCCAAGTCTCTCTCGCCCATTAATGGCGAGTGACCTATGACTATTCGCTCAACGGCTTTGCGAAAAGGGTTAGGTAAGCATTCGCAAAGCATATCATTCGGCAGTACCTAGGCAGGTTATGAAAGAAGCAAAAATGGTCAGGTAAGCATTCGCAAAGCATATCATTCGGCGACAATCAGATAGGCTGAGGAAAGTAAATAACGATAAATAGAGCATTCTCAGAATCCTAATATACAAAGTTATTACAGACAAATATTAATGTTCGACACTCGCGGCGAGGCGGGTAGGAAAAGAGAGGTTATGGCATTCGGGTCAGTACTCCACCCAAACCCATCGACCTCGCTTTCGCGACCCGGCTTCTGGGGGCATTCGCTGACGGTAGTATGTCATCATGTTGGTGATCTCGTGGGAAGCCAGTTGGAGCTGGTCCCGGGCTCTCGCCGCGTGCCTTTCAGGCGACAGCTCCCCACCTTCGCCCCCCAGTCGCTCCACTGTCGCGAGAAGCCGCGAGTAGTCCCTCCGGAGTTCCTTGAGCTCGCGCTTGATCTCCAGCTTCTCCTCATCCACCTGGCCGACAGCATTTCGCTGGAGGTGGATAAGCTTCCCAAAGATCTCCGTGATTCGCTCCTTCAGGGTCACGTGGTCAGATGAGTCACCCAAGAAGTCGGCGAGATCACCTGGGGAGGGAAGGGGCGAGAGCACCCCGTCTTCCCCCTCATAGTAGGACTCAGGGGGGGAGACCTCCCGATACCCTACGAGATTATAAAAGGATCAATACGATGAAGTTAGATAATGCGGCGAGGACAAGATAGAAGCCTCACCTGGGGCAGGTACCCTGTGGCCTGAGGGGCGAGAAGTATGGGGGTGTACTTCGGGCAAACCGGCGAAAGGGGGGAAAACCTTCCCTTTTCCGGGGCGGAAAGGCGGGGGAGGAGGAGCCTGATCATCCGCCGGAGGATTCGCGTTATCTTCAGCACGGAGGTGCTGACCCGGCTCCCGCTCGGGGTAGACCCTCCGTTCATTCGCTGTAACCGAAGGGTTCCGCTGGGTTGGGGAAGGTGGAAGAATAGTGTCCCGTAGCGAGACGTCTGGGTTGAGGGCTGCAAAAAGTTGAGGGTCAGAAACAAGCCGTCTCAAAGGTAAATCGGAAGGGTTCCAAAACTCACTGGACTGAAGTACGGTCTCGCCCGGAGGAGGGAGATGAGCCAGGTCCGGGTTAGGGGGAGGAGCCAGGGCCAGATCTGGAGGAGGTCCCTCAGACTCGGGGGGTGGCGCCGCGACACTATTCAAGACGACCGCGTGGCCGTCCTCTGGCACCGAGGTCCCCTGCGAGTGGTCAAAACAACTTTGGAGTAAGGGTCCGAACTAAAAGGTAAGGTGGGAGGAATTCCCATACCTGGATCCCGAGGTCAACAGGAGTACGCGCCGGAGATTCGGACACGGCCTCGCCTTTCTGACGATTCAAACGAATCGTCTTGGCTCGCCGCGAGACGTACGGGACGCTTGGGTCTCGCTTGGATGTCAGCCAGGGAGCGAATCTGGCAGTTTTCGGGGCGGTTGCAACCTGGGCCGCGGCCAGGCGCTCGATCATCTCTTGCGAAAGGGGTTTCGCGGAAGGCTTATGAGAAGACATTGGATGTGGCGAAAGGTCAAGAGAGAGAAGAAATTCTGAGCCGAAATGGGTAAGTGGTCCAGAAAGAGCCGGACACGGGATGTATATATATATAGGATAACGGTGGGACCCACGGAATCTTGCGGGGCCCACTCAACAAGCACTCACCAAATAAGGGATTGGACTGTTCTTTCCGAGTGGGCGAGCCACTCGCAAAGAGCGGGGATTGTGTACAACCCGTATTTGGCGAGTGGGTCCCTCGAGTCAGTTGATGGGACAGGGGTCATCCAGACCATTCGCCCGTACCAAGATAGGAAAAAGGATCTCCAGATTAGTGGGGGTAGGCTGCAGGCGAGAGGGAGCCTGACGAGTGGTGCCTCCACGGACCATTCGCTCAGGGGCTTGAGCATTCGCCCAGTCAAGCGGGAACCTGACGAGTGGTGCCTCCACGGACCATTCGCTCAGGGCTTGAGCATTCGCCCAGTCAAGCGGGAACTCGGCGAATGGTTCCCTCACGGACCACTCGCCCAGAAGGCAGTGAGGAGGAAATGACCATAATACCCCTTGTGGTCTGCATATAGCCCTTCAGAACAGCGGAGTTAGGCTATTCGTAGACCAATTTGGGGTGCGTTTAGTAAAATTAAAAGGCGGATTCATGCTATTTGCAGACCAGCCTAAGAAAAACTATAAATAGACCCTTAAGGGCACCTTGGAGGAGATCCGATTTTTGAGCATCCTCTCCTCTAGGCTAGTTTTGGTTGGCAGCCAGTGCCCTCCAAGGTGCCCGGTTGAGCTTTGGTTTGGGAGGGGAAGCTCTCTAAGATCTTCCGGGTGTGTGGCGGGACCTCCTCGCTTCAGCCTTGGGTCTATTCCGTTTCCAGCATCCACCGTCAAGAGAGTCTAGTGAGGGAGAAATAAGCATCGGCTACACCCCCAGTGGGTCCGAACTCAAGAGACCAGTTGCTGGTTTCAACAGGCTCTGAGCTCTTTTTATAGCTTTGGTCACTGGTAGCCCGGTAATTTCGCCATTGTAACCATCGTAAAAACCTGACGGGCGAATCACGTTCGTCGATCTGGAGCCCACGGATCGCCACTTTTTGGATATGACCGTCTTGCCCTCTGAGCAATTCAGACAGCTTCGTTGACAACGTTGACAGCAACGAACAAAACCTGCAATCTGGAAAGTTTAAGAAAGTTAATTGTCGTGCGCGCTGCGAAAACGGAGACGTTCATCGCGCGCTGTGTTGGTAGAGGTGCTCTGAGCGCAGCGCGAACTTGGAGATGTTCGGCGAGCGTCGTGAACTCGGAGATGTTCGGCGCGCATCGTACACTTGGTGGCGCACCATGAATGTGCACTTGGGAAGTGTAGCTAGGCGAGGATGGGGAGGCGCGACCCCGTTGTACCCCAAGGGGGGGGGGGGGGGTACTAAAAGGGGGGTGCGGCCTCGGCCGCATCCCGGCGGGTTTGGTCGTACTCCTTAGGGGGGGGGGGGGGGGGGGCACTTTGGCCGCACCATGGTGGTGCGGCCCGATTGGCGCGACAGTCGCTACCGTTACCAGACAGCGGTTCCATGCCAGTTTCTCCACTTCCTCCACGGTGGGGTTGATTTGACCCCCACTTCCTCCATCAACACTTCCCATTAGTAAGATTTTTTACTAAGCGCACTTCTAAATCTCTACAAATTGATGGGTGCATATCAATTGCCCCCCAAACCTTTCGAAGTTCATGCCGGCTGATGGTGTATTTTCGTTTTAAAATAATTCGTCCGAACTAAATCCCGATGTAGGCAAGTGTACCTATCGAAATGTAGTATAGGAAAAATGTCGTATATGCCCGAGGCCTGTCGAGTAATCGTACTCACGCAAAATTCTATTAATTTACCGAAGGAAAAGTGGATTTGATTGTTTAGAAAATTAAAAGTTGCAAATAGGAAAAACACTTAAGCGAAAGAACAATTCAAGAGTGAAAACCTTAGCACTTGATTAGATGTTCTTGGGAATCCAATTTCAAAAGACACGTTCTAAATCTAAAAAAATTCCGTTTCGATTGGAGGATTGAAAAATACGATAATCACTCGCTAGAGATGACCACCGCCTAATTTTAAACTACTTCAAATAAAATCTCTTAGATTTGAAATAAATCAAAATTGCAAAAACATTAATCCAAAAAACCAAAGGAGTTATATTTTCTTTTTTTCAAAGAAGATATAATAGGCCCTTCATTTTCTAGATATCTAAAGCTTCCTTGAAACTTTCGATTAATAGGACGCAAATCGGATCACGACATTTATATACCGGCAATATAAACTCGCATCAAAAATTAATCGGAAATGAATCAAAACGATCTTTTGTAAGATTTAGAGACGATAGATTATGATTAAATCTTCATCCCAATATTATCTAATCAAGCACTAAGTGGGAAATTAGTTACACATAGTGGGGAAAGAAATAACAAAAAGTGAGATGAACATTAATATTAATATGAGAATAAAACACTACAATTGTAAGTCGAGAGTTAAAACCATACAAACAAGCTAATTAAAACAACAAAATTCAAAACATAAACTCTTAATTAAGAAAAGAACATAGGAAACAAGCTCTCAAATAAACTCTCATCTCTTCATTCTCTCCTTGGTCACACAAATCCTTGCTTGGTTCGTGTCGTCATCCCTTGATTCCATGCTCCTTTTATAGATGAAGTGGGGGAGGGGAAGATGAAGGTGTGTGGCATGTGAATGAGTGTGAAATCATGTGAATTGGATCTTTGAAAAATTATGATTTGCATTTATATTAAAATATGACTTGGTGTATTCATGATGTGTGAAAGGAGGAAAAAGAGAGTGGGTTATTTTTATTAGAACATAAAATAAGGCAAATAATATTAATAATAATATATTATAAGGTTGTTTTTATTTATAATTGAAATGAGAGGTGGGGAGAAAATGATGGTGCATGGGTGTAGGAGAAGAAAGATGGGCGGCTATTGTAAATGGGAGAAATAAGAGGAGTTAGCGGCTACATGTGTGAAATAAAGGAATTAGGAGGGGGCGGCCAAATTTTGTGAAGGAGAAAATTGTGGGTGCATACTATATTTAGATTTGAAATGTTGACCGGCCTTTTGTGTGGAGGAGAGGAATTGGCGTGTAACATGTTCTAAGTTATGAATAATAAAGCATAATAATTATAATAGTAATAATAATGATAATAATAGTGATAATTATCATAATGATAATGTTGATAGTAATAATAATAATGATGATGATAATAATAGTAATAATAATGCTAATAATAAGAATATTGCATGCATGCATGAGATTAATGAAATAATAATTTGCATGTGAATGACGAATGGTTCACGTGTATGGAAATGAGAAAAGGTAGTGACATGCATGAATTTCACGTGAACAGGGCCAGGTAGCATCGTTGCAAGGATGACACATGCGCGTATTTGGATTTGAAGCTTTGCAGCGGGCTCTCATATTTGACGTGCAAAAAATTACCCTAGGCCTGCAAAATAACAATAAAAATAACATTAACGCATTTTAATAGGGAACGAGTAAAATTATAATCAAAATAATATATTAATTGGTGAATTTATATATTATTTTATAACAATTTCATATTTTTACGTTAATAATTTAAGATAAGTAATGCGTTATCGCTTAGAGGAGTTCGAAGGTTTTTACGTCCTCTTCCTTCGTGGTGACTTGAGTCGGAGCGGTAGGGATACAATTATACAAAGCGCGGTGAACCATGTCGGAGGTACATAATTTAACTCATGTGATAGAGAGAGGGAGAGAATGCATCGCGAGGTGCTCGGGCCGGGCGACCACACAGTGCTCGCTGTCGGGCGGGTGCGGGTAGATTGGATGCGAGACGAGCGACCTCCGGCCGTGCGGCCGCACCTCGCTTTCCAATTTCCAAATGATGGGAAGTTTATTTGAATCGATATTGCCGCGAAACATGAAATTTATTCTCGTCATTCCGAGACAACCACCTGGTTGTGATCAATAATCTTGGTCGGAAAATTAATTTTAAAAAAAAATTGAAGTTGTCGAATAGTGACTAAATATTTGTAGAGGCATTTCCGTCGTTTCGAGATCATTGGTGGTGATGGTTCTTCTATTAGTTTGTAGAATCTTCTAGAATTTTCGGAAAAATCTAGAATTAACCAGTTTATTTTAAGCATGCTAAATTTCATTGTCTAATTGAACAACAAATTAGAAATCATAACAATTTCAGTTATTATAGGAATTTGTATTGATTTCAATTCTTAAATCAACTCCGATTCTTCTCAAACGAACGAGCCCTTATAAAGAAATCGCGATGAACCGATTAACCATTTCCAATCATTTGATCACAACTTCATTTGTAAGTTTCAATCATAGGTATTCTTGCTACAACTTCTCATATCTTGACACGATCGCTCCAGTGCTTTTCTACTCCCTAGTCGTCATGTGGCCTCGTGTGATTTCTCCATCGCTAGCTTCTCTGAGAGCTTCTTCATCTCTTGCTTCAAACACTCGTCTGCCGTCTTCAACGAGTCATTATTCATTGTTTTTGGTGATTTTTTGCATTGAATTGGAGTCGGTCTATTCTTCAAATTTTCTTTCTTATTCTTCAAATTTGCACCTAAGACACATGCTTATGTGTAGACTGTCCAAATACTCTGCAACGTTATTCAACAACACAAATTCAATGATAGCGATGTTTGTACCTATCATCATGAAACACTCGTTGTGACTCGACTATTTAACTTCTGATATAAGACTCGAATCGTTGAGAACAATGGGGGGATGTACAACATGTGATGAGATTTTTGTATCTTGAGGAGGGTGAGTTATTTAAAACATCATCATCGCCTAGATGTGTGGTGGACCTCCGAGAATCCCTGTCATCTCTGTTGTTCTTAGTCGAGAAGTAAGCCCTTCTCCGTTCGATCATATCCCCCTTGAATGAAGAACATGAAACGCACCCCTTTAGCTCACAATTGCTCTTAAATGCATGATAATCAATTTGAGAAGATACAAAGATAAAATCTATCAAATGAGAAGCTAATCAATATAAATCTGAGTTAAATGCATGCTAAAAACACTATAGAGAAATCACAGATCACTAGCCCACAGAGTTGTAGAAGAGATGAGTATCCACCATTTGGGGAACCTCTATAAAAATCTTCTGTCTTCAAGATGCTTTTTTATTTCTATTTCTTGTCTTGTTGTTTCTATGTTTACTCGTTTGATTATATTTCTACTCTAATACTATTTGATAATATTGCATAAACCTAACTCCCAAAACATTTGTAAAGACATTATAAGTGAAGAATTTAATTTTGATGTCTTCTCTATTCACCCCTCCCTTTAGAGAAGTATTCAAGGAGTCTATTCCGCACTTTCAATTTCCCTATTTAGTTTAATTTGCCCAGGTAGTCAGAAACCCATAATAAGTGAGCTAGACAAATTTGGATCATCATTGTGCGAGCTAGGATAGGCCGCTGATTTTATTCGGAGAAATTCAGGAGCACCGTTAAGAATAACGGCCATTGCGAAACATGAAAACAAATCGAAGCGAGTCATGAAAACAAATCAAAACGAGATACGAAAACAAATCAAAACGAGATAAGAAAACAAATCGAAGAACGGTACTCAAAATTCATTTCCAAACTTCATTCTAGACAATGATATTAAGTTGATATCTATCAACTTTTGCACATTAATTTATAACAAATACTTCCTCACATACTTGAAACAAATCGGCCTTTCGTCCAGTAAAGTCCTCATATTGTACTGATTAATTTTTTTAATGGCTCTACAGATTTACACTTATATGGCTCTAGTAAAGTCCTCTTGTGAAGCTAGTCTGACTGGAGCGAATCAATCGAATCGATCTCATAGCGGATCTCCTCCAGGCGGTCGTTGATGTTGGTCACCGCATCTTGGACGCCTCTAATAGCATCCTTGAGAGAGCTGTCGTGCTCGGCATCTGCCTCGGCGTCCTCGGTTCCATCGGCTTCGGTTATCTCTCGAACATGGCGGCATTCGTGCTCCTCTCCGCTCATGAACCTGCAACCTTTGTGGCTCACCAACCTCTCGGACGGCCAACCCACCTTCTTCAGCATCTGAATCCTTGCAGTCTGCTTTTGAAAACATAAAAATAAGCTATTCCAAACACCCTCTTGGTCATGCAAAGGTAACTGAAATTTCACAGAAGGATGCACAGTAACTGAAGCATAGAGCAAGTTACATGAACTTATTTTACATCGTCCCAGTGAAAAAAAAACTTGGCAGTTCAAATACATAAAAGAGCGTGACAAAATATCAACCTAGGGTCTGTTTGGCGCGGCAGTGGCGGTCATGAACGCACGGTGGTGGCGGTCATGAACGCAATGGTTAGAAACTGTGGTCACGAACGCAGTTGCGCTGTTTGGACAAACTGCGTTTTCTGTGTTGTCACGAACGCACCTAGTTTTATTTTTGTTTGGTAAACAGAAGTGCGGTGGCTTTTGGAGTGAAAATTGAATGAAATTGCCTAAAATAATAAAAACCCAAAGTAAATTAAGCATATTTTCTTACAAGTGGAGTTATCACAGAGCAAAATAACCTAAAACGGGAGAAATCAGTTTTCTTATAAGCTAGTAAATTCAGCATTTTCTTATAACGGGAGAAATCAGCATTCTTTCTCAAGCAAAATAACCCAAAGTAAATTCAGCATTTTCTTATAACTGGAATCAATTTTTCTGTTTCCTCACGCAAATAGGGAAGAAATGCAGGTCAAAGCTAGGGCATAACCTCTTGGACTTCGATCGGGAAGAAGATCGATATAAGACCTAGGACTTCGATCGGGAAGAACGACACCAGTTTCGAGAGAGACGGCCATAAAACCAGAGGAAAACCGAACAACATCGCGAGAATAGAAATCGCCGGCGTCGGAGAAAAGAGGGGGGAGATACCTTGCTCGGCGTCGGCGTGTGCGTGAGGAGAAATCATCGGGCGTCTGCATGCGACCTGGAGAAATCGTCGGCGTCGTCTCGTCGGAAGAACCTTTTGTCGATCTACAAGATCGTCGAGAGGGAAGAACGGGAAGCACGCCGATTTCAGGAAGCAGACAAGAGCACGGGAATACGCGATTTTACCGATCGCAAAAGCGAGGGAGCACCTGCGGATGAAATACGGGAGTAAATTGCGGTTTTAGCGATTTCGCGGATCCTTTCCGCCACGCCAAACGGCGACAAAACTGCGGTGACATTTTTAAATAAACGCCACCGCAGTAAAACTGCGGTGACAAGATTGCGGAAAGGCGCCTCTTTCCGTGGGCAACTTGTTTCTTTCTCTTCCTTTGCGTGCAACTATATTTCCTCTTTAGGACATTAGATTCATTGTGGGTTTTTGCCTGAATTTGGTCAGTGAACGGTACGTCGAAAACGCCAATCGAAAACGTATCAGGAGTTCTCGATTTTCGTTTTGGCTACGACAAAGGGAAAAGAACGAAAGTTGCGAACCTTCTTTCCCCGAATTTAGAATTGAACCGTTATTTTTAGAAGAAAATTCATTTTAAAACAAAATAGTTATTTTGTGCTTTACAAAATTCTAAGTTGCGGTATTTCTTAAAGTTCGTGCAACGCCCGCTAACATTCAATTTTTTATTGCATGCATTTAGGGTTTTCTAGAAGTAGCCGACAGGCGCACAAACCCTACGCGCCGTCCTGCATCACCCCCCCCCCCCCCCCCCCCCCCGACGAGGTGAATTTTGCCGAGCTGAAGGCTGGCGAGCTGAATTCTGCCGAGTTGAACGCTGATGAGCTGAATTCTGCCGAGTTGAAGGCCGACGAGTTGAATTCTGTCGAGAGGTTGACGAGTTGAATACTTGAGGCCCGCCGAGCTGAATTCAGGAGGTTCGCCGAGGTGAATTCAAGAGGCCCGCCGAGGTGCAGGAGGTGTCTTCCTTACGCTTTTCCGATCTCAACGAATTACGGGTAATGCACATGCTAGTGCGCTTTTCCGATCTCGACGAATTACGTGTTATATAATATAGTTTTTACCGTACTCAACCAAATACATTTTTGTTCGAAAAATATCTACTTATTTGATAGAACAAGTTTTGGCTTATGCAAGATGAGTGGTACCTTCGAAATATTTATGTATATGATATGGGCTACAAAGTATACTGTGTAATCTTAATTTTTAACTCCTCAGGATATGCTCAAGGAAAATATAATACGCATATTAAAGACAGAAGAAGCACTGAAGAAATCCGAATAGCAGTCAACGATCGTCAACTGACACTTAGAGAACGTGGACCAGTATTCGGTGACCAACCAATCTTTCGGTGACCGGGTATTCGCCAACCGAAGATCCGTTCACTGACTAAGTCAAAGATCTCTGACCGGTTACTGAAGGAATCAAAACACAAATAGCCGACCAGAAATTCGCTGACCGAAGAGAAGTTCACCGACCAAGTCAGAGATTGCTGACCGGTTACTGAAATAACTAGAACACGGATAGCCGATCAGCTTTCACCGACGGAGCCCTTCCATAATCAATACTTGCAAATTGAAGAACAAAGAAGGCAGAACAGAAATAGTCGATAGCCTTTCGTCAAGTGATCGATCAACAATCGAATTCGAAACAGATAGACTCGTAAAAGAAACGTGGAAAAAAAGCAATAGAGCCATTAATGTTACATATACCTTCCTGGTACTTGGATCCAGAAGAAGATACATAAACCTTGAAACAAAATACAGAAATGAAATGAATATGGAGATATTGAAAAGAAAAAATAAGAATATTACGAAAAGTTTCTATTCTTCTAAGGCTGAATCCACATAAAAAGAATCTGTAAAAGCTCTTCAATTTAAAAAGAGTCGCATTGTGAAAAATATCATTATTCGCCATCTATAAAGGGTTTCTACATCTCCCTCCAAAGGATTCAGTGGGTTCTTGAATTTCCAATGAAAAAGAATTTGTGGGTTCTTGTATCCTATAACTTATATTTTCATTCTGCACTTCTTTAATGTTTTAGTTCCTAAGATGATTTATGGTCATGTTTTTTTATTTGACGAAGAAATTTCTAATTCACTGTCCCCCTACCTCGATCTGACCTCTAGAGAGATATTTAAGTTAATTCCGCACTTTCAATTGATATTAGAGCTAGGTTCATTTCTAAGAGTTAAAACCTCAGTGAACCAAGAATTATCGATTGAATATTTTCTCTAAGATATATATATATATAGGGCCATTTACCGGGACCTCCCCTCTAACTTTGCTAAATTACTGAGAGCACCCCTCTTATTTTTGAAATTACAAAAAACTCCCCTATAAGTTAGCATAATTACAAAAACATCCCTTGAATTTTAATTTCATTACAAAAAACCCCATCGGTGTACAATTTCATTACAGAAAAACCCTGAATTTTGTTCATGATGTTATGAAATGAAAAGTTCAGGGGAGGTTTTTGTAATTTCGAAAATAAGAGGGGTGCTCTCAGTAATTATGCTAACTTACAGAGGAGGTACGGGTAATTATTTATATATATATCACAATCATATCTCATATTAAGGACTATTTGTACTTCAAGATCTCCTGTGTAATTTTGATAAGTTTGCCTTTTGAAAGTCAACATTAAGACTTTATATGAATTCTATTGATGAAGAAATTTTTAATGCAATTTTGACAGGTCCCTCCATCCCACAAAACAAGACCACACAACGAGAAAAGAAGTTATCAAGCCTAAGAAAGAATGGTCTAAGGAAGATAAGAAAGCCCAGGTCTTATGATGTCAAGGCAATGAATATTTTAGTTTCAACTATATCTGATGAGTAGTACCAAAATGTAATAAATTGCTCGTCAGCAAAAGAAATATGAGAAACCCTTATAGGAATGGCTAAGAAAGGGCAAATAGTCTAATCTCATCACTCAATATGGGGACTTTAAAATGAAACAAGGAGAACCAGGTGTAGATTGGTATAAAAGATTCAATCTAATAATTTGAAGAGTGATAAGTTACTAGAAAAATCAATTCAAGGAGTAAGATCCTTATGCTTGGTTTATAAAAGAGAACAAGAAGAAAAGAGAGCCCACGACTGATGGTCTCTATGAAAGATTGTTGTATTTTTAGTTGGCAGCTGAATCAAGGAAAGAAGAAGCAAAAAACTCCTAAAGCACCTGCTGAGAAGACAGTAGCTCTGGCACCTACTGAGCCCACGAAGAGCTTGTCCTTCACTGGTGAAGAAATGGGCTTTCTTGTGAAAAGACTGAATCAATAGAGCAAATCCAACAAGTTTTCCTCCAGACATAAGGACGGATCATCAAAGGGTCACAAGTATAAAAAAAATATAATAATGAAGTTGAAATTATTTGTTATTATTGCAAAAAGTGGACAAATCTCCATTGAATGCCTTGTGAAACAAAAGGATAAAAAGGGCAAGGAAAAAAGAGAAGCCCCAAAAAGAAAAAAGTTTTCAATGCAGAAACCTAGAATGAAACTGAGTCTAAAGAGGACTCAAGTATAACTGTAACGAGGAGGAAGAAATCAGATACATAATGACACTAGAAGAAGACAACTTAGAGCTTAATGAAGTAATTGATTTTGATAATGTTGATTTTACATTTCTTGGCTTCAATGAAGTCTATGAATCTTTGCAATGAATATTCTATAGCTAAAAGAACTAAGGCTCTTTTTCAGAAAAACCTCCCACTCACACAAACCAATACTGAATTACATGAGAAGCTTAATCAAGCTCCTTCTGTAAATACAGATAATGAATTGTGGAAGAATGAGAAGTTTATTCTTGAAGAAAAGCTCAAGGAGGCTCTTGATGCTAATAAAAGACTCACTACGAAGCTTAAAAAGGTGAGAAATGAATTTGACTGTTTGAATGGCAGAAGCAAACAGTTAAAGAATATCTCTGAAAACCTATCAATTAGGTTCAAAAGACTAGGTATTGGAGATGAGCACTCCAATGGAAACAGTCAAATATCTCTCCCAGACTGGAAAGATCCTGTAGTGATTGTAAATGGAGAAGTGCTAAATGAGGGATATGTTGACTCTTGTTCAGAGAACTCACAGAATAGGATTGAGAATTCATGTTCTAAAAGAATCATTAAACAAAAGTCAGCCTACATTCTTCATCACTCTTCTGGTAAGGACCACAATATTTGACCTCCTCCATATGCAAATATAAAGAAAACCTCTCAAAAGGATAATGGCAAAACCATAATATCTCTGGAAAAGACTGAATTAGCCTAAGGTTAGTGATCACCTGACATATCCAACAAGCAATACCTTGGATGAGCTCACCGGACATATCCAACAAGCAATACCTTGGTGTTTATTGTTTGAGCATGATATCGTTTTGGTCGATGAGACGCGCGAGCGTGTAAACGCGAAACTTGAATCTTGGCGAGATACTTTAAAAAAGAAGGGTTTTAGGTTGAGCAGGACAAAGACGGAGTATATGGAGCTTAAATTTAGCAGTGCAAGAAAAACGGATGACTTTGTTATTAAGTTGGGTGATCAAGATATTTCCCGCAGTTAGTGCTTTAAATATCTTGGATCGATAGTTCAAAAAAATGGAGGTGTTGATAAAGATGTGATACATAGAATTCAAGAAGGTTGGTTGAAGTGGAGAGGCGCGTCAGGGATCTTATGTGATCGTAAAGTACCATTAAAACTTAAAGGCAAGTTTTACCGTACTGCAATTAGACCAGCGATGCTCTATGGTTCTGAGTGTTGGGCAGTGAATTGTGTAGATGAGCAAAAAATGGGAGTTCCAGCCACCTCCCTGCTGTCCGCCGCCCTCTTCCCAACCACCTCAGCCTTCCACCGCCCCTCTTTCAAGCTTCCAGCATTCGCCACATCCCCCACAGCCCGGATCCTCCTCCAAACAGCCGGATCCGGCCTCCCGCAGCCTTATTCACCCTTACTCACAGTCGGCCACACCTCCTTCCACCGGCCGGCTTTCCCACTCCCTCCTTTCCGTGGATCCACTTCCCCACCGCCGCCCCTACCCCGAAACAGTCCCGATTAAGACTGTCCAGCACCGATCCGTCTTCCCTCCGCCCGTTTATCATTCCCAAGCCCGGATCCGTCCTCTAGACACCGGATCTATCCACCCCGCCCGGATCCGCACCTACGTGGCCGGATCTCTCCATTTCCGACCCGATTCCACCGTTCTCCGTCGAGGACAGCCACCGTCATCATTTCCGCGCCGCCGGTTCCACCTCGAAACGGCGTACACGCATCTCCGGCTCCGAATTCTTCAATGCTTTGGTCAGCCCACTACTTGGTGAGTTCTCGTTGTATTGGATTATTATTTTCAGCATATTTATATTGGATTGGATCTTGTACTTGTTTTGAATATTTTGCATGGTAGTTGTTTGTTAGATTATTATTGTGATTTGCAGGGTTTATTCGCCGCAAGCTCGTATTTTGGCCCTCCACGCAGAGGAAAGCCTAAGCTTGTTTTGCCCTAATAAATTATTCTGTCTTGTTGTGAATTAACTGCGTAGGATGTCATTGTTTATTATTCAATTGTGATTTAACCCGTCGGGCTTTGCATAACATGTAGGGTTAGGTCACGGTTTATCCGTCGCTTATTGATTCGTCCTGCGTCAATTAGTATCAAAGCTGGGTTTCGCGCACTTTTCGATACGCAGTCGTAGAGTCTATAGGTTTTTCATTATGTCTAGGTGTCACAATTATTCCTCCCCTCACTTTGGAGGTCTCGAGTCCACTTGCACCCGCCGTCATAGATCCCCTTCAGGGAGACCCTCACTATGATGATTATTCGCGAACGCAGTACACCACTTCCAGAGATCGTGTTGACCCACCGACACGACCCCACTATGTTAGAGACGATCAGTATGATGATTGTCGTCGTTCTTATCCGTACACGCGAGTGGATCGTGTTGATCCTTCGACACGACTCGGTTACCTTAGGGATGATTATTATGAGGATCGTCGTTCTGATAGAGATCTTGAGATTCTGTTTCGTACTGCTGCCTCTTCCTTTGAGGGCTCATCGAGTCCCGGGTCTTTCAGTTATTGTCTTGAGGATATGGAGTATTATCTTGATCATTTTGAGGTATTCGGTGAGTGTCGTGTCAAGTTTGCGAAACTTAGACTTTTAGATCAGGCGAGGGCATATTGGTCTAGCGTTGAGAGGACCCGCGAGCGAGACCATCTACACCGCATCACTAGTTGGGTGGACATGAAGCGTACATTGTGTCAGAGGTATCTGCCTTCGTCGTATCGGAGTCGCTTGCTCGATCAATTATTTTCCCTTCAGCAAGGATTCATGTCTGTCGCTAAGTACAGGGACCGTTTTGATGAGTTAGTGGTGAGGAGTGATATTCGAGAGAACCCAGCCATTACCATTTCCCGATTTCAGTCCGGACTTCGGTCTGACATACGTACTGAGGTGGTTTATCATAGCTCGAAGTCCCTCGAGCAGACATATCAGCTCGCCCTACGTTATGAGCATTCTTTGAGATCCGCAAGAGCTGATCGATGAGATTCTCACCTTGACCTCCGCAGTACGAGTCCCTCCCATACTGAGGTCACTACGATGTCTACCAGTGTCCTGTCAGCCACGATAGAAGTGACACCTGATGCAGATTGCTCTCACCCCAGTGAGGTGCTTAGCCCAGTGAGTGACTTATCTCTTGTTTCTGACCCGTCTCTTGTGACCCCGACTGAGAGCGAACCTGAGCGGTCTATTGAGTTTGTAGTGTTGTGTCCCTCACCCACACATCTTCCTCTGCCATCCACCGGGTTAGTTAGCACCCCAACCACAGACCCACTTCCTGACACCGCACCTATGGATCCATTCTTGAGTGTAGGTCTATGTCGCCCTCCCATTGTCATTGCTCTGAGTCACATCACGACCGAGAGCCCAGAGTCTGGTGTTGATCCCGTAGTGGCTATGTCACCCATTCACAGGGACACTACCCCTCACGATGGTACTCATCTGGAGGACCATCACCTTAGCGACGAGTTCTATGACGAGCCCCCAGTTGAGCCTCTGGATGATCCGACACATCCTGATGAGGATGGGATTCAGGTGAGCCATGCATGTATGAGTATCGATTTATGGAAGCCTCTTCCATTACCGTCCCTGACCCCGCCTCAGAGGATGGATATTGTGAGGAGCATCCAATATTTAGGGCACCACCTGCTGACACATCGCACTCTCGCTAAGTTTTGGGATGCACCACCTGCTGACCCACCAGACGAGCTCTTTCGTTTCGGGGACACTCACCACACTATAGAGCCACGTCTTCTAGTCGGTGCACACGATTTTCACTTAGGCGGACGTCGCATTCGCAATTACTTTTCTTACACACCTCCTGGTGGCCGCCTGATGTGTCA
The DNA here is from genome assembly GCA_033032865.1 of Dactylorhiza incarnata. Classification (NCBI taxonomy): domain Eukaryota; kingdom Viridiplantae; phylum Streptophyta; class Magnoliopsida; order Asparagales; family Orchidaceae; genus Dactylorhiza; species Dactylorhiza incarnata. Next base: position 5,256,604 of record JAWHQI010000043.1, read on the forward strand.
CGTTCCCTGAGAGACACTTGGATCTTTACGAGCTCATATTTGAGTATAGATGTCTCACGCGATCATCTGAACACTCGTCGTACATGGGATGAGTTTTTCTACACTCCCCCGAGAGAGCCTCCTGATAGGCCACCTCCTGCGATAGATTTTCAGATCATTATTAGATTTTCTCATAGAGAGCACGTTGTGTCGGTCATGTTTCATTTGTGTCATTTGTATGAGTCTGATGAGTCGTTTGGTCATCATTTGCATGAGTCTGTTGTGTTGTCTGTTCATCGTTTGCATGTGTGTCATGAGTCGGTCCGACGAAGAATCCAAAATGATAATAAATTTTGTAAATCACGTGCGGGTGTTCACTGGCAAGTGCAGGTACTTCACAAAGGCGGGCAGATGATGGTGAGAATCTGCGTTGTGAGGCTCCGTGCGAGGTTTGCTAAAAGCTTGAGCGTTAGACGAATGGACCCTTATATAATCATGAGACGGATCGAAGCAAACACCTATGATCTTGATTGTACAACCCCCATATTCGCCGAGCTGGTATGATCAGCCCGGACTCAGGCAGATCAAGGTGAACGAGGAAAGTGCCCGCTCGGGAGCGCCCGAAATCAGTCAAGGCAGAAATAACTCCGGACGAGAGTAAAAGAGAGCGGCAGGACCAGTAAGGGAACACCCACTCGGCCCTTCGCGGGCGAGTGGGGGGTGTGTATTACCCATATTTCGTCAAGTCCAAATTGTAAGTAAAGGCGACCGAGACCAACGAAAGCGGAGAAGCGATGCCCGAGCCAAATGGACGAGTCCACCCGCCCGGCACCCAAGGGGAAGGGGAGGACAAATGGGGCTCCACTCGCCCAAGAAGGGGCGAGTGGAGTCTTGGGCGAGTGGCCCACTCGCCCAAGGGGCGAGTGGAGTCCACTCGCCCGAGGAGCGAGTGGAGTCCACTCGCCCGAGGAGCGAGTGGCCCACTCGCCCGAGGGGCGAGTGGCCCACTCGCCCGAGGGGCGAGTCGGCCACTCGCCCGAGGGGCGAGTCGGCCACCCGCCCGAGGGGCGAATGGCCCACTCGCCCAGGAGGGGCAAGGGGCCTGCTCGCCCGAGAAGGGTGAGCGCGGTCCCCTCGCCCGGTCGGACCTCGCGTCCGACGTCTTGGGGCGAGTCGGCCCTGGTTCGTCCATCCGGTGCGCGGTCAAGTTCCAGGTGGGGTGCGGATGGTATTTTCAAACAGCGGAACCTGGCTATTAACAGACCTATCACGCTATCCGCAGCCCATTTTCCGGAAATCTATAAATAGACCCCCATGGGCACCTTGGGGAGGGTTGGCATCTCCTTACCCCCACCCCCCTTAATGTGTTCGGTTAGCTAGTGACCCTTCCCTCCGTTCGCCAAGTCTTTCAGGCCAACGGTCAGGTGTTGCGAGTGCTCTCCGAGGTGCCCAGACTCAGCATTGGCTTGGGAGGGGAAGATCTTCGGGTCTTTTGGGTTAGTGGCGGGACCTCCTCGCTGCAGCTCGCGGGGTATGTTTTCACCTGAATCCACCAGTAGAGAGGTTCTTAGGCTCTAAGTGACTAGACGTTCGACTTTACCTGAGATAAGTAAGGGCAAGCTGCCTACCCCTATTTTCGAACGCTGAAGCCGGGAAACTGGTTTCAACATTCTGGTGCGGTGAGCGTGGAACGCAGCTTGTTCGGAAAAACCCCAAGTAGGTCGAATGGCTGGAAGTGAAGAGCTAGAGAACCCACCCCCTCCCGGCGACTACGTAAGGAAAAGCGACTTCGATGAGTTCAAGAAGACGATCATGGAGACCTTGCGCTCTGCACTCACCCCCACAGGCGAGTGCTCGACTCCGCCGGTACCTATCCTCACCTCACCTACCCTAGGTGAGACGGCACCAGCAGGGCGACTTGATAAGGAAGCGCGGGTGGAGGAGGATAGAACTCTTCAGGCGAGGGTGTTGTTTCCTAGCCCGGCGAGTGCTCTGCACCTAGGGGAGGAGGCACGGCGAGTGATGCCCATCCGCCAGGTGGGAAGGGGAAGCCCTTTCTGCGAGTTGATCCTGACCGCCCCGGTTCCGGAAGGGTTTAGGGAGCCGGTTATGTCCCACTACACATGCAAAGATGACCCTCAGGAGCACCTCCAGTGGTTTGAGGACGCCATGTCCATCAGGCAGATGACCGACGCCTTCAAGTGTAGGTTGTTCGCCATCTCCTTTCAGGAGAAAGCTAGGGATTGGTTCCATCAACTTCCTCCCGGATCCATCTACAGTTTCGGGGACTTGAAGCGGAGTTTCCTGTTAAGGTTCTCGACGTCCAAGAAGAGGAGGAAGGGGGCGGAGGCCCTCTTCCTGATCAAGCAGAGGTCGGAAGAGTCTCTAGAAAGCTACGTGGATCGGTTCCAAGAAGAGGTCCTTCTCGTCAATGAGGTCCCTGGACACACTTTGCAACTTGCGCTTACCCTCGGGTTGCGACAGGGGTTGTTTCGCATGGGCTTGTCCGGGGACCCTCCCCTGTCCTACGAGGAGTTGATGGAACGGGCAGGACGGGAGATCGAAGTGGAGGCAACAAACCCGGAGTTCGCGTCCGAGATGGTCAAGTGGGCGGAAGGAAGAGGAAAGGAGAAGGAACCACAGCAGCAGCTAGGGTGGAGGTACCCAGAGCAAAATAACAGGCAGGGTCCGAGGCCACCCCTCCCCCCACCTCAACAAGCTATGGGGATCAGCCAAAGAAGAAGAAGGAATCGCGCGGGAGGAAGAGAGGGTATCCGAGCGGAGTTGCCCTTTTGTGACTTCCATCAAGCGGAAGGTCACGCGACAGCCACTTGCCCCGAGTTCTTGGAAGTCAGGGAAGGGAGAAGAGCCCCTGCAGGGGGAGAGTTATTGCTGCTGGGAGACGGAAGAGAAGAAAGAGGAGAGGAGGTGAAGAAAAAATAAGACATCAGCAACGAGGGTAGGAGGCCGAAGAAAATGCAGGACAACTAAAGGCTGAGCAAGTAGGACCCAAAGAAGGTCCGAGAGTGTATCTGGCAGAGCATGAATGTCTGCTTGCTTGTCTGTAATGAACAGTGAGCGTCTTATCTCAATGAATTTTGTTTCTACTAAGTACAGTAAAAATATTTTGTAGGGCCCCGAGATGGTTCCGCTGACCGGGCTCTCACCAGCTGGCAGGACAGGTTGACCTCTCGGAGAGGCCAAGTAAGTTTTGCCCCGGGATGGTTCCGCTGACCAGGCTCTCACTAGCTGGCAGGACAGGTTGACCTCTCGGAGAGGCCAAGTAAGTTTTTCCCCGGGATGGTTCCGCTGACCAGGCTCTCACTAGCTGGCAGGACAGGTTGACCTCTCGGAGAGGCCAAGTAAGTTTTGCCCCGGGATGGTTCCGCTGACCAGGCTCTCACTAGCTGGCAGGAAAGGTTGACCTCTCGGAGAGGCCAAGTAAGTTTTGCCCCGGGATGGTTCCGCTGACCAGGCTCTCACTGGCTGGCAGGACAGGTTGACCTCTCGGAGAGGCCAAGTAAGTTTTGCCCCGGGATGGTTCCGCTGACCAGGCTCTCACTAGCTGGCAGGACAGGTTGACCTCTCGGAGAGGCCAAGTAAGTTTTGCCCCGGGATGGTTCCGCTGACCAGGCTCTCACTAGCTGGCAGGACAGGTTGACCTCTCGGAGAGGCCAAGTAAGTTTTGCCCCGGGATGGTTCCGCTGACCAGGCTCTCACTAGCTGGCAGGACAGGTTGACCTCTCGGAGAGGCCAAGTAAGTTTTGCCCCGGGATGGTTCCGCTGACCAAGCTCTCACTAGCTGGCAGGACAGGTTGACCTCTCGGAGAGGCCAAGTAAGTTTTGCCCCGGGATGGTTCCGCTGACCAGGCTCTCACTAGCTGGCAGGACAGGTTGACCTCTCGGAGAGGCTAAGTAAGTTTTGCCCCGAGAAGAGACCGCTGACCGGGCTTGTTCATGCCGGCAGGGCAGGAGAACTCACTCGGCGAGGCGAGATGTTCATATTGATTAAGGCCCCGAGAAGAGACCGCTGACTGGGCTTGTTGATGCCGGCAGGGCAGGAGAACTCACTCGGAGAGGCAGGTGATTCATATTGGTTAAGGCCCCGAGAAGAGACCGCTGACCGGGCTTGTTCATGCCAGCAGGGCAGGAGAACTCACTCGGCGAGGCGAGGTGATTCATGTTGGTTAAGGCCCCGAGAAGAGACCGCTGACCAGGCTTGTTGAAGCTGGCAGGACAGGAGAACTCACTCGGAGAGGCAGATGGAATTTCAGTTAAGGCCCCGAGAAGAGACCGCTGACCAGGCTAGTTGAAGCTGGCAGGGCAGGAGAACTCACTCGGAGAGGCAGATGGAATTTCGGTTAAGGCCCCGAGAAGAGACCGCTGACCGAGCTAGTTGATGCCGGCAGGGCAGGAGAATTCACTCGGAGAGGCATAAAGTCGAAAAGTCGAAAAGACGGTCAAGGCCTCCACCTCCAGCTGAGCTCGGCTCCCTGGAAGGTGTTGATTTGCCTCCACCTCCAGCTGAGCTCGGCTCCCTGGAAGGTGTTGATTTGTATCCACCTCCAGCTGAGCTCGGCTCCCTGGAAGGTGTTGATTTGTATCCACCTCCAGCTGAGCTCGACTCCCTGGAGGGTGTTGATTTGTATCCACCTCCAGCTGAGCTCGACTCCCTGGAGGGTGTTGATTTGTATCCACCTCCAGCTGAGCTCGGCTCCCTGGAAGGTGTTGATTTGTATCCACCTCCAGCTGAGCTCGACTCCCTGGAAGGTGTTGATTTGTATCCACCTCCAGCTGAGCTCGACTCCCTGGAGGGTGTTGATTTGTATCCACTTCTAGGTGAGCTCGGCCCCCTGGAAGGTGTTAAGATATTTCCACTTCCAGGTGAACTCGGCTCCCTGGAAGGTGTTAAGTTATTTCCACCTCCAGCTGAGCTCGGCTCCCTGGAAGGTGTTAAGTTATTTCCACTTCCTGGTGAGCTCGGCTCCCTAGAAGATGTTAAGTTATTTCCACTTCCAGGTGAGCTCGGCTCCCTGGAAGGTGTTGATTTGTTTCCACCTCCAGCTGAGCTCGGCTCCCTGGAAGGTGTTGATTTGTATCCACTTCCTGGTGAGCTCGGCTCCCTGGAAGGTGTTGATCTGTATCCACCTCCAGCCGAGCTCGGCTCCCTGGAAGGTGTTGATCTGTATCCACCTCCAGCCGAGCTCGGCTCCCTGGAAGGTGTTGATCTGTATCCACCTCCAGCTGAGCTCGGCTCCCTGGAAGGTGTTGATTTGTATCCACCTCCAGCTGAGCTCGACTCCCTGGAAGGTGTTGATTTGTATCCACCTCCAGCTGAGCTCGACTCCCTGGAGGGTGTTGATTTGTATCCACTTCTAGGTGAGCTCGGCCCCCTGGAAGGTGTTAAGATATTTCCACTTCCAGGTGAACTCGGCTCCCTGGAAGGTGTTAAGTTATTTCCACCTCCAGCTGAGCTCGGCTCCCTGGAAGGTGTTAAGTTATTTCCACCTCCAGCTGAGCTCGGCTCCCTGGAAGGTGTTAAGTTATTTCCACTTCCAGGTAAGCTCGGCTCCCTGGAAGGTGTTGATTTGTTTCCACCTTCAGCTGAGCTCGGCTCCCTGGAAGGTGTTGATTTGTATCCACTTCCTGGTGAGCTCGGCTCCCTGGAAGGTGTTGATCTGTATCCACCTCCAGCCGAGCTCGGCTCCCTGGAAGGTGTTGATCTGTATCCACCTCCAGCTGAGCTCGGCTCCCTGGAAGGTGTTGATTTGTATCCACCTCCAGCTGAGCTCGGCTCCCTGGAAGGTGTTAAGTTATTTCCACTTCCAGGTGAGCTCGGCTCCCTGGAAGGTGTTAGGTTGTTTCCGCATCCAGTTGAGCTCGGCTCCTTGGAAAGTGTTGAGTTCCTCCACCCCATGCTCCGACTACTCGCATCACTTCCCGAGCGCGCAGCAAGATCAGCAGTCCTTGGCCCCGCAACCTATCTCACCACATCGACTCGCTCAAGTGTATTCGAGAGACTAAGACCTCGATGAGCAGCCATATGTGAGAGGTTGGTTGCGCAGGAGCAAAGCATGCGAACTTATGCAGGCATGATCGTGCGTGGCAGTCCTCTTAAAAGGAAGTCGGATCCTTACGATCGTATGAGCCGAAGGTAAGGTCGCACGCGGTGTCGCCAAGGGATCCGCCTTCGACCCAAGAGAGACGTTGAGCGAAAAAGAGTTTTCATTCTTGTGTATAACTTAAGGCAATGTATCGTTTACAATAGTCACGCGACACACGCGAGAAAGGGGGGGATGTTTCCTGGCCAGAGCAAGGGGATCCGCCAGGTCACCCCGACTCCTCCCAAAGAGAGCCTTAAAGCAGATCTAGAAACCCTAAGGAGGGGTCGTTTTGTTCAAGAGGTAAGAAGGGGAAAAGCTCTCAAAGAAGGTGCTCCCCTCCCCCCTTTAGGGGGTTCTTTGTTTCCAAGTTCTCTTGTAAAGCCCCTCGGAGACTCTCGGGAAGGTTCACCAGATCGTCAAATACGCGGGTTGGACTTTCTTCCCGAGCTTGAGGCAAGCTCGAAAAGAGCGGGGATTGTGTACAACCCCCATATTCACCGAGCTGGTCTGATCAGCCCGGACTCAGGCAGATCAAGGTGAATGAGGAAAGTGCCCGCTCGGGAGCGCCCGAAATCAGTCAAGGCAGAAATAACTCCGGACGAGAGTAAAAGAGAGCGGCAGGACCAGTAGGGGAACACCCACTCGGCCCTTCGCGGGCGAGTGGGGGGTGTGTATTACCCATATTTCGTCAAGTCCAAATTGTAAGTAAAGGCGACCGAGACCAACGAAAGCGGAGAAGCGATGCCCGAGCCAAATGGACGAGTCCACCCGCCCGGCACCCAAGGGGAAGGGGAGGACAAATGGGGCTCCACTCGCCCAAGAAGGGGCGAGTGGAGTCCACTCGCCCAAGGGGCGAGTGGAGTCCACTCGCCCAAGGAGCGAGTGGCCCACTCGCCCGAGGGGCGAGTCGGCCACTCGCCCGAGGGGCGAGTCGGCCACCCGCCCGAGGGGCGAATGGCCCACTCGCCCAGGAGGGGCAAGGGGCCTGCTCGCCCGAGAAGGGTGAGCGCGGTCCCCTCGCCCGGTCGGACCTCGCGTCCGAGGTCTTGGGGCGAGTCGGCCCTGGTTCGTCCATCCGGTGCGCGGTCAAGTTCCAGGTGGGGTGCGGATGGTATTTTCAAACAGCGGGACCTGGCTATTAACAGACCTATCACGCTATCCGCAGCCCATTTTCCGGAAATCTATAAATAGACCCCCATGGACACCTTGGGGAGGATTGACATCTCCTTACCCCCACCCCCCTTAGTGTGTTCGGTTAGCTAGTGACCCTGCCCTCCGTTCGCCAAGTCTTTCAGGCCAACGGTCAGGTGTTGCGAGTGCTCTCTGAGGTGCCCAGGCTCCGCATTGGCTTGGGAGGGGAAGATCTTCGGGTCTTTCAGGTTAGTGGCGGGACCTCCTCGCTGCAGCTCGCGGGGTCTGTTTTCACCTGAATCCACCAGTAGAGAGGTTCTTAGGCTCTAAGTGACTAGACGTTCGACTTTACCTGAGATAAGTAAGGGCAAGCTGCCTACCCCTATTTTCGAACGCTGAAGCCAGGAAACTGGTTTCAACATTGATATCCCTGCAAGTATGGGTCTCCACCTGGTATTTAGTGTTGAAAACATGACGCCGTACTACGAGCCTCGCAAGTATGTGGACCCAAGCAGTGGGGACTTCCAGCCGCACACACCTCTACTCTCATTGCCTTACCACCCTCATAGCCCACCCACATCTGACACCCACCCACCTGGGGACTCGTCTTCTTTGGTTCTACCCACGGCGCCGCCGGTCGCACCGGGATCCACCACTCGTGAGTTGAGCGTTGACTCGTTGAGAGCATTACGGAGACCAGACTCCGCCAGTACATTCCTACTACAGACTTGATGCAATTGGGTACATGCAGCAGAGCTCGACCGACTCGCCCCTGGACTTCGACTTCAGTACAGTCGTCTCCATTCATCAAAGATGACAGCTTTTCAGTCAGAGGAAGTAGATTGGCGAGGATACTCTTCCATCGACAACACTTGGACGACCTCTAGTGGACCTCTTCGAGTCTTACCTGGCATACATCGAGAGAATTCTGATCCATATTCATCGGGAGATGAATTCTTTCAAGCCGGGGAGATTGATGCGGAGCAGAGATGAGGACTTGCAGTGGAGGACGAGTTTTGGGCTCGTTATGGGCCAATTGGCAACTTTCCATATATGGCGTGCCCGGATCGACGATCGGACTCCGCAGATGTGTCCGGACTCACGTTGCAAATCGATTTGATATATTACTTCATTAGTTTGCATTGTATTTAGGGTTATTTGGGTGGCCCCACCTCCGACCATCATAGTCGTTGAAGGTGGGATGCCCTAGCCTTTATTTTATTATAAATAGATAGGTAGTGGGTTGATGGAGGCGATTGCAGAATTTGGAGAAAGTTATTCCCGCGATCACTCCACGGCGCCGATTCCGTGGAACCCTAGGTGATGACTTCTAGGCCCTCTCCCGCTCCCCAAAGGTAACCTTAACCCTTACCCATCTTTCCACACCCTCAAATCCCTCCACCGCCACCCCCACATCTCTCCAACAGCCAATCGCCGCTCCCCTTTCCCTGCTGTCCAGCAACAACCGCCTAGTCCTCAGCCTACACCCGCCGCCAGCCCCTCCCTGCTGTCCAGAAACTGTCGCATCCCTTCCAGCCATCTCCCTGTTGTCCACCGCCCTCTTCCCAACCACCTCAGCATTCCACCGCCCCACTTTCAAACTTCCAGCACTCGCCACATCCAGGTCTGTCCCCCCCACAGCCCGGATCCGCCTCCAAACAGCCGGATCCGCCCTCCCACAGCTCTATTCCCCCTTACTCACAGCTGGCCACACCTCCTTCCACCGGCCGGCTTCCCCACTCCCTCCTTTTCGTGGATCCACTTCCCCACCGCCGCCCCCACCCCAAAACAGTCTCGAGTAAGACTGTCCAGCCCCGATCTGTCTTCCCTCCACCCGTTTATCATTCCCAAGCCCGGATCCGTCCTCTAGACACTGGATCTATCCACCCCGCCCGGATCCGCACCTACGTGGCCGAATCTCTCCATTCCCGGCCTGATTCCACCGTTCTACGTCGAGGACAGCCACCGTCATCATTTACACGCCGTCGGTTCCACCTCGGATCGCCGTACGCGCATCTCCAGCTCCAAATTCTTCAGTGTCTTGGTCAGCCCACTACTTGGTGAGTTCTCACTGTTCAGCATATTTATATTGGATTGAATCTTGTACTTGTTTTGAATATCTTGCATGGTAGTTGTTTGTTAGATTATTATTGTGATTTGCAGGGTTTATTCGCCTCAAACTCGTGCTTTGGCCCTCCTCGCGGAGGAAAACCTAAGCTTGTTTTGCCCTAATAAATTATTTTGTCTTGCTGTGAATTAACTGTGTGGGATGTCATTATTTATTATTCAATTGTGATTTAACCCGTCGGGCTTTGCATAGCATGTAGGGTTAGGTCACGGTTTATCCGCCGCCTATAGATTCGTCCTGCATCATATAGAGTCTGAGAAAATATCAAAGTACATACAGATGAAGCTCCTGAAATGCAGGAAGCAATTCATGAAGCTAAGCCCAATCAGATGACTATGGAAACAGCCAAGGACGCTGCTGAACAAGTAAGGATGTTATGCTTGAAAAAAGAGCACTTTCACATGTTCATAAGAGAAATTGTCCCTTTGTCTAAAGAGGTAATAAACGTTGTCATTGCTGAGATGGAGAAAACTCCAATAAAAAACTCATTAGCAACTATACCAGAGGTGGACCACCCCAAAAGCAGTGACAAGACCATGGTACCATATACAAGGAGAACAAGAGAATACTCACAAACTAAGGGGGAGGATCAAGAAAGAATTATTTTATTTCAAAAGGTAGCCAACCCTGAGCCTATCATTAATCCTTCTTAGCCATCATCCCTTGTGATAGATCAATATATCACAAACTTTGAAACCTCCTCTACCACAACAAATTTATGGGAAGGACCTTCTCCGACTAATATGATTCCCTCTTAAACGTCTTATTCCTTTTGGCCTTAAACAACCCTAGTTAAGCAAAACTCCAGCTGAAAGGAAGCTTTTCCAAAAAGCCAAAAACAGAAAGCAAGAAGCTATGAATGTCAGGGAAGATAGGATGAAAGACGAATAAAAAGAAGAAGAGGAGAAGAGATAAGTAGAGAAAGACAGGTGAGAATTAATTGGGAATGTATCCAGAGAGAGCTAGCTCATCAGGAGGAGCTAAGAAAAATGGAAGAAGAGACCCTGATCATATCTCAGAAAGAAGCTGAGAGTAAGAAGAAGGTAGGATTTGCTAGCACTATTGCCAAATCTTTTGACAAAGAACCCAACAAGAAAAAGCATCAGGATGCTGCCATTCTATCATTCCACGTTGAGATGCCTGATCATAGCAGAACCAAGAAAGGAATAGAACTCACTAAAACTGTTCTTCCTATAACAATCCTTCCAAGCATACTCCAAGATCAACTCTTATCATTGCTGGCCTACCAGAAGAAAATCAAGTCATCATAGAAGAAGAGGAAGATGTTGTATCAAATGATGATGAGCTGAAAGGTTGATGGAGAAAATAATCTAAATAGCAGACAGACACCGCCATTCTATTCAGGAACCTTCAAAAAGATGAAATAGCTCTTCTTAAAACTCTTGAAATAAAAAATAAGTCAAAAAAAATCTGAGTAACTATATATCCCCGAGGAAAAGGCTTAATCAGAAAAAGATAAATATATGTTAAAAGGTCTTACAATAGTTCTATTTTCATGCATTTATTTTACTTTGTATTTACTCAATAAATCACTAAAGTTGCATATATACAGAATGAAAAAGCTTCAGTTTGATATGTTAATGAAGATTTTGGGGAATCCCAAAATACTGTCTAATTCACTCTGTGTATTCTTTTGTGTATTTTGAATTTCAAACTAACATTTAGTGTATGAAATCTTTGTAAAACTTGTGGTACTTAATAGAGATTGATGATTTGGTAGAATAATTTATGGCTTATGCAAGATGATAAGCAAATTTTCATGTACAGGATATATGCTACAAAGTATAATATGTGTAATCTTAGTTTTTAAGTGCTCAAGGCAACAACAACAACAACAACAACAACAACAACAGAACCCATATAGTCCCCAATCATTGGGGGTATGGGCGGGGGAAGATTGGAAACAGACCTAATCTTTGGCACTATGCACAAAGTGGCTTCTCTCAGAGGAGAAAGACCTAACCTTTGACAATAATTGCACAAAGTGGCTGCTCACAAAGTACCACTGAAATAGTGGCCCCCTATACCGTCGCGTTTGCTGCGGAATCATGACCTCAAATCAAAGCCAAAGACATCAGAGAGGGCAAACCCAAGAATCTATTTTGATTTATGTGCACATAACCATGCTTCCTTCATTCAGCATCCAGAGCATTGGTGAAGCACATATAAGTGCTCAAGGCAAATGCATAAAAATTAAAGGAAGAAGAAGCAGTAAAAAAACTGAAGAAATCGTCGCCAGGTAGTTAACGATCGCCTACGGACACTCAAAGAACATGGACCGGCATTCGGCGACCGGACAAACTTCCGGCAACAGAGTATTTGCGGAACGAAGATCAGTTTGCTGACCGAATCAAAAATATATGACCGGTTAAGGAATCGGACAACCTGGAATTCGTTGACTGAAGACACATTCGCCGACCAAGTCAGAGGTCGCTGACCGGTTACTGAAGGAACCAGAACGCATAGTTGATCGGCTTTAGCTTAACGGTGTTCACCGACCGATCAAGTGCTCGTAGATCGAAGAACAAAGAAGGTAGAACAGAGATAGCCGATCGCCTTTCGCCGAGCAAGTGATCGGCAATCAGTAATCGAATTCGAAACAGGTGAAATCAATAGAACCATTGCAGAGCAAAGAAGACAATATTTTTTATTGTTGCACATGCCTCTTGATACTTGAAGTCATCCAGAAGAAGATATATATAAACCTTGAAACAAAATACAGAAATGATATGAACACAAGGATATAGAAAAAGAATGATAATAAAGCTGTGAAAAGCTATGAGAAGCTTTCTGAGAAAACTCTAACAGCGAAACAAAGCTTCAAATCGTTCTAGAAGAAGATTTATATTCTTCTAAGGCTGAATACGCATCAAAACAATATGTAGAAGCATTTTGTTGGAATAGCCCATTTAGAGGGCCCATATTTGGGCCCATGTACTTCTCTTTAGTCCCACACTTTGTATAGGATTATTTCTCTCCTCCTCTCTCCTATATATGTGTACTCCTCTTTGTATTTAGATAAGAAAAAATAAATACTCAAGCTTTTGCTCTCCTCTACATGGTATCAGAGCGATCGATCCAAACTTGCGGTCTCCATATCAAGGTCTGCGATCTGCTGGCTCGCCTGCCCCTCTAACCGCAACCGGCCTCGTCGATCTTCTGTTTTCTTGACCGCCTGATCCTCTCTCTCCCGTGGCCTCCACCTCCCCTCCTCTTCGTGGCTCTTTTATAGCCTTTGCCGTCTGTGAGGTGGGCCCCGCTTGCCTTCGTCTAGCCGCGCGCTCCTGCTCGCGTGGTCTGCTGCGGGATCGTTCTCCTCTACTTCTCGCGCGGCATCCTCGCTCGGCCTGTAGTTTCGATCTCCCGTGCGGTCTACCTCTAGCCCGCCGCGACCTCAGCGCTCTTCTTCTCTGCGGTCTCTGACTGACGGGCTCCTCTTGCTCTTCAACTCGCTGTACGCGATTTGCCTTCCCCGATCTGCGATCTCCAGCCCGCCGCGTGCTCTCCCAAGACCGCAGCTCGCAAACTTCTTTTGGCAAGTCTTGGTGCTCTCCCCAGCCCGCAGCGGCTTCTTCCTCTGAGCGCGTTCCGCCTCTACTCCAGCCCGGTCAGCCCGTCTACTGCAATCTCACCTCGCAGCTCGCCATCCAGCCTCCTGCGATCTCCTACTCGCAGCGATCTCATACTCCCAGCTCGTCAGCCCGTCTCCTACGAGCTCTCCAGTCCAGCGGTCTCCTCCAGCGACCTGCTTCCTCTGCCGGTCTAGCTCTCCAGCGGTCTCCTCCAGCGACCTGCTTCTCGGCCAGCTTCCCTCTTCACTGCCAGGTCGCCCAAGCGGTCTCGTCAGCAGCTCGACCGGCCTTCCCCAGTCAGCAGCTCGTCCGGTCTCTTCTTTGCCAGCTCGCCCGGCCTTCCCCAGTCAGAAGCTCGCCCGGTCTACTTCCAGCAGCCCGCTCGCCCCCCTTTCTATCTTGTAATGGGATCCTCTGTTGACTCCACCCCGGTGCCTGCTCCACCTCAGCCTGACAACCTGGGTCAGCCTCCCGAACTTCGTGATGAGCTGCGAATCACCACCATCTCCCTCTCCGGGAAAGGAAACTTCATCCAATGGGTTCACTCGGTCCGGCGCGTCCTTCAGTCAAAGGGACTTCTGGGTCATCTCACCCAAGGGCCTCCCGTCCCGCCTACGGACACCTGGCTCCGTAATGACGGCCGAGTTCAGACTTGGCTCCTCAACTCGATGGATGGAGAGTCCTACCAGATGGTGATGTATCACGAGACTGCTAAAGCAATGTGGGATGAGCTCCACTCTCTATACTCGGGCAAGGACAACCTTCAACATCTATACGACATCATCACAGATCTCCAGGCTTTAGATACGGCTGGGGCTACTGACATGATCTCCTTCGTTGCTCGCACCAAGACTCTTGCTGAGGCATGGATCCAGCATCAACCGTCCACCAATGATCACGCCGTTCAACGAGCTCAGAAGGAAGCTGTCATCATTGCTATGATCATGGCTCGTGTTCCGCCACACCTGCAAAGCATCCATAATCAGGTTCTGGCCTCAGCCATCACTCCTTCCCTCTCAGATGTGTGCTCCATGCTCCTCAAAACCTCAGCACCTATGGCGGCTCCTCCTCTTCCATCACCGGCCCTTCTCCAGCACACTCCAGCTCCCTTACTCTCTGTGCCTCCTTCAGCTCGTGGTGGCCGGGTTGCCTCTCGGGGAAGGGGACGTGGCGGTCGGCCTCGACCAAAGTGTTCATTCTGTGGACGAGATGGCCACTTCGAGACGACCTGTTATCGGAAGCCTGGGAATCCTCCTCGTCCGACTGTCGCTGTTGCTGATGACAGCTCCTCGGTCTCCCGCGCCGATCTTGACGCCCTCCGCCTACAGTTCCAACAGCTTCAAGGGATGATGTCTCCACCTGCCTCCGTTGCCTCCGTCTCCAATCCAGGTATAACCTGTCTCTCAACGAGTCCACGCTGGATAGTGGACTCTGGTGCTACTCATCATATCACCTCGCGACAACCACCAGAGTATTTGAATGCTCCTCATCCGAAGTGTATCACTGTTGCCAATGGGGAGACGGTTCCGGTCTCCGGCTCAGCAGACCTCTCTCTTAGCCCCTCCATCTCTCTCCGTTCGGCTCTTCATGTTCCGGGATCCCCGTTCAATTTACTTTCTGTTAGCCGTCTTACTTCGGACTTGGATTGCTCCCTAACGTTTACATCCTCTACTTTTCTGATACAGGATCGGCGGACGCGGACTACCATTGGTAAGGGGCGACTGCATAACGGGCTCTACCTTCTCGATGACTCTCCAAATATCCTCTCCTCGGTCTCCTCCGCTGAGTGGCATCAGCGTCTTGGACATGCTCCCCTTCCAGTCCTCCAGAAGGCACTTCCTGATATATCTTTTCCTGCTTTTAAATGTGATTCGTGTATTTTGGGCAAACAGCCCCGTTCTTTTTTTCCCGCCCATTGTACTCGGAGCTCTGCTCCTTTTGATCTCGTACATTCTGATCTATGGGGACCTTATAAAATTACGAGTATTTCTGGGTTTCGATACTTTCTTACGTTTATTGATGACTACTCACGGGTTACTTGGTTATACTTACTTCGCGATCGCTCGGAGCTCCCTCGTATCTTTCGGGCATTTATCCTTGAAACTCGCACACAATTCTCCACCACCCTCAAAACTCTACGAACCGACAATGCTCGTGAATACACAAGCAACGAGTTTGCCAAGTTATGCTCTGAATTTGGCATTATCCATCAGACTTCATGTCCCTACACCCCACAACAAAATGGTGTGGCTGAACGGAAGAACCGACACTTGCTCGATGTTGCCCGTTCTCTCATGCTGCACATGAACGTTGCCAAAACCTATTGGAACTTTGCGGTCTCCGTGGCCTGCTTTCTTATTAACCGTCTTCCATCCACTGTCCTCAACAATGCCACGCCTTTCAGCCTCCTCTTTCCTTCTACTCCGGCCTTTCCCCTCACACCTCGTATCTTCGGATGTACGTGCTACGTTCATATCCTGGGACCGTCTACGGACAAGCTGGACCCCCGGGCGGCCAAGCAAATTTTTGTTGGCTACTCCCGTACCCAGAAGGGCTACGTTTGTTATTCTCCTACTACTCGCAAAGTCTCTGTGTCGTCGGATGTTACCTTCCGGGAAGATCAACCCTTCTTCTCTGCTCCAGTGTCCACACCAACACCAATACCTACCCCACTACCTATCATCCGACCTATCATTCCTGTCCATACACCAGCTCTTCCTTCACCAAGTTCTGCTCCTGCCCCCTCCAAGCCGCCTCTCATCCATGTCTACTCTCGGCGCACTCCCACCCCTGTTGCCCCTACGCAGTCGGCCTCGGCCTCCGATACTCCGCGTCTGGCTGATCAGGTAACAGAATCAACCGCTCATCCGATGGCGAACTATGTGTCCCTCCATCGTCTCTCTCCCCGACTCCAGACACTGGCTACCTCCTTGTCCACAGTTGCTATTCCTAACTCTGTGCAGGAGGCTCTACAACATCCGGGGTGGCGCGCTGCCATGGAGGAAGAAATGATTGCTCTTTGGGCCAACAAGACTTGGACTCTGGTACCCCGACCTCCAGGACAGAAACCTGTTGGGTGTAAATGGGTTTTTGTTATCAAACATGCTCCTGATGGAACCATTGACCGGCTGAAAGCTCGCTTGGTTGCTCGTGGCTACACTCAACAACATGGAATCGACTATGACGAGACGTTCTCTCCGGTGGCTAAACTCAACACTGTTCGTGTACTCATCTCCGTAGCCGTGCATCGTCAGTGGCCGTTATTTCAGCTAGATGTTAAGAATGCATTTCTTAACGGAGATCTCCATGAAACTGTTTTTATGGAGCAACCTCCCGGGTTTGAGACCACGAGGGAGTCTCCTCTGGTCTGCCGTCTATTACAGTCTCTTTATGGCCTCAAACAATCACCTCGCAACTGGTTCGACAAGTTCAGCAAGGCTCTTCGGGAGATTGGCTTTACTCGGAGCTCGACAGACTTCTCCCTGTTCACTCGTAAACAGGCGACGGGAACAGTGATTCTTCTGGTATATGTGGATGACATCATAATTAAGGGAGATGATGTCAAAGGAATACAGATGGTCAAACAACATCTTAGCTCTGTATTTCAGACAAAGGATCTGGGTCACCTTCACTACTTCCTGGGTCTGGAGGTCGCCAGAAGACCAGATGGCCTTGTCCTCTCTCAGCGAAAATACTGTCTCGATCTCCTTCATGATGCAGGATACTCAGGCTGCAAACCAACAAATACTCCAATGGATGTCAATCACAAACTATGTACTCAAGCTTCCGACTCAGATCTGCAACTACAAAACCCAGAATACTATCGTCGTCTTGTTGGAAAATTAATCTACCTAACGGTAACAAGACCTGATATATCCTTTGCCGTGGGCATGGTCAGCAGATACATGCACTCTCCTCGAAACTCTCATCATCAGGCAGTCGAAAGGATTCTTAGGTATCTCAAAACAGCTCCTGGTCAGGGACTGGTTTATAAAACATCATCGTCAACTCCAAGATTGGTGGCATACTCTGATGCTGACTATGCTGGGTCCCTGGACGATCGACGGTCAACAAGTGGGTTCTGCACGTACTTTGGAGGACACCTGATTACCTGGCGAAGTAAGAAGCAAGCTGTGGTTGCGAGATCCTCAGCTGAAGCAGAATACCGGGCAATGGCTTCTGTGGTCTCTGAACTCACATGGCTCGAGAGCCTCCTGACTGACCTTGGTGTAAAACTTCCTTCACCAGCTCTCCTCTTGTGTGATAGTCAAGCTGCTATACACATTGCCAAGAATCCAGTCTTCCACGAAAGAACAAAGCACATTGAAGTTGATTGCCATTTCATCCGGGAGAAAGTTCAAATGAAGAAGCTAGAGTTAAAGCATGTTCCGGGTACTGAACAAGTAGCGGATGTCCTCACAAAGGCCCTATCCAGTACTTTCTTCTATCAATGTCTGTCCAAGCTTGGATCCTACGATTTGTACGCTCCAGCTTGCGGGGGAGTGTTGGAATAGCCCATTTAGAGGGCCCATATTTGGGCCCATGTACTTCTCTTTAGTCCCACACTTTGTATAGGATTATTTCTCTCCTCCTCTCTCCTATATATGTGTACTCCTCTTTGTATTTAGATAAGAAAAAATAAATACTCAAGCTTTTGCTCTCCTCTACACATTTAAATATGAGAAGAGTTGTATAGTGGAAGATCTCATTCCTCATCATCTATGGCTTTTGAATCTCCCTTCCAAGGATTCGGTGGGTTCTTAAGCTTCAAATGGAGGGTTCTTAGAGTCTTCAGCGAAAAAGACTCAGGCCTCTAATAGGCAGTGAACCTTGTGTGGAAAAGTGGATATACTCTATTTTGGGGAACCACTATAAAATCTCTTATTCACTATAACTTAGATTTCCTTTCCGCACTTATTTATTGTTTTAGTTCCTAAGCTGATTAATGATTGTCGTTTTTATTTGAGGAAGAAATTTATAATTCGGTTGAAAATCTCATTCTTTGTCATCTATGGCTTCTGAATCTCCCTTCCAAGGATTCGATGGGTTCTTAAGCTTCAAATGGAAAAGGCTTTGTGGGGTTCTTAGAGTCTTCAGCGAAAAAGACGTAGGCCTCTAATAGGCAGTGATCCTTGTGTGGAAAAGTGGATATACTCTAGTTTGGGGAACCACTATAAAATCTATTATTCACTATAGCTTAGATTTCCATTCCGCACTTTTTTATTGTTTTAGTTCCTAAGCTGATTTATGATTGTCGTTTTTATTTGAGGAATAAATTTTTAATTATGTGGAAAATCTCATTATTTAACATTTATGGCTTCCGAATCTCCCTTCCAAGGATTCGGTGGGTTCTTAAGCTTCAAATGGAAAAGGCTTTGTGGGGTTCTTAGAGTCTTCAGCGAAAAAGACTCGGGACTCTAAAAGGCAGTGAACCTTGTGTGGAAAAGTGGACATACTCTAGTTTGGGGAACCACTATAAAATCTCTTATTCACTATAGCTTAGATTTCTTTTCCGCACTTCTTTATTGTCGCTTTTTATTTGAGGAAGAAATTTTTAATTCTGTACCCCCCCCCCCCCCCCCCCCCACCCCCCCAAGAGAGAAATATTATGTTTTTTTTTCAACTCTCTACATTATTTATTATCTTAATACAAATCGCCTCCATGGTAACTTTCTCTATCATGAAACCAAATTGATTCTCTACAACAAAAACACTAAAGCCTTTATCCCACCATAGTGGGGTCGGCTATATGGGTTCTACGTCGCCATTGCGCCATATCTTTAGTCATAATCTCATTAATGCCTAAGTACATCATGTCTTTCCTTATAGTTTCATTCCAAGTCTTTTTTGGTCTACCCCTCCCCCTTTTAACATGCCTAGTGGCTAAACTCTCACAACGCCTAACGGGTTCCTCTAAGGGTCTCCTATGTATGTGTTTGAACCATCTTAATCGAGCTTCACGCATCTTCTCTACAATGGGTGCCACTTCCGTCTTATCTCTAATACATTCATTCCTAATATCATCCAGTCTTGAGTGTCCACACATCCACCTAAGCATTCTCATCTCCGCAACTCCCATTTTTTGCCCATGTACATAATTCACACCCCAACACTCAGAGTCGTGGAGCATCTCTAGTGTAATTGCAGTACGGTAAAACTTTCCTTTAAGTTTTAATGGTACTTTACGATCACATAAGATATCAGACGCGCCTCTCCACTTCACCAACCTGTTTGGATTCTATGTATCACATCTTTATCTACACCTCCGTGTTTTTGAATTATCGATCTCAGATATTTAAAGCACTCACTGCGAAAAATATCTTGGTCACCCAACTTAATGACGGAATCATCCGTCCTTCTTGCCTTACTAAATTTATGCTCAATATACTCCACTCTTCTTTTCTAAAGTGTCTCGTCAAGATTCATGTTTCGCATTTACACGCTCGCGCATCTCATTGACCAAAACAATATCATTTGCAACCAATAAACACCAAGGTATTGCTTGTTGGATATGTCCGGTGAGCTCATTTAAGACAAGGGTAAAGAGATAAGGGCTTAAAGCTGGCCCTTGATGTAAGCCAAAGGTGATAGGAAATTTTTGTGTTAATATTCCAGATGTCCTCACCCTCGTCATTGAATTTGTATACATGTCTTTGATTAAGTTAATGTATGATACATTTACACCTTTCTTTTCCAAGACTCTCCATAACACCTCTCGTGAAACTCTATCATAAGCCTTCTCAAGATCGATAAATAGTAAGTGGATAGAGTGATAGAGTGATGATATAGTCAAATAGTTGAAAATATTACCCTTTCTAGTCTAACCAAGCAAGTGGATAGAGTGAGGGAAAAAATGACCGAGTGGAAGCATTGCACGCACCGAGATATGAAAAACGAACTAATTATTTTTAAGTATAAGGTAGATACTCCCAATTATGATGGGACAATAGACGTAGAAGCATTACACGCATGCGGCTGACCAACTAGAGACATATTTTATCTTATATGGGTAGTGTATAACCCTCATATTTTCCGAGTCGGTGTGACCCAACGCGGATGAAGTCGTGATAGAGAGGGTGACCGTGACGCAGTAAACCGACCCGTCGGAGGCCGTCGAGATCAAAAAAGAAGTCTCTGGGGGGAGGAAGTGGACCGGAAGTCCACTTCCTGGGCGAGTGGACCTAGTGGTCCACTCGCCCAAGCCCCGGGCGCCCAGGGGTGGCGAGTGGACCATGGTCCACTCGCCCAGGGTGGGGGGCGCCCCGGGCACTCAGGTGAGTGGACCCTGGGTCCACTCACCCAGCCCAGGCAGTGGACCATTCGGTCCACTCTCCCGACCCCCGACAAGGGGGGGTGGACGTCTCAAGCTCCACTCGCCCCCCCCCCCCCCCCCTCCTATTTTGGTCGTTCAGGTTCGTAGTTGAGCTGCGGATAGCGGAATTTTGGCTATCCGCAGCCCAATTTTGGGAAGTCTATAAATAGACCCTCATGGGCACCTATGGAAGGGTTGGTCTCCACCCCTCTCCTCGTGTGTGTCTTGTGAGCAAGCACTACCCCCTCCCCCTGTCAGTGAAGGTTGACGGTGAGGTGGTCCTTAGTGCCCTCCAAGGTGCCCAGGCTCAGCATTGGCTTGGGAGGGGAAGTTCCTTGTGAGCTTCTGGGTGTGTGGTGGGACCTCCACGCTGCAGCTTAAGGGGTTCGTTTGTGGACTCAGGTGTTCTTCAAGGGCAGGATCTTCCAGTTCTTAGCAACTAGTCAGGGGTTCTAGCTTGGGTCAAGTAAGGGTTTGTTGCATCCCCCTTTCGAACGTCGAAACCAGTTCTCTGGTTTCAACATTCTGGTGCGGTGAGCGTGGAAGCAGCTAGTTCGGAAAGCTCCGAGCAAGTCTCATGGCAGGAAGTGATGAGCTGGGGGACTCACCCCCTACCAGCAAGTGCGTGAAGAAAAGGGATTTTGAGGAGCTCAGGAAGTCGATCCTGGAGCTCTTGCGGGTCACACTCCCCCCTCCGGGCGAGTGTTCGACACCACCAGCACCTGTGCTCGCCTCGTCATCCTTGATGGATACAGATCAAGCACATCGGGAAGGGAAGGAACCAGCCTCGGAGGAAGGTTTGAGCCTCCAAGCGCGAGTGCTCTTCAACAGCTCGCCCAGGACCAGCTGCCCCGGTGAGGGGGTTGGGAGAGTGCCCCCGTCTCACCAGGGAGGGTGGGGAAGTCCCCTCTGCGAGCTGACTATCTCAGCTCCCGTTCCAGACGGGTTCAGCGAGCCTGCTATGTCTTACTACGCAGGGAAGGACGACCCTCTCCAGCATCTCCAGTGGTTCGAAGACATGGCCTCGATCAGACAGATGTCGGACGCCTCCAAGTGCAGGCTTTTCGCCATCACTTTCAAGGGAGAGGCAAAAGACTGGTTCCACCAGCTCCCATCAGGTACCATATACAGCTTCAAGTACCTGCGCTGGAGCTTCTTGCTGAGATTCTCCACCTCGAAGAAGAGGTGGAAGGGAGCGGAGGCCCTGTTCTTGATTCGACAGAAGCAGGGGGAGACGCTGGGAAGCTACGCGGATCAGTTTCAGGAACAAGTCCTCCGCCTCCAGGTTGACAAGGGAAGCAGGAGGGACCAGGAGAAAGAGAAGGAATAAGAAGACAAAGAAGATGGAGGAAGTAATGAAGGAGATGACCAAGGTGCATGTGGCCGAGTAAGCGCGAGAAAGCGCGTTGTAATGGTATGTAATCTATTTATAACGTATCGAAAGTAGTTAAAGATAGCATCTAGGTCGAATCCCCGACTAGAGACCATTCACCGGGCTCAGTCATGCCGGCTGATGGGAGACTCATCGGGCGACTCGCTACTTGGTAGCTGGATTAGGAGGGTGTTGAGTTCCTCCGCCTCCAGGTGAAGGTAAGCACCTAGGATGCGGACGGGTACTTCCGCCTCCAATCGGTAAGATCCCCGACTAGAGACCATTCACCGGGCTCAGTCATGTCGGCAGATGGGAGGCTCATCGGGTCGACTGGCTACTTGGTAGCTGGATTGGGAGGGTGTTGAGTTCCTCTGCCTCCAGGTAAGCTAAGCCCCTAGGACGCGGATGGGTACTTCCGCCTCCAATTTGATTGGGAAGGCGTTGAGTTCCTCTGCCTCCGGGTAAGCAAGGCACCTAGGACGCGGACGGGTACTTCCGGCTCCAATCGGTAAGATCCCCGACTAGAGACCATTCACCGGGCTCAGTCATGTCGGCTGATGGGAGACTCATCGGGCCGACTCGCTACTTGGTAGATGGATTGGGAGGGGGTTGAGTTCCTCTGCCACCAGGTAAGCAAGGCACCTAGGACGCGGACGGGTACTTCCGCCTCCAATCGGTAAGATACCCGACTAGAGACCATTCACCGGGCTCAGTCATGCCGGCTGATGGGAGACTAATCGGGTCGACTCGCTACTTGGTAGCTGGATTGGGAGGGCGTTGAGTTCCTCTGCCTTTAGGTGAAGGTAAGCACCTAAGATGCGGACGGGTACTTCTGACTCCAATCGGTAAGATCCCCGACTAGAGACCATTCACCGGGCTCAGTCATGCCGGCTGATGGGAGACTCATCGGGTCGACTCGTTGCGGGCAAGACCTCAGAAAGGGTAATTGGTTTGGTAAGATGGATGAGTTCCTCCCCCTCCAGGTGAGCTCGGCTCCCTGTTAGGTGTGGAGTTTCCTCCACCTCCAGGTGAGCTCGGCTCCCTGGTAGGTGTGGAGTTTCCTCCACCTCCAGGTGAGCTCGGCTCCCTGTTAGGTGTGGAGTTTTCTCCACCTCCAGGTGAGCTCGGCTCCCTGGTAGGTGTAGAGTTTCCTCCCCCTCCAGGTGAGCTCGGCTCCCTGTTAGGTGTGCAGTTTCCTCCACCTCCAGGTGAGCTCGGCTCCCTGTTAGGTGTTGAGGTCCTCCACTTCCAGGTGAGCTCGGCTCCCTGTTAGGTGTGGAGTTTCCTCCCCTTCCAGGTGAGCTCGGCTCCCTGTTAGGTGTGGAGTTTCCTCCCCCTCGAGGTGAGCTCGACTCCCTGTTAGGTGTGGAGTTTCCTCCACCTCCGGGTGAGCTCGGTTCTCTGTTAGGTGTTGAGTTCCTCCACCTCCAGGTGAGCTTGGCTCCCTGTTAGGTGTGGAGTTTCCTCCACCTCCAGGTGAGCTCGGCTCCCCGTTAGGTGTTGAGTTCCTCCACCTCCAGGTGAGCTCGGCTCCCTGTTAGGTGTTGAGTTCCTCCCCCTCCAGGTGAGCTCGGCTCCCTGTTAGGTGTGGAGTTTCCTCCCCCTCCATGTGAGCTCGGCTCCCTGTTAGGTGTGGAGTTTCCTCCACCTCCAGGTGAGCTCGGCTCCCTGTTAGGTGTTGAGTTCCTCCAAATGAGCTCGGCTCACTGTTAGGTGTGGAGTTTCCTCCACCTCCAGGTGAGCTCGGCTCCCTGTTAGGTGTTGAGTTCCTCCCCCTCCAGGTGAGCTCGGCTCCCTGTTAGGTGTGGAGTTTCCTCCACCTCCAAGTGAGCTCGGCTCCCTGTTAGGTGTTGAGTTCCTCCCCCTCCAGGTGAGCTCGGCTCCCTGTTAGGTGTGGAGTTTCCTCCCCTTCCAGGTGAGCTCGACTCCCTGTTAGGTGTGGAGTTTCCTCCACCTCCAGGTGAGCTCGGCTCCCTGTTAGGTGTTGAGTTCCTCCACCTCCAGGTGAGCTCGACTCCCTATTAGGTGTGGAGTTTCCTCCACCTCCAGGTGAGCTCGGCACCCTGTTAGGTGTTGAGTTCCTCCACCTCCAGGTGAGCTCGGCTCTCTGTTAGGTGTTGAGTTCCTCCCCCTCCAGGTGAGCTCGGTTCCCTGTTAGGTGTGGAGTTTCCTCCACCTCCAGGTGAGCTCGGCTCCCTGTTAGGTGTTGAGTTCCTCCACCTCCAGGTGAGCTCGGCTCCCTGTTAGGTGTGGAGTTTCCTCCCCCTCCAGGTGAGCTCGACTCCCTGTTTGGTGTGGAGTTTCCTCCACCTCCAGGTGAGCTCGGCTCCCTGTTAGGTGTTGAGTTCCTCCACCTCCAGGTGAGCTCGGCTCCCTGTTAGGTGTGGAGTTTCCTCCACCTCCAGGTGAGATCGGCTCCCTGTTAGGTGTTGAGTTTCCTCCCCCTCCAGGTGAGCTCGACTCTCTGTTAGGTATGGAGTTTCCTCCACCTCCAGGTGAGCTCGGCTCCCTGTTAGGTGTTGAGCTCTTCCCCCTCCAGGTGAGCTCGGCTCTCTGTTAGGTGTGGAGTTTCCTCCACCTCCAGGTGAGCTCGGCTCCCTGTTAGGTGTTGAGTTCCTCCACCTCCAGGTGAGCTCGGCTCCCTGTTAGGTGTTGGTTTCCTCCCCCTCCAGGTGAGCTCGGCTCCCTGTTAGGTGTGGAGTTTCCTCCACCTCCAGGTGAGCTTGGCTCCCTGTTAGGTGTTGAGTTCCTCCCCCTCCAGGTGAGCTCGGCTCCCTGTTAGGTGTGGAGTTTCCTCCACCTTCAGGTGAGCTCGGCTCCCTGTTAGATGTTAAGTTCCTCCACCTCCAGGTGAGCTCGGCTCCCTGGTAGGTGTGGAGTTTCCGCCTTCCACCTCACGTCGAGTTCAGCTCGACAAGAGGTGTTGATTTTTCCTCCACCTCAGGTCGAGTTCAGCTCGACCATAGGTGTTGAGCTTTCTCCACCTCCAGTTGAACTCGGTTCACAGGAGGGTTGTTAAGTGGAGAAAGGTTCGTCTTCAGCCTCAAGTCAGGTTCAATTGAAAAACTCGGCGGGAGTAGCCCCTCGGCAGGGCCCTTCGTGGATTCCCCTAAGGTCCCACCTACTCGTCAAATAGGTGGGTTGGACTTTCTTTCCGAGCTTAAGACAAGCTCGAAAAGAGCGGGGATTGTGTACAACCCTCATATTTTTCGAGTCGATGTGACCCGACGCGGATGAGGTCGTGATAGAGAGGGTGACCGTGACGCAGTAAACCGACCCGTCGGAGGCCGTCGAGATCAAAAAAGAAGTCTCAGGGGGGAGGAAGTGGACCGGAAGTCCACTTCCTGGGCGAGTGGACCTAGTGGTCCACTCGCCCAGGGGTGGCGAGTGGACCATGGTCCACTCGCCCAGGGTGGGGGGCGAGTGGACCTGTGCCAGGGTGGGGGGCGAGTGGACCTGTGGTCCACTCGCCCCGGGCACTCAGGTGAGTGGACCCTGGGTCCACTCGCCCCTAAGGGGATCCCAGGCAGTGGATCATTCGGTCCACTCTCCCGACCCCTGGCAAGGGGGGGAGTCGACGCCTCAAGCTCCACTCGCCCCCCCCCCCCCCCCCCCCCCTCCTACTTTGGTCGTTCAGGTTCGTAGTTGAGCTGCGGATAGCGGAATTTTGGCTATACGCAGCCCAATTTTGGGAAGTCTATAAATAAACCCCCATGGGCACCTTGGGAAGGGTTGGTCTCCACCCATCTCCTCGTGTGTGTCTTGTGAGCAAGCACTACCACCTCCCCCTGTCAGTAAAGGTTGACGGTGAGGTGGTCCTTAGTGCCCTCCAAGGTGCCCAGGCTCAGCATTGGCTTGGGAGGGGAAATTCCTTGTGAGCTTTCGGGTGTGTGGTGGGACCTCCACGTTGCAGCTTAAGGGGTTCATTTGTGGACTCAGGTGTTCTTCAATGGCAGGATCTTCCAGTTCTTAGCAACTAGTCAGGGGTTCTATCTCGGGTCAAGTAAGGGTTGGCTGCATCCCTCTTTCGAACGTCGAAACCAGTTCTCTGGTTTCAACAGGTAGGACGATGATATGGCCGCATTTGCCTGACTGGAAAAAGTTTAAGTAGTTAATTCATTCTAAATTCTATCCAATGGGTTACATGGAAGATAGGTGGAAAACTAGAATAATTTGAGCCAAGGACAATTCTGGCAAGAATACTTACAGAGTTCTGGTGACATGGAGTCTCAATGTAGAGGAATATTGGAGATGCACGGACATTGATGATGTACATCTCCGAGCATTACTCATAAATTGCAAACAAACTTCATATGTTCCCGATCATTAATCTCAATAAAGTTAGAATGATGGGAATGGCCATAGAATGAAAAAATCAAGAAGCATGGGAGGAGACCCGGGAATCATAAGAAGGATATTCTTCATCCAAAATAAGAGGACGGGAAAGAAAATAACAATACAAAAAAAAATTGCCTACTACAAAAATTAATGCCTCTAGAAAATTTTGTAGCAATTGATTTGAATGAGGTATTTGAAATTGAAACAAGTAGAGAGAAAACAAAAGGCAAATACCATATGTAGTTTTTTCTTCTCTTCTGCCTGAACATCTCTCAGAAGACAAGCAAGATCACTACGAGAAATATCTGGCATCAAAAATAGTGATTCCATTTCAAGGACCTGCAAGGTACTAATTTAGCTCTTTAACCATCTATTTCATAAACAAGAGGGAATAAAAGGAGAGTGAGGAGAGTGAGAAAACATGTAACAGAGTAACTTGCTTGCTTTGAACAGTCATTGAACTCAGTAGTGATCTCTTCACATAGTTGTTGATAAACAAGATCTCCTCCATGTGCCATGTAGTCTGCAAAGCCCCTACAAAATAACTTTGAATCATTAAATAAGCATAAATCACTACTTCACAAAACAAGATTGACAAAAACATTTGAAAATGTTATGGGCCTCGAGCGCTGGGCCTAGTTATTTATTGTTATCTTTATTGTTGTCGTTAGTGGCTAGTGTTATCATTGTTGTTTATCTTTTATTAATATTGCATGTTAGTACGTTGTAAGCTTATATAAAGGCATGAGTATGTTTGTATGTTCTCATCAATGAAAGAAGTCTATTTTTCAAACCTTAAAGAAATTTTGGTAGCTCGTTCCACCCGAGCAAGTCGTGGTTCTGGCTCCGCAGTATCCCCTCTGCCTCCGGACTCCACTCCGGCGAGCACGTAACAACTTGATATCAGAGCTACTCCTTCCCTTCCGACTGTCGCTTCCCTTTTTCCTTCACAAGAACAGCCAGTGGTCGTCCACATTCCCTCCAACACAAGCCAGTGGGATCAGGTTTTGTATTAAAAAAAAGGCATAACTAGGTTCCTCCTCTCTTCCTCAACGTCCACGTCCTGCTGCCGCCGCTACTTCCAGCTCCTCGGTCGACGTCTCTAGCAAGCACGGTCACTTCATCCTTCACGCATGCCTTTACTAGTAGCTTCCAGTGGGATCCTTCTCCGCCCTTCGACCAGTAGCTCCCAGAGGGATCCGATCGACGCCTCCCTGTTTTCGCTTCCGCAGATCGACGTCGTTTCCCGTTGCGCCCAGCGTTCCAACTGCACACCACCACGCCCTCGTCCGCCTCTTCCCGTCGATTCGTCGCCCTCTCCGCTTCATGACGACTGTATCATCGAGCTGTGGTTTCCGAAACTTCCACACACGTTAACGACATGCGACAATCAATGAAAGAAGTCTATTTTCTCAAACCCTAAAGAGATTTTGGTAGCTCTCTCCACCCGAGCAAGCCCCTCTTAGGCAGCCGCGGTTCCGGCCCCGCAGTGTCCCATATCATACATATTGGTGCCTGGTGGTGAGGGTCGCGACTGCTTTCATCAAATCGCTCATATGTTGGGTTAACTCATCGACGCTAGTCTCTAATTTGTCTACTTGATTTTCCATTTTTTTAATAAAAAAAGGACTTTTTTAAAATAAAGTTTTTTTTAACTCCAAACCTTACGTAAAAGTTCTCTTTTTTTAACAAAAGAGAGGTTTTGATGGAATTGAGCAAAGAGAATTTTAAAGCATTTTTTTAAAGGAAGATTTTGTTAAAAATGAGAACAAAATTTTAAAAGCTTTTTTAAAAACTGGATCGTGATTCACGATAGGAGTGAATCAACCTGCCTCTGATACCAAACTGATGTAGACTGAAATCTCAATTTCGATTTTAAATAACAAATTGTGAGATCGGATTAAGCGGCGCTATCAAAAATTTCACGAGCAATATCAGTCGATAACGGACCTAGAGTTCACAAGCGCGCATAAATGTCTAACGTTTGTTCGCATTCAACCTTCACGATTAATTTTTCCACAGGCATTTCTTAGAGACAATAAATAAAGAAGAACAAACGTCAAACAGGAGTAATGTTAACTTAAGCAAGCAACCTTTGTATTTTAAGATCACATAAATTAAGCATAGAATTATACTAATAGAAATCGAGTCATGAGATAAGGTGGGGGTCATACCAAGAGAACATACGCAAAACGGCGAAGCCCAAACCGTGTCGAAAAGGGCTATTGGCGGTCCCTGGAATAGCCAAAGATGTGGATCAAGGGAGAAGGCTCGGGTGGAAGGTGTTTGTTCACGACCAGATGACGACAGTGACTAAGAACGGCGACAGGGTGGTCGGAAATGGTAGGGAATGTGGACTGGAGGCCGTTCGGTGATCTGGACGGTGGTGAGGCAGCGGGCTGGGGAGAAATGACCGTCTGGCAGGTGGATCCCGAGCACTAAAACCGTCGGACTTGGGGTTGAACGGAGAAGGAAGAGTAGCTGACGCCTGGGCTCGTCGGAGGTGGCGTCAGTGGAGACCAGGAAAGGTGTGGGAGGCAGTGGCGAGCTAGAAGAAGGCAAGCAGTGAGGATTAGGATGGATAGGTTGAAAACAGAAAGGGATTCTCTGTTTTCGACATTTTTTTCCAACTACGGCTTTAGGAAGGGTCGGTTATCATATAAAGCATGCTATTTTCTTTGTTTTTAATGAGTAGATTTAAAGAGAATAAAGAGGTATGAATATGAGAATGTTTAATATGAATAAAATGGTATAAATGTGGTAGCAACAAGAAATTCTTTAGCCTTAAATCGGGGTGAGAACAACAAATTGTTGCAGCTCAATATCATCAAGAATTCCTTATTATTGCATGGGAAAAGATTCATCTTAGAAACATTTTTTTCCTTCCAATATTTTTTTATTGGAGTTTCCCTCATTCCTTTTATCAAGCATAATGATGTGAATCGACCTTTAATGAGTTCTAATATGCAACGCCAAGCAGTTCTGACAAACGGCTCGTAATAAATGGTCAAACGTCTCGTAATGAATGGTCAAACGTCTCGTAATGAATGGTCAAACGTCTCGTAATGAATGGTCAAACGGCTCTAGAATTGGGAATTTCGGCTATAGCCAAACGCGAGGGGAAATTTATTTATACTGATACTCACAAGATTGTTTTCTCAAGTAATGTGGATACTCTAAGCATTTCATTAATTATGTATCCACATTCTGACAAAAATACTCGTATGCATCAAAAAACTATGGTTCGGCGGGTAAAATACATTAAAAAGTGACAAATTCTGGCCGGCGGTACGGCTACAGCTGGTGGGGAACTCGCTTTAGGAAAAAAATTATTAATTGCTTATATGTCGTGAGAAGGTTACAATTTTGAAGATCCACTACTAATTATTGAATGTTTGGTCTATGAAAATATTTATACTTGTTCAAATTTTGATAAATCATTGATTCATCTGGTAGAAAATATATGACTTATGTACAACCCTCATATTTCCCGAGTCGGTGTGACCCGACCCGGACGAGACCAAGACAATCCAAGGTGGTCGAGACGGTCGAAACCGATCAAGACAAGAAGAGGCCGCGGGAGAGACGGAGGAAGCACCCGCTACCCCGGCTCCCTTGGGTGGGTAGGAGAAATCCTCCCACTCAGGCCCTTTGCGAGGGGAGTGGGAGGAGTGCTCCCACTCACCGGGCGAGTGGGAGCAGCTCTCCCACTTGCCGAGCGAGTGGGAGAGGCCTCCCACTCGCCGGGCGAGTGGGAGGGGGCCTCCCACTCGCCGGGCGAGTGGGAGGGGGCCTCCCACTCGCCGGGCGAGTGGGAGGGGGCCTCCCACTCGCCGGGCGAGTGGGAGGGGGCCTCCCACTCGCCGGGCGAGTGGGAGGGCGGCTCCCACTCGCCGGCCGAGTGGGAGGGGGCCTCCCACTCGCCGACCGAGTGGGAGAGGGCCTCCCACTCGCCGGCCCCTTAGGGGGCGAGTGGGAGAGGCCTCCCACTCACCCGGTATGGGTGGGGAGATCAGTATGACCTCCCGCGAGGGGGGGGAGTGGACACCTCGAGTCCCACTCGCCCCCCCTCGCATGCGTGATCAATGGCGGTCATGGTTGGACTGCGGATAGCAGGATTTTCGCTATCCGCAGTCCATTTTTTGGGAAGTCTATAAATAGAC
Organism: Dactylorhiza incarnata; assembly: GCA_033032865.1. NCBI lineage: Eukaryota > Viridiplantae > Streptophyta > Magnoliopsida > Asparagales > Orchidaceae > Dactylorhiza > Dactylorhiza incarnata. The sequence goes on from JAWHQI010000043.1 coordinate 5,286,724, forward strand.
CCCCATGGGCACCTTGGGAAAGGTTGGTTCCTACCCCCTCCCTCGCGTGTGAGCAAGCACTACCCCTCTCCTCCCCCTGTCATTGAAGGTGGACGGTGAGGTGATCCTTAGCGCCCTCCAAGGTGCCCAGGCTCAGCATTGGCTTGGGAGGGGAAGTTCCGAGTGAGCTTCCGGGTGTGTGGTGGGACCTCCGCGCTGCAGCTTAAGGGGTCCATTTGTGGATTCAAGTGTTCGTCAAGTCCAAGTCTTCCAGTTCCTAGTGACCGGTCAAGGGTCTAGGCTTAGGTCAAGTAAGGGTTAGTCGCAACCCCCTTTCGAACGCTGAGACCGGGAAACTGGTTTCAACATTCTGGTGCGGTGAGCGTGGAAGCGACTAGTTCGGAAAACTCTGAGCCAAGTCTCATGGCTGGAAGCGACGAGTTGGGAGACCCGCCTCCACCTTGCGAGTATGTGATGAAGAGCGACTTCGACGAATTCAGCAAGAGGATCCTGGAGTTCATGCAGGCCGCATCCTCCGCTCGCGGCGAGTGCTCAACACCACCTGCATCTAGGATCCCCTCACTCCCCCTAGTGGAAGTGAGAAGCAGTCAGCAAGAGAAGGGGCCAGCCTCGGAGGAGGGTTTGAGCCTCCAGGCGCGAGTGCTCTTCAACAGTTCGCCCCGGACCAGCTGCCCCGGCGGGGAAGTGATGGGAGCGCCTCCCCCCAACCAAGAAGAATGGAGAAGCCCTTTCTGCGAGCTGGTCATGTCAGCCCCCGTTCCGGATGGGTTTCGCGATCCTGCCATGTCCTACTACGAGGGGGATAGCGATCCTCTCCAGCATCTTCAGTGGTTCGAGGACATGACCACGATCAGGCAGATGTCAGACGCCTTCATGTGCAGGCTTTTCGTCGTCACGTTCCAGGGAAAGGCGAGGGATTGGTTCCACTCGCTTCCGGCGGGAACCATCTACCGCTTCGAGGATCTGCGTCGAAGTTTCTTGTTAAGGTTCTCTACCTCGAAGAAGAGGAGGAAGAGCATGGAGGCCTTGTTCGCAGTCAGGCAAAAGCCAGGGGAGACGCTGGCTAGCTACATGGATAGGTTCCAGGCGGAGGTCCTTCTTGTCGTCGAGGTGCCCGGGCACACCCTGCAGCTAGCCTTCACCCTTGGGCTGCAGCCTGGGCTGTTTCGGATGAGTCTGACCCGGGACCCTCCCCTGTCTTTCGAAGAGCTGATGAAGCGTGCTGATCGTGAGACTGAGTGTGAGGCTACCAATCAGGAGTTCGTGGCTAGGTTAGCCCAGGTAGCAGAGGAAGAAAGGAAAGAGCTTGGAGGAAGAAGAAAGGAGGAGATGAGGAGTCAGGGACACCAAGGACCCCCCGTTGGGCAGGAGCAAGGCTGGGAGTTTCAACCACCAGTCGCCCTACCGACCTGGAGGCCGCCAGGAGGACCCCCTCGAGGCCAAGGAAGAGGTCATTTCCAAGGGAGAGAAAACTTTCAGGGGAAGGAGGGACGGTTCAACCCAGCAGGGAGGCAGCCGGACACAAGGCTGTTGCAACCCCACCCCCTGCAAACCATGACGATTGGCCGAAAAAGAGGAAATAAGAAGAGGGGTCGCGCAGGGAAGGAAGCAAGGATGATGGCATTGCCGTACTGTGACTTCCATCAGCAGGAGGGCCACGCGACAGCCACATGCCCAGAGTTTCTGGAGGTAAGGAAATGAAGAAGAACCTCGACAGAGAGGAGACAGCTATACCCGGAAGGACCAGGAGGAAGCTGAGGAAATGGAGGAAGTGATGGATGAGAAGGCCAAGGTGCATGTGGCCGAGTAAGCGCACTGTAATGGTATGTAACATATTTATAATATATCAAAAGTAGTTAAAGATAGCATCTAGGTCGAGTCTTCGACTGGAGACCACTCGCCCGGGCTTGTTGATGTCGGTCGCTGGGTGGCTCGTCGAGTGGATTCGTTTTAAGTCGAGTCCTCGACTGGAGGCCACTCGCCCGGGCTTGTTGATGTCGGTCGCTGGGTGGCTCGTCGGGTAGATTCGTTTTAGGTCGAGTCCTCGACTGGAGACCACTCGCCCGGGCTTGTTGATGCCGGTCGTTGGGTGGCTCGTCGGGTAGATTCGTTTTAAGTCGAGTCCTCGACTGGAGACCACTCGCCCGGGCTTGTTGATGTCGGTCGCTGGGTGGCTCGTCGGGTAGATTCGTTTTAGGTCGAGTCCTCGACTGGAGACCACTCGCCCGGGCTTGTTGATGTCGGTCGTTGGGTGGCTCGTCGGGTAGATTCGTTTTAAGTCGAGTCCTCGACTGGAGACCACTCGCCCGGGCTCGTTGATGCCGGTCGCTGGGTGGCTCGTCGGGTGGATTCGTTTTAAGTCAAGTCCTCGACTGGAGACCACTCGCCCGGGCTTGTTGATGTCGGTCGCTGGGTGGCTCGTCGGGTGGATTCGTTTTAAGTCAAGTCCTCGACTGGAGACCACTCGCCCGGGCTTGTTGATGCCGGTCGCTGCGTGGCTCGTCGGGTAGATTCGTTCGGGTTGGTAAGGCTCCAAGAAGAGAAGCCAGTCTGAGGATGTGTTGAGTTCCTACACCTCCAGGTGAGCTCGGCTCCCTGTTAGGTGTTGAGTTCCTCCACCTCTAGGTGAGCTCGGCTCTCTGTTAGGTGTTGAGTCCCTCCACCTCCAGGTGAGCTCGGCTCTCTGTTAGGTGTTGAGTCCCTCCACCTCCAGGTGAGCTCGACTCCCTGTTAGGTGTTGAGTCCCTCCACCTCCAGGTGAGCTCGGCTCTCTGTTAGGTGTTGAGTCCCTCCACCTCCAGGTGAGCTGGGCTCCCAGACTGAGTGTGAGGCTACCAATCAGGAGTTCGTGGCTAGGTTAGCCCAGGTAGCAGAGGAAGAAAGGAAAGAGCTTGGAGGAAGAAGAAAGGAGGAGATGAGGAGTCAGGGACACCAAGGACCCCCCGTTGGGCAGGAGCAAGGCTGGGAGTTTCAACCACCAGTCGCCCTACCGACCTGGAGGCCGCCAGGAGGACCCCCTCGAGGCCAAGGAAGAGGTCATTTCCAAGAGAGAGAAAACTTTCAGGGGAAGGAGGGACGGTTCAACCCAGCAGGGAGGCAGCCGGACACAAGGCTGTTGCAACCCCACCCCCTGCAAACCATGACGATTGGCCGAAAAAGAGGAAATAAGAAGAGGGGTCGCGCAGGGAAGGAAGCAAGGATGATGGCATTGCCGTACTGTGACTTCCATCAGCAGGAGGGCCACGCGACAGCCACATGCCCAGAGTTTCTGGAGGTAAGGAAATGAAGAAGAACCTCGACAGAGAGGAGACAGCTATACCCGGAAGGACCAGGAGGAAGCTGAGGAAATGGAGGAAGTGATGGATGAGAAGGCCAAGGTGCATGTGGCCGAGTAAGCGCACTGTAATGGTATGTAACATATTTATAATATATCAAAAGTAGTTAAAGATAGCATCTAGGTCGAGTCCTCGACTGGAGACCACTCGCCCGGGCTTGTTGATGTCGGTCGCTAGGTGGCTCGTCGGGTGGATTCGTTTTAAGTCGAGTCCTCGACTGGAGGCCACTCGCCCGGGCTTGTTGATGTCGGTCGCTGGGTGGCTCGTCGGGTAGATTCGTTTTAGGTCGAGTCCTCGACTGGAGACCACTCGCCCGGGCTTGTTGATGCCGGTCGTTGGGTGGCTCGTCGGGTAGATTCGTTTTAAGTCGAGTCCTCGACTGGAGACCACTCGCCCGGGCTTGTTGATGTCGGTCGCTGGGTGGCTCGTCAGGTAGATTCGTTTTAGGTCGAGTCCTCGACTGGAGACCACTCGCCCGGGCTTGTTGATGCTGGTCGTTGGGTGGCTCGTCGGGTAGATTCGTTTTAAGTCGAGTCCTCGACTGGAGACCACTCGCCCGGGCTCGTTGATGCCGGTCGCTGGGTGGCTCGTCGGGTGGATTCGTTTTAAGTCAAGTCCTCGACTGGAGACCACTCGCCCGGGCTTGTTGATGCCGGTCGCTGGGTGGCTCGTCGGGTGGATTCGTTTTAAGTCAAGTCCTCGACTGGAGACCACTCGCCCGGGCTTGTTGATGCTGGTCGCTGCGTGGCTCGTCGGGTAGATTCGTTCGGGTTGGTAAGGCTCCAAGAAGAGAAGCCAGTCTGAGGATGTGTTGAGTTCCTACACCTCCAGGTGAGCTCGGCTCCCTGTTAGGTGTTGAGTTCCTCCACCTCTAGGTGAGCTCGGCTCTCTGTTAGGTGTTGAGTCCCTCCACCTCCAGGTGAGCTCGGCTCTCTGTTAGGTGTTGAGTCCCTCCACCTCCAGGTGAGCTCGACTCCCTGTTAGGTGTTGAGTCCCTCCACCTCCAGGTGAGCTCGGCTCTCTGTTAGGTGTTGAGTCCCTCCACCTCCAGGTGAGCTGGGCTCCCTATTACGTGTTGAGTCCCTCCACCTCCAGGTGAGCTCGGCTCCCTGTTAGGTGTTGAGTTCCTCCACCTCCAGGTGAGCTCGGCTCCCTGTTGGGTGTTGAGTCCCTCCACCTCCAGGTGAGCTCGGCTCCCTGTTAGGTGTTGAGTTCCTCCACCTCTAGGTGAGCTCGACTCTCTGTTAGGTGTTGAGTCCCTCCACCTCCAGGTGAGCTCGGCTCCCTGTTAGGTGTTGAGTCCCTCCACCTCCAGGTGAGCTCGACTCCCTGTTAGGTGTTGAGTCCCTCCACCTCCAGGTGAGCTCGGCTCTCTGTTAGGTGTTGAGTCCCTCCACCTCCAGGTGAGCTGGGCTCCCTATTAGGTGTTGAGTCCCTCCACCTCCAGGTGAGCTCGGCTCCCTGTTAGGTGTTGAGTTCCTCCACCTCCAGGTGAGCTCGGCTCCCTGTTAGGTGTTGAGTTCCTCCACCTCCAGGTGAGCTCGGCCCCCTGTTAGGTGTTGAGTTCCTCCACCTCCAGGTGAGCTCGGCTCTCTGTTAGGTGTTGAGTCCCTCCACCTCCAGGTGAGCTCGGCTCTCTGTTAGGTGTTGAGTCCCTCCACCTCCAGGTGAGCTCGGCTCCTTGTTAGGTGTTGAGTCCCTCCACCTCCAGGTGAGCTCGGCTCCCTGTTAGGTGTTGAGTCCCTCCCCCACCAGGTGAGCTCGGCTCCCTGGTAGGTATGGAGTTCCCTCCTCCCACCTCAGGTCGAGTTCAGCTCGACTAGAGGTGTTGAGTTTTTCTCCACCCAAGGTTAAGATCAATTCGACCTAAAGGTGTTGAGCTTTCTCCACCTCCTGTTGAGCTCGGCTCACAAGAGGGGTGTCTAGTGGAGAAAGGTTCATTCCTCACCTCATGTCAAGTTCAGCCCGACTAGAGGTGTTGAGTCTCTCTCCACCTTCGGTCGAGTTTAGCTCGACCTAAAGGTGTTGAGCTTTCTCCACCTCCTGTTGAGCTCGGCTCACAGGAGGGGTGTCTAGTGGAGAAAGGTTCGCCTTCCGTCTCAAGTCAGGATCAACCGAAAGGCTTGGCAGAGGTTCCCCGATGACGGATCCTTTCGTAGATTCCCCTAAGGTCCCACCTACTCGTCAAATAGGTGGGTTGGACTTTCTTTCCGAGCTTGGGACAAGCTCGCAAAGAGCGGGGATTGTGTACAACCCTCATATTTCCCGAGTCGGTGTGACCCGACCCGGACGAGACCAAGACAATCCAAGGTGGTCGAGACGGTCGAAACTGATCAAGACAAGAAGAGGCCGCGGGAGAGACGGAGGAAGCACCCGCTACCCCGGCTCCCTTGGGTGGGTAGGAGAAATCCTCCCACTCAGGCCCTTTGCGAGGGGAGTGGGAGGAGTGCTCCCACTCACCGGGCGAGTGGGAGCAGCTCTCCCACTTGCCGAGCGAGTGGGAGGGGGCCTCCCACTCGTCGGGCGAGTGGGAGGGGGCCTCCCACTCTCCGGCCGAGTGGGAGGCGGCCTCCCACTCGCCGGCCGAGTGGGAGAGGGCCTCCCACTCGCCGCCCCCTTAGGGGGCGAGTGGGAGAGGCCTCCCACTCACCCGGTATGGGTGGGGAGATCAGTATGACCTCCCGCGAGGGGGGGAGTGGACACCTCGAGTCCCACTCGCCCCCCCTCGCATGCGTGATCAATGGCGGTCATGGTTGGACTGCGGATAGCAGGATTTTCGCTATCCGCAGTCCATTTTTTGGGAAGTCTATAAATAGACCCCCATGGGCACCTTGGGAAAGGTTGGTTCCTACCCCCTCCCTCGCGTGTGAGCAAGCACTACCCCTCTCCTCCCCCTGTCATTGAAGGTGGACGGTGAGGTGATCCTTAGTGCCCTCCAAGGTGCCCAGGCTCAGCATTGGCTTGGGAGGGGAAGTTCCGAGTGAGTTTCCGGGTGTGTGGTGGGACCTCTGCGCTGCAGCTTAAGGGGTCCATTTGTGGATTCAAGTGTTCATCAAGTCCAAGTCTTCCAGTTCCTAGTGACCGGTCAAGGGTCTAGGCTTAGGTCAAGTAAGGGTTAGTCGCAACCCCCTTTCAAACGCTGAGACCGGGAAACTGGTTTCAACAACTTATATCATTATACCAGACCGAAAATATTTTTGTTCAAAACTGAAATTTATAGACAAAATGTCACATTCGGTAAAAATTTATGATACAAGCACGGGGTGTAGCCAATGTGTTCGAGCTTCTCCCACGGATATCTGCCCAGTGTCGAAGGTCAAGGAACTTAGTGACCTAATGACAAAGGAGACGGCGATCGCAGCCCTGGTGAACGGCGATTGTAACTATAACGGTCCTAAGGTAGCGAATTCCTTGTCAGATAAATTCCGACTGCACGAAATGTGTAACTATCTGGGCACTATCTCAAAGAGAGACTCGATGAAATAGTCATCTTTGTGAAGATGCGGAGTACCTGCACCTGATCAGAAATACCTTATGAAGCTTTACAGTTCCCTGAGATTGGCTTTGTGCCTTTCCTGCAAAGCTTAGGTGGAGGGAAAAGAAGGCCCCCTTGCGGGGGTCAAGCCTTCAGTGAGATACTACTCTGGAAGAGCTAGAATTCTAACCTTGTGTCAGAACTTACGGGCCAAGGGACAATCTCAGGTAGATAGTTTCTACGGCGTAGGCCTCCTAAAAGGTAACGGAGGCGTGCAAAGATTTCCTCGGGCCAGACAAAGATTGGCCCTCAAGTGCAAGAGTATAAGGGAGCTCGATTGCAAGACCTACCAGTCGAGCATGGACGAAATTCGGCCTTAGTGATCTGATGGTGCCGAGTGGAAGGGTCGTCGCTCAATGGGTAAAAGTTGGGTTCTAGAGAGTGACTTTCCTTGGGTGACTACCATCTCTGAGTTTATCAACTGCTCTTTAGGCAACCCGTGGAAAACAAATCCTTTTGGATGACTGAACAATTGAAACAACTTTCTTAGCTAGTGGGAGTAGTAACCACAGGCCGAACAATAGGCCTACCCTATATCATCATCTTTGGACATGATAAACTATGCCTAAGCCAGCTATGGGTAAGCAGAAAAAAAGTATGTCCGTCTACTTTATGCATGGCTACACTTAATTAATACAACTATAAGACTAACAACGAAAAGTCAGAACATGCTATAAGAAATTTATTTAAAATAAGTAAATAAATCGCACAAAACAAGTCAAATCGGACATTTAACAAAATGACAACCCAGAAAAGTAATTAAAAGTAATCTACCCCTACAAATTCAGGGTTCTGAGGTTCCAATTTGGCAATTTCTACCTCGGAGATTAGGGTTAAGTAAAAATTTCGGTTCACGGATTTAACTCAAACCAAATAGAAAGTAAAAGGAGATGGAAACTGTAAGTAGTAGGCGGTTAATATGAAAAAGCTTTAGGTTAAGAACTTAAGATCGAATGGAGCACCGGTGCAATCTGGCATAAGTTTCCGCCCTCCGCTGCTGAACTCTAAGAAATCTCCTAAGCAGGTCGAGAATTTTGGCGGACTTATTAACGCTGAGCTCCATCGCCTCCATTCCTTTCACAACATCACCTTCACGGACTTCCATCTCCGCTTCTCCTCTCTCTCTCTCTCTCTCCTCTCTCTCTCTCTCTCTCTCTCCTCTCTCTCTCTCTCTCTCTCCTCTCTCTCTCTCTCTCTCTCTCTCTCTCTATATATATATATATCCGTGTAGTTGAGTATCTCCCATCTAGATCATGGTGAGAGGAGCGCATCTCAGTGATTGATAGCTCTAAATATTATTGTATTTATGAATCATAAATAATGTCAGTATTTTCTCTACCGTCGGATCTAAGATCATACGGCTGCATTTTCCCCTCACCTAGAACTAGGTGAGAGAACGCACCTAAGTATCTCTCTGCGAAATATGTGTATAACTAGTCGTGCGAATAACTAGCCTGTGAAATGTGCGAATAGACAAAATTGAGCATCAAAATAGTTATATAATATATGAAATTGTGTAGCACGACGAGGCCTGCAATCTTCATATTGAATATTTTTCCTAATTTTGCATATTTGAGACGGACTTTTGCCCCGAAAATACCCTATAAATGAGATAAAGACATCTGGGAAATTTTCGGAGCGAAAATTTGGCTCATACATGCAAAATTAAGAAAAATGTTTAACATGAAAGTTGTAGGTCTGGTCGAGCTGCGCAATTTTTATATATTATATGACTATTTTGATGCCCAATTTAGGTTATTCGCATATTTTGCACGACTATATGAGTGACGGACACGGGGCTCCGCCCCTACGGCCAACCGCGATAGTATCCCGACAACAACCATGAGATTTTGTGAGTGGTCAAACTGACTTCACGCTGAACTAATATGTTCAATGTGGTAATCAGTTTAGTCAAATTGATATGGGATGGTGTTATCGATCGGAAAAGAATGATTGCAGACGAAGAAATTAGAGGGAGAGAAGAGAGAAAGAAGTTGAAAGATTAACCCCTAGGGTTTCACATTTTTCATTCAACTTTCAGGATAATGATAATGCATGCCTATTGGACTTATATAGTACCCAATTCAACACAACATAACAAAATAAAGATACAAGTCGTTGTCCGACCCTTCGCGACACTTAAGAAAACCTTTTGTCGATGTGTCACTCGTGGGTACGTCGCGACGTCGGTAAACCCGCCACACAGGTGGACGTCCTTCTCCCTCCGCCGCAGCTGTAATAATGTTGCCCTCTCGACCACCCATGTGGCCTCCGAAGGTGGGAAATCATGCTAGAGCACCAAGACCTGTTGGACCAGAAAACTTGGCGAGGTAAGACTTGGTAGCTAACTTAGAATGGGCCCATGAGGTCACTGAAACCTGGCGGGGTGGGCAAAGCTTGATGAACACCATATCTCCATATGTGAACTGAACGTCCCGACAGTGGTTGTTGATCGAAGCAACCATCCGGTCTTGAGCGCGTTGGAGGTGCTGGTGGAGCTAGAGTGTCTCGATTGCGTATGAGAGCGACCAGAGTAACAACGACACATTCGTTGAGGAGAACGAGCGTAAGGGAAGGCGGTGGGAGGCCATAAACCGCCTCGAAAGGGGTGGTGACGATATTGGTGTGGAAGGACGTGTTGAATGAGTACTCTGCCCAGGAAAGCCAATCTGCCCCATGCTCGCGATTGATCGCAGACAAAAGACCGCAAATAAGCCTCCAAACCACGATTCATCACCTCAGATTGACTGTTCGTCCGGGGGTGGTATGCAGTACTCATGCGGAGTTGGGTTCCCTGCAACTTAAATAAGGACTGCCAAAAAGAGCTCAGCAATAGGGGATCGTGGTCGCTCACAATGGAGCGTGGAAACCCATGTAGACCAACCACCTCGTCACTGAAAGTTGAAGCAACCATCAGGGTCGTAAACTGGTGGCGGAGGGGAATGAATTGTGCGTATTTGGAGAGGCAATTCACCACCACCAAAATGCAATCCCATATCTTGGAACGTGGAAGCTTGGAAATAAACTCCATGCAGATGTCTTCCCAGAATGTGGGCCAGAATAGGCAGTGGATGGAGGAGACCCCCATGAAAAGTGACCTCGTACTTGACCCACTAACACGGCAACCAACCGGACATAAATCATTTTACCTGTTGGAACATGTCGGGCCAATAAAGAGATTCCACGAGGAAGCGATATGTACGAAAAACACCGGCAGCGTGAGCATTACATGTGCATGGCTAATACTATTTGCCACGACCAATCTGTGCCTAAAACCCTTTCTCCACGCAACTTTTAGTCAGTAATTTTTGTCGTGGCTAGACCGTGACAAAAGATATTTAGCCACGGTTTTAGACTTTTTGTCAGGGCAAATTGCTCTGGCCACAAGTCAATTTTCTTGTAGTGGTGCCTCCAAAAGAGCTCGACTTCAGCCTCAACCCCTCGGTCGGCATGATCAGCGCTCGGGGCATGCTCTTGTCCTCCGGACTCTGCGGAGTTTCCTTCAACAACTCGGCGGTCACAACAGGTGCACCCGTCTCGTCTCCTGTCACTTTCTTGACGATTTTCTTAGGCAACTTCGTCGTCTACCTCTTCGTAGAAGAGTCCATATGGAGGATTTGCGGATTCACTGGGTCCATTGGAGTGTTGCTTCCAACTTCTTGGTTCGGGAGGTTGAGGTATTTTGTGGGGTCGGCGTCGAGGTACCTTATCATTTCGGAGACAGTGACCTCTTTTCCCGAGCTCACTTCCTGTTGGGAGGAGAGTTGTTCGCCCTCCTTGGGGATTGCAGGAACCTTCATGGAAGGCTTGGTGGAGGGACCGTCAACTGTTTTTTTCTTGGGAGGCACAGTCACCTTACTCTCACCTGCTGACACTTGTCGTCGGCCCTCCGCTCTTTTTCTTCATTAAGGCTCTATTTGGTTTGGCGTTTAGCGTTTGCGTTTGGAGCAAACGCTCGCAGAAGGCGGAAAACCAAACGGATCTCGGTTTCCGTTTCCCGCGTCTGCTCCCGCAGCAAGGAGGAATCGCGCCAAAAGTCCCGCGTTTTGATCCCTGTCTACGCCCCTCCAGTTTGACACCCGCGTCTGCTCCCGCCGTTCGCTCCCGCCGCCGCCAAACCAAATAAAGCCTAAGTCAGCGAGAAGAGCTTGGTTCTGGGCGGCCATCCTTCAGGAATGAGAAATCGAGACACTACAAAGAAAATGAAGCAAGATGATCCAGAGATCAGACCCTGGGCTACTTATAGATTTCCAGCGAAGCGAGGATCGAGTCGTAATCTTTGCGGTTATCAGTTTACTTTTTCGAAGTCTGCACAGACTTTAAAAAGTGCAGGGATTATATTAACCAAAATCCCGCGACCTCAGCAAGCGTCAGTTTGATCCATCTCCAAGACTCTTGGAGGACACTCATGGGACGGACGATTACTTAGTTAGTGGTCACTCTTTCCCCCTCTTCAGAAAGGGAATGCACAATTACTTGGTGAGTGCCCGCGCCCTCCTCCTGCCGACCCTCAGTAGCGTCTAGATCGGAGCAACTGAGGAGGATGCAGTCCAAAATCCGCCTAGCTCCCTCTTCCTTTTTAGCTAGCAAAGGTACACGTGGTTGCAGCATGTTGTGTCCGCGTGACTTCGTCTCCTCTTCCCGATACCCGACTCCTCGTGTACCCCGGGTAGCGAAGCATTTAATGTTGCATTGAATGTTCCCAACCATCCGAGCAGTATACCCTCATGTATAAATAGAGGGTCATGAGTGCTCGGAAAGGACACTGAACTTGGCCAAAATCTGTCCTGTTGTAGGTGCGGTTTCAAGTTCTGTCATTAGTTTGTCTTCTTGTTTTGTGTCTGTGTTTTGTAATAGCTTTTGAGAAATATCATTGTCCACAACAAGTGGTATTCTTTTTACGGGTACACCTAGTGTTCACCGCTGCCACCGACATCCTCTCTTTTTTGTGCTTTGTTCGGTCGGTCCTTGTGGGTTAATAACCGGCTGTTTGCGATTCCTGATCTCCCCCGTTATCTCTTTGGCTAGCCGCTGAGTGTGAAAGTTTGGTGACAATTTTGGTGCCAACATACAAAATACAATAAGATGTCGCACACGCGTATGTAACAATAGGACACTTAGTAAGTAGTTGTAGTTGATGAATGCACTCAATATATGTTGTTGTATGTTGGTTTAAGCGATGCACCAAAGGCACACACGTCAGGGTGGTGGAGGGTATTTGGTAACGTTATCCCCTACCTCGTCCAGAACAATATTATATTCATGGTCATACTTGCTCTGCACGTTATCAAGGAGAATCAAAAGGAGAAAGTGAGGTCTACTGAGGAGGTCGGTAGAACATGAATTTAATATTGCTTGATTACTAAGATGAGACATCAGGTTGATTTGAGCGTCATTTGAAAGCTGTAGTATATAAGAGACAAAACCCATATAGGATATAACCTAAAAAAACACAATTGTGATGAAAATGTAGTGTTTTGAGGAGTGGTGAAGACAAATTATTGATAACTGGGATGAAGACGGACGAAAACTCAATCTTTCGTGGCAAAGACATAATGTGTGTGATGTTGGCCGATTTGAGTCCTTGTACAATTTTGAGCACATTGAATTTTTTCCTTGATGGTAAAAATGAAGTTGCGGTCTATGAGGGCCTAATCTGTGCGAGTGTCGAATGCAAGATTGTCACATTGTCTTGAGTAATAAGAAGCTCGCGGTTGCATAATGCAATAAACAAGTTCATATTAGTTCCCTAATTGTTGAAATTAGAAAACTGGATTCAATGTTCGCAACGGGTATGTAGCTGACCCTTACTTGATCTGAGCTAAAACACGTGACTAGTCGCGGAGAGTCGAAGGAACTTGCACCGAAGAAGACTTGAACCTTGAAACAGACCCCTTGAGCTGCAGCGAGGAGGTCCCACCACACACCCGGAAGATCAAAAATAGTTTCCCCTCACAAGCCAATGCTGAGCCTAGGCACCCTGAAGAGCACTAAGTAATACATGTATGTCGACTAGTCGGACAGGGGGGGTAGGAGTGCTAGCTCACAAGTAACACGCTACGGAGAGAATCAACAACCTCTCCCAAGGTGCCCATGGGGGTCTATTTATAGAATTCCTGAAAATGGGTTGCGGATAGCAAAAATGGTCTGCCAATAGCCGACTTCCGCTGTTTGAAATCGCTAAACGCGGGCCAAAATCTCACCTGGTCGAACAGGGGGGAGTGCGACCCAAGAGGTCCACTCACATCTCTACCTCGGGGAGAGTGGACACACTCGCCCCTCCCTCGAGGGGAGTGGGCCACTCGCCAACCGTCCAGGAGCCCAACTCAACTAGAGGTGGAGAAAAGGACTCCACACCGTCTAGGATCCCAACTCAACTGGAGGTGGAGAAAGGGACTCAACACCTTCCAGGAGCCCGACTCAACTGGAGGTGGAGAAAAGGACTCAACACCCTCCAGGAGCCCAACTCAACTGGAAGTGGAGAAAAGGACTCCATACCTTCTAAGAGCCCGACTCAACTGTAGGTGGAGAAAAGGACTCAACACCTTCCAGGAGCCCAGCTCAACTAGAGGTGGAGAAAGGGACTCAACACCTTCCAGGAGCCCGACTCAACTAGAGGTGGAGAAAAAGACTCGACACCCTCCAGGAGACCAGCTCAACTGGAGGTGGAGAAAAGGACTCCACAACTTCCAGTAGCCCAGCTCAACTGGAGGTGGAGAAAGGGATTCAGCACCTTCCAGGAGCCCGGCTCAACTGAAGGTGGAGAAAAGGACTTGACACCCTCCAGGAGCTCAACTCAACTGGAGGCGGAGAAAAGTACTCCACACCATCCAGGAGCCCAGCTCAACTGGAGGTGGAGAAAAGTGTTGGAGTTTCTGAGGTGATCTCAAAGCAATCAATAGTTAGTCTTGCTGTCAACGCAATATGAGCCTATAGGGTCGCACATAAAAGCGTTTGGAGAAATTGGAGAAAGGATTGTGTTGGCCTTACTCATATTGAATATGAGTGAAGGACCAATCCTGTTATTGCTTGGAATCAAGTTGAGAATGTCTCAAAAGGGAAATCGTTTAAAGTGTTTAAACGAACGAATTTACACTAGATAATTCGGCTAAAGACATTAACCGAATTCGGCTAAAGGGTTTAGACGAATTCGGCTAATGACAAATTCGGCTAAAGGGTTTCGCCGAATTTATATATATAGTCGAATTCGTCGAAATGGTTTCGCCGAATTCAGTTATAGTGAATAGCCGAATTTATATATAGTCGAATTCGTCGAAATGATTTCGCCGAATTTGGTTATAATGATTAGTCGAATTCGGTTAATGTGATTAGTCGAATTCGGCGAATGTAAATCTGGACGGATTTTCTTTTGGTCTGCGGATAGCCTTTCCTATACCTTGCGTATATAAAGGCATGCGATTGGGTCTTCGATACACACAGTTTTACGACTTGATCTTTCCGCTAAGACGAGAACTGCCGACCGGAACCGTTCCGCGCGAGGGCACGTTCTTCCGTCCGCCGATCGTCCTTCCGCCGCCGTCAGTCGCCGCCTCCCCTAGATCGGATCTAGCAGTCCGTGGGGACGTTGAGAGCATCCTTCTCCAACCTAGTTCTTGTGCGACAAGAAGCTAGGGTTCTTCATCGCTTTTGTGGACTTATGTAGAGAGATCGATCTATTTCGATCCTTGAAGAACTCAAAGGCAGATTTCTGATTTCATCTTGGAGCACCTTGGTTGAGTATTGACTCAATCCCGTAAAGGTATATTGTATTTGCTTTGCTTATTCTCTTGAATCATGAAAACCACAAGATCCGTTGATCTCTTTTTGGGTTGTTCTTGTTCATTTCCGCTGCTCATATTTGATATGTCATCCCTTATGAAGGGATACAGAAAACCAAACAGTGGTATCAGAGCTAGGTTGCGGTCAAGTGCGTGTAAATTGGGACATTTAGAAGCGTTCTAAAAGCCCTAATTTCATCTTGGAATATCACATTTGATGTGATTTTGTATGGTTTCTGGTGGTGGGATTTCAAAAATTTGATCGGGGCTCTGCCCCGCACCCCGCAAGGGCTCTGCCCCTTGACCCCGCTCGCTGATCGGTCAGCGAGACCACCGCCAGGGGCGCGGCCCCTTGGAACCCCGCCAGGAATGCATGTGATTGCGTTGCGATTTTCATGTTTCAGAGGTTGTTTCTCCTCTGCAGTAACCGTCCCTCAAATGGTTTGTGAAACCAAATGTTTAGATTATTGAATCTGACATGAGAGACGAGCTTGTCTACTGCACTTGTGGAGTTGTTGTTCATATGTCCAATGCATGTAAATCTGGAGACTTAGAAGTGTTCTAAATGCTCAGATTTAGCCATGTTTTGTCAAAGTGTTGATAGACTATTTTTGTGCACATCTGGGATGTATCTGGAATGTGAATGTTGTATTTTTTATTTTCTGATTGTGCACTATGATTAAATGTTAATCATGATTAAATGTTAATCACTTGAAATAAAAATCCCTTATCTAATATTAAGTATTCGGATGCCTTCTGATGGATGACACTCTTCCTGCCTCGATCGATGAAGTGTGGGCTTGTCAAAGCAAGGTGTATTAATCTATCTTGGTAAGGGTGCGAGCGGATAATTGTGAATCTCGCTGTCGACATCAGGTCAAACTTATCTAGGTGACCTCAAAGGTTGAGTGCCTAGAGGAATAGGGTTGGCATGCTCCATATGATGGATGCGAATAAAGAGTTATTCACCAACCATACAAGAGTTGCATAGTGATGCAATCGACAAATATTGTCTACCTAAATAACCGCATTATGAGAGGAACGCCAAAGCGGACTCGTGGTGTTGGTGAAATACGGATCTTGTCCACTAAGAGAGTAGCTCGCATAAACTCTCTGAATCGACATCAAGGGTTATTGATTTGATTAAAATAGTGGGAGCTATTTAATAAAAGTCCTTATTAAAAATATATATATAAAGTATTTTGAAATATAGTACTAAAATTTTACTTTGCAAAATTCCTTGTATAATATCCATGGCAAGTGGATCTCACTCCGCCTTGTCCCTGAGAGCGATCCTTGAGAAGGATAAGCTAAATGGGACAAATTTCCTTGACTGGTATAGAAACCTGAGAATTATTCTCAGACAAGAGCGCAAGCTCTATGTCTTGGAAGAAGATCCCCCTGAAGAGCCAGCCTCTAATGCACCACGTGCAGATAAAGATACTTATAAGAAGTATGGAGATGACTCCTTGGATGTTGAATGTAAGACCCCTTTTTTTTTTTGCAGAAACCACCGGGTCTTAGGCCCAGAACCGCCGTTTTGCGGTGCACCTTCACTCGGGAAGGTCGCCACCACAAAACGCCGATCCTGCCGGCCGAATCGATCACGAAGAAAAGTACAATAAAGAGAAGGCAAGTCTACATAATCACATGAATTAAAACCATAGAGGTAAATGTCCACTAACAATAACTGAATAAGAAAGAGGTAACAAGGGTTACAAAATATAAGAGCTCTTGCCCTGTACATCATTTCCTCACTACAAGATCACTCGCGGAAGCTAACTCCTAAGTAAGTTAAAGTTAACCGTCACAGACACTGAGACTGAAGCACTCTGACCAGGCTGACCCATCCCTGTAGATCCCGTGCTCCACTGGTGCTGCAACACTGGATGCTTCTTCTTCTTCGGCCTACGATCACTGCCTCGCAATCCACGTCTACGTCTTCGCCGTCGGTCTCCTGATCGCTGTGCCGGAGGGGTTCCACTCATCATGGGACATCTGACCCGAGTATGTCCTGGCTGGTGACAATGGTAGCATGGCCGTGGGATCCACCATGTCGGATCCTGCTGTACCTGTTCCTTGAAGGGTGCTGCATCTCCTCGAACTCCTAAAATGATAAGGTCCACCGACCGTCAGTCATAAAGACTCAGCCAATTCCCCACCCCTCCCCCAATGGCTCCTAGGCACCGTGCGGGAGGATGAAGCGGAGGACAGCAAGGGGTAAAAACAAGAGCAGGTGACGGCGGAACTAGAGCTACACAGGTGTATACATATATATGAAGCATGGCAACAAGTATATAGAGAACAGTAAGCAGCAAGTAAAGTAATATAAAAGTAACCATTGATTTATAGGAATGCCCATACAAACCTATAGACCAAGGGGTCGTTTAGCAGGGCCTACCGTATAAGAAGTCCCATAACCGACTTATACGTTAGGGGTAGGTTGAATGCAATGTTTATGCTATGACATGCAGGGTATGCTGTTATGCTATGTTCATACAAGTGCAACTCACCCACCACGACTCTATGCGCATAGACCTTTAGTTCCCCCTTTTTGGAGCGAGCTAGACTCCCAGGATACTCCCGTAGTGGCAAACGGAAGCGGTGGGTTGGGCCCCGCCCACCTCTAGGTTGGCATTCACACTACCCAACCTAGACCTATTGTACGCCTCCACTATACCCGCGGAGCGTCTGCGTACTCTTGCTGACTGGACCGCCAGACTATCAAGGCTAAGTGTAAAACCACACTCGCCGAGTCAACGTATTGACGTCGGTGTGAACGACCGTCCAATACCGAAGACCCACCACCTTCAGTGCACATGCAACATGTTCTACTTTCTATCTCTGAGCCATGAGTTCCCCGGGCTAACCCGCCCGCCATCAATAACCTTCCGAGCCAAAAGCTCCCCGGGCTAACCTGCCCGTCATCAATAACCTTCCGAGCCAAAAGCTCCCCGGGCTAATCTGCCCGTCCTCAATAACCTTTCGAGCCATAAGCTCACCAGACAAACTAGTCTGCTGCAACAACCACCGAGCCCACCGCTCGGACAACCAATCCAACTAAACTTCCGTAACCACAGGGTGTGGATGAGTGTGTTATTAGTTAATCTTGTACAATGTCTTCTCCTATGAGTTAGGGTTAGTCTTGGACTTCCCGAGGGTTACCCTGTGAGGGGCTCGCTACGGTACTAGGAACCACTACGGGATGACACCCCGAAGTTCCCATTCCCAAGACACTTAATGTCTTTAGTTACTACCCATAAGAAACCCTCTTAACATTTCACCCGGTCTAAACCTAAGAGCTTTTAGGTCCTAATAGACAAAAGATGATCTTTCGTCATCCACAGGACGACCTACCCCAAGGATGGCACCCCACCACCCTAGGACCCATCAAACCTTAATTCTCTCCAAGGGTCCTCTCATATCCATATAATTACCATTAGGCCCTCACTTTCCAATCAATATGATCCAATTTGGCCTACAACCCCAAAATTGCCAATTTGCTAAACGCAGACCATCCTCAACGCTTTGATGCTCATGAAGGGGAGTACACTAAATACTCGATCCTATGATTCAACAATTTTATTGGAGGTCCATACTACGTATTTAAGACCAAATCCAGAGCTTCATAATTTTCCAAATAATAATAGTATTTAAATCATTTTTTTCCAAAATATCACTTCCTAAGGTTTGAACTGCAAGTATGCTTTCCTGACATCCAATGCCTGCCTAAATTTTTACATAAATAAAGGGTACCTAAAAATCAGTAGTCATGAAATCTTAGGGAAATAATGCAAGATTTACTATTTTTAAAAATTCCAAAACTCATTTATTACCAATAAATTCCAAAGGAGGTACCCTCATATGGACTCCCAATCTTATGCAAATTCATACAGTGGTGAATCATACTAAAATATTCAGGTCTACCAAGTTTGACCACATAACACAGAAGTTACTTTTGTAATTTCCTCAAAGGATATATTTGTAAATAATTCCAAAATGAACTAGAGATACCAAAAATATTAATCCATAAATTATGAGAAAATTACAGTGGGTACATATTGGTATGAAAAGACATCCTGCAAAGTTTCATGCAATTACAGTAATTTAAGACCCTAATATTGATCCTCCCAAAAGTTGTCTACAATATGGAATATTACACTTGAACCCCAAAAAGTCTTCTCATGGTCTAACAGATTCTTCCAGAGATCAATAGCATTAAAACCAAGTTTGTGACAGAAAATGGTAAACCATTAAGTAATATTTCTCCCTAAAACCCAAAACCCTAATTATTTACAAATCTACCCAAGGGTTTATTACCTAGGTTTGACAACTCCAAACCTCTTCAAATTCACAAGGGAGGCTCCTCTGGTCACTAGGACCTACCATACAAAATCTTAGGTCAAACCAATAATGTTTGACCCCACTCCCTTCATTGACCTCTAATTGCACCCCATTAGGGTTTAACCTAGGGTTAGGGTCTAAACTTCTCCAAATCCACCCAAACTTCTTGTGAGGGTATCCTATCACTTATAAAAGTCAGAGGAGTCCAATACACCCCTCTCCAAGGACAAACTCCCATATGTCCTTCACAACCCCAAATTCCACTCCATAGGGGTCAACCCTATGACCTTGAGCAAAACAACTCCAATGCTCACCAAACCCTTCATGGGGTCTCAACTTCATCCCACTGATCTTCCTAAGAAGTATCAAGTCTCAAAAGACCTTATTGGCCAAAGATTCTCTACTTGGCTATTTGCACCCCAAGGTGCTCTTACTCCAAGTCCTAGGGCAAACCAACTCCTCATGACCTCATAACTTTCTCAGAGGTGATTTGGGTGCCCAAAAGGGCAGTGGATAAAGTCCCACTCCATTAGGAGGTAATTTGACCATGAAACATTCCAATTAGCCCTCATTCACAAAATTCCCTTTAAAGGACAAAACTTTGGCCTAATGATTACCTAACCAAAAGAACTCCAAATGAGTTGATACTTTAACCAGGGGCTTTACATGTCCCTAATAACATCCCACCAAAGTTTGGTGGAGATTGGAGGTCATTTGACCCTCCAATTAAATTGTGCAAGGATTATTAAATTTCTACAAAAACTTTAGGAAAAAGTTCTCCAAAAATTCTCATTTTTGGATATGACATAGCCCTAGGTATGACTCACCACTGGTCTAAATCTCAAGTCATTTGGACAAGTGGTTTGGTGTGGGCATCCATTCAATGTTTATTCAAACTTTGCACTAGAATGAGTGCTGAGGTCAAACCAGGGCTCCAAATTGAGTGAAGTCAATTTTGTATGACTCTAGGGGTCAAGGCCTACAACTTTCATGTTGGGCACTTTTTCTGTAGAGGGCTCTATATATTTTCTATAATTAAAATAAGAAAACTGCATATAAACTACTATTAATAATTATATATATATAACAGATTTTGTTTTATTATGCAGGATCGGACGGCGCCCGGTTATCGTCCCCGATAAACCTGCGGCTGGGATTGCCCGCGCCTGGGCATCTTGCGAGCCTATTTCCGGCCACCGGAGGTCATTCCCGGCCAAACCCCCAAGCCACCACCATTGTGGGGGTCGGGGCTGTCGATTGCCGGTGACAGGGCGGCCGGAGGTGGCCGGAGTTGGTCCCCCGAATCTCTCGTTTTTCGGCCAAGAACATATAAAAAATCCGAATGGAGGGGCCTCCAATCTTAATCGATTTTGAAATGGGAATAGATGAGATCTATCCAGAGGAGAAGAGATGGAGAAGTGGACCTGAGTGGTGGCCTGAAGTCGCGTCGGTGGTCATTCTTCCATGGCCGGCCGCCATTTTTCCCAAGCTCTGCAACCACCACTTAGGAGGGCTCGACTCCTTCTGAAAACAGGGGGTTTTTCCTCCTCTCCGGCTTCTAAAGGTGCTTAAGAAGTCAATTGGGGGAGGGGAAGAGCCATGGCATGAATTGCCATTAATGGCCATGAAGAGGGAATTTCGGCCATTGTGAAACTCCTTGGCATTCACCTCTGGGAGGCCGGGAAACGGCTGGAACCTTCTCCCCTTCCCTTGGGGAGTCGAATCCAGCCATTAATGGGGAGGAATGGGGGGGTTTCATCTTCCTCCATTGATGGCTTCATTTCTCTCTCTCCTCCACATTGGATTTTCTCCCTCCTAGTCATCAAGGCCGACTCATTTCTCTCTCCTGGGTTAATTAGCAGTCAAGGGTGCTGGTCAAGTGGTCAATTTGGGCTTAGCCCAAAGGGATTGGGCTAGATTCAAGAGTTTTGACCTAAATTGGGCAATTTTGACTTTTGGTCAAATTGGCCAATTGGGTGACCCTAGGATGGGGCTTTTGGGTCCCTTGGATTCCAAATTAGGTTTAGAAACTATTGGTGGGGTCAATTTGGTCACATGAGTCTTGGTTGACCCAATTCAAGTTGATTTGACCAAAACAGGCTAAGTTGACTTTTGTCAAATTGAGCCCTAGGGTTGACCCAGTCAAGGGGCTTTTTGGTCCACTGGGTCCCCTATGACATGATAATACTAAGGGTAGGGTCAATTTACTATTGAGATGGTCAATTTGGGTACTTTGAGAAGAAATGCCATTTTTGACCTAAAGGGGCATTTTGGTCAATTTGCACTATTGGGGGTCCCATGATGGGGCTTTTGGGTCTACTAGGTCTCTTATAGTATTCTAGACCTAGGAGTGTGACCAATTTGACATGGTGAGGGTTGATTGGCTCTTCATAGGCTACTTTGACCAATTTAGGGTTAGAGTTGACTTTGGTCAATTTGGCCTCTTTGGTTGACCCCAATGGGCCCTTGGTGCCCTGAGGGGACCCCTAAAGGGTTAGGGATGCTATGGTGGGGTCAATTGATCAAGTTGAGGTCCTAAGTCCAACCCTAAGCTTGGTTACTGGAAATTGCTATTTGCAGACCAAGGTGGTTTTCTTCTTCTCACCTCAATTCACAAGGCCTTGGGCTCTTCTTATGGTTTTGTCATGACAAAACCAACTTAGGGGTCTAGCTGCCTGGGGGATGTTACGAATCCCAATAAACAAAAAATAATAATTTCGTCCTCGAAATTCAGGTTAGGCTCACGGGGTTTTCACTGCGAGTGACTGAACGTAACATCCCCTAAGAATCAAAGTTAATCCTGGCTCAAAGAGCACCTACTATCTATGTCACACCAACCCTAGTGGTTCCAAGTTGTGCTCCCTCTGACTCTAACTTTACCTCATGTCTTAACCTCTGGAATCTTCTTGCGCTGCAAGACCCGCACCGTCGAATCATCTATCTGACTGGGGTGACCTAGCTACCTTGGTCATTCTATCCTTGAACTTCCACTCTAGCCTGGGCAGACTCTTATGCCTCTAAGGTTTTCTTTCACGATCAAATCCTACTCTTTCAGGTACGTCCGAGTAATCAAACGTCTCCAATCTACAACTTTTCTAGTTCCTACTGTTGATGGAACTAATCTAATCGTCTAGCGTCCCAATCATCTTTAAATATTAATGTGGGTGCACTGTTGAACCTTTACGAGTATATTTTAACCATTTTCTACGTGCAGTTTGATTCATAATGGCGAAATTTTTATACTTTAGGGGGTTTTCACAAGTCAATTTCATCAAGGAAATATCATCACGTTTATTTCTCCAAAATCCTATCACTTCCACTTATGCTAGTCTTGATCACTCTCAAATGGTCTTAAGCAAGACAAACTCAGATCGTTCTTATCATAGTAAACTCAACCACTAGATTGTAAATCCAATAAATCGTCGTCTAAATGCTCCCGAGGTGTAAAGCTATTAAGGTAGACAAAATTTTCAACCATGACGGGGCATGGTTTCTAACAAAACACAATTTGATCACTTCCGAATGCACAAAGTCATAAGAACTTCAAATATAATTACAACTTGAACCATCTAGTTTCTGCCTTAAGTGATTAATCCTAGAGACTTTACATTTTCCATGATTTACTAAGGTCAAATTGTTAATTGATCAATGATGTTTATCCATTGTCCTGGTAATTCCTACTGATCCTCATTCCAAACATATTGTTACACCATCTCACCTTCTTCCAAGTAACATCGAGTAAGATCGACTTCAAAATCATAGTGTTCACGACATAAAAATTTTCTAACTTAGGTCTAAGGGAAAGCTAAGTCCGACCCTGACTTGCCCAATAAACAAAAGGGTAAGCCCCAATAAACAAAGGACAAGCCCCCAATAAACAAAAGATTAGCCTCTACCTATCTTTGGGCGAAGTATCTTCAATATCACCAAGGTATATTCGTCCCAAATATGCAAACAATTCTTAGGGCATACAACCTTAGACTTGGGGTTCTATCTTGGGGCTCAATGGTGTATTCCACAACTTAGACTCTTCTAGGTACCTTCTACGACAACCTTATCAGGGTCAATATGTCACCCAATCCCAAACGGGTCCCTTCTGGACTTCAATTTTATCCGACCCTCGGTGTTTGTCACAGTGGTTGTCTTAATATAATCTTGTCACAAATACGATGATTGAGCCTATGAGTCCCATACCATTCTGCTTTATGTGTCAATTTCTTTTTCTCTAGCCTCTTTGGGGTAGCCTCGTACTTTCACCAAAAGCTACACCTACGGTCTATTTCAGACTAGGTCATGGTATAAATTGTCCTAGTAAGTCACGTGTCCTAGTGGGGTTGAGTCTAACTCATTAACTAAGGTATTATCTAAAAAGATCTTTGTAGCCGGAGGTATTCTCTGCTGGGGGCAGGGTTCGCCGCAGGCTACAAAAGAAAACTTAACGCTCGTAAAGAGATTTGACTAAGAAGATTCAGTTAAAAGTGGACCTTTTTCAATGTGATTCCCATATGGGCACACCACTGCTTCCGCTGCTTAGTTTGTCCTCAAACTAAACTCGCGCGGGGTGGCCCAGGGTTTGTGGACTTCTTTTCTTTGGATCGAGGTTTGCTCTGATACCACTTGTAAGACCCCATTTTTTTTTGCAGAAACCACCGGGTCTTAGGCCCAGAACCGCCGTTTTGCGGTGCACCTTCACTCGGGAAGGTCGCCACCACAAAACGCCGATCCTGCCGGCCGAATCGATCACGAAGAAAAGTACAATAAAGAGAAGGCAAGTCTACATAATCACATGAATTAAAACCATAGAGGTAAATGTCCACTAACAATAACTGAATAAGAAAGAGGTAACAAGGGTTACAAAATATAAGAGCTCTTGCCCTGTACATCATTTCCTCACTACAAGATCACTCGCGGAAGCTAACTCCTAAGTAAGCTAAAGTTAACCGTCACAGACACTGAGACTGAAGCACTCTGACCAGGCTGACCCATCCCTGTAGATCCCGTGCTCCACTGGTGCTGCAACACTGGATGCTTCTTCTTCTTCGGCCTACGATCACTGCCTCGCAATCCACGTCTACGTCTTCGCCGTCGGTCTCCTGATCGCTGTGCCGTAGGGGTTCCACTCATCATGGGACATCTGACCCGAGTATGTCCTGGCTGGTGACAATGGTAGCATGGCCGTGGGATCCACCACGTCGGATCCTGCTGTACCTGTTCCTTGAAGGGTGCTGCATCTCCTCGAACTCCTAAAATGATAAGGTCCACCGACCGTCAGTCATAAAGACTCAGCCAATTCCCCACCCCTCCCCCAATGGCTCCTAGGCACCGTGCGGGAGGATGAAGCGGTGGACAGCAAGGGGTAAAAACAAGAGCAGGTGACGGCGGAACTAGAGCTACACAGGTGTATACATATATATGAAGCATGGCAACAAGTATATAGAGAACAGTAAGCAGCAAGTAAAGTAATATAAAAGTAACCATTGATTTATAGGAATGCCCATACAAACCTATAGACCAAGGGGTCGTTTAGCAGGGCCTACCGTATAAGAAGTCCCATAACCGACTTATACGTTAGGGGTAGGTTGAATGCAATGTTTATGCTATGACATGCAGGGTATGCTGTTATGCTATGTTCATACAAGTGCAACTCACCCACCACGACTCTATGCGCATAGACCTTTAGTTCCCCCTTTTTGGAGCGAGCTAGACTCCCAGGATACTCCCGTAGTGGCAAACGGAAGCGGTGGGTTGGGCCCCGCCCACCTCTAGGTTGGCATTCACACTACCCAACCTAGACCTATTGTACGCCTCCACTATACCCGCGGAGCGTCTGCGTACTCTTGCTGACTGGACCGCCAGACTATCAAGGCTAAGTGTAAAACCACACTCGCCGAGTCAACGTATTGACGTCGGTGTGAACGACCGTCCAATACCGAAGACCCACCACCTTCAGTGCACATGCAACATGTTCTACTTTCTATCTCTGAGCCATGAGTTCCCCGGGCTAACCCGCCCGCCATCAATAACCTTCCGAGCCAAAAGCTCCCCGGGCTAACCTGCCCGTCATCAATAACCTTCCGAGCCAAAAGCTCCCCGGGCTAATCTGCCCGTCCTCAATAACCTTCCGAGCCATAAGCTCACCAGACAAACTAGTCTGCTGCAACAACCACCGAGCCCACCGCTCGGACAACCAATCCAACTAAACTTCCGTAACCACAGGGTGTGGATGAGTGTGTTATTAGTTAATCTTGTACAATGTCTTCTCCTATGAGTTAGGGTTAGTCTTGGACTTCCCGAGGGTTACCCTGTGAGGGGCTCGCTACGGTACTAGGAACCACTACGGGATGACACCCCGAAGTTCCCATTCCCAAGACACTTAATGTCTTTAGTTACTACCCATAAGAAACCCTCTTAACATTTCACCCGGTCTAAACCTAAGAGCTTTTAGGTCCTAATAGACAAAAGATGATCTTTCGTCATCCACAGGACGACCTACCCCAAGGATGGCACCCCACCACCCTAGGACCCATCAAACCTTAATTCTCTCCAAGGGTCCTCTCATATCCATATAATTACCATTAGGCCCTCACTTTCCAATCAATATGATCCAATTTGGCCTACAACCCCAAAATTGCCAATTTGCTAAACGCAGACCATCCTCAACGCTTTGATGCTCATGAAGGGGAGTACACTAAATACTCGATCCTATGATTCAACAATTTTATTGGAGGTCCATACTACGTATTTAAGACCAAATCCAGAGCTTCATAATTTTCCAAATAATAATAGTATTTAAATCATTTTTTTCCAAAATATCACTTCCTAAGGTTTGAACTGCAAGTATGCTTTCCTGACATCCAATGCCTGCCTAAATTTTTACATAAATAAAGGGTACCTAAAAATCAGTAGTCATGAAATCTTAGGGAAATACTGCAAGATTTACTATTTTTAAAAATTCCAAAACTCATTTATTACCAATAAATTCCAAAGGAGGTACCCTCATATGGACTCCCAATCTTATGCAAATTCATACAGTGGTGAATCATACTAAAATATTCAGGTCTACCAAGTTTGACCACATAACACAGAAGTTACTTTTGTAATTTCCTCAAAGGATATATTTGTAAATAATTCCAAAATGAACTAGAGATACCAAAAATATTAATCCATAAATTATGAGAAAATTACAGTGGGTACATATTGGTATGAAAAGACATCCTGCAAAGTTTCATGCAATTACAGTAATTTAACACCCTAATATTGATCCTCCCAAAAGTTGTCTACAATATGGAATATTACACTTGAACCCCAAAAAGTCTTCTCATGGTCTAACAGATTCTTCCAGAGATCAATAGCATTAAAACCAAGTTTGTGACAGAAAATGGTAAACCATTAAGTAATATTTCTCCCTAAAACCCAAAACCCTAATTATTTACAAATCTACCCAAGGGTTTATTACCTAGGTTTGACAACTCCAAACCTCTTCAAATTCACAAGGGAGGCTCCTCTGGTCACTAGGACCTACCATACAAAATCTTAGGTCAAACCAATAATGTTTGACCCCACTCCCTTCATTGACCTCTAATTGCACCCCATTAGGGTTTAACCTAGGGTTAGGGTCTAAACTTCTCCAAATCCACCCAAACTTCTTGTGAGGGTATCCTATCACTTATAAAAGTCAGAGGAGTCCAATACATCCCTCTCCAAGGACAAACTCCCATATGTCCTTCACAACCCCAAATTCCACTCCATAGGGGTCAACCCTATGACCTTGAGCAAAACAACTCCAATGCTCACCAAACCCTTCATGGGGTCTCAACTTCATCCCACTGATCTTCCTAAGAAGTATCAAGTCTCAAAAGACCTTATTGGCCAAAGATTCTCTACTTGGCTATTTGCACCCCAAGGTGCTCTTACTCCAAGTCCTAGGGCAAACCAACTCCTCATGACCTCATAACTTTCTCAGAGGTGATTTGGGTGCCCAAAAGGGCAGTGGCTAAAGTCCCACTCCATTAGGAGGTAATTTGACCATGAAACATTCCAATTAGCCCTCATTCACAAAATTCCCTTTAAAGGACAAAACTTTGGCCTAATGATTACCTAACCAAAAGAACTCCAAATGAGTTGATACTTTAACCAGGGGCTTTACATGTCCCTAATAACATCCCACCAAAGTTTGGTGGAGATTGGAGGTCATTTGACCCTCCAATTAAATTGTGCAAGGATTATTAAATTTCTACAAAAACTTTAGGAAAAAGTTCTCCAAAAATTCTCATTTTTGGATATGACATAGCCCTAGGTATGACTCACCACTGGTCCAAATCTCAAGTCATTTGGACAAGTGGTTTGGTGTGGGCATCCATTCAAAGTTTATTCAAACTTTGCACTAGAATGAGTGCTGAGGTCAAACCAGGGCTCCAAATTGAGTGAAGTCAATTTTGTATGACTCTAGGGGTCAAGGCCTACAACTTTCATGTTGGGCACTTTTTCTATAGAGGGCTCTATATATTTTCTATAATTAAAATAAGAAAACTGCATATAAACTACTATTAATAATTATATATATATAACAGATTTTGTTTTATTATGCAGGATCGGACGGCGCCCGGTTATCGTCCCCGATAAACCTGCGGCTGGGATTGCCCGCGCCTGGGCATCTTGCGAGCCTATTTCCGGCCACCGGAGGTCATTCCCGGCCAAACCCCCAAGCCACCACCATTGTGGGGGTCGGGGCTGTCGATTGCCGGTGACAGGGCGGCCGGAGGTGGCCGGAGTTGGTCCCCCGAATCTCTCGTTTTTCGGCCAAGAACATATAAAAAATCCGAATGGAGGGGCCTCCAATCTTAATCGATTTTGAAATGGGAATAGATGAGATCTATCCAGAGGAGAAGAGATGGAGAAGTGGACCTGAGTGGTGGCCTGAAGTCGCGTCGGTGGTCATTCTTCCATGGCCGGCCGCCATTTTTCCCAAGCTCTGCAACCACCACTTAGGAGGGCTCGACTCCTTCTGAAAACAGGGGGTTTTTCCTCCTCTCCGGCTTCTAAAGGTGCTTAAGAAGTCAATTGGGGGAGGGGAAGAGCCATGGCATGAATTGCCATTAATGGCCATGAAGAGGGAATTTCGGCCATTGTGAAACTCCTTGGCATTCACCTCTGGGAGGCCGGGAAACGGCTGGAACCTTCTCCCCTTCCCTTGGGGAGTCGAATCCAGCCATTAATGGGGAGGAA
This sequence comes from Dactylorhiza incarnata, assembly GCA_033032865.1. Lineage (NCBI taxonomy): Eukaryota > Viridiplantae > Streptophyta > Magnoliopsida > Asparagales > Orchidaceae > Dactylorhiza > Dactylorhiza incarnata. The sequence continues at coordinate 5,314,941 of JAWHQI010000043.1, forward strand.
TGGGGGGGTTTCATCTTCCTCCATTGATGGCTTCATTTCTCTCTCTCCTCCACATTGGATTTTCTCCCTCCTAGTCATCAAGGCCGACTCATTTCTCTCTCCTGGGTTAATTAGCAGTCAAGGGTGCTGGTCAAGTGGTCAATTTGGGCTTAGCCCAAAGGGATTGGGCTAGATTCAAGAGTTTTGACCTAAATTGGGCAATTTTGACTTTTGGTCAAATTGGCCAATTGGGTGACCCTAGGATGGGGCTTTTGGGTCCCTTGGATTCCAAATTAGGTTTAGAAACTATTGGTGGGGTCAATTTGGTCACATGAGTCTTGGTTGACCCAATTCAAGTTGATTTGACCAAAACAGGCTAAGTTGACTTTTGTCAAATTGAGCCCTAGGGTTGACCCAGTCAAGGGGCTTTTTGGTCCACTGGGTCCCCTATGACATGATAATACTAAGGGTAGGGTCAATTTACTATTGAGATGGTCAATTTGGGTACTTTGAGAAGAAATGCCATTTTTGACCTAAAGGGGCATTTTGGTCAATTTGCACTATTGGGGGTCCCATGATGGGGCTTTTGGGTCTACTAGGTCTCTTATAGTATTCTAGACCTAGGAGTGTGACCAATTTGACATGGTGAGGGTTGATTGGCTCTTCATAGGCTACTTTGACCAATTTAGGGTTAGAGTTGACTTTGGTCAATTTGGCCTCTTTGGTTGACCCCAATGGGCCCTTGGTGCCCTGAGGGGACCCCTAAAGGGTTAGGGATGCTATGGTGGGGTCAATTGATCAAGTTGAGGTCCTAAGTCCAACCCTAAGCTTGGTTACTGGAAATTGCTATTTGCAGACCAAGGTGGTTTTCTTCTTCTCACCTCAATTCACAAGGCCTTGGGCTCTTCTTATGGTTTTGTCATGACAAAACCAACTTAGGGGTCTAGCTGCCTGGGGGATGTTACATTGAATGCCTTATGCTCGCGACTATGAACTCTGAGCTTCAAAAGCAACATGAGAACATGAGTTGTTATGAGATGGTTGGGCACCTGAAGAAAATGTTTCAAGGGCAAGCTCGCCAAGAGAGGTTCGATATATCCAGGGCGTTATTTCTGTGTAAGATGGGAGCTCGAGACCCAGTAGGAACTCACGTACTCAAGATGATTGGGTATATAGAGAGCCTTGAAAGACTGGGGTTTCCTTTGAGCCAAGAGTTGGCCACTGATCTGATCCTGCAATCGTTGCCGGACAGTTACGAGCAGTTTGTCTTAAATTACAATATGAATGAAATTGACAAGACACTGCCCAAGCTCCTAGGCATGTTAAGAATTGCCGAGATCAATATGAAGAAGACCAAGCCTGCTAGCCCCATACTGATGGTGCATAAAGGCATGGGCAAGGTCAAGGGAACCAAGAAAACTAAGGTAGGACCTAAGTCACATCTTGATCCCAAGTCTTCAGCACTAAAAAAGAAAGGATTGGCTAAGGAAGGGAAGTGTCACCATTGTGGTAAGGCAGGGCAGTGGAGGAGGAACTGTCCTCAGTATCTAGAAGATCTGCAGAAGAAGAAGGGAAGTATGACTTCCACTTCAGGTATTTTCGTTATAGAAATAAACCTTTCTGCTCCTTCATCCTGGGTATTGGATACCGGATGTGGTTCTCACATTTATATAAATGTGCAGGAACTGAGAAGGAGAAGAATGCTGGGTAAAGGGGAGGTAGACCTGCGCGTCGGGAATGGAGCAAGAGTTGTTGCTGTCGTCGTTGGTGTTTACTGTCTTTCTTTGCCCACAGGGCTTGTAATAGAACTTGATAATTGTTATTATGTTCCGGCCATAACTAGAAACATTATTTCTATTTCATGTTTGGACATGATTGGTTTTTCTTTCGTAATTAAGAACAATTGTTGTTCTATTTATAAGAATGATGTTTGTTATGGCGTTGCCCAAATGTTTAATGGTTTATATGTTTTGAACTTAGACCATCCGATCTATAACATAGAAATTACTAAAAGACTAAAAACAAATGACTCGAATCCTACGTACCTTTGGCATTGTCGCTTAGGCCATATAAACGAGAAACGCATATCCAAGCTCCATAAAGATGGACTACTGGACTCATTTGATTATGAATCATTTGAGAGATGCGAATCATGTTTATTAGGCAAGATGACGAAAGCTCCTTTCACTAGTCGTAATGAGAGGGCTAATGATCTCTTGGGTATAATACATAGTGATGTATGCGGACCCATGAGTTCTATGGCTAGAGGTGGGTTCTACTACTTCGTTACATTTACTGATGATTTCAGTAGATTCGGATACGTGTTTCTTATGAAGAACAAATCCGAGACCTTTGAAAAGTTCAAAGTGTTTAAGAATGAAGTAGAAAACCAACTGGGAAAAAGGATAAAAGCACTCCCATCTGATCGAGGTGGCGAATATCTGAGTCATGAGTTTCGTGATCATCTGAAAGAGTGTGGTATTGTATCACAGCTCACTCCGCCCGGAACACCTCAACATAATGGTGTTTCTGAGAGGAGGAATCGTACCTTGTTAGACATGGTGCGATCGATGATGAGTCATGCAGATTTGCCCGTTTCCTTTTGGGGATTTGCTTTAGAGACTGCTGCTTTCACACTAAATCGAGTTCTAACGAAAACGGTTCTAAAGACACCATATGAGATATGGACTGGGAAGCGTCCTAGTATGTCGTTCATCAAGATTTGAGGCTGTGAGGCATACGTGCGACGTCAAATGCCTGACAAGCTGGAACCCAAATTAGATAAATGTTATCTCGTGGGGTATCCTAAGGAAACCAAAGGATACTACTTCTACTTACCGTCTAAGGGCAAAGTGTTTGTCGCAAGGACTGGTGTCTTTTTGGAGAAAGAGTTCTTATCCAGAAAGACTGCAGAGGTAGAACTTGAAGAAGTTCAAGAGCCACAAACAATGAACGAACCAGAATTGGAACCTGAGCAAGGACTACAAGAAGTTGTAGCTGGAGAGCCTGCTCAAGAAACACAAGTCCTACGTAGATCTGGTAGACCAAGATTTGAGCCTGAGAGATATGGATTTCTCATGACTCAAATAGGTAATGTGTTGCTTATGGATCATGATGATGAGCCTGCAACCTACCAAGAGGCTATGAATGGAACTGACTCCGAGAAGTGGCTTGAGGCCATGAAATCTGAAATGAACTCCATGTACACAAACCAAGTTTGGACCTTGGTGGAACCACCTGAAGGGGTACGACCCATATGGTGCAAGTGGGTCTTCAAGAAGAAGACCGACATGGATGGGAATGTACAGACATTCAAAGGCCGACTGGTGGCTAAAGGTTTCAGGCAATTTCATGGTATTGACTATGATGAGACCTTTTCCCCTGTGGCCATGGTCAAGTCCATCAGAATTCTACTTGCTATTGATGTGTATTATGACTACGAGATCTGGCAAATGGATGTCAAAACGGCTTTCCTTAATGGAAACCTCCTTGAGGAAGTGTATATGACACAACCCGAGGGTTTTGTATCTCCAGATGAAACCACTAAAATATGCAAGTTGAATCGATTCATTTATGGATTGAAGCAAGCTTCTCGAAGTTGGAATCTGCGTTTTGATGAGAAGATCAAAGAGTTTGGTTTCATCAAGAAAGAAGATGAGCCTTGTGTTTACAAGAAGATTAGTGGGAGCATTGTTGTCTTCCTGATATTGTATGTAGATGATATACTGTTGATCGGGAATGACATTCCGACCCTGCAAGTTGTTAAGAACAACCTAGGGAATTGCTTTTCTATGAAAGACTTGGGTGAAGCGACTTACATACTTGGTATTAAGATCTATAGAGATAGATCGAAGAAGTTGCTGGGTTTGACCCAGAGTACATACATTGACAAGGTGTTGAAACGGTTCAACATGCTTGAGTCCAAGAAAGGATTCTTACCCATGTCACATGGTGTGAGTCTCTCTAAGGACCGGTGTCCAAAATCTTTGGAAGATAAGGACCGCATGAAGTTGATTCCATATGCTTCGGCAATTGGATCAATCATGTATGCAATGTTATGTACTCGACCCGATGTCTCATATGCTTTAAGCATGACTAGCAGGTATCAGTCTTATCCGGGTGAAGGTCACTGGATCGCAGTCAAGAATATCCTAAAGTACTTGAGAAGGACTAAGGATACATTATTGGTGTTTGGTGGAGAGGAAGAGCTCGTTGTAAAGGGTTACACGGATGCAAGCTTCCAAACTGACAGAGATGACTCAAATTCACAGTTAGGTTTTGTGTTTTGCCTTAATGGAGGAGCTGTAAGCTGGAAGAGTTCCAAGCAAGAGACAGTTGTTGATTCTACGACTGAGGCCGAGTATATCGCTGCAGCGAATGCGGCGAAGGAGGCTGTATGGATTAGGAAATTCATCAGCGAGCTTGATGTAGTTCCTAGCATTGTTAATCCCGTAGTTCTCTACTGTGACAATAACGGTGCAATTGCACAAGCCAAGGAACCTAGATCTCATCAGCGCTCCAAGCACAAACTTCGGCGCTTCCATCTTATTCGAGAGATTGTCGATCGAGGAGATGTGAGCATATGCAGAGTATCGACTGAAGAAAATATAGCGGATCCACTGACAAAGCCTCTTGCGCAAAAGAAGCATGATGGTCATGTTAGATCAATGGGTATTAGATACCTGAATGATTATCTTTAGTGGGAGCCTCGTGGATTGCATATTTGTTGGTTGTTTGTTCATTGGATGAATTGTAATATGTACTATGTATTTCATTTTATATTTATGGCAAATTCTTTTATTATGTCATTTATATCTGTCTGATAAGATTAATTAGCATAATATATGCCCTTAGAGTGTTTGCTTCCATAGGAATTCAAGTACGTGACTTGAATATGAGAGCATATGTTCATAAGAAGCTTCATTCTTAAATGGTCCATGGTCGAGGTATCATCCTAGAAATTTAGGGCGAGGATGAGACCATAAGACTAGCATGTGCGTTGACTGATGACCGGTTCTCACAGGTCATGATATTGTGATATCAAGTCATCACATGGGTACTTGTTAAGAACAAGTTGTACTGGACAGACCCCCCGTGAGACTACTTTGTGGATTGTTATATGAACGTGTCACAAGTAGGTTTCAAGTGACAATGGTATTTGTGGTCCTTTGACCTGAAGTCATAGCATTCATCAGGTGAGGAAGAGCGTACTTTGATGCCATCTAAAGTCTTCTCTTGAGAAAGGTTGACGATAAGGGTGGTTGTTGGGTATGTTACGAATCATTTGGATGTTTGTGTGTGAGAAGAAATGAGATTTGTCCTCCTGTATGACAGGAGTTACATCCATGGGCCCCTTGATGGAATGAGACTGAGAAATGCATGGTCATGCTTGGTTGAGTCAATATATGATATTGAGCTCACCAATTTTCAGACAGTCTATTCTGGATCAAGAAACTAGGATTGAACGATTATGAGGGTGTCACGGTTCATGCCTCTAGTTCTATCCGGATGTAAAGGACAAAGGGACATGACAACACTGATACATTGGTCATGACAGGCTTATATGAGTTATGAACTCTTATTGCTTGGGTAACAATGATGTATTCCTAGATGCCGCTCATTGTTTGTGAGACTTTTGTTGATACTTTGTGATCAAGTGGGAGACTGTTGGAGTTTCTGAGGTGCTCTCAAAGCAATCAATAGTTAGTCTTGCTGCCAACGCAATATGAGCCTATAGGGTCGCACATAAAAGCGTTTGGAGAAATTGGAGAAAGGATTGTGTTGGCCTTACTCATATTGGATATGAGTGAAGGACCAATCCTGTTATTGCTTGGAATCAAGTTGAGAATGTCTCAAAAGGGAAATCGTTTAAAGTGTTTAAACGAACGGATTTACACTAGATAATTCGGCTAAAGGCATTAACCGAATTCGGCTAAAGGGTTTAGACGAATTCGACTAATGGCAAATTCGGCTAAAGGGTTTCGCCGAATTTATATATATAGTCGAATTCGTCGAATTCAGTTATAGTGAATAGCCAAATTTATATATAGTCGAATTCGTCGAAATGGTTTCGCCGAATTCGGTTATAATGATTAGTCGAATTCGGTTAATGTGATTAGTCGAATTCGGCGAATGTAAATCTGGACGGATTTTCTTTTGGTCTGCGGATAGCCTTTCCTATACCTTGCGTATATAAAGGCATGCGATTAGGTCTTCGATACACACAGTTTTATGACTTGATCTTTCCGCTAAGATGAGAACTGCCGACCGGAACCGTTCCGCGCGAGGGCACGTTCTTCCGTCCGCCGATCGTCCTTCCGCCGCCGCTTGTCGTCGCCATCAGTCGCCGCCTCCCCTGGATCGGATCTAGCAGTCCTTGGGGACGTTGAGAGCATCCTTCTCCAACCTAGTTCTTGTGCGACAAGAAGCTAGGGTTCTTCATCGCTTGTGTGGACTTCTGTAGAGGGATCGATCTATTTCGATCCTTGAAGAACTCAAAGGCAGATTTCTGATTTCATCTTGGAGCACCTTGGTTGAGTATTGACTCAATCACGCAAAGGTATATTGTATTTGCTTTGCTTATTCTCTTGAATCATGAAAACCGCAAGATCCGTTGATCTCTTTTTGGGTTGTTCTTGTTCATTTCCGCTGCGCATATTTGATATGTCATCCCTTATGAAGGGATACAGAAAACCCAACAAAAAGGACGCAACACCTTCCAGGAGCCCAGCTCAACTGGAGGTGGAGAAAAGGACTCAACACCTTCCAGGAGCTTAGCTCAACTGGAGGTTGGAAAACACTAAACACCTTCCAGGAGCCCAACTCAACTGGAGGTGGGGAAAAACTAAACACCTTCCAGGAGCCCAGCTCAATCGGGGGTGGAGAAAAAGACTCAACACCTTCCAGGAGCCCAGCTCAACTGGAGGTGGGGAAAAACTCAACACCTTCCAGGAGCCCAGCTCAACTGTGGGTAGAGAAAAAAGACTCAACACCCTCTAGGAGCTCAGCTCAACTGGAGGTGGAGAAAAGGACTCAATACCTTCCTGGATCCCAGCTCAACTGGAGGTGGAGAAAAAGACTCAACAACCTCCAGGAGCTCAGCTCAACTGGAGGTGGAGAAAAGGACTCCACACCATCCAGGAGCCCAACTCAACTGGAGGTGGAGAAAGGGACTCAACACTTTCCAGGATCCTGACTCAACTGGAGGTGGAGAAAAGGACTCGACACCTTCCAGGAGCCCTACTCAATTGAAGGTGGAGAAAAGGACTCCATACTTTCCAAGAGCCCAGCTCAACTGGAGGTAGAGAAAAGGACTCAACACCTTCTATGAGCCCAACTCAACTGGAGGTGGATAAAGGGACTCAACACCTTACAGGAGCCTGGCTCAACTAGAGGTGGAGAAAAAGACTCGACACCCTCCAGGAGCCCGGCTCAACTGGAGGTGGAGAAAAGGACTCCACACCTTCCAGGAGCCCAGCTCAACTGGAGGTGAAGAAAGGGATTCAACACCTTCCAGGAGCCCGACTCAATTGGAGGTGGAGAAAAGGACTCGACACCCTCCAGGAGCCCAACTCAACTGAAGGCGAAGAAAAGGACTCCACACCATCCAGGAGCCCAGCTCAACTGGAGGTGGAGAAAAGGACTCAACACCTTCCAGGAGCCCAGCTCAACTGGAGGTGGAGAAAATGACTCAACACCTTCCAGGAGCCCAACTCAACTGAAGGTGGGAAAACACGCAACACCTTCCAGGAGCCCAACTCAACTGGAGGTGGGGAAAAACTAATCACCTTCCAGGAGCCCAGCTCAACTGTGGGTGGATAAAAAGACTCAACACCATCCAGGAGCCCAGCTCAACTGGATGTGGGGAAAAACTCAACACCTGTAACAGTACTGGCCAGGACCGTCAACACATGACCTACAAGCCCAGTACCGCCGGCACCGACAGCCCAGGACCGTCAACAGACCTACTGGCACCGCCGGTTCAGCCTCACCCAAACGGGTTAACCACAAGCCTGCAGGCCGTGCACCCCAACCCCTCTCTGGCCCACCACAGGGCCCAGCGGGTTGTTGGAGACATACAGTCTCCCTTCGGTGAGAAGTGAGCCAGTTAAGCGGCGACACGTGGACTTCCCAGGAGGTCACCCATCCCGTGACTACTCCAGCCCGAGCACGCTTAACTACGGAATACTTTCACTTCTCATCACCAACTGAAGGGAGCTCAGTTGGTGATGAGAAGTGAAAGTATTCCGTAGTTAAGCGTGCTCGGGCTGGAGTAGTCACGGGATGGGTGACCTCCTGGGAAGTCCACGTGTCGCCGCTTAACTGGCTCACTTCTCACTGAAGGGAGACTGTATGTCTCCAACAACCCGCTGGGCCCTGTGGTGGGCCAGAGAAGGGTTGGGGTGCACGGCCTGCAGGCTTGTGGTTAACCCGTTTGGGTGAGGCTGAACCGGCGGTGCCAGTAGGTCTGTTGACGGTCCTGGGCCGTCGGTGCCGGCGGTACTGGGCTTGTAGGTCATGTGTTGACGGTCCTGGCCAGTACTGTTACAAAAAGTGCACTTTTTTGTAACAGCCCAGGCCCATCTAGTCCTGGACTGTTAAGCGCCGGCCCGACAAGTCCGAGCGCCCGGGCTGCAGTTTTTTTTGTAACAGCCCAGGCCCATCTAGTCCTGGACTGTTAAGCGCCGGCCCGACAAGTCCGAGCGCCCGGGCTGCAGCCCGCTTAGCACACCCCAACCCTTCTCTGAGCCTGTTTCTCAGCTACAGCGGGGTGTTGGAGACGGGCATCGAAGACCCGACCTCCCTTGATAAGGAACCTTCAACAGTCCTCATCACCAACTGAGCTAGCTGAGAAACAGGCTCAGAGAAGGGTTGGGGTGTGCTAAGCGGGCTGCAGCCCGGGCGCTCGGACTTGTCGGGCCGGCGCTTAACAGTCCAGGACTAGATGGGCCTGGGCTGTTACAACACCTTCCAGGAGCCCAGCTCAACCGGGGGTGGAGAAAAAGACTCAACACCCTCTAGGAGCTCAGCTCAACTAGAGGTGGAGAAAAGGACTCAACACCTTCTAGGAGCTCAGCTAAACTAGAGGTGGAGAAAAATACTCAACACCCTCCAGGAGCTCAGCTCAACTGGATGTGGAGAAAAGGACTCAACACCTTCCAGGAGCCCAGCTCAACTGGAGGTGGAGAAAAGGACTCAACACCTTCCACGAGCCCAACTCAACTGGAGGTGGAGAAAAAGACTCAACACCTTCCAGGAGCTCAGCTCAATTGGAGGCGGAGAAAAACTCAACACCTTCTAGGAGCCCAACTCAACTAGAGGTGAAGAAAAGGACTCAACACCTTACGGGAGCCCAACTCAACTTGAGGTGGAGAAAAGGACTCAACATCTTCCACGAGCCCAACTTAAATGGAGGTGGAAAAATGACTCAACACCTTCCAGGAGCCCAGCTCAACTGGAGGTGGGAAAAAACTCAACACCTTCCAGGAGCCCATCTCAACTGGAGGTGGAGAAAATGACTTAACACCTTCCAGAAGCCCAACTCAATTGGAGGTGGAGAAAAGGGTCTCAGGGACTTCTTTCTAAAACCTCTTATTCCAAGCTGTCACCCGAGAGGTCTACCCACCCTGCCAGCTAGTGAGAGCCCGATCAGTGGAATCATCTTGGGGACTTTCACAAATATTCCTTCCTTGCCTCTCTGAGAGGTCAACCTGCCCTACTGGCTAGTGGGTACCCGGTCGGCAGAACTATCTCGGGGCTCTCAATCAATAATAGAACCTCATGTCTCTCGAGTGAGTTATCAGGCCAATAGCTTATCAATTCGTCCGCATCAGGATAGGTTCGCTCGCCAAATATGAGGGTTGTACACTAATGGTACGTAATGAAACCAATATTCTACCCAACAAAGAAATCAACACCAATAGCGCGGTCGATTGAGAACTTTAGTTTGGAATGATGGGTTGATATTATCTTTCAGTGTTATGCCTTGAAATTTGAGTAGGACTGCTAGAGGAAGCTCAAACTTTCAACTTACTTCCAATGAACTTAGATTTCATCAAGCTTTTGTCAAATATACTTCTAAAGTTGACGCAGTCACCTCCGTGAAATGATTCAGAAGTTGTGAGAGGATAACACACGACTTTAGAGTTGGGTGCAGAGTCTGGAGCAAGATGACGAACGCCACATGAAAAGGATTAAAGACCTCCCTGCTAAGGCGGAGAGGAGTTTCCCGAGAAGCAGTCACAACCTCCTCCAACTACTCAAAGACCTTCAACAACTGTCATGACTCCAGATCAACAAGCTCTGAGAGGGTCGCCATGAGAATTCACGCACTGCTCGCACAAGCTACCACCCACATGGCACAAGCGTCAGTTATTCTAACTCCGTTAACTAACACAGCTGCGCACATTTGGGCACAGAGCGCAATGAGAGAAAATATGCTCCTTATGTATGTTACTGAATGTTCGACTTATTGCATATCAACAAAGAATTGTTTGCAAATGTTTTGCTTCTTTTATGCGGTGCCTGAGAATAATGCTCTGAATCTTGTGAAACCGTAATCTTTGCAGATATTTTGATTTCCTGTATTTTGCTATGTTAGTTAAAATTTTAAATAGTGTGCTCGAGTACTTACTTGAGTGTGCGCGGGCTCTATTCAGTATGACGTTTTGACTTCCCTTATATTTTTTTATAAAGAGACCATTACTCCATTCATTATTTACTTCTAATGTTTTGAGCTCTTTAACCGAGTGCCCACGAGAACGTTATGCATGCCAAACATGAGTCATAAAGGAAAAACAGAAGCCCGACAAATGTTTCTTAAATCATAGTTTCGAGATCGCGTAACGTTGCCATCTGGTGTTCATGATTTGTACATTGATTATGAGTGATAATGCTTTATACTATCGCTGTTCCAAGTATTTGCTATATCCAGGGGCGGATTTAGAGGAGGGCCAAAGAGATACTTGTCCCTATAATTTTTTGAGATTTAGGGTCCGTTTGGTTCGGCTTTTTACCTCCGGTGTGGCAGGAACGGAACTGAGGTATGGCTATAAGCAGCGTTTGGCGCTGCTGATGGACTGAAACAGAGATTTTTAATAACCTATGTTTCTTTGTATAGGTGCGACGAAATTCTTCTCCCCAGTCCAGCCGCGTCGGAACCCGCGTTAGGTTTTCCTCTCCCCCGCGATTCTCGCCTCTCGCGTGTCCTCGACGCCGATTTCGCCGTCCCTCCTCACCGCCGGTGCCTCCTCTCGCCTTCTCGCGTCGTGTCGACGCCAGTCACGCCGCCCCTCGTCGTCGATTGCTTCTCTCTCGTCGCCGCCACTTCTCCTCGTCTGTCTTTCTGCAAGCCGTCGCCTCTCCAGTTTCAACAGTCGACGTCGTCGTCTCCTCTCTCGTTCCCTGCTACCAATATTAGGTATATCTCCTCCCTTTTTCAATTTTTATGGATTTTTAAAAAATTTATAGCTTTGCATTTGTCATTTTTTGGGGGATTGTTATATGTGTGTGTGTGTGATGATGGTGTTATATGTGTGTTTGTTTGTGTGATGATTGGATGAATGTGTGTGTGTGTGGTTATGTGTGTTTTTGTTTGTGTGTAGATGTGTGTGTGTTTTCTTATATAATTGTGTGTGTTTGTGTGTTTTCTTATATGAATGTGTGTGTGTGTGTTTTGTTATGTGTGTGCTATATGTTGTATGTGTGTGTGTGTGTTTGTATGTGTGTGTGTGTTATTTGTGTGTGTGTATGTGTATGTGTGTTATATTTGTGTTTTATGTTGTGTTATATGTGTATGTGTGTGTGTGTGTGTTTCAATTTTGATGTGTATGTGTTTGTGTGCGTTATATGTGTGTGTGTGTATGTTTGTGTTATATGTGTGTATTTGTATGTATGTGTGTGTGTGTGTTTGTATGTGTGTGTGTATGTTTGTGTTTGTGTGTGTGTATGTTTGTGTTTGTGTTATATGTGTATTTGTATGTGTGTGTGTTATATGTTGTTGTTTGTATGTGTGTGTGTGCGTGTGTTGTATGTGTGTTATATGTTGTTTGTGTGTGTTATGTGTGGGTGTGTATGATTGTGTTTGTGTGTGTGTGATTAATACTGCAGGCGGGGTAGAAGAGATGATCGTGTTGCGTGAAAGTATAGCGCAGTAGTTGTAAGCTTCTAGATCATAAATGGTGGGAAGATTTGTTGGTATTTTTATCTATTGTAGTAACTATTATCAAGATTATGTATTTTATGTGTCGAATTTTTTTTTATCAAAAACTCCGTTTTATTCCCAAACAAAATTTGCAAAACTCAATTTCAATAAGCACTGAAAACTCCATTTTACCCAAACAATTTTTTTGACAAAACTTCATTTCTCAGAAACAGCTCTTTTTCAAAACTTCATTTCTGATCAGCAGCTTTTCATCAGCAACAACCCAACCAAACGCACCCTTACTATAAGCACACCAAAAACTGGTTCCGCACACCTAGCTTGGCTAATCGCACATCAAATCAATTAGTCGCTTGATTTACATCCTGCGGTCCCGCGACTCCCACTCACCGCCTGGCCCGCTTCTTTTGGCAAAAATTTTGGCTTCGTATCCCGTTTCAAAATATGTGTCCGGGAGAAGTATCGTGCTGACAGGTGGCGAAATCACGTAAGAAATAAAAAAAATGATCGCGCAACATATAATTTGATATCCGCGGAGATTAATTGATCTCCATAGAGATCAAATTTGATTTCCGCGGAGATCAATTGATCTCCTCAGAGATCAAATTTGATCTCTGCGAAAATCAAATGCGGAAATCAATTGATCTCCACAGTGATCAAATTTGATCTCTGCGAAAATCAAATTTGATCTCGTGGAGATCAATTGATCTCCAGAGACAAAATTTTAGCAAGAAAAAAATAGATTTTATCTCTCTAACTTCTCTCTTAATTTTGGCATCGTTGTCATTTTCATTTCTGATGATTATTGCTTCCACATCGTAGCCGCATTCATGGAGTACATCACTGTGTAATTTTCGTCTCCGATCTTCACTACCACGAGGCCATAGAAGGCGTTAAAGTTTGCTACAAGAAAAAAAAATAGACTTTATCTTTCTAACTTATCAGCTATGATCTTCATATTGTTCAACAAAAAGTCATGAACATCCTTGAGCCAATTATGCAAATAAGGGCATCTACTAGAACATGGGTAAGACACCACCTACTCAGTTACAAGACACCCCTTACTTAGTTAACATGCATTACGAATGCACCCCTCAGAGAGGGGAGGCTTATTGTACTTATTGTTAGCAATGTAAATTTGGAGGGGAGATTTTGATATTTTTATAAAGTAGTGAAATCATTATTATTATGTTTTATGCAAAATGTCAAAGGAGGTCTGAGTTATTAACCCTTATTTAAAATGAGCAAGGTTAGCCTAGTGTTTATGTACTCAATTTTGTTTATTTTATTTTCTCAATCTTTGGTGATGGTGCCAATATAATCAAATAAAGTCATAGTAGAGCTTTCATCAACATGATAACTGCAGTGGAGATGATTATTACTTCATAATAACCTTATGTACTCAATTTTGTTGATAACCTTAATTATACCTAACAAATTCAGTTGACTCACATAATTGTGCAAGTACCTCACGAATTTGATCACCACTAGAGGGGAAAAAGTTGCATAAATGATGTAAATTCAAAACATTCAATTTCATATCCACTGTTTTACTAACCATATAATCCAATTTACTTTTTAAATCAGTTTTGCATATGATTTTGCTGCGAACCTGTCATCTCACCCGAATGGGGCATACCAAATATTAATGCTATTTCATTGATAGAAAAACATAACTCTTTGGAGCTAAAAGAAAAAAAATATTTCTTGTAGCATCGTAGTACGACATCAGAACATATATTAGAAGTATATTTTGCGGAAGTTAGGGGCTTCTAAAATTTGTAAAGCTCTGACTTTATGCAATATTAACTTCTTTTGTTCATCCAAAATACATATTACTTTACATGCTTGTACACAAACATTTGACAAGTAACATTTTGAATTATAAATGTGTGGTTTGGAGGTATATTTCTTCTTCTCCATGACCCTATAACAAAGTTGCTAAACAACATACATTACATTCTTCTAGAAATAAGTTTTTATCTACATGATATTATGTTTGATTTACGTGATATTATGCTTCGATCTTTATGGAGACTGATTTTGATCTCTACAGAGATCGAATTTGATCTCCATGGAGATCGAATTTGATCTCCATGGCGATCAAATTTGATCTCCATGGCGATCAAATAATGTCACATGTCACAATCATATAACTCCCGGACGAAAATCTCTCTCTGCCCCGGAGCGAAATTTTTCGGACCGGTGCCCGTTTCCAAATCCACGTCCGGGTTTAACATCGTAGCGACACGTGGCGCAATCACAGCGGAATAGAAAATATGGCGTTATTTAAACAAAAAAACGAGAGTGTTCTGCGTTCTTCGGGAGAACGCGAGCTGAACCTTTACCGCCGTCCTGTGCATCAAACCACTGCCCCTTCTTCACTCGATAACCTCTGGCGAATTTGTGTTGAACCTTTACCGCCGTCCTGTGCATCATCGTCGTCACCGGTCGCTACGACAAACATCATCCACAGGTAAGTTCATCATCTGCCTGTTCGCTATTGGTTTAGGGTTTGGCCTGGAGCGTAATGAGGAAGACGATGAGTAAATGAGGAAGACAATGCTTTCTTGTGAGAAATTTTTCGACCCCACCCAGGAGATCAAAATTGATATCCACCCAGGAGATCAATTTTGGTCTCCAGGATATCATTTTTGGTTTCTAGGAGATCAATTTTGGTCTCCACCCTGGAGATCAAAATTGATCTCTCCTGGATCTCCTGTGACTGTGATGATTTCCACCATGTGCTCATTTATGTTTATGTTTATATTTCTGCTTATATTGTATATAAATCTTATAGCCTATAGTGTTGAAGATGATAATGGTTCCTCTTTGTTTGACAGATATAGACGGAAAAAGATGAATGTCGCCATTTCTTAAGTTCTAGGTGTTATTTCTCCAATTTTAGTAGCCAAGTAGCAAATATTATTGATAGACTACTTGAAGAGGAGAAACAACTGTTGAAGGATTTAAATGTCCTTTCCATATTCACTGCTGCAAGGGTACCACAGAACATTCCACTTCTGTATTACTTGATTTCAGTGTATGATGCAAGCAAGAACATTTTTTCCATTGGATCGAGGGAGCTATCATTTACCCCAACTGATTTAGCACTTATTATGGGTCTTCCAAATTTTGGGGAGAACATAGTTATCCTGCAAAAACCTTATGCTGCTAGGACAAAATGTAATTTAAGAAAAGAACTTGTGGAAATGGATAATAGAAGTCGTCCGGTTAACTTGAAATCTCTTCTTTTACATTTATTATGTAATATATTCTTTCCTTCTAGTCTAGAACCAATTCCACAGCTGTATGAGGAGTTGTCGGAGCCAAAAGACTTTCAAAAATATAATTGGCCCCAAGCCATACATTCATACTTAATGAACAGTGTCGGGACTTTGAGGAACAAGCTAGCTCCTACTCCCCGCAACAATATTTATATACGGCCACAAGCATCTTTAGGATATATATACGGATGCTCACATGCATTGATTGTGAGTTTATTATAATTTCAAATCATCGATTTATATATTTATTATAATATAATTTTATGAGGAGTTGTGGGGGCGAGCCGGGAGGCCTCCGGCTCGCCCAGAGCCTTGTGGGGGCGAGCCGGGAGGCCTCCGGCTCGCCCAGAGCCTTGTAGGGGCAAGCCGGGAGGGCCGGGAGGCCTCCGGCTCGCCCAGAGCCTTGTGGGGGCGAGCCGGGGAGGCCGTGAGGCCGCCGGCTCGCCCAGAGCCATGTGGGGGCGAGCCGGGGAGGCCGCCGGCTCGCCCAGAGCCTTGTGGGGGCGAGCCGGGAGGGCCGGGAGGGTCGGGAGGCCTCCGGCTCGCCCAGAGCCTTGTGGGGGCGAGCCGGGGAGGCCGTGAGGCCTCCGGCTCGCGCAGATCCTTGTGGGGGCGAGCCGGGAGGGCCGAGAGGCCTCCGGCTCGCCCAGAGCCTTGTGGGGGCGAGCCGGGGAGGCCGGGAGGCCTCCGGCTCGCCCAGCTCCAAGCCGGGTAGGCGGTCTGCGCTTAGCGTCTCGGAATGACGGGATTTGGCTGTTCGCAGCCCATTTCGAGGGTATTTTGGTAATCTGGCAGACCAATTTTTGGCTATTTGCAGCCCAGATCTTGAAATCCTATAAATAGGACCAAGGGGGCACCATTTGGAGGCATGCTTATCCTAGGCCAACTCTCTCCCTCTCTCTCTCCCCCCAAATCTCTCTAGGGGGTGAGGAGGGCCTCCAGTGGTGCCCAAGCTTAGTAGTGGCTTGGGAGGGGAAGTTCCTTGGGACTTCTGGGTATGTGGCGGGACCTCCCCACTAAGCCCTTTGTCCAGTTCATAGTTTCTCAACCTTCATCCTAGAGCTCTCCCTTGGGGGGAGTAAGTGTTGGTTGCCCCTCAGCTTGCTGAGGGCCCCAAACTCCATAAGAGACCAATTTATTGGTTTCAACAACTCGCACACGGGAGAGTGGTCCACTCGCCCCTCGACGAGTGGGACACTCACCCCACTTGCCCACTCGCCCTTCTGGCGAGTGGGCCACTCGCCCCATCTTGGGCGATGAACGAGTCTAAAAATCGGTTCTAACTTATCAATTCGTCCGCATCTGGATATGTTCGCTCGCCAAATATGAGGGTTGTACACTAATGGTACGTAATGAAACCAATATTCTACCCAACAAAGAAATCAACACCAATAGCGCGGTCGATTGAGGACTTTAGTTTGGAATGATGGGTTGATATTATCTTTCAGTGTTATGCCTTGAAATTTGAGTAGGACTGCTAGAGGAAGCTCAAACTTTCAATTTACTTCCAATTAACTTAGATTTCATCAAGCTTTTGTCAAAGATACTTCTAAAGTTGACGCAGTCATCTCCGTGAAATGATTCAGAAGTTGTGAGAGGATAACACACGACTTTAGAGTTGGGTGCAGAGTCTGGAGCAAGATGACGAACGCCACATGAAAAGGATTAAAGACCTCCCTGCTAAGGCGGAGAGGAGTTTCCCGAGAAGCAGTCACAACCTCCTCCAACTACTCAAAGACCTTCAACAACTGTCATGACTCCAGATCAACAAGCTCTGAGAGGGTCGCCATGAGAATTCACGCACTGCTCGCACAAGCTACCACCCACATGGCACAAGCGTCAGTTATTCTAACTCCGTTAACTAACACAGCTGCGCACATTTGGGCACAGAGCGCAATGAGAGAAAATATGCTCCTTATGTATGTTACTGAATGTTCGACTTATTGCATATCAACAAAGAATTGTTTGCAAATGTTTTGCTTCTTTTATGCGGTGCCTGAGAATAATGCTCTGAATCTTGTGAAACAGTAATCTTTGCAGATATTTTGATTTCCTGTATTTTGCTATGTTAGTTAAAATTTTAAATAGTGTGCTCGAGTACTTACTTGAGTGTGCGCGGGCTCTATTCAGTATGACGTTTTGACTTCCCTTACATTTTTTTATAAAGAGACCATTACTCCATTCATTATTTACTTCTAATGTTTTGAGCTCTTTAACCGAGTGCCCACGAGAACGTTATGCATGCCAAACATGAGTCATAAAGGAAAAACAGAAGCCCGACAAATGTTTCTTAAATCATAGTTTCGAGATCGCGTAACGTTGCCATCAGGTGTTCATGATTTGTACATTGATTATGAGTGATAATGCTTTATACTATCGTTGTTCCAAGTATTTTCTATATCCAGGGGCGGATTTAGAGGAGGGCCAAAGAGATACTTGTCCCTATAATTTTTTGAGATTTAGGGTCCGTTTGGTTCGGCTTTTTACCTCCGGTGTGGCAGGAACGGAACTGAGGTATGGCTATAAGCAGCGTTTGGCGCTGCTTATGGACTGAAACAGAGGTTTTTAATAACCTATGTTTCTTTGTATAGGTGCGACGAGATTCTTCTCCCCAGTCCAGCCGCGTCGGAACCCGCGTTAGGTTTTCCTCTCCCCCGCGATTCTCGCCTCTCGCGTGTCCTCGACGCCGATTTCGCCGTCCCTCCTCACCGCCGGTGCCTCCTCTCGCCTTCTCGCGTCGTGTCGACGCCAGTCACGCCGCCCCTCGTCGTCGATTGCTTCTCTCTCGTCGCCGCCACTTCTCCTCGTCTGTCTTTCTGCAAGCCGTCGCCTCTCCAGTTTCAACAGTCGACGTCGTCGTCTCCTCTCTCGTTCCCTGCTACCAATATTAGGTATATCTCCTCCCTTTTTCAATTTTTATGGATTTTTAAAAAATTTATAGCTTTGCATTTGTCATTTTTTGGGGGATTGTTATATGTGTGTGTGTGTGATGATGGTGTTATATGTGTGTTTGTTTGTGTGATGATTGGATGAATGTGTGTGTGTGGTTATGTGTGTTTTTGTTTGTGTGTATATGTGTGTGTTTTCTTATATAATTGTGTGTGTTTGTGTGTTTTCTTATATGAACGTGTGTGTGTGTTTTGTTATGTGTGTGCTATATGTTGTATGTGTGTGTGTGTGTTTGTATGTGTGTGTGTGTGTGTTGTTTGTGTGTGTATATGTGTGTGTGTGTGTGTTATATTTGTGTTTTATGTTGTGTTATATGTGTATGTGTGTGTGTTTTTCAATTTTGATGTGTATGTATGTGTGTGTTATATGTGTGTGTGTGTATGTTTGTGTTATATGTGTGTATTTGTATGTATGTGTGTGTGTTTGTATGTGTGTGTGTATGTTTGTGTTTGTGTGTGTGTGTATGTGTGTGTTTGTGTTATATGTGTATTTGTATGTGTGTGTGTTATATGTTGTTGTTTGTATGTGTGTGTGTGGTGTGTTGTATGTGTGTGTGTGGTGTGTTGTGTGTGTGTTATATGTTGTTTGTGTGTGTTATGTGTGTGTGTCTGTTTGTATGTGTGTGTGTGTATGATTGTGTTTGTGTGTGTGTGTGTGATTGATACTGCAGGCGGGGTAGAAGAGATGATCGTGTTGCGTGAAAGTATAGCGCAGTAGTTGTAAGCTTCTAGATCATAAATGGTGGGAAGATTTGTTGGTATTTTTATCTATTGTAGTAACTATTATCAAGATTATGTATTTTATGTGTGTCGAAATTTTTTTATCAAAAACTCCGTTTTATTCCCAAACAAAATTTGCAAAACTCAATTTCAAGAAGCACTGAAAACTCCATTTGACCCAAACAGTTTTTTTGACAAAACTTCATTTCTCAGAAACAGCTCTTTTTCAAAACTTCATTTCTGATCAACAGTTTTTCATCAGCAACAACCCAACCAAACGCACCCTTACTATAAGCACACCAAAAACTGGTTCCGCACACCTAGCTTGGCTAATCGCACATCAAATCAATTAGTCGCTTGATTTACATCCTGCGGTCCCGCGACTCCCACTCACCGCCTGGCCCGCTTCTTTTGGCAAAAATTTTGGCTCCGTGTCCCGTTTCAAAATCTGTGTCCGGGAGAAGTATCGTGCTGACAGGTGGCGAAATCACGTAAGAAATAAAAAAAATGATCGTGCAACATATAATTTGATATCCGCGGAGATTAATTGATCTCCATAGAGATCAAATTTGATTTCCGATCAATTGATCTCCACAGAGATCAAATTTGATCTCTGCGAAAATCAAATGCGGAAATCAATTGATCTCCTCAGTGATCAAATTTGATCTCTGCGAAAATCAAATTTGATCTCGTGGAGATCAATTGATCTCTAGAGACAAAATTTTAGCAAGAAAAAAATAGATTTTATCTCTCTAACTTCTCTCTTAATTTTGGCATCGTTGTCATTTTCATTTCTGATGATTATTGCTTCCACATCGTAGCCGCATTCATGGAGTACATCACTGTGTAATTTTCGTCTCCGATCTTCACTACCACGAGGCCATAGAAGGCGTTAAAGTTTGCTAGAAGAAGAAAAAATAGACTTTATCTTTCTAACTTATCAGCTATGATCTTCATATTGTTCAACAAAAAGTCATGAACATCCTTGAGCCAATTATGCAAATAAGGGCATCTACTAGAACATGGGTAAGACACCACCTACTCAGTTATAAGACACCCTTACTTAGTTAACATGCATTACGAATGCATCCCTCAGAGAGGGGAGGTTTATTGTACTTATTGTTAGCAATGTAAATTTGGAGGGGAGATTTTGATATTTTTAAAAAGTAGAGAAATCATTATTATTATGCTTTATGCAAAATGTCAAAGGAGGTCTGAGTTATTAACCCTTATTTAAAATGAGCAAGGTTAGCCTAGTGTTTATGTACTCAATTTTGTTTATTTTATTTTCTCAATCTTTGGTGATGGTGCCAATATATTCAAATAAAGTCATAGTAGAGCTTTCATCAACATGATAACTGCAGTGGAGATGATTATTACTTCATAATAACCTTATGTACTCAATTTTGTTGATAACCTTAATTATACTTAACAAATTCAGTTGACTCACATAATTGTGCAAGTACCTCACGAATTCGATCACCACTAGAGGGGAAAAAGTTGTATAAACGATGTAAATTCAAAACATTCACTTTCATATCCACTGTTTTACTAACCATATAATCCAATTTACTTTTTAAATCAGTTTTGCATATGATTTTGCTGCGAACCTGTCATCTCACCCGAATGGGGCATACCAAATATCAATGTTATTTCATTGATAGAAAAACATAACTCTTTGGAGCTAAAAGAAAAAAAATATTTCTTGTAGCATCGTAGTACGACATCAGAACATATATTAGAAGTATATTTTGCGGAAGTTAGGGGCTTCTAAAATTTGTAAAGCTCTGACTTTATGCAATATTAACTTCTTTTGTTCATCCAAAATACATATTACTTTACATGCTTGTACACAAACATTTGACAAGTAACATTTTGAATTATAAATGTGTGGTTTGGAGGTATATTTCTTCTTCTCCATGACCCTATAACAAAGTTGCTAAACAACATACATTATATTCTTCTAGAAATAAGTTTGTATCTACATGATATTATGTTTGATTTACGTGATATTATGCTTCGATCTTTATGGAGACTGATTTTGATCTCTACAGAGATCGAATTTGATCTCCATGGAGATCGAATTTGATCTTCATGGCGATCAAATTTGATCTCCATGGCGATCAAATAATGTCACGTGTCACAATCATATAACTCCCGGACGAAAATCTCTCTCTGCCCCGGAGCGAAATTTTTCGGACCGGTGCCCGTTTCCAAATCCACGTCCGGGTTTAACATCGTAGCGACACGTGGCGCAATCACAGCGGAATAGAAAATATGGCGTTATTTCAACAAAAAAAACGGGAGTGTTCTGCGTTCTTCGGGAGAACGCGAGCTGAACCTTTACCGCCGTCCTGTGCATCAAACCACTGCCCCTTCTTCACTCGATAACCTCTGGCGAATTTGTGTTGAACCTTTACCGCCGTCCTGTGCATCATCGTCGTCACCGGTCGCTACGACAAACATCATCCACATGTAAGTTCATCATCTGCCTGTTCGCTATTGGTTTAGGGTTTCGCCTGGAGCATAATGAGGAAGACAATGAGTAAATGAGGAAGACAATGCTTTCTTGTGAGAAATTTTTCGACCCCACCCAGGAGATCAAAATTGATATCCACCCAGGAGATCAATTTTGGTCTCCAGGATATCATTTTTGGTCTCTAGGAGATCAATTTTGGTCTCCACCCTGGAGATCAAAATTGATCTCTCCTGGATCTCCTGTGACTGTGATGATTTCCACCATGTGCTCATTTATGTTTATGTTTATATTTCTGCTTATATTGTATATAAATCTTATAGCCTATAGTGTTGAAGATGATAATGGTTCCTCTTTGTTTGACAGATATAGATGGAGAAAGATGAATGCCGCCATTTCTTAAGTTCTAGGTGTTATTTCTCCAATTTTAGTAGCCAAGTAGCAAATATTATTGATAGACTACTTGAAGAGGAGAAACAATTGTTGAAGGATTTAAATGTCCTGTCCATATTCACTGCTCCAAGGGTACCACAGAACATTCCACTTCTGTATTACTTGATTTCAGTGTATGATGCAAGCAAGAACATTTTTTCCATTGGATCGAGGGAGCTATCATTTACCTCAACTGATTTAGCACTTATTATGGGTCTTCCAAATTTTGGGGAGAACATAGTTATCCTACAAAAACCTTATGCTACTAGGACAAAATGTAATTTAAGAAAAGAACTTGTGAAAATGGATAATAGAAGTCGTCCGGTTAACTTGAAATCCCTTCTTTTACATTTAGTATGTAATATATTCTTTCCTTCTAGTCTAGAACCAATTCCACAGCTGTATGAGGAGTTGTCGGAGCCAAAAGACTTTCAAAAATATAATTGGCCCCAAGCCATACATTCATACTTAATGAACAGTGTCAGGACTTTGGGGAACAAGCTAGCTCCTACTCCCCCCAACAATATTTATATACGGCCACAAGCATCTTTAGGATATATATACGAATGCTCACATGCATTGATTGTGAGTTTATTATAATTTCAAATCATCCAAAAGAGACAGAAGAGTGTAGAAAAAGATCAAATAGGTCAAATAGAGTGTTCCTCCCCTCCTCCACATGATGCACCTACACATGACCAAACCTCATCTCCTACACAGGATGCTCCAACCCCCCATGATTTTGTAAAAATGATGATTGATTTAGAGAGTAGATTGTCTGTTCGCTTAGACGATATTTATTCATATCTTGGTAATGTAGATAAAAAACTTGATTCATTAAGCGAGCGTGGTGATGCGCTCATCCATCGGCCGCAAGCTTCTCCTGTCAGGACTTGCTCCCCCACTGGATTAGAGATAGAGGTTGTAGATATTAATGACTCTCCATATAAAGGAGCTAAAATTTCGACTGAGGACAACATTATTGATCCATATAAGGAAGATTATCCAGGAAGGATGCTTCTGTCGGAAGAGAAAAGAAATTTTATCCACGCTAGGATGCGTTTGATATTCTAAAGTTTTTTGGTGATGATACTGTTTGAAGTACTTAAGAAATGATTCTGATCTGTGTAAATATTTTTTGGTGTTGATAAAGTTTTTTGGTAGTGAAAAGTTTCCTCAAATTTCTGTAATTCTGTGATAATTTTGTAATCAATTATGTAATGAGAATTGCAATTCTACAATTTTGATATCCAGGAGATCAATTTTGATCTCCCAGGAGATCAATTTTGATCTCCTGGATATCAAAATTGGTCTCCTTGTATTCCATTACATTCTACTACATTATGTCTTCAAAGTACACCCAGTACAAGTAAAACGCGTTGGATAATTTTCATGGAGTGTTATTTGCTCGTCGAGATAACTGCAGTTTGAGATATAAAGTGATAATTGCAGTTTGAGATATAGACTGATAATTCTGTAATCAATTCTGTAATCAATATTGATCTCCTTCCATTCTATTACATTCTACTATATTATGGTCTCCTTGCAAGCAGTTCGAGATATAAGCTGATTACATTCTACTACATTATGTCTTGAAAGTAAAACTAGTATAAGTAAAGCCTGTTGGATAATTTTCATGGAGTACTATTTGCTCGTCGAGATTTTGCATTGATTGAGACATGATGTCAATTGGTTCTTCATATATCAGTGACTCTTCTTTAATTGTATCTTCCTTTGGCTCATTTGAGGCTGTGCTAGCATGTTCTTTTCTTTTTACTTTTTGTTTTCTTCCTGCAATAGGGAAAATTTAAATTATCATTTACATGTAGAATTGAATATATAGAGTAATGAAGAAAAAACTAACTTGGCTTTTTCCAATGATCCTTTAGTCGAGCATTCGAAACACCTTTAGGTCGCGAGCAAGGTGGATCCTTGATAGAGGTTTTTTTCATGTTTGGACCTGCCATGTTATTATCTAAGCACGAGTCTGCATATTGAGATATTTCTTCAATTGCATCTAACACATAGTTCTTGGTAATTTCACACGTTTCTACACGAAGAGCTAAATCATATGCAACACGACACATATAATTTCTGAAGGCTAGGCTATAAATAGATTCATTTCTCTTCAAGTTGTCATGACGATAAATGCTCATCTTTGCATGTACCATCCACCTTCGAAGTAAATATTTTTATGGAATGCTAATTAAATTCCTATGAGTATATGCTTTAAGTGCATGGCTACACAAAATCCCATTTGTTTCAAACTTGCAACAAGAATAACTTATATCCAATGTCTTTAAATCCAATTCAACAGTCCAGTGTTTGTTATTTTCAGCTCGATCACACCATCGTATCTCCAAAATGCATATGTTTTTGTTTGTCATGTACTCTTTTTTCAATGAATAGACCGAATGCCCCTAATTTGAACTCTTCATAGAATTTACCATACATTGTTCTCGTGTACATCTTCGAGACTTGTTTTAAGATTGGACAATTTCTAACATCAACATGGACTGTCCCCTGCTTGCATCTGAAATTCTCTTCTTTTTCTCTATCTCGACAACTAATTATCATTTTCTCCATTTGAAGAAAACAATCAACCAAAGTAGAAGAAGCCTTTGCAATGGCATGACATACATTGTTCATAATCCGTTGAGTAGACAAAATACCATGATCAAGAACATTCTTATTAAATGCTGTGGGCACCTTTTCCTTTATTTTGTAGAAATCATTCAACCATATGTTATCTTGAAGGTTCCCAAGAACGATCATTCGACCCCAACACTCTTCAAATTCTTCCATTGTATCACATTTGCTAAGACAAGTGTAAAATAAAGAACGTATATTACTATCTGCATTGAATGAGTGGACTTTGGAAGGGGCTTTCTTAGCAATATGCCATTGACATAGATGGTGTCGGCTTTGGCTCAAAATTCTCTCAATTGCATCAACCATTGCTTGATCCTGATATGTATATATTGTCAGAGGTTGTTTGCCTGAAACAAATTTTAGAAAAGTTTCAAATAGCCGTGTGAAAGTTTCTATAGTTTCCTCAGATATAAACGCTATCGCAATAACGACATTTTGCCAATGATGATTTACTGCCACAAACGGAGCACATGCAAGATTATTCATGTTCATTCTATATGTAGTGTCAAATGTAATTACATCGCCAAAGCAATCATAATATATTTTGCCTTGACCACCAATCCATATAAAATTGGTCAACCTGTTCAAGTCATCAACTTGAACATCGAAGGAGAACATATTATCCTGCAATTGACGTTTCTTAAGTAATTCTAAAAGACTAGCGACATCACCACCATCTAGCTTAGATCTTTTTCCCTTGTCAATAAAATTATATGCATCACGTTTGGTGAAACCCAAATTTTGAGATCCACCTACTTCATCAACTAGGTAGGAGTATGCATCAGATGTTCTTATGCCTGCTTCGGTCATTGACTTTAGAACACTACCATTCTCCTTACTTACACTTCGTTGTGACGGTAGCAAGTGTCTTTCATTTTCTGTAGCAAGGTGATGATTATGTTCTTCCACAAATTTGCCAACGGTCAATTGTTTACCTTCTTTATTCGCATTAAATGTAATAACAGCCGGACAATTTGTCCTAGTATCTAGCCGACGAAATTTAAATTCTGAATATGGAACTTTTGACACTCTTTTTGATCCGCCCTTAGAGCAACAATATTCACGTAACTTTAAAATTCTAGTACCAGGCCAAAATAGTCAGTGCTCTTTACGAACAATAAATTCAATCATAGTAGCATACTGACAGTACAATTCATAAGCTTTCTCTTCACTATCCACTGTTGGAAAAACTTCCTACAAACATGATAACATCAACATATTAAAAAATAATTGGAGAATCAATAACATTCATAAGCTTTCTCTCCCAAGAAATTACTTTTGAAGCCATGAGAATTTTTTTTTTCTGTGGGGAGATCATTTTTGATATCCGAGATCAAAATTGATCTCCTGGGAGATCAAAAATGATCTCCTGGGAGATCAAAAATGATCTCCTGGGAGATCAAAAATGATCTCCTGGGAGATCAAAAATGATCTCCGGAATATCAAAAGAGCAAAATTGATCTCCCATGAGAGCCAACAGTCTTCAAGGATAAAAAAAATAGGAAAAGCACTTTCGGTTGCTAAAAACAGAGTGATGACTTAGCTAAATCGATTTACCTGTTGTATTTTCGCTATTTTCTAGTGAAGCCTCTGGGTAGAATATATTGCAGGACAGGCAGTCGAAGAACAGACTCACCGGTCGAAAGGAAGAACAGAGTCACCAGTCGAAAAGAAGAGAGTCACCGTCGAAAATAAAAAGCGAAATGGAAGGCGGGAGTGAGTCTACGTGAAAGTGAAAAAAAAGAACTGTGATGTTGAAGTATACGAGCGGGAAGAGCATACGCGCGGGAAGAATAATAGCGCCATATTTTTTATTCCGCTGTGATTACGCCACGTGTCACTACGATGTTAAACAGTTTGGAAACGGGCAGCGGTCAGCAAAATTTCGCAAATCCCGGATCCAAAAATTTCTCCTTCTTTTGTCCCAAAAATTTTCCGCCAGTTTCGCCCTAAATCTTTCCACCAGTTTTGCCCTTCGTCGCTCTTGCTCACACACGCTGAGACGCAGCCGGCTGCCGGCAGCCCCAGGTGCGTCTCCCTTCGGCCCTCCGTCCCTCCCTTCCAGTTTCGTCGCACGCAGCCGCAGACGACAGACGGCAGATCGGCAGGTCACAGGTGCCATTGCGACTCCCTTCCTTCATGGCTTCCATTTTTTGACGGAAGATGGTTATTTGCTGCACCTGCGAGATCCTCCCTTTTTTCTAAATCCCCCCCTCAGATTTTTCACTTCCTTCGTTTGTTTTGAAACCTTCCCGTTGGCCCTTTGTTTTCTGGATTACAGATTTACAGGGGAACAATTTCTGGATCCTGGATCCTTCCCGTTAGCAGCAGATTGAGGCTTAAAAGTTCAATCTTGCAATCAAGTTTGTAGGTATGTTTTTTGATTACATAGCTTAATCGTTTGCTGTATACAAAATACATGATTACATTATTACAGTCCTGCATTATTACATAGCTTAATCATTGAACAAGTTTAGTAGAATGGCACTCCTCATGTCTGAATTTTGATGGCTCCCTTTTACCCAGTCCATTAAATTTTGTTTTGAAATTATATCTAATTTCATGACTCATGTTTAATTATCTTGCATTACAGGTCGCCTAAGTTCTTGCTTTCTAATCAGCTCCCACGACCAAGGTTTACAAGCAGGACTTCTTGTTTTTACAGATCTTTTTCGGCTAGGGATTGCGCCATTAGGTTTTGCTCTATTCATCTCTATCTCCTTTTATATTCATGTATTTTAGGGGTGCTTAGAGGTATTAGTCAAGTAGTGGCTAAGCAAAACATGTAGTCTCTGTGATGAATGGTTGTAGGGATGCTCCGTAATATTGGCCGGTAGAGGGTCAAGCGGAGCAGATAGATTTTTAATTACTTTGCAATATTAAAATATTGTGGATTTTTGTTATTTTAAATTGCATTATTGTTAGCAATGTTGTGACACTAATATAATATTTTGTTATTACCTACATTTATATAGTATTGAAGAAAATTGGCATATGGAGAGTCAGAAAAAGAAACCTAATATCATCGCATCCATGTTTCAAAAGAAATAAAATCTCAAGAGTCTTTTTCAACATGTATACCTCCAACTTAAGATAGTGAAAATGAGGAGTTATCCCTTATTCCTTCCGAAGATACTGAGAATGTGTCCCCTTTACCATCACCTCAAACATTGAATGATTGCTTGGTTACCTTCATTGAAAGAGATGTGTTTTTGGAAGTTTGCGATGATGATTTGATCGATCGTTTTCAAAAAATGAAGACTCATCGCAGACATTTTTGTGTATTTTGTATTTTTCAATTTAGACATTTATATGTGTTAGAATAGCCCATTTAGAGGGCCCGTATTCGGGCCCATGTATTTCTCTCCCTCTTTAGTCCCACATCATGTATAGGAATATTTCTCTCCTCCTCTCTCCTATATATTTGTACTCACTCTTTGTATTTAATAAGAAGAACAATTTATACAAGCTCCTGCGTTTATTCTACATGGTATCAGAGCTTGCAGTTTTTCCAAACCGCACTCTTGCGGTCTCTGCTTTCTTCTAACCGCAGCATCAAGCGATCTCTGTTGCTCTTACCTCACGCGCCTCCCGCCTCTGCTGCTCCTCATCCCTTTTATAGCTTCTCTCAACCGTCCAGTGGGCCTCTCCACCGGCTCTGCTCTCCTCAGCCCGCAGCGATCTCTCCTCAGCAACGTGCTTTCCTCCGCCGATCTCACAGTCCGCCAACAACGGTCTTTCTCTGCAGCGGTCTCCTCTGCTCACAACGAGCTCTCCGCAAGACCTCTGCGAGCTCTCCTCCTCCCTCTACTCACAGCGGGCTCTTCCTCTGCTCTCAGCGAGCTCCCTGCGACCTCCCTGCGACCTCCTGCGATCCCTCCAGTCCAGTGCGCTCTGCCTCCAGTCCAGCCCGGTCAGCCCGTCTCCTGCGGTCTCATACTCGCAGCTCGACAGCCCGTCTCTAGCGGTCTCCTACTCCCAGCTCGTCAGCCCGTCTCCTGCGGTCTCTCCAGTCCAGCGAGCTTCCTCTGCCGGTCTAGTTCTCCAGCGGTCTCTCCAGCGACCTCCATCTCCTCCAGCGATCTGCTTCTCGACAGACTTCTCACTTAACTGCCAGGTCGCCCAAGCGGTCTCGCGAGCTCTCCAGCGGTCTTCCCTAGTCAGCAGCTCGCCCGGCCTCTCCCTGCCGGTCTCCTCAGAACAGCTCGCCCGACCTTCCCAAGTCAGTAGCTCGACCGGACTACTCCCAACAGCCCGCTCGTCCCGTTTCTATCGTTAATGGGATCCTCCGTTGACTCCACCACGGTGCCTGCTCCGCCTCAGCCTGACAACCTGGGTCAGCCTCCCGAACTTCGTGATGAGCTGCGAATCACCACCATCTCCCTCTCCGGGAAAGGAAACTTCATCCAATGGGTTCACTCAGTCCGGCGCGTTCTTCAGTCAAAGGGACTTCTGGGTCATCTCACCCAAGGGCCTCCAGTCCCTGCTACGGATACCTGGCTCCGTAATGACGGCCGAGTTCAGACTTGGCTCCTCAACTCGATGGATGGAGAGTTATACCAGATGGTGATGTATCACGAGACTGCTAAAGCAATGTGGGATGAGCTCCACTCTCTATACTCGGGCAAGGACAACCTTCAACATCTATACGACATCATCACAGATCTTCAGGCTTTAGATACGGCTGGGGCTGCTAACATGATCTCCTTCGTTGCTCGCACCAAGACTCTTGCCGAGGCATGGATCCAGCATCAACCGTCCACCAATGATCACGCTGTTCAACGAGCTCAGAAGGAAGCTGTCATCATTGCTATGATCATGGCTCGTGTTCCGCCACACTTGCAAAGCATCCGAAATCAGGTTCTGGCCTCAGCCATCACTCCTTCCCTCTCAGATGTGTGCTCCATGCTCCTCAAAACCTCAGCACCTATGGCGGCTCCTCCTCTTCCCTCACCGGCCCTTCTCCAGCACACTCCCGCTCCCTTACTCTCTGTGCCTCCTTCAGCTCGTGGTGGATGGTTCGCCTCTCGGGGAAGGGGACGTGGTGGTCGTTCTCGACCAAAATGTTCATTTTGTGGGCGAGATGGCCACTTCGAGACGACCTGCTATCGGAAGCCTGAGAATCCTCCTCGTCCGACTGTAGCTGTTGCTGATGACAGCCCCTCGGTCTCCCGCGCTGATCTTGACGCTCTCCGCCTACAGTTCCAACAGCTTCAAGGGATGATGTACCCACCTGCCTCCGTTGCCTCCGTCTCCAATTCAGGTATAACCTGTCTCTCAACGAGTCCACGCTGGATAGTGGACTCTGGTGCTACTCATCATATCACCTCGCGACAACCACCAAAGTATTTGAATGCTCCTCATCCGAAGTGTATCACTGTTGCCAATTGGGAGACGGTTCCGGTCTCCGGCTCGGCTGACCTCTCTCTTAGCCCCTCTATCTCTCTCCGTTCGGCTCTTCATGTTCCGGGATCCCCGTTCAATTTACTTTCTGTTAGCCGTCTTACTTCGGACTTGGATTGCTCCCTAACATTTACATCCTCTTCTTTTCTGATACAGGATCGGCGGACGCGGACTACCATTGGTAAGGGGCGACTGCGTAACGGGCTCTACCTTCTCGATGAATCTCCAAATATCCTCTCCTCGGTCTCCTCTGTTGAGTGGCATCAGCGTCTTGGACATGCTCCCCTCCCAGTCATCCAGAAGGCACTTCCTGATGTATCTTTTCCTGCTTTTAAATGTGATTCGTGTATTTTGGGCAAACAACCCCGTTCTTCTTTTCCCGCACATTGTATTCGGAGCTCTGCTCCTTTTGATCTATTACATTCTGATATATGAGGACCTTATAAAATTACAAGTATTTCTGGGTTTCGATATTTTCTTACGTTTATTGATGACTACTCACAGGTTACTTGGTTATACTTACTTCGCGATCGCTCGGAGCTCCCTCGTATCTTTCGGGCGTTTATCCTTGAAACTCGCACACAATTCTCCACCACCCTCAAAACTCTACGAACCGATAATGCTCGTGAATACACAGGCAACGAGTTTGCAAAGTTATGCTCTGAATTTGGAATTATCCACCAGACTTCATGTCCCTACACCCCACAACAAAATGGTGTGGCTGAACGGAAGAACCAACACTTGCTTGATGTTGCCCGCTCTCTCATGCTTCACATGAACGTTCCCAAGCGGTTTCCACGACCTGCTTTCTTATTAACCGTCTTCCATCCTCTGTCCTCAACAATGCCACTCCTTTCAGCCTCCTCTTTCCTTCTACTCCGGCCTTTCCCCTCACACCTCGAATCTTCGGGTGTACGTGCTACGTTCATATCCTGGGACCGTCTACGGACAAGCTGGACCCCCGGGCGGCTAAGCAAATTTTCGTTGGCTACTCCCGTACACAGAAGGGCTACGTTTGTTATTCTCCTACTACTCGCAAAGTCTCTGTGTCGCCGGATGTTACCTTCCGGGAGGATCAACCATTCTTCTCTGCTCCAGTACCCACACCAACACCGATACCTACCCCACTGCCTATCATCCGACCTATCATTCCCGTTCACACACCGACTCTTCCTTCCCCGAGTTCTGCTCCTGCCCCCTCCAAGCCGCCTCTCATCCGTGTCTACTCTCGCCACCCTCCCACTCCTGTTGCCCCTACGCAGTCGGCCTCGACCTCGGGTACTCAGCGTCTGGCTGATCCGGTAACAGAATCAACCGCTCATCCGATGGCGAACTATGTTTCCCTCCATCGCCTCTCTCCCCAACTCCAGACACTGGCTACCTCCTTGTCTACAATTGCTATTCCTAACTCTGTGCAGGAGGCTCTACAACATCCTGGGTGGCGCGCTGCCATGGAGGAAGAAATGACTGCTCTTTGGGCCAACAAGACTTGGACTCTGGTACCCCGTACTCCAGGACAGAAACCCGTTGGGTGTAAATGGGTTTTTGTTATCAAACATGCTCCTGATGGAACCATTGACCGGCTGAAAGCTCGCTTGGTTGCTCGTGGCTACACTCAACAACAGGGTATCGACTATGAAGAGACATTCTCTCCGATGGCTAAACTCAACACTGTTCGTGTGCTTATCTCCGTAGCCGTACATCGTCAGTGGCCATTATTTCAGCTGGATGTTAAGAATGCATTTCTTAATGGCGATCTCCATGAAACTGTTTTCATGGAGCAACCTCCCGGGTTTGAGACCACATGGGAGTCCTCTCTGGTCTGCCGTCTATTGCAGTCTCTTTATGGTCTCAAACAATCACCTCACAACTGGTTCGACAAGTTCAGCAAGGCTCTTCGGGTGATTGGCTTTACTCGGAGCTCGACAGACTTCTTCTTGTTCACTCGTAAACAAGCGACGAGAACAGTGATTCTTCTGGTTTATGTGGATGACATCATAATTACTGGAGATGATGTCAAAGGAATACAGATGGTCAAACAACATCTTAGCTCTGTATTTCAGACAAAGGATCTGGGTCACCTTCACTACTTCCTGGGTCTGGAGGTCGCCAGAAGACCAGATGACCTTGTCCTCTCTCAGCGAAAGTACTGTCTCGATCTCCTACATGAGGCAGGATACTCAGGCTGCAAACCAACCAACACCCCAATGGATGTCAATCACAAATTGTGTGCTCAAGCTTCCGACTCAGACCTGCAACTACAGAACCGAATACTATCGTCGTCTTGTTGGAAAATTAATCTACCTAACGGTAACAAGACCTGACATATCCTTCGCCGTGGGTATGGTCAGTAGATACATGCACACCCCTTGAAGATCTCACCTTCAGGCCGTCGAAAGGATTCTGAGGTATCTCAAAACAGCTCCTGGTCAGGGACTGGTTTATAAAACATCATCGTCAACTCCAAGATTGGTGGCATACTCTGATGCTGACTATGCTGGGTCCCTGGACGAGCGACGGTCAACAAGTGGCTTCTACACGTACTTTGGAGGACACCTGATTACCTGGCGAAGTAAGAAGCAAGCTGTTGTTGCGAGATCCTCAGCTGAAGCAGAATACCGGGCAATGACATCTGTGGTCTCTGAACTTCCTGACTGACCTTGGTATCTTCCTTCACCAGCTCTCCTCTTGTGTGATAGTCAAGCTGCTATACACATTGCCAAGAACCCTGTCTTCCACGAAAGAACAAAACACATTGAAGTAGATTGCCATTTCATACGGGAGAAAGTTCAAATGAAGAAGCTAGAGTTAAAGCACGTTCCGGGTACAGAACAAGTGGCAGATGTCCTCACAAAGGCCCTATCCAGTACTCTCTTCTATCAATGCCTGTCCAAGTTTGGATCCTACGACTTGTACGCTCCAGCTTGCGGGGGAGTGTTAGAATAGCCCATTTAGAGGGCCCGTATTCAGGCCCATGTATTTCTCTCCCTCTTTAGTCCCACATCATGTATAGGAATATTTCTCCTCCTCTCTCCTATATATTTGTACTCACTCTTTGTATTTAATAAGAAGAACAATTTATACAAGCTCCTGCGTTTATTCTACAATATGTAATTTTGTATGACTTTATAACGTCAATAATTTTTCAATTTTTATATTATGTCATCTAGAAATTTTTATTTGTGCCCACCATTACAAATTTCTTGGATCCGCCACTGGCTTTATCGTTTCCATTGTGGGTTTGTAAACGATAACTTTCATTTTTCAAAGCTTTCTTAATGATGAACGGTTCCGCCCAATTAGAATTTAGCTTTCCTATTGAGGCTATTCTCCCTGTAGAATTAACCTTTTTCATGACTAAATCTATGACTTTAAACTATTTTACCCTGACATTCTTGTCGAAATATTTAGCCATCATTCGCTTCACCTCTTCTTGTCGAGTGATAGCAAGGTCTCTCAATTCTTCAATCATTCTAACCTGTTTCGTTGCTCTTTTTCATTCTTGAGCCTCCATTTTACTGTTCGTTGCTCTTTTTCATTCTTGAGCCTCCATTTTACTCTCCCTTCTCTAGATATGACCCACTCATCACCTCAAATTTCATTGGGATGAGGACCTAAGATCTGTGTGATAGTTTGAATGTCTCCCCCGTGGCTGTTGGTGTGGTTTAGAGGCCCAAAGGACAGAAGCGAGTTATTCGCCCCAATTTCCATGCATGTTCTTTACTTTTTTCTTCTAAAATTCAAAAAATTCATGTTCTTCATTAGCAAATTGCGGACCATTATCAGTTATAATAACAAGAGGTATCCCGTGCCCGCGTGCCAGCATAAGATCTCACTCTAAATGAAGTTTTTGATGATATGCGTAGTAGTCTTGGCAAGGACCTTCACTTTGATTCACTTACTAGGATAATTGATCATCACAAGAATATAACAAATGACCAAGCGGTAGTGATCAATCAAAATTGTTGAATAAACTTAAATTGAAGAAGAGCGAACCCCCTTGACACTGGATATTTCTTCACATACGGCTCTGCGTCTCTGTAGATTTTTGGCTAGAAATATTTTTGCCTCAAAATTTTGTTCTTCAGGGTTTGAGCTCCTGAATGGCTCACACATTCTTCTGAATGGATTTCTTTGAAAATGGTATGAATTTTCTCTTCTAATACACATCTTGCCAGAGGGGCCAACTGAGTTCTTCTGTACAACTATTCTGAAAGAAGGAAGTGCTGTGCAACTTTGAATCTAAATCTCCTTTTGTCAGTAACACTAGGATGATATTTTCTTGTGGATAAGAACTAAATAAAGATATCCATCCAAGAGGAACTGTGGTCAATCTCCATAATTTCCTTTCTTCAATCGCATGTTGAGAAAGTTCTGTCATCGTTCCTCCTGAAGGAATTCCAAACTTTGCGATCTTGTCTGCCTCAGTGTTCTTGGTACGAGGGATATGCTAGATTTCAAATATTCGAAAAATTCCAATCTCCCCTTTGAACTATAATCAAATATTGCTTAAGGGTTGGATCTCTTGTTTCATATTCTCTTTTTTCCTGTTACAAGAGAATCTGTTTGGGCCTGAATATTTTCTGCCCCCAGTTCATGGGCTAATTTTAGACCGGCTTTCGAGACTTTATACTCCACCTAGTTATTAGTAGTTTTGAAATGTAGCTTGATGACTTACTCAATCTTGACGCTATTGGGATTCAAGAGAATGATTCCAACCCCCGATGAATCTCTCTCCGAAACTCCATCAATGGACATTTCCTGTGAGGGAGGAACCACTATCTCTCGTTTGACCGTGGAGTCTTCAGTGAAATCGACCAAAAAATCAGCTAACACCTCAATTTAATTGGCGTCCATTAAAGATAAGAAATATTGAATTCCCCAAGCCAAATTGCCCATTTTGCCATCCTCCCGAAATATTCTGGCTTTTCCAATGTTGTCTTCAAAGGATGGTTTGTGACTACTTGAATAGAGTGGACTTTGAAGTAAGGATGAAGCTCCAAGAAAAGATGATCAAAGCTACAACGAGCTTTTCAAGTATTGAGTATTTAGTTTTTGCATCTTTGAGTACTCTGCTTGCGTAGTGAATATAAATTTCTCTCCTTCTCGTACATGGACGAAGCTGATGGTTTTTGGTCCAACTCTCAGATAAATGAGCAAATTTTCTCCTTCTCCTGGGCTCTGTAGTAGTAAAGTAGAAGTCAATTGTCGCTTGAGTTCAGCATAGGCTTTGTTACACTCAAGTTCATTTGAACTCCGAAGCCTCTCGAAGGGTCGTGGAGAATGGAGCACACTTGTCCCTAAACCGTGGGATGAAACGACCAAGCCTTGCTATCCTTCCTGTAAGTTGTTGTACTTCCTTGGGTTTCTTGGTGACTATGCATTCAGGATAACTTTTACTTTGTCAAGATTGAATTCGATTTCTTGAGGTGTCAACCTATGACCTAAGACGTTTCCCTTGCACCAAAAATACATTTGGATAGATTAAGGGTCCGTTTGGCACGACGTTTTTGCTCCGGTGAGTTTGAAAAAAATTCTGCTGTCATAAAATGTGTGTTTGACATGACAACGGTTATGACCGCCACCAAGAAAAAAAACTAATTTTGAACATAAAAGCGGATGAATTTCTTTATGTGAGGCCGTACGTTCATGAACGACAGTTCATAACTACCATGTTCATGACTGCCACCGCCGTGCTAAATGGACTCTAAGCCGCATCTCGTACTTTCTCAAAGTAGAGAAGGTTTCATTAAGCTCTTGAATATATTCTTCAACTTTCCGACTTTTGATAAGGTCGTCAACATATTCTAAGTTGCGCCCTTCCTGACTCGTGAACACAGTCCATCATAGGATATCATAGGAATTCAAGTGCTAGACTTGAATGTGAGAGCCTATGTTTATTAGAAGCATCATTTTTAAATGGTCCCTGGTCGAGGTATTATCTTAGAAATTAGGGCGAGGATGATACATTAAGACTAGTATGCGGGTTGACTGATGACCGTTTCTCACAGGTCATGATATTGATATCAAGTCATCACATAGGTACTTGTTAAGAACAAGTTGTACTGGACATACCCACCCTGAGACTACTTTGTGGATTGTTATGTGAACGTGTCACAAGTAAGTCTCAAGTGACAATGATGTTTGTGGTTCTTTGACCTGAAGTCACAATATTCATCAAGTGAGGAAGAACATACTTTGATGCCATCTAAAGTTTTCCTTGAGAAAGGTTGATGATAAATGTGATTATTGGGTACATTACGAATCATTTGGGTGTTTATGTGTGGACAAATATGAGATTTGTCCTTCTATATGACAGAAGTTACATCTATGAGCCTCTTGATGAAATGAGACTGAGAAATGTATGACCATGCTTGGTTGTCAGTATATGATATTGAGCTCACTAATTTCTGGAAGACCATTCTAGATCAAGAAATTGAGATTGAATTATTAAGAGGGTGACACGATCCATGCCTTGAGTTCAATCTGGATGTAAGGGACAAAGAAACAAGACAACACTGAAACATTGGTCACCATAGGTTCATTGAGTTACGAACTCATTTATTACTTGAGTAGTAATGATGCATTGCTAGATGTCGCTCATTGCTTGTGAGACTATAGTTGATACGTTCTAGCTCAAGTGAGAGACTGTTGGAGTCTTTGTGATCTAGAAGTAGTCAACGAGTTAGACTCACTGCCAACGTAATATGAGCTTATGAAGTCGCACATAATAACACACGAGAAATTTGATAAATGATCGGGGTGGCTCAAATCATATAAGATATGAGTGGAGAGCCAAACTTAGATGATTGGGAGAAAGTCTATGTCGACTTGATTGCATGTTGATATGGTGATATCGACTATATGGTCTAGCCGATCAACTAGAAGGTCTAGCTGATCAACAGACAAAGTCGACTAGGATTGTCTGTGTTGTCTGGTCGAATCGACTAGAAGGTCTAGCAGATTCGACTAGGCAAAGTCGACTAGAACTGTCCGTGTTGTCTGGTCGAATCGACTAGAAGGTCTAGCAGATTCGACTAGACAAAGTCGACTAGAACTGTCTGTATTGTCTGGTCGAATCGACTAGGAGGTTTAACAAATTCGACTAAACAAAGTCGACTAGAACTATCTGCGTTGTCTGGTCGAATCATCTAGAAGGTCTAACAGATTCGACTAGAAGAATGTCTAAACTGTCTCAGTATAGACTGCACAGATTCAACTAGATGTCTAGCCGTTCGACTAGATATCTAGCCGTTCGACTAGATGTCTAGCCGTTCGACTAGAAGAATTCGACTAGACGATCAAACAGATTCGACTAGATGATGTCTTGACAGTTTATTCTCATGTTTTAAAACCCTGAACCCAATTCGGCTTTTCTTAAGGTAATTCCTGTTGAAGCTGAACTCTGTTCACTGATAATTATATATAGATATAATTTCAGATCTAGGGTTAAAGCATTCTTATTCTCCCGAGCCCTTTCTGAAGCGTTCAGAGAGCGGCGACCCCGAAGGCGGCGGTTCCTTTTGCGAATTGGAACGCTAGCGCCGACGATCTTCTCCAGCGACAGCTCTATCAATCCGTGGGGACGAACTTCCAGCATGCTTCCGTTCGACGCAAGCGATGTGTTTCTCGACGTTGGTGTGGATACTCGTAAAGGCGCATATTTAGTTCTGCGTGAACTCAAACAACTGTCGGGCCTCTAATTTGAATCAGACGCAAAACAAAGAAGAGGATTTGGAATAGGATCCCAACTGAGACACATCATTTATGGAGCGGGTTTTGAAGACCGATGCAGTCGTGAATCTTCATTCCGACACAGGTACTTTGCACTTGCTGCATTTATTTCTTGATTCATGGTTATCGCAAGATCCATTGTTTCTGTTTATGGTTTTCTAGAACCTAATTCCGCTGCGCACATATGATGTGTTACCACCCATGAAAACCTAATATAAGCGGCAACGGGTCGATTGAAGAATGAACCGAGGAAAACCTAAAAGCGTGATATTAGTTGTATCCACGCGTATGGTACACGTACCCGTACTGGAAACGCACCCGGTACAGGTACGGGCCTAATATTGGCATATCAGTGCTTCGTAGTATGTGCCGAAGCCGGAACCCAAGTGTGAAGCTTGGAAGTTACCCCTCCTCTCTCCATCTAGCCGGCCACCTCTTTTCGCCTTCCATATCTTAGCCGTCCATCCACAACCCGACCTTCCTCTATCTATCTAGCCAGCCACCTCTTTTCCCTCTCCATATCTTAGCCAACCATCCACAACCCCGCTCCCTTCTGTTTCAGTTTTTCGGCGACCACCACTATCACTTCCAACCAGCACCCCTGTGACCACAACCGGCCATCCTTGACCGACCATCCCTCCGTACTCCCATTCCCCTCAATTTCAATTTTTTGACGATCACCGCCACCACTTCTTTATGTTGTTAACGGTGCGCCTTAGGCGCGCCTAAGACTCAAGGCTCACCAGGATCAGAGTTTTGCGCCTTTGGTGCATAAAAGGCGCGCCTGAGTGTGATTTCTGTTGTAAATTTTTTCAAAATAAATAAAGAAATAATGTAAGAGTTCAATAATTTTTTCATGATTTAGTGTTTGTGAAAAATAATCTAGCGTTGAAACTTTAGATATGATGCAAGTGACCACATTGATTTTATTTTTTAAGAGATAAATAATAGTAACGAATGATTAATGAGTTGAATAGATGAAAAATCTGATCAAGATGATGAAGTGATGTTTGATGCTGATTATTTAAAATGAATGTGGTTGCACATTGCCCTCGGCAGGCACGCGCTGTGCCTTGAGCCTAGGTTCCAAAACCCCTTTGCGCCTTGGTGCGCCTTGTTCCTTTAATAACTTAGCCACCTCCGACCACCACCACCACCACCACCTCTGACGACTGCCACCACCTCTAGCGATCATTGCCACATCTGATGACCACCACCGGCCAATCTTGGCCGGCCACCCCTCCTCACCCCATTACTCCATAACTCCCAAGCCACCTCCCCACTACCCCACCTTCCCACCCATAACCACCTCTTAAAATCTAGCCTTAAACTCCTAAAATCACTCCCATCCCCTTAGCTCCCACTACCCCCTTAATTCCATCATTCCCACTCACTTTCCCCACCGTCCTGACCACCAAACGAAACCCCCTCCACACCTATTTTCTCTGCCAACTAAAATCCCAGTTCTAGGGACTCCTAAGTCCTAACAGCTGATTACTTCTCCTAGCCCAACATTAAAATCTGAGAACAATTGCAGCCCTCGTTTCTGCTTCCCAGTCCCACCATTCCCCTCTAGAACAGCTGGACCCGCTTCCCCTCCTGCCAAATCCCTCCCAGCAGGCAGCCAGATCCCTCCCCTTCCTCTGTTTTCTATTTTCTATCCAGAGGCTGTCCATGAACCATTCCAGCCCATGAAACATCCATCCAGCACCCCAAATTCCCAATTATTGCAATTCAACCCCTGTCCAGTCCTCCGATTCCCCTCCTACA
The DNA here is from genome assembly GCA_033032865.1 of Dactylorhiza incarnata. Lineage (NCBI taxonomy): Eukaryota > Viridiplantae > Streptophyta > Magnoliopsida > Asparagales > Orchidaceae > Dactylorhiza > Dactylorhiza incarnata. The sequence continues at coordinate 5,354,502 of JAWHQI010000043.1, forward strand.
GTCCATATTCTGTCTTCTGTTGCCTCTCCGACCACCGACATCTCATCGGATCTCCATTGAGTTTTCTATCCCGTGATTATTGCGAGTTTATTGCTTGATATTCATTTCTTTGTGTTGAGTCTTGTGTGCATTCACTGTTTTGAAAATCTTAGTTTGTAATTATTATCCCGTAATTTGTCGGGTTTTGTTCGTTCAAGTATTTGTTTTCTAACACTCTTGCATGCGTAATACATTTTTTGTTCCCTTCATAGGGATGCTACTTACTACTTAATCATGATTGTTGTGTCATATTATTTTAAAGTTCAATTGTTGCAAGCATAATCACCGGATTCATATGTAATTCATTCAAGCATTCATAGAGTCTACATATACTTTTGCTTCATCCGTCCTGCGACAATTTATTTGGTGGATCAATCTTGATCGTCCAGCCTAGAGGGACCATAAAGGTCAATATTTCTCGTTATTTAAGTTGTCAAGGGGATACACTACTATTCCAATCTTTTCAGAGGTAAATAGGGTTTTCAATATATATATTATTTTTTTCTTCTCTGTCAATAATATTTACATATTGTCCTTGATTATACTTGTGAATTTATAAATGCGTGTATATTGATGGATATGATTGTGAGTAAAACCTATTGGCATACTTTTTGTTAGCCTGACCGATTGATTGTCATTAAAACTGAAAACTGTAATTGACAAACTGTCATGTTGAGTGAAGATCTTCCTCTTGAATCATAATTATGGATGAGAGCTAGGCATTGTTATTGACATTTTTGATGAATACATGCACACTTATTTATAAAATAGTTGTGGCTACATATTATATAGTTGGGCTTATGCATGCATCACATACTAATTTTGAGTTCTATTTAACTATTGTGCAGCTGATATTTATTTACTATGATATGATTGACCTACTTGTAGGTTTGGTGGAGATTTTAATCAGTGCAAGATGGTTCGGAGCCTAAAGAATCCTAAGAAGATTAAGCGCAAGAATAAAGAATCTAAGAAGGGAGATTCTTCTTCTGTTTCTTCCATTCCATGTGCTCCAGCGAAGGTTATGAAATTGATAGAAAATATACTTTTCAATGTTCTCTTAAATTCTATATCGTTATGGAGAGGGAAGTGTCACGACTTCATTGATATTCTTTTATGATTTGAATATTCCAAAGATATGCATGTTTAGTTTTTTTTTTAAATTTGCAACCATAATTTATGAGATTCTTTATATTCTTTTATTAGGTATGGGAACCTGGGGTAGATAAATTGGAAGAAGGAGAAGAGCTTCAATTTGACCCCTCTGCTTATAATTACCTGCGGGGTTTTGGCATTGGATGGCCCTGCTTGAGGTATGTAGAAAGTAATAATCTCATATTTTCTCCATTATCATAACGAAGTATATTGCACCTACAGACAAAAGGCATAGAAAACCTAAATGCCTCAAAAACTGAATGAACCAATAATCAGACTCAATTAATTACAAGCATGTAACACCTTGAACAATGAATAATAATATTTACAACACCCTCCCTCCAGCCGGTGAATGAATATTTATCTTTTTGAACTTGCAATCAAGATCGTGGAATCCCTCTGTGGATTGTCCCTTCGTCAAAACATCAACAATTTATACTCCTGAAAAACAAGAGTAGATATCAACCCACTATCCTATTTCTCCCGATAAAGTGACAATCAATTTCGATGTGCTTGATTCTTTCATGCTGAATTGGATTATGTGCAACGCTGATTGCGGCATTGTCGCAAAAAAACTTTATGGGAACTTTATACTTGATTTTAGATCTTTCAATAGAATCTTTAGCCAAAGTTCACATATACCTTGTGCCATATACATATAAGTTAATCCCATATTCTACTTCACATAATGAAATTGTATATAAAAAAATAATAATAATTCGTTGATAAAAATTATTACCATAATAAATACGATAGAAATATTTCAAATTGAACTTTGACACTGATTTTATTTTTCACATCATCTGGGATTTGTCAATTTAAAATTTTGTATTTAACTTCGCATCTAAATTTTAGTAATGGTTTGAGTTGTTACAACATGTCTTCACACTTTTTTATATTTGTTCTTCATGCACGCTAGCCGTGTTCCTGTACCCATGCTTATCTAATGCATTTCATTTACGCTCATTGTTGCGAATTATTGGCGTGACCGACTAATAAGATCTTGAATAAAATTGTCCGTCATATTAGGCTCAGCGTTAGTTTGGGTAAGCAATGAAATATAAAATATTTTATTAAAATATTATCTTAAATTTTAAATACATATCATACCATTAATTTTAAGATAATATTTAACGAGGAAATAGATATCATTATAATAAGGGTTCATTATTTTGGTAATAAGTTATATCCAAAATCCTTTGCCTTCAAAAAGACAACATTCCCATAAAGCTATTTCCTTTTCATCCCTACTTCCTACCTTTTCGGTGGAACAAAAAATAAAGCCTAAGTATTCCTTTAAAAAACCCCTCCCCCTTCTGTTTTGGGCAGCCTGGAAGAAAACAAAAAACAGAGAAAAGCTCTGTTTTCTGGAATCCAGCCCGACTACCCTTAGCTGTTGACACCCACCCTTTCTTCCTCACTGGAGCTCCGCCGCCGGCCGACGCTCCCCTGAATGTCTGCGACCACCCTTGCGAGGCCCTCCTACACCGTCGTTTCCTCCCCTTCTGCTACTGGGCCGTCAGATCCCGACGGGATCGTGCCTAGCTACAGGGAATCGACGAGCTCCTTTCTTCCTCCTCCAGTTCCCTTCGTGCAACCACCAACCAGATCGTGAGCTCCCCGCGACCATACCTTGAAGTTCCCGACGAGGACCGACTGAGTCCCTCTTCGGTTTCGTCACCTCCAACCAGTCGAGCCCTTTTCCTGTCCATCGCAGAGCCTTCCGTTACCAATAGCTACATCCTTTCCCCACCTTTTTTTGATTAATTCCGGTGCCGCACGCGTTGTCCGCAGGTATACCTCTCGCCGAATCTCCCGCTCACATCATGTTAGCGTAAAATTATGCTATGTCTATTCGATTTTTATAATTTCAGAGCTTGCCCTAACTCTCGTTATGCCTGTTTGTCGTTAATTAAAATAGTCCGCGCTCTTCTCTTTCTTTTAGTTTGCCTGTGGATTCTAATTTTCATTACATCCGTCGCACGATTGTTAAATATTTGAGAGCACTATGCTGAGCTTAGATTAGTCACCTAATTTATTTATTCAATGATTTGAATGCGCACATATGAAGCACTAGTACGTGTACGATACATATTCGATATGGTGGTACAAGAAAATAAAAGAACAAGGATACATGTACGTATGGGGTACGTCGTAATTACCATGTATATACATGTATATTCATGTTCATGTATCTATCTATATATATATGCACATGTATATAGTAAAAAAATAAAATAAGAAAATTTAAATCAAATTCTTTATAGTTTTAATGAAAAAAAGTTACTTAAATCTGAAGCACATTTTGTTACGGTAATAAATAAACAACTCTAATTGCATTTATGGTCACAAAATTTTTCTTTTCTAAAAGACACGCAAACGTCTTTTGTTTACTTTAGAAAAACATACTCCTATCACAATCTGCAGAATGATCTGCGAAGTCCAAGTATATCTACAGACTAGTGTAACAAGTGTAACCTCCGAGTATCAGGTACGTACCAGAACCAGATACGTATCTGGTACATGTACGTGGCCCTCAAGGAAGTATTAGTGCTTCATAGTCGCGCGCTCTTCACTTTAAATTTGATCTCTAGTTTGCTTATAGAATTCAATTATAAAGCTCGTGAATTGTGGTTTACATCATTTTGGTATCAGAGGAGTCTGATTCACTAATATCATGAATTAAACGATCCAGATTTAAAAAAATTATATATGTTAAGATCTTTATTTCTGTAAAAAACTATGAGGTTAAAAAAAAAAATTGAAATAAAATTCAATTATGAACCTTATTTTGAGGAGATCAAATTAAAATTGTTATTATCATGCTCTTTTAAGTTTGAAAAAAAGAATCTTTTATTTCTCTTATTAAAAAAATAAAATTAAATGAATTTCAAATTTGAAGAAAAGTATTTCGATTAATCTCTTTAAAAAGGAAAAGTTTGTTTAAAAAAAAGAGTTTTCTTCTATTAAAAAAATATTCTCTCATTTAAAAACTACGATCTTTTAAAATTAGTAAGAATATTTTTTAATTTATGTATTCCCGTTCTTTAATTAAAAAAATATTTAAGATATTTTAAGTAATTTAAAATGGAAAATCGCATAGGCCAGTTAGAGACTAGCGTCAGAGATTTAAATACACATGAAAAATCTAACACAAATGATTGAAACACTCACTACGAGTATGGGAAATGTAGGTCACGTAATGAATGAGTTATGCACGTCGGTCAATAACATCGAGGCCACCATGCACCAAGAGCGAGCACTCCCTGCAGTCGAAGTTAACCCTAACCCTAGACGTCCAGAGCCTGCACACCCCGAACCTGAACTTCGTAACCAACCCTGTTGGGATATGGGAGTCAAGTTAGATGTAGGCGACTTCGAAGGACATTTAAAACCCGAGGGATGTCTAGAGTGGTGCGATCGAATGGAGTGCTTCATGAACCGAAAGCAGATGCCTCTACATAGGCAAGTTGAATATGCAATGCTATGTCGAAGGGACCCGCATTGGTTTGGTTGGATAATTAGAGCGCACGAGATTTAACTTATGAATGCCCCCCATCACTACATGGGTTGAGTTCACGTCCCAACCTATGAAGCAGTACGTTCATCCTGATTATCTCCAAACCCTCTATTGTAGATTCCACAATCCACGATAGGAGAAGTCAATGGTGGACGAATACACCGATGAATTGCTCGTCCTTCAGTCTCTACTCGACCTTCATGAGGACGATGACATTACCGTATCCCGTTACCTAAATGGGCCACGCTATTCTATCTGGGACCAACTAGAGCTGCACGATTATCACGGCTCATGCGAAATCTCTAGCAGAGCCCATAAAGTGGAGTCCTTACCGAAGCGAACATCTGGACGTAGGTCTACTGATAGACCTCTGAGCATCACCACTGTCCCCACTGCTAGGATCTGAGATTCCCCTCATCCTCCCATCACTACTGGGACCTTAACCCCTCCCACTATCCCCTCTTGGGGTAAGGAGGTCATTGAGTCTAAGCCCAACACTGGAGGATTTCGATGCTTCAAGTGCATGAAATTGGGACACAAATCATCTAAGTGTCTGCGACGCCACTTCGTCACTATTATTGATTCCACTGGATGTGAGCCTGAATATAAGGTTTACATTAGTGATTCCAATCCTGAGCCTGCACCCGAGTCTGATGATGTATTAGAAGTAGAAGGCGAACATGCTGATCACTTAGTCCATGTCTTACGTTATAGCCTGATCACCTCGAGCGAGTCCACTGAGGATGACCATGAGAGGCACAATATTTTTCGCACTACTGCACGCATCCAGACACAATTTTGTTCCATTATCATCGATAGCGGTGGTATGGAGAACTTCGTTTCTCAACGTATGCTGGACATATTAGGGCTTGAGACGCACTCATTAGAACAACCTTATAGCTTATCCGGAGTCAATAGTCATTTAATTATTCCTGTTACCCACCACTGTCTAGTCGAGTTTTTTAGTGGAAACACGTATCAGGATAGAGTATCATGTCATGTCGCTGCCATTGATGTCTGTCACCTCCTATTAGAATGATCACGACAGTATGTCAGACATGTCATGCACGATGGCACAAGGAACTTTCATTCCTTCGAAGACCATGGGCGCAAGATTGTTCTTCTTCCTAGAAGAACTGTCTTGTTCCAAGGGAACCCGAGAGGACCTCACCACCATCTAACCCGCCCCCTGTTGAATTCACTACGTTCTCGTCATTCACCGCCACACTTCTTCCTGGACCCCCACTTCAGGAAGGAAAATGTCTCTAATGTGCCAAATGGCCCGAACTCGATGTCACTCTTATCGGTTCTTGATGCGTCACTGTGTTTCTGAGTTTGCCCACGTTCTATCTGATGATCTCTTATCACATTGATGGGGCAAAACTATGCTTGCAAACGATAACGGCAAGTGTACCGTATCGAATGTAGTATATGTTATAAAAACCAAGGTCGTATTAGACTCGGGGGCGGTTGAGTACTCTTACTTCAAGAAAATCTCTATTATCTTATCAATTAGAAATTGAGAGTGATTTTGCAAAAGGAAAATAAAAATAAGAATTAAAAGAACGACTAGCACTCGATCCTTTAATCACCGCGGAATAAGAATAGAAGAAATAAGAAATCCAACTCTCTTGAAAAATTTGCTTTGACCGTGGAGATTCCCGAATTATGAACGTACCTCTCTCGAGGATACGATCAACTGAGTTTAGGTTGATCAATCGAACTCTCGTTCTAGAATCGAAACCCCTAAAACTCGCCTTATCGAAGTGAACCCCTCTATTGGATTTGACTCCAATCTGGGAGATTTAAGTCATCCTTTCTAAAGGGTTGCATTCAACTCTCTTTATCCTTGAAGGTTCGATTCGTCTTACGAGCTTGTTCGGCTAACTAAAGAACGAAAACAAAAACCAGAATTATATATATTGAAAATATATTCTCATTCATTAAAATCAAGGATAAATCGAAAGTATTTCCAAGAAGAGAGGAAGAAAATCTAAATTACTTTATGATAATTATTTTTCCTTGGATCATCTCGATCGAGTACTAAAATAAATCTAAGTACTCATGGAGATAGAGGAATTAAAGAAAGTAAAAGAACACATGAAGAGGGGGGAAGAAATGAGAGAATAAAGCTATTTTATTAATTGCAATTGAAAAGAAATACAAGCTAGGAATTGAAAATTACAACTATTGAAATAAAAGAACAACTACAAGACTACTAAAACATGAAAATAAAACAAGAAAAGGAGAATTGAACTCCCAAAATTCGTCCCCTGAGATCTGGAGAAGCTCCCTTTAAATAGGTGAAAAATTGATGTTACACGCCCTTGGTCACGCCCGTGACCAAGGGCGTGTAAGGGGCGTGATCGATGCTGGTGCGGAAAGGGCGCATTCTGGCTTCAATGCAGGCGTTTCGGACGCGTCACGCCCTAGGTCACGCCCGTGACCTGGGGCGTGTAATCTTTAATTCAGCTGCTGGCGGGAAATGCTGGCGGGAAGAAGCGCGGGGCGAGTCACGCCCGTGACCTGATGTCACGCCCTAGGTCACGCCCGTGACCTGGGGCGTGTAACTTTAAATGACGTGGCAGGCGTGCTCTGGATGCTGTGGCGAGTCGTGGCCGTGACACTGGGTCACGCCCTTCGTCACGCCCGTGACCTGGGGCGTGTACTTGGCGAATCTTCACGGAACGACCCCGGTGTGGCGGAATCGGGTCTGGAACACATCTAGGCTGTCACGCCCCATGGTCAAGCCCGTGACCATGGGCGTGTACTTTGAAATTTTTCTCAAAAGTGCCCAGGAAACCTGAGAAACATAAAACAAACTTACATTAGTTAAAGAAATAAAAAGAAATGAATTCGATAAGATAATACATATAATTTATATAAATTCATATTAAAACTATATTAAAATTATACTAAAAGATGAGTACAAAAAGTACTCATCAAACACCCCCATACTTGAGTTTTTGCTATTCCAGAGCAAAAGAGTGAAGAAAGAATTACAAGACATCGATATTATTTCTAATTGACTAAAATTTTATTAAACCAAGAATAAGTCAAAAACAAATTTTAGGAATTCAAGAATTAAGTCATAAGTCATGTTGATAATTTAAAAAGAGAAATTTGTTTAGCTAACTATTTCTCAAGATAACTATTTAACAATCGAAATTATAGAAATTTTCAAACAAAATTAGATTGAAATTATAGACACTCTAACATAAAAGAATCTTAAGGAAAAGACACATACCAAAATATTGCTCTCTTAATAATTTAGTTTAGGACTAGAAACAATGAAATTGGCCGGGGATGGGTTTGAACGAAATGGCAAAATGAAGACAAAGGATATGAAGATGTTTTTGATTGGGGTGATGAATTTTATCCTCTCAACCCTTTTTTTTAAGTATATGTAATACCAGAGAATGATAGACTATTATCCTATCATTTCCACGACATATACACATTTTTTTTCTCTCTTCATTTTTATTTTTGGGTTGCATATGTTTACCAGAGAATAAAGAACTAACATCTCCTTATTCCCATGACATATGATCTAACAATAGGGGAAAAAGAAAAAATACATATGTTTACCAAGGGTAACGAAATACTTCTAGTTTATAAATTAAACTATTTTGAGAGCAACTTTTTAGTGGAATGAAATTTTCTAAGATCTTAAAGTTAAAAGAGAATATAATAGAAATCTAGAGATGTTTAGCCAATTTACCACAAAGTGAAGCTATTTAAAATTAAACGGAGAAGTAGTGCTAAATTAATTCTCTAATCGAATTAAAAACATAAAATGTTTCTTAAAACCAAATTACTTTAAATTTAAATTTAACAAATTTTGATTAAACAAAATATTAGCTAAATTAAAAATGAAAGAATACTTATAATCAAACCTCAAACTAAATTTCTAGAACAATAAAAACAACAAGGTTATTCATATTTATTATTATTAATAAATCTAAATTTTTTTTAATTTTTTTTTCTTTATCAATTAAAAATACAGGGAATTCTAAGCTACACCCCCATACTTAAAATTAAACATTGTCCCCAATGTTTAAAACTAAGTATGAAGAACACTTGAAAAATAAACTTTTAAAAGAAAAATGCATGAAAATTAAAGATAAGCAAGGGGTGCCTCCCAAGAGTGCTTTCTTTTTCCCGTCTTTAAGCTAGACGGTTAGTGTTAGGAAAAAGGAAATTTAAAAGAGAGGTGGACAGGCAACTCCCTAAATTCGTGCTGAGGTGCATGTGCCGGCGTCAGTCGCACGACTACTCCTCCGTTTATCTTGTGATTCTCCTTTTGTCCTTGTATTTGAATATGTAAATCCAAATCACCTATACATACCTGAGGTGATTTGAATTTAAAAAGATGAGCGGCATATGGATCATCAATTAATTGGGGTAGCAACGACTCATCTTCAACCTGGAAATTATTAGTATAAAGAGAATCACAATTAAATTTGTCAGATAAGATTTCGCAAGGAGGAGGCGCTTGCGAAAATATAAAATTAAGCTCCGGTTGTTCCTTTTCTAAAATAAATTTTTCATTAGGAAAATCTAGCGTATTACCAAGCGGAATAAAATTTTCAGACACAATAATTTTATGAATTTCTGGTTGAATTAAAATAGAAGGGATTTGCGAAAATTCATGATAAAGAAAAGAAGATCCGGGTGAAGTATGGGAAGAAACTTGTTCTTCTTCTAGTTCATCCGGGGTGCCCAAAACATTAAGAATTTCTTGGTAACAAAATTTTTCTTCATAATTGGGAAAAGAAACTATGAGAGTACATGAGCAATCATGTTCCTCCATAACTAAATTTTCCAAAGACGAGGAAAAAACACTAGAAGAAAGAAAATTCTCATCTAAATTCTGGGGTGGAGTATCAAATTGAAAAAGCGGATATTCCCCAAAATTAGAGTACGAAAATTGCGGCGCAAAAGAAGAACAATAATTCAGATCTAAAGATTTATCTTCATCGCCCCGAAGATTATCCGGGTGACCGTGCTACCAAGAATAATCTACTTCGGGGCTAGAAGACAAATTATTAGAGGCCGAAAAATTATTCTCGTGAAAATTATTCTTGTGAAAATTAGAAAAATTATTTTCCTCTAAATTTTGGGGGGAAGTATCAATTTGGATCTGCGAAATTTCCCCCAAATTAGAGAACGAAGACTGCGGTGTATAAGAAGAAAAACAAAAATTCGGATCTAAAGATTTATCTTCGTTGCTCCGGGAACTATCCGGGTGAGCTTGCCACGAGGAATAATCAACTTCGGAGCTAGAAGAACAATTATTGAATGCCGAAAAATTATTCTCATTAAAATTAGAAAAATTATTTTCACTAAAAGATGAAAAATTATGATCGTAATTATTATCAAAATTATTTGAATAAAATTGAGGAACATTATTTTGATAATAAGAATGTAAATAACATTCCTCACTTTGATGAGGCGCACCACAATAATGACAACTAAATTGGCGTTCTCGTGCGGCTTGTAAGAGATAAAGTTGGTTTCGAAGCTCGACAACCTTAACGGCCAATTCAGATTCCTTCATATTAAAATAAATAAAAAGGAAACAACCTTTACTCAAATGAATGGAATTTAAAAAAAAAAAATAATTTTTTTATTTATTATATATATATTTTTTTCAAAAAGCGGGTTAAATTAGTCCCGGACTTCCCAAGATCTACCCGATGAAGGGTTTGCAAGGTACTAGAGGTTATAATGGGAATTCAAGCCCAAAACGTCCTTTCTGAGAATTTAGATTGCGCTTTTTATTTTTTTTTTAAAATTTTAAAGAAAAAGGGGGAGAAGAAAGAGAACGATAAAATTAATAAATATTTCTTTTTTCGAAATATCAACCGTGTCCCCGGCAACGGCGCGAAAAACTTGATGGGGCAAAACTATGCTTGCAAACGATAACGGTAAGTGTACCGTATCGAATGTAGTATAAGTTATAAAAACCAAGGTCGTATTAGACTCGGGGCGGTTGAGTACTCTTACTTCAAGAAAATCTCTATTATCTTATCAATTAGAAATTGAGAGTGATTTTGCAAAAGGAAAATAAAAATAAGAATTAAAAGAATGACTAGCACTCGATCCTTGAATCACCACGGAATAAGAATAGAAGAAATAAGAAATCCAACTCTCTTGAAAAATTTGCTTTGACCGTGGAGGTTCCCGAATTATGAACGTACCTCTCTCGAGGATACGCTCAACTGAGTTTAGGTTGATCAATCGAACTCTCGTTCTAGAATCGAAACCCCTAAAACTCGCCTTATCGAAGTGAACCCCTCTATTGGATTTGACTCCAATCCGGGAGATTTATGTCATCCTTTCTAAAGGGTTGCATTCAACTCTCTTTATCCTTGAAGGTTCGATTCGTCTTACGAGCTTGTTCGGCTAACTAAAGAACGAAAACAAAAACCAGAATTATATATATTGAAAATATATTCTCATTCATTAAAATCAAGGATAAATCGACAGTATTTCCAAGAAGAGAGGAAGAAAATCTAAATTACTTTATGATAATTATTTTTCCTTGGATCATCTCGATCGAGTACTAAAATAAATCTAAGTACTCATGGAGATAGAGGAATTAAAGAAAGTAAAAGAACACATGAAGATGGGGGAAGAAATGAGAGAATAAAACTATTTTATTAATTGCAATTGAAAAGAAATACAAGCTAGGAATTGAAAATTACAACTATTGAAATAAAAGAACAACTACAAGACTACTAAAACATGAAAATAAAACAAGAAAAGGAGAATTGAACTCCCAAAATTCGTCCCCTGAGATCTAGAGAAGCTCCCTTTAAATAGGTGAAAAATTGATGTTACACGCCCTTGGTCACGCCCGTGACCAAGGGCGTGTAAGGGGCGTGATCGATGCTGGTGCGGAAAGGGCGCATTCTGGCTTCAATGCAGGCGTTTCGGACGCGTCACGCCCGAGGTCACGCCCGTGACCTGGGGCGTGTAATCTTTAATTCAGCTGCTGGCGGGAAACGCTGGCGGGAAGAAGCGCGGGGCGAGTCACGCCCGTGACCTGATGTCACGCCCTAGGTCACGCCCGTGACCTGGGGCGTGTAACTTTAAATGACGTGGCAGGCGTGCTCTGGATGCTGTGGCGAGTCGTGGCCGTGACACTGGGTCACGCCCTTCGTCACGCCCGTGACCTGGGGCGTGTACTTGGCGAATCTTCACGGAACGACCCCGGTGTGGCGGAATCGGGTCTGGAACACATCTAGGCTGTCACGCCCCATGGTCACGCCCCATGGTCACGCCCGTGACCATGGGCGTGTACTTTGGAATTTTTCTCAAAAGTGCCCAGGAAACCTGAGAAACATAAAACAAGCTTACATTAGTTAAAGAAATAAAAAGAAATGAATTCGATAAGATAATACATATAATTTATATAAATTCATATTAAAACTATATTAAAATTATACTAAAAGATAAGTACAAAAAGTACTCATCACACATGCACCTCACCACATCAATTATATATTTGACGACCTTGTTTTTTCACACTAATTATAAGCAAACCTGTAGAGTTTCATTATCAACTTATCGTAGTATTAATATATTTAGACGTCGCATTGTTAGGAGGATAAATAGTACTCCACATACATTCACTCCTCATAAAGACACGCTTTAAGGGTTTTTATGGCAAAATTTAAAAGATAAATTTGGGTTCAAAATTAAATTTTGTTGCGCCCGCCTGACTCCACCAGGTAAACAAATTGAGGCGGATGATCTATGTTTAGTAGACACACACAATTGTCTAACAGGAGAGCGTAGGACACAACGGGATTTGATGAACCCACAGGTTGAGCTCACTCGCCACATACCTTACCTATTGAATCTCCACTCTCTTTCACTTCGTGATCTTTCTCTCCTTGGCGCTCTGACTTTTAATGATCATTTAAACATTATGCATAAAGTTATGTCTGACTGTTTGCGAGCATCTTCGGAAAACTATAACTCAATGGTTGACTCTTTTACCAGGGGTTATATTTTTCCGAAAGAGATTGATCTCCTGCATTTTTCAGAATAGAAAGTTTATTTGCAGGTGCTGAGCTGTAGTGAAGGATCTACCACTTGTCACCCCGCTTCCCACAACCCAGAGTCGCCCTTACCCGAGTCACCTTCCAGACTTACTAATGGGGGAGAGCATTCAGTTTTTGATTATTCCGAGGCACGATGACAACCACGCATTACAACTTTATGGACCATCGATCAACGTCCCGCCATCATGGTAGCATGTTTCAACACAGTCTCGACGGGGTCGTGCTCTCTCAACCCCGATGGAATTGATGCAACTCAACTTGTATATTCAATTTAATTTACGCAATTTTATTTTTATGCAGCGCATGTCTTCGTGCATTTTTATATTTGTTGTTCATGCACGCTAGGCGTGTTCCTGTATCCATGCTTGTTTCACGCATTTCTTTTATGCTCGTTGTTGCGACTTTTTGGCGTGATCGGCTAATAAGTCTTGAATAAAACGATCCGTCAAATTGGGCTTAGCATTAGTTTGGGCAAACAATGAAATATAAAATATTATCTTAAACTTAAAATAAATATCATACCATTAATTTTAAGATTATATTTAATGAAGAAATAGATATCACTATAATAGGCATTCATTGTTTTGGTAATAAGTTATATCCAAAATCCTTTGCCTTCAAAAAGACAACCTTCCCAGAAAGCTATTTCCTTTTTAACCCTACCTCCTACCTGTTCGGCAGACCAAAAAATAAAGCATAAGTATTCCTTTAAAAAGCCCCCTCCTTCTGTTTTGGGCAGCCTGAAAGAAAACGAAAAACAAAGAAAAGCTCTATTTTCCGGAATCCAGCCCGACTACCCTTAGCCGTCGACACCCACCACTTCTTCCTCGCTGGAGCTCTGCCGCCGGCCGATGCTCCTCTGAACGCCCGCGATAACCCATGCGAGGCCCTCCTACTGTCCTACACCGTCGTTTTTCCCCCTTCTGCCACTGGCCCACTGGGCCGTCAGTTCCCAACGGGATCGTGCCCAACTATAGGGAATCAACGAGCTTCTTTTTTCCTCTTCCAGTTTCCTTCGTGCAACCACCAACCAGACCGTGAGCTCCCCGCGACCACACCTTGGAGTTCCTGACGAGGATTAACCGAGTCCCTCTTCGGTTTCGCCATCTCCGATCGATCGAGCCCTTTTTTCCTGTCCATCGCAGAGCCTTCCGTTTACAGATAACTACATCCACTTTCCCTTTTTTTTATTAATTCTGATGCTGCACTCGTCTTCCGCATGTATACCTTTCGCCGAATCTCCCGCTCATATCATGTTAGCATAAAATTATGCTATATCTATTTGATTTTTTTAATTTCAGATCCTGCCCTAACTCTTGTTATGCCTGTTTGTCATTAATTAAAAATAGTCCGTGTTCTTCTCTTTCTTTTACTTTACCCGTGGATTCTAATTTTCATTACGTCTGTCACATGATTCTTGAATATTTGAGAGTGCTATGCTGAGCTTAGATTAATCTCCTAATTTATTTACTCAACGATTTGAGCGCGCACTCTTCACTTTAAATTTGATCTCTAGTTTGGTTTTAAAATTCAATTATAAAGCTTGTGAATCGTGGTTTACATCAACACCCAAGCACACGAGCTTCCAGACTTTGCTTGATAGAGATAGAGATAAAGAATGATGTTAAGAGTTTGATTGTACTAATCCTGCCAAGGATACGTGAGCGTTGACGATTGATTAACTGGCAACAAGAAGAGCTTCACTTCAGTAAAGCTTAGGAACGGATATCTTAAAGAGTAAAGTTCGAGTTTCTTCAAAAAAGTGACAATTTTTTCGTTTAAAAATGCCTATTCGTTGGTGGTATTATATTATGCTCTTTATTCAACTTTAAAAATATTCGTTAACATATTCTCTATCATTGTCAGAAAGCATGCATTTTATAGATCTGTTGAATTGAGTGTGAATCATATGATGAAATTGGATAAATAATTTATTGACTTCATTTTTATCTCTCATCAGAAAAACCCAAGTTACTAATAAAAAATACAAACCACTTGCCATCAGAAACACTAGTAACATGAGTAGGACCCCAAACATCTGAATGAATGAAATCCAAAGGTTTCCTACTTGTAGTAATACTAGGAGAAAAGAAGCACAACAATTTTTCATAAATTCACAAGTTTCACAACTAAACAATTCAATGCACTTCTTAAGAAATAAAGCAGGAAACACAATTTTAAGAAACTTAAATGATGGATGCCCTGATCCTCTGTGCTGGAGCATGATCATAGAGGTATGATCGGACTGATGACATGATTGAAAAGACTTCTGGTCAAACCCATCAAAATTTTGAAGCAAATGCTACAGTCCTTCCTTTTCCAAAAACACACAATGAGAAGGAAAGAATGTTGCTACATAATTTACATCGATAGTTAATTTGTGGACATAAATAATGTTTGTGGACAATTTTGGAACATGAACGTTATTTAGGTGAAGAGAGGGTGATAGTTCAATAGTTCCATCACTAGTTACTAATGTTTGTGATTCATCATCAACAATAATGGTGTTTTTATGAGTAGATTATAAAAATGGTGAAAAATGAGTTTTAACGAAATCCCTATGGTTAGCAACTCCCAACAATAGTACATGAACCATTAAAAGATTTTGAACTTAGGTTCTTACCTGTCATGACAGGGTGAAAGTACCAGAAGGCTTATTGAGAGAACCAATATGGGTTTGCAGGCTTTATAACTCATCTTTACTGAGATGGGAGTCTGGAACATCATCAACAATACTGTCTTTAACTTCTCGATGTGTCTCATTTGTTGTCCCAAATGTTGCTAGATTGTCCTGATTATGCTGGAGCCATCAAAACCTCTGGTGCGACGTAAAGCTTGTTCTTTTTCATGAAGCTTGAAACAGTTCTCCTTGGTATGGCCAGATTTTTTTTACAGTAAGTGCATCAATAGTTCTCTTGATTATGTTTAGGAGCAGTGTGAGTGAAGGAATTTCCAGGTTTGACAAACTTACTAGTCATGAGGGTAGATAAGTCAGTCGGTTTGCCATCCATCATAACCGCCCAATGATTCTCTTCCCCTCTAGTAGTATAGAAAACTTTAGAGAGTGATGAAAGTCCTTCCTTACCCAGAATCGGTACATAGATGGGATCATATTCAGAGTTCAAGAAACTCAAAGATCCTATCTCTCTTGACAAAGGTTGCTTGAGTTGGGGACATTTTTGTTGCATTCAATCTTTAGATTCTGATATTGATCCAACTATATCGACAATCTATTCAAGATGTCATAGTAGTCGTTCACATAAGTTCCCCTGTCTCATGGAAAAAAATCTTTGCCTTCAACTCATAGCATGTGGCAATATCTTGCTTCATAGAATAAGTCTGGTGAAGATTATCCAGTTTCCCGAGTAGCAGGCAAGAACATGCAATTCTTACTCACCTTGGGTGTCATCGAGTTCTACAACCATGTCTTTATAAGAGAGTCTTCGTCATCTCATTCTTCAAATTTTACATCATGCTGGCAAATGTAGCCCCTTCAATGTGATTCAATTTCCTTCTCCCTTTTAGGGTAGTGTGGATGACTTGAGCCCATTGGGGATTGTTCTTCCCACTGAGACAATAGGTGTTGTGGAGAACGAGAAGATCATTAGGGCTAAGATAAGGAGCAGACGTGCTGGTAGAAGTAGAACCAATAATAGTTTTAGAGTGGTTAGACATTCTTATCTCCAGAACGGGAAAGAATGAAAAATGAACCAATCAAGAATGCCGTAATGAAGGTGGAAGCAGGAGTTCTCTCGAGCTCAGGCAGAAGTTGTCGCTGTCAGTGAGACGGTGACAAACAATCTATTGGGCCAAGCCGTAATGAAGGCGAAAGAAGAAGATCGATTGTGCAATAGCAGTAGCGGTCAGTGTCAGAAGCAGAAGGGCGCAATTGAAATTATGGCGATAGCCGTCCACGTCGATATTACACGCAACCAAGAGTTCGAAACGCTTTGATATCATGCACAAAAGCCGTCGAAAGAAGATTTTGACGAAGATGTCGACAAGGACCAGACTCGTCGAGATGTTGGATCACGTAGAGAAATGCAATCGGCTTGAAGAAGAGATTGACGAAGCGTCGGGCATAGCTGCAATGAAGGCGACGACGGAAGAGAGCTAGGTCACAATTCCTACATGCTCTGATACCATGTAGGAAATAATAATCTCATATTTTCGCCATTATTATAAGGAACTGTATATACAATTACAAAAGGCATAAAAAACCTAAATGCCCCAAAGACTAAATGTACCAATAATCACACTCCACTAATTACAAACAGGTAACGACTTAAGAAAGGAAATAATATTTACCACAAGATATCTGGTTGAAACATTAAATTCCTTTAATATTAAACTTGTTGTTGTTGTTGAGTTGCTCCTTCTAACTTTGATATTGGAACAGTTTTGATATCATCCGTGATTCCTTGGGATTGGTACGGTCAGAGTTTCCCCACACACTCTATGGTATCGCTGGAACTCAGGTTCTTCATTTCCTCTACTGTTATCAAGGAGCTAGATATTATTATTATTTTTCATTTTGTACTCACATGATTTGCATTCTATGAGCTCATTTTTTTGAAAGTCTAGAAGGTAATTTTGAGAAATTTCAAAATGGAAAGGGATTTATCATATTATGCCATGCATACTGACTATTTGTGTTTAAGCTAATGATTTGTGGTAAAGTTGTCATTGAATATGCATCAAACATGAAAAGAGTTCGAGTTCTAGATATGATTCTATGTCGATGATGCACCCCGACGCGCATCCATCTAAATTCCTTTGGACTTTCTTTTTCATTTGCGTAGTCGTTTTTGTATTTGTGTTTTGTTTGTCGCATTTTGGCTTGATCGTCGCATTTTGAAATTGTCCGTCACATACGCGTTTTGTAAGCTACTTTTATTATTGGCTTATTGACCCGACCATCCAATAAGGCCCTAAATAAATTGGCCCATCAATGCGTGTGGAATGCGGGAAAAAGAGTACATAAAAATTGCATAAAATTTAAATTAATATTCGATTAATTTCAGAATACAATCTGAAATTAATCATTTTAGAAGGGGAAAAACACATCCCATTTATTACCCATTTCAGTTTTAGCCTATTAATACCTCTTAAAGATTCTTGGAGTTTTTACTGTTTTCAAAGCCCTTTAAAGCCATTTTCGGCCATTTTGTCAGCTTCAGTTTTTTTTCTCTGCCTCTGTTAAAACCCGAGCATCCCACCTAATTTTGGGCAGCTGGACGGAAACGAGAAACAAAGTCATCGAACTCCTGTTTCTCGTCAGGTTCAGAACAAACATCGAGCTCCTGTTTCCCTTTCAACTCTCTGGTCCCCCTCAAGCCTCTGACGACTAGCGCGCCAAAACCTTTCAGGCCCCCAACAAACAGGCCCCCAAAAGCAGCAACTAGCTTCCTTTTGGTTTGGTAGCTAGCTGCTGCCGTGCTAGGCGGCCACACCCTGCTGGGCGTGGCTGCCCAACAGTTAATGCTGGGCTCAAAGCCCAACATTTAAATGCTGGGCACACCCAACATTCATTTAAATGCTGGGCACGCCCAACATTCATTTAAATGCTGGGCACGCCCAACATTCATTTAAATGTTGATCACGCCCAACATTCATTTAAATGCTGGGCACGCCCAACATTCATTTAAATGCTGGTCACGCCCAACATTTAATTTAAATGCTGGGTTCGCCCAAAATCCCCTCTCCAACTCTACCTAATACTGTAATACTGCTCCCTCTCTCCTCCAAGTTCTCCTCATTTTCGGTCTCCGGCGATCACCGGAAAACCTTCCCCAACCACCTCCGGCGAACCTCCACAATCACCCTCCAAGTTCTCTTCATTTTCAGTTTTCCGGCGATCACCGGAAAACCTCTCCGGCCACCACCACTACCGGCCGCCTCTCCAACATCCACCTCCGGCCAGCCACCACCCCACTACCCCATAACCACCATAACCACTTTCCCCCCACTACCCCACTACCTCCATAACTCCTCACTACTCCCATTTCTCTCACGTGGATCCCCCATTCCTCCCATTACTGCAGCCCCCCCCCCCCCCCCCCCCCCCCCCCCTTCTCCCACAAACCGAGCCCCACTCCACTCCACCCATTCTCGTGGAACCACCACAAACCGAAACCCGCCATGCCCAATCCCATTCGACACATTTCCCCTCTCCCGTGGAGCCACTCTTCACCCAGCCGAACCCCACTTCCCCACCCTCAACTGCCAAGACTCCTACTGCCGGCCGGCCCATCAAATCCTCCCTCTCCTCCCCCTCCCTGCTGCCAGCCGCTGTCCAAACCCTACTGTGTTCTCCACACAGCCGGCAGCACTCCCAACAGCCTTGGAAACTCAAGGAACGCCCCTACAACAGTCCGGTACCTCAACACCCCTCTCATCCCTGCCGCTTGCCAATGTCTAACACCTTTCTGTGATCTCCATACAGCCGGCAGCTCCCATATAGCCCTGGAAACTTTAGAAATAGTTCCACTGCCCGCTGAACAGAGCTCAAAGGTTCACCAGGAGCCTAAAATTCAGTGCCTACTTTGATTTCAGCTCCGGGAATACCCTCCAATCCCTCTACCACCTAGTTTTGTAAGTTTTCTATATTGCGGTCACTTGTTTTGTGTCGAATCTAGTGTTTTCCCACTACTCTAGTGATATATGTTTGTAACCATTGTATCCAAAATTTTGAAGCATTTTGTGTTTTCATTTTCTTAGCTATTTGATTTCAATCACTCTTGCTTTTGTACCACCTCACTTGACTTCTTGTTTGTACGCTTTTAACCACTGTGATATATCCTATATTTTGATTAATTGATTTATAAAAGAAATTATTATTGCAAGTTCGAAAGTCGTCGGATTCATGTATGGTTGCATGTAGGAGTTCACCCATTATCCCCTCTTATAGGACCGTCCCGCGTCACTTTTTATTATGTGATTAGATGTGCTGTCAAGCAAACGTAAATAAAAATAAATGGAAAAAAGAAAAGGTTATGTGTTGGTCTAGAGAAAATCTCATCCTCTGGACACATTTGATGGGGATCATGGATCGAGGGCGGGTCGACACTTATCGGAGCCCGCACGAGTATACATACGTAGGAGACGGAGATAGGATCGTCGTATAGACGATCCAAGCCTGCAGTCGTGTTCAGTGTGACGACATATATTTATGTTTTTTTTTTATATTTTATTTCATGTAAAATTTGTGGATTATGTTCCGAACGATCTTGGCCGTTCGTAGTTGGTTCAAGTCTAGAAATATGGGTCTAGGTGTTGATTTCCAAGCATCGCAAAATTTGGAGAGAATTCTCGGGATGTCGCGGTTTTCCCACGCTCCCGATTTCGTGGACCCTTTGTGCCTAAGCCAAGGTACCTCTTCTCCTAACGACATCACTCACCGTAACTTCCCACCACTTAATCCACACATTAACCATCCAAAACTGCTCGTAACCGCTATTTTCCCCATAATTCCAGCAGTAAATACCTTAAAACCCACTAACAAGCCAACGTGTAACTACCCAATTCTACAATTACTGTCTGTCCAAAGCAGTTATTCTCTGAAGTACGCATCTAGTATTACCCGTATCCATTCCAGAACTCATCCACTCAAACCCTTCAGCAACTACTTGGAATTCCCATCCAGTAAACGTCTGCAACCTTTATCTTCACCCGTCCCACTGTCCTGCCACTCTCCTACTATACAGCCATCCCAGCCCCACTATACAGTCATCCTAAGCAATCCCTGCCTCATCCTAGGCGCTTACATCCCATACTCCTCTGCCCGACCCAGTCGACCATCTCACCATAACAGCCCTATATGTCACCCGCGCCTCGTCCCTGCCGCAGGAAATCAATCTCAGAACCTGAAGTTAGTCTAGAAATTACAGGATTTCCGATGTTCTGGCCCAAAATCAAGAAACATACAGCTTCATTGGACCCAAATTTTTGTAGTCTTTATTGGTTTATGTTGATTATGTTATTCCCCCGGATGCGCTGCGATTCTCGGGACATAAGTACACTCGACGACCGAAGGAGGCCACACGGAGCAACGGGGCGGTTCAACCCCCAATCAATAAAAAGAGCCAAAAGGGGCTGAACCACACGGTTCAGCCCCTATTGGGCGGGGCCCTCTCTAGCCCCGGGGTATTTATAACCCCGGGGCTCTCTTTGTTGGGTTATGAAAGCTATATCTCAGGTATTTCTTCTCCCTCTCTCAAACCCTAACCCTAACTTCTCTTGCTCTTTCTCCCCCAATCTCCCTACTCTTCTTCTTCGTTCATAACATTTTGTATCAGAGCATTCTTTCCTGTGACCATGGTGAACACCCGCTTGCAAGAAGAGGCCGGCCAACTGGCAACCCTAGAAGAGAACTACGTCGGGTTGACGAACACAGTAGCGGCCATCGAAGAGAGGATGAAGGCATCGGCGAAACAATTGGAGGAACGGATGGACGCCCACATGGAGGAGATCAAGACCCTCCTAGCACAAAATCTGAAGGGTAAGGCGGCGGCCAACGACGGAGCTGAGGCGGAAGCGTCAACTCAACCCCCGCTGCACCGTCCGCTCGTGTGAACGGGCGGAGCTAGCTCGCAACTGCCGTGCGGGAGAGTGCAGGGTACGCCAGCGACGGCCGCCCCGACGGGTCGCCCGTCCTGGGCGTCCCACCCGCAGCTTGGGGCGAACCAGGATCAGGCCGAACCAGGATCAGGCCGCACGGCCGCCAGAGCCAGCTGCGGGGTCGTCCGCCCTGGGCGGCCCATCGGCGGGCTATAGCGAGGTTGGAGCAGGTCGTACAACTGCTTGGCGGCTTCCGGAGCAAGCAGCGAGGCAGTTTCGATCTACCGGGACTACGAGCGCTCCAATTGGAGGTATTGCTGAAATTTTACCCCTTCCTTCGGACCGCCTACAGGCTACGGAAATGGCGATCAATGGAACATGCGACCACCACCGACTGGAATCTACGGAGGACAATACATTGACGGCGGTCAAGGAAGGGAACGATTGCCACTAGCCGTGGCTCAAGGCGGAATGTATTTTCCCGGACCCCAAAGACCACACCTTCCAATGGAGCAGCAGAGGGCAGCGGGGTACGGACAGGAACCAGGGTGGGGTGGGGGGGGGGAGGGGTTACGGGCAGGCGAATCAGAGGGCCTACATGCCACCGAAGAGGACTCACATCAATTTCCCCAAGTTCAAAGGAGGAGATGCGTTAGAGTGGGTTCAGAAAGCAGAGTTTTTTTTCAATTATCAGGAAATACCCGAGGAGCAATGGGTGCAACTGGCAGCTTTTCACCTGGAAGATGACGCCTACCAGTGGACATAGTGGTTCCTGAGGGGCTGTGGTTACGCGCCATGGCCTGAGTTCGCAGAGGAATTTTCAGCCCGATTTGGCCCTCTGGAGTATGAAGTCGAGGCCATGCTACCGAAGCTACGATAGAAGGGAACGATGATGGAATACCGCACAAAGTTTGAGAGGCTGACCAACAGGGTCTGCTGTGAGGAGAAAACACTGCTGAGCTGTTTCGTCTCTGGTCTGAAGGATCATCTGAGGGACGAGGTTAATGCGTATATGCCCCGTAGCTTGAGTCACGCCATCAGTTTGGCACGGATACATTGTTTGCGCTCCTGACATCCGGATATGTCATTGGAGTCTTTCAAGATACATTCATACATAATATATGTAGTACACACCCGCAGGTAAACAGTCCCTGTGACTGCGGAGAACCTTTCAACAAGGTAGCTCGAACTTTTCTTTTCTTTCAACATATTCAAGAAAAGTTCGATCCGAGACTAAAAGAGCACTAGCAGTATACCTTGCGTCTATTGTACTATGTATGGCACTCGCTGATTTTCTGTGAATGGATTTTGACTTCCACTAGAAGAACAAACTTGAGTTTGTTAGAACAGGAGTTCTTCTCGTATCCTCAGCTCCGCCCAGCTAGGCAGGCTTGCTAAACCGGGCAAACAACAGAGAAGAGAGACACCGTTCCCGAGTCAAGTTAGATCTATCTCTAGCTCCCAGTCTTTTTCTTTAGTAGCTCCTTCTTCTTATGAACAGCAAAACAAGAGTCACATATGCTCACTATTGTTGTTGTCAAACGTCAAATGTATTGATTGATATATTCCTTTTTCTTCGTAAACAGTCTTCTTATTTACGATCAACATATTCTGGAGTCTTTCTTGAGCGAACTGGAAACAGAGAACATATTCTAGTTAGAGTAGTTTTTTTTCATTCGATCCTATGGTTCCTCAAAGATCCTTTCATGCATTATGATTCTGTTCGGAAAATCAATTATGGTGATGAAGAAATGGAAATTTCATCTTGTTCATTTTTGGCAATCTTCTTTTCACTTTTGGTCTCAACCGTTGATGATCCATAGAAAGAAATGAGAAAATATACAACTCTTCCTTCGGGTCTTTTGAAAGTGGACTAAAAAAGCAAGAGCTTTGGTATTTCAGAAAGAAAATGCTAGAGAATTCATTGAGAAGAAAGACTCTGACTCAGAAATGAGATACCATAGCCCCAGTGATTTCTCTTATTGGATCATTGCATTGTCGAAAGCTCAATTTTGTGGGTCATCCTCTTAGTCAACCGATCTGGACCAATTTCTCTTAGATTCTTGATCTACAGAGTATACGCTAGCTTGATCTACAGAGCAGAGGAAAGAGCTTTCTATACAGGTACAGGTACGACAGAGGAAAGTCAGTAGCTTGATCTACAGAGCAGAGGAAAGAGCTTTCTATCCGGGTACGGCAGAGGAAAGTCAGTAGCTTGATCTACCCGTACGGCTTGTATCTTGTAGGGATCTACCAAAGTGAACTCACCTTGATTTGACCGTTCGTTCTTCATGTGGATAAACTAAAGGAAACAGAATTCCCTAGTGCGCTAGTGGTCCATCTTGTGTGCAAAATGGCTACGATCTAGGTTTCTCTCTTTTCGACTGTTTCGGTTCAGAACAGTACGTAAGGAGCTGATAAAATGTAGCTTCGAATAGGCGAGGGTACTATGTAGGTGAGCCGATAGGCGAACAGCCCAAGAAGGGGATGAGACGTCAGTCGAAGAGGACGCGACCACAAGGTCGGTGAGCCGTAAGGCGAGTGAGGAGGTGAGCCGATAGGCCCCTCCCTCTGCTAGAGCTACTACTTTATTTACATAGATCTCCTTGCCTTTGAGCTAATCCCTCTTTCCCTTCCTCAATCAGATTCCCTTTTTTCTTTGCGCATCTTCGGTTGGCTAGCGAAGTTCTTTCGATTGAAGTATCCGTTGCAATCGGTCGAGCTGCTCTGGTAGGGGTCGCATCCTGATCCTGTCCAATATCGCTTCCCTTCTTTGAAATCTAGATCTTCTGTTTAGCGAATCGAATCGAAGGAAGCAAGAAAGAGGAGCTCGTACTTAGATCAGAGGACGCTCATCCGCAGCAGAGGCTTCGGGTGGAAGGAATGAATCAAGTAAGGTGCGAATCGAGTTTCAGTGATTTCTTTCTCACTGACTTCCTGAAATAGCTCCGCTACTCTCCTTACTTAGCCTTTCTTTCGTATAGGACAGATACAAGTATGCCAAAATAGAGTCTAGTATTCTTCTTGTTTCATAGGCGCAATCGGAGCACTAAGCCCTTAGACTGCTTTACTCCATAGATCTCCTTCCTGGCTTACCAACTTAAGGACAGAAGAAGCAAACCGGGATGAACTCTTATCAAGAGCCGAACCGAATAGTTCATTCAAGCCTGCCGCTTAGCTTCTTGCGGCTGCCTGAGACCACTCTTTGCCTTGCTGCTCTTGCTTCTCTGGCTACTGCTCCGGCTTCTGGCTCTTACTTGCAGCTCTGGTTGAACTAACTGACACTGACTCTGAATCTGAATCAATCAATTGCCCCTACTAGCCGGCTACTGCTTGCTCTCTGACTACCGCCTGCTGCTCTGAACCACTGAACTTGCTGCTCTAGTGGGACTACGGCTTGCCAACTACGCCTTTTCCTCACCGCGCTCTTTCTGCAATAGAAGAGCCAATACTCTCTCAGAAAGGGTGAACAAAATATATCGTATATGATTGTGATACTTCTCTTTCTACGCTGCTGCTTCTCTCTTCATAGGCTAGCTGCTTCTCCGATTCTTCATTGGCTTGCTGCTTCTACGCTGCTGCTTCTTGATGAAATCGCTTCGCTAAGGCATCGTTATTCTAGCTAGAGACCCCCCGGGCTCTACCCGAATATACTTCTACCTTCGAGAGCAAAACTGATAGTGGGCTTAGGGGCCAACAAAAACTGAGGCAAGAGCGTCTTTCACAGCTGACGAGACAACAGCCATTCTTCTTATTTTATTCTCCCGGGATCAGAAGCAGAAGGCTTGCCCCCCGGAGCAGCCCATCTGACAGAATGCAAAGGAGAGGTTCGTTCTAAAGAAAGATCTCGACTGAAAGGAGAGGAGAGGATGGGAAGGTGATATTCTGCCTGAAAAGAAATCCAACTCATTGAAGGGGAACGCGCATACTACACCCACTAAAGCCGCTGACTCTTACCCTCATACTTCAGATTAAGATCGAGATATTGGACATAGAATGCCAATTTAAAAAATGTAAAAAAAAAGGAGTAATCAGCCGTGACACGTTCACTAAAAAAAAATCCTTTTGTAGCTAATCATTTATCGGGAAAAATTGAAAAACTCAACATGAGGGAGGAGAAAGAAATAATAGTGAGAGATCTGTGGGGTGAAGTATACTTGATGACTGAGAACTCTTTTCTGCCGGTTGAAGGATGCTTCAATGTCCAGCACATAGAATTCGATTGGGACTACTGTAGGCCCGAACTTGATGTCCAACTGAATGAGGCGCTGTCAAGCCTTACGCTGTGTAAGCGTAAGCCCGATGGAAGACCTTTTTTCACTGTCATACGCAGCAATGGTCATGTCCGATGGGGTGAGACTTGACTCTGGGATGTCCAGATATCGGAGCCTGGAACATGGGCAAACACCCCAGTATCGATCAGGGAGAGAGGAATGCTGTAGCCCTTTAGAATCACCGTTACGTGTAGAGGAGCAGAACGTTCTCCCGGCAAGAGCTCCCCCACGGAGCGGTCATAGGTAAGGGACGGCTACTTTTAGGAAAACTCCTTCCGTTCGCAGGTTGATTGAGTCCGGTAGCCTTCAAGGTCCATATAATAGGGGAAGCAGATGCGAGCGCAGTTCCTGCATGTGTTAATACCATGCTTTAAGCTTCACACCCCTCATTCGTAGTCTGACTTTTTCATATGAAAAAACAAAAAAGGAAATCAAAACCCAAATCCCTTCCCTTGATCAAAGACCGGTTACACCGAATCAATCATGCAGAACGGCACACGAAAGCATCGGTAACCCTTCGTTGAATCTCCTCTTTAGAGACACCCCTGTTTTCGGCGTGGCTCAGGGTGATCAAGATGAATTTCCTGATAGAGGAGGGTGAGGGAGAAGGGTATTTTTTCATGATAAAGCGGGATTCGGCTTTTCGGCTTCTTCATAAAGAAGCAGACTTCAGCTGAGTTAGGGCGCAGTTTTTAGCGACCAAAAAACACGGGGAGTTTTTTTCTTGAAGATGGCGTGGCTCCCTTTTGAGAAAGAGGGTTCCTCCCGTATTCAAAAAAGCAGGGAGGGAACCGTATTATCCTAAATAGGGGGCTACCTTCTACACCAAGAAAAAAGAGAGAGTAGCTAAGGTAGAAGTATATTCGGGTAGAGCCCGGGGGGTCTCTAGCTAGAATAACGATGCCTTAGCGAAGCGATTTCATCAAGAAGCAGCAGCGTAGAAGCAACAAGCCAATGAAGAATCGGAGAAGCAGCTAGCCTATGAAGAGAGAAGCAGCAGCGTAGAAAGAGAAGTATCACAATCATATATGATGACAGACATTCCGCTAAGGATAAGGATCCAAGTTGCTATCTTAATGCATGTGATTGATAGTCCGTTTTCAGACCTAACTAGACCTTTCCTTCCAGAGCGAAAGGGCAGCTAAGAATTGCGTGAGACCCATCTGAGGATAGACTGGATGTCTTGGAAGTAGTCGTTTGAAGGTCCGAGGCTACTTAGGCCAAAGCTTCTTAGTACTTCGCCAGAAGAGAGTTCAAGTCCTACCATTATTATTGAGTCCTATTCTTTCGAGATAGATGCTTTCCTGGGAAAAGCCCTGTTGAAGAAAGCTAGAACTACGTTAGCGGTGAGAGAAAGGCTAACACAGAGTCTGAGGCACTTTGAACTTTTCTTCAATCATTTTTGGGCATAGACTCAAATCCTTTCTATACCCTAAACCTTTAGCTAATAGAATTTCATCAAGAACAGGATCCTTCCTGACTAACGTCAATAGCGGTCGTATCGACCACCTGATCAGACTTATCCAACGTCCGAATTGGCACATATTCTTGTCGTATTGGTTGCTTCCTCTATATAGGATTTCTTCTCGGCCTCTGAAGGCTGCGGCCTGAAATTCCCATTATGAGAACAATATCAGCATGACCCGCAAGTACGGCAGTCAGGCATTCTCAGAAACCCCCGATTGATGCAAAACAAGATCTTCGCTCAATCTCTGGCCGCCAAAAGGTAGACTTCCACGCGCCATGCTAGGACGTGTCTGGTCCGCTGTAGGCTTATCCATCTTAAGCAATAATTCGCGGTGAAAAAGGTGCAATGGTAACTCCGGAAATCCAATCCAAATTGGCGCAATTGAATTGATGACTCCGTTTTCGTATCAAAGTCTGCTACTGAAATACACGCATAGGGGCTCCTTCTATCATCCAAACTTGTCGTGTCCAAAGTCTGGTGTAATCTTCCATATTGGAAAGCTTAAGAAAAAGATGTTTCAAGTTCAGAAAACCAATCTGATATGGACCCGTGAAACCGAACGGCTGTTTTAGCGTAGCGAACTTCGGACATCCATTGGCAATCAAGGCGAATTTCTGTCTGCCAGGCCAACTCTGTCGTTGGAAGACAATAGCAGCTTTCCCATGAAAGCATGGAGCGAGACTAAGTCCCGAATCCGTGTAAAAAGCCTTCTTCAAGGAACGAGTGGAGTGGTGCTCTTTTCTCTTTCTCTTCCTGTTCTTGACTTAGGTTGAAAAGCTCAGTTTCCGTAAGGCTTAGAGAGTCCCACGGGGCGGTTTTAGTATACCTAGCAGGGTTTAGAAACCAAGTTCAGACTGATGAATCTAGGATTACGCGGCCTTTCTTCAAATCACATGACAAAACGCGCCAGAAGGACAGCTAAAGCTTCGAAGGACATAGAGAATTCTCTCTGTTCTCTTTTCTGTCCCGGCACCGGGTATAAAGAAAGTAGGTGAGCCGTCCGAAGAAGAGTTCTCATTATCAGAATTGCTCTTGAACTGAGAAAAGCTCAAAAAGAGCTTCCTTTCCTTCTAGTCTGCTTATGCTTAGAGAGCTTCGAGTCTCTTCACTGATCCAAGATCAAAGAGAAAAGCTGAGAGTCCTATAGAAGATCTCTGTTCTCTTTGCTTCGAGTCTGCTTATGCTTCGAGAGCTGAAAGAGGTTCGCCTATCTTATGAAAGCTCTGAGCCAGTCAAAAGATTCTTCGCTAGGGAAGAAACTGAGATAGCGGCCTCAAGAGAATCCGGAGAAAGCTCAGAATCTGTGGCCTCTCTCTGCTTCAGGAAAGGATCAATCTCTACCTCTGCTCTGCAGCGGATGGGACTACCTTCTCATAACATCTTTTCTTTCCTCATAGCTGTGAGAGAGGGAAGAAAGACTACTCCCTTATGTGACCCGAAAGGCTAATGAAGGTTGGAATAGATTGAGATTCTATCTTTCTTATCTTCCTCAGAATCAATAGATTGATCGTCCTCTAAAGAAAGTGAATCAGGGTGAAGAATCGGGCAATCCAATCCCCGGAAAGCAGTTCAAGCAGCTAAGGGTCTCCTCGGCTCATTCCCTTCGGGCTGTTCTGCCCGGATCAGAATTAGGCGAAGACTAATTCAGTAATCCGGTGAGAATTCTATAGAGGCGGGACCCGGCGGAACATAGCCGCATCGAATCAGAGTTCACGCTAGGAGGGATAGCCGGAGCTGGGGATGCCGAGCTAGCCGACGAAGAGTCAAGAACTTTCTTCTTTCTTTTCCCCAGTGTTCGTGAAAGAGCTTTCTGACTTTCATCCAACTGCCCCTGCGTGGTATGTTTGGTCTCCCTCAAGTACTCAAGTCTAAGCTAATTGTTTATGGGTCTGGGTCAGAATAGTACCGCCCCGTGGGATCTTGACATTCAAAAAGTGCAGAGATTCGAATTTGATCGTGGTGAGTTATCTGACGGAAAAGGCATACCGGGATGAGTTGCTGAGACGAGTTCTTAGAGCGCTTCAACAGACAGGAATCGCACCACCGTGAGAGATGCTACGACTCCAACACCCACTAGGAGAAACCTTCCAGCGGCCTGCCGCCCGAAGGTGACAAGACTGACCTGGCCAGAGCTGCAGGCAAGGAAGGAGAAAGGCTTGTGCTTCAACTGTGATGAAAAGTACAGGCCCGAACACGTGTCAGAAGATCCAAGTCTACTTTCTGAGGGAAGAAGAGGAGGAAGAGGACGCTTCAGAGGCGGAGAGGGGGGACGAGTTGGACCTGACGGAGTTCAGAGTATCTTTGCAGGCGATGGAAGGGTGCACCGCTCCTCTTACCATGCACATTTTCGGGAGGGTGGTCCAGGAGCGGGCAACGATTCTGATTGATAGTGGGAGCACCCACAATTTCATCAACCCCGCGGTAGCAATGAAGGTGGGCCACACAGTCGATCGGGGGGCCTCCTTCTAGGTCATGGTGGCCGATTGGAGTAAATTGAAATGTGAAGGGGTGATGAGAGGGGTAGAGCTGCGGATACATGGCTACATATTCCACACAGACATATACCTTTTGCCGATCAGGGGATCCGACATGGTCCTCGGTGTCCACTGTCTGAGACAGTTGAGGAGAGTCACCTTGGATTGGGATCGGATGACTTTGGAGTTCGCTCAGCAAGGGAAGGATTACTGTCTGCATGGCCTCAAATCCTCTCCCCTGAAGGAGATTTCGGCCAGGAGTCTGGAGCAGCTGGAGGAACAGGGAAGTACGATGGCGATGATCGTGGGGCTTGCATCCTCCACACTACAAACGCCAGAGATACCGGAGTGTATGCATGCTTTACTGTTCCAGTACGAAGATGTCTTTCAGGAGCCACACACCCTCCCTCCACCAAGGTTCTGTGACCACCAGATTCAGCTCAAGACTGGGACGGAACCCACCAACATCAGACCATATCGTTACCCACACATACAAAAGGCCGAGATCGAGCGCAGTGTCCGAGGGATGTTGACGTCCAGTATTATTCGTCCCAGCACCAACTCCTTCTCTTCACCCATCATCATGGTAAAGAAGAAGGATGAATCATGGAGGTTGTGTAGACTACCGGGGTCTGAATAGCTCGACAATCAAAGATAAGTTTCTTATTCCTATGATTGAGGAGCTGCTAGATGAGCTACATGGGGCGTGTCTTTTCACCAAGTTGGACCTGCGGTCTGGCTATCTCCAGGTTCGGATGCGGGAGGACATCCACAAGACGACCTTTAGGACGCATGATGGCCATCACGAGTTCCTCGTGATGCCTTTCGGGCTATCAAACGCCCCGTCCACATTCCAAGCCGTGATGAACGAGATATTTTGGTCTCTCCTACACCGTTCTGTGCTGATATTCTTTGACGATATCCTCATCTACAGTAGCTTGGGAGGAGCATCTGGAGCACGTGGAGCGAGTCCTCACAATGTTGCGTCAACATCAACTTTATGCCAAATGGTCCAAATGTTCTTTTGGCCAGGAGGAGGTCGAGTATCTGGGGGTATTTGGTTTCAACACAAGGCGTTCGAGCCGACCCAAAAAGATTGAGAGTATGGTGACATGGCCCCACCCTATGACGCTCCGGGCTTTGCGGGGATTCTTGGGGCTCATAGGTTACTACTGACGGTTCGTGAAGGACTACGGTAAAATTGTGAGACCTCTCACTCTGTTACTTCAGAAGGATGCCTTTTTATGTCAGGAGCAAGCAGAAGTGGCCTTCCAGGCTCTGAAGGGGGCTATGACGACCACACTGGTCCTAGCTCTTCCCGATTTCAGTAAAGAGTTCGTGTTGGAGACAGACGCTTCGGGTGTAGGGATCGGCGCAGTACTGATGCAGGAGGGGCGACCCCTGACCTTCTTCAACAAAGCCTTAGCACCATGGACATTGAGACTGTCTACTTATGAAAAGGAGATGTTAGCCATCATACACGCCGCGACCATGTGGAGACCATACTTGCTGGGACGTCACTTCAAGGTCCGCACGGATCACCAGAGTCTGAAGCATTCCTTGGAGTAGCGGCTGACTTCTCCCCTCCAGTAGAAGTGGCTGACTAAATTATTGGGCTAGGATTATGAGATCATCTACAAGCAGGGGAAGGAAAATGTGGTTGTCGATGCTCTATCACGACTTCCGGAGATCACTCTCTCCCATATCTCGGGGCCCCCGATCGACTCACTGAATGAGATACAGGAGGAGGTATTACAAGACCCTGAGCTTCGGGCCATCGTGGACGCGATCCAACAAGGGCAGACACAAACCACCAGGGTTCCACTTACAAGGCGGGCGACTTTATTACCAAGGCAAAGTGGTCATTCTGCCCAATTCGGCTTGGCAGACTGTCATGATGCGCGAGTTCCATTCCTCGCCGACCGGAGACCACGCCGGCGTGCTTCACACTCTACAACGATTGCAGGCGAATGCCTTTTGGAAGGGTCTGCGTCGGGATGTTTTGCAGTTTGTCCAACAGTGTGAGGTATGCCAGCGTCAGAAGTATGAAACGACTTCTCCTGCGAGTTTGCTTACACCGCTGGATATCCCACATCACATTTGGGACACGATCTCCATGGACTTCATCGACGGCCTGCTCAAATCTCAGGGCAAGTCCGTCATTTTGGTTGTGGTCGACAAGCTATCGAAATACAAACACTTCCTTGCATTGAGCCATCCCTATACTGGGGAATCTGTCGCCGAGTTATTTGTTCGGGAGATTGTTCGACTTCATGGCGTACCCCGTGCCATCATCTCAAATCGGGATCCAGTATTCGTGAGCAACTTCTGGCGAGAGCTTTTTGGCTGCAAGGTACAAGGTTGCGCATGAGCACGACCAACCACCCCCAAACGGATGGTCAGATAGAGGTCCTCAATCGGGGAGTTGAGACGTACCTACGATGTTTCGTGATGGATGATCCGCGTACGATATCATACATTCAATACATCTGTCACGCGTCAACTTCTAAGCTACCTTTGACTTACCGAACTTTAGAAGGAAATGGTCGAGTTAGTTCGATGACAAAAACATGAAGGAAAAATAGGAGAATAATAAAAGGGCAGATAATTTGTTCATAAGCTACATCTATTTCATGAAAAGAAATGTAAAATATAGAGGGATATGCCACTCATTGTTGAAAACTAATCCAAGCCGAAGAATGGTTGCTAGCTTAATATGTTTGGGAATAACACTGGGATCACTATGATGATAACTTGTTAAATTCTATCCTATAAATTTATTTATAAAACTAGTGGCATAATTTTTACTGCATATGAAATGGTTAAGTTAAGATTTATGCAAACATGCAAAGCTAAAATTTTGAAATGCATTATGATAGCAAAGAACTGCACAACAGCCAAATACTCGAGTAAATTTACCATTATATTTTATTCGTTGCCGTCTCTTTGTTAATTGTGTATTCATGTTGATTCTTTTCTAGTTACTAAAATCGCAAGTTTTTGGATATGAGATGCAATTCTTAGGGCCAAGCACATGCTTGTTTTATATGCATCCAAAATTTATTTATTTTTACACTGTAGGCTGAGCAAGCATCCTGGAATTATATTGGAATTTTCAAAGTCTCCAATATTTCTGGGAAAAAGCGTGATTTAGTACCATCTGGTGATGAGGATATTGATATGGATAGTGAGAGCAACAGTGATGATGAGGATTCTGGTGATGGACCTGCACAACCTATTTTGAAGGCAAGAGCTTGGTGACATGGTTTTATTTCTTCACATGGGTGATAATTGTTGTGTATAGTAGTGTATGATTTTTTTTTGATTTAAAATGATGTCTTATGCATGACAGTTGCACAAGCTGGCTCATCAAGGATGTGTAAATCGCATTCGTTCAATGTCTCAAAACTTTCACATATGTGCTACATGGGGTGACAGGGGACATGTTCAGGTTAGAAAATTTTAAGATGGTCTTATTCTATTTATAACAAAGTACAAGATGTCTTTGAAGAACAACATTATTATGTAAGAGTAGACACTTCAATCTCTGTCAATGGTCTGACGCACAATCTTTTTCTGTCAGGTTGTCTGACATTTCATTCTAAATTTTTTGTTTGAATTCATGAATTGGTAGGCAAAGGATACTAATTAGTGTTTTTTCCCGTGAAAATAAATGAAAGCAGGTTTGGGATTTTACTTCTCAACTAAATTCTTTAGCAGAGTCAGAAGCTCAGTGTAGCCAGGGAGGTAACGACATAAATTGTGTTGCTCCAGTATTAAAGTTTGATGGACATAAAGATGAAGGCTTTGCATTAGATTGGAGTCCTGTTGTTCCTGGCAGACTTATCTCTGGTACTTTCTTGACAGCACACTTGCCTTACTCTTGGTTGATAAGTAAAATAGTATTTTGTTGATTGCATACAAGAAGACACTTTTATTCGCGCATCAATCTTCACAGGTGATTGTAATAGCTGTATTCATCTATGGGAGCCTTCATCTGACTCGTGGATTGTTGATAAAAATCCTTTTGTTGGGCACAAAGCAAGTGTTGAAGATCTACAGGTAATTTAATATATCTTCAGTTCAAAATTCAACGCTTCAGTTCGATTATGCTCATATTCTCTGATGCCTATTTCTTTTTTTGTGGCCTATAGTGGAGTCCAACTGAAGCAGATGTCTTTGCATCATGTTCTGTAGATGGCAGTATTTCAATATGGGATACACGGAAAGGTAGATCACCAGTGACATCTCTAAAGGCTCATACCACTGATGTGAATGTCATTTCATGGAATCGGTAAGAGTAATATAATTGCTCTCCCGACCCTTTGTTCTATTGAGTTCTATGCTCTTTTAGTATTGCTTCAAGTGATTACTTCCCTTGTTATATGAACAGGTTGGCTAGTTGTATGATAGCTTCCGGAAGCGATGACGGTACCTTCTCCATACGGGATCTTCGATTAATTAAGGTGCATATCCTTTCCTAGAAAAAAGAGAAAATCTAAATGCCTTGTAGCACCGTTGGGGGGCAAAAGCACCATCTTCAGCGCACACTTTCGGATCTTCTCGGGATTGATTCTCATTATTGACGGTTATAGGATTGTCATTTGGATGATCTAAGCCTGCGAATGGGATCAACACATTTTTTTTGTATTTTTCTTTACTCTTTTCTAGTTGTATTTTAAATTGTTGGTTAAGTACTGCAAGAATTTGGGTCCTTCATGACGTCTAATCTAAATCCAAATCTTTAATTTTTTTGTATGAAGTCTAGTTTTGGTTATTGGACGGTTTCAACATTTAAGATATCTGCTCGGTCTCTTCTCTCGATTGGTGTCGAGTCTAGATTTACTTTTTCCTCCTTCAACGCCTTCAACCAACGTTCCCCACAACCAGTTGTTAAAGGCGCGCCTAAGGCTCCAGGCTCAACAGGCTCAGAGGCTTGCGCCTTTGTGCGCCTTTTTTGCGCCTTTGGAGCATAAAAGGCGCGTCTGAGTGCGATTTCTATATCAAACTTTTTTTCTTCAAAAAGAAAGAAAGAAAGAAAGAAAGAAAGAAAGAAATAATGTAAGAACTCAATAACTTTTGCATGATTTAGTGTGTTTGTGAAACATAATTGAGTGTTAAAACTTAGATATGATGCAAGTAACCATATTAATTCTATTTTTTAAGAGATATAAATGATAGTAATGAATGATTAATGAGTAGAATAGATGAAAAATATGGTCAAGAAGATGAACTGATGTTTGATGCTTATTTTTTAAAATGAATGTGGTTGCACATTGCTTTCGTCAGGCGCGCGCCTGCGCCTTGAGCCTTGCGCCTAGGCTCCAAGACCCCTTTGCGCATTGGTGCGCCTTGTACTTTTAATAACTAAGGGCCACAACTCCTCTAACCTGACCGACCTTTATTGATAACTCATTTGACCCTTCTCCTCCCTATAGCCGATGTCGGGACACATTTCCACTGCAACTTCTACCCTCTAATCTAGCCACAATTGTCTTCCTTACTTCCCCTTACATCTAATGCAGCTACCACACCATCCAACCACCTATTTTCCCTGACAATCACTCCCATCTCTGGATCTAACAACTTCTCCCTCTCCGCACCTTCAAACCCATCCTGTTGTTTCCATCCACCGCCTCCAACTCTATAACTATCCCTTCGTCCCTTCGCCACAATTCCTCCTTCACCCCACAACTATGATCAATTTCTACAACCTCTGCACCATCACTTCGGCCGCCACCTCCTCCCTCCCCAACCTCAAGTCCGCACTTATACTTCAGTCCCACCCTAACCCATCATCAGAGTCAATCACTGGGTGAGTTTTGATTTTTTTTAATGATATTTTATTTGTTTGCCCAAGTTCCACCATATTTGTCGTTGATAGCCGAGATAACACATGCTTTTTACTCCAAACAAATTAGTGAAAACATGAAGATCTCGCCAACCAACAACCAATGTTGGCAATATTCACATACTATCTCACGAGTATTCGCCGACCATTCCAGCGTACTCGCTAACCATTTTTATTTCTTGTACTAGAAAGTTTTGCCCCATCTTGTAAGCGGACAACCCATATTTTGTAGGTTGCCCGCAAGCAGGTCCCCTGCGGCCTATAAATAGGCCATGCGCACTAGTTGTAAAGACATTGAAGCTAGAGTCAAGATCTGCCCAGTACTCGCATACCCTTCAATAGTGTCTACGAGCCTTTTGGAGCCTCAAAATTTACTTGTAACTTTGCTGTAATCATTCAATCAACTAATAAAATATCAACTAAAAGTTCGCGCTATGCGAAATCTGGCCTCGCTGCCTGCGTTACCTTTTTTCCTCTCGTCTAGAGTATTCGCGACTTGAAGTACCCGCAAACTCACAGTACTTGTCTTTTTTTTTTACTGGGTGTGGAGTTGAGGACGTTATCTACTCAATAGAACGAACACACGACCTTCATATTTAAAGTGGTCGAAGAGCTGTTGTCACAATGATAGGACGAGATCAAACCTGGAAGTCTCCCGCGGGGTCTCACAGCAACCCTGAAGGCACGATCCCAGTGATGAGTTCAACCTCCTAGTCACCGCAGTTACTCAGCTGTCTGAACAAATAACATCCCCTGTTAGAGAGATAATGACTCATGATGCTCGTCCGCCGGTCCTCCAAATTGCCCCCAGATTTAGGTCTAAAAATGAAGAACTTGCCAACACAAGATGAGATTTCTTCTGGGCCGCAGCGAATTCCATCCCCGCGCGAGTACTCGACTTCAAAGAACTCGCTGACCCTCTAGAAGAAGAGGAAGATCCTTCTCCTTTTTCTGATGCAATCTGATGGGAACCTATTCTAGTTGGATTCAGAGAACCTCATTTTTTCTGATTTACAGGGAGGGAGGATCCCATCCTCCATCTGCAGGCCTTCGAGTCTGCAATATCTCTCTGAAATCTATCTGATGGCATCCGTTGCAAAATGCTGTCCATGACCTTAAACGAAAAAGCCAGAGATTGGTTTTACAAGCTTCCTCTCAGTCTATCAACTCCTTAAAGCATTTTGAAAGGAACTGCTCATAAGGTTTGCCACCTATAGGAAGCGAAAAAGCGCCTTCAAGTGCTTTTTAAAATTAAGCAAAAAGTATCCGAAACTCTTGGACATTACATTGATAGGTTCCAAGAGGAAATACTCGGGATCCATGACGTCGATCCCTCTATGTATCGAGTAGCCATGATTTGCGGACTTCAGGAAGGGCTCTTCAAATTTGAGGTTAGCCAGAGACCGACAGTTCCTACGGGGATTTGATCAATATGGCCAACCACTTCATCGAGGGAGAGACAACGAACCCTGGGTTGTCTCCTCTCTCACCTAATTAATTCAATGACAACGGGGGGAGAATTCTCTCGCCCAACTTCCTATTGCCCCTCATCGCATTCATAAACATCATCCATGACTCTTTCCACCTCCTCTGCAATGTGGAAAGACTTTTCATCACCAACAACCACCTCTGCCTCGTCAGTTTCAACAGATGAGGCCACCACGACCTTGTTCTACTCCACGAAATAGGTTCATGCCATCTCAATAACATGTCATTCCATCTTCATCATCACAAGCCCATCCTATGAAGACTTATACCTCATGAGTGAACCAATATGATGATTCGCAGGAGGAGTATACAGAC
The DNA here is from genome assembly GCA_033032865.1 of Dactylorhiza incarnata. Taxonomy (NCBI): domain Eukaryota; kingdom Viridiplantae; phylum Streptophyta; class Magnoliopsida; order Asparagales; family Orchidaceae; genus Dactylorhiza; species Dactylorhiza incarnata. Next base: position 5,391,720 of record JAWHQI010000043.1, read on the forward strand.
TTAATTCTCCCTATGGAGGAGGCCGTTCAAATCCTCCAGAAGCAGCCCGACTTCAAGTGACCTCTTAGGGCTGAGTATGGTAATAGGAATCAGAAACTTTATCGTGAGTTCCATAGAGATGTTTGTCATGAGACAGAGAGTTGTCGGGCTCTCTACGACTTGGTGGAAAAAATGTTGAAAGCGAGGAAACTGCAAGAATATGTCACCCTCAAATATGATGAGAAATCCGTCTCTGTGAAGGGAAAAGAAGTTGTGGAAGTACACCTCCCCCAACAATGGGAATGTATCGAACATGTGGACATCAGTTCTCTTGGAAGCATCAATTGTGAAATGTTTGCATTGAAGTCGTTGATGTTGGTCTCTTAGGACAAATCAATTACATTCACGGAGGAGCTGGACTAGAATCCTCGAAAAAGGCCAGTGTAACGAGGCACCGGCGGGAAGTCGCTTCCACTACTTAGACCACTCCCATGACTGTTGTTAAAGCGCGCCTGAGGCGCGCCTAAGGCTCACCAACTCAGAGGTTTGCGCCTTCGTGCGCCTTATTTGCGCTTTTGGAACATAAAAGGCGCGCTGCGTGAGATTTCTGTTGTAAATTTTTTTTTCAAAATTAAAGAAAAAAATTAATGTAAGAACTCAATAATTTTTGATTGGTTTAGTGTTTGTGAAAGATACTTGTGCGTTGAAACTTAGATATGATGCAAGTGACCACATTGATTCTATTTTTTAAGAGATATAAACGATAATAATGAATGATTAATTAGTAGACTAGATGAAGAATTTGATCGAGAAGCTGAAATGGTGTTTGATGTTGATTATTTAAAAGATGTGGTTGCGCCTAGGCTCCAAGACCCCTTTGCGCCTTGGTGCGCCTTGCACCTTTAATAACAAAAGTCCCATGAGAAGAGAGGTCATCTTCAATGAGGATGATCTCCCAAAGACCGCCAACCCCTTCAATGGTGTTGTAGCTGTTAAGGCGGTATTAGACAATTACTCGGTCTCCGTAATTTTCTTCGACACCGATAGTTCTGTGAATTTCCTCTTTAACCCGCGTTTGAAGCAATGAACAAGGGGAGGAAACTTCAAGCTTCCAACAGACCTCTCTATGGGTTTGCGGGGGAGAGGAAGGAAATCGAAGGGAGTGTCAACTCTCTCCGTCATAATATGCAGAGTAACTCGCCTCTCAACATTTGTAGTAGTCGATGCTTCCAACAACTATAACACCATATTTAGTCGGCCATTATTAAATGAATACCTGGCCATCGTTAAAATGGTCAAATTCGGCATGGGATTTACAGTTTCGATCGGCCCTCGGATTGCCCGGGAATGTTATGTAAGCTCGGTCAATGCGACCGAGACCTGTCCTACCCTTAAAGGAGTGTCAAAAGAGATGAAGAGTGTTGTCAAGCCGTCAAATACTCCGAAGAGCCTGCTGAAGAGGAACTTGTCACAGGAAAAACTGCAAGAGACTATGCTCGCCTAGAGGCCACCCAAGCCATCCAAAATATTCCGGTCACGTGAGGAGACAGAGACAGAACACTCTCCATCAATGTCGAATTAAAGGAAGAAGAAAAAGTTAACTAATCACTTGTCTTCTCGTCAATTTGGCGTCTTCGCTTGGTCGGCAACCGACATGCCTCGGGTGGTAGGCCTGTGCGTAAAAAACCGAAACCGCTCGAACCGAGCCGAACCGATTCAACCGAACCGACTTTTGAACCTAACCGTCCGGTTCGGTTCGGTTTCGGTTTGTGGTGGCTGAAAACCGACTCATATTCGGTTCGGTTCGGTTTTCAACATGGAAAAACCGATTAAACCGAACCGAACCGACCATCATATATTTTCGGGCTAATTTTTTTTCCTCCGGGCTCCGGCATAATTTTCAAGACCAAAATTTCGAAAGTGCCGCCGAACCCAAAATTCTGTCCAACAGACTTATTCATGCTTTCTTATGCAGTTATGCGGAATTTCAATAAAATATCATAATTCCTATTCGGCCGAGCCCAAGCGGAATTTCAATATTTCATTTCCCTCTTTTAGTCTTCTGTAGGCTTTACGCCATCAGCCATAAGTTCATTTCCCTTTCGCAACTCGCAAGGAGCGGGATTTCATTTTCATTTCCAGGAGCGGCCGCGCAGCTGTTCCGCCTGTTCGACAAGACGACGCCAGTCACGATCAGTCGCTCACTCCACCGCCTGGTCCGCCTCTGAAGGGCTTCAATTCCACTGTCTCTGCTAGCCCTCGACCCTTTCGTCTCCGTCAGCTCTCTCGCGCGCAACCCTAGCCGAGGTCATCTGCTTCAACTCTGCTGTTCTTATTTCTTAGTTCAATTCGATCTACGCACGGTTCACTTCAAGCTCGATTCTAGACAAGCCTGCACGGTTAGCTTTGAGCCTTCGATCATGCTTTAACCTAGTCCAAAAGAAAACAGATTCTTGAGCGGCCGATTCCCTTTCGCCAAGAGCGGGATTTCATTTCCGATTTTACGTGGGATTTCATTTCCGATTTCCCTTTCGCCAAGAGCGGCCGCGCAGCTTGTTCTGCTAGCCCTCGAGTCGGGTGGATCCCGATGTTGTCTGTCATCAGTTTTTTAGACTCCTCGGGGTATCATCAAATCCGAATGCATCATCCCAATATCCCACATACCTCATTCATCACAAATGAGGGGTGTTACTGCTATCGAGTTATGCCTTTTGGACTTAAAAATGTCGGTGCTACATATCAATGTATGATGAATTACATTTTTAATAATAAAAAACATATCCGCGATCTCGTTGAAACATTCTCAACTTTAAGAAAATATAAAATGAATCTTAATCTGGCAAAGTGTGTTTTTGTGGCTAGCAAAGGAAATTTTCTGGGTCATCTGTTGACACTCCATGGCCTCGAGCCTAACCCTGATAAGGTGATGAAAAATTTGAGCATGCCATCTCCTCGAACTCCAAAAGAAGTATAACAATTAGCAGGAAAGATTGTAGAACTAATTCACTTTATCTCACGACCCGGAGACAAATGTGCACAATTTTTCAAAACTCTTCGTGACGCATCCAAGTTCAAATGGACCGAAGAGTGCGACAACACTTTTGGAGAACTTAAAAAGCAATTGACATCCACTCCTCTTTTACAGAGCCCTCAAGAGGGAGAGGGTTTTTTACTGTATCTTGGAGTTAGTTCTAATGCTATAAGCTTAGTGCTGGTTCGAGAAGAGGAAAAAAAATAATTCCCTATTCACTACATTAGTAAAGTATTAAAAGATGCTGAAACCCAGTACCTAATCTGGGAAAAAATGGCTTTGGCTTTAATCATATTAGCACAAAGACTTCATCCATATTTTCAATACAAATTGTTACGGGTCATCCTCTAAAAACCATCATGGAGAAACCCAAACATTCTGGGAGATTTGCTAAGTGGGCAATCGAGCTCGGAGAATTCAATATTTCATATGTACCGAGGATGGCGATCAAAGTTCAAGTTCTCGCCGACTTTCTGGTAGACTTCGCGAGAGAGAATGTTGTCAAACGAAAAATTTCAACTTTTCTGTCTTAGGTAATGTTAGTGGATGGAGCTTCCGGTAAGACGTCATCAGACGTTGAAGTAATATTATTGAATCCAAATGGCGTCTGAATCGAGCAGGATGTCTTACTATATTTCTCCACCACAAATAACCAAGCGGAATACAAGACACTAATTATTGGATTGAGATTTGCTAAGGAATTGGAAGTGAGATCATACTCATTGTTAATATCATCACAAAGGGGATCTTCGAGAAGAGAGTTGCTATCCTCAAATGATATCTGATTGTGGTAAAGGGAGAGATCAGGCACTTCAGAACTTTTGACATACAACATATACCTCCGGTGTATGGATCCCTTTATTTATTACCTATCGACCGAAGAATACCACTCAAGTATCACTGATAAGCGGAGGTTCAGATTCAAATCAATTCATTACTTCTCTCCGGAATTTTATACTGAAGAATATTTTTATGGTCTTTGACAAGATGCGTATCTGAAGAAGAAATACCGGCCATCCTGCAAGAAATTCATTTTGGAAAATGTGGTAGTCACTAAGGTGCACGAACCTTAGAAAAAAGAATTCTCAGACAAGGGTACTACTGGCCATAAATGAGGAAGGATGCAGAACAATATGCCAAAAAATGTCTTTAGTGTCAGAAATTTGCTCAACAATTGCGCCCCATCTCTATCCCTTGTCCATTTACCGTCTGGGAAATGAATCTTCTCAGACCTTTTCTGATGACATGCGGACAACGACGACATATCTTGGATTAATCTATTATTTCAGCAAATGAATCGAAGCAATGACATTGACAAAAACTACAACTCAAATTGTGAAATTTTTATTTGGGGAGAGATTATACTTCGACATGGAATTCCGATGGAGATAATCACCGACAATGGTCCTCAATTCTCCACGAGCTTCTGTCAATAGATTGGTATTGAGCTTCGTTATTCTTCGGTTCATCATCATGGAGTAATGGGCAGGTTGAAACAGCTCACAAGTCGATTATGAATCTTCTAAAGAATAATGTAGAAAATGTCTAAGGAAATTTCGCCGAACAACTTCCTTCTGTCCTTTGGGCTCTCCGAACCACTCCAACATTCGCTACATGAGAAACACCATTCAAATTGTCACATGGATTCAAGGAACTCATTCCAGTCGAATTTGAGGTAATGAGTTCGAGAGTCTTATCAAAATAAGAAAATGAAGATTTTTTGACGAAAAATGAAGATAACATGAGATGCAATCTAGATCTCATCGAGGAATTAAGAGGCCTATCGGTTATCAGGCAAGAGGACGTCAAAAGATGGATGGAAAAATATTTTGATAAGCATATTAGGGTAAAATAGTTCGCTGTTGCGTATTTAATAATGATGAAGGTGGATGCAATAGGAAGAATGACTTCAGTTGGGAAGCCTAATTCAAATTGGGCAGGACCTTTCATCTTCAAAGAAGTTCTAAAGAATGCTAGCTACCAGTTGCAAACTTATGTCCACAACGATACCCCCCTACTTGGAGTGTAGATAATATAAATAGATACTTCTCTTGATTGTATATATCCTTCACATTTTAAAATTTTATGTACTTTTATTTTCTTACCATATCAATGCATGGAATTCCCTATCACTGTTGGCTTACATCAAGGGTCAACTTTAAGCCCTTATCTCTTTACCCTTGTCTTACATGAGCTCACCAGACATATCCAATAAGCAATACCTTGGTGTGTATTGTTTGCAGATGATATTGTTTTGATCGATGAGACGCGCAAGGGTGTAAATGCGAAACTTGAATTATGGCGAGACACTTTAGAAAGGAGTCTAGGTTGAGCAGGACAAAGACGAAGTATATGGAGCTTAAATTTAGCAGTGCAAGAAGGACAGATGACTCTGTCATTATGTTGTGTGACCAAGATATTTCTCGCAGTGAGTGCTTTAAATATCTGGGATCGATAGTTCAAAAAGATGGAGATGTAGATAAAGATGTGATACATAGAATCCAAGCAGGTTGGTTGAAGTGCAGAGGTGCGTCTGAGATCTTATGTGATCGTAAAGTACCATTAAAACTTAAAGACAAGTTTTACTGTATTGCAATTAGACTAGGGATGCTCTACAATTCCGAGTGTTGGACAGTGAATTGTGTACATGAGCAAAAAATGGGAGTTGCGTCGATGATAATGCTTAGGTGGATGTGTGGACACACGAGGCTGGATAAAATTAGGAATGAATGTATCCGGGATAAGACGAGAGTGACACCTATTGTAAAGAAGATGCGAGAAGCTCGATTAAGATGGTTCAGACACGTACAAAGGAGATCATTAGAGGCACCTGCTAGGCGTTGTGAGAGTTTAACCACTAGGCATATTAAACGGGGAAGGGGTAGACATAAAAAGACTTTGAATGAAAATATAAGGAATGACATGATGTACTTAGGCATTATTGAGATTATGACTAAAGATAGGGCGCAATGAAGACAAAGGATACATATAGCCGACCCCACTATGGTGGGATAAAAGCTTGAGTGTTGTTGTTGTATCAATGCATGGAAAAATTCCTGCAACGCTTACTTGAATCCCCCTTTAATTGTGATCCCCAGATCCAATCTTGCGGAGGACTTTATGCGACTTAATTCCTTAAAGGATTAACCTCTTTGAATTGAGATCGCTGGGCAGTAACACCCATTAAGACCACAACTCAGCTAGAATTGAATTGCGGTTGTGTAGTGGTAACCTGATCCAATCTCTCGCGATGGTCTTTAGCTCTCCGGATCTCTCGCCGATACCTATCATACTCTTAGATTGATTGTTGTAACAACCATTACCATTGCTCTCGCTGGAATTGTTCGCGACCTGCATAGGTGGTATGCTGATTGGGGTAATAAAACAATTCTATCGCGCATTAACAGAAATGTCACCACTGCTCAGTGACCCTTTTGAGGATAAATATCTAAAAAGAAACGGACAAATGGATGTCTGAGTGTGGCCCTATGGATTCTCCACTTGAACCAGGAGAAAATGGTCTTCATGTCGAAAGCAAGTTATTCGATTTATTGGAAAATATCGAAGAGTAGTTGGAAAACTAAACTATCTTACCATGACCCGTCCAGACATTGTCTGTGCAGTAAGCAAGGTCAGCTAGTTTATGGAAGCTCCAACTAACTCTCATTGGGAATCTGTTCTTCAAATTGTCAGATACATAAAGAAAGATCATGGACTCGGTATACCGTACACGAATCGGAGTCATTCCAATATATAAGCTTATTGCGAGTCTGATTGGCAGCTCCAATATGTAAGCTTTGCCACTCAGAAGACTACTACAGGGTTCACTATCTTTATGGGTGGAAATATTGTCTCTTGGAAGAGCAAGAAACGAACAACGGTTGTCAGGTCTAGTGCAGAAGCGGAGTATCGAGCTATGTCTCACATTGTTGCTGAGATCATGTGGATTAGACAAACCTTTTGTGAGATAGGGTATTCGGTTCAAGATCCTACTCCACTATGGTGTGATAATCAGGATGCGATACAGATTGCTACTAATCTTGTGTTCCTTGAACACACAAAACACATCGATGTCGATTGTCATTTTGTTAGGGAAAAGTATGAAGAGGGTCTTATTTCCCTAAGTCAAGTCATTCACTTCCACTAATGGTCGATGGTAGGAACCGATGAGGGACTGGTCGGCGGCGGCTAAGGGGTAACAATGACCGAAAATAGCTGGAGGAAGGCTCTGGCGGCAGTTGTAGGACTAAGAAATCACAGTGGTTGTGGGGGTCTGGAACAGGAAACGACGACCTAGGGCTTGTTGAACAGTTCAACGACAGGCGGAGGAGGGGTCACCAGGATCAGCGAGGACTACTAGCGTTTTCAGAGTGAGGAAATTGATCGTTGGGTGTCTGGAAGAAGAGTCGGCAAGGGCGCTCGCTGGGCTACGAAGCAGAGAACAAATTTTCTCTGTTTCGTTTTTCGACCTTTCAACTTGTAGATTTAGGTTTCAGTAAGGCTTTTGGTATTCTATGGATGAAATGAATCTGAAAATCAAGAGTCATAGGTGGGATTATTGTAGCCTCTTAGGTTTCTTTTCATATTTAATAATTCCGAAATTAAAATATTTTATAAATTAAAATTAATTTCATATTTTTTTCCTTTTTTTAATAACATCAAGTACTTGATTTTTTAACATTAGTCATAATTTATCAGACTTTTTCATTCATGGCTTATTGGTCAGTCACACTAATAAGTCGTGCGATCGTGCGCGAGTGACATGCGTGATACAAAACACACATACGCTAATAACATGCACGGAAAATCGAAGACTAACATGCGCGAAGACGTGTACTGCACAAATAAAAAGCGTGAAAAATAAAAATAAAATAACGATGCAACTCAGGTTGAACCAATAATTATGTCAAATCTTCTGACTTCTGTTTTCTCTTGATGTCAAAGTAAAATTCTTTTTTTTTTGTTACAGGGAGACTCACTGGTGGCTCACTTTGAGTATCACAAACAACCAATCACTTCCATTGAATGGAGCCCACATGAAGCATCTACTTTGGCTGTCTCATCATCCGATCATCAGCTTACGTGAGTTTTTATTGAACTCGTTTCAGAGTATTACAGTGTTCTTAATCTGTTCGTTCTCATCAATGAAATGAAATTGAACAATATTCTTCTTGAATAAGTTTTTTTGGAGGGTCACCTCTAGAGACACCTATCTGGATGATTTTGGGCTATGTGTAGGGTCACTTATGAGAACGTTTTTTCAATGGTAAGATTAGTTAATTGTGACGGAGTAAAATCTATAAACATCAATGTATCTTTTGATATAACAGTTAGGCTACCTTCAAGAACTTCAAATTTAATAGTGCTTATGTTGGAAAGCACTTCTACGTTGGGCGATCTTTGTAGGTATTTGCATAGAGAACAAATTTGTGGCACCTGTTATGTCAAAGAAAACAAAATTTTGATGTGAATGAGAGTTGGGGTCATTACAAATGGTATTTGAGCTCTAAGTGTAATGCAGATTACCTCTTGGGCGTGTTTGAAGCAAATTGGTACATGGTAGAAGCCTTGTCTTGAACTTAAAGTGCACATCTCTAGAATATGATCTGCTTAGTGGATGGTTTGTAGATGTATAAGGCTACTCTGGTTGAGATTCTAATATGTTAATTATCATGAAACTAAAATCTTAAACATCAAGGTACATGTTTGAGCACTCATTGAATGTGTGACCTCATGACACAAATTTGTTAAAAGTCAAACTATCTTAGGCTCATCGGGTGGTGACCGTATCTCAAACAGTGGCTAAGGGAGAAACTTTAGGGTTTCCCGTGGAGAAAATCAGACAGAACGAATGAAACCTAAAGGTGCTTTCTCTCTTAAAATGGTATCAGAGCCGGTAAGTTCTTCGGCGCCGTCGACCTGAAGGCTCGATTTGCCTGTTCGTCGTTGCTCCTTCGTTGACCTCTTGTGCCGATCGGGATCCTGCTCCTCTCCGCTCGCCACTGCCGATCGTTCCGTCTTCTGGCGTCGACCATTGTTTCCGTCTTCTACTGGTTCTTGCTGTCGCTGGTTCCTGCTACCGCTTGTTCTTATTGTTCCGTTTGCCGCTGGTTCCATTGTTGCTAGTTCCTGTTGCCGCTAGTTCTTTGGCTGTTGTTTTCTTCTTTGTTTTCTTCTTACGTCATGTACCCTATCCGAAGTCCAAGAGACACAAGGTTTCTTTTGTAGTGATGACTCGACATGTCAGACCCTATTGGTATAATCATCCACCGAGAGTCTAAAATCGTAAAGCTCTAACTGCTCTTGAATAACATAACGAAGTCCATTTAGGTAGCAAGACACAGTCATATCGTCTTCCTCCCGTATGTCCAACCTAAATTGAAGAATAATAAACTTGTTGGTGTAATCATCCACCGAGAGTTTTTCGTGACGAAGGTTATGGAATTTGCGTTAAAGATTTTGAAGATAATTTTGGGGAACATATCACTTTCGTAGTTGGGTTTTGAATTCTACCCAGGTGTTGATAGGAGCCAGACCTAGGCTGAAACGCGAACGCTCTAATTTGACCCACCATACTAGTGTTGGTCCCTGAAGCCTAAGGGTGGCATACTTTACCCGTCGATTCACTGACATTTGCTTCCACTCCATGAATCGTTCCATACGTTGGCACTAGTCTAGACATCCCTCGGGTTCTACTCGTCCCTCAAAATCTCTTACATCTAACTTAACGTCACCATCCCATCGTGATTGATTGGATGTTGGGGAACAAGTACCTTATCCCTAAGGTTTGGGTGGTTGTCAGGGGGAAGGGGTCGATTCCCGCCTAAATGGATATTAGCCTCAAGATTGTTACAATTGTGCTAAGCTGTTCATTACATTACCCATATCACCCATATTGGTCGCGAGGGTGGCGACTATCTTCGTTGAATCGCTCATATGTTGCAGTGGGTTGAATGGTTCAGGTGGACTGGGAGAGGGAAGTGACGGTTCTATAGCTCGATCGGTTATTGGTCACTCAGGTTGGTGATTCGGGAAGGGATCGGTGGCTCGGGGTTGTAACCAGGCCGGATCGTGGAGGGGATACCGAATCTGATAGGATACGAGCGTAGAATACAGGGTTGGCAGGGAGAGGTCGATGAAAGGGGTTGATGGGCGGGAACGGAGAAGAGTAGGATGATCGTAGTGAACAACAGACAGGGACCGACGTTGACGGAGGATGGTCGGGATGGGGTCGTCGGAGGTCTATCGGCCCTCAGTTGGAGTCGTTGGAGGTGGGCGAGTCTACCGCAGGAGACGGAAGGCGGTGAAGCGTGAAGCGTCAGACAGGTGGTTCACTGGAATCTCGATTTTTTCCAGGCTACTTCAGCAGGAGGGGGACACCGGTTTTAATAGGCAGATTAAGAGAACCGGTAGTCAGAATGGGATATTGGGAGGCGAAACAATCACAAGGAATGAAAGGGGTGGGGGTGGGGGGCTGGTTTTAACTGGCCGATGAAACAAGTCGGAATGTATTTAATAGGAAATCAAAGAGGCACATTTGAGCAATTAGGCTCCTCCTAAAAGCAATTAATTTCAGAATAAAGTTTTATTCCTTAATTAATTTAGTAATTAAGTTTCCATCTAATTTTATGCAATTTATCATAAATATTATTTAAAGGCTTGAGTGTTGTTGTTATCATGAATATTATTTACTTGCCCACCACCTTGTTCAGCGTTGACAGATTTATTTATTTAAGGTCTTATTGGTTGGTCGTGCCAATTAGCCGAAATTAAAATCAACTTACAATGATAAATGACAAACATACGATGACATGCAACACGACAATGACAATCATGTAATATGGTGATGAACACACGATGACATGTAATATGAACAATCACAATAGCTGATGCAAAAATCGTAAAATGAAATCAACCAGAGAATTTAAACGGATGCGCCGCAGTTGCATCACATACCCTTGCATATTTCTCACCACAACCAGATTAGGATATGGCGCATCACTTCTAGGAACACTATGATACTAACAAAATTCATACTACGATACATTTCATTTGTTTGGTTAACCTGTACATCAATCCTCAACCTCTCATGTGGACTAGAATTAGCTATAACATAGATGGCTAATCAAACTTATATAAACAAATAAACAATATATTGAAATAGTAATTATTGTTATGATATACAAATATACAACATAACAAAAATAATTAAAAAAAAATATGTACAAATTATTTAATATATTTCAACGGAAAAAAATGAAATGACAATGGTAATTATGATAACGTGTAGTAAGGCAACCATCAACAAAAAACATCTAAGATATGATACTTGAAGTAAAAGGGCAGCCCGATGCACAAAGCATCCCCCATGCAGCGAGGTCCGAATAAATATGCAAAAAAACCCTAAAGATATGATACTTGAAGTAAATGAAAAAAAAACTGACATAACGAATTAAAAAAAATTGGGAGCACGCACAATAAGAGTTTTGATCGTGTATTCAACTCGGACTTATATGTATGGGCGGTCTCGGGCTACCCTTGTGACGAGAAAAGGTTCAGAGCGATCTCTCAAAGCTTGCCGTGATATTGTATTTTTAATTAAGTGTTGTGTTTCTATGTAATGTTCCATTTTAGTGGCATATTTGTAATTTAGTTATAGGCGTACATTGACTCGAATTGCATGGATAGACCTCCGGCAGACTAAGCAGTCTAACATGTATTTGCATCTCTTGAGATTTAAAATGGAGAAGTTTATAAGCATGTTATAGACTTATAGTAGCAAGAAGGTATACTATATTCTTGGAATCACATCCATAATATTGGTTTTGAAAATAATATTGAACAGAATCGGATTGGACGAGTCACTAGTGTAGTTACCATAGTAATTGAAAAGATTTCAGTCCTGCATAGTACTCAATTTGTGAAGTTTCTATTGCTTAATATTCTAATGTTGTTTAATTAATTTGAGATTCCAGGATATGGGATCTTTCTTTAGAAAGGGATGAGGAAGAGGAAACTGAATTCAAAGCAACTGTTAAAGAGCAAGCAAAAGCACCTTCGGATTTACCACCTCAACTCTTATTTGTTCATCAGGTAAGTGGTGGCTTTCTGTCCCTTCTTTAATATCGTTAAAATGCAGAAATTCTTATTTTGTAATTATCAAAATGCTCATCCATTATATCTTATTCTACATGATATTACGTAGGAAGATGTTCAACCACTGTAAATTTTGTATATTTTCCCGTTTATATCCACCATCAGCTCATAGTTTCTACTTTTGATGGTCATTTATCCATCCACCATCAGCTCATAGTTTCTACTTTTGATGGTCATTTATCCATTTAATGACGATGAAATTGCATAAATATATTCTATATGTTCTATATTTGCTCATACTTTCTACTCTTATTTGCTCATGTTCAACCACGAATAGCTGCATCCATATTTTCTATATTTCCATATATATATATATGGGCATTTACCGGGACCTCCCCTCTGAGTTTGCAAAATTACAGATTGCACCCCTCTTATTATTGAAATTAAAAAACCTCTCCTAATGTTACAAAACATAACATTTACCTCCCCTGAAGTTCACATTTCATGACATTCATGCACAAAAATATCCCATTTGGAGTACTTTTTTAGGGGGGGGGGGGGGGGGTACTTTGTGCATGAATGTTATGAAATATGAACTTCAGAGGAGGAAAATGTTATGTTTTATAACATTTAGGAGAGGTTTTTGTAATTTCAATAATAAGAGGGGTGCAATCTGTAATTATGCTATCTTCCGGTGGAAGTTTTGGTAATTATATATACATACATATATATACACATATATGTATATATATAAGGTTAATTACCGGGACCTCCCGTGGGAGTTTGCATAATAATTACAGGTTGCACCCCTCTATCTTTCGAAATTACATTTACCTCCCCCCTCTAAATTTTCCCAGTTTATAAAAATGCCCCTTCCGTTAGAAATATGAAAGGAAAATGATAAAATCAGTCAGATTATATTATGATATTCAATTTTACCCTTTGTAATGACTCTACATTGAAAGACGTGACCTTTTCCCTTAGAAATATAGATGGAAAGTGATCAAATATGCCAAATTATTTTATGATATTACAATTTTACCCTATGTAATAACTCTACGTTGAAAAGGGTGCGTTATATTTTAACCTTTGTAATGAATCTAGAATCATTATAAAATGATAAAATTGAGATATCATAAAATAATTTAGGTAATTTTATCATTTTTCATCCACATTTCTAACAGATTGGGCATTTTTGTAAACTGGGAAAGCTTAGAGGGGGAGGTAAATGTAATTTCGAAAGATAGAGGGGTGCAACCTGTAATTATGCAAACTCCCAGGGGAGGTCCCAGTAATTAACCCTATATATATATAGACACTCTATTAATTGCTCAAATCTCCTCTAGGAGTTAGCATAATTACAAGTTGCACCCCTCTAGCTTTTGAAATTGCATAAACCTCCCCTCTAAGTTTACATTTCATGACATGCATCCACAAAAATACCCCCTTGCATGCATGTTATGAAATCTAAAGTTATATGGGAGGTTTTTGTAATTTCAAAAGATAGAGTGGTGCAGCTTGTAATTTTACAAGGTTACAGGGGAGGCCCCAGTGACCTTATGTTTATATATATATAGTTAGCATCGGTCAAACCTTACCTTGCATTTTTGCAAGAGGCTGCTTCTAGGACTCGAACCCGTGACCTCAAGGTCACACGACAACACCTCAACCGATGCGCCAAGGCTCCCCTTCATTTTTAAAAACATAAATTAAATTGAGTTATAAAGCGCGTTGCTAGCACGGTAGATGTTACCTTCTAGGGAGATGAGGAAGAGAAGGGAAGAGGTGGAGAGAGGGAGAGAGAGAGGAAGAGAAGCTAGGGTTAGAGACTTAGAGGAACAAGAGGGAGCAGCCCTCTCCTTAAAGTTGTTTGATCAAAAGATGAAGAAAGCATACAAGGTGATCCCTTTTATAGGGAGAGATCCACCAACATAAGGAAAGATACAAAATTCCCAAAATAAAACAACATTCCAAAATAACATAACATTCTAAACTGAGACCAAGATAACGCCGCCGGTATCGCCGCCTGCTAGATATGCCGATACCGCCCGAAGCCTCCGCTATCGCCCCTGCTGTCGTCCGGCGATAGCTCCACCCGGTACTGTTACTCCGTAACATAGGAGCAGCTTGGTTCTGTCTGCCCTGCGTCCTGTTGCCTGGTTTGGCGTTCTGCGTTACGCGTCCGCCTGGAATACACTTGCCATGGTGGGTCTTCCGCGTGCATGTCGGTAACAATACCGTCGTCTGGAAAATTGGCCTTGTCCTCAAGGAAGTAGTACGGAAATTGGCGCCGGAAATCATCTCGCAGAAGCCATGTCGCGGCGGAGGGTGGGCGGTTGCGCCACGCGACCCGGATCTCCTCCGGAGTGGGGTCTCCCGGTGTGCGAGGGCGTGGATCCAGGATGGCCTCCGGGTGGAGAGGTTCGGCCTCGGAAAAGTCGACGGTGGCGGGTATGTGGTCGGTGACGGGGTGGTCGCCGATGACGTGCCAGAGTTGCGAAACATGAAAAACCGGGTGAATGCGGCTGCTGTCCGGAAGGCGGAGACGGTATGCCACAACTCCAATTCTGCTGATGATTTCGAAAGGCCCATAGAAACGAGGGTCCAATTTGGGACAGGGGCGGCGGGCGACTGTGAGCTGGCGGTAGGGATGCAGTTTGATGAAGACCCGCTCGCCAACTTGGAATGAGAGGTCCCGACGCTTACGGTTGGCAAACGAGATCATCTTGGCCTGTGCACGCCGGAGGTGGTGCTTCAAACTGTCCAAAATAACATCCCGGTCATGTAGATGATCGGCCAAGCTAGTGACGGGGCATTCCCCCGGGAGATAGCGGAGTATGGTCGGGGGTGGGCGGCCGTAGACCGTCTCGAACGGGGAGGTATTTGCGGAGTGGTGGTACGCTGTATTATAGGAGTACTCCGCCCAGCATAACCATTTTGCCCACGTGCCCGGTCTCTCTCCAATGAAACACCGCAGATATGTTTCTAAACATCGATTAAGCACCTCAGATTGCCCATCCGATTGCGGGTGGTAGGCCGTACTCATCCGGAGACGTGTGCCTTGGAGGCGAAACAGCGACGTCCAGAAACTGCTAAGGAAGAGCGGGTCGCGGTTGCTCACTATGGAGCGAGGAAAGCCATGCAGTCTCACGATCTCCGTGATGAAGCTGTCTGCTACGGTTGCGGCGGTGTACGGATGTCGGATGGCGATGAAGTGGGCATACTTCGTGAGGCGGTCGACGACCACCAGAATGCAATCGAAGCCGTTCGAACGAGGCAGGCGGGTGATAAAATCCATCGCGATGTCTTCCTAGACGCGCTCGGGAATTGGCAGGGGTTGGAGTAAACCGCTCGGGAACATCGTCTCGTATTTCGCCTTCTGACAGGCAAACAAGCCGCTACGTATGCCTTCACCTGGCGGAGCATGTGGGGCCAGTATAGTGATGCGGCTAATCGCCGATATGTGCGGAAAGCTCCTGCGTGTCCCCCGGATGGCGTGGCATGGAACTCGGCGAGCAGCTGCGGGATGCGGGAGGACGATGCCGATAGTACCAAACGATCCCGATGAAAAAGCCGGCCTCCCACGAGGGCATAGGGCGGGCGTGCCGCCGGATCGGCTAGTAAGGCCGCCCGTATATCCCGTAAATGAGGGTCGTTATCCGCCTCCTGTTGAAGGACGGCGGCGTCCTCCCAAATTGGTCTTGAAATTGCTTTCAACTCCAGAGCGTGAGGGTGACGAGAGAGAGCATCGGCCACTCTATTGGTCTTGCCCGAACGGAACTCGATTGTGAAGTCATAGCCGAGAAGCTTGGCCACCCAAATTTGTTGCGTAGGTGTCGCGATTTTCTGCTGGAGTAAGTAGCGGAGACTGTGGTGGTCGGTGCGGATGATGAAGGGGCGGCCCAAGAGGTATGGCCGCCAATGCTGTACCGCCAAGACGAGGGCCATGAGCTCGTTTTCGTAGGCCGAACGACTGCGCACGACAGAGGAGAACGCCCGACTGTAATATGCTATAGGTCGGCCGGCCTGCATCAAGACCGCCCCAACACCGACGCCCGAAGCATCACATTCCACGACGAACGGCTGTCGGAAGTCCGGCATGGCCAGCACCGGGCCTTGCACCAAAGCTGCCTGTAGAGAAGCGAACGCCGTCATGGCGGCCGGCGGCCACACAAAGGGACCATCCTCCGAGGCCTTTAGCAACTGGGTGAGAGGGCGGGCCAACCCGCCATAGTCCTTGATGAAGCGACGGTAATATCCGGTGAGTCCGAGGAACGCCCGAACGTCCCGAAGAGATGACGGAGTCGGCCATCGGATGACCGCCTGAATTTTTTCCTCATCCATGGCGACGCCGTTGGCGGAAATGGTATGTCCCAAGAAGCTCACCGTGGTAGCCCCGAAAATGCACTTCTTCCGGTTGACGGTGAGGTGGTGGAGCCGAAGGGTTGTAAAAGTCTCCCGCACGTGGCGAATGTGGTCCTGCCAAGAATTACTAAACACGAGTATGTCATCGAAAAAAACAAGAACCTGTTTACGGAGTACCGACCGGAAGATATCATTCATGGTCGCCTGAAATGTGGCGGGGGCGTTGGTGAGCCCAGAAGGCATGACCAAGAATTCGAAATGGCCGTCATGCGTTCGGAAAGCCGTCTTCGGCACATCTTCGGGTCGGACCCGAATCTGGTGATATCCGGCGCGAAGATCCAGCTTGGTAAATAATGCCGCGCCATGAAGTTCATCCAAGAGTTCTTGAATCACCGGGATCGGGTATTTGTCGGGCATTGTCGTTTTGTTGAGCTCACGGTAATCCACACAAAACCGCCAGCTCCCATCCTTCTTGCGAACCAATAGTACCGGAATGGAAAACGGGCTAGCACTTGGTCGGATGAGGCCCCCCAACAGCATTTCCCGTACGAGTCGCTCTATCTCATCTTTCTGCGCATGACCATATCGGTAGGGCCGAACTGAGACTGCCGCTGCACCCGGTCTGAGCACGATGGCATGGTCGGTTGGCCGAGTCGGAGGAAGGCTCGGCGGGGCGACAAAAACATCTGAAAAGTCTGCCAACACGTCCTGAAGGGCGGCTGGGATAGGGTCGGATGTGGCCGGTGATGTGAACTCGAGAGGCCATAGCCACGCTGAGAAGTCGACGTCCGTGACACGTGTCATAGCCCGAAACGAGATCGGTGATCGGAGAAGAGTGGAGTCGCCCACTAGGCGGCACGGTTGCCCCTGGTGCTGAAAGGACAGTCATTGAGGCCCAATTTACCCGAACATCCCCCAAAGTTTGTAGCCATGCCACCCCCAAAATGGTGTCGAGGCCGCCCAGTTCAAACACGTAGAAGTCCGCCGTGACTGTGACCGGTCCTAAAGAGAGGGTAACATCCAAACATTGTCCCAAGGTGGGGCGGCGGCGACCATCGCCGAGGCAGACAGAGAAGTCCGGGGAAGGGGAGTGGGGTAGATCAATGTCGCGGGCGAGTTGAGCCGACATAAAGTTGTGGCTGGCGCCGCTATCGATCATCACGATGACCGGCCTGTTGTTGATCAGAGCCGCCAACTTCATGGTACGGGGGCCGGTAAGACCGCCCACCGAGTAGAATGGTAACTCCAGAACGTTAATGGGTGCCCCCTCGGGGTCCGGTTGGGGTGGGTCCGGCGGTGCCATTGCCGATTCCTCAGAGGAGCAGTCTCCATCACTGTCTCCAATAATCGCGTGAAATTCTTTGACCGGGCATACATGTTGCGGTGAGTAGGGTTGGCGGCATCGGAAGCATAAGCCGCGGCGGCGCAAGTCATTGTACTCATTGTTAGAGACGCGATGAGGGGTGTCTGGACGAGGGTGCGGCGCAAGTCATTGTACTCATTGTTAGAGACGCGATGGGTGTGCCGAGGAGCGCCCTCTCGCTGCTGTGATGGTCGGAAGGTAGGTGCGCCGGGGTGGGGTCCGATGTCGGCTTCCACCGCCCGGGCCAGTTCCAGTGCTTCCGAGACGGTGCGGGGGTGGTGGGTCCTGATGCGGGAGCGGATATTGGGAAGAAGGCCCTGCAGAAAGAATCCCAAGTAATGGTCGGGCGGGAGGCCCGGGACCTGTGTGACGAGTGCCACAAACTCATCGATATACGCATCCACCGTAGTCGACTGGCGGGCTGAGCAGAGCCGCTCAATAGCGGAGCCGGTGTAGCGGGAGTCGTAGCGACTTATCATCTCTTGCTTGAACTCGTGCCAGGGGATGAGCGGTTGACTTGGCGGAGCCATCGAGCCCAATGAAGGGCCGAATCATCCATGCCGACCATGGCGGTGCCAACGCGGTCCGCCGGAGGGGTGCCATTGAGATCAAAGTATTGTTCCGCCCGAGCGAGCCACCCCATGGGATCCGTCCCGGAAAAGGGGGGAACGTCCAACGCGAGGTGGGGCCGGAGAGGTGCGGGCGGCGGAAAGGTTGGACCAAGGGGAAACTGGGCCGGCGCGCGGTAGTCAGGCGGTAGCGGGGAGGGCGGCGTGCCGAGCACCGAAGCGGTATCGATCGGCGTAGTCGCCGCGGGCGGTAGGGTGAGCTAGCTTGGTGTTGGATTCATGGACTCGAGCCGGGCGAGGATGGCAAGCTGGGTCGCCGCGATCGAATCAACCGAGGACTGGAGGGCCGCGAGGTGGCTGTCGTGGAGCGCGAGGCGATCGGCGGTGGTGACAGCGTTGTCGGGGGCGGAAGCTTCAGCGGCATTTAGGCGGGTTGTGACCGCCATGAGGGACTCCGACGGCTTAGAGGGCGGGCGGAGCGGCAGGTCGGACCAAATGTTACCTTCTAGGGAGATGAGGAAGAGAAGGGAAGAGGTAGAGAGAGGGAGAGAGAGAGGAAGAGAAGCTAGGGTTAGAGGAACAAGAGGGAGCAGCCCTCTCCTTAAAGTTGTTTGATCAAAAGATGAAGAAAGCATACAAGGTGATCCCCTTTATAGGGAGGGATCCACCAATATAAGGAAAGATACAAAATTCCCAAAATAAAACAACATTCCAAAATAACATAACATTCTAAACTGAGACCAAGATAACGCCGCCGGTATCGCCGCCCGCTAGATATGCCGATACCGCCCGAAGCCTCCGCTATCGCCCCTGCTGTCGTCCGGCGATAGCTCCACCCGGTACTGTTACTCCGTAACATAGGAGCAGCTTGGTTCTGTCTGCCCTGCGTCCTGTTGCCTGGTTTGGCGTTCTGCGTTACGCGTCCGCCTGCAATACACTTGCCATGGGTGGGTCTTCCGCGTGCATGTCGGTAACAGTAGATATCTATTTATGACACTTATGGAAGCTGTAATGTTCAAATGAGATTAACTATGATAAATGCAAAAAATGAGCAGGGACAGAAGGACTTGAAGGAGCTGCATTGGCACCCTCAGATTCCAGGGATGATACTATCTACTGCTGCAGATGGTTTCAACATTCTAATGCCCTCCAACATTGAAAACACTCTCCCATCAGCAGCTTAGATCTTCGGCGCCACCTGTTCACGCCATTTCTAGAAGCTTCCCTCTGCTTTGCGCGAAATTTCGCCTGCTTTGCGCTAAATTTCGCCTGCTTTGCATGCATATCTACTATGTATTTATCCACATGAATCTTTTAGCAGCTTTCACTATTTTCATTTTATTTTGCATATTTATGTCTGAAGATAATATGCATCTTACCTACTAGAAGTTATATCTATGTTATTATGATTAAGAAGTTGTTAGGTGAGTTTTTTTTTTTGTTTTAAACGCGGCGGTTTGAGATTCTTCTACCGAATGCCTGGGTTTTGTGAAATTTCTTGGGTCCGGAACCAATGAAAATACACCATACAGTGGGCCCACGCAAAATGTTGTACGCACACCACATTGTTCACCGTGGATTTCATGTATTTTCATTTCTAGAAGCATCCCTCTACTTTGCACGAAATTTCGCCTACTCTGCATGCATATCTACTATGTATTTATCCTCATGAATCTTGTAGTAGCTTTCACTATTTTCCTTATATATCTATACTATTATAATTAAGAAATTGTTGGGTGAGTTTTTTGTTTTAAACTGAGTTTGAGATTCTTCTACTGAATGCCTGGGTTTTTCAAAATTTTGTGGGTCCGGGACCAATGAAAATACACCGTACAGTGGGTGGGCCCCACGCAAAATGTTATACGCGCACCGTTGATTTCATGTATTTTCATTGGTCCTGGACGCAAATTTTGCGCCTCAGTCTTTTCATTTGGATTTTGAGGGAAGAGAAATATGGGACCCATCTGAGATGTGACATCTTTATTCCCATATTTTTTACATAAAATGAGAAATATATTTACAGCAGGAATGGAAAATTGTATATTTTCCTCTTAAAAAGAAAAAAAAAATGTACATTTTCCTACACAATCAAATCATACCGTTGAGATTACAAATAGCAAGTTTTTGAAAAATATTGACCGTTTGAAGTGCCACTTAGTACATATCCCTTTACCCTTTTTTAAGAATTTTTTTAATTAAAAATATGCAGAAATGTGTTTGCTTAGTATTATTAATTTTTTTTATTAGAAGGCGAGTGACAGTGCATGTGGTGCTCTTGTTTGGCTGCGATGGTACATAGACTAAGCTTGCTTGCTCTTGGGCGCATCCGCCTTGCATGATATCACGCCGCGCGCTCACAATCTCCCAAAATGTGGTAGGAAATTAAGTAGTCGGAGTGTCATCGTGTGAAGCAAGTGCGTTCGGGGGAATGCGAGCGGGCAAAGTGTTTTCCGAAGCCGGTGTGCGGAGAGCAGATGAGTGAAGGTACTATCATGATCGGCGTACTGTCGCGGCCGCACGGGTGCGCCATGTCTACTGTCACATACTACAATCTTCATATGGGCTATACCGTGCTCTATGCTCTCATCGGGCTCCACCTACATGCAAATTAGTTGCACTCACATGCAAGCAGGCTTCGTCTGTCCGTGACATTGCACGAGTTTTAGACATGATTCTGGAGATCGTTTTGGCGGCATCTGTTGGGGCGTCCGCATCCGTCGGGGGCGTCTGCATCCATCGGGGATGGGGTTGTCGGCCGTTGAAGAGCGCAGAGTTCGCATCTCCTGGCATTATGTGCATCTTGTTGTTGTTGAGTTAGCGGTTGTCAGGGTCTGTTGACTGTTGTGACGTCCGCGATTCATCAGGAAGGAGTGAGCTGTTTGAAATGAGATGGAATAATGTAACAAGAGATGAGATGGAATAATGTAAGAAGAGAGCTGAGTTGAAATAAAAAATTGCAGGTTAAGGGAAAAAAATGATAAGCATTTGATATGAAGTTTGTAAACTTAGGCTTCATTTGTTTAGGCGGCGGCGGGCGGAGATGGTGGGTGGAGACGGAGGGTTGGGACCGGAGGGGAGGTGACGGGGCTAGAAACGGAGCGGATCACGGGGCTTTTCCTCTGTCTGGCAGGTGCAAACGAAGCAAACGCCTCCGGCGCCCGTTTGTTTACCCGATGTCTGACGGCGTTTGCTCCAAACGTAGGCGTGAAAACGCCTAAACAAATGAAGCCTTAGAAGATAATCCACTATTCCAACAGTAGTGCATCCAATTGTTCAAACATGCACATCAAAACAACAATTGTAAGAGTTGACTCTACTGCCCAGCAATAGCAGCTAGGCGTGCAAAAAAAGTCCGAGCCTGGTTGCCTGGACCCGCCCGCGGCATTGGGGCCTGCTTGGGCCCGGTTTTGTGGGCTCAGCAGGCCCCCTGATTTTGTAAGGGTCTGGGCCCGATTTTAGTTAGGCCCGGCCTGGTAGCAAAAAAGCCCGGGCCTCTAAGGCCTGGGCCTGGCCTGGGCCCGGCAGGCCTTATTTGCACGCCTAATAGCAGCTCCCTCAGGTGGTAGCTCACAGGGAAATAATACTCATTTTATTCTCTTGGGATTAAAACTTAAACACTAGATTTTGAAGAGGAAAAGTCTCCCTAGCCGTCCAAGAGCACTCCAACACTCTCATCCTTTACCTCTAAAGGATTCTAAGGAAGATTAAGGATTGACCAATCATACAAGAGAGAGGCTTACAACTACGATCATGATCTTCCTTCGGCATCAGATATTAGGGAGTTTTTTCTATTAACTAGTTCTTCCCTCTTCTTGTATTTTCTTTTAAGAAATTGAATTTAAATTGAAAATCTTTGTATTTGTGAAAAATTGCCTCTTATGTAGTGTAACACTCAAAATTTCTCAATCTGGATTGTGCTCATGCTGAGACGATCAATGACCACTGATGGGAGGGTCCACCAACGATCGTTCACCATTAGGTCGAGCGATGACCATTGAACATATGATTGATCAACGATTGTCGGTCGTTAGGCAGATCGCTGACCGCCGATTGGGTGATCAGTCCGCGATCGCCGACTGCTGATCAGATATTTGATCAATGATTGTCAATCGATAGGTCGATCGTTGACCGACTTCAAGTTAGGAGAAAAGTAGAGTTTCAGGTTATTTTGTTTCATAACCCGACTCCAGTAGTTGGATTGAGGTTTTAAGATCTGATAGGTACTCCTAATCCAGGCTGCGAAGAGCCAAGCACCCGCCTCATTTAGTGGAGGAAATGTGGTTGACCAAAGTAAACTCTACTAGGCCTGCCCCTTTGGCGATCGGTCCCTGCCAAGTTACAATAGGTAAGGTCGTCAGACCTCCGCCTGCCATCGCCAAGGGCCTGCCCCTTTGGCGGTCGGTACCTGCTAGTTACAATAAGTAAGGTCAAACCTTCACCCCACTCAATACCTCACAAACAGAAGTATTGATAGCCGCCCGCGATCGTCCCTCTCTTCAGAGGCCAATGACTCTTGCGCCAAACTCCGGAAATCAATCCAAGTACCGCGACTACCATCAATGTCACATGCATAAAACAAAAGGTTGTTTGCGTCCAACCACAGAAATTGAAAGATTCGTTCGTCTGGACTCTGTGGAAAATTTCTCCAAACCAAAGACCATGAATCAACATGTCAAAAATGACCTAGCAGGGGGAAATCCCCAGGGCAACCGCCCCAAAGAAGAACTTATTCCATGCCCGTGGAACATCCAGGGAAACGGACATGAATGCATGTACCTCATGTTTCCAGCATTCATAACAAAGCGCTCGGATATCCCATGCAGAAACACCGAGCTCTTCCGAACAGAACGATCGATTATCCCACGTAGAGACGCCGATCTTTTTTGAAGGACCCAACGTCCGTCAGACAGAGAGAGAGCTCACTCTCCTCCCCCAGCGATCTCACTTCTGCGACACGAAGCGCCCACCATTTGCCCTTGTGCAAGGTCAAGGTTCGAAGTGTCTACCCTTCACCGCTACTATCAACGACATCCCCCAGGTCAGTAACGCGAACCTCTCACTACTCTGCTCGAATCGCCTGCCATTTGCCCACGTATTAGGTTCCAGCACCACCTGGGTCTCGTCCTCCAACCATCAACATCAAAGAAGAAAAACATAGTTGACAGCGCAAGACGTCGGTTCCAACACAACAAAAGCCCTACTATCATAAGCCAGTGCTCAAAGCTAGAACAGTGGACAAACAATCAAGCAACGCTCAAGGAGCGACCAAAGCTTCGTAAACAAAGTACAAAGCTATTGCATGATGCAAATGTGCAAAGAAACGGAAAGGGCGGAGCCACGCCTCATCCACATCAACACTAGAGCCCCCTCTCTCACCTTTGAAGAGACCTCTGATATCAAGCGCATTTATATCTCAACAATGCGACAACGCCTCCGTACATGAGAACTTCACCCCCGGACTTGCAGCTATCCCATACCATCACTTTCAAACATCAACATGCTCTACAAATAATGAGGCACGCCACTACATAGACTTCCCCTGAGAACAACGCCTCGTTACCTGAAGGGCCAAGGAGTCGCTCGAGTCCTCATAAGCAAAAAGCGTGCAGGTACATGCCTCAGCACACAGGCTCCCGTCCCGCACATGCACGACACGCAAGCGCACGCCCCGCGTGCGCGCAAGGCGCGTGCGCATGCCCTGTGCGCGCGCAGCGCGTGGGGACATGCCCCACGCACACGCAAGCACCGCATGCGCGCAGCGCGGGCGCAAGTTCTGCGTGCGCACATCGCGCATGCGCGCTTCCTGCGCGCGGGCGCGTGTCCCGCATGCACACAGCGCGCGGGCGCACGCCGCGCGCGCGGGCGCACGCCGCGCGCGCGCTCGCCGCGCGCGCGTGCACAATGTGCGGGAAGCCTTCCCGCGCCAGTACGACGCGCAGGCGCACGTCCTCCGTGCGCACAATGCGTATGTGCACACCCCACGTGGGCGCACTTCTCACGCGCGCACAGCTCGCATGCGCGCCTTCCTCACACCATCCCAGCGCGCGGTACGCCCCGTGCGAGTTCCTCCCTACGCACCTCTCGAACATCTTGCTACGCGCACAGCCGCAAACAAGCTCTCCGCCCGGTGGCTTCCCTATCTTGTGCACCTCTTAGACATTTTGTCATACGGACACCACCGCTAAACATTATGCGCATCGTCAAGATTTTGAGTAAAAGTCCCCGCCCTCCATTCGTTTCGACTCGAAGTTGCGGGGACTTGGGGGGCAAATGATAGGTACCCCTAATCTGGGCTGCGAATAGCCAAGCACCAGCCTCATTTAGTGGAGGAAATGTGGTTGACCAAAGTAAACTCTACTAGCCCCATAACCACCCATCATGGGGTGCAAATAATAAAATCCTTCATCATGAGGTGTAAATAGTAAAGTCCAATATCATGGGGTGCAAATAGTAAAATCCCCCCATCATGTGGTGCAAATAGTAAAATCCTACATCATGGGGTTCAAGTAGTAAAATCCCATATCATGAGGTGCAAATAGTAAAATCCCACGTCATGTGGTGCAAATAGTAAAATCCCACATCATGGGGTGCAAATAGTAAAATCCCACATCATGGGGGTGCAAATAGTGAAATCCCACATCATGGGGGGGGGGGGGCAAATAGTAAAATCCCACATCATGGGGGTGCAAATAGTAAAACCCCACATCATGTGGTGTAAATAGTAAAATCCCACTGTTGGGAATATTGACCTCAATATTCCTTTGATTTGAAGAGGCATCACTCTCAATGTCAAGTACAAAGTTGTATTTGATAAAACCATATTTGTGTAAGATATACAGGCTTAGGTAACTCAAGAGAAAGGGCTGATCACGCCCTTAGTTCAGGAGAAATCAAATCCTGAGAGATGAAGAATTGTCTCAGCAGAACCGCTGAGACGAAGGGTCAAATTCGCTGAGACGAGGTCACTGTCTCAGCGGATCCGCTGAGACGGGGAAGGAGCTATAGATAGAAGAGATCTGGCGCGTTCGTCGAACGCAGAACACAGTTCGTCGAACGCAGAGACAGATAGAAGCAAGCGCTGAGATTTGGCGTGTTCGTCGAAATCAGAAGGCAGTTCGTCGAACGCAGACAGAAAGGAAGAAACAACTGAGATTTGGCGTGTTCGTCGAACTCAGAAGGCAGTTCGTCGAACGCAGACAGAAAGGAAGAAACAGCTGTGACTTGGCGTGTTCGTCGAACGTAGAGTTGGGCAAGATCGTCGAACTCAGAGTATGGCAAGTTCGTCGAACGCAGATTGCGAGTTCTGCCCGTGGCGCAAGCTGCAGAATGTCTGTGTGGGGTCCACCAGTCTCTCCCATACTTCTCAGAAGGTCGGCTGAGAGCCGTTAAAGATCAAGGGAGTACAAAAGAAAGAGTTAGGGCACTTTTGAAGAAGCCGAAAAGAGAACGAACATTTCACTATTCCATTGACGGCTGCCGCTCTCGTTTTTCTCCTCCTGCTCACTGAACAAGCAAGAAGAAGAAGAGAGAAAAAGTTAGCTCCTTTACAAGAAGGAGCAAGGTGATCTTCCATCCTTCATCTGAAGATGAAGATCAGATAGTAGCTGCCATCAACATCTCTGACTACAAGGAAGCACAAGCTGTGCAGGAACTACAGGAGACTTCCCTCAACTGCTGTCTACTATAGTAAGATTTAAACTCACTTCTCTGTAGGGCAACTTGCCTGAGTTTGTAGGACCATTTGGTCTGAGATTGTAGGAACCTTTGGGTTCTGAGTTCTAGGGCTTTATAGCCTGAGTTGTAGGGCTGAAGACCTGAGTTTGTAGGATCTGTTGATCTGAGTTGTAGGGCTTTATTGCCTGAGCTGTAGGAGGAGGATTCCTATGAGGTAGGACCTGGAAGGGGTCTGAGTTGTAGGATCAGTGGATGATCTGAGGTAGGGCTGTTTAGCCTGAGGTAGGGTTTGGGAAAACCTGAGAGATCCTGAGGTATCTGTGTTGTAAGCTCTTGGAGCCGAGTTTGGAGGAGTTAGCCATGTCTAACACACTGTTAGAATGGTGAAGGGGGAAAGTGGACTACCCATAGACACCCTGTCTTGGGGAACCACTATAAACACTTGTGTGTTTTCTGGTTGTGCTTGATTACTTGTTTAGAACAATCTTAACCATCTAAATAAAACAAGTAAAAATCAAAAGACCTATTCACCCCCCTCTAGGTGAATTAGATCATATACCTATATAATCTTTCAAGTGGTATCAAAGCGAGGTTGGTCATAAAGGGCTTAACTGCTTGACCAGATCCTACATAGGTATTATTAAATCTGAATCCAATGGCTTCAAATGGAGTTCAGAAGGAAATGAGTTCAATGAAGCTCCCTATATGAAAAAAGGAAACCTTTGGCATCTGGAAGCAAAGGGTTATGCTATTCATGGAAGCTTCAGATCCTAGAATCTTTATCACTGTTCAGGAAGGCCCCTTCGTCATCACAAGCCCTCCACCATTGATCCTACTAGGATGGTAGGCAAGCCTTACACTGAAATGACAAGGGATGAGATAGCATTGGCTACAATGGATAAAAGAGCTCAAAATATCATTGTCAATGCTATTGATGATTCAACTTTCCAAAACTTGGTGCACTGTGACACTGCAAAGGAAATGTGGGATACATTGATTGTGTACATGGAAAGGGACCGAGGAAGTGAAGAATGATAGGAAATTCCTCCCCAATCAGGAGTATGAAGCATTTAGGCAACAAAATCAGGAATGCATAGCTGATTGCTATGAACGATTTTTCATTATAGTTAATGAGTTGAGGACCTATGAAAGGATCTTCACTCATTATGAGTTGAATGATAAATTCCTAAGATCTCTAACTAGAGACTGAGATACCAAAATCTGTGCCATCAGGGAAGTGGCAAAGCTGAGTGAAACTCCACCTCACACTCTGTTTGGAAAGTTGCTCTCATATGAGATGCAACTATCTGCAAGAAAGGAAGAAGACACCTCCTCCAGGCCTCATGCTAGGGAGGAGTCTATGGCCCTCAAGGCTGAAGGGTCCAAGGAGAGCAAGACAAGAATTCCTACCCCTCCAAGAAGGGCTGCTGACTCAGACAATTCAGAGCACTGCCAATCTGAAAACAGCTCTTCTGATGAGGAATTTCTGCCTTCTCAAGGCAATTGAAGAAGATGATGAGAAGGAAACAATGGAAGAACAAACCTTCCTCCTCCTCTCATCCCAGGAAGGATCACTATAGATCTGAAAGGCAGCACCCCAAAGGGGGCAGGTATGATTCTAAATCTAGTAAACATGTTTCAAATAACATCATTTGCTATTGCTGCAGTAAGCCTGGACATGTCATTGCTGACTGTCCAGTCAAGAGAAAAGAAAGAGATGACAAGAAGACTCATCACCAGAAGGAGAGGAAGGGAGAAAAATCCTTTCTAGCAAAGAAAGGGAAGAGTTGGAGTGAATCTGAATCTTCATCATCAGATTCAGATGGAGAAGAGGAAGCCTACATAGGGCTATTTGCTGCTCAGGAGGAAGAGGTCTATCCAGCTGCCAGGATAGGAATCAGGGCCCCTCTATCACATTCAGACAGTGATATAGAAGAGGATGAAGTCATTCAATATGACCTTGGGCGGATGACTCTAACCGAAGATCAGGACAGCCACAACAATTCAGAACATGAGCAGGTATTAATTCATTCCATATCCTCTTCTGATTATGAGACTGGTCCAGAATCTGAAGCACCTTCATCAATTGATGGAAGTGGTTCAGAAGCTGGGGAAGATGTCAATCAATTGATTGACAAGTATGATGTTCTTTTGGAAGCTCTGAAGAAGAGCAAGAAGTTTGCCAAGTGGCAAGCCCAGGAAATTGCTTCCCTTAAAATGACTAAATATGACTATACTGGACCCACCACCCTGGTGGATCAGATGAGTAGACAGATAAGCCATTTAAAGGGGTTAACAATTGTGCAATTAAGCAATATTTCCCTGAAGAACAAGGTCATCAAAGACCTTGAGTAGAAGCTTGTGAAAGAGAAGAGCCTGGTGGTTCAATTCTCCAAGCCCAAATCTGTGCTTTCTATTATTGACACATTCTCCTTTCAAACCAATAGGAGAGGACTAGGTTTCAATAAAATGGAAGTAGGAGAAGGGAGTGGAGAGAAGAGCGAGGGGAAGTCTAAGCCTCAAACCACCTTTCAAAAGGTGTTACTTCCTTCCAACAGGTATGACCATGAAAGCATTTATGGTCACTGGAAGAATGAGAGTGTCTATAGGAAGGAAAATACTCCTTCCCATAGTGGAAGAAAGGGAATGAGATTGAGTGCCATGAAGGCTCCCCATGAGGAAATTCAATTGGCCCAACCTGGACCTTTTGTATTTGGTACCTCAGCCCCCTCATTCAAAAATCTGGGTGCCAGCTCTTCCAAATCTGTTTCAGCAAAGAAAATTGCTGCTGTCCAATCTATGGACAAGGCTTGTTGCTCAGTGTCAGATGCAATCAGATCTTGTATGGCTGCCAAGCCAAAGCAGACTGATGCAATCGGGACAAAGAGCATCATGACAACACCTAGATTGACTTTCAGTCAAATCATTGCTGAGAGAAACAGGAAGAATGCAGCTGTCTCTCCTCCTGAACATGTGCACAGTGTTGCACTCCCCTCAAGAAATGTTCAAAAGAGGAGATACAAAATTCATGAATGTTGGTGTTGTGGTAAAGTGAGACACTTTGCCATAGATTATTGGTACAATCCTAATGTACTTAATGCAAAGAAGAGCCTTCCTGCTAGGAGTGCAGCTAGGGTGAAATTGCTCTCATCGGACTAACATGCACCTAGGACCCAAAGGTTTTTGGGCTCCTAAGGATAACTAAACTTCTTTTTGCAGGTTAGTTCAAGTACCAGCATAAACCAAATTTGGTACTTGGACAGTGGGTGCTCAAGGCACATGACAGGAACAAGGAGTCTTCTACAGGACTACAAGCCTGTAAAGAATGAACCCAAAATTATATTTGGGGGATCTGAAAAAGGAATCACCAAGGGATATGGTATGATATCCAATGATATAGTCTCCATCTCAAGGGTAGCTTGTGTCGAAGGGTTGCAACACAACCTTGTAAGCATAAGTCAACTGTGTGACCTAGGCTATGTCATTGAATTCCACAATGACAAGTGCTTGATTAAAAAGTCTAAGGACTTAGAGACTATTCTCTCAGGCACTAGGAGTGGGAATGTTTATTGCTTAGATTTTATTTGCAGTAATTCTCTTACATTTGTTTGTCTTGTAGCTAATGAGAATGAGACTCTCTGTGTTCAATGACACAAGAGACTTGCTCATATTAACTACAAGACAATGAATAGACTTTTCTCTAAAAACCTTGTTAGGAATAGTCCTAATTTAAAATGTATTAAAGATGGTCACTGCCATGCTTGCCAAATGGGTAAGCAAACAAGGGCCACCTTTAAAAGTATTGGCACCAAAGACACTGAAAGATGTCTTTATCTCTTGCATATGGACTTGTTTGGTCCCATGCCAATTCAGAGCTTAGGTGGAAAGTTGTATACTTTGGTGATTGTTGATGATCACTCAAAATATATATGGGTATTCTTCCTAAAGAAGAAGTCTGATACTCTAAATATATTTATAACTCATGTCAAAGCAATTCAGAATGACTTGCAATGTGCTATGGTCAGAACTAGAACTGACCATGACACAGAATTTCAATCTGATGCAATGACAAGGTTTTGCCAAGAATATGGTATCACCCAAGAGTTCTCCTCCCCAGGGACTCCACAACAAAATGGTGTGGCTGAGAGGAGGAATAGGACCTTGATAGAAGCTGGGAGAACATTGCTAAGTGACTCCTCACTCCCAGAATACTTCTGGGCTGAGGCAGTCAACACTGCTTGTCATGTTCTCAATAGAGCTTCCATCAATAAGGTTCATGGAATAACTCCCTATGAGATTCTGAAAGGCAAACAACCTACAATTTCATATTTTAGAATCTTTGGTTCAAAATGCTACATTTTAAACAATGGAAAATCTCAATTAACAAAGTTTGCAGAGAAATGCAATGTAGGTGTTCTTGTTGGCTATAGCTCTCATAGTAGAGCTTATAGAGTGTACAATAAGAAAACTACTGTTGTAGAGGAGTCTATGCATGTAGTTTTTGATGAGACCAGCCTAATATATAATGGCTGGTCTAGATCTTCTGTCGTGACAGGAAATGAACAAGATTTGGAAAGGATGTCTATACAAGACTCACCAAGCAGCAGTAAAGCTCATACTAATGCAGCAATTCCAGAAGAAGTAGAGAAACAGGATGCTGAAGAAGGTGCTGACCCAGTGGGCGAAATTCAGCATGTAGAGGAGAGACTGCCTGTAGCTACAAGACATCTAAGGGATCATCCCTTGGAGCAGATTATTGGGAATATTCAACAAGGTGTGACAACTAGGAGTAGGGCTCACAATGAGGCCATGTTCCTCAGTTTACTGTCACAGGTAGAACCTAAGAAGTTTGAAGAGGCCAACTTGGATCCATTCTGGATTCAGGCAATGTAGGAAGAACTGTTGCAATTTAAGAGATGCAAAGTATGGAAGTTGGTGCCAAGACCACATGGACACAACATAATTGGCACCAAATGGATCTTCAGAAACAAGATGGATGAGAATGGAACAATCATCAAGAACAAGGCAAGGCTGGTTGCAAATGGGTATAGGCAAGAGGAAGGAATAGACTTTGACCAAACCTTTGCCCCAGTTGCAAGGTTGGAGGCCATAAGGCTATTCCTTGCATATGCAGCCCATAAATGCTTCAAGGTATACCAGATGGATGTCAAATCAGCATTCCTGAATAGAAATCTGAAAGAGGAAGTTTATGTAGAGCAACCATCAGGTTTTGTCCATCTTACTCTCTCATCTCATGTTTATCTACTTAGGAAAGCTCTATATGGTCTTAAGCAAGCCCCCAGGGCTTGGTATGAGACATTGACTAGCTTTCTCATCAAGAATAAGTTCTTGAGGGGAAAGATATATAATACATTGTTTCTTAGGGAAACAAGGGACAAATGTCTCTTAGTCCAAATCTATGTTGATGACATAATTTTTGGGTCTACTGATGACAACCTCTGTAAGAGATTTGCCAATCTAATACAGGGGGAGTTTGAGATGAGCAGTATGGGTGAACTTAAATATTTTCTTGGGCTCCAAGTGAAACAGTCTGATGATGGAATTTTCATTTCCCAGACCAAATACACCAAGGAGCTCATCAAGAAATTTGGGATGGAATCTGCCTCCACCAAGAGAACACCCATGGGATCTAATGTATCATTAGACAAGGATGAAAATGGGAAGGGCTTTGATGAATCAATGTACAAGTGTATCATTGGATCCCTGTTGTATTTGACTGCTAGTAGGCCAGACATTATGTATTCTACATGTGTTTGTGCTAGGTATCAGTCTTGTCCTAAGGAATCTCACTACACCTCTGTCAAGAGGATTTTGAGATACCTCAAGGGCAGCTTAAATCTTGGCCTTTGGTACCCTAGGAACAATGACTTTGAACTAATATGCTATTCAGATGCAGATTTTGCAAGGTGCAAAGAAGACAGGAAAAGCACAAGTGGCACTTGTCAATTCCTAGGGAGGAGGCTGATCTCTTGGAGCAGCAAAAAGCAAACCAGTGTGGCCATATCCACAGCTGAGTCAGAGTACATTGCTGCAGGTAGCTGTTGTGCTCAACTTCTGTGGATCCAACGTCAATTGGAGGATTACAACATAAATGTTAGTCAATCTCCTCTGCTGTGTGACTCATCCAGTGTTATTTCTATTGCCAAAAATCATCTCCCATAGCATGCAGGACCAAGCACATAGAAATAAGATATCATTTTATTAGAGAGCATGTAGAGTGTGAAGATATCAAACTTGAATATGTCCCCACTGACAATCAAGTAGCTGATATCTTCACCAAGCCACTGGATGAGGCCAAGTTCAATTCTTTCAAAATTAAATTAGGGATGTTGAATTTAGAATGAGTTCATTTATGAATCAATATCCACTGTTAACATCCTTATGTTCTCATTTGTACAATTATCACAATATGTACTGTTAAGATAAACTGAAATCTGAATTGATCAACTTTACAGTAGGCATAGTCCACATGATAAGGTAGATAATCTTCCTTAAAATGTTAAATGTATAACAGTATAATGTTGTATGATCAGCTGAATCAGAAAAATCTGGATCAGCTGAGCTTTAGGTTCCCTTAAACTGCTGGTAAAATTCTGGGTTCGACGAACTCTTTCGTGGGTTCGACGAACGTCGATCTTGTGTTCGACGAACTAAACCCTGAGTTCGACGAACTCAGGCATAAAATGCAATTTTATTTTCCCCTCAATTATAAGATCAATAGATATACTCCAAATGAGGGGGAGCTAGAATGGGTTGTTCAAAATGAACAAGATCAGCTATTAAATTTAATAGTTTTCAAATTGAGGGGGAGCAAGTTCCTGCTCAGATTGAGGGGGAGTTGGCAAATGCTGTAGTGGTTCCCTCCCAATTCCTAAGGGAAAAATAATTGAAGAAACCAGAAAGGGGGAGATGGCCAATGCTATGACTAAATCAGAGTTAGCCCTCTGATAAAGTTATCAGAGGTAGTTATTATGAATAAGCTTAATATAATCTGAGTTAGAAAGGGGGAGATAACCTATGAGCTAGTCAAAACTTAACATAATCTGTCATGAGGTATCAAAGCATGCTTAAACAATGTTATCTTAAGCAATGTTATCATGAATGCTGCATAGTTCATTTTCATGATATGTTTTTATTTGGGTATGTACCTTAGCATTGAGAATGTTCTGCCTTCTTCAAATAGGGGGAGATTATTGGGAATATTGCCCTCAATATTCCTTTGATTTGAAGAGGCATCACTCTGAATGCTAAGTACAAAGTTGTATTTGATAAAGCCATATTTGTGTAAGATATACAGGCTTAGGTAACTCAAGAGAAAAGGCTGATCATGCCCTTAGTTCAGGAGAAATCAAATCCAAAGAGATGAAGAATTGTCTCAGCAGAACCGCTGAGACGAAGGGTCAAATCCGCTGAGATGAGGTCACTGTCTCAGCGGATCCGCTGAGACGGGGAAGGAGCTGCAGATAGGAGAGATCTGGCGCGTTCGTCGAACGCAGAGACAGATAGAAGCAAGCGTTGAGATTTGGCGTGTTCGTCGAACTTAGAAGGCAGTTCGTCGAACGCAGATAGAAAGGAAGAAACAGCTGAGATTTGGCGTGTTCGTCGAACTCAGAAGGCAGTTCGTCGAACGCAGACAGAAAGGAAGAAACAACTGAGACTTGGCGTGTTCGTCGAACACAGAGTTGGGCAAGATCATCGAACTCAGAGTATGGCAAGTTCGTCGAACGCAGATTGCGAGTTCTGCCCGTGGCGCAAGCTGCAGAATGTTTGTGTGGGGTCCACCAGTCTCTCCCATACTCCTTAGAAGGTCGGCCGAGAGCCGTTAAAGATCAAGGGAGTACACAAGAAAGAGTTATGGCACTTTTGAAGAAGCCGAAAAGAGAACGAACATTTCACTATTCCATTGACGGCTGCCGCTCTCGTTTTTCTCCTCCTGCTCACTGAACAAGCAAGAAGAAGAAGAGAGAAAAAGTTAGCTCCTTTACAAGAAGGAGCAATGTGATCTTCCATCCTTCATCTGAAGAGGAAGATCAGATAGTAGTTGCCATCAACATCTCCAGCTACAAGGAAGCACAAGCTGTACAAGAACTACATGAGACTTCCCTCAACTGCTGTCTACTATAGTAAGATTTAAACTCACTTCTCTGTAGGGCAACTTGCCTGAGTTTGTAGGACCATTTGGTCTGAGATTGTAGGAACCTTTGGGTTCTGAATTGTAGGGCTTTATAGCCTGAGTTGTAGGGCTGAAGGCCTGAGTTTGTAGGATCTGTTGATCTGAGTTGTAGGGCTTTATTGCCTGAGCTGTAGGAGGAGGATTCCTCTGAGGTAGGACCTGGAAGGGGTCTGAGTTGTAGGATCAGTGGATGATCTGAGGTAGGGCTGTTTAGCCTGAGGTAGGGTTTGGGAAAACCTGAGAGATCCTGAGGGATCTGTGTTGTAAGCTCTTGGAGCCGAGTTTGGAGGAGTTAGCCATGTCTAACACACTGTTAGAAGGGTGAAGGGGGAAAGTGGACTACTCATAGACACCTTGTCTTGGGGAACCACTATAAACACTTGTGTGTTTTCTGGTTGTGCTTGATTACTTGTTTAGAACAATCTTAACCATCTAAATAAAACAAGTAAAAATCAAAAGACCTATTCACCTCTCCTCTAGGTGAATTAGATCATATATCTATATAATCTTTCACCCACATCATGGGGGTGTAAATAGTAATATCTTTCAAAACGGTCTACGTATAACAAATAATATGGTTATGGTGTGCACATAACCATATCCGTCATATGAATATATATCACCGCAAAACTATACAAACTGCTGTGCGTATAACACATAAATTGGTTATGGTGTGCGGGTAGCCGCATAACCACCATAACCACCCTAACGACCCATTTAATTATGAAAGTGTCACCCTCAAAAACTATAATAGGACCCCAAAGCTTCTCTTTTTCCCATCATTTCTCCTCCTCCTTCCTCATAAGTTCAAGAGAGAGATCTCTTGAAGATCTCCTTCATCTTCGAAGTCTCCCTTGAAGATTCTTCAAGCACTTCGAAGAGAACTCAGAGATCTTCAGCCTCCTTTGAAGATCTCCCTCGCCTTCGAAGACTCCTTCGAAGATCTTCGAGCGCTTTGAAGATCCTTCGAAGGCCTTCCTCCGCTCCAAGCGTGCCTCCGTGCGCTCCGCTCCAAGCGCGCCGCGCGCACGCTCTGCTCCAAGCGCGTCGCCACGCGCTCCGCTCAGAGCGCGCCGCGCGCGCGCGCTCTGCTCCAAGCGCGTCGCCACGCGCTTTGCTCCAAGCGCGCCGCGTGCGCGCTCTGCTCCAAGCACCCCTCGCATACGCAGCAACAAGCACTCCACGCACTCAAGATCATCACTCCAGACTCCTCTCGCGCAGCAAGAGGCAAGCCGTAGAGACAAAGACGCACAGTGCATATCGATCCAACCTTCAAGCCGCAGTCAAAACCTCCAGAGCGCTTAGAGCGCAACATTCCCCTCTGCAGTAGACAAAAGTCTTAGCTCCGTGAACGGTGACTTGTCACCCTCCGAGCATCTCTCTCTCAACAATTGTAACGAGAGGCGGCCTGTCGCCCTCGAGTTCTTTAAAACAGCTATGTACAACAACCAACAAATAGTGGAGGTTTCGGGCACAGACCCGACCGCGTGGTTTTTCACTCAGTTGACGGGTTTTCCACGTTAAAAAAATTGTCCTGTCAACTTTCTCTTTTTCTGTGACTGTTTGCGCGCTCAAACGCTCCCGGGCTAAGAAGGTCCAATTTAGTCCGATCTACCGGAGCCTTGAGTGGACCGCAACAAGATCTAATGGCATGTAGCCTTTATTGAGGGAGATTTGGTCGACTTTGGGTGATCTAAGTCCTCATTTCTGAAAATTCTTCTCTCTTTTTGGTCGTGAAAAGAGAGAGGAAGAGGCGGAACTCGAGAGGAAAGAAGTGAAGGCCACTTGAGCATTATACGAAACTGGAGAGGAAAGAAGTGGAGGTCACTTGAGCATTGTAACTCCAAACGAAGGGTCATTGCTGGTGAAATGCGGAATGAAACACTTGAATATTGGGATTTACTGTCGCCCTTAGAGGAGTGGGGAATAAGGCCAATTTTATGAAATTTAAACTTTAGTAGAAAAAAAACTTTGCATGGAAATATTTTAGAGAAATAAGCTTTACTTTTAACAAATGATAGTATAGAAGAGCTCTTTTAGAATAATGATAAAATGAAGTTCAATTTGTGTTTACTATCGCCGAAGGTAGAGGCTACTACCGTGTGGCGTTAACTCGTAGAGATTGAAACTTATGAGTCTCAACATGATTTGATGAACACAAAAGAAACTTTCAATATATTTTATCAATATAAATGATTCCAATAGTGATGATCTCATGATGCTGAGATCAAGGCGATAAATGTAAAAACTCCTAGATCTAAACCCTAGATTAAGTAGCCAACACCAGCGACAAATATCCGCCTTAAGCCTCATACGGACCTTGTTGCCTACCACGGGCGAACTTTCCCTAAGTCACTCTCGGGCCTAGTCGCCAACCACCAGACAAATTTCTCCACTCAATAAAAGAGTAACAAAGAGAAAGTACAAGATGATAAAGATATTCAGAAAATAAAGACTCCTTTATATCAGATGTGAAGGCGGTGATGAAGACACACAAGAGACTGTCGTTGTCGTTGCCCTCGTGCTTCGCGTAGAATATGTGTTATAGAGAAGCGCCTTCAAGATCTCCTTTGATTCTTTTGACGTCTAGGACGAGAGCTCTCACGAAAAGGATCAGAGTTGTACCTTTTGTCGATCTATTAAACAATGGGCGGAGCGACTCTATTTATAGGACTGAGAGCTAGCGTCGGCGGTAGACCAGATGGAATGAGATCTGCGGTGCATCCGCCCTGAAATGAAATGTATGCTTCTTATTTTAGGAAACATCTACCGCGCCGCGACAGAGTTACTGCGCCGTGATAGCTTCATATTTGCTCCCGTCGTTGGAATAAAAATGATCGTGACACTACTTGTTGAAAAATTAATTGTTAAAGAAAAAGTAATCATAATTGAGCATATGAGTAACTACACAGCGGAAAATTGATTAAGCATATTTAGGTCTGATTATAACTGTTGAGATTTATGTATATAAGGTTTTTTACTCTAATTGAAGCACATCTGACAAGAGATATAACCTACCAAGGGGTAGAATAAGGGACGTACCTAAATTTAGAGAACCTCTATAAAATCTGTGTCGTCTGGATTGCATAGTTCCTTATTGTTCCGTTTGTTTATTTTTATTCTTTACTTTTTGCTGTATATAACTTAGCAAACAAATAATCCGTGAATGTGTTGTGATTGATTAGAAGCTAAAAGAAAATTTAAATGCTCTATTCACCTCTTCTAGAGTAATTCATTCTGATTGTTTAACGCGACTTTTTTACTCCGGCGAGTTTGAACAAAAAACACCACCGACATAAAATATATGTTAGGCGCTGACAATGGTTATGACCGCCATACAAAAAAAATAGTTTTGAACATAAAAGTTGATGAAGTTCCAGGTGTGATAAACGTTCACAAACGACAGTTCATAACCACCGCATCCATGACAGCCATCATCGTGCCAAACGAAGCCTAAGATACTGCTACGATCACACCTTACAAGGAGGTTCGAGGGTGCACTTTACGGTAAAGTGCACATATCCAACGATCCGCATACATACCCGCACGCATCTCAAAACGTACAATACGAATAAAATATTTCACCCGCACCTGAGAATATAAAATATATTTCTGGGAGATCTAAAGTTTATGCCCCCACGTGGAAGGCTAAATGGTGGTCAGAGTTGCCTTGCGACCGACTGCTTGCTTGGGGTGGTGTCAGAGTTGCGTCCAATGGGAGGAGATATTGTGGGGTCCATGGCACGTGCTACTACAGCAAGGGACGGCAACTTCGGGAGAAATATTGCACCATTTTTTTATTACAAAATTTATTATTTTTTTTATTTAAATTCTTACATAATATTAATTATAGACTTTTTACAATTTTTAAAATTCGGTTTGCGGACGAGATGATTATTCCAGAGAGTTGATATCAGCAGTCCAATTTTCGCTATTCGCACCCCAAAAATTGTAAAAAACCTAATTATAT
Source organism: Dactylorhiza incarnata (assembly GCA_033032865.1). NCBI lineage: Eukaryota > Viridiplantae > Streptophyta > Magnoliopsida > Asparagales > Orchidaceae > Dactylorhiza > Dactylorhiza incarnata. The sequence continues at coordinate 5,429,961 of JAWHQI010000043.1, forward strand.
TCGCACTCTAATTCTCGCTAATCACACCCCATCACATAATCTCATCTCCATCTCTCTTTCGTTGTCTAAACTCTAGCAGTAGTTCCATCTATCGCGTCGTTTTCCCCCTCTTAGATTCACCTTCAAAAAAGAAGAAAATTATCTAGCAAAACACAACAACAACAACAACAACAGAACCCATATAGTCCCCAATCATTGGGGGTATGGGCGGGGGAAGATTGGAAACAGACCTAACCTTTGGCCCTATGCCCAAAGTGGCTTCTCTCAGAGGAGAAAGACCGAACCTTTGACAATAGATGCACAAAGTGGCTGCTCACAGATTATCACTGAAATAGTGGCCACCTATACCGTCACGTTTGCTGCGGAATCATGCCCTCAAATCAAAGCCAAAGACATCAGAGAGGGCAGACTCAAGAATCCATTTTGATTTATGTGCACATAACCATGCTTCCTTCATTCAGCATCCAGAGCATTGGTCTTGCACAATAAAAAATAGTCAGTTTCTGATTAGAGGAAGATTTCCATGTCATTTAACTTGGCTTAGAGTTAATTTCTCTATGCATGTCATTTAACTTGTTTTTCTGCTATACTTTTAAATTGTTTTAGTTTTTAAGATGTTTTTTTAGGCTTCTAGTGCTTAATAAATCAGCAAAGTGCTTCGTTTATTTTAGTTGGGAGTGAGGTGCAAATATAATTTTGGACTACAAATAAAATTGAGAGTTGATATTAGCAGTCTGGAATTGGACTACAAATAATTAATTTATAATCTATTTTTAATAAATATAATAGTATTATTATTTCATGAAGATAAATAAAATCATAGATGTGCACATATTATTTCAAAGAGCATTGCAAACACAACTTTCCCAAACAATTTTAGTGATTTTGCCGCAACTCGGCAAAACAGTTGATTTTCGCACAACTGCTTTTCGCCGACTTTGTTTAGGCTTCAAAGCAAGTTTTTTTTATATATGTGCACCACTAATAATTTGAATCCCAGTATTGTCATTTGTCTTATGCAATTTTACAGTATGTTAAAAATCAGTCCAAACTAGACCGTCGAACTAGCGCGAGTTCGAAAATAAAAAAACACTAGATTGTTTATCTAGGCGCACGAGCACGCAATATGTACATAAGCGCAAAACACGCCACACCCGCGTGTTGACCGCTAGAGTACAGATGGTTGTTATCCCGGTGGATTAACGTCAGCAGTGCACCGATCGAAGTAATATAAAACAGAGGTTTCCCACCGAGTATCGAATCACATGGAGCGCGGGTGAAGATACTAGGGCGTCTTAATTATACCTTGAGTTATCTAAACAAACAATCAAGTTGAGAAAATATAATTCTTCTCCTAATATACAATTAGTTCTACACTAGACAATTAGTAAGTGCACGTTCAACAGTCATAGGCAGGGGCGGATCCAGGAAGTCCAGTAAGTACAAAATTGTAAGGCCAAAAATTTTGCGAAACACCGAAAGTAAGCTTTCACTTTAGATGGTAGTCTAAACATTATAAAACTACAATGTTACGCTGACAAATAACATAAAACATAAATAACCCTATAAAAGTTACTTTAATTGTGCACAACGATTTTCTACTTCACAGAATTCATCTATGATCAGATTTTTTGTCAAACTTCTATGGTATTTCTCGCTCAATGTATAAAATCATGCAATTTGCTACAAATTCATCCTCCATCTTGTTGCTATTTCTCGTTTCTCAACTACAGATGAATCAACAGACAAGAAAGATGGGGAAGCTTCCGATGACGAATTCTTATTAAAAAACGAGTTAATAGTTTTCATTTTCTTCGTAATGACCTAAATTGAAAATCCTAGCAAGATAGCGTACTACAAAAGTATAAATGATAAAAAAAACTATAAAAAACAAGCTATTGTAAAACATCAAATGCAAGCTATAAATAAAAATAAAAAAGTCAAATCACCACAAATGGATGAGCCAGTTTCCAAAAGAAAGTTTGATTTGGTCTTGGAGGAAATTTTTTAGGGAAAACATTGCCTAAGCAGGATGTAGGCACCACATCTTATATATTTGATGATCAAATAATTGCTTCAAACATTGCCACTTGGAATAGCATAAATTAATTTTGACAAAGTCGTCGAATTCAATCCCGTCCATCAAAATAGATCGGACGACTAGAATAATAGAAAAGTAATCATCCCTTTACACAATTTAGAGGAAATTTGGAGATTTGCTAGGGTTTGAATTCAATATCAAGGTTCAACTACAATCAACAAAATAATGAATTTAACAAATCATATCATTTTAGAAGATACATTTTCTAATTTAACCAAGCATAGCATTTTAGAAGACCATGGCTTCGTTTGGTAGTGATATAGAATCATCAAAATGAATTTTTATACTGGAATAGTGAAAAAAATGCTTTTTCTTTCAATTGGAACTCAAATACTCTATAACAAATCAATTTAGTCAACATTTACGCACGGTGGAGAAGAAGATGACACAGGCTGCAAGGGCGGAAAGAGGTGATCACAAAGAAGAAGAAGAGACGGAATGATAAGGAGGAAGGAGGTGATTACCGGTGGTGGAGAACTGGAATGCAGAGCCGACCTGGGAAGGTCCGAAGGAGATGCAGAATCGCTGAGTCCGTGAGTCGGCGTTCCGGAGAACCCTAAAATCAATTCGTCGTGCGGGGGTGGGGGCGAATGCATAAAAATAGGTTATTTTCCAGGAAAGCGCCTATTTATAAGGAAAAATAAAAAAAAATAGGAGGGGGGGGGGGGGGGGGGGGGGGGGGGGGGGGGAGGAGCTGGTCCCCCTTGTATCCGCCCTTGATCATAGAGATATTTCATCCTCGCACCCAAAATATATTACAAGGGCAATCAATGATGCAATAGAACAGAAATTATGTAATACATATATGATTCGATCCTAAATCACAAGACATTATATGATTACAACCATAAAGAATATATAAAACATAAGCTAGAGAAAGGAGAATGGAGAGGATAACTCCACAAATACAAGGCGAACGAAGAGACTATTCCTCAGAATGGGAAGAGCCAACAGACTGTCACTTCGACTCTCCAGAAAAATTTTTGGTTGTCGTCCGGGGTAGAGGAAGGAGCTGTCACATCCAAATAGTTGACCAGTCTTCTCCTCACGTTGTAGGCTCCGAACCTCCAGAAACCTTTTCCTTGCATTGATTCCACCCATGGAGCCTTGGTTGGGGGTGGATGATGGATTCTCCCTCTGAAAATTACCTGGGCAGAGCTTAGGTCGTGAAAAATGGCACTGGTAATGGAGCTCTCTCCGTCGAAGACCTAAAAATCAATATTTATAGAAAATGAAAAATGAATGCGCACTCCCCTTGCGACCTTATGTGCATGGGCGTGCACGCCGAATTTGAAGATAAAGAAGATGAACAACGGAATGTGCATGCACTGGCGTGCGTGAACAAAACGCATGCCCAATGATAGAACATTGAATTTAGAGAAATGAACGTGAACGCACATACCAAAGCACGCACGGGCATGCGTGAACAAAACGCACGCCATACCACAAAACCATGATTTTTTAGCCCAGAATGCGCACGGTCAGCAAATAGTCTGCACACGGGCGTGCATGAACAAAACGCATGCCCAGTGACATAACACTGAAAATTCTGCCCAGGATATCAAATTGATGAATAGTGCACGCACACACATGAGCAAGGAGATGCATAAGCGTGCGTGAAGAAAATTGAAAATAACCTTCCTAGAACTAAGGAAATGTTCACACTTGTAATTCTCAACATAAAACGCATGTTTCCATAGATGCAAAGACTGGAATAAATATACAAGAAAATCTACTAAAAGCAGGGTACAAAAGCATGATAATCATATGAATTACAAAGGAAAACGCTATATAAAATAGAGGTATCACAAACCCCCAAACTTAAATGTTTGCTTACTCCAAGCAAATACACTCAACCATGGGAATAGAAATTGACATTTAGAAGTGTTGAAAAAAATTCCCTTATGATTTGACATATCCGAGTATTTAAAAGTGATATAGGAAAATGCCCATTATGTATAGATGACATATTTTTTATGTCTGCAATTCAAAGTTATTCAGAATGGTCAAACAAGGAATAATTAGTACTCTTAAAAAACTCAGAGTATAGCTAAGTAAATGTTTGTACTTTGATAGGATGTCAACTTACATCGACAAATAAAAAAGATGTCGACGTACGTTGAGAGGTATGCATGAAGATGTCGTCGTTTACTGAGAAGTTCTACTCTGTGCTTCAACTATAAGCTAACACATACTATCAGTGATGCATTGAGTTCTATTATACAAAAGTCAGAGCATAAGTATATATGTATACATTGAGATATTCCTCAACGTGCATCTACTTCTGGTCAATGTTTAAGAAGCCTTGTGTCGACTTCTATACAGAATTGTTTCGAATGAAATTTAAGTACAGTCTACTCGTCACTTATGCACACCTTACAAAGTCTGGCATACATCACATGATTTCACATGGTCTGAAATTTCTCCTCATATTTATAATGTGATTGTATGAATTTGTTAACTTAACAAATCACATTGCAAAACCTTAGCACTATGGGTGCTACGATTTTTGAACCATTTATCCTTAATTTGCCACTTTTGTAAACATATCTCTTGATCAACGATCAAATACAACTCTAACTTAACAAATTTTAAAGCGTCATCTAAAATTTGTCATGTGGTCATCAAACCGACCATTGATCATTAAGAGGTACTACAACACTAACGAAAGGGTTTATGTTTTCATTCAACTGCACCCTCGTTCTAAAAAAATTAAGGAGTTTAAAACAGATAATTGAATTAACTGATTATGATATTATCTCTTAAATGCTTCTTTGACAAAAGAGAAAGGTAACTTAAATGAATCAACATTCTGACATAACCACTAGAGATCAATATTATCAGGATGCTTGTTGTGTTGTCAGTGCACTAACAACAAAACGAAAGTTTTTGGTGGACAAATCAAATTATTGATTATAATAAATATATTTCATCATTAAATTATTTGACTTCAAATTCCCCAATAAAATAAAGAGGAATCAACACGGGGTATAAATGAAATGACAAATTTTTTTCTTTCCTCCAAGGAGCACATAGGTTTGTAAGATGCTTAATTCCTAATAAAACCAAGAGGCACAAACCGGGGTCAAACGAACGTGAACGAATTTAGATTCGTTAAGGGTGTGCGTGGAAAAGTCAAAAATATTTATGAAGACTATGACCCTCCAGCCTTCAGGTAACAAAATAGTATGCTACAACCCTTGAAAGAATGTTTTAGGGTATACATGTTTAACTCTTACTACATAACACCAGAGCGAACACACACCGCTATGAAAAATATTATTCTCGAAAATTCAGTTAGTCATGTATGTTAAGATTATCCAACTATAATTAACTTGTGTATAAGTTGTCTAAAGTTATGCTAGTTGAAGTTTACAAAATTAAACTTGGTTGGATGTCATATCCTAGTTGTTCTCATGTTTAAGTTGTCTAAAGTTATGCTAATTGAAGTTTACTAAACTATGTTGGTTGTCATATCCTAGTTGTTATCATGTCTAAGTTGTTTAAAGCTATGCTAATTAAAGTGTACTAAACTATGTTGGTTGTCATATCTTAGTTGTTTCATGTCTAAGTTGTCTAAAGTTCAAAATTTTCCATTGATTTTCTACGTTCTTTAGACTTGTACTTAAAGTTGTGCTTATTAACTGTTTTTAAATGTCCTTCAGGTTCACCACTGCTTCCGTTGCATTGGTTCGACCCGAACCAAACAACAATGACTAGTGGGAAAGAAGGTATTTCTATGACTACTACTGGCTCAAGCGATCGTCGTTATTTCGACCGCACGTGCATCAATATTAATTGCATTAATATTTATTTATAATAGCGCGATCATCGTTATTTTGATCGCACACACTAATATAATTTATCGTAGCACGATCATCGTTATTTTGATCGCACGGGCCGGCTTCCGCCAGGAGTAGTTGTGAGGACGGGCTCCTGGGCCGGTGGAACGCCTCTGAGAACAAGTGGGGGAATGGCGGCATCCGCCTGGTTGAACCGGGGGCCACCTTCCATCACCTGCAGGTTCTGCGAGTGGTTGAAATTGTCAAGTCATAACGTCACCCTGGTTAGCTTCAAAGGCGAGATAGATTATATTACCTCGATAGTGTTGTCGGGAGGGATGCTGGAGAGAGGGGGAGTCTCTAACGCATACTTCCTCGCTGACAGGTCTCGCCGGACCACCCTAGCTTTCTTCAGCCGGCAGGGCTTGGAAGGGTCTCTCGTTGACGAGAGCCTGGGGGCGTATCGGGTGGACTTGGAAGGATCCTCCCCGTGCGCGGCAGCAAGGCGATCCATCAACCCTTGCGAGAGCGATCTTGGCGTCGGCCTCATGAACGTCATTGGAGCAACGAGGGCTTTGAGGAGAAAAATTGGAACAGTGATTGGAGGACAGGTGTTTTGAAGGCAGCAACCCGGGAAGTATTATAACAAAGTGGAGGGTCCCACAAAAAGATTCCCTCCAGGTCAACATGAGCTCAACAAACACAGGGTTGGACTTTCTTTCTGAGCGAGTACCTCACTCGCAAAGAGCGGGGATTATGTACAATCGCGTATTTGTTGAGTGGGGCCCCAGACTTAGGATATGCAAAAAGGCAAGCAAGGAGGGCTTTCGCCCAGGTTAAAAGGAGTTCCGAGCGAGTGTGGCCTCTCTCGCATAGCACTCGCGCGAATGAGGCGCCTTCAAGGGCCATTCGCCCCGCGGGTGCCGGGAAGTCAAGCACGCGGGAGGTCGGGCGAGAGGTGCCTTCATGGATCACTCGCCCAGGGGGATTTTGGGGTAAAATTACCTAGATACCCTTTGTGGGTGTCAATAGCCCTTTAGAACAACAGAGTTAGGCTGTTAGCATGCCAATTTGGGGTGCGGTTAGTAAAATCAAAAGACGGATTTATGCTATTTGCAGTCGAGACTAAAGAATCTATAAATAAACCCTTAAGGGCACCTTGGAGGGTACCCGATCTTTTAGGCTCTCTCCTCCTAGGCAAGTTTTGGTTGGCTTCTAGTGCCCTCCAAGGTGCCCGATTGAGCATTGGTTTGGGAGGGAAAGCTCTCTAAGATCTTTCGGGTGTGTGGCGTGTAAGACCCCCCCCCCCCTCCCCAAACTGAACCGGGTTCAGGGAGGGGGGATCTTACTGCCCAAAGATGGCCACTAGTGCTTCCCGGATGGCAACAACCCACCCTCTCAAGCACTGAGTGATCTCCTTGTTAGGCACGAGAATCACAACATCACATCAGAATGCACAGCGGAAGCAATGAACAAAACCAAGCATATTGCTTATATTTACATATTTAAATAGGGCCGAAGCCTAATGTTTACAACCACTGCCTCGGGGGCTACATTGACTATAATAAAAGACACTAGGCTAGTCCTATACTCTAGGAATCACGTCTCGGAAGATAGGGGGTGAGGCTGGAGTGTCTGATCGGGCCATCTCTAAGGCTGGTAACTCATCCTGCGGGGCGGGGGCTACGCGTTGTCGCATCTCCTGTGATTGGTTATAAGAAATAACCGTTAGTCACAGAGCTAAGTAGAAAATACATCCCCTCCCCGGATCCATATCTGGGGCGGGCTAAAGGACATAATTAAATAGCCGAAGCAAAGAAGAGGGTTAGCAGCAGGTAATCATATAAATATACACACATATATCTACAGATAGGGCCTCCCACCCTACTATTCATAGTCGCGCAGTATAGTAAATACACAACATTATCTCGCGCATACTCGTACTCAGGTATTCAAACTTGTACACAGACAAAAGACCATGTGTCGACACAGTTTAGACTGCTTTATTTCAAGCAGGGGAGCTAACTCCGCGGGCCTCACCGATGTGGCCGTCAGTGACAGTGGTCAGTCTTGCCACTTCTGAGAGTAGTCGTACCTATCCCTCAGGCCCTCCTGTACAACTTGGTGTACTAACTGGATGTGAGCGACATCCGGCGAACCGATTTTTAGGCCGACCAGCGGAGGCAAAACTGCAGGTTCGGAGTGGTGACAACCCGCTGTGCACATCTCCCTGTCGCCATGAGTCGTCAACCCACCCGCACCGGTACGAACGGTCTGCGGGCGTGACCGACCCGCCACTTCCAAACAATCTTCAACTGCTTTAAATACAACATAAGTGCTTTAATACGCGCGACAACTTACTCAACCGGCCACACGACCTCTGACCGGGAGGCTTAGCGGTATGAGGGCTCCTTGCTTGGGGCTAACCTGGGAGGAGGGGCTCGACTCTGGGTTTTCCCCAACTAAGGCCTCACAGAAGGGAGGATAAGCATCGCTTGCCAGCGTAGGACCAACGGCAGCGCTGAGTTAGCTAGTAAAATAGGCCGGAAGCAGGGGCCATAATATTAAGCAATAAAGTAGGCCGGAAGCAGGGGGCCATAATATTAAGCAATAAAGTAGGCCGGAAGCAGGGGGCCATAATATTAAGCAATAAAGTAGGCCGGAAGCAGGGGGCCATAATATTAAGACTAGTGCGGGACTGGAGAAATGAAAGTACAGAAAGCAGTAAATAGGACCAGTGCGAGACTGGAGTATTGAAAATGCAGAAAGCAGTAAATAGGACCAGTGCGAGACTGGAGTATTGAAAATACAGAAAGCAGTAAAATAAATAAAGGGTTAGTAGTCCAATCACTCCATAAGAGGAGGCTTCAACGTCGACTCCGTTCTTAGGAGGAGGTTCTGCTTTCTCCCCGTTTATAGGGGTTCTACTCCATTTGCAGGAATTTATTTACGTTCCATGAGATTTGGTATTTTCCCTTTGCCGCAGATTCATTTTTATTATTATCTTGGCGTTACTGCATTGCGGTGTCGGCCGCGATCTCGTCCCAATTTTCGCGTCAATATTTTAAATCCAATCGATTCCTTAGATCGATACGCGTAATTTTATTATACCGATAAAATACGCGTCGCGAGGACGCCGATTTATTCCGATTAATTTCGCTCCCCATTCAGGCATTTATTTTGCTTGTAAAAGCTTTTAGAGAACCAAATTAATAACTCACAACTCCAAACTTTGATAGTATTTGCAAAATACCCTAAAGTAGAGCCTATAATTTTTGGTGATTTTTCCCAACTCATTTGGTCTTTAATTTTCTCAAAATAAACCTTTGGTAGGGTTTTAAAAATAGCAAATGACTTCCTAAGAATCCCAAAAAATTACAGGAGGTGCCCCTCAGAGTGGGGCACATTTTTCATCTTGGAGGTTTTTGCTGAAAAAGCCTTGATTGCCCTTTAGAAAATAAAATAGGTAAAGGGGCTGTTGGGGTGCGGTTAGAGGCAGGGAGAAGGCGCATGGGTCTTGCACCCTGCGCCCTCCCGCGGCTCCCACAGCGGATCTGCGGCGGATTCGCTGTGGGGGGGGGGGGGGGGCACACATGTGGAGGCGGGAGGCGGGAATCCAGAAAACGGGAGCCGCCCGATCTCCTGGGGGAGATCGTGCGGCTCCCGTCTATAAGACGGGAGGCGGCCGCTGCCGCCGCCGGGCAGCGGCCGGCTGGGGCCGGCGCCGGCGCCGCCCCCGGTCGGTGCGCCGGGGGCCGGCGACTCCTCCGGTGGTGGTCTGGCGGCCTGGCGCCGCCGGCTACCATCGGGAAAATAACAAAGAGAGGGGCGGGGGCGGTGGCGCAGCCTGCATGTGACATGCAGGCTTGCTGCGCCACCTCCCCCGCTGGGGAAGGCTGTCGGTGTCGCCCCCGGTCGGTGCGCCGGGGGCCGGCGACCACTCCGGTGGTGGTCCGGCGGCCTGGCGCCGCCGGCCGCCGCCGGGGTGGGGTATTTCCTGTACAGGGAACGGGAGCAGGGGGGGATGGGCCACGGGCGCCGCCGGGGGTGCTTCCTCCGGCGGCCCGGCCGCCTCCTTTCGCCGGCGCAAGGGTACTCGAGGGGAAACCTACTCCCCCCCAGCGCCACTACCGGCGCTGGGGGTTTGGCTTCCACGGCCAGCCTCCACCCGAGCCTTACAAGGCTCGGGGTGGTGCTGGCGGCGCTCCGGCGACGGGGAGGGGGTCGGCCTGGCTCAGGGGAGTAGGAAGGAGGAGGGGGAGGCTTTCTACCTGTAGGGGTGGTGGAGCTCGAGAGGTTAAAGGGCGGCCGACAATGGTGAGGAGGGAGGGTGGCGGCGATTTGGAGTTGGGCAGGGCTCCGGCAGGGAGGTGGTGGCTGGGCTTGCCGGCAGGGGGAGAGTCTGAGAGAGGGGGGTGGTGTGCTGAAAGGAGGGGGCTTGGCCCTCCTTTTATAGGAAGGGGGAGACCTCCCCCCCTTCCCCTTCTCTCTCCTGCCCCCTTGCCCCAATAGGGGGCTGCCCATTCATGGGCAGCCCCTTTCCTTGGGAGGGGCTTCTCTCTCCTCCCCCCCCCATTCTTTTCCTTTCCCAATGAGTTTTAAGCTTGGGGGGGGGGGGGGGGGTTGACCGAGGTCATCCTAAGACGGGGTCCTCCATGGTCCCGGGGTCCATCAAGATTTGTCGGGGCTGATGCCGGGTTCGTGTGCTTCATATTTCGGGTGTTGTACCGAGGTGGTCTGCATAGTCCAAAAATGACATACTCTCCACACGACCTCGGATTGAGGCGCAACGAATTCTGTTGTGCTTGTATTGTTCATACGAGGCTAACGGAACTGACAGAAGTCGATTCGGGGTTCGTACGGTCACTATTCATAATAATGAGGTAGTGAAGCGCTACAATACCCAAAATGGTCGTTTTCTTCAAACGACCTCGGATCGAAGTGCAATGAATTCCGTTGCGCTCGTATTGTTCATACGAGTCTAACGGAACTGACATAAGTCTATTTGGGGTTCGTACGGTCACTATTCATAATAATGAGGTAGTGGCGCGCTACGACACCCAAAATGGTCGTTTTCTCCAAACGACCTCGGATCGAAGTGCAACGAATTCCGTTGCGCTCGTATTGTTCATACGAGTCTAACAGAACTGACAGAAGTCAATTCGGGGTTCGTACGGTCACTATTCATAATAATGAGGTAGTGACGCGCTACGACACCCAAAATGGTCCTTTTCTCCAAACGACCTCGGATCGAAGTGCAACGAATTCCGTTGCGCTCGTATTATTCATACGAGTCTAACAGAACTGAAAGAAGTCAATTCGGGGTTCGTAGCACATAACCCCTCATCGGGTTATGTCTACTATACAAGCCTACTTTTATTGGGCTCACTAGGGCCTAGTGACCCAATAAAAATCGGGATGTTACAATCTAATAAAAATAAAGGGATTTTTGTCCCCGAAAATTGCTTAAAGTAGGGGTTAAAAAGGCATACCTGGGGAAACAGTGCCGGGTATTTTTCTTGGACGAGAGTTTCTGGTTCCCAGGTGAATTCCTCGCGTCCCCCGTTTGACCATAATATCTTGACCATCGTGATGGTTTTGTTCCGTAATTCTATGAGCTTGGAATCTACTATTTTTACTGGCTCAAGTTGAACAGATCGGTCAGATTGCACTGACGCTGGTGGCACGGGAAGATGTTGCTCTGGTTGACGAAGTACACGCCTTAGTGAAGAGACGTGAAATACGTCGTGGAGGTTGCCTAGTTCAACTGGCAGAGCTAGCCTATAAGTTACCGGGCCAACTCTTTCTATGACTTGATATGGGCCCAGATAGCGGGGATCTAACTTTTTCTGCTTCTTTATTCGGGATATCCCATGCATAGGCTTAATTTTTAAGAAAATCATGTCTCATACTTTGAACTTCACGAGGCGATGACGCGCATCGTAATATTTGGCTTGTCGGCTCTGTGCCTCCAGCATGCGTTCTCGAATTAATCTCATTGCGGCGGTGGTATCATCTATGTAGGTGACTCCCAAAGCTTCGGGGTCCTCATCCTGTGCCCATGATAGTGGTGTTCGACAGCGTCTTCCATAAAGGGCTTCGTAAGGTGCCATTTTGATGCTCGCCTGGAAGCTGTTATTGTACAAGAACTCCACCAAAGGCAGTAACTGCTCCCACGACTCATTGTGTTCCACTATGCATAATCGGAGGAGGTTTTCCATCGTCTGGTTCGTCCTTTCTGTTTACCCGTCGGTCTAGGGGTGGAAGGCAGTGCTAAAGGCTAATCTGGTCCCCAGATAAGCTTGCACTCTCCTCCATTCTTTCGATGTAAAGCGCCCGTTGCGGTCAGATACGATCGATTTGGGTACCCCATGAAATCGGACCACTTGCTCTATAAATAGCCGGGCTAATATGTCGACACCGTCGCCTTGCCGATTTGGGATGAAACGGGCCACCTTGGTGAGGCGATCTACTACGACCCATATGGAGACGTTCCCTGTACGAGATCGGGGTAAGCCATGAACAAAGTCCATGGAAATATCTTCGAACTTCCATTCTGGTATGGGCAGGGGTTGTAGTAAACCTCCTGGGCTGCGACATTCTGCCTTGACCATCTGACAGGTCTGGCAGTGCGCTACATAGTTGGTGACGTCCTTCTTCATTCCTGGCCAATATAATGTCCTTCGCAGGTCTGTATAAATCTTTACTACTCCCGTATTGAATACCTTGTCTGGTGTGCCTCGCGAAGTATTTCTTCCTGGATTCCCTCTGCAGCGGGGATGAATATGCGGTGTCTATACTGCAGGATGCCATCGTACAAATTGTAGTCTTCTTGCGCACCGTGTTGCAAGGCCTGTATTATCGGGGCTGCTTCTACGTCGATCTTCTGTGCCTCTCGTATTCTGTCCCTGATGTCGCAGTGTATCTCCATCCAGTAAAACTGGGCCTGGTATTCCATCGGATTTCTTCGGGCGATGAGAATAATATCCAATTCTGCAAAGGATTCGACTAACTCCTCCGGTATCATCTCTAGCCAACTCCCGGTCCTTGGAGGTTGCCGACTTAGGGCATCTGCAACCTTATTGGCTTTGTTGGGGTGGTACTGAAGGGCAAAGTCGTAATCGCACAGAAACTCCAACCATCGGCGCTGTCGGAGATTCAGCTCTTTCTGGGTGAAGACGTACTTGAGGCTTTTATGATCAGAGAAGATCTCGCATCGCACTCCGTAGAGGTAGTGCCTCCAAACCTTTAGTGCAAAGACTACCGCACCCAGTTCCAGATCATGGGTGGCGTAGTTTAGTTCGTGAGGCTTTAGCTGACGTGAGGCGTAGGCGATTACCTTGCCATGTTGCATTATCACGGCTCCCAATCCCTTTAGTGAGGCATCGACGTAGATCTGGAAGCCCTCAGTACCTGAGGGGAGTGTCAGAATCGGGGCCGATATCAGTCGGTTCTTCAGCTCTATGAATGCTGCTTCGCATTCGAGAGTCCACTGGAACGTCACGTCCTTTTTGGTGAGGGAGGTAAGGGGTAACACAATCTTAGAGAATCCTTCTACGAACTTACGGTAGTAGCCGACGAGGCCAAGGAAACTCCGGATGTCTGCTGCCGATTTAAGTGGCGGCCAGTTCCGTACTGCTTGTACCTTGGCTTGGTCCACTGCTACCCCATTTTTGTTAACTGTGTGTCCAAGGAAGCCGACTTCTTCCATCCAGAACTCACATTTACTGAACTTCGCGAAGAGCGAGTGCTCCCTTAGCTTGAGCAGAACCATTTGGAGATGCCAGGTGTGATCAGTTTTGTTCTTCGAGTAGATGAGTATGTCATCTATAAAAACTATCACAAAGTGATCTAGGAAGGGTTTAAACACCGTATTCATTAAAGCCATGAAGGTGGACGGGGCATTGGTCAATTCAAACGACATTACCATGAATTTGTAAAGTCCGTAGCGGGAGCTGAAAGCGGTCTTGGGAATGTCTTCTTCTCGTACTCTGAGCTGATAATAGCCGGATCTTAAATCCATCTTTGAAAAGACGGGCGCGCCTTGTATTTGATCAAACAATTCATCTATTCGAGGCAGAGGATAGGTATTCCGAACAGTGAGCTTATTCAGTTCCCTGTAGTCAATACAAAGACGTAGTGATCCATCTTTCTTTTTAACGAATAGTACTGGGGCTCCCCAGGGCGAGGTACTTGGGCGGACGAAACCTGCGTCCACTAATTCTTGTAGTTGAATCTTGAGCTCGGCTAGTTCCTTCGGGGCCATTCGGTATGGTGCTCGGGATACCGGTCGGGCTCCATGAGTAAGCTCAATTTGGAAGTCCACTTCCCGTTGCGGTGGCAACCCATGAAGGGATTCTGGAAAGATGTCTGGGAAGTCCCTAATTACGGGCACTCTAGCGAGTACTTGCGTCTTGTCCTCTATCTCGAAGTAGATTAGGTACACCTCGTCCTTTCGCCGGACTGCTTTGACCGTTTGCGCGGACGTTAAGATAATGCGGGTGACAGAGGGTATACCTGCTAATGTGATAAATTGCCCATTCGGGTTCTGGAGGTGGATTTCTCAAGTCGAACAATTGATTTGGGCGCTGTGCTCGGCCAACCAATCCATCCCTAAAATGATGTCGAATCCGGTTATCGCCAAAACGGTTGCGTTGACTTCGAATTCTATGCCTCCTAGCATTGCTTGGAAGGAACACTTTTCTGTGGACGTCATATCTGATCCATCCGGAAGTTGTATTCGAATTGACATCCCGGATGATCGTACAGTGTTTCCCTTGTCAGCGATGAAGTTCTGTGCGATGAAGGAATGCGTGGCACCGGTATCGAACAGTGTTTTAGCGGGATGACCTTCTACCAAAAGTAAACCTGATAATATGTATATATTATGATCATAAACTTTTACAGATGTACAAGAGTAGAGACTATGCAAGAGGTCACAACATATATATGACTATAACATGCTCCTAGGATATCGTAACTACTGGAAGTAGATATTTATCACTACATCTGGTGCAGGACCATGCTGGAGATCTAATGCGTATGCCTCGAGCGGTGCTGCTCGGCCCTGCCTAGCTGGCTCCCTCCTGCCTGCGGGACGTCCTCTGCGTCCACCTCGTCCTCTCTCCGCAGCTCTCTGTACTGCTCCTAAACCGGGTCTCCCTGTAGCCTGAGGGCAGAAAGCTCGTATGTGCCCGGGCTGCTGACATAGGTAGCAGTTCCCTGCAAAGGGGATATCTCGTCATGCGGCTGGGACGGCCTGAGGTGCTGGGGCTGGGGGTGCTGGTAGGGGCTGGGCTGCCTGCCCATATGGCTGGTGGCGCTGACGCTGTCTCCTACCCCAGTCCTGTCTGCGAGAACCTACTCCTCTCTCCCGGCCCTGAGCCCAGGGAACCTCCGTATGTCCCCTACGCTGCTGGGCCACCATCCTCTGATCTAACTCTAAAGCTACGGCGTGCGAGGCAATCGTGTGGAAGGATGCCTGAGAAATCATGATCAGAGCCTGACGGAGATCGTCTCGTAGTCCTCAGTAAAATCTAGTCGCTCTATCCCTGTCCGTAACTGCTAGAGTTCCGGCGAAGCGGGCCAAATGAATGAACTCTCATTGGTACTCGGGTACCGTCCTCTCCCCTTGACGGATCTGTAAGAAACGCTCCTGAAGTGCGATCCTGTCTGCGTCCGAGATGAAGTGCTCTAGGAAGGCCTCTGAGAATTCCCCCCAGAGGATTGTGCTAAGTGGTCGCCCTCTAAACGTGGAGCGGCTGGCTGCTCTCCACCAATCTCGGGCATAGCCCTCTAGCATGGTCACCACCAAGGACACTGCGGCTATGGCAGGGCACATCATCCAGACTAAGAGCTCCTCTACCCTCTCCACCCACTCCCTTAGCTTGAGCAGAACCATTTGGAGATGCCAGGTGTGATCAGTTTTGTTCTTCGAGTAGATGAGTATGTCATCTATAAAAACTATCACAAAGTGATCTAGGAAGGGTTTAAACACCGTATTCATTAAAGCCATGAAGGTGGACGGGGCATTGGTCAATTCAAACGACATTACCATGAATTTGTAAAGTCCGTAGCGGGAGCTGAAAGCGGTCTTGGGAATGTCTTCTTCTCGTACTCTGAGCTGATAATAGCCGGATCTTAAATCCATCTTTGAAAAGACGGACGCGCCTTGTATTTGATCAAACAATTCATCTATTCGAGGCAGAGGATAGGTATTCCGAACAGTGAGCTTATTCAGTTCCCTGTAGTCAATACAAAGACGTAGTGATCCATCTTTCTTTTTAACGAATAGTACTGGGGCTCCCCAGGGCGAGGTACTTGGGCGGACGAAACCTGCGTCCACTAATTCTTGTAGTTGAATCTTGAGCTCGGCTAGTTCCTTCGGGGCCATTCGGTATGGTGCTCGGGATACCGGTCGGGCTCCATGAGTAAGCTCAATTTGGAAGTCCACTTCCCGTTGCGGTGGCAACCCATGAAGGGATTCTGGAAAGATGTCTGGGAAGTCCCTAATTACGGGCACTCTAGCGAGTACTTGCGTCTTGTCCTCTATCTCGAAGTAGATTAGGTACACCTCGTCCTTTCGCCGGACTGCTTTGACCGTTTGCGCGGACGTTAAGATAATGCGGGTGACAGAGGGTATACCTGCTAATGTGATAAATTGCCCATTCGGGTTCTGGAGGTGGATTTCTCAAGTCGAACAATTGATTTGGGCGCTGTGCTCGGCCAACCAATCCATCCCTAAAATGATGTCGAATCCGGTTATCGCCAAAACGGTTGCGTTGACTTCGAATTCTATGCCTCCTAGCATTGCTTGGAAGGAACACTTTTCTGTGGACGTCATATCTGATCCATCCGGAAGTTGTATTCGAATTGACATCCCGGATGATCGTACAGTGTTTCCCTTGTCAGCGATGAAGTTCTGTGCGATGAAGGAATGCGTGGCACCGGTATCGAACAGTGTTTTAGCGGGATGACCTTCTACCAAAAGTAAACCTGATAATATGTATATATTATGATCATAAACTTTTACAGATGTACAAGAATAGAGACTATGCAAGAGGTCACAACATATATATGACTATAACATGCTCCTAAGATATCCTAACTACTGGAAGTAGATATTTATCACTACATCTGGTGCAGGACCATGCTGGAGATCTAATGCGTATGCCTCGAGCGGTGCTGCTCGGCCCTGCCTAGCTGTCTCCCTCCTGCCTGCGGGACGTCCTCTGCGTCCACCTCGTCCTCTCTCCGCAGCTCTCTGTACTGCTCCTAAACCGGGTCTCCCTGTAGCCTGAGGGCAGAAAGCTCGTATGTGCCCGGGCTGCTGACATAGGTAGCAGTTCCCTGCAAAGGGGATATCTCGTCGTGCGGCTGGGACGGCCTGAGGTGCTGGGGCTGGGGGTGCTGGTAGGGGCTGGGCTGCCTGCCCATATGGCTGGTGGCGCTGACGCTGTCTCCTACCCCAGTCCTGTCTGCGAGAACCTACTCCTCTCTCCCGGCCCTGAGCCCAGGGAACCTCCGTATGTCCCCTACGCTGCTGGGCCACCATCCTCTGATCTAACTCTAAAGCTACGGCGTGCGAGGCAATCGTGTGGAAGGATGCCTGAGAAATCATGATCAGAGCCTGACGGAGATCGTCTCGTAGTCCTCAGTAAAATCTAGTCGCTCTATCCCTGTCCGTAACTGCTAGAGTTCCGGCGAAGCGGGCCAAATGAATGAACTCTCATTGGTACTCGGGTACCGTCCTCTCCCCTTGACGGATCTGTAAGAAACGCTCCTGAAGTGCGATCCTGTCTGCGTCCGAGATGAAGTGCTCTAGGAAGGCCTCTGAGAATTCCCCCCAGAGGATTGTGCTGAGTGGTCGCCCTCTAAACGTGGAGCGGCTGGCTGCTCTCCACCAATCTCGGGCATAGCCCTCTAGCATGGTCACCACCAAGGACACCACGGCTATGGCGGGGCACATCATCCAGACTAAGAGCTCCTCTACCCTCTCCACCCACTCCCTTAGCTTGAGCAGAACCATTTGGAGATGCCAGGTGTGATCAGTTTTGTTCTTCGAGTAGATGAGTATGTCATCTATAAAAACTATCACAAAGTGATCTAGGAAGGGTTTAAACACCGTATTCATTAAAGCCATGAAGGTGGACGGGGCATTGGTCAATTCAAACGACATTACCATGAATTTGTAAAGTCCGTAGCGGGAGCTGAAAGCGGTCTTGGGAATGTCTTCTTCTCGTACTCTGAGCTGATAATAGCCGGATCTTAAATCCATCTTTGAAAAGACGGGCGCGCCTTGTATTTGATCAAACAATTCATCTATTCGAGGCAGAGGATAGGTATTCCGAACAGTGAGCTTATTCAGTTCCCTGTAGTCAATACAAAGACGTAGTGATCCATCTTTCTTTTTAACGAATAGTACGGGGGCTCCCCAGGGCGAGGTACTTGGGCGGACGAAACCTGCGTCCACTAATTCTTGTAGTTGAATCTTGAGCTCGGCTAGTTCCTTCGGGGCCATTCGGTATGGTGCTCGGGATACCGGTCGGGCTCCATGAGTAAGCTCAATTTGGAAGTCCACTTCCCGTTGCGGTGGCAACCCATGAAGGGATTCTGGAAAGATGTCTGGGAAGTCCCTAATTACGGGCACTCTAGCGAGTACTTGCGTCTTGTCCTCTATCTCGAAGTAGATTAGGTACACCTCGTCCTTTCACCGGACTGCTTTGACCGTTTGCGCGGACGTTAAGATAATGCGGGTGACAGAGGGTATACCTGCTAATGTGATAAATTGCCCATTCGGGTTCTGGAGGTGGATTTCTCAAGTCGAACAATTGATTTGGGCGCTGTGCTCGGCCAACCAATCCATCCCTAAAATGATGTCGAATCCGGTTATCGCCAAAACGGTTGCGTTGACTTCGAATTCTATGCCTCCTAGCATTGCTTGGAAGGAACACTTTTCTGTGGACGTCATATCTGATCCATCCGGAAGTTGTATTCGAATTGACATCCCGGATGATCGTACAGTGTTTCCCTTGTCAGCGATGAAGTTCTGTGCGATGAAGGAATGCGTGGCACCGGTATCGAACAGTGTTTTAGCGGGATGACCTTCTACCAAAAGTAAACCTGATAATATGTATATATTATGATCATAAACTTTTACAGATGTACAAGAGTAGAGACTATGCAAGAGGTCACAACATATATATGACTATAACATGCTCCTAGGATATCCTAACTACTGGAAGTAGATATTTATCACTACATCTGGTGCAGGACCATGCTGGAGATCTAATGCGTATGCCTCGAGCGGTGCTGCTCGGCCCTGCCTAGCTGGCTCCCTCCTGCCTGCGGGACGTCCTCTGCGTCCACCTCGTCCTCTCTCCGCAGCTCTCTGTACTGCTCCTAAACCGGGTCTCCCTGTAGCCTGAGGGCAGAAAGCTCGTATGTGCCCGGGCTGCTGACATAGGCAGCAGTTCCCTGCAAAGGGGATATCTCGTCGTGCGGCTGGGACGGCCCGAGGTGCTGGGGCTGGGGGTGCTGGTAGGGGCTGGGCTGCCTGCCCATATGGCTGGTGGCGCTGACGCTGTCTCCTACCCCAGTCCTGTCTGCGAGAACCTACTCCTCTCTCCCGGCCCTGAGCCCAGGGAACCTCCGTATGTCCCCTACGCTGCTGGGCCACCATCCTCTGATCTAACTCTAAAGCTACGGCGTGCGAGGCAATCGTGTGGAAGGATGCCTGAGAAATCATGATCAGAGCCTGACGGAGATCGTCTCGTAGTCCTCAGTAAAATCTAGTCGCTCTATCCCTGTCCGTAACTGCTAGAGTTCCGGCGAAGCGGGCCAAATGAATGAACTCTCATTGGTACTCGGGTACCGTCCTCTCCCCTTGACGGATCTGTAAGAAACGCTCCTGAAGTGCGATCCTGTCTGCGTCCGAGATGAAGTGCTCTAGGAAGGCCTCTGAGAATTCCCCCCAGAGGATTGTGCTGAGTGGTCGCCCTCTAAACGTGGAGCGGCTGGCTGCTCTCCACCAATCTCGGGCATAGCCCTCTAGCATGGTCACCACCAAGGACACTGCGGCTATGGCGGGGCACATCATCCAGACTAAGAGCTCCTCTACCCTCTCCACCCACTCCCTTAGCTTGAGCAGAACCATTTGGAGATGCCAGGTGTGATCAGTTTTGTTCTTCGAGTAGATGAGTATGTCATCTATAAAAACTATCACAAAGTGATCTAGGAAGGGTTTAAACACCGTATTCATTAAAGCCATGAAGGTGGACGGGGCATTGGTCAATTCAAACGACATTACCATGAATTTGTAAAGTCCGTAGCGGGAGCTGAAAGCGGTCTTGGGAATGTCTTCTTCTCGTACTCTGAGCTGATAATAGCCGGATCTTAAATCCATCTTTGAAAAGACGGGCGCGCCTTGTATTTGATCAAACAATTCATCTATTCGAGGCAGAGGATAGGTATTCCGAACAGTGAGCTTATTCAGTTCCCTGTAGTCAATACAAAGACGTAGTGATCCATCTTTCTTTTTAACGAATAGTACTGGGGCTCCCCAGGGCGAGGTACTTGGGCGGACGAAACCTGCGTCCACTAATTCTTGTAGTTGAATCTTGAGCTCGGCTAGTTCCTTCGGGGCCATTCGGTATGGTGCTCGGGATACCGGTCGGGCTCCATGAGTAAGCTCAATTTGGAAGTCCACTTCCCGTTGCGGTGGCAACCCATGAAGGGATTCTGGAAAGATGTCTGGGAAGTCCCTAATTACGGGCACTCTAGCGAGTACTTGCGTCTTGTCCTCTATCTCGAAGTAGATTAGGTACACCTCGTCCTTTCGCCGGACTGCTTTGACCGTTTGCGCGGACGTTAAGATAATGCGGGTGACAGAGGGTATACCTGCTAATGTGATAAATTGCCCATTCGGGTTCTGGAGGTGGATTTCTCAAGTCGAACAATTGATTTGGGCGCTGTGCTCGGCCAACCAATCCATCCCTAAAATGATGTCGAATCCGGTTATCGCCAAAACGGTTGCGTTGACTTCGAATTCTATGCCTCCTAGCATTGCTTGGAAGGAACACTTTTCTGTGGACGTCATATCTGATCCATCCGGAAGTTGTATTCGAATTGACATCCCGGATGATCGTACAGTGTTTCCCTTGTCAGCGATGAAGTTCTGTGCGATGAAGGAATGCGTGGCACCGGTATCGAACAGTGTTTTAGCGGGATGACCTTCTACCAAAAGTAAACCTGATAATATGTATATATTATGATCATAAACTTTTACAGATGTACAAGAGTAGAGACTATGCAAGAGGTCACAACATATATATGACTATAACATGCTCCTAGGATATCCTAACTACTGGAAGTAGATATTTATCACTACATCTGGTGCAGGACCATGCTGGAGATCTAATGCGTATGCCTCGAGCGGTGCTGCTCGGCCCTGCCTAGCTGGCTCCCTCCTGCCTGCGGGACGTCCTCTGCGTCCACCTCGTCCTCTCTCCGCAGCTCTCTGTACTGCTCCTAAACCGGGTCTCCCTGTAGCCTGAGGGCAGAAAGCTCGTATGTGCCCGGGCTGCTGACATAGGTAGCAGTTCCCTGCAAAGGGGATATCTCGTCGTGCGGCTGGGACGGCCTGAGGTGCTGGGGCTGGGGGTGCTGGTAGGGGCTGGGCTGCCTGCCCATATGGCTGGTGGCGCTGACGCTGTCTCCTACCCCAGTCCTGTCTGCGAGAACCTACTCCTCTCTCCCGGCCCTGAGCCCAGGGAACCTCCGTATGTCCCCTACGCTGCTGGGCCACCATCCTCTGATCTAACTCTAAAGCTACGGCGTGCGAGGCAATCGTGTGGAAGGATGCCTGAGAAATCATGATCAGAGCCTGACGGAGATCGTCTCGTAGTCCTCAGTAAAATCTAGTCGCTCTATCCCTGTCCGTAACTGCTAGAGTTCCGGCGAAGCGGGCCAAATGAATGAACTCTCATTGGTACTCGGGTACCGTCCTCTCCCCTTGACGGATCTGTAAGAAACGCTCCTGAAGTGCGATCCTGTCTGCGTCCGAGATGAAGTGCTCTAGGAAGGCCTCTGAGAATTCCCCCCAGAGGATTGTGCTGAGTGGTCGCCCTCTAAACGTGGAGCGGCTGGCTGCTCTCCACCAATCTCGGGCATAGCCCTCTAGCATGGTCACCACCAAGGACACTGCGGCTATGGCGGGGCACATCATCCAGACTAAGAGCTCCTCTACCCTCTCCACCCACTCTTCGGCCTGAATGGCTGACTCGGTACCTCGGAAGGTGGGGGGCCTTAGCCCCCGGAATGTCGTCAGAAGATCGGTGGGTACGGTGGCCTGCTGGGGTGGTCGTAGGGTGGCTGTCTGGAAAGCGGCTAACAAAGCTGTCAAGGTCCGTCCTAGCTCTGTATCCCCAAACGGAACTGCGGCTGGAGTGGCCGGGCCTGGTGGTGGAGTAGTAGGGTGGTACTGATCCCTAGAGGAGGACCTTCCATTACTCGACTCCGGTATCTGGAGAAGTAACAAACGAACATCAGTACTTGCAAAAATAAGGGAATTTTGCAAGACTGAAACGAAAAGAAAGCGGAAAGCGTGCGGGTGTACTACCGTGCAGTCTCGAGTCCTTAACCTGAAACCTAAAGGGTCCAACAGGCTTCCACTGCCTGGTTCGCCCGAACCAAGAAACGGAACCGGGGAAGGGAGGATCGAAAGACTGCCCCATGTGGTCGGATCGTGGTAGCTCTGATCCATTTGCAAGACCCCCCCTCCCCAAACTGAACCGGGTTCAGGGAGGGGGGATCTTACTGCCCAAAGATGGCCACTAGTGCTTCCCGGATGGCAACAACCCACCCTCTCAAGCACTGAGTGGTCTCCTTGTCAGGCACGAGAATCACAATATCACATCAGAACGCACAACGGAAGCAATGAACAAAACCAAGCATACTGCTTATATTTACATATTTAAATAGGGCCGAAGCCTAATGTTTACAACCACTGCCTCGGGGGCTACATTGACTATAATAAAAGACACTAGGCTAGTCCTATACTCTAGGACTCACATCTCGAAAGATAGGGGTGAGGCTGGAGTGTCCGATCGGGCCATCTCTAAGGCTAGTAACTCATCCTGCGGGGCGGGGGCTTAGCGGTATGAGGGCTCCTTGCTTGGGGCTAACCTGGGAGGAGGGGCTCGACTCCAGGTTTTCCCCAACTAAGGCCTCACAGAAGGGAGGATAAGCACCGCTTGCCAGCGTAGGACCAACGGCAGCGCTGAGTTAGCAAGTAAAATAGGCCGAAAGCAGGGGACCATAATATTAAGCAATAAAGTAGGCCGGAAGCAGGGGGGCCATAATATTAAGCAATAAAGTAGGCCCAAAGCAGGGGGCCATAATATTAAGCAATAAAGTAGGCAGAGGGCCATAATATTAAGCAATAAAGTAGGCCGGAAGCAGGGGGCCATAATATTAGGACCAGTGCGGGATAGGAGAAATGAAAGTACAGAAAGCAGTAAATAGGACCAGCGCGAGACTGGAGTATTGAAAATGCAGAAAGCAGTAAATAGGACCAGTGCGAGACTAGAGTATTGAAAATACAGAAAGCAGTAAAATAAATAAATGGTTAGTAGTCCAATCACTCCATAAGAGGAGGCTTCAACGTCGACTCCGTTCTTAGGAGGAGGTTCATAATTTACTGCTAAAATACCGCTAAAATAAGAGGAGGTATTATACCGCTAAAATACGCGTCGCGAGGACGCCGATTTATTCCGATTAATTTTGCTCTCCTTTCGGGCGTTTATTTTGCTTGTAAAAGCTTTTAGAGGACCAAAATAATAACTCACAACTCCAAACTTTGATAGTATTTGCAAAATACCCTAAAGTAGAGCATATAATTTTTGGTGATTTTTCCCAACTCATTTGGTCCTTAATTTTCTCAAAAAAAACCTTTGGTAGGGTTTTAAAAATAGCAAATGACTTCCTAAAAATCCCCAAAAATTACAGGAGGTGCCCCTCAGAGTGGGGCACATTTTTCATCTTGGAGGTTTTTGCTGAAAAAGCCCTGATTGACATCTAGAAAATAAAATAGGTAAAGGGGTTGTTGGGGTGCGGTTAGAGGCAGGGAGAAGGCGCAGGGGTCTTGCACCCTACACCCTCCCGCGGCTCCCACAGTGGAGCTGCGGCAGATCTGCTGTGGGGGCACACATGTGGAGGCGGGAGGCGGGAATCCAGAAAACGGGAGCCGCCCGATCTCCTGGGGGAGATCGTGCGGCTCCCGTCTATAAGACGGGAGGCGGCCGCTGCCGCCGCCGGGCAGCGGGCGGCTGGGGCCGACACTGCCCCCGGTCGGTGCGCCGGGGGCCGAAGACTCCTCTGGTGGTGGTCCGACGGCCTGGCGCCGTCGGCTACCACCGGGAAAATAACAAAGAGAGGGGCGGGGGCGGTGGCGCAGCCTGCATGTGCCATGCAGGCTTTCTGCGCCACCTCCCCGCTGGGGAAGGCTGTCGGTGTCGCCCCTGGTCGGTGCGCCGGGGGCCGGCGACCACTCCGGTGGTGATCCGGCGGCCTGGCGCCGCCGGCCGCCGCCGGGGTGGGGTATTTCCTGTACAGGAAACGGGAGCAGAGGTGGGGCTGGGCCACGGGCGCCGCCGGGGCTGCTTCCTCCGGCGGCCCGGCCGCCTCCTTTCGCCGGCGCAAGGGTCCCCGAGGGGAAACCTACTCCCCCCCCAGTGCAACCACCGGCGCTGGGGGTTTAGCTTCCACGGCCAGCCTCCACCCGAGCCTTACAAGGCTCGGGGTGGTGCTGGCGGCGCTCCGGCGACGGGGAGGGGGTCGGCCTGGCTCAGGGGAGTAGGAAGGAGGAGGGGGAGGCTTTCTACCTGTAGGGGTGGTGGAGCTTGAGAGGTTGAAGGGCGGCCGACCATGGTAAGGAGGGAGGGTGGAGGCGGTGGTTTGGAGTTGGGCAGGGCTCCAGCAGGGAGGTGGTGGCTGGGCTTGCCGGCAGGGGGAGAGTCTGAGAGAGGGGGGTGGTGTGCTGAAAGGAGGGGGCTTGGCCCTCCTTTTATAGGAAGGGGGAGACCTCCCCCCCTCCCTTTTCCCCACGTGGGTTTAAGGGAGGGTGAGTGGGGGAGATATTTTCTCACCCCCTTCCCCTTCCCCTTCTCTCTCCTGCCCCCTTGCCCCAGTAGGGGGTTGCCCATTCATGGGCAACCCCTTTCCTTGGGGGAGGGTCTTCTCTCTCCTCCCCCCTTCTTTTCCTTTCCCAATGAGTTTTAAGCTTGGGGGGGGGGGGGGGGGGGGGGGGGGGGTTGGCCGAGGTCATCCTAGGACGGGGTCCTCCAAGGTCCCGGGGTCCATCAAGATTTGTCGGAGCTGATGCCGGGTTCGTGTGCTTCATATTTCGGGTGTTGTACCGAGGTGGTCTACATAATCCTAAAATGACATACTCTCCACACGACCTCGGATTGAGGAGCAACGAATTTCGTTGTGCTTGTATTGTTCATACGAGGCTAACGGAACTGACAGAAGTCGATTCGGGGTTCGTACGGTCACTATTCATAATAATGAGGTAGTGGCGCGCTACGATAGCCAAAATGGTCATTTTCTCCAAACGACCTCGGATCGAAGTGCAATGAATTCCGTTGCGCTCGTATTGTTCATACGAGTCTAACGGAACTGACAGAAGTCAATTCAGGGTTCGTACGGTCACTATTCATAATAATGAGGTAGTGGCGCGCTACGACACCCAAAATGGTCATTTTCTCCAAACGACCTCGGATCGAAGTGCAACGAATTCCGTTGCGCTCGTATTGTTCATACGAGTCTAACGGAACTGACAGAAGTCAATTCGGGGTTCGTACGGTCACTATTCATAATAATGAGGTAGTGGCGCGCTACGACACCCAAAATGGTCGTTTTCTCCAAACGACCTCGGATCGAAGTGCAACGAATTCCGTTGCGCTCGTATTATTCATACGAGTCTAACGGAACTGACAGAAGTCAATTCGGGGTTCGTAGCACATAACCCCTTATCGGGTTATGTCTACTATACAGGTCTACTTTTATTGGGCTCACTAGGGCCTAGTGACCCAATAAAAGTCGGGATGTTACATGGCGGGACCTCCTCGCTACAGCCTTGGGTCGGTTCATAATTCTTCGTCCACAGTCAAGAGTGAAAGCTAGGGATAAGTAGGTACGGGCTACACCCCCCAGTGGGTCCAAACTCAAGAGACCGGTTGTCGGTTTCAACAAGAGTCATGAAGAGTCTATGAAAGATATGTACTAGAGGTTCAGTCTTAGTGTCAATGAGCTGAGAAGACTTGACAAGGATATCTCAATCACATATATAAATAATAAACTTTTGATGTGCTTCCCATGCTCATGGATGCAAGAATCTGGGCCATAAGAGAGGCAAAGTGACAGAAGGAAATCACCACAGATGTTCTTCTTAGAAAACTCAAATCATATGATCTATTTTTTAAAACAAGAGCTAAAGGTGAAACAGCGGAGAAAACTTCTTCTTCTTATAAAGAATAGTCCATAACACTCAAGGTTGCTGATGAAGAAAGTCAGGCAATGAATAATGAGTTAGTGAGACTTCTAGACAGAAGATTCAAGAAGTGGATCAAGGATGAAGATTATAAGAGAAAGAATAGAAACAACTCTAAGCTAAGGTATGAAAAACCTCTCCTAAAGAAATAATCTACTTTTAATGCAGGAAATCTGGGCACATTGCACCTGAGTGTCCAAATATTAATAAGTACCAAGTCCAAAAGAAGGAAAATGATCATAATTAGAAGTGTGATCCTAGGAAGAAGAACCAAAAGAAGAACGAGTGATTCATAACATAGTCTTGGAGTGATACTAAAGAAAGTTCATCCAACTCTGATGAAGATGAGAGCAAAGCAGAAGAAATCCGCATCATGACTTTGAAAATTACTAGAGAAGGGAATGATCTTCCTGAAGAAGACACTGAGGTAACTTATTTTGAGAATTTTGATTTTTCATCTGAAGATTTTTAAATTGCATTCAAAGTTTCTGCCAAGACCAATTGGTTGCAAAAAACCTAATAAAATTCTCATAGAAGATATAATAACTGTTACTCAGAGATTAAAAGAAGAAAATGTATGTGTTGAAAGTTATGAGCAAAGAGTTCAAAATGTTAGGTTGAAAGAAGAAATTAATTCTCTAAAATTAGAGAATGAAAATCTGAAAGTTGAACTTAACAAAGCTAAACTCTTTCAGGATAGCTTGAATGAGAGGAATCAACAACTTAAGATCATTTCAGAGAACCTCTCAGTCAAGTTTAAAATTTTTGGTGTAGGTGCTGACTCCCCTCAAAGGTTTGATTCTCCTAGTATACCGGCCTGAAAAAATCCTGTAAAGTTTATAAATGCTAAAAGGAAAGAACCAGTAAATCCACTATCTACATCAAAAGATGTTAAGAGGAAAATTCCTCATAAGAAGAATAATAAACAAGAAAATCATATAAGGACATCTTTAGTTCCTCTAGAGCAAAGAGGAATCCAAGGAAGATCTCCCATGAACCAAGATAATATTCAACCAAAATATTTTAATAAATCTCAACGTAAGTCAAGTTCCCCTCGACGTATATCGAGATATATATCTCTTGCGTGGACTAGTTGTCGACGTATGGTTGATACAGAGCAAAGATACAAAATGCAAGAATCTCTTACAAGACCTATTTCTTCTTTTGCTCAGGTTAAAAGGAAAAATATGTATAATAAATATGAGTGTTTTTGCTGTCATAAAGTTGGTCACTTTATGAAAGATTGATGATATAATTTGCCAGCAACCTCCCATTATGAGGGGTACAAGGTTGGACCTTCATACTCCTTCCCTACAATGGAAGAATTGGACCCAAGGTAACATGGGTTCCACCCAACTTCTAATTATTTTTAGGAAAGGAATTGTACAATCACAAACTAGTTGTGGTACTTAGACAATGTCATCCTCTACATTGGAAGAATAATGCGTTGGGAGTGCATGCGTGCTGCGCGCGAGCTATGCGCGTGAGCTGTGGACACCCTCGCTTGGGCGTGACCCACACGAGGGTCAATCCAAAAGAAAGCTTTATTAAACCACATCCATAGATTAAACCACATAGAAATTTGTAAACATCAAATCATAATTGTCTAACTCCATAGATTAAACCACATCCATAGATTAATCCATAGAAATTTGTAAACATCAAATCATAATTGTCTAACATCATATATTAAACCACATGAGCCCACAAAAGAAAGCTTTATTAACACTAAATTAAATGAAAAGTTGTTGAAGATGTTGAACCAAATCGTCAATCCAAAAAAAGCAAAATCGGCTTCTTCTCCTTGTTTCCAAAACAAAACCCTAACATCAAAACTAACATAATTCACAAAGGAGAAGAAAACATTAATAAAATGGTTCTATAATCATTCCTTTTTAAAAGCCTATAAATACTCTCTAAATGAATCCCGATGACGAAGAATAAGAGAGAAAAAAAAAGAAACTTTGATAACCGAAATGATTTTGCTTCTCTGAACCCCCCCCCCCCCCCCCCCCCCCACCCAAATGAATAAGGAGACGAAGAATCGAGAAGGTGAGGTGGCGATAAATTGTTGGTCGTGTTGATCACCACATGTTCTATATTGCCAAGAGAGGATGGAAGAAGAAATCCGTAAACCATCTATTAAATTTCAACCCCTTCATCGCCGCAACCAGAGAATATAAGAAGACGGATTATAATTTCCAACATTGAACAAAGAAGAAATAGAAAGAAGGTAGGAAGCAGCATAGGTTGCTCGTATCCAAGCCATCCTCGATGCAAAAGCTTGAAGGAGAACGCAGATGATAATGCCCTCGAACCTTTTTTTAACCTTTTCCCAAATTGCCCCCTCTCCTCTTATATTCCCCAACTACAGTCCCTGCCAAAATATCAGAATATCAAAGACGAGTAAATGAAATAAATGTTGGTTTGAGCTGTGTTGACCAGGTCAACTAATTTTATGTGTTTTTATATGTATTGTAATTTGAAAAAGGAGGAGAGAGAATGTAGCATTAATTATGGAGAGAGAGTGTGTGAAGTTTTGTTGCCTATAAATAGGCGTGTACCCTTTGTAAAGATTGCGGTGAATAGTTTGAAGAGAAAAAAAGTTTGTTTCTTTCCTTTTGGCAGCATAGAGAGAGAGAGTGAGAGGGAGTGTAGAGAGAGAGAGATTTAAAATCTTTATTCTCGTAGAATAAAGTTCACTCCAACTTCTTCTCGCATAGAAGCTCGCCAGCCACCTCCCTTGGTACTCTTGCCTGGAGACATCTTGCCCAGCTCGCCTAGGAGTTCTCGCAGCCTCACCATTCCCGCAGGAATTTTGGGTGTCGCCATTTTCTCTCACAAGCCGCGAGCTCGCGCTGGACGTGGAAGAGCTCGCCCGCCAGCAGCCCTCCCGCCAGCAACTCGCCGGTGCAGCCCGCCGCACTCGCGTTTGGACGTAGAGGAGGAGGAACAGACCGCCAGTTTGCCGAGCCAGGCATTCGCATCTTGCACAGCAGCGCACTCGCACAACTCGCCGGAGTTGTGCTCGCCGGCCCGCACTCGCCTGAGGAGCAGCTCGCCGGAGTTTGGAGGAGTTTTCCGTGGAGTGTTGTTTTCGCGAGTAGTGTGGTCACCGTGGGTGAAGGTGGTTTCGCATGGATAGTAATCGTCGTGGGGAGAGCGTGAAGAAGGGGTTGTGCTCGCAAGTAGTTGTGCTCGCATAGAGAGTGGAGGTGCTCGCTCGGACGGAGAAGTGCTCGCGTGTCCATATATACAACGCTTCCAACAAGTGGTATCAAAGCCAGGTTCGCAAACCTTTGCGGTGACTCGGAAGGTTTGAGGAGTAGGAGTGATGGAGACAAGCGGAGCAATGCCGGGGCAAGTCCCCAAGTTGACGAAGACCAACTATGGGAACTGGAGCATCCAGATGCGAGTGCTACTTGCCTCCAAGGAGTTGTGGGATGTAGTGGAGAATGGGTATGAGGAGCGCACGGCTGCAGTAGAGGCGACGTTGACTAATGCCCAGAAGACAACACTTAGAGAGGCAAGGAAGGGAGACAAGAATGCTCTCTTCTTGTTGTATCAAGGGGTCGACGAGGCGACCTTCGAGAAGATCTCAGACGCAAGAACCTCTAAGGAAGCATGGGAGGTGTTGCAACGCTCCATGCAAGGGGTTGAGAAGGCAAAGAAGGTGAAACTACAGTCCCTCCGTGCGGAGTATGAAGTAACCAAGATGCAAAGCACCGAGAAGGTCGGTGACTATGTGACTCGTCTGCGGACGCTCACAAATGAGATGAAGCGCAATGAGGAGGCAATCGAGGATGTGAGCTTCATGGAGAAGTTGCTGAGATCTATGGCCAAGAAGTTCCGTCATATAGTGGTGGCGATCGAAGAATCGAAGGACCTCAACCTGATGACCGTTGACGAGCTTGTAGGCTCTTTGCAAGCTCATGAGTACAGGATGCTGCAGGATGATGAAGAAGCGAGTGGCTTGGGAAAAGCACTCCAGACCCAGTTGAACTTTGGGGAAAGTTCAGGAAGAGGAGGCGGCCAGCGTGGCCGAGGTCACCAAGGAAGAGGTAGAGGAAGAAGAGGAGGTAGAAATCAAGGGAGAAACCAGAACTACCAGAAAGAGGGGGAGCAACATCAAGGTGGATGGCAAGAAGGAAGAGGAAGAGGAAGAGGCCGTGGAAGAGGCCGAGGAGATATGTCCCAGATACAATGTTACAACTGTAACAAGTATGGGCATATGAGCTACGACTGCTGGAGTCCGAGGAAGAGAGAAGAAGCTAACCACTATGCGGAGGCTAGGAACAATGGGAACAATGCTGGAGGTGGAAACCCGATGATGTTCCTAACCTACCGAGGTGGGGAAGAAGGAAGAAGTGAAGTATGGTACCTGGACACAGGGGCGAGCAACCACATGTGTGGAGATAGAGAGATGTTCACAAACCTTGAACCCATTGGGGGTGAGGTTAGTTTCGGGGATGCGTCAAAGATCTCCTTGGAAGGAAAGGGTTTGGTGGAGACGAAGCTGAACGGGGAGAGAGTACACCTGAACGATGTGTACTATGTGCCAGGGTTGAAGACCAACATCTTGAGCATTGAGCAGTTAGTGGAGAGAGGCTATTGCATCCAAATGAAGGATGGGTCTCTGGCAATGAAGAATGGTCAAGGGAAGGAAATAGTGAAGGTGGAGATGACGGCGAACCGTCTTTTCACGCTGAAGATGGATGCTCAAGAGGCAGCTTGTCTCGCGAGAACGGAGGAAGATGAAGAAGCATGGCTATGGCACCATAGGATGGGCCATTTGGGCTTCACGGGGTTGAAGCTGCTATCTCACTCAAGGATGGCGACAGATCTGCCAATGATCTCACCACCTCAGAAGGTGTGTGAAGCTTGCACGAAAGGGAAGCAGAAGAGGCAGAGTTTTGAAGGAGGGAAGTCCTGGAGAGCAAGGAGGCAGCTTGAACTGGTTCACTCGGACATTGCGGGTCCGTTTGAGACCACCTCAGTGGGCGGAAGCAGATACTATATCACCTTCACTGATGACTTCAGTCGGAAGTGTTGGGTGTATTTTTTGAAGGAGAAGGCTGAGGCACTTGACAAGTTCAAGGAGTTCAAGGCGATGACGGAAAAGGAGAGTGGTCAGCCACTGAAGGTGCTAAGGACAGATCGGGGTGGGGAGTACACCTCGAGGCTGTTTGATGCTTTCTGCAAGGAGAATGAGATCTCACACCAGCTGACGGCGGCATACTCACCGCAGCAGAACGGAGTGGCAGAGAGGAAGAACCTCACCATCATGAACATGGCGAGGAGCATGGTGAAGGAGAAGGGGCTACCGAAGAGTTTCTGGGCGAAAGGAGTGCAGTGTGCGGTGTATCTACTGAACAGATGCCCCACAAAGAGCGTGAAGTTCATGACGCCGTTTGAAGCATGGAGTGGATGGAAGCCAAGCATGAAGCACCTAAGGGTCTTCGGGTGTGTAGCTCATGCTCACATCCCGGAACAAAGGAGGAAGAAGCTCGACGATAGGAGCGAGAAGTGTATCTTTGTTGGCTACGCTCTGGAGAGCAAGACTTACAAGCTTTACAACCCGGTGACAGAGAATGTCATAGTCTCGAGAGACGTGGTGTTTGAAGAAGGCAGCAGCTGGAGCTGGGATGAGAAGACGAGGAGCATGAAGGGCATGTTCTTCGAGGATGAAGATGGAGGAGGTCATGAGGCTGGAGCCGAGGATGGTGGAGTGGAGCCACCATCACCACCGAGCAGGAATTCAGGGGGAGCTTCCACCTCCCACTCAAGAGGGGAAAGCTCAAGTGGAGAAAATTCTGCAGGAGGCAGCGGGAGCCGGAGTGACTCCGAGAGTCCACCACCCAGGATGAAGAGGGTGGGGGAGCTCTATGAGGAGACGGCCCCAATCCATACTAACTATTCATTGTATTGCCTCTTAGCAGATTGTGAGCCAAGGTCCTATGAAGAAGCTGCCCAGGAGAAATCTTGGAGGACGGCGATGGATGCCGAGATGGCTTCTATCAAGAAGAACGATACCTGGAGGCTAGTGGATCCACCGGCAGGCCACAAACCCCTCGGGGTGACGTGGGTCTATAAGGTGAAGAAGAACAAAGATGGAGCTGTGAAGAAGCACAATGCTAGGCTCGTCGTGAAGGGCTACAGGCAAGTCCAAGGAGTGGACTATGACGAGGTCTATGCCCCAGTGGCGAGGATTGACACCATTCGATTGATCATCGCACTGGCAGCTCATTATGGGTGGATAATCTTGCAAATGGATGCTGTGGCGGCGTACTTGAATGGGTACCTGGAGGAGGATGTGTACATCGAGCAACCTCCAGGGTATGTGGTAAAGGGCCAGGAGAGAAAAGTTTGCAAGCTTGACAGAGCTTTGTATGGGCTGAAGCAAGGAGCAAGGGCGTGGAATGGAAGGATAGATGCTTTCCTCCAGAAGCATGGATATGTGAAGTGCTTGTACGAGTATGCCCTGTATGTGAAGATAGAGGAGAACGGAGATATCATGGTCTTGTGTCTATACGTGGATGACATGATATTCACCAGGAACAACCCAACCATGCTTGAGGAGTTCAAGAGGCTTATGAAGAAGGAATTCGAAATGACGGACTTGGGAGAGCTGAGTTATTTCATGGGGGTTGAGGTGAAGCAGGAGGAAGACGAGATCTTCATATCCCAGAAGAAGTATGCTGAAGAAATTCTGAAGAAGTTCAGGATGGAGGGTAGCAAGGCTATCTCCACTCCAGCGGACCCAGGGACAAAGTTGAGGAAGGATTCTGAGGAGGAAGGTGTGGACCCGACAATGTTCAAGAGCCTAGTCGGGAGTCTAAGGTACTTGACCTTCACTAGGCCGGACATCATGTATGCGGTCGGGGTAGTAAGCAGGTACATGGAGGAGCCCAAGCAGGATCACTTCACCGCAGCGAAGTGAATCCTAAGATATGTGAACGGAACAAGGGACCATGGCATGAAGTACTCATCTGGAGGAGAGTTGAAGCTAGTCGGCTACTCGGATAGCGACTATGGTGGAGATGTCAATGATCGGAAGAGCACTTCCGGATACTGTTTTCACATGGGGACGGCGGCGTTCTCATGGAGCTCGAAGAAGCAGGCTACTATAACTTTGTCATCATGCGAAGCGGAGTATATAGCGGCGGCGGCATGCGCCTGCCAAGCCATCTGGCTCAGGAAGCTATTAGGGGAGCTACATCATGTTCAGGACTGGCCAACGACAGTGTTAGTGGATAACATGTCGGCCATCCAGCTCGCGAAGAACCCAGTGCTGCATGGGAGGAGCAAGCACATCGAGACGAGGTATCATTTCCTTCGTGAGCAAGTGGAGCAGAAGACCGTGGAGGTCGTGTATTGCCCTACCGGAGAGCAGGTCGCGGATATTTTCACTAAGGCTTTGAAGGTGGAGACGTTCGCGAAGCTCAAAGGCAAGCTCGGCATGTGCGGCCAAGCTTGAGGGGGAGTTTGTTGGTTTGAGCTGTGTTGACCAGGTCAACTAATTTTATGTGTTTTTATATGTATTGTAATTTGAAAAAGGAGGAGAGAGAATGTAGCATTAATTATGGAGAGAGAGTGTGTGAAGTTTTGTTGCCTATAAATAGGCGTGTACCCTTTGTAAAGATTGCGGTGAATAGCTTGAAGAGAAAAAAAGTTTGTTTCTTTTCTTTTGGCAGCATAGAGAGAGAGAGAGTGAGAGGGAGTGTAGAGAGAGATTTAAAATCTTTACTCTCGCAGAATAAAGTTCACGCCAACTTCTTCTCGCATAGAAGCTCGCCAGTCCCTTGGTACTCTCGCCTGGAGACATCTTGCCCAGCTCGCCTAGGAGTTCTCGCAGCCTCACCATTCCCGCAGGAATTTTGGGTGTCGCCATTTTCTCTTGCAAGCCGTGAGCTCGCGCTGGACGTGGAAGAGCTCGCCCGCCAGCAGCCCTCCCGCCAGCAACTCGCCGGTGCAGCCCGCCGCACTCGCGTTTGGACGTAGAGGAGGAGGAACAGACCGCCAGTTTGCCGAGCCAGGCATTCGCATCTTGCACAGCAGCGCACTCGCACAACTCGCCGGAGTTGTGCTCGCCGGCCCGCACTCGCCTGAGGAGCAGCTCGCCGGAGTTTGGAGGAGTTTCCGTGGAGTGTTGTTTTCGCGAGTAGTGTGGTCACCGTGGGTGAAGGTGTTTTCGCATGGATAGTAATCGCCGTGGGGAGAGCGTGAAGAAGGGGTTGTGCTCGCAAGTAGTTGTGCTCGCATAGAGAGTGGAGGTGCTCGCTCGGACGAAAAAGTGCTCGCGTGCCCATATATACAACGCTTCCAACAATAAATCTCAAAATTTCGGAGAATAGGACACCAATCTTCTGAAATTTTTCGATCCGATTAGAGGAAACCTGCATCTTGGCGACGAAAATAAAACAAATGGATTCAGAAATAAATTAGTTTACAACATCAATAATTTATGCCTATGATTACCTTCAATTACAAGATATCCCATATACTATCTGTGCATAAATTTTGGGGTGTTACACCTCAGGCTAGGGCTGAATTGAGGGGTGGCTTGGTTCGGGCCGAGTTGCTAACTACGGCGCGCGTTTGAGGTGTCCCGCGTTTGAGAGCCCAAATTACCTCAGAATTGCACGAAATTAGACGCATTGAAATAGTCTCGTCGACCCGATAGCTTTGATAATTCATGTAATCCCATCAAAATTTATATAATATATCTAGAAAACCCTGTTTCATATGACGATTGAGACTTCGTTTGGCTCGGCTTATTTGCTCCGGTGAGTTTGGACAAAATCGTCATTGTCATAGAATGTATGTTTGGTATGACAAATGTTACTACCATTATCAAGAAAAGAAACTAGTTATAAGCATAAAATATTTGGTATGATAATGACGTTTTTGTCCAAACTCACCGGAGCAAATAAGCCGAACCAAACGAAGCCTGAGATCAGAGAGGAGAGTTCTGTGTTCGTGTGGGTACATTTAGTATTTTTTGTATTTTTTGAAATGAGAGGTCGGAATAGTTATTATGGGTGTATGAATATCAATCCCCTGTATTATTAAGATCTAATGAACTTTAAGTATTTAAGTATTACATTTATTTTATCATATCTTTAACTACTATATACAAGAAGTTGTCTTTGATGCAACATTCAAAAGTACCAAATATAGCCTCATTCTTTTACTCCAATGACTTAAAATATATTGCCAAAAAAAATGAAAATTCATAAAATATAATAACTATTTGTGTAATTACACAATATCCTTATAATAAAAATAATAATGGAAATTCATAAAATCCAAAAACTTTTTAGCAGACCTCATACACCTACTATGATAATTAATCATTATGCCTCAAAAAACTAATTTCTATATGCAATGATTTACTTTAAAATAATTTTTTGTTAAAATATAAATTTTTTTGAAAAAAATAATTATAAAATATTGATTTATATTTTTTTA
This sequence comes from Dactylorhiza incarnata, assembly GCA_033032865.1. Lineage (NCBI taxonomy): Eukaryota > Viridiplantae > Streptophyta > Magnoliopsida > Asparagales > Orchidaceae > Dactylorhiza > Dactylorhiza incarnata. The sequence continues at coordinate 5,465,866 of JAWHQI010000043.1, forward strand.
CCGTCATTGAGTACTCATATGTATAAGTTGCAGGGGAAGCCCGCCGTCGCCGGTCGGGTACAGTCATACGCAGACACAACCCGCTCGAATGCGGGCACAGCCCGCTAAGAGTCAGCGCGTGCGGAACTGCTCGTATATATCTATAATATAATGGAAGTATGCTATTCTTGCTAACACCATGGATCGAATATCAGCCGTTTGATCAAAGCTTGATCAAAATCTGTCCGTCGATGCAAAGGGGAGGGCTGCGTATAACAATTTCTCAATAAAAATAGGCCTGCTAATAGCGATTCCTCAAGAATTTCAGTTTCCGGAAATCCTGAAAGCCCGATCCTGCTCTTTCCGCCCACGCGTGCCTTCACGGCATCACCACGCCGCCGCCGGCGGGCTGCCCGGACCCCCCCGGCGGGTTCGCCGGCCGCCGGCGAACTCGCCGGCAGTTGTACGGTGGCACGGGGGCAGGGTCCCCGCCGGCGGCGGCCCTGCCCGTGCGGCCCAGGTTTGGGGCTCACGGGCAGGGACGCCGCCGGCGGTGGCCCTGCCCGCTCGCCGCCGGTCACTGCCCGGCGAGTTCGCCGGTGGGGTCCGGGCAGCCCGCCGGCGGCGCCGCCGGCGGCGTCGTAGGGAACTTTCGGATGCAGGCGGCAACGGACGGGGGCGGGGCCGGGGTTCACATTTTGATTTTTTATATTTTTTTTTCTTTTTTTTAATACCTGTAAATATAAGTAATTTATTTAAATAGTTTTTTAAGACAACATCTAATAACTACAATTTTAAAAAAAATTCCATTTTAAATATTAATAATAATTTGTGTTCATTACTCGCGACCGGACAACCCCCAGGCGAACGACGCATCGAGAACTGAAGGCTCGACCGGACAACCCCCAAGTGGCCCTGCCCGCTGGCCTTTGGAAAACCGGCGGCGACTTCGTCGGACGCCGACGAAACTCCTGCTGGGGTCCGGTCGGGCGGCAGCCGGCTCCGGCGGCGGCGGTGGCGTGAAGACCTGAAGGGTCGGGCGGAGGCGGAATGACGACTGTTCACGGGCATGCTTTTTTGTTTCCTTTGTTTTATTTCGATTTTTAATTTCGTTTTTTTATGTTATATTTACATAAGTATTTAAATATTTTAATAAATGAAATATAAGAATACCGCTGGGGCGGGACGGGCGAAGCCCGCCGAGGGGGCGGGCGAAGCCGGCCTGAATGCGTCCGAATGCTGCAGCGCCGGATCGAGAACGGGCGAACCCCGTTTGAATGTCGCGGGCAAAGCCCGCAGCAACGCATCTTATGTCGGTTTTTTTTTATATAATTTAATAAGCATTTAAATATTTTAATAAAGAAAAGTTATAATGCTTAAATTTTCAATAACTGGTGGGGCGGGCGGGCGAGGCCCGCCGAGGGGGCGGGCGATGCCTGCCTGAACAATAAAAATGCCGCGGTGTCGAATTACGCAAAAAATTTTTGCACTTCGTTTTAAAGTTTTTTAATATAATAAACATAACTTGGTTTAAACTTAGTTTTTTCAATTTTTTTAATCAAAAAACATTTGTGAGCGGGGTGAGGCCGTCGGGGGGCGGGCGAAGCCCGCCGCAAGCAGCTGTGTACTGCCGTAGGATTTTAGTGGGTTAAATTTTTTATTATTTTTAATTTATTTACTATTTTAATATTTAATGAATGTAAATTTATTTAAAGTTTTATATAGGTGACGGGGGCGAATATAGGCGAGGGGCGGCCGACTACCGGCAAGGGGCGGGCGAAGCCCGCCGACGCCGAGGGGGCGGGCGAAGCCCGCCTTGACTGACAAGCGGGCGAAGCCCGCTTGGTTGCGGGCGAAGCCCGCGTTGATGCGGCCGAAGACCGCCCGAGAGCATCGAGCACGGGCGTAGCCCGTGCGAAGATGCTCGTATATATTATAAATACGTATATTTAAAAGTTAATGGCTACACGGCAGCAGGAGTGGACCTGAAAACAGAATTCTCTCGCTGAGCTGTAAAAGAAGGCCAATTGATCGAATCCAAGAGCGAGCTTCTCCCTCTACATCAAGCTCGCGGCGACGGCTGGAATCACCACCGAATTCCGGCGGCTGATTTAGCGCAGGTTGTGCCATCCGCTTTCCGCGACTCTGTTCGACCCTTCTTCTCATACTTTGTCCACGCCGCGTTCCTTCGTCATTCCTTCTTTCCTCGACGAAAGCCCTTCCGATTTTTGTTGTTGTTGTTGAAGGTTTTGTCGCAGGTTCACCTCAAATGCTGGCTTGTTTGGTGACGTCCGGGCATTTTCCTTTATTTTTTGTTTTTGTTTTTTGTTTTTTTGTTGGGTTCGGGCGGCTATTTCTGGGCATTATTGAATGTTACAGTCTCCAGGGTTTCGACATTTTGAATGTCTTTTGGGCTCTCTGGATTTGCAGGCGGTTTGGATTTTCTTCTTCTTCATCCAGTTCTTTCAGTTGGGGGAAGATGAGCTCTCTGAAGAAAGGGGGCGGGATGCCTGTCTCACCTTGCCACACTCCTCGGTCGAGCGAGAAATTCGGAAGAGATCTCCGATCTGGCGACGGAACTGGTCATTCTAGCAGTAAGCAGGAGAAGGATAAGGGCGTCAACGTACAAGTCATCCTCAGATGCAGGCAAGTGAAATATGATTTGCATATTTTCTGTTCTTTCCTCCTTCAATTCCTACGAAATATGTTTGGATGTGGAGTTGCCGCTGTATTAAATTGGCTTTCTACAGACCGTTGAGCGAGGAAGAGACGAGGCTGCGGACGCCGGAAGTCATATCCTGCAACGAACAGCGTCGGGAAGTACTGGCAATGCAGAATATTGCAAATAAGCAGATCGACAGAACGTTTGTGTTTGATAAGGTTTTCAAGCAAACTGTGTGATTTGACGATTTTACTGAAATTTTGAGGGTTGTGATTTGAGGCTTTCCGAATGATTTAATCCAGGTTTTTGGACCAGCATCCCAACAAAAGGATTTGTTCAATCTATCTATCTCCCCGATCGTGAATGAGGTTCTTGAGGGCTACAACTGCACAATTTTCGCATACGGGCAGACCGGCACTGGCAAGACATACACAATGGAAGGAGGAGGGAAGAAGGCTAAGGTGAATTTTCCTAATTTTGTTTGCTGCCTTAATTTCCTTGATTTGTTTGGCAGTTAACTCTACGTTGGCGTTCTAGAATGGGGAGTTTCCAAGTGATGCTGGTATGATCCCAAGATCCGTTCGCCAAATCTTTGAAACACTTGAGGCACAATGCGCAGAGTACACCATGAAAGTTACTTTCTTGGAGCTGTACAATGAGGAAATAACAGATCTTTTGGCTCTAGATGAGTCGAGGTTCCCAGATGACAAGTCCAGGAAACCCATAGCTCTAATGGAGGATGGTAAGGGCGGTGTGTTAGTTAGAGGACTGGAGGAGGAGGTGGTTCGCACTGCCAGTGAAATATACAAGATATTGGAGATTGGTTCTGCAAAGAGACGGACGGCGGAGACCCTTCTTAACAAACAGAGCAGTCGCTCCCACTCCATATTTTCCATTACAATTCACATCAAGGAGATTACGCCGGAGGGGGAAGAAATGATCAAAATTGGGAAGCTAAATCTTGTGGATTTAGCTGGTTCTGAGAATATTTCGAGATCAGGTGCTAGGGATGTAAGTGGAACCTTCTATCTTCTTCACATCGAACGCGCCTTATATATTTCATTGTCACGTGGAATGGATGATACAGAAAAATGTAGCTTGGATGATGCCATGTTTTGGGTATGACGAGCTTATATCGTTGCAGGGCAGGGCGAGGGAAGCTGGAGAGATAAATAAAAGTCTGCTTACACTTGGTCGGGTTATTAATACATTAGTCGAGCACTCTGGCCACATTCCATACAGGTGGTGAAAACTTGTATCTTTAATTCTATTGATTTTTGAACCATATTGAAGTTGCCTTCTTTGAAAATTTGTATTGTACGGTCCCGTAGAGATAGCAAGTTGACAAGATTATTGAGGGATTCCTTGGGCGGAAAAACAAAGACCTGCATCATTGCGACCATATCACCTTCAATTTACTGCTTGGAAGAGACGCTGAGCACCTTAGATTATGCTCACCGTGCCAAAAATATCAAGAACAAGCCAGAGGTCATGCTACTGAGCTCACGTTACTATTTGATAATAATCATATTGGTGAACTCTTTGTGCTCAACTTTAAAATCTTTCTTTTTGCAGATTAATCAAAAGATGATGAAATCTGCAGTGATGAAGGATTTATATTATGAGATTGACCGTCTTAAACAAGGCATGCGATGATGCAACTCTCCCTCTCTCTATCTCTCTCTCGCCCCCCGTTCCTCACTTCCCCGTTTCTCTCTTTCCTTTCCTCTCATCTATCTCGCCCACTACACACATATACAAGCTGTGTGCATGCGAATAAATATATGTCATCGATTATCTAGCCAAACTTCATCAGAAAACTTCACCCACTGAATGCTCAGAAAGGGAGATTTGTCTCCTAGATCAATGATGCCTCTTAATGCACACTTGATAAGTACTATGCCAGAGAGAACTACCCCTTGATCCTTTTTGACATTATTTTTGCTTCCAAACTTAACATCTTTACAAAAGCTTGGTTTCTATATCAACTTGCTTAGTTTTTGTCATCATTACAAATGCTTGGTTTCTGTATTACTTTGTTAAAGTTTTTGAACTATCAACTGCTTACTGATTCAAGAAAAGAATAGTTCGGGAATGGTGCATCTCAGAACAATCATCATTGATTCATTGTGCCAAATATCGTGCAGTGTTTCTAACTTCCAATTTGTTCTTTGCTTTGGTAAAAGAGGGTGTCAATTGCTTTTATTTTATCTATGACACACATTTTATCTTTTACAGAGGTATATGCTGCAAGGGAGAAAAATGGCATCTATATTCCTAGGGAACGCTTCCTACAAGAAGAAGCGGAGAAGAAGGTTTGCACATCATTTATTAAATGCTATTCAAAACTGCATTATGATATTGATTTGGATAATTATGTGTTTTCACATACTTGTTTTAGGCTATGTCAGAGAAGATTGAGCGCATGGAAACTGAATTTGAATTAAAAGATAAGGTATCTTCCCTAGCTTAATCTCTATTTTACTTAAAGTGAGATTTTCTGCACTTCTAACTCTTTGTTATGATCCTGCGACCAGCAATTAGTTGGGTTTCAAGAACTTTACAATTCTCAACAAAAGTTAAGTGTAGAATTGAGTGAAAAGCTTGACAAAACCCAGGTATACTTAATTGCATTCTAATCATTCGTAGCCAACACCCAACAAGAATGAAAACTCAGTTTTATCTTTGTGCAGAGAAAATTGGATGACACTGAAAATCAATTCCTTGACCTAGAAGAAAGATTTCGGCAGGCAAAGTGCACAATAAGAGAAAAGGAGTATTTGATAGTTAATCTCCTTCAATCAGGTTTATCATAAAGATAATGAGTTTTATTTTAATGCTGATTAAAGCTTTATTTGGCTCAAACCCTTATCTTCACTTTTATGCTCTTTTTACCCATATGATAAATGAAAATGGGAGATTATTATTTCCTACAGTTGTAACAATAGGTTATGTATGATGAACCACAGCGATCGGTTGTCCTCGTACATACCCCCCTCCCCCCCCCCCCCCCCCCCCCCCCCCACACACACACACCCAAGAAATATATCTCGAAAATATGTATAGCAATATGAAATGTTGAGTTGCTCGCATTCACGGGCTCTGATCGTCTAGCTAGCGATCCTATAACTTTTAATAATGAGAAATAACCTTGAATGAGTCCCGATGTGCATGCCGAAGGTGACACGATTGCCCCCCATTAATTCTCTCCAGCTTAGAAGATTTCTTCTTCGATGAAAGGAGACTATGCTGCTTCCGGTGCAACCATGTGAGAATCTATATAGCTTAACTGATTCCACTAAGTATCAAAAGTGAATGAGCGTCCACTTTAATGTGGCAAATGGAGTGCTGCAAATGGTGCGTTTGATGTCATCTCGACCTCTTGATTTGGAGTAGCTGTTATATCCTTTTGAAGTTGATGTGTTGCTGTAAATGTTGATGGCCTCACAATAGGTGTCAGCTGCGGCTGAAAGGGATCCTGAAGCTGAATGTGTGTGTAGCTGAGGCTGCAGTGGGGTGTTAGGCCGAGGGTCCCTTAACTGGGTGCCTCATCACTTAGAGTCAAGTCAATCATCTACATCAAATGCATGATGAATACACGTTCATTGGGATATCATACTCATAAGAATTTGATTCAATCTCCCTAAGGATTGTGTAAGCACCTATTCACCTCACACTTAATTCACAAAAGTTCTAAGGGGAACCTCTCAAGTCAAGTGCGTATCATCGTTCAATCATCTTCTTTGAATTCATGATTTCTCCTGTGATTACTTGCGCTAGCTTTTAATATCCCCTTATTTAATTTATTGTTCTGTCAGATAGTAATAGTAAAATCATGCGAATCATTCAAATGATGATCAACTAACTTGACGAACTCACTAGAATGTAATTCTACAGTGCGCCGAATGTAATTCTACAATGTGTTGTATGTCAGAAACGTACACCCTTAGGAGGATCTTCTGGAGGGGTATATGGAAATTTGTCGTCAGTGTGATGAAAACCCAATAATGACTACTTGAGACATCAAAAATAATACATGACTATGGTGTGCAAGTGTTTTCCGGAAGTGGTGATTCATCTAGAGGCTCATTGACCAGGGTATAAGAAAGTTCGTCATTTGTGCGACAAACACTTGAATGACCTGCCAAGACATCGATGCTATGACACGACTCTAAGGCATGTCAAATATCTCCTAGAGGGGGGTGACTCATTGGGCAACTCACCCGCTGGAAAATCAACGAATTCATGCTAGAGCGCACTAGTAACTGAATTGGTTCCCGAGATATCGTATCTTCAAGCATATGCGAGCCATCCATTGTATAATCACCTCTAACTTTGGGCTCTCATTAATTAATTGAACCGTAGATTTGATGTCAAGATACTTTGAGGATCCAGTACTCGTAGACGATTTTCTCGCTCGAATCTCATCTTCATCAAGACGTGGTCTAGGTAATAAGTTTTCATCATTCCCAACTCTAAGGCTCAATCTGCTTTGTTGTCTAAAACATCCGGTTTAATAACAACACTATTTTCTACTCCTAATATTACCGAGCATCTTATGTTTGCGGGAATATGACTAAATTCACTAGTGGTTGAAGGGGGTGTGTAATTACTCAACCCCCATAATATTAGGAGTATTGTTAATTTTGGTTAATTATAGTCCATACTGAGCTGGACGTCACTGTTTTGTCCTTTTCCTGGGGTGACCTACGAGCACTTCTTGGGAAGTCATCCATCCCAGAACTAACCCCACCAGATAACTATAGAGCTTTCAACATGACTCCACATGCTCCAAAAAAATGCCTCTGATATTTAATGTTTAGAATTATTACTCAAGTCCAACAACTTTCCTTTAATTTCAATGTGAGATTCAGTTCATTCCTGCACCTTATTTCACTTAGAATCTGCATCCTAGAAGTCTTCTGGGAACTACTTTTTCTAAGTTACATTGCTCCAAAGATACTCCCCGCCGTCATCAGACCACCCTCATCGTATTCAGGATGTCACAAGCCCACCAACTTCTGCATGGTTCATCTCTGAATCACACATCGTACTATAGGTGGTCTAGCTCTGATATCACTCTGCCGCGCCCCCAATCCGAAAGCTCATGATTATACAATCCAAAAATTGAAAATATATGTTGTTCTTGAAACCAAAAAAAATTTTGTATTTCATTTAAACGTACTTTTTTCATGTCTTATAAAATTTCACTCATAATTTATACGACACACAAAAGATGTACACATAATACAATAACCTGAATATTTTATTTTAGTTTTGACGCAATATTAGGATTTTTTGCGCATTGCATTTAAAGTACGATTTTAGAGGTGAAATACCGAAAACCAATTTCTTATTAATAATCACGATGCCGAAAAGCGTTAAGAAACATAATTTGTAAAAATTAAATTTTAGCGCAAAAAATCAATGAACCTAGTGAAATTTGAGAAAACTAATCTCTAAATTGGACCTAGTACAAGAAAGTTACCTATGAAACGACTTGCAGTGCGTAGCTGCTAACAGGACCACGCGCATAGCACGCAACGCCACACCATGTCTCAACCCCGCCACATGACGTTGTGCTGTTTTGCTGCGTGTCGCCATGCGGTAGCACACCGTGCGCCTCGCGGCGTGCAGTGCCACCTGTCGTTATCCAAAATTCCGACTAATGGACATTTCATTATTTTCACATTTCTGGGAGTTCTAGAGGTCTGATTCCGACGATTTTGGTGGCGTTGTGGTGATGTTATAAATACGGATCCAATGGAAAGTTCAAATCACTTTAAATCCTTTTCAGGACACTGAAATCTTTGGGGAAGGTTATAGAGGGGGATTTTAGTTTTGAATAGTGCCAAAGTGTCCAGTTAAGATATTTGAAGTCAAAGTTCAAAAATTTTAAATAGCACCAAAATATTACTCGACTCAAATCCAGACAACGAAATCGAGGTAGGTGACTTATGAGTTAAATGTCCAATATGATTTTTGCTGGGAGATAATTCAAATAGTCATAATCATGCATTTTTTTTTGAAAAGTTCTTCCGGGCATTTAATACATAAGATTTTGAAAGCGGTGGTGAATTGAGTGCGAATTTTGGCGATGACAGAATGAAAATATGGAGTTCATGAACGTTCATGCATAAGGCACAATCATGCAAGTTTATAATGAGCATTAATAGAAGTTACAAATTTTTTTAAGCTAGATACATTGGTTTTTTGTAGAGACTCATTGATGGCGATCAACCGCATGATTGACATTGGACTTCGGGCCACCACTCGGCGAGGTCCGCATTTGTGTGCTCGCGTATGAGGCGTTGATCGGATCGGCGATCCACGCGCCAGGATCACCGTTTCACTACTCTTTATGTATTTTATTTTTACTTTTGCACTTTATTTAATGTGATTCTTACACCGGGCTTAACAACCAATCATAGCCATTCACGCAGGGTGCCCAAGCCCCCTTTCACTATAAATATGGGTTATGATTGTCAGTTTGGAGCATTGTCAGCCTTGTGAGAGATTCCAAGGCCGACAATCATATCGTGGTGTGACGCCGCGAGATCCCGGGGTGCGACGTCCCGGTTAATTTTCTTTCTTTTCTTTCCCATTCCTGTAACCCCTCTCCCACACGGTTTCCCAACCATAACAACTGCAAACGCAAGTTGCACGCCACTTCCTCCTTGTTTCAGACCGCCCACTCCTCGTCTCCGTCACGAACTCCACACACAGGCCTCTCTTGATCTCGCCTCCAGCCTTCAGTTCTTCTCCCGATCTCGCCTTCGGCCAATGGTTCCTTTTTTCGATCCCGCTTCCAACCTTCAGTTCTTCTCCGATCTCGCCTCCAACCAACTGCCCTCTCTAGATCATGCCCCAACCATCTTTCTCTCACTCATACCAGCAAACTAACAATATTTCCCCACTTGAGCACAACACCAACAGAGGATCCACCCCTCGACCCCGGCCCCCGCTGCAAACTCCCTTCCCTCTCCTTCGATTGCTCAAGTCGACAGCCTCTTCCTCAACCTCCAACCACACTACCCAATTTTCCCAGCCGCACCTTGGGATGATCCGACGTTGACCACATTACTTGGAGCTACACGACCCACACCCACCGCTGCTACCAGAATCCTTTGCTTGTGCGTGTTTTTTGCATTGTGTTTCTTCTTTATTAATTATTGCAAGATTATTGCATAGATGTTTGAGAACATTGACTTGTGTATGTGATTGTTTACATTTTCTTATTTTCTTATAAAATCTGTTTGTGTAAGTTTAGCTTTAAAGCTTTTATGCGAAGGAGACTTTGCTTGTGCACTTAAAAATTATGGCGAACATTGTGTTTGATTGCTAAACCTTATAATCTTATTGCTAATAAATTAATTCCAAATCAATTTGAAACATACACGCATCATATAGATTAGGGCCCTTCGAGTCAACCTTCATCACTCACAAAGGTTTGCATTAGAGTCGATACACCTTCCATAGCCTACCCTGCGTCATATTTGATATCAAAGCCCTAGGTTAGGGCCACTTGCATGTTACGTAGTGGTATGCCTTATCGTCAGCTCATGTCCGACCCAAACCTAACTGACGAGAGGACATCCAACTCCAACTTTGAAATGACACCTATAGAGTTTCAACGATTTATGCTTGATCGTTCGATCAAATGAATGCTCAATTCGACGTTCTACGCGCTAGCATAGATGTTTTTGAGGATCATAAAGAGCATGCCACTCCTCGAAGGAGGGAGCCACCCACTCCATCTGACGATCATTTTGAGGAAGAACAAGACACCCTCCCGCCTCAAGATTGGCGTGCTAGGAATCAACAATCACGAGAGCCGCCCCACCTATGAGACGACTCCTTGATGACATTCAAGACCGCCGACCTGGATCTGCTCCGGATAGGCATTTCCGCCTTCAGGAGGACTATCCACCTCGACACCCAGTACCTCATTATCGAGTCCAGGCCATTTTGACTATGAGTGGGACGATTACTTTGTCGGTTATCTGGAGCCACATAGAGCACCACATGCGGAGGAAGACATCACTCGCCGCATAAGCATTGACGCTCCTACCTTCAACGGTCACCTGGACCCAAAGGACTTTAGTGATTGGCTCCAATAGATGGAGCACTATTTCAAGTGGTATGATGACTGACGAGTGACGCGTTAGATTTGCAATGATGAAGCTTATTGGCCTAACGAAGATTTTCTGTACCAGCCAAGAGAGGTTACTCCATCGAGATGGATACCACCCTATTATCCGTTGGGAGGACATGAATCGTCGATTAAAGGACAAGTATCTTCCCGCCTCTTATTGAGAATAGTTTTTGGATTATCTTTATGTGTTGTGCTAGGACACGATATCTGTGACGGAGTACATGTCTCGATTTGACGAGTTGTCTGCGAGGAATGATTTGCGAGAGGAGACTAGTGCCACCGCTTCCCGATTCCGTTCCGGATTGAGAGCTGAGTTACGTAGAGAGTTTATTTCCCATCACACGGATACAGTAGAACAAGTTTATCAGATGTTCCTTGAGTATAAGCAATACCTACGACTAGTAGGTGCCCTTTAGGCTCCCTCCACACCATACGAGCCCACATTTAACATTTTGGAGGCCACCACCGGCCACTACCAATCCTGCATGACCCTCTCGTGTTCCTGTGGACACGAAGGGCAAGGTTGTCGCCACAGGACCTTCTCTCGACCACCCGACCAGGGAACTTTCACTGTTATCGTTGCTATGGAAGGGGCCATATGACATCCAGTGATCCATAAGAAATTTATTGTTTGACGAAGGCGAGCCCAGTGCTGATGCTAAGGAGATCGCTAATGAGGAGATTGTTGCCACCATTGAGGACGATTGGGAGAGTGATGCTGAGCGTTCCCTAGAGTTAGGTGTTATACAATGTCTTCTTTACACCCCGCATACTGACGAGGACTGACATCGTATAATGATCTTCTATACCTTCTTTCCCAGCGCAGGCTGTTCCTGCAAGCTGGCTATTGATAGCGGGAGTTGTGTGAATATTATGGCCCAGAGGGCCTTAGAGCGGATGCAGGTGACTCCTGAGCCTCATCCCCATCCATATCGAGTGACCTGGGTCGATAAGACGACAATACAGGTTACCTAGAGGTGCTTAGTTCCGATCTCTCGCCTCGTTCGAGGACCGTGTTTGGTGCGACTTCATTCCCATGGATGTCGCCCATGTTCTGTTAGAGAAACCTTGGCTCTTCAACCGTGATGTCATATGCTTCGGTCGCTCAAACATGTGCGTATTCTACGACAAGGGACGTAAGATTACATTGACACCGACCCAACCCAACCCAAGGAGAGATCCAAGGGAAGGTCATACCCTCCACTTGCACGAGTTCATCTAGGATGTTGCACATTCTGCGTCGCAGTAAGTTTATGAGAGAGAGCGTCGATGCCGACATATTTTACGTAGTGGCCTCCCCCATGGCTTCTGAGGGCCCTACGTAGATCTCTGTGTCATCTTCTAAAGTCCGGCGTATTCTCGATGAATATATTGATATTATGTTGTATGATCTGCCTGATGGGTTACCATATTTGTTTGACATCCAACAAGTTATAGATCTGACATCGGGAGCATCGCTCCCAAACCTACCACATTATCAGATGAACCTGTACGAGCATGCTGAGCTCAAGAGGCAGGTGGACGAGCTACTGAGAAAGTAGTTCATACGCCAGAGTTTGAGCCCCTACACGGTCTCTGCCCTTCTCACCCCGAGGAAGGGCGTGCACAGGTGTATGGGTATCGATATTAGAGCTATCAATAAAATAACTATTAATTATCGTTTCCTCATCCCTCGGTTGGACGACTTGCTTGATATGATGGCTAGTGCCTATATATTCTCAAAAATTGATCTTCACAGTGGGTGTCATCATATTAGGATTCGCGAGGGAGACGAATGGAAGACTACCTTTAAGACCAAAGATGGTCTCTATGAGTGGTTGGTCATGCCTTTTGGGCTGTCCAACGCCCTCAACACCTTCATATGTGAGAGTCTGAGCCCATGCACGGTCTTTGCCCTTCTCACCCCGAAGAATTGAGGGCACAGGCGTATCATGTATTTGTATCGATAGTAGAGCTATCAATAAAATTACTATTAAATATCGTTTTCCTATCCCCCGGTTGGACGATTTGCTTGATACGTTGGCTAGTGCCCAGATATTCTCAAAAACTGGTCTTCGCAGTGGGTGCCATCAGATTAGGATACGCGTAGGAGACGAATGGAAGAAAACTTTCAAGACCAAAGATGATCTCTATGAGTGGTTGGTCATGCCTTTTGGGCTGTCCAATGCCCTCAACACCTTCATGCGGGTCATGACCCAGATCCTGCGGCCCTACATATGCACATTCTTGGTCGTCTATTTCGATGGCATTTTTACTAACTACCACTCTCCCGTCAATCATTTGAGCCATCTGAGGCTCCTTTTTGAGATTCTCCGTAAGGAGAAGTTATATGTTAACATGAAGAAGTGCTCATTCAGGATTGATTTTGTGCTCTTTCTCGGGTTTATCGCATCAGCGCCCGGCGTGTCTGTCGACCCGGACAAGTTCCGTTCTATTTGTGAGTGACCTGTTCCTTCCATTATCACTGAGGCCCGTAGCTTTCATAGACTAACTACCTTCAATCAGAGGTTTGTCAGGAGCTTTAATACCATTATGGCCCCCTTCATGAGCTGCCTGCGGAAGGGATATTTCCAGTGGAACATAGCCTCCACTCAGGTTTTCGAAGAGATTAAGGAGAGACTGGCGATTGCCCTCGTTTTGAGATTGCCTGATTTTTGTAAGGTATTTGAGGTAGCCTGTAACGCATCTGGCGTTGGCATTGGCGAAGTACTGAGCTTGGAGGGTCACCCAGTTCTTACTTTAGTTAGAAGTTGAACGAGGCCTGACATAGGTACTCCAACTATGATAGAGAGTTTTACGCGGTAGTGTAGTCACTTTGATATTGGAGACACTATCTCCTCCCGCAGGAGTTCGTCCTATACTCAGACTATCAAGCTCTGCGATATCTTGACTCACAACATAAATTGGGGCATAGACATGCCAAATGGGTCGAATACATGCATGATTTCCACTACATTCTCAAACACCGCGCGAGTGTTGAGAATAAGCCTACTGACGCCCTTAGTTGTCATATCACCCTACTCCGCACATTTAGCGCTAGTATGACTAACTTTGATCGATTGCCTAGGGATTACTCCACTTGCACTGCCTTTGGTGAGATTTATTCTGAATTCATGAGGGACCCCCTGAGCCCACTGAGGGGTTCGATATCGTCGATGGATATTTGTATCGTGGCTCTCATCTCTGCATTCCCCGGACTTTCTTCCGGGACTTTTTGATTTGGGAAATGCGCCCGTGTGGCACTGCTGTTCACTTCTGCAGAGACAACGATTGTTTTGGTTGAAGATCGTTTTTATTGGCCCAACTTGAAGAAGGATGTGGCAAGGGTCGCGTGTCACCGCGACACCCACCATACTACGAAGGGTTCAAAATTGAACACTAGAATTTATACCCCTCTTCGGGTCCCACACTGGCCTTGGGTTAATATCAACATGGATTTCGTACTGAGCCTTCCTCGCACTTTGAGGAAGCATGCTTCCATTTTCATTGTGGTAGACCGGTTTTCGATGATGACCCATTTTATTTCCTGCCGTAGTACCGTAGATGCAGTTCAGGCGTCCCTCTTCATGAGAGAGATATCGGTTACACGGATTACCTAAGTCCATAATGTCCGATCATGCGTACGATTTTTGAGTTACTTTTTGGAAGACATTATGACATAAGACCAATGTTGTGGATATCTTCCGACATGCTATGTCGGCCGACATAAAGGTTTCATGGATAAAACGACACGTTATATCGACTGACTCATTTCAATTTATTTTATTTAGTGTCTATGGTCTAATAGACAATAAACCGAATTTGTCTCGTTGCTAGGTTGTTTTGTATCCTTCCTCTAACTTTTTTCCCTGCCCTCGTCCGTCATATACTTCAATTCTGCTTGGCCATCAAATTTTAGAATGAAGGTTCTTTATCTTCCATCGTAATCGACGACTTCATGACTTCCTCTTGCTTTCTTCTATGTGTTATATTGTTATTAATTGTATAATATAAAATGTTTATACTAGTTTAGTAAAATTAGAGTTCAATTAATGTTAAATTATTAATACATTAATATATCAACAACACTCAAGCCTTTATCCCACCATAGTGAGGTCAGCTATATGGATCCTTTGTCGCCATTGCGCCCTATCTTTAATCATAACCTCACTAATGCCTAAGTACATCATATCTTTCCTTATAGTTTCATTCCAAGTCTTTTTTGGTCTACCCCTCCCCCGTTTAACATGTCTAGTGACTAAACTCTCACAACGCCTAACATGTGCCTCTAATGGTCTCCTATGTACATGTCTGAACCATCTTAAACGAGCTCCTCACATCTTCTTTACAATTGGCGCACGACCTTTTGACTCTCCAATTAATTACACAATATGACTACATATAAATCAAAAAAATACATTAATACATATAAATCAAAAAAATGATTAGACACACACACACACATATATATATATAATTATGTATATAAATAATTATTTATTAAAACCAGACATATGAAATATCCCCGATATATCCCCCGATAAATTAAAACCGACGTGTCCCCGACATCCGACATCTGCAACCATGCATATGACATGTACAACCCTGAAGTTTTCCACGGCTTATCACCCGCATACTGATGACAAAACTGAGGTTGGAAATATGAGTTTGAGAAATTTGTTACAGTGTCTAGTTGGTGAGCATCCAGCGGTTTGGGATTTTGTGATGTCCGTAGCTGAGTTCGCGTACAATAGCTTCGTTAATAAGTCTACTGTCATGAGCCTATTTCATATACTGTTAGATTATGAGCCTATGAAGCCTATTGACCTCACCCCTGTTCCCTTAGAGTCATGTCTTAGTGAGTCAGCTGAATCCTTCATCCATCACATACATGAATTGCATGAATTGATCCGGAAGAAAATTGCTAGCAGTAATGACTTATATAAGACACAGACAGACGAGCACAAGCGTGTGCAACGTTTTCAAGTGGGCGAGCAGGTCATGATCAGAATTTGCATGAGGAGGCTCCCAAAAGGAGCCGCTAATAAGCTTCAACCTAAACAAATGAGTCTTTATAGGATTATACAGAAAATTGGAATAAACGCCTACGAGATCGATCTCTCTGTAGATATGAGTATTTATCACGTATTTAATACAAAAGATTTGACACATTACTTTGAGCTCGACACATTACTTTGAGCTTCTCGAGCATAGAGACCCCTAACTTGAACCACCTCCAACACCCTCCCACTTATAGCCTCACCCTTACCCTGACCATCTAGGACGAGCACCTACGGACTTGCCCACACCCCCTATGATTCAACAGGTTCCTCTGGATCCACCAACACGAGAGGTGAAAGTTGAGAGCATTTCTGACTGTGGCGCACGAGTGCACTAGCACCCAGACGACTTATCTTGTTGTTACATGGTGCACTGGAGTGGACGCCCCACCTTGACGACACTTGGATATCGACTGTGGAGCTTAATAGACTTGCCCTTAATCTTCGACGTCAGTTCGATCATCTCCATTCATCTGGATCCACCAACACGAGAGGTTGTGGAGGAATTAAATCATGGAGGCTTTGAAGAATCTCCTCAAAGTCTTAGTTTGTAATAATAACAATTGGAGATGTAATGTAAGTTTGAGATGTGATGTAATAGTTGTTAAAGGCACGCCTCAGGCGCGCCTAAGGCTCAAGGCTCACCAGGCTCAGAGGTTTTCGCCTTTGTACGTCTTTTTTGCGCCTTTGGAGCATAAAAGACACGTCTAAGTGCAATTTCTATTGTATTTTTTTTTTTCAAAATAAAGAAATAAATAATGAAAGAACTAAATATTTCTTTGCATGATTTAGTGTTTGTGAAACATAATCGAGCGTTGAAACTTAGATATGATGCAAGTAATCACATTGATTCTATTTTTTAAGAGATATAAATGATAGTATTGAATTATTAATGAGTAGAATTGATAAAAAATCTGATTAAGAAGATGAAGTATGTTTGATGCAGATTATTTAAACCGAATATAGTTGCGCCTTGCCTTCGTCAGGCGCGGGCCTGCGCCTTGAGCCTTGCGCCTAGGCTCCAAGACCCCTTTGCGCCTTGGTGCGCCTTGGTGCGCCTTACGCCTTTAATAACTGCTTGAGGCGGTTGTGCTCTTGATGGGGGTGCCTATCAACCATGCTAAGACAACATGCGTGCAGATGTGTCCTAAGGGCAATTTATGGTGTGGTGATAGGTGAAACTCAACCAAACTTAAGATGCGCATAAACACACCAAGATAGTTTCCGACACAAGGTTGCAAATAGTAAAATAAACTAATCAGCACTTGCATATCCACAATTAAGATTGGGGCTAGGAGAAAATTTGCAAATAATTTGCTTGCGCATGATGATAGTGCTATTTAATCAAGTGTGACAATCTAAGCCCTGCACGTTGTGAGATTTCAAGGGAACACAATCTCTAAACAAGTAAGACTAATAATATGAGTACAATCCATACAATGAAGAAAATACAAACTCTAGGCACACTCCCATGCACATATGAAGCCTGTAAGATTGAGACGTAGTATAGGATGCCCGGTGGTAGTATTCTCCGAGAAACATTGGCGTCGTTACGAGTGGAATGCAGGGAAAGAGACAGTGGACTAAGTATGTTAGGAGGTGGCTAGGATGGGGTTTGGAATGAGACGTGGGCTGCTGTTGAGCTGTATGGGCTGGAGGAGGTGCCTGCCGGCAGTGGGAAGAAACTTTTGGCAATGCAGGGCGGCAGTGTGGTGTTCTGGACTTACAGGAGGCTGTGGTGTGGAGATCAGGTGACTGGGGGAAGGTAACAACAGGCTGGAAACCACTTTTAGCACATTTGAAACAGTGATGAGGCTCGATTAAAGCAGGGATGGTGCTGGGTTGCATGAACAGAGGAAGTGTGTGGGGACTTTAGCAACTATTTTCTCATTCGTTAGTATTAAGACTATTTGTTAAATCATATAATACCCAAGCTTGTCTTCTACCTCTTTTGCAAAACTTTCCTATGGGTATTATAATGGTCAATAGTATTTAATATTGCTACTCTTCATAAACACATTTTCCCCTATTTATTTTCTTCTCTATTTTTTCCACTATCAAGTCTTCTAAGTGCAGTCTTTTTCTCAACGGCCCCAAAATTTCTACAATAGACTTTTGAATGGAAATACTTAACCCATATAAAGTTCTGACTCCACTAAAGATTTATAATTGCTTCTTCTAAGAAACCCACCTTGAAATTTTGATTATATTCACCTTTTTCACTAAGAAAGAATTAGTCAGTCTCTAATTGCAGTAGACATCGACCATGATTAGTCCCTGCAGAACTTGAATCGTGATTGCTTTGAAATTTTTTCACTTAGTGCTATTTAGATATTGTTGTACTTCAAATATTCCTTCGAAGTAGAAATATAGTCAGGAACCATTTCCTAAACCCCAAGGGTGAGCGACTGATTTGCTTTTTTTTTTTTCTTTCAGAAAAATCACTTGTTGAGCGTGCACATAGCCTTCAATCCGAGCTAGAGAATGCTGCTGCTGATATTTCTGGATTGTTTTCTAAAATTGGTTAGTTCTAACCATTTATGCCTCTCTTTGGCACACCTCATCTTATTATTGGTTGCTCATTCAGAATCACAACTGAGGCACCATTTGTGCTAATGGCTTCACCTTTCCTAATTCTCAGAGCGCAAAGACAAGATAGAAGAGGGGAACAGAATTATTGTGCAGCGTTTTCAGTCTCAGTTGACTCAGCAGTTGGATCTCTTACATAAAACTGTCTCTTCGTCTGTGACAGAACAGGAGAGTCAACTGAAAGAAATGGAAGAAGACATGCAATCTTTTGTGTCTGCCAAGATAACGGTACATTTAGACATGATGAATCATATGCAACTTACTGCATGTGGTAAATTATTATTCTATGTTTTTTTTCTTTTTCACTGACAAAAATACTCCCAGGCTACTGGTCAACTTGGAGGACTGGTTGAAAATTTGAAAACCATGTATGGATCCGGCATCAAAGTATTGGATGATTTGGCTGGAGAACTAGATGAAAATACTCAATCAACTTTTAGAAATTTGAAATCACAAGTGCTAACACATTCCTCTGCTCTTGAGGATGTGAGTATTATTTTTTTCTGATTGCACATTTCAAAGCCACACAGTGGCTACCAAGGATTTAATTGCATTCCTTTTTTACAGTGCTTTAAAGGTTTTGCTTCAGAGGCTGATAATTTACTTGGTGAACTTCAAAGCACCCTTTTTAACCAAGAGGGAAAGTTAAATGCATTCGCACAGAAGCAACGCGAGGTTGGTGGCTATTAAAAATAATATTTTTAATCTATTTAAATGATTGCCACTTTCAATTTTGCGTCCACATTAAATCAGGGACATCTAAGAACTGTGGAGGCGACACACTCTATTTCAAATAAAACCATGGATTTTTTTGACACTCTAGACGTTCATATATCAAAATTAACCAACATTTTGGAAGAAACACAGACTTCACAATACCAGCAACTCAGCGAGCTGGAAAAAAAGTTTGAGGTGATCTTTTTTCCCACAGTTCTCGATTATTAGGCACTTCTGATGGCTATTAAATGGTTTCAGCTATAGTTACTCTTACTTCATGCTATCATGCAGGAATGTGCTGCCAATGAAGAAAAACAGTTGCTAGCCAAGGTGGCAGAGATGCTGGCAACTTCAAGTGCTAGGAAAATAAATTTGGTAAATAAAATGTTATATATTAGCATAGAATACTTTCTTAGTTCTTTCTTTTGTGCTTACATTTGTAAGACCTTTGAAATCTTTGGCTTTCTTTGTTAATACTTTTAGCTGCTTTTACTTTCAAATACTTGACGCATTCCAATTTTTGTTTGTGAGGGAAACATGTGATACTTGTTAGAATTCGAATGCTCCTATGGTTATTATAGAGGCGATAACGAGAACAAAACTTGCATAAAGTAAATAACACGAATTTTGCGTGGAGCTGAATTTTCTACGTCCATGGTGCACTAGGGATGCCCCTTAAAAATCTGGTGGGCTTGGACCAAAGTTGGATTTAACATATTACTGAAGTTTATTACCTGATGATGAGGCTCTTGGTCAGATTGAGCCTATCAGTTTTTGTCTCTGTCCAATTTGAAGGTCTTATTGTAATAGTTGATTGAAGTCTTTTAGCATCTTTATCTTTCTTATGTGAAAGCCCAGAAAAATAAGGCCCAAATCTGCACTTATAAAGCCCAAGTTAGAAGTCCAGAATATTCTCTAATATTCTCCTCTATTCTGTATTTAAGTATTGTATCCAGAATGTTCCTGTGTACAAGTATAAAAGGCATGTAATACAATCATTTTGTGTAATGAAAATTAAAGAGTAAAACCATAATACCTTCCTTTCCCGTTGAGTGTCGTGCGTGTGTGTGATTTTCCTCTAACAGTGGTATCAGAGCTTTGTTAGGGAATCATCAAATTCAGTTTCGTGGATCCACATTCTCAAACCCATGGCTTCATCATCTACCACTATGCCCATTTTCTCTCATCCTTCCATCCCCATGTTCAATGGAGAATACTATGAGCAATGGAGTGACAAAATGGAAACTCTATTGATCTCACAAGACTTGTGGGATATTGTAAACGACGGCATTTCCACCACGGGAAAAGGAACTGATGGTGCAGCACCAAAACCCAAGAAAGACGACAAGATGAAGGATGCTCTTGCACTGCATTTGATACAGCAAGGAGTATCAACTGCCATCTACCCAAGGATCATGGGGTCCAAATTCTCCAAGGAAGCTTGGGAACGGCTCAAGAATGAGTATAAAGGAAACAAAAAGGTAATTAAAATCAAACTTCAGACTTTACGACGATAGTGATGATATTAAGATGCTAGATGGAGAGAAATCTCAAGAGTACTTTGCTAAGTTAACTAGCTTGGCAAACCAAATAAAAGCTCTGGGAGGAGATTTAGAAGAAACCCAGATAGTGGAAAAAGTACTCAGATCTCTCCCCAAGTCCTATAATCATGTGGTTTCAGCAATCATGGAAGCCCACGATATAGAGCTGATGTCGGTCACAGAATTATTGGGGTCAATTCAGTCACATGAAGATCTTTTCCTCAATGATAACACATCCTTGGAAAAAGTCTTCCAGACTAAAATGAACCTCAAAAATAAGATGGGAAAGAAGTCATTCTCAAGTAAGAACTCCAAAAATCAAAGACAAGAAAAAACAGAGGACAAAGCAAATAGCAAACAAAAGGAAACAACTTTCCCATCGGCTACCTCCTGTACTATATGTAAAAAACAAAATCACCAAACGAAGGATTGCTATTTCAGATGCAAATCCTGCAATGTCCAGAACCATTCTGAGAAGAACTGTTGGTTCAAGCAAAAACAAGAGGCTAAATTCACAGGAGCTGCCGGGAGTGACCAATTTCTGT
The DNA here is from genome assembly GCA_033032865.1 of Dactylorhiza incarnata. Lineage (NCBI taxonomy): Eukaryota > Viridiplantae > Streptophyta > Magnoliopsida > Asparagales > Orchidaceae > Dactylorhiza > Dactylorhiza incarnata. Next base: position 5,487,093 of record JAWHQI010000043.1, read on the forward strand.
TCACCTGTAAAGGGCCAGAAAGCAAAGACCCCTCTTATCTTTGGTTCATCGACAGTGGCTGCTCAAGTCACATGGTGAATGATCGAGATTATTTCATCACACTGGATGAGACCTGCAAATCAGATGTCATGATAGGAGATGGGAAGAAGATAAGAATAGAAGGCAAAGGAACTGCTGCAGTTATCACAACAGATGGAGCTCAGAAATTAATTGAAGAGGTACACTTTGTCCCATCCCTCTCACAAAATCTATTAAGTGTTGGGCAGCTTATGAGAAGAGGGCACACAGTAGTATTCAACCACAACACCTGCTCAATTTACCAAACTGGAACCAATTCACTCATTGGGACAACAACATTAAACTCCAGCAACATTTTCTCCCTGGATCTGAAGCCTTACAAGTCCACTGCACTTGTCTCCACCCAAGACAACAGGTCAGTCCAAATCTGGCATTATAGATTAGGACACATGAACCTGCCCTCTCTCCACCACATGCACCAACATCAACTTGTAGAAGGACTGCCAAGTCTATCTACAACTCAATTAAAATGTGATACCTGTGCCCGGAGCAAATCACACCGGCTGCCCTTCCCACAAACAACACAAAGAAGGGCTGCACAGTCCCTGGAACTTCTCCATATTGACCTCTGGGGGCCTGCTCGAGTGCCATCTCTAGGAGGCAAAAGATACTACATGTTAATTGTTGATGATTTCAGCCGTTACATGTGGATCATGCACCTAGAATAAAAATCAGAAAGCCTCCAGCACTTCATCACTTTCAAAACACAAATTGAAAACCAATTAGAAAGGCACATTAAAGCCCTAAGAAGTGATAGAGGGGGAGAGTTCCTCTCCAAAGAATTCAACTCATTCTGCCAGGCAGCAGGAATCCACAGGGAGCTCACTGCCCCCGCCTCACCTCAGCAGAATGGTGTTGTTGAGAGAAGGAATCGAACCATTGTAGAAATGGTGAGGGCAATGCTAATCCAGAAATCTCTACCTAAATCATTTTGGGGAGAAGCCACTACCACAGCCATATATGTTCTTAACAGAACTCCCACTAAAGCACTTGTCAAATTAACCCCATATGAAGCTTTGTTCAACCAGAAGCCCTCCATCTCTCACTTGAGAGTATTTGGATGCATAGCCTATGCACATAAAACCACTGAAAGAAAAGACAAGCTAGAAGAAACTAGCACAAAGTGCATTTTTCTGGGCTACAGTGATCAAACAAAAGGATATAGACTTCTTGAGCCCAGAAATAATAAACTCATCATATCACGAGATGTGATCTTTCATGAAGAAGAAGCTTGGAATTGTGGTTCAGAACATGTCTCACCTCATTCTCCTGTGTCACCGGTTGAGCTGAGCACTTCACCAACACTTAGAACTCCTCCAAGCCCCGTCCAGGATAACACAGGAGGAGGGGAATCTGAACTATTAGATTCAGACCATGAATCATCATCACCACAACGATTCAGATCATTACAGGAAATATACCTGAATGACGAATTTGCACTCATAGCATCAAGTGTACCTGCATCATTTGAAGAAGCATCACAAATTAAAGAATGGAGGGATGCTATGACTGAAGAAATTGCAGCCATCACAAGAAATAAAACCTGGATCCTTGTCCCCAGACCCAAAGACAGAGCCATAATAGGACTCAAATGGGTCTTTAAGCTAAAACAAGATGAAGAAGGCAAAATCATAAAATAAAAAGCTCGGCTAGTGGCAAAGGGGTACACCCAAAGACCTGGCCAAGATTACAACGAAACGTTTGCCCCCGTTGCAAGGCTAACCACAATTCGATTAATCCTTGCTATAGCAGCACAGTACAACTGGCCGGTGTACCAACTTGATGTAAAATCTGCATTTCTTAATGGGGAGCTCATGGAAGAAGTCTATGTAATACAACCTCAAGGATTTGAGGTAGAAGGAGAAAAAGAGAAAGTCTACCGGCTTCTTAAGGCTCTTTATGGCCTAAAACAGGCCCCAAGGGCATGTAATCAGAATATTGACACGTTTATGTTGCAAGAAGGATTCATCCGAAGCCCCGTTGAGCCAACTCTCTACATCAAGAATGAAGAAGAGGGGAATATCATCATAAGTCTATACGTAGATGATCTGATTATAACAGGATCAAACAAAGCCAAAATAGAAGAGTTCAAGGAGAAATTAAAGACGAAGTATGAAATGATTGATCTTGGATCCCTGAAATTCTTTCTGGGACTCCAGATCAAGCAGTCCAAAGGCAACATCTTCATCTCCCAGGAACATTACACCAAGATGCTACTGAAGAAATTTGACATGGAGAATTGCAACCCGGCAATAACACTTATGTCAACCACCGACAAGTTCACTGCCAGAATAGAAGAAGAAGAAGAGGCAGATAAAGAGAAGTATAGAAGCCTTGTTGGAAGCCTAATTTATCTCACTAATTCGAGACCAGACATTGAGAACTCGGTGAATATATTGGCACGTTTCATTAGCAATCCCTCAAGCCATCATCTCGCTGCAGCAAAGCGCATCCTCCGCTATCTACAAGGCACAAAAGACTATGGAATTCTTTATAAAAATGCTCAAATTTCACTCTTCAGGGCTTCACTGACTCAGATTGGGCAGGGGACATCGACGATAGAAAAAGCACCGGAGGATACATCTTTTTTGCAGGATCAGGTCCAATTTCATGGAGCTCTCGCAAACAGCGGTCAGTCGCATTATCAACCACCGAAGCTGAGTATATGACCCTCAACAATGCTGCGTGCGAAGCCATCTGGCTTCTTCGACTAAAGAACGAGATAGAAGGAGAAGGGGAAAGAAAAAGAGAAGGGGTAAAGCTTCACTGTGACAACAACTCCGCAATAGCTCTCTCAAAGAACCCAGTATACCATAGCCGGAGCAAACACATAGACATAAAACACCATTTCATAAGAGAACTCTTGGAGAAGAAGATGGTCGAAGTCGATTTCTGCCCGACAAAGCGCCAACTCGCTGACCTAATGACAATGCCACTGCCGCGGGAGAGATTCGTCGAGCTGAGAACAAAGATAAAAGTGGCCAACAACGCAGATTTAGAAGTGACCTAATGGTTCGTCAAGCTCTGACTCGTCGAGCTCAGATCTGATACGTCGAGCTCAGCCCAGAATCGTCGATCTCAAATAAAGAGGTTAACAGCGCAGATTTAGAGGGAGTGTGAAAGCCCAGAAAAATAAGGCCCAAATCTGCACTTATAAAGCCCAAGTTAGAAGTCCAGAATATTCTCTAATATTCTCCTCTATTCTGTATTTAAGTATTGTATCCAGAATGTTCCTGTGTACAAGTATAAAAGGCATGTAATACAATCATTTTGTGTAATGAAAATTAAAGAGTAAAACCATAATACCTTCCTTTCCTGTTGAGTGTCATGCGTGTGTGTGATTTTCCTCTAACATCTTATTCCTTCAACAGCTTGCAATTATGTTCGTTGACTAGTATTGTTTAAGTCAGTACTTTTGACTGGTTGCATAATCTGGAGCTTTTGGTTTAATTTAATGTAGGTCCAAACAGCCGTCGACACTCTTAGAGCAAGCGCAGCTGATAGAACAGGCAATCTGCAGAAGGAAATGTCTAATGCACAAGATTTCACCTCATCGGTCAAAGAAAAATGGCTGGCTTACATGGAGGAAACTGAAAAGAATTATCATCAGGATACTACAACAGTGGAAAATGGAAGATGCTCCCTGGAAGGAGGTCTCAAAGATTGGTATGCCATTTCCATAAGACAACATCATATAGTGCATGAAAATAATTCCTAATCACAAACTCAATTTGAACTTCTACTAAAAAATCAGCTCGGAAAAGGCGAAAATGGGTTCGACCCAGTGGAAAGATGCTCAGGATTCTCTGCTAAGCTTGTGGAAAGGAAATGTTGCATCAGTGGAGTCAATTGTTTGGTAAGATTATGCTATTTCACCAGGCTCATATTTTTGTCAGCTAGAAAACAATCCTATAGAAATAGGCCAACCACATTGTATTCTTTACACAGCCTTATTTTCAACTATTGCTATTGGTTTATATCCAATAGTTTCACATGCTTTAACATATATTAGTGCTATTAAGATTGTATTAGTGCTATTTATCAAATAGTGTTCGATTTAATTCTATTATATTTAAACAGATATAGTACTTAGGCATTCGTGAGGGATCCATATAGCCGACCCCGCTATGGTGCGATAAAGGCTTGAGTGTTGTTGTAGTAGTATTTAATCAGATCTAGTTGGATGTTATTTGTGATTGCATGCGATCTCAAAGATGTCAGTTGGTTCTCTATATGTCGCCAAATTTGGCCAATGTTAACATAAATATGCATTTCAAAAGACGGTACCCGAAGATGAGGACAAATTAAGCAACTGGCGTCATTAAATAACATGATATTGTAACTCAAATAACCCTGAGCCTAATAGATGGCATAGCATTTGTTATTTTCCATATTCTATATCCCTTTTGATTTGAGTGATGCTTACTGTTGATTCCCGCATATAGGAATGGAATGGAAGCCAATCAGTTACTGCGGGCTAAGTTGTCTTCTGCTTCCGCAACTGCACTTGGGGATGTTGAGATCGCAAACAACGGCCTCCATTCCTCTATAAACTGTGAGCTCGCATCATTTCCTTGCTTTCTTTGTTCAATTGAGGGGTTTCTCGTGATTGTTGCATTAAACCTATATGTTTCCCTGCAAATGAATATTCTTTCATGCATTTCTTGTGTCACCAGGTTCCTTGAAACTTGACCACGACGCCTGCGCAAATATAGATTCCATCACCATGCCGTGCCGTGGGGACCTAAGGGGCTTAAGGAGCGGACACTATCACAAAATTGTCGAGATTACAAATAGTGCTGGGAAATGCTTGGAGCAGGAGTATGTGGTAAGTATACATGATCATGTGATGAACTGCCCCCAGTATGTCTTCCACAGTCAATCAATGTTGCTCTTACGTGCATGAACCCCAATCACTTTGCCAGGTGGACGAACCTTCTTGTTCGACGCCCAAAAAGCGATCGATCAATTTACCCAGCATGTCATCCATTGATGAGCTGAGAACACCTCCCTTTGAAGAGCTGCTCAAAGGATTCTGGGAATCTAAAACTGCAGCTAAGCAAGCAAACGGCGACATTAAACATCTGTCTGCAGCATTTGAGTCTCATTCACAGGCCCTGAGAGACTCCCGAGTTCCCCTAACAACAATAAACTGAGGGCTGGTGAAATCATTGATGCATTTGCAATATGTACAGGTTAGCGGGCACTGTTTATTTATTTATTTATTTATTCACTTTTAGCCAAGCCGGTCGAACAATATTTACTGCGGGATGGTTAAATTAGTCACAGGATATGAAATATGTAATATTCTTTTCGTTCCGGTTGTAGTTTTATCATGTTATATTGTGAAAGAAGCACGAAGAGATGTTGTTTCTTGTAACCATATGTGATATAGGGTAGACTACGTAAGTGCGCGACTAAAATGCAATCCTAACTCCTGAGTGAAGTCCGTGGAGGTAATTTTGTTATCCTTGAATACTATATGTACATATGCAAGACCCGGCGGAGAAATCAAACAAAAAAATAAATAATTAAATCACCCGTATATATTTTATGCAAAACAAAATAATTCTTGATGGGTTGTCATACATTATAGAAATCTGGGCTGCGGTTAGACAAAAACCCCACTCCCCCACTAAGATAGTGGAGGCATGGGCAAAAGAGGGGAGCAAACCGCTCATAACCGCAACCGCCAACAGCCAACCGCAACCGCGCACGGCCACGCGACGCCACGCCCGGCCGCGCGGCACCACGCCCGTGCGGCACCACGCACGGGCGCGCGGCACCACGCGCCCGCGCAGCACCGCACGCCCATGCGGCACCGCGCACGGGCGAGCGGCACCGCCCGACCGCGCGGCACCACGCGCAGCCGCGCGGCACCGCGCGGCCGCACGGCACCGCGCGGCGGCCACGCGCCGGCCATGCGGCACCGCGCGCGGCCGCGCGGCACCGCACGACCGCACGGCACCGCGCACGGCCGCGCGGCACCGTGCAAGGCCGCGCGGCACCACCCGGCCGCGCGGCACTGCCGCACCGCGTGCCCGGCACCGCGCGCCTAACGCCGCGGCACCGCGCGCCCGGCACCGCGCGGTACCGCGCGACACCGCGCGCACGGCACCGCGCGCCCGGCACCGCGCGCCCGGCACCGCGCGCCCGGCACCGCGCGACACCGCGCGCACGGCACCGCGCGGTATCGCGCTGGCGACATCGCGCGCCAGCGCGCGATATCGCCCGGCACCGCACGCGGCTGTGCGGTGGGCGCGGTGCCGGTCGGCCTCCCTCGCCGCCGGGCACATTCTCCGGCCCCTCTCGCCTCGTCCCCAGTCGGCCTCCCTTGACCAACGGGCGCACTCGCCCGACCTCTCCCGCCTCATTCGGCGGAGAAAACGAGGACGATCAAGGCAAATCTCGCTAAACCTGTAACCGCCCATCATGGGGTGCAAATAGTGAAACTCCACATCATGGGGTGCAAATAGTGAAACTCCACATCATGGGGTGCAAATAGTGAAACTCCCCATCATGGGGTGCAAATAGTGAAACTCCCCATCATGGGGTGCAAATAGTGGAACTCCACATCATGGGGTGCAAATAGTGAAAATCCTCCAACATGGGGGTATAAATGGTAAAAACCTTCAATACGGTCTGCGTCTAGCAAATCGTGTGGTTATGGTGTGCGCGTAATCGTATCCGTCATATGAATACATATCATCACCAAACTATACAAATTGGTGTGCGCATTGCCATATTCCTGATGAGTGGGCATCCGGTCTGTGTCTAGCAAATAATATGGTTATGGTGTGCGCGTAACCATATCCATCATATGAATACATATCATCACCAAACTATACAAATTGGTGTGCGCATAGCCATATTCATGATGAGTGGACATCCAATCTGCGTCTAGCAAATAATATGGTTATGGTGTGCGCGTAACCATATCCGTCATATGAATACATATCATCCTAAAAACTATACAAACTAGTGTGCGTATAGCCATATTCATGATAAATGTGCATATAACACATAAATTGGTTATGGTGTGCGGATAGCCGTCCTAACCACCATAACCACCCTCAAAAGCTATAAAAGGAACCCCAGGGCTTCATTTCAAAGGACTTGGAATTTTCTACACGGGAGAGAGCTCTCTGGAATTCCCTTGAAGATCTTCATCAGCATTCGAAGATCTCCTTCGGAACTCGAAGACCTCCTTCAGCGCTCGAAGATCTCCTTCGGAACCCGAAGATCTCTTTCGGAACCCGAAGATCTCCTTCAACGTTCGAAGACCTTTATCAGCACTCGAAGACCTCCTTCAACCTTCGAAGAACTCCTTCGTCGCTTGAAGACCGCCATCGTCGCTTGAAGATCTTCTGCGGACTCTGAAGACTTCCCGGCCAAGAAAAGTACTTAGTTTTTCTGAGAGGTGGCCTGTCACCCTCAGAGACATTCATTCAACTACAATTGTAACGGGAGCGGCCTGTCGCTCCCGATTCTCGCACCATTACTTGTAACGCTCTGCCACATAGTGAAATTTGGTCGGCGCTGATCCGACCACGTGGTTTTTCACCCTTTCCGGGTTTTCCACGGTAAAAACGTCTTCTTGCCACCTGTTCGTTCTCTCTGTGACTGCTTGCGCGCTCGGTTCACTCTCGGGCTAAGACGGTTCGATTCGCCCGGTCTGAAAGAACGTTGAGAGACCCGCAATAGTTTGGCGCCGTCTGTGGGAAGGTGTTCCCCAAAACTCTGCGAAGGATATTCGAAGACAGTATTCGCTTCATAGCGATACTCGTGACTAACAATGATGGCAAGAAGAAGCGCTCGAACCACTGATGGTTCCATCCCTGAAGGACGCGTCGATCCCGCTCCCTCTCATTCACTCATCAACGCAGTTCCCGCCGAAGAAATCCCATTAGCACCCGTTGCTGCACTGGAAGGGCGCATGCGCCAGATGGAGGAATAGCAAGCTGAAATGCTGGCTCTCCTCAGAAACCTCGGAGCCCCGCAAGCTCCCGTTCCACCTACTGCACCAATCATCCAACCCCCCTTAATCCCAAACCAGGCTCCATTGGGGGAAGCTGCTCAAGAGGAAGAAACGTACGAAGAAGAATACTCAGATGCTGCCAGCTCCGCGCATCCGGTCCGCCCCGCCAGGGGAGCTAAAGGAGAACCCTTTCATCATCAGCAAGGAGGGGCAGGAGTCGAACAAGCCATAGGAAGGCCCACTCGCGAGGAGATCCGCGATGTAATAGCTGAAGAGTACGGCCAGGCCGGACGTCGGGGTATCTTCGCCCGTCGCCCCCTACGTCGCGGCTCCCCGCTCATACAACAAATCTTGGACCATCCAATTCCGCACGGTTTCAAACTTCCCAACATCGAGACATTTGATGGGATGGATGATCCGCTGGAGCACATCAACCATTTTACCACCATTATGCGGATCTACAACGCCGCTGATCAGCTCCTCTGCCAAGTGTTTCCGACAACACTCAGGGGGCAGACACGCACTTGGTTTCATTCCCTGCGGGATGGATCCGTCAACAACTTCACCGAGCTCGCACAGCAGTTTACGGACCAGTTCGTCGCTAACCGAACAATCGTTCGAGATCCCTCACATCTTTCAGGGATTCGCCAGAACGAAGGAGAGACCCTCAAAGACTTTTTCCGTCGCTTCACGGCCGAGGCGCAACAAATCCCAGGGGTTGATCCCGAGCTTCTGCGCGGCGTTTTCCTGGGGGGACTCCGCCCAAGCGGATTTTACTCCGCTCTGATGAGGGAGACAGTACCAAGCTATCCAGATCTGGTGCACCGAGTGGAGGCACAGATAGCGGCGGACGAAGCGATCGAAGCTCACCGCCAACAATTTGAAGGAGTGGTAAAGAGGAAGAGAGAAGAGCCAGTCCCGAAGCAGCAAGAGGAGCGCCAAGGAAACTTACGTCAGCAAGACCGTCCTGAGAACATGCCCCCCAGAACCTACCAGGAGTACGCACCGCTCAATACCTCCCGCACAAACGTACTCTACGCAATACAGGATAACCCGACACTACAAAGGCCAAGAGAACTTCCCCAGGGCAGGGGAAATCAGTCAAAGTACTGCGAGTTCCACCGAGGTGCAAGACACACCACCGAGGAATGCATCAAACTCAAAGACGAGATAGAGCGTCTCATTCGACAAGGTATCCTCGGAAGGTTCTTACAGGACCAGACGCAAAATCATCCCGCAAACAGAGAACAGCTGCCTGCTCGACAAGGCGCGCAGGGCGACAGACAAGTAGTAGGGGTGGTGGAAACCATCTCAAGTGTCCCGTTCCCCACCGTCAATTCCATTGCCCTGCCGGCAGAGACGATCAGCTTCGGGGATGAAGATTTAAAGGGACTGCTCATCCCGCACCAGGATCCATTGGTCATCAGCGCAGAGATCGGCAACCCCAGCTTCCGCGTCAAACGGATATTGGTAGACAACGACAGCTCCGTCAACGTCATGTTCATGACCGCTCTCCTCAACATGAAGATCCTACCGGAAAGTCTCCAACCAGCTTCTGGACCAATCTATGGCTTCAACGACAGTCCTGTCCCGGTTAAAGGAACCATCACTCTCCCTGTTACCCTAGGAGATTTCCCTAGGAGGTCTACCCGCGACATGCAGTTCGTGGTAATCGAGACAGAATCGCCTTACAACGCGATTTTCGGTCGACCGTTGCAGGTCCTATTTGGAGCTATCCCGTCCATCCCACAGCTCGCAATGAAGTTTGTCACCCCAGGGGGAATTGGAGTTGTTCGTGGAAACCAGGAAGCAGCACGCGCGTGCTATCTGCAACAAATGGAGCCTGGACAAGGAGCCGCCCTGTGCGCCACCACATCCAGAACCTGAAGCCCCAAAAGGAGCTAGGAATTAGGCAGAAATGTCTTACTATATTCCAAACTCGTCAAATTGTCTTTAAGAACTCTTGTTTGTAATAGTTATTCTAGACAAGTCGTAAGTCTGCGCTTACGCAAGAACTATTGTGTGTTAAATTTCGAAATGCTTTCTCTGCTTCAAGTCCTGCTATTCAAACACAGTTAAGATCAACTGCAAGCAGCGCCAATTGTTGTAATATCAAGACATTCCCCAGGTCGGATAAGCGAACCTCCCACTACCCGGCTCGAATCGCTCGCCATTCGCCCACGTAGTAGGTTCCGACACCACCTGGGTCTCGTCCTCTAAAACACGTCGCCAGGGCCTGCCCCCCTCGCGCTCGCAAACGTTTTGAAGCATCTGCCCTTCACCGCTTCTATCAACGACATCCCCCAGGCCGGTTAAGCGAACCTCCCACTACCCGGCTCGAATCGCTCGCCATTCGCCCACGTAGTAGGTTCCGACACCACCTGGGTCTCGTCCTCTAAAACGCGTCGCCAGGGCCTGCCCCCCTCGCGCTCGCAAACGTTTTGAAGCATCTGCCCTTCACCGCTTCTATCAACGACATCCCCCAGGCCGGTTAAGCGAACCTCCCACTACCTGGCTCGAATCGCTCGCCATTCGCCCACGTAGTAGGTTCCGACACCACCTGGGTCTCGTCCTCTAAAACGCGTCGCCAGGGCCTGCCCCCTCGCGCTCGCAAACGGTTCGAAGCGTCTGCCCTTCACCGCTTCTATCAACGACACCCCCCAGGCCGGTTAAGCAAACCTCCCACTACCCGGCTCGAATCGCTCGCCATTCGCCCACATAGTAGGTTCCGACACTACCTGGGTCTCGTCCTCTAAAACGCGTCACCAGGGCCTGCCCCCCTCGCGCTCGCAAACGGTTCGAAGCGTCTGCACTTCACCGCTTCTATCAACGACACTCCCCAGGCCAGTTAAGCAAACCTCCCACTACCCGGCTCGAATCGCTCGTCATTCGCCCACGTAGTAGGTTCCGACACCACCTGGGTCTCGTCCTCTAAAACGCGTCGCCAGGGCCTGCCCCCCTCACGCTCGCAAACGGTTCGAAGCGTCTGCCCTTCACCGCTTCTATCAACGACATCCCCCAGGCCGGTTAAGCGAACCTCCCACTACCCGGCTCGAATCGCTCGTCATTCGCCCACGTAGTAGGTTCCGACACCACCCGGGTCTCGTCCTCTAAAACGCGTCGCCAGGGCCTGCCCCTCTCGCGCTCGCAAACGGTTTGAAGCGTCTGCCCTTCACCGATACTATCAACGACATCCCCAGGTCAGTTATGAGAACCTCCCACTACCCGGCTCGAATTGCTCGTCATTCCCCCACGTAGTAGGTTCCGACACCACCTGGGTCTCGTCCTCTAAACGCCAACCTCATAAGAGAAGAACATAGTTTGTCGAGCAAAACATTGGTTCAAACACCGCAAAAACTCCACTACTATAAGAGCTGAAAACAAGAACAGTTGTACAAACGACGCAACCCGCCAACAGCCTTCAGCTCTGCAGCCCGCTCCGGCGAAGAAAGGCGCTCCACCTCCGTCTTCAAAGACACCAACTCGGCTCCAAGACGAGTTACTGTAGCTCGCAAATCCTCCAACAAATGAGCCGAACCCCTCACAAAGGCCTTCTCCGTACGAACTTCAGCACGAGACTTCTCCAGCTCCACCGCAACGCCCACATCACACCAAAAGATTGCAAAATCCTCGCACTTCCTCGAGCAACAATAAAGAACTCCGAGGATTTGGGGGGCAATTGATGGGTTGTCATACATTATAGAAATCTGGGCTGCGGTTAGACAAAAACCCCACTCCCCCACTAAGATAGTGGAGGCATGGGCAAAAGAGGGGAGCAAACCGCTCATAACCGCAACCGCAACCGCCAACAGCCAACCGCAACCGCGCACGGCCACGCGACGCCGCGCCCGGCCGCGCGGCACCACGGGCGCGCGGCACCACGCACGGGCGCGCGGCACCACGCACGGGCGCGCGGCACCACGCACGGGCGCGCGGCACCACGCGCCCGCGCAACACCGCACGCCCATGCGGCACCGCGCACGGGCGAGCGGCACCGCCCGGCCGCGCGGCACCACGCGCAGCCGCGCGGCACCGCGCGGCCGCACGGCACCGCGCGGCGGCCACGCGGCGGCCACGCGGCACCGCGCGCGGCCGCGCGGCAGGCACCGCGCAAGGCCGCGCGGCACCACCCGGCCGCGCGGCACTGCCGCACCGCGTGCCCGGCACCGCGCGGTACCGCGCGCCTAACGCTGCGGCACCGCGCGCCCGGCACCGCGCGCCCGACACCGCGCGCCCGCACCGCGCGCCCGACACCGCGCGCCCGCACCGCGCGCCTAGCGCCGCGCGACACCGCGCGCCTAGCGCCGCGCGACACCGCGCGGTATCGCGCTGGCGACATCGCGCGCCAGCGCGCGATATTGCTTGGCACCGCACGCGGCCGTGCGGTGGGCGCGGTGCCGGTCGGCCTCCCTCGCCGCCGGGCGTATTCTCCGGCCCCTCTCGCCTCGTCCCCAGTCGGCCTCCCTTGACCAACGGGCGCGCTCGCCCGACCTCTCCCGCCTCATTCGACGGAGAAAACGAGGACGATCAAGGCAAATCTCGCTAAACCTGTAACCGCCCATCATGGGGTGCAAATAGTGAAACTCCACATCATGGGGTGCAAATAGTGAAACTCCACATCATGGGGTGCAAATAGTGAAACTCCCCATCATGGGGTGCAAATAGTGAAACTCCCCATCATGGGGTGCAAATAGTGGAACTCCACATCATGGGGTGCAAATAGTGAAAATCCTCCAACATGGGGGTATAAATGGTAAAAACCTTCAATACGGTCTGCGTCTAGCAAATCGTGTGGTTATGGTGTGCGCGTAACCGTATCCGTCATATGAATACATATCATCACCAAACTATACAAATTGGTGTGCCCATAGCCATATTCATGATGAGTGGGCATCCGGTCTGCGTCTATCAAATAATATGGTTATGGTGTGCGCGTAACCATATCCATCATATGAATACATATCATCACCAAACTATACAAATTGGTGTGCGCATAGCCATATTCATGATGAGTGGACATCCGGTCTGCGTCTAGCAAATAATATGGTTATGGTGTGCGCGTAACCATATCCGTCATATGAATACATATCATCCTAAAAACTATACAAACTAGTGTGCGTAAAGCCATATTCATGATAAATGTGCATATAGCACATAAATTGGTTATGGTGTGCGGATAGCCGTCCTAACCACCATAACCACCCTCAAAAGCTATAAAAGGAACCCCAGGGCTTCATTTCAAAGGACTTAGAATTTTCTACACGGGAGAGAGCTCTCTGGAATTCCCTTGAAGATTTTCATCAGCATTCGAAGATCTCCTTCAGAACTCGAAGACCTCCTTCAGCGCTCGAAGATCTCCTTCGGAATCCGAAGATCTCTTTCGGAACCCGAAGATCTCCTTCAACGTTCGAAGACCTTCATCAGCACTCGAAGACCTCCTTCAACCTTCGAAGAACTCCTTCGTCGCTTGAAGACCGCAATCGTCGCTTGAAGATCTTCTGCGGACTCTGAAGACTTCCCGGTCAAGAAAAGTACTTAGTTTTTCTGAGAGGTGGCCTGTCACCCTCAGAGACATTCATTCAACTACAATTGTAACGGGAGCGGCCCGTCGCTCCCGATTCTCGCACCATTACTTGTAACGCTCCGCCACATAGTGAAATTTGGTCGGCGCTGATCCGACCACGTGGTTTTTCACCCTTTCCGGGTTTTCCACGGTAAAAACGTCTTCTTGCCACCTGTTCGTTCTCTCTGTGACTGCTTGCGCGCTCGGTTCGCTCTCGGGCTAAGACGGTTCGATTCGCCCGGTCTGAAAGAACGTTGAGCGACCCGCAACAATTCTTTAGGCAAATGAGTTTAGTCTTTCCTCCGCGTGGATGACTAAAGCAAGAGCGCACGTCGAATTGTTCGTGCAAATCACAAAATAATCTAGAACAAAATTTCAAAATGCTATAGATTCCGAAGAGCATAAGTTCATATCACAATATTTCAATATTGAAAAACAAAGTTTCATACAGCAATAAGCCACTCACAGAATAAGGGGGTAGTCGCAGGCGTGGTAGATCCGGTGCCGGCAGAATGTTGGCTAGGGATTTTAAGGGAGGGTGGCGGTTATGATAATGATGTGGAGCTGGCTGGTAATGATGTGGAGATATAAATGGATACAAGAAAATACCTAAGAATCGTCACCTAGGGCCTCACGGAGTCGTCATTGTGAGAGGATCGTCGGATTCCGGAAATTCTTCTTCTCCAAAATCTGCAATGAATTGGTGGCTGCCCCCTTACTCATATTTATAATAAACTACCCTAGAGCATCCCTTACATCAACGACTATGATTGACAACGGACACAATTACATTAAATAAAGACTGAAAAATATAATGTAATATATGAAATGCAAGTAAAAGGATACAAGAAAATACCTAAGAATCGTCACCCAGGGCCTCGCGGAGTCGTCATCGTGAGTGGATCGTCGGATTCCGGGAATTCTTCTTCTCCAAAATCTGCAATAAATTGGTGGCTCCCACCTTACTCATATTTATAATAAACTATCGTAGGGCATGCCTTACATCAACGGCTATGATTGACAACGGACACAATTACATTAAATAAACTACCTCCGTGGAGTCAGATCGTCGATCCGGAGATGTCAAATATTGCAGGTGGACAATCGGCCCTGAGCGGGCCCAAAAGACTTGCTCCACCGCAGGTCCGCATCGCCGATCTCCATCAATATACTTTTATAAATTGTACAGAAATTGACAAAATCATCATATTGGAGGATATTTTTAAAGCGTTGGTGGGGTTTACAATCAATGATGACTCTTTTAAAAATGTCCAACCGAAAGATGGATATGATAGTTTTCACCACTTTTCTGCAAAATGAGCTGCTGGCTTTGTGAGAATTGTGTTGGGGAGCTCTTGACTCCATTTCTGAGGCTTAATTTTTGGGTCGGGGTCTCGGACCCAGATTTTTCTGAGTCGACATCTCAGATACGTTTTTGAACTAGACGGGACATCTCGACGACATTTCAGGGACATCTCAGGGACATCTCGGTTGGCTTACTGTTGTCCCCGATATGTCCTTGAGATGTCAGACTCGAGATGTACCGCCTAGTTCAAAAACGTATATGAGATGTCTCGGACCCAAAAATCTTTCATTTTTTGATGAGGATATTTTTTGTTTTAAAAAGAAAGCGATTTTTAGAACCCCCTAGTTCTCTAAATTTGGCCGATTTCCCGGTCCGACTGCAAGACTGCTGGTTCGCCAATTTTGGAAGGTTCTCACCTGGAAGGCTTGATTGGAATGACTAGGAGACTGGATTCACTGTCTTATTGTGCCTGAACTAAATCCTTGATTTAGGGTGGTGTTATTTGTACACCATTTCTCCTTTTAAAACAGCCTTTTTTTTAAGCCCAAAATGTTATATTTGTACCCCTCCTCCTTCCGGTGTTCAGCGAGAGCCATATTGCGATTTGCGAAAATCCTTAATCACCCGACGCTCCTCCCGTGTCGCTCGCCCGTCGATCCCTCCGGCCGCTGCTCGCCGGACGTTCTCGAGCCCGCCACCTCCTCTTCTTCTTCTTCTTCTTCCCTGTAAACCCCGACGACTCCCTTGGCCGCCCCGAACTTCGACTCCTCCAACAGCCGCCCGTCCGAACACCTTCCCCGGCGAAGAAGAAGGCCATTATTTTGCAGGGATAATATATTTTGAGCGGAAGCTTACGGATTGTGACTAAATTTTGAAGAAAGTAGTGTTATGTCACAGTTATTTTGAGCGGAAGCTTACGGATCATTCTATGTTTGATTTAAAATTTTAAACATTGGGGTATAAATAGTCTGTCGGGGTACAAATATAATTTTGAGGGGTACAAATATCCATGGGCTATAAATAGCCATTTATGATGTACAAATAAGATTACCCTTGATTTAATGTGCAGCTTTATCAAATTCTGGCACAGTTTCAGGAATTTTGCTTTTATTCATCTTTTTACTCACTTAAACCTCCTCCTGTTTCTCTCAATCTCCCGTTCAGCCAAGCTTTTATTCATCTTTTTACTCACTCAATGCTCTGTTTTCTTCTTCTTACCAGCTCACAGTTTTCTTGCTCGTGTACGATCCATGGCCGCCAATGATTTGCTCGTGTAAATCTCGCCGAAGCCTGCCGAAATAGGATTTTATCGAAAGTCGGATTTTACTAAAGCTTTCGTCGAAACATATCCTAGAAGTTAGGCGATCCAGATTTCACGCTGTTTTTTCCCTATAGAAAGGCGCGCTCGAAAAATATAGCGCGACTGCCATTTCTACCGTTGGAACTGTTTGATTTTGAAGGTATGTAAGGATGAGACTGAGGAGACGAACAAGGAATTTTAAATTGTAAATGAATTGATTTGAATGTAATTGGAGAAATTGATTGATTTCTTTTTTCTTCTTATTAGTTTGTTGATGGAGGGGTAGTAAATTGTTGACAAAATTAGAAGCAAACATTATTTTGGCTAGTAGGACATCTAAAAAAAAACTCCAAATAACACCAATTCGCGACGCCCGACCTTCTCCCCCTTTTTGCGATTTTGTCGCTGCCTCATACCGACGCCGCTCGGCTCCACGCCCCAGGAGTTTGAGTTCGTCGGCAGGCCCCTCTTTCTCCTCCTACCACCGGTGGTAAGCCTCTTTCTCCCTTCATTTAGCCGCACCGTTTCGCTCCCATTCCGAAAAACCCTACGGTAGAGGATTTTCATTTTTTTGCTAAAATGTCAAATCTCTACCCACCGCCGGTTCTCAGGAGGCGGCGAACTGGCCTTCCTCTCCTGCTTCATCCAACGCAATGAGCTCTCTTCCTTGCTCGGGCGTTGTCTCATTTCTTAAGTATGCATTAGCAGAGAATGCGTATCTTTTATGGGATCCGGATCCCCTGGAGTTCGTGCAGGAACTTCAGGGTGAAGTTCAATCCAACGGCGCGAGATCTCCCAACTCCATCAATCCAACGAGCGAGATCATTTATCTGCTAGAAGACAGAAGAGGAAAAGTAAAAAAAAAATAAAAAAAAATATATATATATAAAATAAGGGGGCTGCGAACTCCACCCCCGTAGTTCCCGCACGAACTCCAGGGGATCCGGATCCTCTTTTACGACGATCGCTAACTTTTTTCTTGATTTCTTATGCAGCTCTCACAATTTCCATGATCCAATATTCAGCAATCTTGAATGGCTCAAATATATTATCAAGTTTATGTTGAATTTCTTGGTCCTATTCTCAAAAATAAAGAAAAGAAACAGCAAAACTCCTTCACATGGATAATTATTTGAGAAAGTCCCCTATGTGGGGTCAGCAAGGGAATTTTTCTTTTAATTCAATATTTTAGCTTTTGTTTGCAAAAAAAAAAAAAAAAATTTTGGTGTGTCGATAATATGTTGGTGTGAAAATAACATATTTGGCGGTGAATAGTCATAAACGACGTGCTTATAACATTACCCTATGCAATTCGTTTTTATGCCTAGAGAATACGGGGTTAGCAATAAAGATTTGGTATTTTGCTTAGAAAACATAATTTTTAATAATTTTTCATTCTGATTTTTCTTGATTCATGTTTTCTAAGATAAGAGACCGCAAAGAGTTTTGAATAATAATGTGAAAGATGCAGATAAAAGATTTTTGGCGTAAGGTGTCAAAATACTCTTTCAAAATACTTACGTTTTTCAAACTCATGAAAGTCCAAAGAGTATATAGTATGAAAAAAACATAAGATAGCATGTTCGAACAAAATATGCATGAGTGAAATGATCATAAGGAGTGAAATAATATTCATGCGATGTATATAATATGAGTATGTCTAAGATCAAGATACCTTAACTACATGTCTACACTCTAGTCCCGTACTAAGTGACGGATGGGCATGAGGAGCTGCACATATGTCGTAGGTTGGGGTGTTAATCTCATATGCATACAAAAGACGACGCTCAACTTAGCACTCTTTCCCCCAGTGCCTCGCAAGGTCCCACTGGAACTCTCCCCGGTTAAGGACAAGATATGACTTAGAGGTTAGGTCTCTAATGAACACATTCCTACGCCCCGCTATTGTGAGATATATAATGTGGGTGAATGATCATAGACATACTAAACATTTAGTCCTAAATACCAATTTATAGACTATGGTTTTATTTTAGAAATTTTTGAAATGAGGATACTTGATTTAAAGCCAAAATAATTTTCATTAATTTCAAATTTCATTATTCTATTTTACTTTAACATAACATGACATGATATAACTAGCATAGACATTGATTTCTACTTGAAGTAATAGACGATGCTAGAATGAAAAGTTATGGTAACAAAATGCACTGTTATATAAAGATTACAAACGTATAATTGATTTGCATGTATTCAACATGGAGTTTCAACTTAAATGTTCATAGACCTAGGATGATGTGATTTGGCTTTGTGAGTTATTTTAAAAGAGTATAAGATTGATTCTAAGGTCTAGACAAGAGTGAGATACATGCAAACACAAGACATAATTCATATGTAAAACAAGTTATGAAAACAATGAAATCTATTCCAATTGTATTTATTATGAGAATTTTTATAAGATCATTAATTCTTATGATGATTTGAAAATTTAAACATGAGATAAATAAATTATCTTTTACTTCAACATATGATAAACTATCCATATTTATTTTAAATATTTATAGTGAAGTATTAATTGTGAATATGTTATTGGTCATTTAAAATGATTTTGCAATTTTTCTTTGTTTTCGATTTTTTGCGAACATAACAAAAGCATATACAAGGTTTTCTAAAGTAGAAGAGAATGATAATTAAAGCAATAATATAATTTTCAGAAAGAAGAAATTTTGAGAAAATCAGGATTTTTTAGAAATTATTGATACTGCCAACGATAGAGTTAGCGCCAGATAGTATCAAACAGAGGTTCTATTTTTCATCTAAAAAACATGGTTTTTGTGAATTTTTAATTCCGATTTCTCTTGATTATGATTTTACATTATTGAGGTTATCACATGCAACAAAGAAATTAGGAAAATAATCAAAAATTTGTGCATTTTAAGTTTTAGCCTAAGACCCCTAAATAACCTATTTAAATTCATTTTTGAAAATATTAGTTTTGATAATATAACATAACAAATTTAGTATTTATTTTTTAAGTAATGTAATTAAAAATGATGAGAGCAAAAAAATATTGATAGGTCACTTGAAGAATGATATGCCTTTTTATTCAATTTCATTTAATTTAATTTATTGATCATTATGCTTTATGTGATAAAGTCATATTTCAAAGTATATAAAGTGACCATAGCATTTTGGCAAATAAAACAAAAACAAAAATAAAATTAAGCATAGCATGAAGTAGAGTATTTGTATTTTATTTTTAATTTGTTTCCACTTCATGCAAATTTTGGATACTAATGAATATGAGATTTAGGTATCCAAAGAGGACCAAGTGAGATGGTTCCTTTTGGTACCCAAATATATCGTGTTGGCTTTTGGGGAGACAAGGATGAAGGGACCATTTCAATTGTCGTTAATGCATCATTCTTAAGTATGAGTCTCCATTCATACCTTGGAAGAACATTATTTTTATTTCTCAAATTTCCATAGTCATTTACTTGAATCATTGGATAAAAGTGACTTTTGAATTCATTTATAGGAAACTTGTTTGCATTCAATTTTATGTTTGGAGAAGATTGATGTTGTAAATGATAATAATGATAGTATTTTGGAATTTCATTTATAAGCTTTTGATGTTTTTCATTCTCTTTGTTTGGCTTAGTCAAATTATGAGAATTCATATTCAACTTGCTTTTGGATTTTGCTTGATGTTGTGCATTTATGTTTTGAGAATTTTTCTTTATAATTTACTTAAGCAAATTGACTTTAGTTTTTAATTCATTATTCTTGATTTTTAGATTTTGTCTAGCTTTATTATAAGCAAGTGTGCTATTTTTAAGAATTGCTTTTATAGAATTAATATGAGTTTGATAATCATTTCTCAATTCTTCAAATGTTTCATCCATCTCTGTAATTTAAATATTATAATTTTTGCACATAGCACAATCACTTTTCAAAGATGAATTTTCTAAACACAATCTTTCATTTTGTTCTTTTACAAAAATACACTCTTTTCAAGTTCATTGTATTTTTCTTTTAATTCATCATATTCTATACAATGTGCAATATTTTCAACTAAAGTGCCATGGGGAAACTACATATATTAAAATTTGATTCTACATTAACTTTTGTTTTTAAACTTTTATTTTCTAAACGAAATTTGCAATTAGCATTTTTTAATTTCTTAATTTTACGCTTAGCAATTTGTAGCAATTGTAATGTAGAAATAGAATTACAAATAAGAAGAGAATTTGATTTT
The DNA here is from genome assembly GCA_033032865.1 of Dactylorhiza incarnata. Taxonomy (NCBI): domain Eukaryota; kingdom Viridiplantae; phylum Streptophyta; class Magnoliopsida; order Asparagales; family Orchidaceae; genus Dactylorhiza; species Dactylorhiza incarnata. Next base: position 5,507,534 of record JAWHQI010000043.1, read on the forward strand.
CTTACAGTGTTTTCAGATGAGGCAAGATTTGAACATGAAGTTCCTTTGACATCTTCTTTGCATTACTCTTCCATAGATGAGTTTCCATCTTCCCTTCTCATTGATGTGTTGTCTTCTTCCATTTCCTTTGATGTGCACTCCATACCTAGAGAAAGGGAATCATAAGTATTTTTAAGAAAATTCCAAATCTCATAAGCAATAGGTTAAATATAAATGAGCTTGAAAATATTTTGATCTACCGCACAAAATAAAATGTTTATAGATTTTGCATTTAAAACTATTTCGTTTATATTTAATACGCTGGGGGCTTTTCAACAGTAATATTCCAAAAAAAATTATGTAAAGATTTAAGAAAATTTTTCATTAGTATTTTCCACCATTTATAATTTTCACCCATAAATAAAGGTGGTGCTAAGGATTTTTCATTTAATACAATTTCATCATCCCTAGTGGAAGCGAGATCATGAAGTGTCATTATTCCCGGTTGTGAAGCTGTTTTGGAATAACCTGGCTCTGATACCACTTGTTGGATCTGTAGGCGGCCTTAGAGGGGGTGAATAAGGGTTTTAAAAACTTTTAGGTTTAATAGAAAACTTTTGATATTTTATTAGAAATAAATTGAAGCAAAAGCAAAGTGCTAGAAATTGAAAATCAAATCAATTTTATTGAACAAGTAAAGTGATGATTATCATTTATAAAATTGATTATAAAATTAGATTTCTGCCACGCTAGAAATCAAGGCGAATAATATGAAAACTTTTTTGTTTTCTATACCGATTCTTCTCCCTAAGAACTGGTTGGCTTTAGCCTATCTTTCCCTAGATGAGGCATCAAGCCGCTCTAGCCTCTCTATCCCCAGAAAGGCCTTGAGCACCCCCTAAATCTAATCTCAAGACCTTGTCGCCACACCCACACGGTAAATTCCCTAGTCCTCGCAAGGCCCTAGTCTCCAACCATGCGGCGAATTCTCTATTGACAAAAAGCGTTACAAATAACAAAAACTAAAACATAGAAGAAACTCCCTCAAAGGTTGAAACTTAAACATGAAGTATGCGTGATTGATTCTACATTAACTTTTGTTTTTAAACTTTTATTTTCTAAACGAAATTTGCAATTAGCATTTTTTAATTTCTTAATTTTACGCTTAGCAATTTGTAGCAATTGTAATGTAGAAATAGAATTACAAATAAGAAGAGAATTTGATTTTCTTACAGTGTTTTCAGATGAGGCAAGATTTGAACATGAAGTTCCTTTGACATCTTCTTTGCATTACTCTTCCATAGATGAGTTTCCATCTTCCCTTCTCATTGATGTGTTGTCTTCTTCCATTTCCTTTGATGTGCACTCCATACCTAGAGAAAGGGAATCATAAATATTTTTAAGAAAATTCCAAATCTCATAAGCAATAGGTAAAATATAAATGAGCTTGAAAATATTTTGATCTAGCGCACAAAATAAAATGTTTATAGATTTTGCATTTAAAACTATTTCGTTTATATTTAATACGTTTGGGGGCTTTTCAGTAGTAATATTCCCAAAAAAATTCTGTAAAGATTTAAGAAAATTTTTCATTAGTATTTTCCACCCTTTATAATTTTCACCCATAAATAAAGGTGGTGCTAAGGATTTTTCATTTAATACAATTTCATCATCCCTAGTGGAAGGCAGATCATGAAGCATCATTATTCCCGGTTGTGAAGCAGTTTTGGAATAACCTGGCTCTAATACCACTTGTTGGATCTGTAGGCGGCCTTAGAGGCGGTGAATAAGGGTTTTAAAAACTTTTAGGTTTAATAGAAAACTTTTGATATTTTATTAGAAATAAATTGAAGCAAAAGCAAAGTGCTAAAAATTGAAAATCAAATCAATTTTATTGAACAAGTAAAGCGATGATTATCATTTATAAAATTGATTATAAAATTAGATTTCTGCCACGCTAGAAATCAAGGCGAATAATATGAAAACTTTTTTTTTGTTTTCTATACCGATTCTTCTCCCTAAGAACTGGTTGGCTTTAGCCTATCTTTCCCTAGATGAGGCCTCAAGCCGCTCTAGCCTCTCTATCCCCAGAAAGGCCTTGAGCACCCCCTAGATCTAATCTCAAGACCTTGTCGCCACACCCACGAGGTAAATTCTCCCTAGTCCTCGCAAGGCCCTAGTCTCCAACCATGCGGCGAATTCTCTATTGACAAAAAGCGTTACAAATAACAAAAACTAAAACATAGAAGAAACTCCCTCAAAGGTTGAAACTTGAAGATGAAGTATGCGTGATTGATCCTTCTTCAAGTCCTTTAGCGTTCACGAGCGTTGACAGAGTTTTCTTGGCTGCAACGAGGAGGCTCTCATGAAATACAGGAGTTATGGCTTAGATGCGTCGTCAAATCAGCAAATCAAAATGGAGGTGGACCGCTCTTTAAATAGACTCGGATCCTAGCGCCAGCGGTAGTGCTACTGTCGGGCGGTAGCCTCTTTAGGCAACAAGCTGACACACAGATTGAGTCATCTTTGACAACATTCTGGTTCCAAATTTGGCATCCCCTCCTACCGCGTTGCGGTAAGGTTAGCGTATTGCGTTAGCATTATCTCTTTCCTAGCCATCAGATCTCCTTCCTTTTTTGCTCCTCAATCAGCATCTTGATCACGGGACTTCCATAAGTTACCGCCAGGCGTTAGTCTTAACGCGCCGCGGTAAGAGTTGCTATATTCAATCCCGACGACATTCCTTTTTCGACGAATGTTTCCTTCTCGATGATGTTTCTAAATATGCAGAAGCTACCACCAACGGTAGCATTAGCACGTCGCGCTAGCAGCAGAGTATTGATTTGATAAGGAATCGTTGTCTTTCGTTTTTGTACTTGATACGTCCTAAATGGATATACGTATTACACGCAAGTGCACGTGCCGGATCAAGTAATATAATAGTGAGATAAGATCGTTCCCTCGGAGAAGTGGTTAACCTAACGCTTGCAAATACTAGCTACGTCGTTCTTTAAATCCAAACAAGACGAACTTGATGATTTTTTTAAATAAAATTATGCAGATTTTTATCTAAGAATTAAAATCACTAGTTTCTATGAATGCTTTGAAAAACGCTTTTATCAGTTGGAGGAAATAGTCTTGTAATTCGGATTTCCTATGTGCATCTATGAGGTGCGTGAAATTAAAATTAGTTGAGGGTGTTTGAGTGAATTGTCATGCAACGATTCATATAGAAGAAATCCTCATCTCTCGAATCTCGGAAAATCCAATGCCCTAAACTCCCCTAGTTATCTCTAACTTAGGAAAATAATAAAGGGAATTGCTTAACATACAAATCGGATTGCTAGCAAGAGGAGGGAATCTCTTCCTCTTCTCTTGACTACGGTGAACTAATGAGCGTATGCACTTCTCATCTCTCGAATCTCGAAATGCAACGCTAAAGTAGAAATTCTAGGTTAAATATTTTACACCACTCGTCTCTCGATTCTTGCGGCGCAATAAAAAGAATTTTCAAACCAATACCACGCTACTCATCTCTCGAATCTCGTAGCGAAATAAAAGATGAAAATAAAAGCTAAAAATCTCATGAATAAATTCAAAGGTTCACAAGAAGACAATCATCAAATCTCAACAAAAGGATGAGTTCACCACAAGATAACACACATAGTACTCTCCTTATACAAGACCTAGGAGAATTAGTTCATGATGTTGGGAGAAAACCACATGATAAGATAGATCTTACAGCACATGATATTCTGAATCTGAAATAGTGTAGGAATTTGTACTTGCTTGACACCTTCTTCCTCTCCAAGCAAATTTTCTTCTTTTCCTTCTCTCTCCTTTTTTCTCCAAAAGAAAACTGATATCTCTCTTCTCTTTCCTGACTTGCTAAATGCGTCCAGCCCTGTTGCCAAACGAAGCATCCCTCCAAAAATTCGGAAAAACGTAACTGCTGGATTTAATTTTCGGAATTTGAATCCCGTCAGAAGGTTGCAACCTCTATTTCTGAGTGTTGCAACTTTTTTTCCAGATTATGATATTTGGGCAGATTTCTTTTTCCAAGCGGATTCCTTCGGCGCATCTAATAAAAACATCATGAAAAAAGACCAGATTAGCCTTGAATCAACTAAATATGAATTTACTTCTATTTCTATATCGTTTAGGCTTATTTATATTGATTTAGCCGAATAATTTGTCGGAAATAATGAGGTAGATAACTTCTTTTTAAGAAGTTATCACACCCCCACACTTAAACCTTTGTTAGTCTCTAGCGAAGACAATTCATAATGTTGACGTGCATGAATATATAACTACTAAGGTGGAAATTCAATGATCCTTTTTCTTATCCTAAATTAATCAAAGTCTACTCAAGAAATCTACTTTACTCAACTGATACGCTTGTCAATCATTAAGAGTTCAAACATCACGAATCCATTAGTTGATAAAAGGTAAAGCGGCATTAAGATTTCTGGTGTTGTGTGTGCTTTCTTCAAAATATATTTACTCCCCCGCAATGTTTTTCATTGAGCCTCCGCATTAATTTGAAAGGATAAAATGAACTAAGTCTTTGATTTAGCCTTGACAAGAGTTAATAGCTCACGTGAACGTAGGTTTTGCTTTGGCTTGGTTAGTAATGCATAGACATTGTAATTCCCTAGTCAATAATAGTAATAATTCATAATATTATGGGGTTCAAATCAAGAGCAATACATATATAAATAATATGCCCATAGTTGGGATCATTCTAAGTATGTAGTCGCATACCAAGGCCACATATCACTATGACTAAATTGTTTCCCTTTTTTTTTTAATTTTCTTTTTTTTTGTCACAGTTGGGATCATTCCAGGTAGGCACATACATACTTAGGCCACATATCACTATGACATTTAACTTTTTTTTTTGTATATATGCTGAATTGCGACACCCATAATTGGTTCATGTATTAGGACACAGCTAGTGGAAGTATAGGGAGTTGATCATTCAATAATATATAGCAAAATGATAATAGACAAGCTCAAAGAATCTCAAGATGATCAAGGTAGTATAGCTGCTTCAACTCTTATCTTAGCTTACATCATTAACTCAATTCATGCTCACCCCTCCCTATTCTTTTTGGAAGTCAATATCAAAGATTGCGGGGAAGTAGAAGTCAATTAAAGAAGTTTGTGCATGAAATAAACGCTTAAATGTGCTTTACCCAAAAAAAATCGTACTAATGTCAAATTCAAAATCCGAACTCTTAGGATTGTCTAGTCATGCCAATTAATTATCATTAGATATCTAGAATAACCTATCCATTAATTATGGTACGAATTCGGATCATTACAATCATGAAGTTATATATCACCCAAATTGGAGGAGTTATACTGGCCATGTTGGCCACCCCCACACTTAAAAGTATGCTAGACCCTAGCAAGGTTACTCTATTACTAAACCCATTCCTTCTCATAACTCGGCAATTAATGAATAGAAGAAAATATAATGTGAACAAAAGTACTCCCCTGACGTGGGCATGTGTCTTTTGTTTGTCATTATTGTGCTCCGCTTAGTCTTCCGTATAGGCACCCTTCGTTGGATCAAGCAATTGTCCTATGATATATGCTTGCAAGCTTATCTCCTTGATAATAAAAAAATTAGAGTGCCAAATTCATGTTGTTGACACATACCATGGAGGACAATTAATGGCATTGCAGGAGGAGTATCACTACAGCCTTGTTAGATAAATCAATTCCAAGGACAAATAACAAGTAAATGTATGATGTAATCAAGAAGAAAAAAATAGAGACTAGCATAAAACAGTAGCATCATCATGGTAAAGACACACCCAAGCATTGTGAATAGCAACTAAGTTTTATCCAGATCATAAATAGAAACCAAAGATGTAAAACATGCCACATAGCACAAATATACGACATTCAGCAAAACAGGAGATCTCTACTCGTCGCCATCGCCGGTTGCGTCCTCGTCTAAGTCAACAATTTCCGTGGGGTCGAGGGGTTTCCCGTTTTCATCCAAAAGATCTCCGCTCTCGTTAAACTGCCACTAGTATTCAAATTGTGACTCTTCAAATGACAGTTTTTCCTTCCGCATAAGACTATCCTGTCGGCCTTGCAGGTAGTCAAGCCTGGATCGGAAATAGCAATGCTGACAGCGGAGGTAAGCTTTTATATACTCAATACAATCCATAATTTCATCCAACTTTGCCCCTTCACATGTTGGAATCTCTATTCTCTCCGGCTTGCCGCCCGTTGAAGAAGATGGATCTCTCATGTGCCTTTTTTTTGATGTTTTTGAAGTGCCTTCAGATTCATTGCCTACCTTGATGTTAACTTCGATAACCCTCTCGGTAATATGCCGACCGACCTGGGTAACCAAATCCGCCGAATCCTGCACCACCCCTGCTCTTCGACATAACTCCGTTATGAGAACGGGGAACCACAATTGTCGTGCTTTATTCTCTCTGATTTTCATCTTGAGTTGGGTGCTTATAATTTCCCCCACATTTAGTCTATTACCCTTCAAGATATGGAAGATTAACGTTGCTCGATCCAGCGTTACATTGTTCAGGTTGCGAGTTGGTAGTACGCTGGCGTTGATGAATAACAACCACACCTTGGCCGCCCTTGACAGAGATGTAGATTTAAGCGCTGTCTTCGAACTGTTAGACCATTCCGGGTCGGGTGAGTTACAAACCGAAGCAGTTATATTAGTTGCATGAATCGATATTGTGGTTCAGGCTAAAGCAGTCCTCTTCACTCCTCATTTCATATAAATCGTTAATCGAATTTGCTGAAATATCAATCAACTTACCTCTAACCATCACTGATTCTGTCTCTACGTCCTTGGCATTTGAGTAAAATTCATACACCCATGGGAGGAGGGCTTCGGTTCTAGGGTGGCAGAAGGTCTCCCATTGCAGATCATGAATTTGGAGAACGTAATTCATACTCCAAGCTCGTTTCTCCATATTAAATCCTCGCTCAAAGATTAAAGGAAGGGACTTGATCTGCTCGAATCGGAGTGCAGAGGCTTCACTGACGAATTTCAATGATTTCTGTGCTCTTGTCTTCCCCGTTCCTTTTTTTTTGATGAAGACATCGTCTACAACATGAAAAGGGGCGGCAAGATGTAAAAGGTGGAAACAACGCTCCTAAATCGATCTTAAGAAGGGGAAGAGGAAGAGAGATGAGTTACCTTAACAGTTCTTGCAAGACAAGGCGGATCAGCAAGGATCGGGGGTCTGAAATGGAGAAAACGCCGAAACCTCCGCCGAAACCTCTGATACCTCCGACGAAACCTCCGACGCCGTTCGTTTCTTCCGGGCGTGGATCTCCTCGCACTGCCTGCTCCGGAGAATGCGTGGAGCGCGAGTCTAGGGTTATTCCTGGCGTGGAGAAGTCGGGCAGTTCGATTTATCAACGCCAGCGTTTTTTTTATTTGTTGTAACCTGAACTGTGTCTAACTGAACCGGTTCAGTTGAACCGGCGCCATGAAGATGCAAGCTAATGTAAGGACCGAAGACAGTAAAATAAGTGTTGCAACTCATGGATTTCGGATGTTGCAACTTTCAAAACTGCACTAACGGAAGCAAAAATAAATTTTTTTTTACCTTTTCATTATTTTTCCCCCGTCCAACATAACTCGACTAAAAAAACTAACTACTGCAAATTTAAAATGCTCTTAATAATAGATGACGATAATAAATGATGGGTTGCCTCCCATCTAACGCCTAATTTCAAGTCCCGGCAGGACAAGAAGTCTAAATTTTTATTTCAAAGCAATAAACGACACCAGTCGTTCATTGTCATCGCATCGGAATATCTTTAAGCGTTCTCCATTAACCTTAATCTCCGAATTATCTTTCTCATTTACTATCGTGACTGCGCCATACGGGTGCACTTCCTTCACTCGGAATGGTCCCGACCAACGACTCTTAAGTTTTCCGGGAAAGAATTTTAAGCGTGAGTTAAACAATAATACCAATTGCCCGGATTGGAACTGTTTTCCGCTCAAGCGTTGGTCGTGCCATTTCTTGGTCCGTTCCTTATAAATTCTTGAACTCTCATACGCATTCATTCTCAATTCCTCTAACTCATTGAGTTGTAGTAGCCTCTTCTCACCCGCATTTTGAAAATCATAATTGAGTCTTTTAATAGCCCAAAACGCTCGATGCTCTAATTCGAGGGGTAAGTGACAAGCCTTACCATATACCAGTCTATACGGGGTTAAACCAATGGGTGCTTTATACGCGGTCCTATACGCCCACAAAACATCATTAAGTTTTTGGGACCAATCTTTTCTATTGATGTTGACCGTTTTTGCAAGAATTGTCTTTATTTCCTGATTGGAGACCTTCGCTAGACCGTTTGTTTTAGGATGGTACGCTAATGCCACCTTATGGGTGACGCCATACTTTCTCAATAATGTAGCGAACATATTGTTACAAAAGTGACTACCACCATCACTAATGATAGCTCTAGGTGTGCCAAAACGATTAAATATATAATACTTTAGAAAATTCAACACTACCTTGGCATCATTTCTAGGGGTAGCTATGGCTTCAACCCATTTAGAAACGTAGTCTACGGCGAGAAGAATAAACAGATTACTGTTCGAGCTCACAAAGGGTCCCATGAAATCTAAACCCCAAACATCAAAAATTCTACTTCTAAGATTGTGTTCATGGGCATCGCTTCATTTTTATGAATATTATCATTTCTTTGGCACCGATCACAATGGCTTACAAATTCCTTAGAATCTCGGAATAGAGTTGACCAATAGAACCCTGCTTCTAAGACCTTCATTGCCGTTCTATCACCCTTAAAATGACCTCCATAAGGGGAGTTGTGGCATTTGTCAAGCACTGCTCTCTTCTCTTCTTCAGGGATGCGTCGTCTTACTACCCCATCCGCTCCAATTCTAAATAAAAATGGTTCATCCCATAGATACGAGCGTACTTGGTGCAAAAACCTTTTCTTTTGTTGATATGATAAATCTGGTGGGAAGACTCGACTAACAATATAATTTACGTAATCTGCATTCCATGGTAACAATTTATCGGACACGGCCAAGATCCACTCGTCAGGGAACCGTTCATTAATTTCTGATCGCGACAATTCATTAGAGCACTCAATCCTAGAGAGGTGATCAGCGACCGGGTTATCTACGCCCTTCCTATCCCTAATTTCTAAGTCAAATTCCTGTAGCAACAATACCCATCGGATCAATCGGGGTTTAGCATCCTTCTTTTCCATAAGATACCGGATGGCAGCATGATCGGTGAACGCTATGACCTTGGTGCAAAGGAGATAAGATCTAAATTTTTCGAAAGCAAACACCATGGCTAGGAATTCTTTTTCAGTAGTGGTATAATTAATTTGCGCCTCTATTAAAGTCTTGCTAGCGTAGACGATAGTGTGGAAGACCTTTTCTCGCACTTGTCCCAAAACAGCGCCAACGACGTAGTCACTCACATCACTCATCAATACAAAGGGCTCTCCCCAATCAGGAGCCACTATAATTGGTGCTGTAGTCAACCGTGTCTTTAATTGATTGAATGCATACAAGCAATCATCATTAAAATCAAATTTCGTATCATTTTCTAATAAACCACTCAAAGGTTTGGCGATTTTGGCAAAATCCTTTATGAACCTTCGATAGAATCCAGCATGGCCCAAGAAGCTTCGTAGTGCTTTTACATTTTTTAGGAGGTGGTAACTTTTCAATCACATCGACCTTTGCCTTATCTACTTCTAACCCATGTCTAGATACATGGTGCCCAAGAACTATACCCTCTTGCACCATGAAGTGGCATTTCTCCCAATTCAACACTAGGTTGGCTTCGAAACAATGGGCAAGCACTCTCTCCAAACACGCCAAGCAAGCATCGAATGATTTACCGAAGATAGAGAAATCATCCATAAAGACTTCGATGCCATAGTCCCTAGGCTCTATGCCTTGGTCTATAAGATCCGCCAAAATTGCAAGTATGCAACGTTGAAACGTGGCCGGTGCATTGCATAACCCAAAGGACATTCTCCTAAATGCAAATATACCGAAGGGACACGTAAATGTCGTCTTTTCTTGGTCGTCCGGATCTACCGTTATCTGATTATAGCCAGAATAACCGTCTAGAAAACAAAAGAAAGCATTTCCGGCTAGCCTATCTAGGACTTGATCTATGAATGGTAGTGGGAAGTGGTCCTTCCTAGTGACCTTGTTTAACTTCCGATAATCTATGCAAACACGCCAACCTGTGATTGTTCTAGAAGGAATTAGTTCATTCTTATCATTCTTTACTACGGTCATGCCTCCCTTCTTAGGAACGCAGTGGATTGGGGATACTCATGCACTATCCGAAATAGGATATATAATTCCCGCGTCCAACCATTTGATGATCTCCTTTTTGAGGACCTCTTTCATAGGAGGACTAAGGCGACGTTGAGGCTCTATGGACCCTTTACAAGACTCCTCTAAACGGATTTTATGCATACACACGGAAGGGCTAATTCCTCGAATGTCCGCTAACGTCCAACCTAAGGCTAGCTTATATTGTTTCAAGAGAACCAATAATCTTTCAAGTTGTTCCGGTAGCAATTTGGCGTTCACAATTACCGGTAGCGTATCATTTTCTCCTAGATATGCGTAGGATAAATGCTCTGGGAGCGATTTTAACTCTAAGGCGGGTGGACTAACCGTAGAGGGTTTATACGCTAAAGATCGTTCAGGCATGTCAAGGGGTTCCGGCTTATGGAATAATGCCGGGCGACACTCACACACTTGCAAACACTCTTCATTCTCTAATTCCTCATCAGGTGCTACCTCATCACTCAATGTACTTGTTTCATCCTCATCCGAATTATCCCACCCAATGTCTGGCTCAGAATCGTATAGTGATATATTATTAACCTCCTCTATTACATCTTCCTTCTCATAAGGGAATTTCATGGCCTTTAGTACGTTGAAAGTTACTTGTTCGTCGTTAATCCTCATAGTCAACTCACCCTTGTGGACATCTATTAAAGTTTTTCCAGTTGCCAAGAAGGGTCTACTACAATTATTGGCACCTCCTTGTCTTCCTCCATATCCAAAACTACGAAGTCAGCGGGGAAAATAAAATTTTCCACCTTAACGAGAACGTCCTCTACTATTCCTTTAGGAAAAGTAAGCGATTTGTCGGCCATTTGTAAGGTTATGGATGTTTTAGAAATTCCCCCCAAACCCAACTTCTTATAAATAGAAAGCGGCATCAAATTTATGCTTGCCCCAAGATCACACAAAGCCCTTCCTTCAAATTGATCTCCAATAGAGCATGGAATCGTGAAACTTCCAGGATCTTTTAACTTTGGTGGAAGTTTCTTTTGAAGGATTGCACTACACTCATGGGTGAGCGCAGCCGTTTCATTCATGCCAAATTTCCTCTTCTTATTTAAAATATCTTTCATAAATTTAACATAACTTGGCATTTGCTCTAGGGCTTCAGCAAATGGGATAGTAATTTGAAGTTTCTTAAATATCTCAAATTTTTTTTGAAATTGGTGATCTAGTTTACTCTTCCTTAGTCTTTGGGGAAATGGGGGTGGTGGATAAGTAATTACTTTTTCAGTCCTTGCCCTCCCATTCTCATCTACTTCTTCCTCTAACGCTTTCTCAACACCCTTAGTAGGTTCATGGTTCAATTCTTTAATAGGTTCATTGAGTATGTTACTCTCTACTTCATCTTGCATATCAACATTTATCGCTTGATTGTGGTTATAACTACTTTCCAATTCTCTTCCACTCCGCAATGTAACGGCCTTACAATGTTGGTTATCACCCTTAGGACTAGGTGTGGTATCAGTTGGTAATGTGCCTTGTTGTCTAACATTTAAAGCGGCTGTAATTTGTCCTAATTGTGACTCAATTAACCGCATGGAACCTTCTAGACTAGAAAACCGGGCTTCATTCTTTTGCATAGACTCTAAGATAACTTCATCGGATAACTTCCTAGAAGGAGCCGCTTGATTAGAACTGTGGTTTTGATTGGTAGGATTATGATTTTGGTTGAACAAATGCGAAGGTGTACCTCCAGAATTATTTTTCCACGATAGATTAGGATGATTTCTCCATTCTGGGTTATAAGTATTTGAGTAAGCGTTATGATTTTGTCTATACTGCCCACCAATATAATTAGCTTCTTCATTGTGTCCAATAAGTTGTTCAACCGTCAAAGTCGGACTAATAGGTGGAGGGGCGACGATGCTATTAACTTGTGGTGGTATTTGGCTTTGATGTAGAGCCAACGCATCTAACCTCTTGTTTATCGAGTTAAATTGAGAAGTCATTTGGGAAGCAAATGAGGTTAGTTGGTCCACTTGATATAACCCAGCAGTAGAGGAAGATCCTTGCCGATCAATCAATTGATAATTATTAGAGGATAAGTCCTCTAATATAGCATAGGCATCTTCTGGGTATTTGTTCATAAGCGATCCCCTCACGGCTCCATCTACTTGGATCATGGTGGATGTTTGGAGACCATTGTAGAAGGTCCAAACCTATTGATGGATGGCTAATCCATGGTGGGGACACTTCCGCAATAGCTCTTTAAAGCGTTCCCAAGCATCATAAAGGGTTTCTCCGCTTCCTTGCATAAAAGTTGAAATGTCTCGTTTCAACTTAGCAGTCTTCGACGGGGAAAGTACTTGGCTAGAAATTTTTCTATCAAGAGAGCCCAAGTGGTAATGGATCCATTGGGTAAGGAGTTAAGCCAATCCCTTGATCTTCCCTCTAAAAAAAAAGGAAACAGACGTAATTTAATGGCTTCTTCTGAAACACCATTAATCTTGAACGTATCACAGATTTCCATGAACGTTCTTAGATGGGAGTTGGGGTCTTCGTGATTGAGGCCACCAAATTTGTTGTTTTGGACAAGTTGCATACCGACTGAATCAATTTTAAAATTGTTGGCCTCAATTGCAGGCCTAGCAATACTAAATTGTAACCCTCCCTATAGAGGCATGTTGTAGTCACGACATGTTCTCCTATTCTCAATAGGGTGCCCATTTTGATCTACCTGCCCGCCTAAATCATGACCTTCCTGATGATTATCATTCGGATTCATGGTTGAAGATTGAGTTTTTTCTAAACGAGAAGTCTTACGATTCCTCCTACACGTCCTTTCAATCTCTACGTTTAATGGTAATAGTTCAGTGGATCAAAACCTGGACATGCACCAACAGGACAGAAAGTAGTAATAATAAAAAAAAAACACGAAAAACAAAGTAAAATAAAACAGAAATAAAGTTTGACCTCTAAATACTAGGGTTCGCTAATATTGCAAGAAAAAGAACAATAGATTAATAACACCTCCCCGGCAACGACGCCAAAACTTGATACGTCCTAAATGGATATACGTATTACACGCAAGTGCACGTGCCGGATCAAGTAATATAATAGTGAGATAAGATCGTTCCCTCGGAGAAGTGGTTAACCTAACGCTTGCAAATACTAGCTACGTCGTTCTTTAAATCCAAACAAGACGAACTTGATGATTTTTTTTAATAAAATTATGCAGATTTTTATCTAAGAATTAAAATCACTAGTTTCTATGAATGCTTTGAAAAATGCTTTTATCAGTTGGAGGAAATAGTCTTGTAATTCGGATTTCCTATGTGCATCTATGAGGTGCGTGAAATTAAAATTAGTTGAGGGTGTTTGAGTGAATTGTCATGCAACGATTCATATAGAAGAAATCCTCATCTCTCGAATCTCGGAAAATCCAATGCCCTAAACTCCCCTAGTTATCTCTAACTTAGGAAAATAATAAAGGGAATTGCTTAACATAAAAATCGGATTGCTAGCAAGAGGAGGGAATCTCTTCCTCTTCTCTTGACTACGGTGAACTAATGAGCGTATGCACTTCTCATCTCTCGAATCTCGAAATGCAACGCTAAAGTAGAAATTCTAGGTTAAATATTTTACACCACTCGTCTCTCGATTCTTGCGGCGCAATAAAAAGAATTTTCAAACCAATACCACGCTACTCATCTCTCGAATCTCGTAGCGAAATAAATGATGAAAATAAAAGCTAAAAATCTCATGAATAAATTCAAAGGTTCACAAGAAGACAATCATCAAATCTCAACAAAAGGATGAGTTCACCACAAGATAACACACATAGTACTCTCCTTATACAAGACCTAGGAGAATTAGTTCATGATGTTGGGAGAAAACCACATGATAAGATAGATCTTACAGCACATGATATTCTGAATCTGAAACAGTGTAGGAATTTGTACTTGCTTGACACCTTCTTCCTCTCCAAGCAATTTTTCTTCTTTTCTTCTTCTCCTTCTCTCTCCTTTTTTCTCCAAAAGAAAACTGATATCTCTCTTCTCTTTCCTGACTTGCTAAATGCGTCCAGCCCTGTTGCCAAACGAAGCATCCCTCCAAAAATTCGGAAAAACGTAACTGCTGGATTTAATTTTCGGAATTTGAATCCAGTCAGAAGGTTGCAACCTCTATTTCTGAGTGTTGCAACTTTTTTTCCAGATTATGATATTTGGGCAGATTTCTTTTTCCAAGCGGATTCCTTAGGCGTATCTAATAAAAACATCATGGAAAAAGACCAGATTAGCCTTGAATCAATTAAATATGAATTTACTTCTATTTCTATATCATTTAGGCTTATTTATATTGATTTAGCCGAATAATTTGTCGGAAATAATGACGTAGATAACTTCTTTTTAAGAAGTTATCAGTACTCATAGGGGCTTGAAAGCAGAAGTTCTTGCACACTATAAACACCTGGCAAGTCTGATCAAATACAATGATATTTGTTATTCTCAAACTAAGAGATGTGGAAAGTATGTTCCAACATGGGGTGTACACGCCCTTCACACACGGGTGTGTGTCCCAAAAGTCGCGTTTGTTCATGTAGACACGACTCCTTGTGACTCAAGAACGAAAAAACACACATACGCCCTTAGCACACAGGCATGTGTCGCGGGCGTGTGCATTCGAAAGTCACGTATTTGGTCTAAAACTGATGTCAATCGTTATCCTGCCATTTTGAGCACACACGGGCGTGTGCCTCAGGTCGTGTGCCTCGAATATTGTGCAAATCATATATGCTCATTCAGAACTTAGTTTCATAAACCAATACGATCAAACACTCCAATTTCTGCATGTTCTTATGTGCGACCATTTATGCGCGTATTACGTTGACAGTAAGACTAATCCTTTTACTACTTATAGATCACAAGATTCCAACAGGAACTTTGCAAGAAGAGCGATGAAGATGACCAAAATGAACTCCTCTCCACGAATCCGGCCTCAACTCAAAGTTTAGAGCTCTGGAGCACCCTATAATGGCAGATTTTCCTTCTTCTTCCTCCCCCCTTCCTCTCCTTATTAAAGTTATGATTGGGAGATGAAATGAGAGAAATGAGTTCTCAAAGGCTCATTCCCGACCAAAAACACCCCGGGTTTAATCCTAGACATCCAATCTCAAAGCACCAAATAGAACAACACAAAATTTAGGCTTACAATGAGCCCATGGTCCCGTACACGGTCTCTCACACGACCATGTACTTGGTCGTGTAGCTCTCGAGATAGATATCCCTAAACATGGATCAAATCTGGGCGTGGACACGCCATATGACATGGACTGTTCAAGACGTGCCGCTGGCCCTACACGACCACCAACCAAGTCGCATAGAATTAAATACTGAGCCATGTAGCTATCTAGATGGGGGTGTCTCTGCACGGCCTACATGGTCGTGTGCCTAGCTGTGTAGAGCCAAAATTGGCTTTAAATAGCCCCAAAATCATCCCCAAGCTACACCATTCCCTTAGGGACTCCTCTAAGGCACCATTCAATCATCTTATGGCACAACCATTCTAAAATTGGGGTGTTACAAATAGAGTCCATAACTAGTCAACAATCTTTAGGAATTTAAATATCACGAAGGCTCCTTTCGTTTAGAAGGAATTAAAGGATTGGAATTGGAATTGGGAAAATTCCAATTCCCGAGGAATTGGAATTGAGACAATTTCAATTATGTTGTTCGACTGCAGTCAAGAATTCAATCATAGAAATTAGAATTGTCAATTTTGTTGTTCGGATATAGGCAAAAATTCATCGTAGATGCTCACTTACAAGACTACAAGCAACTGATTCGATAGAAAATTCCGAAGATAAACAATTTAAAAATTCGAATACATGTTCTAATAGGAAACATATGGATTAGTTACCCATCGATCTGAAGAATAGCTAAATTGTTTGCTCTTTCTGTTGAAACCGACTACTCGGTCTCTGTGGAGTTCGGGGCCCTCAACGAGGCTGAGGGGCGACCAACCCTTACTTCCCCCAAGGGAGAGCTCTAGGTTGAAGGTGTCGGAACTAAGGACTGGACCAAGGGCTTAGCGGGGAGGTCCCGCCACGTACCTGGAAGTCCCCTTGGAACTTCCCCTCCCAAGCCACTACTAAGCTTGGGCACCACTGGAGCCTCTCCTCACCCCCTAGAGAGACTTGGGGAGGGAGAGGGAGAAGGAGAGAGCTAGCCTAGGATGAGAGATCTCTCCAAATGGTGCCCCCTTGGTCCTATTTATAGGATTTTTGAAGTTGGGCTGCAAATAGCCAAAAACTGGTCTGCCAGATTACCAGAATACCCCTGAATTGGGCTGCGGATAGCTGAATCTCGCTGTTCTGAAATGCTAAATGCAGACCACTGGACTGCGAATAGTAAACTGGATGAGGGGGGCCGAGTTGGCCTCTCCGCCGAATGTTGGGCGAGAGGGGGGGACGAGCTGGCCTCTCCCCTCTCCGCCGAATGCTGGGCGAGAGGGGGGGTCGAGCTGGCCTCTCCCCTCTCCGCCGAATGCTGGGCGAGAGGGGGGGTCGAGCTAGCCTCTCCCCTCTCCGCCGAATGCTGGGCGAGAGGGGGGGTCGAGCTGGCCTCTCCTCTCTCCGCCGAATGCTGGGCGAGAGGGGGGTCGAGCTGGCCTCTCCCCTCTCCGCCGAATGCTGGGCGAGAGGGGGGGGGGGGGGGGGGTCGAGCTGGCCTCTCCCCTCTCCGCCGAATGCTGGGCGAGAGGGGGGTCGAGCTGGCCTCTCCCCTCTCCGCCGAATGCTGGGCGAGAGGGTGGGTGGGGGGGGGGGGGGGGGGGGGTCGAGCTGGCCTCTCCCCTCTCCGCCGAATGCTGGGCGAGAGGGGGGTCGAGCTGGCCTCTCCCCTCTCCGCCTAATGCTGGGCGAGAGGGGGGTCGAGCTAGCCTCTCCCCTCTCCGCCGAATGTTGGGCGAGAGGGAGGTCGAGCTGGCCTCTCCCCTCTCCGCCGAATGCTGGGCGAGAGGGGGGGTCGAGCTGGCCTCTCCCCTCTCCGCCTTCCTCCGGAGCGGGGGGGGGGGGGGGGGGGGGGGGGGGGCGAGAGGAGCTCGCCCCCTTCCTTTGCTCGCTTCCTATATGAGCTGGGCGAGCGGAGGTCTCCGCCTCCTACCGCTCGTCCTCCCTCTCTCTATCCGAGGGAAAAGCACTCGACGAATACTGGGTTGTACACAATCCCCGCTCTTTGTGAGGTTAGCTTAAGCTCGCAAAGAATCATCCAACCATGAGTGTTCGACGAGTGTCGCTGGAAACCCGGCTAACGGTGACAACTTGGAAAGAACACCTAGCCTCTCCGAGAGTTCCTCCAACCCTGCCGGCTAGCGAGAGCCCGACTAGCGGAACCACCTCGGGGGAAAAACATAACCTCTCCGAGAGACCTTCTTATCCTTTCAGCTAACGAGGGGAACTAATCATTTAACCTCCCTGGGAGGTCAACCTGCCCTGCCGTCTAGTGAGAGCCCGGTCAGCGGAACCATCCATGGGGAACATCACATATCCTCCGTAGGAGGTCAACCTGCCCTGCCGTCTAGTGAGAGCCCGGTCAGCGGAACCATCCAAGGGGAACATCACTTAACCTCCCTAGGAGGTCAACCTGCCCTGCCATCTAGTGAGAGCCCGGTCAGCGGAACCATCCAAGGGGAACATCACTTAACCTCCCTAGGAGGTCAACCTGCCCTGTCGTCTAGTGAGAGCCCGGTCAGCGGAACCATCCAAGGGGAACATCACTTAACCTCCCTAGGAGGTCAACCTGCCCTGCCGTCTAGTGAGAGCCCGGTCAGCGGAACCATCCAAGGGGAACATCACTTAACCTCCCTGGGAGGTCAACCTGCTCTGCCGTCTAGTGAGAGCCCGGTCAGCGGAACCATCCAAGGGGAACATCACTTAACCTCCCTGGGAGGTCAACCTGCCCCGTCGTCTAGTGAGAGCCCGGTCAGCGGAACCATCCAAGGGGAACATCACTTAACCTACCTAGGAGGTCAACCTACCCTGCCGTCTAGTGAGAGCCCGGTTAGCGGAACCAATCAAGGGGAACATCACTTAACCTCCCTAGGAGGTCAACCTGCCCTGCCGTCTAGTGAGAGCCCGGTCAGCGGAACCATCCAAGGGGAACATCACTTAACCTCCCTAGTAGGTCAACCTGCCCTGCCGTCTAGTGAGAGCCCGGTCAGCGGAACCATCCAAGGGGAACATCACTTAACCTCCCTAGGAGGTCAACCTGCCCTGCCGTCTAGTGAGAGCCCGGTCAGCGGAACCATCCAAGGGGAACATCACTTAACCTCCCTAGGAGGTCAACCTGCCCTGCCGTCTAGTGAGAGCCCGGTCAGCGGAACCATCCAAGGGGAACATCACTTAACCTCCCTGGGAGGTCAACCTGCCCTGCCGTCTAGTGAGAGCCCGGTCAGCGGAACCATCCAAGGGGAACATCACTTAACCTCCCTAGGAGGTCAACCTGCCCTGCCGTCTAGTGAGAGCCCGGTCAGCGGAACCATCCAAGGGGAACATCACTTAACCTCCCTGGGAGGTCAACCTGCCCTGCCGTCTAGTGAGAGCCCGGTCAGCGGAACCATCCAAGGGGAACATCACTTAACCTCCCTGGGAGGTCAACCTGCCCTGCCGTCTAGTGAGAGCCCAGTCAACGGAACCATCCAAGGGGAACATCACTTAACCTCCCTGGGAGGTCAACCTGCCCTGCCGTCTAGTGAGAGCCCGGTCAGCGGAACCATCCAAGGGGAACATCACTTAACCTCCCTGGGAGGTCAACCTGCCCTGCCGTCTAGTGAGAGTCCGGTCAGCGGAACCATCCAAGGGGAACATCACTTAACCTCCCTAGGAGGTCAACCTGCCCTGCCGTCTAGTGAGAGCCCGGTCAGCGGAACCATCCAAGGGGAACATCACTTAACCTCCCTAGGAGGTCAACCTGCCCTGCCGTCTAGTGAGAGCCCGGTCAGCAGAACCATCCAAGGGGAACATCACTTAACCTCCCTAGGAGGTCAACCTGCCCTGCCGTCTAGTGAGAGCCCGATCAGCGGAACCATCCAAGGGGAACAATACTTCAAAAAACTTTCATTTCATTAATCATTCGGTTACATGCAAGAAAAACTAAGTAGGGAAACATCCTCTCCTACTACATGGACTCAAAGAAAAAACAAAGCACGGAGACCGGGACTCGGACTTCTATTCCCCGCCATGGTCCTCCTCGACCTCCTCTGGTTGTTGACGCTACGGCCTCGGGCCCCTCGCCTCCCTCATTTCCAAGAACTCGGGGCAGGCGGATGTCGCGTGGCCTTCCTCCTGATGGAAGTCACAGTAAGGCAACTCCACTCGGACGCCTCTCCTTCCTCCCCTACGATTTCTTCTTCTTCTGTGGCCGATCGCCATGGCTTGCTGGGGTGGTGGAGAGGGTGCTTTCGGGCCCTGCCTCCACCCTGGGAGGTCAGTCTCTTCTTCTTGGAAGTTGTCCTCCTCTTGGTCGAACTTCCTCTCGGGAGCCTCTACCTTCCTCCCATGCTGCCTTGCCTCTGGCTCACTCAGCTTGGCCAGCCTTCTTGTGAACTCCGGGTTGGCCTCCTCACTTTCAACTTCTTCTGCCACCCTTTCCATCAACTCCTCAAAAGACAAAGGAGCTCTTCTCTTGAGGTCCATCTTGAAGAAGCCCTCCCGCAGCCCCACCGTGAAGGCGAGCTTGAGGGTGTACCCGGGCACTTCTTGGACGAGGAGAACCTCCTCCCTGAACCGCTCCAGATAGTGAGCCAGCGACTCTTCTGGCTCTTGCTTGATCTTGAAAAGTGCTTCGGCATCTTTCTTCCTCTTCCTTGACGCCGAGAAGCGCAGCAGGAAACCTCGACGTAAGTCTTCGAAGGCATAGATGGATCCCGCAGGGAGCTGGTGGAACCAATCTCTAGCCTTCTCCTTCAGAGTTATCGCGAAGAGTCGACATTTGAAAGCGGCCGACATGGGCATGATGGAGACCATGTCTTCAAACCACTGTAGGTGTAAGACGGGGTCATTCTTGCCGAAGTAGTGAGACATCTTCGCCCCCTTGAACCCCTCCGGAACCGGGGCTGAGAGGATCTGCTCACAAAAAGGACTTCCCACGCTCGCCCCCTTTTGGGGCTGGGCGAGTGGGGGCATGACGCCTCCCCGCTCGCCCCCTTGTGCCTCGGCGAGTGGGGGTCGAGGACCTCCCCACTCGCCCACTTGGGTCTCGGCGAGTGGGGGTCGAGGACCTCCCCACTCGCCCCCTTCCGGCACCTCCTTCCTAGATGGCTGGCCGAGGGTGTTCTCGCCAACCTGCTGAGGTGAGGCCTCCGGACCACTTTCTCTCCTACCTTCGCCTATCGAGGCGAGAGTCACATGTAAGGTCTGCAGGACCTCTTGCCTGAAATTTTCGAACATCTCCAACATCACCCCATCTACCGGGGGCTGCGAGTGACCCGGGTCAGAACTTCCTCCACCTCCGCCCATGGAGCTCATCTTGAGGATTTCTTGAATCAGTCACTCTCCACGCTCACCGCACCATAAATGTTGAAACCGACTACTCGGTCTCTGTGGAGTTCGGGGCCCTCAACGAGGCTGAGGGGCGACCAACCCTTACTTCCCCCAAGGGAGAGCTCTAGGTTGAAGGTGTCGGAACTAAAGACTGGACCAAGGTCTTAGCGGGGAGGTCCCGCCACGTACACGGAAGTGCCCTTGGAACTTCCCCTCCCAAGCCACTACTAAGCTTGGGCACCACTGGAGCCTCTCCTCACCCCCTAGAGAGACTTGGGGAGGGAGAGTGAGAAGGAGAGAGCTAGCCTAGGATGAGAGATCTCTCCAAATGGTGCCCCCTTGGTCCTATTTATAAGATTTTTGAAGTTGGGCTGCAAATAGCCAAAAAATGGTCTGCCAGATTACCAGAATACCCCTGAATTGGGCTGCGGATAGCTGAATCCCGCTGTTCTGAAATGCTAAATGCAGACCACTGGACTGCGAATAGCCAAACTGGACTGCGAATAGTAAACTGGATGAGGGGGCCGAGTTGGCCTCTCCGCCGAATGTTGGGCGAGAGGGGGGGGGGGGGGGGTCGAGCTGGCCTCTCCCCTCTCCGCCGAATGCTGGGCGAGAGGGGGGGTCGAGCTGGCCTCTCCCCTCTCCGCCGAATGCTGGGCGAGAGGGGGGGTCGAGCTGGCCTCTCCCCTCTCCGCCGAATGCTGGGCGAGAGGGGGGGTCGAGCTGGCCTCTCCTCTCTCCGCCGAATGCTGGGCGAGAGGGGGGTCGAGCTGGCCTCTCCCCTCTCCGCCGAATGCTGGGCGAGAGGGGGGGTCGAGCTGGCCTCTCCCCTCTCCGCCGAATGCTGGGCGAGAAGGGGGGTCGAGCTGGCCTCTCCCCTCTCCGCCGAATGTTGGGCGAGAGGGGGGGTCGAGCTGGCCTCTCCCCTCTCCGCCGAATGCTGGGCGAGAGGGGGGTCGAGCTGGCCTCTCCCCTCTCCGCCTAATGCTGGGCGAGAGGGGGGTCGAGCTGGCCTCTCCCCTCTCCGCCGAATGCTGGGCGAGAGGGAGGTCGAGCTGGCCTCTCCCCTCTCCGCCGAATGCTGGGCGAGAGGGGGGTCGAGTTGGCCTCTCCCCTCTCCGCCTTCCTCCGGAGCGGGGGGGGGGGGGGGGGGGGGGGGGGGGGCGAGAGGAGCTCGCCCCCTTCCTTTGCTCGCTTCCTATATGAGCTGGGCGAGCGGAGGTCTCCGCCTCCTACCGCTCGTCCTCCCTCTCTCTATCCGAGGGAAAAGCACTCGACGAATACTGGGTTGTACACTTTCCTACGAACGTCGAAGTTGCATTTTATCAAGATAGCGTTGAAAAGACTAGTGATAAAACTATGAGGTACAAATAAAAAAACATAAGATATAGTGCTTTGTTTAATGAATTGTGGGAATAAACATAAAAACACCACTTCTTAGACTCCCCTGAAGAAATACATACATCAATCAGAGTTGTAACACAAACGAATCGATTGAAGAGTTCATGTTCAAATCCTCAACAAACCTACAACAACAACTCCGAGCAGTTTTAATTAATTAACAAGCAACATATATAGTGATCATCATTATCAAAAGAACCACTCGCCCCATTTTGAGGGCTTTCCTTTCCACCCTAAACCAAAAGTAAGGTTCCCTCTCCTCTAATTAAAATTCAACATATTTCATCAAAATCTAATACTTCAAGAAATTACGGACGAGTGAAATAATTAGGATAAATTTTCTTAAGTATGAGCTACTTGAGCTCAAAGAAGACTCCCAGTTGCTTCATAAATTTTGCCATGCTGCTTCTCAAAATTGCAGTAAAACCCTAACCTTAACATGCATCATTTCCCTTTCTCCCCTTCTCTCGCTCTCACCATCCAAAAAGAAAGTTGAGACGTCACTACGAAGATATTCAGAACATCATAACTCTCAACATGACAACATATTTCTTGCGGGAGATTGGAATGGATGATGCCCTGGGATTAAGCGCACGCCGCTTGGAACCTTCTCTTATCGGGAGACGACACGAGCAGGAGCCGTAAACTATAGGGTTTGGCTCTTGCTCAAGATATTCTATAATACAACATCAAGTTTGGAATGCGTATTTATAGTATCTCCAGCATAGAGACCAAGCCCTAGGTAAACAGGCAACCCGATTAGACCTACCGTGTCGGTTCGACCATGAGGACATATTATTTAAAATCTTTAACAATCTCCTCCTATGTCTGCGGTAAACTCGATGACAATTAGGGTGGTTTGTGTAAGTTCAACCAAATCGTGAAAAGTACACAACCGTGTCCAGCACCTGCAAAATCGATTAGACTCACAAAAAATTGTTTGCACGCATAAGGATAAAAATAAATCTCAGTTGCATCATAAAACAGTCTAAAGTACGATCATACCACAAGTCCAACAAACATAGTGACTAGAATCAACAAAAGAGCATAAAAGTCCAAATAGCAAGTGTATCAAAAGAAGAGCTAAACAAATGTTCTAAGCAGAGATAAAACAAAGGAAACAAATAACACTCTAGTTGTCATCAGCCTCAGACGTCCAGCAAATCATCCTGTTCAGGATCACATCCTGCCAGTGCTCCTCCATCAACAATAACTCCTGTAATTTTCAATATAGAATGTCATTAGAAATGAATTCATACTTTGAAAATGTACATGTATCTAGTTCTACAAAATGAACGTAGTACTTTGTAATTAAGCTAGAAGGAGACTTATTTAGAGAGTTATAGATTCAACCGCAGAATCCAATATCGGTTTCCAACGAAACAATTAATGGACTTCTGGACACCGCAGCTATATTCGTATTCCAATATGGAATGTCAGGATTACTGTTCTTCTAAAGTTAAGTGGAAATCATCAAGTTTAGAATGAAGCCCATTAACGGAAGAAGAGTCAAACCGACTCAGATTGTGTTATCAAATTTGGAATAACACTCTCTTTCAAGGTAAGAAAAGACGAATCCAGGTAAAGTTATTAACATCAGATTTGGAATAAAATAACTCACCAGATTCGTACTCAGCAACCAAAACATCAACGGAGCACAACATGCTTGCTTTGACAAAGAAAATCAGGGAAAATCATAACATCCATGTAGATTGAGGTGATCTAAATCGCCTTTAGTCTCATTTCCCCCACTACTTTGATTAACCGGTCTTTGGGCATTCCTTTCGTTAATGGATCAGCTAGATTATCTTTCGATCGCACATCGACCAAAGAGATAATTCCTTGTTCTTTCAGATAATTTAGCAGAGCGTGTCTCAATCGTACATGTCTCCTCTTAGTATTGTAGAGAGCATTCTTAACGACTTGAGCTGCAGCTTGGTTATCGCAATACAAGCTTAATGAGTTGACTTGTAACCTAGATAAGTGAATATCTAGTATCAAATTCCTGATCCAGTATGCCTCTTCACCAGCCGAAGCTAATGCAAACAACTCGGCTTCCATTGGAGACAATGTTATACAAGTCTGTCTTTTGGATTTTCAAGTGACGACATCACCACCTAGAGTGAATATGTATCCACTGGTTGATTTGTTGTTACCGACTTCAGAACACCACGAGGCATCAGAATATCCATCAACAGTAGGAGGGTAACTAGTGTAACACAAGGCGTGATTTTTAGTACCTGACATGTATCTCATCAGCCTGTCGAGAGCATCCCAATGCTCTTTGCCCGGACTACTGGTAAAGCGACTCAGCATGCTAACAGAGAAGACAATGTCTAGTCGAGTACAACTTGTGGCGTATATGAGACTACCAATTAGTTTGAAATATTTTACTTGATCAATGATAGTCCCAACATTTGGGCTCAATTTAACATTATGATCGAAGGGTGTCTCTATAGGCCTACAATTTTCGTATCCCCGGGTCGAAAGAAGTTGCTCAATATAATGAGCCTGACTAAGAGTAACCCTACCCTTATCAACTATAACTTTCATACCTAAAAGGGTATCGACATGACTGAGGTCCTTCATGTCAAATTCTTTTGCGAGTGTGAATTTGATATTATTTACTGCTACAAGATCCGAACCCAGAATCAACACGACATCCACATATAAACATATGATGACTGTTTTGTTTGACATAGAGCGGTGGTAAAGACATTTGTCAGAAAGACTGGACTGAAAGTCAAAACTCTTTAGCACTTGGTCAAATTTCATGTGCCACATCTTAGGCGTTTGTTTAAGCTCATAGATGGATTTGTCTAGTTTGCACATTTTATCTTTTAGATCTGGATGGACATACCCTTCGGGTTATGCCATGTAGATCTCTTCATCAAGCTCTCCATTCAAGAAAGCTATTTTCACATTCATCTGATGAACTATAAAATTCTCGATAGAGGCTAAGACAAGATGAATCATAATAGTGGATAGGTGACATACAAATGAATAGACGTCAAAGTAGTCAATTCCCCCTGTGGCTTATAGCCTTTAGCGACTAGACGTGCTTTATATCTCGCTATAGACCCATCACTGTGCAATTTCTTCTTCAGCACCCACTTGCATCCAAGGACTTTGGCTCTTTTAGGGAGGTCCACTAGATGTCAGGTGTTATTTTGTAGCAGCGAGTCTATTTCATCATCTATGACTTCTGCCCACATTAACGAATCTCTAAATCGCATTGCTTCCTGGTAGGAGAATGGATCATCCTCTTAGTGATAGATGACAAAATTTTCACCGAAATTCTTAGGTACTCTATCTCCCGTAGATACTCTAATTGGGATAAGAACATCCTCTACAGGTTAGGAAGCAGTGCCAGAGGGGTCAGCTTCAGATGCTATAGGAGATTCAGAAATCATCTCAGTAGACCCGGAGACGGTTAAACCATGATCTTTGATAAACTTATTTTCAAAGAAAATAGCATCTCTAGATTCTATCACTGTATTAGTGGACAGATCTAGAAACCTATCTGCTGCACTATCTAGATATACACAAGTCATTGTTCTAGGTCCCACATTAGGTCTTTTAAGGTCTTATATTCTAACATAAGCAATACAACCCCAAGTCTTTAGAGTGTCAAATCTACAAGGATGACTATGCCACAACTCATATGGAGTGGAAGTGAGCTTAGCATGAGACAATCTATTTAGAATGTGATTGGCAGTTCAGACTGCTTCTCCCCAAAAATAATTAGGCATGCCAACAGTAAGAAGCATATAATTCAGCATCTCTGGTAATGTTCTATTCTTTCACTCAGCAATACCATTAGACTGGGTGAGTAAGGAGCAATGGTTTCTAGGATTATACTCGCAGAGGCACAAAAGTCTTGAAACCCTGTCGCAGTATACTCTCCTCCTCGATCACTTCTAAAATGCTTAATCTTCAGGTTTAACTAATTTTCTACCCGAGAGTTGAAGATCTTGAAAATTTCAAAAGCTTTATCTTTCGATTTCAATAGGTATACATGACAATATCTGAAATAATCATCGATGAACGTAATGAGATACTTCCTACCCCCTCTAGTGGCATGACTCTTAAAATCACAGAGGTCTGAATGTATCAAATCAAGAAGTTGTGTGCTTCTAGAAACTGATTTGAACGATTTTCTAGTGATCTTGGTTTGTGCACACACCTCACACTTATCAAATCGAATAGAAAGATTTAAGGGGATGCTATGACTCTTAGCTAGATCTCGTATTTTCCTGTAGTTCACATGTCCTAGTCTGTTATGTAACAATTTAGGATCTATTAAGGTTGAACTCATTTGATTTATGCTATCATTATTAAGGATAAGTCTATACATGTCATTGATCAAATATGCACAACCAAAATAATGGAAATTAACAGTTAAGGTTATTCTACCGCTAGAGGTTGTGAAAAACCTTCATGTTTTATCTAGCAAACTCATATAAATTATGTTTTTAGTTAAACTAGGAACTGCTCTAACATGTTGTAAAGTTAAAGTTTTACCTGAAGAGAGGACCAGCTGTGCTGTCCCAGCATGCTTGACTTCAGTCTCTCCTCCATTGCAGTTTTCTACATTGTCTCTGACCTCAATAACATCAATGAGAAGAGCTCTGTCATTCGTCACATGACAGGTTGCACCACTTTCCAGCCACCACTCTGAAGATGCGCTGCGGTGACTGCTCCCAATCATGGCCACGAAGGACGTAGGACCGGAGATGTCGACCAGCATATTCATTGCATTCTGTGGGGCTTCCTCCTTCTTTTTCTTTGATCCTTTGCATTCAGTGGCCCGGCGGTCCCACTTGCCGCAGTTATGACACTTGCCTCTCTTCCTTTTGAGAGAGGGCTTTTTGGCCTGTAGCTGTGCAGACGCTTCACTTTTGGGAGCTGCGGGCTTTCGAGGAGGCTTGCTGGGTCGAGAAACGAAGTTGACAACCTATGATGGTTGACCAGCTTGCTCTAGGCTTTTACCAGCAGCGTTCTGATCTTCGATGTGAATGAACCTTTTGAGTTCATCCAATGTGATCCTCTCCTTCAGTCTGTGCATTTCAGTCTTGAAGGTATTCCATTCAGGAGGCAGTTTGCTCAGGATCAGACTCACGAACAGATTATCAGACATATTAGACTGTTCGTCTTCCAGCTTGAGACGCAAGTTTTCCATATCAATCCGTTGGGAGGTGACTGACGAGTTTGCATTAAATTTGAAGTTGAAGAATTTCTCATCGAGGAGAGTCTTCGACAGTACCTCTTCTTTCTGGAAGTGCGCGTTCAGGCAATCCCATATTTCTTTCGCAGTCTTGTACGCACTGTAGGTCATGACAATGCGAGGGTTCAGAGAATTCAGGAGATAATCCTTGGAAAAATCCCCGTCCTCGCTCCATTGGTACTCGTCCACGTCCTCACGCGTCGTAGCGAAATCGCTGAGGACGGTGTAGAAAATTTTGCGCTCTTTCATGCCCAATTGGACATAGATTTTCCAAACATGGAAATCTGTAGCGTCGAATGACTGCAATTTGACGATGTCGTATGTGCTCCTTTTCAACATGTTTTTCACACAGAAAATAAAACCAGGAAGATGTCACCTGATCCGGTCGGAGATGCGTCAGGCACTTCGGATCCAATTCAGTAAAAGTTTGTTCCTCTCTGGTCGGGATTGAGCCTAATTCCATTTCCACACGAAAAATTGGAGCACCCGACAACGAAATTGAAAGTGAATCGGCAGCCTTGCCATGAATAAGCTAAAACTTAAGGAAGAAACACATGATTTTAGCGATAAACGAACTACAATGAATTGAAATCACAATTCATGAGCATAGTGTTTGAATAAATAAAGAACATATTATCCCAAGTTCAAGGCATCGACAAAGTCCTGTCGTCGAGATAGTTTCCATGTCACCGTAACAATGGAAATATCATCGAGACAGATTCAAATGTTGCGGACGCACTGTCAGCATTTAATGCCGCCGCCTGATTGTCTAATCAGCGCGTGCTCTTAAGGAAAGGAGCGTCTAACACTTAAGGCACTTTTTCAGAAGACCGTTGGGGACCTCGCAGTCTTATAAAAGAGATAAGAGGTTGCCCTAACACGGAATCAATCAATCGATCAGAGAGAAAGAACTTGCGCATACAGCGAATCAAATAGTACAAGCGGCGCAAGAAAGAATGAAAAAGAAGAAGCAGTCATCTTCATCGATTGTAAAGTTGTCGATCTTCATCAGGCTAAGAAGAGATTGAAGAAGAACTGCGCTGTCAAAGATCTGAATCAGAAAATCTTCTTCAACCTTAAGAAGTCAATCCTCAACAGGCTAAAGTTGTCAATCTTCATCCGGCAGAAGTAACAGTCTTATTACTGTAATCTCTTGTAAAGTCTTGCGAGCCTGTTTTTCTAGCTTGAGGGCTGGAGAGCTGTGAGGCTTGAGGGCTGGAGAGCTGTGAGGCTTGAGGGCCAGGGCAGTGGACTTACGGGTCCGACACCGTCTAGCTTGAGGGCTGGAGAGCTGTGAGGCTTGAGGGCCAGGGCAGTGCACTTGCGGGTGCGAGTTGTCGAGCTTGCGGGCTCGGGGGCAGTAGGGGCTTGCAGGCCTAGGCTGTTGGGACTTGCGGGTCCGTGTTGTAAGGCTTGAGGGCGTGAAGCTTTTTGGCAGAGTTTTGCTGAGCCTAGCACACTGCTAGGTAGGCGTAGAAGGAAATAGGACTACTCAAGACACCCTGTCTTGAGGAACCTCTATAGATCTTGTGTCGTCTGTTGTGCTTTTTGTGTGTGACATTTTACTACTGTGCTTAAATACTCATAACTCACACTAACTTATTAAAAAGAACCAAGATCACCTAACACCCCCCTCTAGGTGAACGTTCCATAACTAACATTTTGTTTCTTTCACTGCGCACATTATGATGTGTTAATATCATTCTGAATGGTATGTAGAAAACCCAACAATGACAAGGCGAGAGTTCAGAGAATTCAGGAGATAATCCCTGCAAAAATTTTCGTCCTTGCTCCACTGGTACACGTCCACGTCCTCACTGTGGAAATCTCTGAGGACGGTGTAGAAAATTTTGTGCTATTTCATGACCAATTGGACATAGATTTTCCAAACATGGAAATCTGTAGCGTCGAATGACTGCAATTTGACGATGTCGTATGTGCTCCTTTTCAACATATTTTTCACACAAAAAATAAAACCAGGAAGATGTCATCTGATCCGGTCGGAGATGCGTCAGGCACTTCGGATCCAATTCAGTAAAAGTTTGTTCCTCTCCGGTTGAAAGTCAATCGCCAAAGACTAGAGCCGAGCAGAGAACGTCTTCCTTAATCAACAGAGATCCAAGTCTCAATCCTCAAGCTCTTCCACGTTGATTTGCTCAACTTGATTGGAGACAATTGATCTAGGTTTCTCCTTTGCTAGAGGCACAGATCTCCTTGATATGAAATTCCCCTTGAGGAAGATCAAAAGAGGTTCCCCTTACTGGATTCCACTTCCTTGTTCTGATCGGCGAAGGAAATGCAGAAAACGGCGAGATCCCTCCCCTTTTGGTCTTCGAGCAGCACAAAGATCATCAGATCTAGAGGATCGGGCTTGAGATGCAAGAATAATAAAAGAAAAACACAATTGATCCGGAGGATCGGGCTTGAGGCGCAATTGATCTGGAGGATCGGGCTCGACTGGCAACTTCTCGTTCGGCAGCAAGGCGCAAGAGGTCTGTCGATCGGCGATTGAACAAGTGGCTGCCCTAGATCGCGAATGGACGAAGCTTACTCCTTGCAGACCGGTGACGGGATCTCTAGCAGCAACCAGATCTTCGATCGGCAGCGACACCAAACTTCTCCACGATCGGCGATGATGAACGACGCGGGGAGAAAAGGCGCAGAAGCTCCTCGATCGGCTTAGCACAGACATGAATAGCCTTCTCACAGTCGAGATCAGAGAAACGACGACACCTTCTCCTTCTAAGCGATCGACAGAATCATAAGGAAGAGAGCGTCGACGGGAAGAAGATCGCAGAAAGCTTCTTTTCAGCGACGAGAACCAGCGCAGAAAGATCGTGAGCGGAAAACCCTAGGAGAGTATCTTGAGAATGTAGGGTTTGGCTCTTGCTCAAGATATTCAACAATACAACATCAAGTTTGGAATGCGTATTTATAGTATCTCCAGCATAGAGACCAAGCCCTAGGTAGACACGCAACCGATTAGACCTACTGTGTCTATTCGGCCACGCAGACATATTATTTAAAATACTTAATATAAACTTCATGTGCACATGAGAGGGATCACCATTTCAAACCTCTTCAGGATGGAATTGGGGGAGGGAGAGAAAATAGGTAAAAATGTATTCATGTGGGATTGAGCCTAATTACATTTCCGCATGAAAAATTAGAGCACCGAACAATGGAATTGAAATTGAATCGGCAGCCTTGCCATGAATAAGCTAAAACTTAAGGAAGAAACACATGATTTTAGCGATAAATGAACTACAATGAATTGAAATCACAATTCATGAGCATAGTGTTTGAAAAATAGAGAACATATTATTCCTTCCTTAAAT
Source organism: Dactylorhiza incarnata (assembly GCA_033032865.1). NCBI lineage: Eukaryota > Viridiplantae > Streptophyta > Magnoliopsida > Asparagales > Orchidaceae > Dactylorhiza > Dactylorhiza incarnata. The sequence continues at coordinate 5,538,334 of JAWHQI010000043.1, forward strand.
TTGTCTTCCTCTGACTTAATCAAAATCAATATAATCTTTCTTATTCTTTGATTTTTACGAATCTCTCAAGCTTGAGTGCATAAGATCGAAAAGAAAAATAGTTGTTTGCGCCAACTAGAGCTCCGTTTGGCAAGGCGGTGGCGGTCGTGAACGCGGTGGTTATGAACTGTAGTTCATGAACGTCTAACCTCACCTAATGAACTCTATCCACTTTTATGTTCAAAACTAGTTTCTTTTTTTGATGATCATCATAACCATTGTCTTGCCAAACATTCATTCTATGAAGGCAGTGGTGGACGCAGAATACATTTTTTGTGTGAACAGACGAATAATTTATTTGAAAATTTTAATTAGCAAATATAGAAAAAAAATATACGTTTATAATATAATAATGTCAACTTTTTATATTATATTGATAATTTGAATGATTTTTTTTATACAATTTGTGTAAATATAAAGAAAGCATGTCTATATTTTTTAAAGAATTTTTTTTACAATATGTCTAAATATAGAAAAAATAATCTACATTTTTAACTAATTATTTTACAATATATTTAATTATTAAAAAAATATCTACACTTTTAATAATCTTTGTTGTTTAAATATTGAATTTTGACAAAAATATTTAAATATTGGTGTTATGAGGATTTGAACCCAAGACCTCTCAGAAAATTTTAATAATCTTCAAATACATTCAATAACCACAATGCCAAGCCTAATTAATTATCTATTTTTGAATAGATAGACTATATAATATCTATAACTATAAGGACTAAATATATTTTTAATGTAATATTCTTAGTTTTTTTTTTTAAAGTTGAGCGCCCACACTCGGTCGGAAAAATTTTCTGCACGCGTAACGTTTCTATTTTTCTGTGCGCGGATTGTATTTTTAGCCCAAATTATAATTCTTTTTAAAAAATAAATCACAGAATATTATTTTACCTATTTTTATGATAATTTTAAGATCTCATATATATATGTTACAGCCTGAAAATACACGTGTTTAAAAGTGATTTTTTTTAATACAGTTATAGTTGTTAATTACATACGTTTTACAACTGTAAATATAACTATGAATATAGTTACAGTCGTAATTTTAACAAAAAATACTGCCCCGCACCATCTCATCAAAGGCTACACGTACAGAAAATTCTCTCCACTCGGCCTCATGTAAGTGCTAGCTGCCCCCAACCTGTTTGGGGCCCGAGCTCCACAAGAGACCAAATTCTGATTTCAACAATATCTATAACTATAAGGACAAAATATATTTTTAATGTAATATTCTTAGTGATTTTTTTTAAAAAAAATTGTGCGCCCACACTCAGCCTCATGTAAGTCCGCCCATGTATGAATGTGATGTTTTTGCCCAAACTCACCTAAACTAACGTCATGCCAAACGAAGTCTAGATTGATGAACGAACATATTAGGGCTTGGTTTGGCGCGGTGGTGGCGGTCGTAAGCGCCGTGGTCATGAACCGTCGTTCGTGAACGTCCGACCTCACCTAAAAAAATTCATGCATTTTATGCTCAAAACTAGTTTATTTTCTTTATAGCGGTCATAACATTACTTGTCTTGCCAAACATACATTCTATGATAATGATGTTTTTGATCAAACTCATCGGAGCAAATAAGCAGCGCCAAACGAGGTCTAGAACGCACGCAACAATCGCTCTTGATTTTTTTTCCCCTGTCGGGTGCAGCTGCGCCTAACCACCGAATCCTCATTAATTAATTCCCTAAACCGGAATTAATATCTCCGGTTCATTATAATCTTGTTTGCGAAGATGGAAGGCGTTAGAATTTAGATAAACGGATTAACTTCCCCCACCAAATTGTCGTGACCGTAGTCAACGGCCAGATGCCCTCCACGTAATCCGGAAGACTACGTCATGCAAACATAATCAAAGTAATTATGCGCGCTATAAATTGAGTCGCGAATTTGAATCCAGAAAACTTGGATTCTCGAACTCCGGCGACGTAGAATATTACCGCCGCCGCACGACGCCTCGGCTTCAGAGCTCAGCCGTGAAGAATAACGGCGCCGTTTGAATCGTACGGCTCCCGCAGATATTTATAAGAGCTAGCTTTAAATGTCTAGCTTCGTGGACGCGCTGCCTTTCTTCAATCGGAGAACCTCTCCCATGGAGGAAGCCGAAGGGATCGGCCGTGATCGGCTCCAGGTCAACCACGCCGTCAGCGCGCGCATGTCTCTCGGCCAGCTTCTGAAGCGCGTCGGAGACGCCAGCGCTGCCGATCAGCACGTGCTCGAGATCAACCAGATTGCCGGCGCAGATGCGCCGGAATTTGGCCGGAGCATACCCTTTCTGCTGTCCTTCTCCGATCTCACTTACAGCGTCAAAACCCGGAAGAAGTTCTCCGGCACTGCCCCAAATAATAGAAAGGTGCTGCTTGACTCGATCTCCGGCGAGGCGAGGGAAGGTGAAATCCTGGCCGTCATCGGCGCGAGCGGCTCCGGCAAATCGACGCTCATCGATGCTCTGGCGAACAGAATCGCGAAGGAAAGCTTGAAGGGCTCCGTCACCCTCAACGGAGAGTTACTGGAATCAAATCTTCTGAAGATGATCTCCGCCTACGTGATGCAGGAGGATCTCCTCTACCCGATGCTCACCGTTGAAGAAACTCTGATGTTCGCCGCCGAGTTCCGGCTCCCCCGGACCCTTTCCAAGTCGAAGAAAAAGATCCGGGTTGAAGCTCTCATCGATCAGCTCGGCCTCCGCCGGGCCGCCGGAACTATAATAGGAGACGAGGGACACCGCGGGGTTTCCGGCGGAGAGCGCCGCCGCGTTTCGATCGGCATCGACATCATCCACGATCCCATCATTCTGTTCCTCGACGAGCCGACCTCCGGCCTGGACTCCACCAGCGCGTTTATGGTGGTGAAAGTGCTGCAGCGCATCGCTCAGAGCGGCAGCATTGTCATCACGTCGATCCACCAGCCTTCTTCAAGAATCATCGGCCTTCTCGACCGCCTGCTCCTCCTCTCCCGCGGCCAAACCGTTTACAGCGGCAGCCCCGCCGGCCTGCCCCAATACTTCGCCGAGTTCGGCCGGCCGATTCCTGAGAACGAGAACCGCACCGAATTCGCCCTCGACCTCATCCGCGAGCTCGATTCCGACCAGGCGGCTTCCGGAGGAACGAAACCCCTCGTCGAATTTTACCGCTCCTGGAGAAGCTCCAGGAACTCCCCTGTTTTCGCCGCCGCAAAACAGAGCAACACCATCACACTAAAAGACGCCATCAGCGCCAGCATCTCACGCGGTAAGCTCGGCTCCGCCTCCGTCTCCCGCTTCGCCAACCCCTTCTGGACGGAAATGATGGTCCTCACCCGGCGGGCTGCCACCAACTCCCGCCGCCTGCCGGAGCTCTTCTTAATGCGCCTCGGCGCCGTGCTCGTCACCGGGTTCATCCTCGCCACCATCTTTTGGCGCCTCGATAGCTCCCCGAAAGGCGTGCAGGAGCGGCTCGGCTTCTTCGCCATCGCCATGTCGACGATGTTCTACACTTGCGCCGATGCCCTCCCCGTCTTCCTACAAGAACGTTACATCTTTATGCGCGAAACCGCCTACAACGCCTACCGTCGATCATCCTACGTGCTGTCAAACACCATAGTCGGCCTTCCCGCGCTAATCCTCCTCTCCGGCGCATTCTCCGCCGCGACATTCTTTGCGGTGGGACTTGCCGGCGGAGCGCAGGGGTTCGTCTTCTTCTTTCTCATCGTCCTCGCGTCATTCTGGGCAGGAAGCGGCTTCGTCACCTTCTTATCCGGTGTCGTATCCCACGTCATGCTCGGATACACCATCGTCGTCGCCATTTTAGCCTACTTCCTCCTGTTCAGCGGCTTCTTCATCACCCGCGACAGAATCCCCGACTACTGGATTTGGTTCCATTACCTCTCCCTGGTGAAGTATCCATACGAAGCGGTGCTCCAGAACGAGTTCGGCGATCCGGGAAAGTGCTTCGTGAGGGGAGTTCAGATGTTTGACAACACGCCGTTCTCTGTACTTCCGGCCGATGTAAAGCTCAGAGTTTTGCAGGCGATCAGCGGCTCCCTTGGAGTGAGCTTGACGAGCCAGACCTGCATCACGACGGGAACCGGAATACTGAAGCAACAGGCGGCGACGGATCTCAGTAAGTGGAGCTGTTTGGCGGTGACCGTTGCCTGGGGGTTCTTTTTCAGGGTTCTGTTCTACCTCACCTTGTTGGTTGGGAGCAAGAACAAGCGCAGGTAAGAGGAAAGATTATTTTTAGGGCCGGGTTCCGGACCCGCGGGGCCCAGATTTTTTCTGGGTCTAGAACATCTCAGATACGTTTTTGAATTAGGCGAAACACGCGGGTCACAGACATTTCGGTTGGCTCACTGTTGTTCCCGAGATGTCTCATCTAGTTCAAAAACGTATCTGAGATGTCCCGGACCCAAAAAACTTTGGGTCTAGGACCCGGACCAAAAAATTAAGCTGCTCGGGCTGAAATTTCTTCTTTTGATTATGGGCTTTTTTTGGGGGGGGGGGGGGGGGAATATATATTTTTAATTTCTTGTAAAGGAATCATATATGATAGATCAATTATATAAAAGTGTAATTTTTCATGTTTATTTTTAAGGGTGACTTTTTAGAAATCATTTAGGCTGCGTTCGTTTCGCGGGTTTTTGCAGGGAGGAATTGGTTTGGGTTACCCAATTCTATTCACAGGCGTTCGTTTTGGTAATTTATTGAAGGGAATTGGTTTTCTTCCAGATCTTATCGGTTTGGATCCATTAAGAAATTACCCTATGGTGAAAACCGACTCCTTTCCATAGATTTTGGGCGAAACTCTCCCGCGCCGTCACTCTCTCCCGATCCCGATTGCGAATCACCTCCTCCTACGCTCCTCCCTCTTTCCGGCGATGCTTCTTCTCGCCATCTTTGTCGATTTTTTGGGAGCAGTCATACCTCCGCCTGCAGGTTTTCTTCTAGGGTTGGACGAGCTCTTCGTCTCTTCGTCCTCCGATGCCGGCAGTAGATAGTTTTCTCCGTCGGTTATACAAATGTTACTTTTTTGACGGATTTATACAAATGTTTATTTTTTGAGTTTTTTCTCTTTCTTTTTTTCGATGCGGTTGTATACAAATGTTACTTTTTTTGAGTTTTTTTTTCTTTTTTTCGATGCGGTTGTTAATCACTTTTTTCTGCAATTCGCATCCGTTTGGCGTGGTGTTTTTGCTCCGATGAGTTTAGACAAAAATGCTAACGTCATAGAATATATGTTACAACCACCACGAATAAAATAAAAGGTAAAATATATAAATCAGACTATTGAAATTGAAATCGGCCCCTAAAATTTTGGGTGATGAGTAAAATGCCGACGGTATTTGCTGACTAGATTTCAATATATTTAGGCGGTTGTTATTCGCAAATCACTGTCTATTCGCAGATTTTGTCTATTCGCAGACCTAAAGGAAGTCAAATTTGTTATTCACAGATATTTTAGTTATTCACAGATTAGTACAGAAAAAAAAATTGGTCGTCCACTTTGCCTTCCTCACCACAAGGAGAGAATATCTAAATCGCATGAACAACAGAAAAATATTCTTTCTAAATCTTCCCAAATATTTTTTGAAATGACAATCGCATTGACAACGAAGAAATCGTCTAAATATAACTTTATTAGTAACCAATACCTTACAAAATACAACATTCATCATAATTTTAATATACACAATGCATTTATGGTTTGCAAATTGGTCTGCGGATAGACATTTATAAACTCAAATAAAATGGGAAAATGTTAATCTGCGGATAGTCATTTATGATTTGCGAATAACAAATGACTATATTTATTATTTATTTAGGGTTTAGGGTTTATTATGTGATCAAATTCTGAGCTCCTATTCGTGAAAACATGCGCATAGGTACTCTAGAAACTCGTTGGCGGCCGGCGGGATTCAATTTATATAAATAAAATCAGCATTCCACTGATTAAGAAAGGGCAATGTTATAAGTACACTCATTTTGGCTATTCGCACACCAATTTCTATGAGTTATTACACGCTTTTTGAAAATACGCCTTGTACATGCATTTTTAGGAAAAGTGTTCAACACGAAAATTGTAGATCTCGTCGAGATCTACAACTTTCGTGTTGAACACTTTTCCTAAAAATGCACGCACAAGGTGTACTGTCGCCCTGATCGTAACTATAGCGAATTTTTGAAAATACGACTTGTACATGCATTTTTAGGAAAAGTGTTCAACACGAAAGTTGTAGATCTCGACGAGATCTACAATTTTTTTGTTGAACACTTTTCCTAAAAATGCATGTACAAAGCTAATTTTCAAAAGGCGCGTAATTACTCATAGAAATTGATGTGCGAATAGTCAAAAATGGTGTGCTTATAACATTGCCCTTACGAAATTGCAATTTTGTGATTTAATTTATAGCTGGATTCAATTTTACAAATAAAATTGCATTCATATTTTTTACAAAGCTTGTTTAGAAAGCAATGAGAAACTCAATTTAGAATTATAACTGCTGCAGAATGCCAAAATCCTGCTGCAACATTTAATTGTAGATACAAAACTTGTTTAGAAAGCAATTACAAACTCAATTTAGAATTATAACTGCTGCAGAATGCCAAAATCCTGCTGCAACATTTAATTGTAGATACAAAACTTGTTTAGAAAGCAATTACAAACTCAATTTAGAATTATAACTGCTGCAGAATGCCAAAATCCTGCTGCAACACTTAGAATTTAACTTGCTTAGATACAAAACTTGAGAATTATAAAGGGGGTATTTATTGTCTAGGCTAGAATTGTCATTTTCATTTGCTCCCAACAGAATCAGATCCAAACCCGCTCCAAAATCATGCCGCAAAATGCCTAAATCAAACCCGCCGAAAGATCCAAAATACCTAAATCATTTTCTTTTTCGACGGGGTAAGAGATTGATAGCATAACGATCTGAATCCGAGTGTGGAGGAGGGTCGGAGAGGGCGGCTTTGGCGCTCCGGGTCTGCGACGTCGGCTTTCGACACTCCGGCGAGGGCGTGCGAGCGGAATTGCGAGGGGCGGCACACTGCGAGAAATAGGAGCGGTGGGTTGTGGTTGTGAGGGTAGGGTTTTCTAGAGTACCGATCACATAATAACGCATAAATAAATAATTAGTATAATAAAATCTAGTTAGCAAATTTCCTAATAAGTATCCTACTAATTGCCCAAAATTTCATAAAAACATTAAAAATATGAGTGGAAAAGTTAACTATGACCCATTTCAAAAAGGTTAGAAACTATAAAGACTAATTTCAACCATTCGAAACTTTAGGGATCAAATTCTACATAAATTATAGAGACTGATTTAAGTATTTTGCCAAAATAAAACTAGTTTTGAACATAAAAAGTGTATGAAGTTCCTTAGGTGAGGTTGTGCATTCACGAATGACGGTTCATTGAAGTATCTAGTTGCCTACCTAAATCACCTAGAGAGGGGGGGGGGGTGAATAGGTGATCTCTACGTCTTTTGCGGAATTAAAAATTAAACGTAAAACACAGCACACAAAATTAATCACAGCCACAGATAACACCAGGAATTTATAGTGGTTCCCCGTACTTGGGTACTCCACTGCCGGCCTCGTCAATCTAGCACCACAGCTAGACTTGACTACTCACTAAATCTCGGATCAAGAACGATCCTACAGTCTCGGAGTCAAACTCCTACAAACTCAGAGAGAACCTCTCTTACAACTCGGAGAAAACTTCTCCTACAACTCGGAGAACAACCTCTCCTACAACTTGGAGATAACAACTCCTACAATAGATTGAAAAGGGTTTGAACAATACTAAACCAGATCTGAATAACAGAGACGTTTTCTTCCTTCTTCTTGAATGGCTTTTGAGAACGATGAGGGAGAACAACGATCCTTCAAATCTGTCTTTGGCAATCCGAAACGATCCAATAGAGATTGTAGAACCTGAGCATGGATCAATCGAATCCTTCTTGAAAGAAATCGGCAACTCCAAAGAGTAGAACGATCTCCAATCGTAGACGACGGCGAGCGGCATTTTTCTCGTTCTTTTTGATCGGGAGAGAGAGATTAGGGTTAGAACGATTCTAGAAAAACTTCTCTTTATAACCCAAAAGCAATCATATATATATAGAGAGGAGCAATTAAAGGATTAATTAGCCTTAAAAGCGCTCCATATAGCCGTTAGAAACGAGAAGGGGCGTTCACGATCCGTCCAGAACAGAGAAAACGAAACAGAAAATTTACGAACAGAAGTCTCGAGACATAAGGGATCTCTCGAGACACAAGGGATCTCTCGAGACATGAAACGGAGAGAGCAGGAAAGGGATGTCTCGAGAACTCGATGATCTCTCGAGACATTGCAAAGATTTCAGACTTAAGATCTCTCGAGACAAACACGATCTCTCGAGACATGTCTGATCTCTCGAGACATATCCTCAGGAAAAATTTGTTTCACAAAAATTTCTTTTCTTCTCTTGAACACATGCTGCAGCCGCACTCCAAAGTCTTCAATAGTCTTGAAAAAGAAGTGTACCCCAATAGTGAGATCACACATGAGTCATCACCATGTTTCATATAATGAGGGATTACATTTTATGAAACTGTGTTTGCAGACCCATTGTGACCTGACATTGGCTTACACTTAGCCATGATAATCTGCAAGACAATACTAGAAAAGCATATCAAATACAAAAGCAATTCAATCTTAGTTTAAGGGTGACTTCTCACAAATCAAGGTAATGTGAATGCAATTTCCAACAATCTCCCCCTATCTGTAGAAGTCAGAACCCTGTACACTAAGTTGAATTACAGCAGTTAAAGAATAAATATGCTACACTACACAAAGATATAGAAATGAAAAAGTAAAGAACATCAAAACATCAAATATATATATATATCTAAATTTGAATTGTTCAGAAGACTTGATGTTCACTAAATCAGAATGAAAACAAAATATGTCTTGTCAGCATCATCATCATCATCCTTCAAGACCTCCTTTTCCTCTTTTCTTCTTGTCTGGAGAAATAAGCATGAGGCTTGGGATGGTAAAATGGAGGCGGATCCGGAGCATCAGAATTATTATAACCAAAAGCTCTGAAATGAATCCTTCGCTTCCTTTGAGCTGTCTCATGTTTTTCCCATTCTTGAGAGCTGTAGCATTCAGATCTGTTCATTTTACCTTCATGAACTAACTTATAGGTTTCAAGAATGATGTCTTTTGAGACTGGGCTCCAGATTTCTGGAAAACTTTTCTCAACCTTAGCTTTGCACTGACCTGTAGAGCTAGAACTAGGAACTGATCGACTGGCAGAAGAACCTTCACCAAATTTTCTTTTTCTTTTGGTCCCAGCCCTATCTGATTGATCTTCAACAATAGGAGCCTTCCCAAGTAGTTCTTCTGGCCTTGGAGAAAACTGAGGAACATGAACATCTGGATCAATTGCCAACTCAGGAAAGATTTGATTATGAAGCCACGTTGCTGTTTTGAATGAATAAGCATTAATATCAGCAACTTGCTTCAGCATCCTGGAAGAGAACTGCTCAAACTGAGAATTCCATGAGCTTTGAAGAGCAGAAACGGAGCTTTCAATCAAATCTGTCATTTTAGCTACTATATTTTCCTCCCCCTTTCTGACTTCTACAGATAGGGTTTGGAGAGTATCATCTTTGAACTTTCCGACTTCATCAACAATTTTGAATTTTTTTATTGGCTTCAGCCTTGTTAGACACTGATTCTTGAAGCTTTGTCAGTATAACAGTCTGAGTCAACACTGTGCCTACACCTTCAGTTGCATGATCAATTTGCTTGCTCCCTAGGTTCATCAAATCAGAGAGATTTTCATAATTGGATTTAATCTTAGCTAACTCTCTGCCTAGTTCACTTTCAACTGAGGCAATCTTCCTGTGAACAGTTGTCAAAGAATTTTCAAACTGTGCACTCTGCTTCTTGAGCAGTGCTTCAATCTTTCCTAGAAGAGAATCTTCTGCACAACCTAGCTCATCTGGATCATTCTTGGTTGTATCATACTCTGACTCCCCCTCAACATGTACTAGGGGAGGTGACAATTCATGAACTGACAAAACATCATCATCTATGTTAAAAACAAAATCAGCACCAGACCCTGCCTGTTGGCCACTGGGACTGTGCTCTTCAGATACTGGAATGGATTCTGTTGGAGCTGATGAGGATTGACCTTTGGCTTTAGAACGGATTGAAAGCTTGGCTCGACCTGAAGCTTTAGAGCGAGTCCGAGAAGAAAGTGGAAATGATGTTACGAAGGGTGCTAGATCTTCAGAAGAAGGAGCTGGATTTTCTGCTTCTCTTGCAACTGCAGATTTAAGAGTCTCCCCCTCAGAAGGAGCACCAGCCATTTCCGGCTTCTTGATACGAATGTCCCATCTCTGCAAGGAGTTGACATCGATCTTCTTAAGGTGATGGATAACTGTACCTTTGGACATGTTAAAAATAGCAGGGTTAAACTGATTTAGAAACAGTGAGATGATCCGGGCAAAGTTAGGAGTGTTTATGCAAGCTTTGATATTTGAGAATAAGATTGAGGCCCAATCTCTCTTCTTTCCAGTAACAATGCCAATCATCAACAGAAACATCTCTTCAGACACATGTCCTTGAGAACCTGTCTTGCAGAATAGTGCCTTTGAGATAATGTCCAGCAGGAGCTTCCCCACAGCATTCAACTTATTCCTTTTAACTGTAGAAAAATCTGAATCAAGACCACAGAACCTTGTTGTAGTCAACCAATCAATGTCAACTAGCTCTTCTTCAGCTTCCACTTCAGACAACTGCAAATACTTAGAGAGAGTCTTTGGAGAGACTTTGATTTTGATACCCTTAACGAAAGAGATCAACATACTTCCTTCCTTGATTGGCTTTACATTGATGAAGAATTCTTCAACCTCATCAAACAAAATCCGGCAAGGATGCTCAAGAACGAAAGTGAGACCGGCGGCATCAAGTAAGTGAAACAGACTTGAAATCATCGGATAAGCTCGCAAGACCTGACCGAATAACCTCGTTGCCGACTCCAATTTTCGGATGAGGAGAGGGAGCCATAGCAGCAAGAGGGAGGGAGAGATGCCGACGGAGAGAGCTGAAGCACCAGGAGCCACCGAGAACCACCGAAAATCGCCGAAACGCAGAGTCGAGACGCGGACGATCACTGCTCGAGAGGGAGACGAAAGGTCGAGGAGGTCTCGGGAGATGATTCGCGTGAACATCAAGTTTCCGATTTTGTATTTATATATATATATTTTGATTTTACGAAAAATAGAAAATTAGAAATAGGAATTAACGCGTACCTGACGTTTGGGATTCCTTTTAAAAAAAACTTATGTCTCGAGACATCGGCTATGTCTCGAGAGCTCAGGAGATATTTTCTTCATTGATGTCTCGAGAGATTACCGGTGTCTCGAGACATCACCTTATCTCGAAATCTTCTTCTTGTCTCGAGAAATCCTGCCAGGTCCCGAGACATGACTTGTCACAAGAAAACTTCCTGTCGCCAAGGTTTTGATTGACTTGACCATTACTCCATGTTGAGCATTCCAAGTTCCGTCTTGAAGAAAGAGAGCTTGGTCTCATCCAGTGGCTTCGTGAAGATGTCTGCAACTTGCTTATCCGTGGGGACATAACTCAGATTTATGTCACCCTTCTCCACATGCTCCCGGATAAAGTGATATCGTAGCTCGATGTGCTTTGTCCGACTGTGAGAGACTGGATTATTTGCGATAGCAATTGCACTGGAAGAGTCGCAAAACATAGGAATGTCTTTGAACTTCATGTTGTAGTCTTGAAGTTGATTTCTTATCCAGAGAAGTTGTGCGCAACAACTGCCAGCAGAAATGTATTTCGACTCGGCGGTTGAAATTGCAACACAATTCTGCTTCTTGCTACTCCAGGAGATAAGTCTCCTTCCGAGGAATTGACACGTCCCGGAAGTGCTTTTTCTGTCATCTTTGCTACCTGCAAAGTCTGCATCTGAAAAACCAATTAGTTCGCTAACATTACTTCTTGGGTACCATATGCCAAGATTTGGTGTGCCTTTAAGGTATCTCAAGATTCGCTTTGCAGCAGTATAGTGGGATTCCTTAGGGTTCACCTGATATCTAGCACATACACATGTAGAGAACATTATATCAGGTCTACTAGCAGTAAGGTAGAGCAAGGAGCCAATTATGCTTCTGTACTTGGTTTCATCAAAAGGTTTCCCTTTCTCATCCTTGTCCAGAGACGTAGCTGAGCTCATTGGAGTCCTCATAGAGGTTGCACTCTCCATTCCAAATTTCTTAATCAACTCCTTAGTAAACTTTGTCTGAGAAATGAAGATTCCATCTTCAGACTGTTTCACTTGAAGTCCTAAGAAATATTTCAGCTCACCCATACTGCTCATTTCAAATTTCCCTTGCATAAGTTTAGAAAACTTTTTGCAGAGGTTATCATCCGTAGAGCCAAATATGATGTCATCGACATAGATTTGCACTAGCAAAATCTTGCCTTTTATTTCCCTAAGAAATAATGTCTTATCTATCTTTCCTCTTGTGAACTTGTTTTCAAGAAGAAAGTTAGACAGCGTCTCATACCAAGCTCTAGGAGCTTGTTTCAAACCATATAAAGCTTTTTGTAATAAATAAACATGATTGGGATGATCAGGGTTAATAAAACCTGGCGGTTGTTCAACGTATACTTCCTCTTTAATGTCTCCGTTTAGGAATGCGGATTTGACATCCATATGATATACGGTGAAACCCTTGAAAGCAGCATAAGCAAGGAAGTGTCTGATCGCTTCGAGCCTTGCTACTGGAGCGTACGTCTGATCGAAGTCGATGCCTTCCTCTTGTCTGTACCCTTTAGCTACAAGTCTGGCTTTGTTCTTTATGATTGTTCCTTCTTCATCCAGCTTGTTTCTATACACCCACTTTGTTCCAATGACATTTTTGTCCTTGGGTTTTGGAACAAGTGTCCATACTTTACATCGTTTGAACTGATTTAATTCTTCTTCCATAGCAATTATTCAGGATGGATCTTCATTTGCCTCTTTGAATTTCTTTGGTTCGACCTGCGAAAGAAAACTTAAATGCATATTTTCGTTAATGGTACCTCGTCTTGTTCTTATTCCTTCATGAGGATCTCCTATGATTTGATCAACTGGATGATCCCTCATGTGTCGTAGCCCGAGGTTCCTAGCATGATTTGAACCAATAGGAGTTTCTTCTGCTGTTGGAGTATCTTCCTCCACTTGGAGTGGCTCTTCATCAGGATGATCTTCTTCATAGATTGTTATTGGGGGAATCTTGATGAAGTGTTGAGAATTTTCTTCAACTGGCTGATCCAAGCTTAAGTCCTGCAGCTTAGAACCTGTGTCTACAGAAGAAATGCTAGAGGAGCTGCCTTGAAGCATGCTCGTCTCATCAAATACAACATTAATAGATTCTTCTACCACCAGGGTTTTCTTGTTAAAAACTCTATATGCCCTACTATGACTACTATAACCTACAAAAATACCTTCAAAACTCTTTTCACTAAACTTAGTTTTGTAATGCTTTCCATTGTTTAGCACAAAGCATTTACTACCAAAGATTCGAAAATAAGAAATGGTCGGTTTCTTGCCTTTTAGAAGTTCATAAGGAGTCTTTTCATGGTTTTTGTTTATGAGTGCTCTGTTTTGCACATGGCATGCAGTATTGACAGCTTCAGCCCAGAAATATTCAGGTAGTGAAGAGTCACTCAACATGGTTCTGCAAGCCTCAATAAGTGTTCTATTCTTTCTCTCAGCTACCCCATTTTGTTGTGGAGTTCGAGGAGAGGAAAACTCATGAAAGATACCGAGGCTTTCACAGAATTCTGTCATGGCTCCAGATTCAAATTCTGTACCATGGTCACTTCTGATTTTGACCACCGAACAGTTAAATTCATTCTGGACCTGCCTGACAAAACTAGTGAAAGTGTCAAAGGTATCTGACTTATGTTTCAGAAAGAATACCCAGGCAAAACGAGAGTAATCATCTACAATAACCAATGTGTAAGATTTTCCTCCTAAACTTCTAATTTGCAAAGGACCAAACAAATCCATATGGAGTAGGCATAAACACCTGGTTGAATCTTTGCCAATAATGCTCTTAAAGGTAGCTCTTGTTTGCTTGCCTTTTATACATGCATGACAAGGTCTATCTTTAATGCACTTAACATCTGGTGCATCTCGCACTAAGTTTTAAGAAAACAATTTATTAATAGTTTTGAGATTTATATGTGCTAATCTCTTGTGCCATTGGTCAACAAGAGATGCACTATCTTTTGCCAAAAGACATACTGGTGTAGAAGATGATATACAAAGAAAATTCAAACAAAATATGTTTCTACAGCGAATGCCTGATAAAATCGTTTCATGATTTTCAGCCGACTTTATCAAACACTTATCTTTATGAAAATCGACAATGTATCCTTTATCACAAAGTTGACTTATGCTTATCAGATTATCTTGTAATCCTTCCACATAAGCTACATCGGAAAACGATACATTTCCATTAGAAATCATACCATAGCCTTTAGTTATTCCTCTATCTGAACCGCCAAAAATAACTTTTGGACCGTTCGCAACTGGAATGTAGTTTTGCAAAAGGCTCCTTGTCCCGGTCATATGCCGAGAGCATCCACTGTCCAAGTACCAGATTGGATTTTTATTGGCCTTTGGACATACCTGCAAAAATAAATCATTTCGCCTTAGGAGCCCAAACAGATTTGGGTCCTTGGTCCCGTGTCAGTTGAGCACCACGATAAATGTTAACATTGCGAGTGGTCTGCCTTGCAACGTTCACTTGTGGTCTCCTAGTATACGTTGTATTAAACCAACAATCAACGGCAAAGTGACCAATTTTACCGCAGCACCAACAGTCGAATCTGTTGTACCTTCTCTTTACACTCTCCTGCTTAACTTTTTGAACGTTAGCTCTTGCAGGAGCATCCCTTTTAGATGAGGATGCCTCATGGGGGTAACACACACAAGGTGGTACTGTCCTCTTCGGCTTTGGTGCAACAGCCTTCACTTTTGGTGCTTTCTTAGCACTCGGACCATGAACAAATGGACCGTACCCTTTCCGATTAATCTCTTGATAGGGTGCTTGAAAAGCACTATCACCAAAGTTTCGGGGAGGAGCCCATTCCTTATGATCATTCACAGGTGAAAAAGGAATTGGTCGTGTGAAATGACCATAGGAACTCTCCAAATCATAAGCATTCGTAGGGAATATGACTCTCTTGAATGCTACAGGCTCTTGATGAGCTTTCCCTTTTTCTTTGGTAGTAGCTTTCTTAGCAACCAGACCATTCTTCTTAGCAGTTGTATTTTTTGAAGAATTGCTAGTACTAGCTTCATGCCCTATACCGCTTCCTTTTGCCTTAGTGGTAAAAGTACCAATAATTGGCAGAACAGTTTTAGGTTGAGAGAATGCTTCAACCAACTTCTTCTCAGCCGCAAGCTGTTCCTCCAAGACTTTTATCGAATTATCTCTCAAGGCAAGAGTCTCTTCCGAGCTTTTGATCTTGTCTTTCAAGGCTTGGACTTCCTCTTTGAGAGAAGAAAGTTCTTCAACTTCTTTTCTCAAGTTAGATTCCACCTCCTTGAGAGCCATGATCTCCTTACCCTGAGTTTTGACAACCTTTCGGCACTTGTCAAAGCTTTGGAGCATTTTGGTATATTGAGACATGAGCTCAGATTCATCATCTGAGAGGTTATCCTTTTGTTCAGCCGAAGCATAATCAGAATCAGATAGGATAGTGTGATCATTTACCTTTCCGGTGTACGGGGGTGCTTCTTCATCATCAGACATAGCCATCAGACCGAAGTAAGCTTCTTCTTCATCACTCGACTCATCGGAGTCACTGTCGCTCAGAGTTTTGGCTTTCTTAGCGACAAAGCTTCTATCTGATTTCTTCTTTCCGTGGATGGATTTCTTGTCTTCTTTCCTTCCACCTTATTTCTTCTTATAGGGACACTCAGCAATCATGTGCCCTGGCTTATTACAACAGTAGCAAATAATGTCAGAAGAAATGTGTTTGTTCTGTTTGGATTTATACCTGTCATTATTGCTTGAGCCCTTCCCGTGATATTCGCCATCACGATGAGAATATTTATGATCCGAGGAAGACGGCTTGTTGTTCATGTGCCTCCGCTTGTTCAGCAGTTTCTTAAACTGACGGGAGATTAAAGAGAACTCCCCATCAGACAGTTCGGAAAAGGAGGAGCTGGCTTCTGATTCTTCTTCATTATCAGATTCCTTTTCTCTGATCGGTATCACAGCTTTGCTCTTCTTTGAATTCTCTGCCTTCAAAGCTAAGGTTCTTTCTTTGCTTGAAGCTCGATTTACATCCTCTTCAGACTTTCGGATGTTCATTTGTAATTCATGAGACAACAGCTTCCCGAACAGATTTTGAGGTTCTAGACTTGGCAGTTTTCCAAACTCTCTTATGGCAACAATTTTGCTATCCCAGTCTTTCGTTAGGGAACGCAAGAATTTGTCATTTAGTTCACCGTTTGTGAACTCCCTGTCGTAGTTCCTCAAACCATTGACTATCTTGAAGAATCTTTCGTACGCATCAGCAATGCACTCCTTCTTATTCTGCTTAAACGCCTCGTACTCTTGATTAAGTAGAGACCTTCTATCTTCTCTTACCTCGTCAGTACCTTCCATTAGAACAATTAAGGATGTCCACATCTCTTTGGCTGATTTGCAGTGAATTAAGTTTTGCAACATGGAATCGTCCACTGCACTTGCAATTATATTTTTAGCCTTCTTGTCAAGAGCAACAAGAGCTATCTCATCCTTAGTCAAATCCATCATTTTCTTAGGTATCTGAACAGTAAGATTTGTTGACGAAGCAGTCATTGGCACATGGGGTCCTTCTTCCACGACTTGGAAGATTCTGGGATCTGCAGCTTCCATATAAAAACGGACTCTTTCCTTCCACATAGGAAAGTTGGCCTTAGTGCAGATGGGCAATTTCAGAGAGGATTCCTTGACTCTATCCATGGCTTGCTGGCAACTAGAAGGATGGATCCTGTTCAAGGTGTTAACCTAGCAACGAACAACGACCCTCTGATACCAATTGAAGTATCTAGTTGCCTACCTAAATCACCTAGAGGGGGGGGGGGGGGGGGGTGAATAGGTGATCTCTACGTCTTTTGCGGAATTAAAAATTAAACGTAAAGCACATCACACAAAATTAATCACAGCCACAGATAACACCAGGAATTTATAGTGGTTCCCCGTACTTGGGTACTCCACTGCCGGCCTCGCCAATCTAGCACCACAGCTAGACTTGACTACTCACTAAATCTCGGATCAAGAACGATCCTACAGTCTCGAAGTCAAACTCCTACAAACTCAGAGAGAACCTCTCTTACAACTCGGAGAAAACTTCTCCTACAACTCGGAGAACAACCTCTCCTACAACTCGGAGATAACAACTCCTACAATAGATTGAAAAGGGTTTGAACAATACTAAACCAGATCTGAATAACAGAGACGTTTTCTTCCTTCTTCTTGAATGGCTTTTGAGAACGATGAGGGAGAACAACGATCCTTCAAATCTGTCTTTGGCAATCCGAAACGATCCAATAGAGATTGTAGAACCTGAGCATGGATCAATCGAATCCTTCTTGAAAGAAATCGGCAACTCCAAAGAGTAGAACGATCTCCAATCGTAGACGACGGCGAGCGGCATTTTTCTCGTTCTTTTTGATCGGGAGAGAGAGATTAGGGTTAGAACGATTCTAGAAAAACTTCTCTTTATAACCCAAAAGCAATCCTATATATATAGAGAGGAGCAATTAAAGGATTAATTAGCCATAAAAGCGCTCCATATAGCCGTTAGAAATGAGAAGGGGCGTTCACGATCCGTCCAGAACAGAGAAAACGAAATAGAAAATTTACGAACAGAAGTCTCGAGACATAAGGGATCTCTCGAGACACAAGGGATCTCTCGAGACATGAAACGGAGAGAGCAGGAAAGGGATGTCTCGAGAACTCGATGATCTCTCGAGACATTGCAAAGATTTCAGACTTAAGATCTCTCGAGACAAACACGATCTCTCGAGACATGTCTGATCTCTCGAGACATATCCTCAGGAAAAATTTGTTTCACAAATATTTCTTTTCTTCTCTTGAACACATGCTGCAGCCGCACTCCAAAGTCTTCAATAGTCTTGAAAAAGAAGTGTACCCCAATAGTGAGATCACACATGAGTCATCACCATGTTTCATATAATGAGGGATTACATTTTATGAAACTGTGTTTGCAGACCCATTGTGACCTGACATTGGCTTACACTTAGCCATGATAATCTGCAAGACAATACTAGAAAAGCATATCAAATACAAAAGCAATTCAATCTTAGTTTAAGGGTGACTTCTCACAAATCAAGGTAATTGTGAATGCAATTTCCAACATTCATTACCACCACTTTCATGATTGTAACCGCCGTGCCAAACAGAGCCGAATAAAAACTTAAATTTCCTCTAGGTAACGGCTATTTTTGGATGTTCATCTCTTCGTCGAAATTCTTTGCCTTCCCTAATTTTGCTTGTGATCTCATCCTGGTTGCCCGCTTCCACCTACTCTCTGACGATTGTTGGCTTCAGTTTTGCGACATAGAAGGTATCGTCCGCATTCCTCACTCTTCTTCCTGCTCTTCGTTGTGTTATTTTGTATGTTTATGCTCTAGATTGGAAGATTCAAATCTTCTTGCTGAAATACATAGACTTTAAGGTTAGTATTTTTTTTCTTCTCCTCACAATTTCATTCTTCATGAATTACATATATATTGGAGTTGAGCATAAACCTCCTATTATGAGTGTCATTTGTAGATGACCCTAGACCTCCTATTATGAGTGTCATTTGGAGATGACCATAGACCTCCTATAATAAATTAGACATGGAGACGAACCTATGTAACATCCCAACTCAGGCTTGGTCAACTGGACGACCCAGAGGCTTAAGCAGGTTCATTTGAACCCCATGGAAGAATTTTAGTCAAGGTCACAGTGACCCCTTGACCCGACTTTCATCTTTTATAAATACCGAACTTGAACTACGATGATTTGATATCGACTTTTGGGTGAATCCACATGGAATTGATCCCGGCCAGTGGCAGTGTTTACCTGAAATCCTGCGACTGCAAGGAAGTTCAAAATCTTCAGCATAGAAGCCCGGGCGGGTAGTGTTAGGGAGTCTGCCCGGGCTCTCGTATTTATTATTGGCAAACCAAACGGTCTTCTCCTTTTGAATCCCGGGCGATCACTCCTTTGGAGTTCGCCCGGTCGGCTATGGTTCCCTCAACAGTTCGGGTGGTCCGGATTGTGGTTTCCTCCCAGACCCTTATATTTGATATGAGCAAACCACCCAATTTCTTCAGAAGCCAGGGTAGTCATGTTGGGTTTTTCTAGAACCATACATCATATGTAGGCGCAGCGGAAATAAACAGAATAACCCAAAAGATTCGGATCGGGCCATGAACATTGAATCAAGAAGTTAATAAAATTGCTAGGTATGAAATTACCTTTGCGGGATTGGATCAAATCCAACCTAGATGCTCCACGAGTTGAGTCCTGTCGTCGGCTGTCCGAGTCCTCACGTAGAATAATGTCTACGTCTCTACAGCAGTCCACACGAGCCGGGAGAAGAAGACTGCACCTTGCTCTTCCACGGATTGCTAGATCCGCTTCAGGAAGAACAACACCGGCGACAATCGTCGGAGAGGAGGTCGGCAGAGGCGAACGGGGCGGCGGAACTCCTTCCGTCTAGGGTTCGGGCGGAACACCTTCCGTCGGCTAAAGTTTTCGTAAGTTATGAGAACCCTAAAAGAAGATCTATTTATACCCAAAGCATAAACATGCTTCTAGAAGAAGCGCTATCCGCAGACCACACAGCAAAATTGGGGTTTCTGTTACAATTCGTCGGGATTCCACGGAACAGCATTCGTCGAGTTTTCACGGGACAATTCGACGAATTCCGACGAATCACATACGACGAATCCCGACGAATCATATCCGAGAAAACCCGACGAATTCTATCCGTGAAAACCCGACGAATTCTATCCGTGTAAACCCGACGAATTCAGACAGCAACATTTGCTGGACCTCCCCCATTCTATATGGTGATTGGTAACCTTTACCAACACAGTCAATCTTCCATCTTCTCCACATGCTCTTATGTGCGACCCTGCAGACTCATATCGCGTTGGCAGTGAGACTACATGTTTGACCACTTCTAGATCATAATGGTAACTCCAATAGTCTCCCACTTGATCTTGAAAGTATCAAACAAAAACCTCACAAACAATGAGTGGCATCTAGCAATGCATCATTGCTCCCCAAGCAATAAGAGTTCATAACTCATAAGCCTTTATGACCAATGTTCCAGCGTTGTCTTTGTCCCTTTGTCCCTTACATCCGGAAAGAACTAGAGGCATGGACCGTGTCACCCTCATAGTAGCTCAATCCAAGTTTCTTGATCTAGAACGGACTTTCAGAGAATGATGAGCTCAATATCACATATTGACTCAACCAAGCATGGCCATGCATTTCTCAGTCCAATTCCATCAAGGGGCCCATAGATGCAACTCCTGTTATATAGGAGGACAAATCCCATATCCGCTCACACCCAAACACCCAAATGATTCGTAACGTACCCAACGACCACCCTTATCATCAACCTTCTTCAAGGAAGACTTTAGATGACATCAAAGCACGCTCTTCCTCACTCGATGAATGCTGTGACTTCAGGTCAAAGGACCACAACACCATTGTCAAATGAGACCTACTTGTGACACTTTTAAGTAACAATCCACAAAGTAGTCTCGGGTTGGGTCTGTCCAGTACAACTTATTCACTAACAAGTACCCACGTGATGACTTGATATCACAATATCATGACCTGTGAGAACCGGTCATCAGTCAACACACATGCTAGTCTTAACGTATCATCATCACCCTTAGCTTCTACGATAATACCTCGACCAGGAACCTTTTAAGAATGAAGCTTCGAAATCATAGGCTCTCACATTCAAGTCACGTACTTGATGTCCTATGGAAGCAAACATTCTAAGGGTATTTATCACGAATTTTATTCTATCATATAGAAACAGTATATCGTAATAAAAGAACTTGTCATTAATTGTAAAAGGAAATAATTAGTACACAATTCATCATATGAATAAATAATAAACAGCCAACAGAATATATATTTTACATGCAACCCACAAGACTCCCACTAGAGTTGATCACTCAGGTATCGTATACCCATTGATCTAATATGACAATCATGCTTTCTCTGCGCGAGAGGCTTTGTCAGTGGATCTGCAATATTCTCCTCAGTCGGCAGTCTGCAAATGTTCACATCTCCTCATTCGACAATCTCATGAATAAGATGGAACCGCCGAAGTATGTGCTTGGAGCGCTGATGGGATCTAGGTTCCTTAGATTGTGCAATTGCACCATTGTTATCACAGTAGAGAACTACGGGACCAACAATGCTAGGAACTACATCTAGCCCGCCGATGAATTTCCTAATCCATACAGCCTCCTTCGCTGCATTTGCCGCAACGATATACTCGGCCTCAGTTGTAGAATCAGCAACTGTCTCTTGCTTGGAACTCTTCCAGCTCACAGCTCCTCCATTCAGGCAAAACACAAACCCTGACTGAGACTTCGAATCATCCCTATCAGTTTGGAAGCTGGCACCCGTGTAACCACTTACAATGAGCTCTTCCTTTCCACCATACACCAAGAATACATCCTTAGTCCTTCTCAAGTACTTCAGGATATTCTTCACGGCTATCCAGTGACATTCACCGGGATCAGACTGATACCTGCTAGTCATGCTCAAAGCAAAAGAGACATCGGGTCGAGTACATAACATTGCATACATGATTGACCCAATTGTCGAAGCATATGGAATCAACTTCATGCGGTCCTTATCTTCCCAAGATTTTGGACACTGGTCCTTAGAGAGATTTACACCATGAGACATGGGCAAAAATCCTTTCTTGGACTCAAGCATGTTGAACCGCTTCAACACCTTCTCAATGTACGTACTCTTGGTCAAACCCAGCAACTTCTTCGATCTATCTCTATAGATCTTAATACCGAGTATGTAAGTCACTTCACCCAAGTCCTTCATAGAAAAGCAGTTCCCTAGGTTGTTCTTAACAACTTTCAGGGTAGGTATATCATTCCCGATCAACAGTATGTCATCTACATACAATATCAGGAAGACAACAATGCTCCCACTGATTCGCTTGTAAACACACGGTTCATCCTCGTTCTTGACAAAACCAAACTCTTTGATCTTCTCATCAAAACGAAGATTCCAACTTCTAGAGGCCTGTTTCAATCCATAGATGGACCTGTTCAGCTTGCATATTTTAGTGGCTTCATTTGGGGATACAAAACCCTCGGGTTGTGTCATGTACACTTCCTCAAGGAGGTTTTCATTTAGGAAAGCCGTTTTGACATTCATCTGCCAGATCTTGTAGTCATAATACGCAGCAATAGCAAGCAATATGTAACGGCCCAAATCGTGAAATGACCCAAAAATAATAATAAAATGTAATAAAAGTTTGTCCCCTATGATGAAAAAATAAATCAGTGTTAACGAGGCGTCGCTTTGACAGTTGAATATGAGTGTCGTTAATACGTTGCGGCATTCGACATGTTTTAGCGAAATATAAATTTTTCCTATTTTCAATAACTAACCGGATGGTTTGAGTTGGAATATATATATGTTGACTGCTGTTATGTTCTTTTTGGTAACCGTCATTGGTGTCTTAATAGCGGATATGAATAATGGAATTGGGGTGCTAACAGAAGGACTTTGTAAAGTGAGTATGGTAAGAACTGATATTCGTCATTATAGTTTGGTGTGCTAATAGAGGTTTCCTCTTTTGGGGGTGCTAATAGAGGCTTAATATGGGTGGCTAAAAGAGCATGGCTGGTATCTCTATAATGTTAGGCGGTGGGGGAAATTAAAGTATTGCCGACTATTTCTCTTTCTATCGGTATCATCCCTATCGCAACTAGGGCTAGCGGAATCGGAGCTCTCTTCCTCTCCCTCCTGTGCTCCCTTCACTTGCTTTAGTTCGATTGTGTTGTTGGGATTTCTCTTGTGCTGCTGGGATTTCTTTTGTGCTGCTGGAAGCAGTTGGGCAAGGTGTAGCTTGGTTGAGCTGGGCTTTGTCGAACCGTGGATCTTGGTGAAGAAGGGCCTTGATTATTCTTCTCCTCTCTGTAAGCCCTCCTCTTTCTTCCTTCTGTCTTGTGAACTGTTGAGTAGATGGCTCAAATGTTTCTTTGAAAAGGGAAGAGGAGAAGCATTTAGGGCAGTCAAGACATTCTTCCTCCTACTTTTCTTAAGCTCAAGCTTTTCTTACTAAACGTATATGACTGTTTGGAGGGGAACTTAAATTCTCTATTTTTGTTTATAATCACAAACTAATTTCAACCAAAGGGAGTCGTGTGTCTTGGCTAGCTCCTATGTTATTGTTATGATGCTTTAGCCCCATTTTCATGTATAGTAGGGGGATAACTTCAGTTGGTGGCTGACTGTAGCTGCTCTGTTTTCCAGTTAGAACTTGCTGTTAAAAGTTTTGGGCCTTTCTTTATCAGGTAATTTTATAAAAAAAAGGGGAGTTTTGAACTTAATTCTACATATGAATTTGGCCCTGCAGTACCTTCTGGTCGACTGTTAAGCTATTATATAGGTGGGGCATTGGCTCCTCTTTTAACAGCACTTAACTGCTAGTGTATTTTTGGGGGATTTATGTTGTGCTGCTATCTTTTTCATGTCAAAAAGGGAGTCATGTTGTCCAACTGCTATTTTGATTGTTATGGTTGCTTTTGGACCAAGTTTCTTAGTAAACTCAAAACTGAAATTGGGATCAATTGGGGTCCTTGTTGCGTATGGCCAGATGTTAATATACCAAAGTGCTGGGCTTTTCTTTGCATCATAATTGTCTATCATGATTGGCTATTGTTATGTAAAACATTTACAGTAGAATGGTAATTAGTAAAGAGTGATGGGTTGGATTGAGTTGATATGAACTTGCCTCTTTTATGGTTATGTAAATTAGAGGGCTAGTTTGGTAGTATCCAAATGATGTAATCAAAATAGTCTATAATGTAACTATAGCGAGGTGCAACCCCGATATAAATGACCCTAAATGATACGATTCTAATACAGATACCGCGAAGGATGGCATCTCAAAATAGACATGACAATGCTATGAACACTGATACTGATGGTGAGAGCTACCTGTTTCATTTATGCTTTATGGCTTTACTTTCTTTTTACATGTGCACTCTTTTTATACTGAATGTTACATGAATAGTTGACATCACTGATATTTAATATCGCTTTAATGTATGGCCCCTTAAAGGCAAACAGGCGAAAGATATTTCTGAGGGGAATATAAAAAATGAATAACTCACTATTATGTAAACGTGTCGACACGAGGTTATATTACGGGCGAATTAAAGTGCATGCACATGAATGAAATGAAATGCCAAACCAGTCGAGCCGAAAGACATAAACGCGGGTTGTCCGTACTGGTTTTGGAAAATGAGGACCCTTCGGGGTAAAATGATGACCCTTCGGGGTAAAATGATGACCCTTCGGGGTAAAATGATGACCCTTCGGGGTAAAGGAAAAAGGATTCAATCGCTCCTAATATTTCCTAAGAAATGAAACAATCAAAGAAATACTGATAGACAGAGATACTGATATGATACACTGATATGATATACTGATACGATAAACTGATATACTGATATAGACATACTGATATGATACACTGATATGACATACAAATATGATAAATTGATATACTCATAGACATACTGATATGATTTATTATTGCTACACTGATATGAGATACTGATTTACTGATACACTGTTAATTGCTTACACTGATACATGGATACACTTCTTTACTGTTTTAATGTTACATGATATAATTATGATCCTATACTGCTCATACTATTTTATTGGTACTAACATGTTTCTACAGTTACATGCTAAGTTTATTACTGAGACAGATAAATGGTTAGTATGAAAAACATGTTTTAAAATGCGAAAGTTTTACTTTAATTATTTACAGCAATGAAAGAGGTATATCATCACTTAGTCATATTCGTATGACTAAGCCCGTCGTCAAATTTTGTAGGTAATGGACGTGACTTTGAATACGTAAAAGCAAAAGAACGGATATGGTAGAACAGAAAAATATTCAACAAATAATACAAGGTACGAAAGTAAATTTTATTATTATGTGTCTTTATTTTGTATTCACTAGCCGCACTTCAACCTGGGACAAATGTAAACATAGCTTAGATACAGATTTATGTGGGGTCAAAATGGGGGCCTCACACAATATCCTAATGGACTTTACCATGGCAACATGGGAAAATATCTCATCATAGTCGACACCATGAATTTGCTTGAAACCCTTAGCCACCAGTCGCCCTTTGAATGTATGTACATTCCCATCCATGTCGGTCTTCTTCTTGAAGACCCACTTGCACCCTATGGGTCGTACCCCCTCAGGTGGTTCCACCAAGTTCCAAACTTGGTTTGTATACATGGAGTCCATTTCGGATTTCATAGCCTCAAGCCATTTGTCGGAGTCCGGTCCATTCATAGCCTCTTGGTAGGTCGTTGGTTCATCATCATGATCCATAAGCAACACATTACCTATTTGAGACACGAGAAATCCATATCTCTCAGGCTCAAATCTTGGTCTACCAGATCTACGTAGGACTTGTGTCTCTTGAGCAGGTTCTCTAGCTACAACATCTTGTAGTCCTGGCTCAGAATCCAATTCTGGTTCATTCACTACTTGTGGTTCTTGAAATTCTTCAAGTTCTACCTTTTGCGTCTTTCTTGATAAGAACTCTTTCTCCAAGAAGACACCCGTTCTTGCGACAAACACTTTGTCATCAGACGGTAGGTAAAAGTAATATCCTTTCGTTTCCTTAGGATATCCCACCAGATAACACTTATCTGATTTGGGTTCCAACTTGTCAGGCATTTGACGTCGTACGTATGCCTCACAGCCCCAAATTTTAATGAATGACATACTAGGACGCTTCCCAGTCCATATCTCATATGGTGTCTTTCGAACCGTTTTCGTTGGAGCGCGATTCAGTGTCATTGCAGCAGTCTCTAAAGCAAAACCCCAAAAGGAAACAGACAAGTCTGCATGACTCATCATCGACCGTAACATGTCTAACAGAGTACGATTTCTCCTCTCAGACACACTATTATGCTGCGGTGTCCTAGGTGGAGTGAGATGTGATACAATACCACACTCTTTCAGATGATCACGGAACTCATGACTCAGGCATTCGCCACCTCGATCAGATCAGAGTGCTTTAACCTTTTTACCCAATTGGTTCTCCACTTCATTCTTAAACTCTTTGAACTTTTCAAAAGTTTCGGATTTGCACTTCATAAGATACACGTATCCGTATCTACTGAAATCATCAGTAAATGTAACGAAGTAGAAATACCCACCTCTAGCCATAGAACTCATGGGCCCGCATACATCACTATGTACAACACCCAAAAAATCCTCAGCCCTCTCAGTATAACCAGTGAAAGGGGCTTTAGTCATCTTGCCTAGTAAACAAGACTCGCATCGCTCAAATGATTCATAATCGAATGAGTCCAATAATCCATATTTATGGAGCTTGGATATGCGCTTCTCGTTTATATGGCCCAAACGACAATGCCAGAGATATGTAGGATTTGAGTCATTTGTTCTTAGTCTTTTATTATTATCTACATTATAGATCGGATGGTCTAGGTTCAAAACATAAAGACCATTAAACAATTGAGCTACAGCATAACAAACATCATTCTTAAA
The DNA here is from genome assembly GCA_033032865.1 of Dactylorhiza incarnata. Lineage (NCBI taxonomy): Eukaryota > Viridiplantae > Streptophyta > Magnoliopsida > Asparagales > Orchidaceae > Dactylorhiza > Dactylorhiza incarnata. The sequence goes on from JAWHQI010000043.1 coordinate 5,565,288, forward strand.
TATAGAACAACAATTGTTCTTAATTATAAAAGAAAATCCAATCATGTCTAAGCATGAAATGGATATAATGTTTCTAGTTATGGCCGGAACATAATAACAATTATTAAGTTCTATTACAAGCCCACTGGGCAAAGAAAGACGGTAAACCCCTACGGCTACAGCAGCAACTCTTGCTCCATTGCCGACGCGCAGGTCCACCTCTCCTTTACTCAGCAATCTCCTCCTTCCTAGTTCCTGCACATTTGTACAAATGTGAGAACCACATCCGGTATCCAATACCCAAGATGAAGGAGCAGAAAGGTTTATCTCTATAACGTAAATATTCGAAGCGGAAGTCATACCTCCCTTCATTTTCTGCAGACCCTCAATGTACGAAGGACAATTCCTCCTCCAATGACCAGCCTTGCCACAATGGTGGCATTTCCCTTCCTTCACGGTGCTCTTCCTTTTCAGCGCAGAAGATTTGGGCTCAAGATGCGACTTAGGTCCCACCTTCGTCTTCTTGAAGCCCTTGGCCTTACCCTTGCCTTTATGTACCATCAATATAGGACTAGCAGGCTTGGCCTTCTTCATGTTTATCTCGGCAGTTCGCAACATGCCTAGGAGCTCGGGCAGTGTCTTGTCTATTTCATTCATGTTGTAGTTCAAGACGAACTGCTCAAAACTATCCGGCAACGATTGCAGGATAAGATCTGTGGCCAACTCTTGACCCAGAGGAAAACCCAGTCTCTCCAGGTTCTCAATATACCCAATCATCTTGAGTACGTGAGTACCAACTGAGTCTCGAGCTCCCATTTTGCACTGAAATAAGGCCTTCGTGACATCGAACCTCTCTTGACGAGCTTGCCCTTGAAACATTTTCTTTAGGTGCTCGTCAATCTCCTTGCACCCCATGTTCTCGTGTTGCTTCTGAAGCTCAGAGTTCATGGTGGCAAGCATAAGGCACTCGACGTCTAAGGCGTCATCGGTATACTTCTTATAAGCATCCTTATCAACACGGGACGAGTTCCCGGTCGGCACCTCGGGGGCTTCTTCTTCCAAGACGTAGAGCTTTCGCTCTTGCCTGAGAACAATTATCAGGTTCCTATACTAGTCCATGTAATTCGTCCCACTAAGCTTGTCCTTCTCAAGGATAACTCTTAGGGACAAGGTGGAATGTGAACCACTTGCCATGGAATTCTACAAGAATTCATGCAGAATTTAATCAGTACCAAAATTTCGAAATACAATTTATTTTAATTTGGACTTCAATTAAATACTCCCACTATTTTATTCAAATTGATAGCCCTCACTATCAATTCGGAGAGTCCATGCGAGCTACTCTCTTAGTGGACAAGATCCGTATTTCACCAACACCGCGAGTCCGCTTTGGCGTTCCTCTCATAATGCGGTTATTTAGGTAGGCAACGCTTGCCAATTGCATCCTCATGCAACTCTTGTATGGCTGGTGAATAACTCCTTATTCGCATCCATCATATGGTGAATGCCAACTCTATGCCTCTAGGCACTCAACCTTTGAGGTCACCTAGTTAAGTTAGACCCGATGTCGACAGTGGGATATCACAATTATCCGCTCGCACCCTTACCAAGATAGATTAATGCACCTTGCTTTGGCAAGCCCACACTTCATCGATCGAGGCAGGAAGAGTGTCATCCATCGGAAGGCATCCGACCACTTAATATTTAATGAAGGGATTTTAATTTTTAATAATAGGTTAACACTTAACCATGATCAACATTTGATCAAAGTGCACATCCACAGAAAAACAAGCTTTCTAAAATCCACGTGCATCCCTTATGTGCACAACATAAGACTATCAACCTTTGATAGACGAAATGGCTAAATCTGGACATTTAGAATTTTTCCAAATCTTCATATTTACATGCATTGGACAAAGGCAAAGATAACTCGACTTAAAGCAGTAGACAAGCTCGTCTCTCATTGTTGGATTCAAAATCCAAAACAATACAAGGGTTCATTAACCACTTGAGGGACGGTTACTGCTAAGGAGACAACAATTTCTAACAATTAGAAATTACCACGAAATCCCAGACGTTCCTGGCGGGGTTCAAATTTTTTTTTTTCAAAATCACCACCGATTTCCCTTGGAAAAATCATCAACTTTGTTGGAGCAACCCTTTTACTGTTTTGGGCTAGGATCACTATGTACTGATTAGGATTAGTTGACCCCATTGTATAGTTTAATGGTCAAGTCTTTAGGCTGATAAATTAGCTAGAACTTAAGATAAAATCTAAGGTTCTCAGCGGTCAACAAATGGCTAGCAGTGCTCGACAGATGGCTCCCAGCGTTCGACAGTTTTTGTTGCCAGCGCTCGATAGTTTCCAGCCAGCGTTCAACATCTTCTGGACAGCGCTCGACAGTTTCCAGCCAGCGTTCAACATCTTCTGGACGGCGCTCGACAGATTATAGCCAGCGTTCGACAGATCATTTATTGAAGCCCAGATTTGTTATCAACTATATTCTATTTATCCTAACAGCAAAACGACGACTATAACAGATCTATTTAATATCTTTGGACATATTCTGATAGATAAGGAAGGATATTAGACTCAGTTAATATATTCCCTTCTTTCCTTTTTCCAAGACAGCAATAACCGTTGACATTTAATGAAAAGGAATCTTTTCACGGTCAAGAAATTAAAGGACCTGCCAGAATCGTTCGAGTCGATAGAATTCAAACATCATTCTATTACAGAATACAAAGGATATATATAGCATAGAAAGAAGAAAGACAGACACAGATCTCTCAAAAAAAAGTACTTTCTTCCTCTTCTTCCACGAGCAGCACAAAATTTCTTCTGAGAACATCTTCCTCAAGAGCATTCTCTCAGAATCTGCTGCAAGTTCAGATCTTCTAAAAGAGCAATAAGCAATCTGAAGAACCTGTTCTTCCAGATCAATCTGCTACAGGAGATCTTAGTTTTCAAGAGAAATCCTCTTCATCTTCTGTCAAATACGTCAATCTGACAGGGGGAGCTTTACAACAACATCCACTAGAGTCTTCTCTCAGCATCTTGACAGAGAAGAACACTATAAACTCTTTCTTACCTCTCTTGTACAGGGTTATAACTCCCTTCAAAAGTTAACTCTCGGTGACAGGGCACCTTAGCAAAAACCTGCAGTTTGGTTAGAGCACCTTATCAACAGCTCACCTGGTGTGAGGGCACCTTATCAACAACCTCCTAGTGGATTCCTACCAAGGGTGGTAGAAGAGTAGACGTACCCAAATTTATTGGGGAACTACTATAGCTCCTTGTGTCTTCTGTGTTTGGTCATTTTCTGTGTTTGTGCTGTTTGTTTTGTGATTTTATTTACTTAATTTTCCTGTTTATATAATTCTCACACTGCTTACACTTATATATAATACTATTTTAATTCCGCTATAAAAACTAAGGAAAAGTTGTAATACTCTATTCACCCCCCCTCTAGAGTAACTTAAGATCTAACCTCCACTTTCAATTGGTATCAGAGGGTGTTGATTTTACCATTTCAATTTCTAGCATCTAATACTTTCAAAATTAAAAACTCCTGTTTCAATTAGTATTAGAGAAGTTGATTTGTCACACAGGTTAACACCTGAAATCACAAAGATCACTTAGTTCTTAAATCTGCTCTAAAAAGTTTTTTTTAAATGATACAAGTAAAATTTATGTTTTCAGATCCACCTATACTTAATTTGGATAATTTTTCTTTATGGCAAGTTAGAATTAAGTTATATATGAATGCCATAGATGAAGAAATTTACAAATCTATCTTGACAGGGCCTGTTTATGTTGACGCTGATATATCTTCTTCAAAGAAAACTACCGAAATAAAACGTGGCAACAGAGAAACTGATGTCACTGCCCGTGTTTGCAAAATGAAGCCAGATAAATTCAAAGCTGGTACTGATGATGGGCGGACTGATAAACATAAAGAACCTTCCCCATCTACAGAACTTTCTCCATCCTCAGAAGCAGATGCCAAAGCCATGCAGATCTTGGCTCAGTCAGTGTCAAAAGACATTCTTCAAAAGCTTGAAGACTGCACTTCTGCAAGAGGAATCTGGACCTCCCTCTCTAGGATGGTAAATAAACCTTCTTCCATCTCTTCAACTAATTGTATTTTTGATGCAGAACCATCAACAAACCTAAGTGAAGAAGAAGAAGAAGAAGAACTTAGAGCTAGAGCTTTCTGCATGATGGCCATATATGGTGGTTCACATCAAATCCCAGATGCAGAAGCTAAATCAGAAAAGGTAAATGAGGTAAAATTAACTCCCAACTCTACCTCTATTACTTTCAAATCTAATTTTAAAATAACAATTTCTGAAAAAGAAATCTTAAAAGAAATAACAGAAATAAAAATTTTAAACAAATCTTTCATGGCAAGCACAACTAATGGGAGAAATCTTAAAATGCAAGCCAAAAGGTTTGAACAAATTTTTAAAAAATCAAATTTATATTTTAATGAAATAAAAAGGCTAATATATTTCAAATGCTAAACCTTTCAACTCTAATAAAATTCAAAGAAGTTTTCTAATTAATAAGTTTCTCACCATTAAACTTCATCCCAATTCAAACAGCAAATCTAAAATTTACATGGATTGTTTCCATCATAAAAACTATGTTAAGACAACTTTGTATTCTTACAGACTTCTCCAAGTCAGTTTGAGCATTCTACTGTAGCTGCATTGATCAGTATTGATCATAACACTGAGTGTGAGTCTCTTCTGATAAGGGGATTCTATGAGAAAGAAAATGTCTGCAATGTTTTTATAATCTAAAGCATTCCTTAAAATCCATCAATAGCTGTAGCAATTCAAGATATTAAAAACATATTAACTCAAATCTAGATCAAATGAGTTGCTTAAATAAAATAATTTAAGAGTCTACAGAAGAAAATTGAAAACTAAAACCAAGTGAGAGAGAAAAGGAGAACATCAGAGAAGCCAAGTGAGAGAGAAAATGAGAAACACAAATCTCAAACAAGACTTAAATCTGTATAAAGGTTGCTGCAATTAAAAATTTTAAATAGGCTGAAATTAAAAAAAAATTTAACTTCAAGAAATGAGCTGCTGCAACTGAAAATTCTAAAAGCCATTTTAAGATTACCAGGTCACTAGTTTTGATTTGATCCCAACTCAAATAGGGGGAGATTGTTGGAATCATAGCTTTTGATTTGAGTTAGGATCCATCTTTTTGTTAAAGCTAATAATTTAGATCAATCTAAATTAACACAAATTAAATATGATGCGATCGAATCGGAGAATATACTTAAGCAAATAATATAAGTTCTCTACGTTCGACAAATGTCGAACGGCGCTCGACAAATAGCCAGACAGCGCTCGACAAATATTCATCAGAACAGCATTCGACAAATAGCGAACGGCGCTCGACGAATCCAGTCAGAACAATTGGAGCGGGCAGGCATTCTCTGAACGACACTCGACAAACTCAATCCAGCCAGTCTCAGCGGTCGACAAGTGAAGACAATTGCTCAGCACATCAAAAGGCGCTCGACAAATCATCAGAAAGGCGCTCGACAAATGCCGTTCAGTGCTCGACAAATTCTAGCCAGAGCTCGACTAATATTGTTTTACTCTGCTATCTTTTTTATAATATTTAACTTAGCCGTTGCAGATCAATAAATACTATAGCCGTTGCAGATCAGCTTTAATGAACAGAAACGGCAGGTTATCTTCTCGAGGAGTCAAATCATTGATGGAGACCTAAGCTCTTTCCTTCTTCCCGAGAGAAGAATTCAAATTAAGGGCAAGGGTCCTCAGATTATAAAGAAGAAGAAAAAGGAGAAACAAAATGATACGAAGTACACACACGACAGAAACACAGAGAGCAAACTCTATTCTTTTCTTTTCTAACACTTTCCTGCAGATTACATACATCCTGAGACACAAATCATAACTACTTGCTCAGGATCATCACTGCACAAAAGGAAAGAAGATGTGTGCAATCAAGAGGAGAGACCTCCAGAACTGTCATCCTTATATATCAGACAGGGGGAGCTCTTCAACATAATATTCAGATCCATTCAACACCATATCAGGATCTTCAAGAGTCTTCTCATACAGAGAAGAACATTATATTTTCTGTTTTTCATTTTCCTTTTTCCTTCCCATCTTGTACAGGGTTATAACTCCCTTCAAAAGTTAACTCTCGGTGACAGGGCACCTTAGCAAAAACCTGCAGTTTGGTTAGAGCACCTTATCAACAGCTCACCTGGTGTGAGGGCACCTTATCAACAACCTCATAGTGGATTCCTACCAGTGGGTAGAAAAGTAGATGTACCCAGTTGAGGGGAACTACTATACATCTTGTGTCATCTGGATGTTTGTTTTGTTTTTATGCACTCTCACTGCTTGTGTTAATTACTCTTTCAGCAAACACATAAATATACATATCATTTATTTTGAAACCAAAACTTAATCAAGATCTTTTAATAAAATAAATGAGAACTAAAACACTCCACTTTCAATTGGTATCAGAGGAAGGTTGATTCTTTACAGACTAACATCTGAATCACAAAGATCAACCAGATCTTAATTTGTCTAAGAGCTTCCTTATCTAAGAATTTTATATCATTCAAAACTCATGGCACAAAACAAGGAATATTCTAGCACAAGACCTCCTATGTGCAATCTCAGTAAGTTTGCACTATGGAAAGCAAGGATTAGGCTTTATATGAACTCTATTGATGAGGAGATTTTCAATGTTATTCTTACAGGACCTCCAGCACCAATAGCAACAACCAGTACTACTGCAACAACAGACAACACTGTTGTTCCACCTCCTGAGTGGACTGAGGATCAGAAGAAGCAGAGAAATGCAGATGCAAAGACCATGAACATTCTGGCCCTAACTATGTCAGATGACATATTCCAGAAAGTAGTTGAGTGCACCTCAGCAAAAGAAATCTGGGAATCTCTCAACAACATGGTGGCAGGCTCAGCAGATGAAAGGAAAGATAGAAGATCTCATCTGATCTCTCAATATGAGAACTTCAAGAAGGGAGAATCAGAAAATCTTGCTGATATGTACAATAGGCTCAGCCTCATAATAAATGAGCTGAAGTCTCTGGACAAAGTGATCTCACTCACAGAGATCAATGACAAAATTCTTATGTGCTTTCCCAGCACATGGGACTCCAGAGTCTGGCCAATCAAAGAAGCCAGAAGCCTAAATGAGATCACCACTGAAGCTTTGTTGGGCAAGCTCAAATCTTATGAGCAGCTCGTCAAAAGTAGGGAAGCTGAAGAATCCACTTCATCCCCAGCACTCAAGAAGGAGAGAAGCATAGCCTTCAAGGCTGCAGAAGAAGAAGGACCAACTCCTACCAAAGAGGAGTTGATGAGCTTCATAGCCAAAAGATTCTATAATATGGCTAAGAAAGATTTCAAGAAGAAGTCATCCAGAAGCTATGACAAGCCAAGGTATGACAAAAATCACTCTAATGAAATTATATGTTTTGGTTGCAGGAAGCCAGGACATATTGCTCCTGAATGTCCAGAGAATCAAAACAAAAAGGACAGAAAGGAGAGAAAAAGAGAAAAGGGAGAAAGGAAAGGTTCTAGCAAATCTTCCTCCCACTCACACAAAAAGAAGGGAAAAGGATTTGTAGCAACATCCTGGAGTGAAACAGAATCCGAATCAGAATCTTCATCTGGTTCTTCTGATGAAGAAGAAATAAAAGAGAACAGCCAATGTCTACTAGCAATTTATGACTCAGACAGTGAGTCACAATCTGAATCTTCATCAGGCTCCAGTGATGATGAAGAAGAAAAGAACTTCTGCATGATGGCAATCAATGCCTCAGCCAACAAATCTGATGAAGAAAATTCAGAATCAGAAGAAGAAGATGATGCAGATCAGGTAATGTCTGATGTTGATTTTACTTCAGATGAATTCAAGGCTGAATTCAAAGTCCTTTGCTCAGACTTACTCAACTCTGAGAAAGAAATAATCTCACTCAGATGTAAGTTAGCTGAAATGAAAAAGATGAGTGAAGAAAATGCAAATCTTAAGAAAGATTTGGCTGCCTCCAGAGAACACATTGTTCTCATTGAGAATAAACTTTCTGAGGCCAAGAAATTTGAAGAATCCTTAAATGGGAGAAGTATCAAACTGATGGACATCACAAGCACAGTCAATGCTAGACTTAACAATAGCAAACTGGGCTTGGGTGCCTCATCAAGTGAGCCATCTCTGATTAAGAGAAATATCCTCTCCTCACCCATAAAATTTATTTCTGCTAAAAGCAAAGAAGCTGCAAAAAGAGATAAAGATATTTCAAGCAAGTCTGTTAAGGATAAAAGAATTCAAAAGAATTCGTCGAACGGAGTTCGACAAAAAGATTCAAATTTGTCGAACGGAGCTCGACGAAGTCTGAAAACAGATTTTCAGTATAGTCATCAGATGAACAATAGTCGACCAATTTATCCAAATTTGTCGAACATATACTATACAGGAAATTCTAGAAATCTTAATTCCAAACAAACTAAAAATCCTTTCACTGAATGGATAATACCTCCAAGGAGATATCATCCACAAGGCTATAAGGACCAGCCTGAAATGTCTTTTTTTTTTTGAATTTTGTGGTAACACAAAAGGACCCAAGGTAGTCTAGGTCAAAAACAACTAGTTTATGTTTTGTCTTTGCAGGTACACAGCCATCCAAGATTAAATAAAAAATGGTACTTGGACAGTGGCTGCTCAAAGCACATGACAGGAAACAAGGCCAATCTGAAAAATTACAAGGCACAGCTTGGACCCAAGGTGATCTTTGGAGACTCCAACCATGGTCAAACCAAAGGCCTTGGTCAAATCAAGGTTGAAGCAGTAACATTCAAGGAAGTCACCTATGTGAAGGGTCTGAAGCACAACCTCATCAACATAAGTCAGTTATGTGATGAAGGTTATCAGGTAACCTTTAATAAATCAGAATGCATTATCAAGTCATCTGATAATGTCATTGTTTTATCAGGTATTAGGCAGGGTAATATATATTTAGTAAATTTCAATTCCTCTAAATCAGAAATTTGCCTGTTTAATGAGCTAAGCAAACCTAGTGAACTATGACATAAAAGATTAGGGCATGTAAATCTTAGAACAATTGCCAAACTATCTAAAGATAATCTTGTTAGAGGTCTACCATCAGGATCATATAAGAAAGAAGGTTTATGTAGGGCATGCCAGCTAGGTAAGCAAACCAAAAACAGTTTTAAATCCTTATCTAAAAGTGATTCACCTAGAATCTTATTTTTGCTACATATGGACCTTTTTGGACCTATAGCAATAAAAAGTTTAGGAGGGAAGTCTTACACTCTAGTTATTGTAGATGACTTCTCTAGATTCACTTGGGTATTCTTTTTGAGAGAAAAGTCAGATAACTTTAAAGTTCTTACAGACTTTCTTAAGAGCATACAGATTGAATACTCTACTGTAGTTGCATTGATCAGAAGTGATCATGGCACTGAGTTTGAGTCTCTTCTTATGCAAGAATTCTGTGAGAAGGAAGGTATCATGCATTGCTTCTCAGCTCCTAGAACTCCTCAACAGAATGGGGTAGTTGAAAGGAAAAATAGAACCCTAATTGAATCAGCAAGAACATTGCTTGCAGATGCTAATTTGCCACTATCCGTTTGGGCAGAAGCTGTTAGCACAACAAACTATGTTCTGAATAGAAGTTTGATACACAAACTTAAGGGTAAAACTCCCTATGAATTACTTAAAGGGAAGAAACCTAAAGTTGACTATTTCAGAACTTTTGGTTGTAAATGTTTTGTTCATAACAATGATAAGAAATATCTTAGGGTCCGTTCGTTTGGACGAAATTGACTTTCTGGAATTGGCATTGGAGATTAGAAATCCAATTCTAGTGTTCGGCGCAACGAAATTTAAGCGGATATTGGCTTTCATGTGAAAACCCATGGCTTTTACTATAAACTAAAAAATCAAATAGCAATTCTTACCTCCGCCCATAGGTTTTCCGCATAATCAAATGTTTACACTAGAGTTTTTCAACCTACGCGCGAGTTTTTCGCCCGAGCGTGCGTTTTCCTGCAGGGTGTTTTTCGTCCGGGCGCGTTTATTTCACCCGGGCGCATATTTTCGCCCGGGCGCATTTTATTTCGCCCGAGCGCATTTTATTTCGGTCGGGCACGTTTATTTCGGCCCGACGTCGATTTTTTCGCCTAGGGCGCGATTTTTTCGCCCGGGCGCGATTTTTTCGCCAGGGCGCGATTTTTTCGCCCGGGCGCGATTTTTTCGCCCGGGCGTGATTTTTTCTTTACGGGCACGTTTATTTCGCCCGGGCGCATATTTTCGCCCGGACGCGATTTTTTTCGCCCCGACGCGTTTTATTTCTCCCGTGCACGTTTATTTCGGTCGGGCGTGATTTTTTCGCCCGGGCGCGATTTTTCGTCCGTGCTCGCTTATTTCGCCCGGGCGCAATTTTTTCGCCCGGGCGCGATTTTTTCGCCCGGGCGCGATTTTTTCGCCCGACGCGATTTTTTCGACCGGGCGCGATTTTTTCGCCCGTGCACATTTATTTCGCCCGGGCGCGATTTTTCGCCCGGGCGCGATTTTTTTCGCCTGAGCACGTTTATTTCGCCCGGGCGCGTTTTATTTCTCCCAGGCGCGTTTATTTCGGCCGGGCACGATTTTTTCGCCCGGGCGCGATTTTTTCGCCCGGGCGCGATTTTTTCGCCGGGCACGATTTTTTCGCTCGGGCGCGATTTTTTCGCCCGGGCTCAATTTTTCGCCCGGGCGCGATTTTTTCGCCCGGGCGCGATTTTTTCGCCCGGGCGCATTTATTTCGCCCGGGCGCGATTTTTCGCCCGGGCGCGATTTTTTCGCCTGAGCACGTTTATTTCGCCCGGGCGCGTTTTATTTCTCCCAGGCACGTTTATTTCGGCCGAGCACGATTTTTTTCCCAGGCGCGATTTTTTCGCCCGGGCGCGATTTTTTCGCCTAGTGCGCGATTTTTTCGCCCGGGCGCGATTTTTTCGCCGGCCGCGAATTTTTCGCCCTGGCGCGATATTTTAGCCCGGACGCGCATTTTTTGCCAAGGTGCGCGCTTTTCGCCCGGGCTCGCGCTTTTCGTCCGGACACGCGCTTTTATAAATTTGAATTTTAAAAATTTCAATTACAGAAAACCAATTCCATCGTGCAGCCGAACAACTTACAAATATGAATTCCAATTCTGTTCACTGAATTCCATCCTGCAACCGAACAGCAGAATTAGTTTTATACACAAAACCAATTCCTGCAGATATTGGTTTTCTAGCCAAAGCCAATTCCAGAAAGCCATTACCTGCGCGCCGAACGGACCCTTAGAAAATTTGAACCAAAATCTGAAGAAGGAATTTTCTTAGGATATTCAATAGTTAGCAAAGCATATAGGGTATTTAACACATCCTCTCTTAAGATAGAAGAGTCCATGCATGTTTCCTTTGATGAAACTAACATATCTTACAAGGAGAAGAACTCTTCTACCAAGAATGCTTTGCAGGTACCAACTCTATGTGAAGAGCTTTATGGGCTAAATCTACAGTCAGGAGATTCAATGCAACCATTAGCTCAAAACCTTGAAGATAGTGAAGAAGAAGATCATCCAGATCTTGTTGATTATCAGAATTAAGCAATAGCAGAACATCCTCCACAGGATACAATTACTGAACAAAATCCCCAAATAAATACCACTGCAGAACTAACTCCAACTGTTGACCACATCACAGTTAGAGATCACCCAATTTCACAAGTGATTGGTGATATTTCAGCAGGTGTTCAGACAAGACATCAACTACACCAAAATCAGATGCATACTTGCTTTCTATCACAAGTTGAACCTCAAACCATAAAAGATGCAGAACAAGATCCAAATTGGATTCTTGCAATGCAAGAGGAACTCAACCAGTTTGAAAGAAACAAAGTTTGGGATTTGGTTCCAAGACCAAGAGGTCATCCAGTCATTGGCACCAAGTGGGTCTTCAGGAACAAACTTGATGATCAAGGAAATATTATGAGAAATAAAGCAAGGCTAGTAGCTCAAGGATATTCACAGGAAGAAGGCATAGACTATGATCAAACATTTGCACCTGTGGCAAGACTTGAAGCTATTAGAATATTTTTAGCATTTGCTGCATACAAACAATTTAAGGTATATCAAATGGATGTAAAAAGTGCATTCCTAAATGGAGATATCAATGAAGAAGTCTATGTGGAACAACCACCAGGTTTCATCTCTCCAAGTCACTCTTCTTATGTATTCAAGCTCAATAAAGCTCTCTATGGTCTCAAACAAGCTCCCAGGGCATGGTATGAGACCTTAGCTAATTTTCTATTGGAAAACAAGTTCTGTAGAGGCTTAGTAGACAAAACCTTATTTTTCAGAATACATAAAAATCAAACACTGCTAGTTCAAATATATGTAGATGATATTATTTTTGACTATACTGATTCAAATTTATGCAAAAAGTTCTCTAAACTTATGCAATCTAAATTTGAAATGAGTAGCATGGGTGAATTATCATACTTCCTTGGTCTTCAAGTGAAGCAAACCTCATCAGGAATTTTCATTTCACAATCCAAGTATGCTAAGGAATTAGTAAAAAGGTTTGGAATGTCTGATTCCTCTCCCATGAAAACACCCATGGCTTCTAATGCTGCCATTAATGCTGATGAATCAGGGAAACCTGTTGATCAGAAAGTGTATAGAGCAATTGTTGGCTCATTACTCTATTTGACAGCTAGTAGGCCTGATATAATGTTTGCTACTTGTATTTGTGCTAGGTTTCAAGTTAACCCTAAAGAATCTCATCTATCTTTATTAAAAAGAATTTTAAGATATATAAAGGGTTGTCCTAATCTAGGTCTCTGGTATCCAACAGCATCTGAATTTGAATTAACTGGATTCTCAGACTCAGATTATGCTGGATGCAGAGTAGACAGAAAAAGCACATCAGGAACTTGTCAGTTTCTTGGTGATAGGCTTGTGTCTTGGTTTTGTAAGAAGCAGACATCTGTGTCCACATCAACAGCTGAGGCAGAATACATTGCTGCAGGCAGTTGCTGCTCACAGATACTATGGATACAAAATCAACTTCTAGACTATGGTATCAACTTAAATCAATCAATCATATTTTGTGACAATACTAGTGCAATATCTATAACACAAAATCCAGTTCTCCATAGTAGGACTAAACACATAGAAATAAGGCACCACTTTATCAGAGATAATGTGGATAAAAATAAAATTTGCCTACAGTTCATCTCCACTGATTTACAAAGAGCAGATATTTTCACCAAACCCTTGGATGAAAAGAAACATATCTTCTTTATGAATCAACTGGGAATGATAGATGGAGACTCAATTTGTTGAAAATTATATTTTCTATCTTATCCAAAATTTTTGTCGAATGAAGAACGACAAATTTTTATTCGTCGAACGATGGTCGACAAAAACCTACATCTTCAACCCTTGGATGAAAAGAAACATATCTTCTTTATGAATCAACTGGGAATGATAGATGGAGACTCAATTTGTTGAAAATTATATTTTCTATCTTATCCAAAAATTTTGTCGAACGAAGAACGACAAATTTTTATTCGTCGAACGATGGTCGACAAAAACCTACATCTTCAGAGTCAGTGAAGAAAATCTCGTTTGTCGAGCGGCGGTCGACGAAAAAGATATTTTTAACACTGTCCGACAAAATTTTAAAAGTCGGTTCAACTTCAGATTTAATTAGGTTTTGCCGAACAGCGCTCCTCGAATTCTCCTCCCTATTTCCTCGACTATATAACACCTATTTTACTTCATTCTAAGTTCGCGCCTACAGAAATCGTTTTCCTCCAGTTCTCCTTTTGCACTTGATCTTTCTCTTCTTTTGCAGGACTCAATGGTGATTTCTCAAGCCTCGCTCTATTCCATGAAGTTCGATGCTGGGTTCGACATAGATATGGAATCCTTCGCAACATCTGATCAAATCTTCAAGGACATCCTTCAACTCTTTGAAGAGCAACAGTTGAGGAAGTTAATGAGCTTGAGGATAAAGCTTCACACAGCTGAAATCAAAGAATGGTGTTTCACAGTTAAGCAGGAAGATGAATGTCTGACGGGCACAATCTCAGGACACCAGGTCTCTCTTACACCTACCATTCTAACTGAAGTTCTTGGGCTTGTGAATGGTGATGACGATATAGAAATTAGTTCTGATGAATTTGAAGCAGCTTTAGTCAAAATGGGTCACTCCTCTGGAAACCCTAATCATCTGCTTAAGAAAAATCTGTCTTTGGAATACAAATTCTTATCAGATATAGTTGGCAAAGTGTTGTTAGGAAAAACAACAAGACATGACTATGTTAAAAGGCACCAATTTCTGTTGATGGTGGCCTTGATGGAGAAAAAGAAAGTGAACTGGGGATCACTTCTGTTTAATTTGATTAAGAAAAAGATTTCCAAGGAGAATGTTAGCTTTGGCAGAATTTTAGGAATTGTTCTGCAGGAAAGGCATCCAGACCTTCTGGTCTCCCCAAAGGTAACAATCAATGCTAGGAAGAAGCTGACCTCAGCTCTCTTTGCTAAGTGGGAAAGGGTATTTCCAAAGAAGAATCCAAAGTCAGTCAAGCAAACTTCTGAAGACACAAGGACTGATTCAGTCTCTTCCCTAACCCTTCCAGAAGTTCCTCCTTTGGTCTCCTCCCTTCCTCTCCCACCTCCTACTACTCAAAGTTTTTCCCCTGCACAATCTCCACCTTACAATTCTTCTACACACATTGATGACATTCCCCCTCCTTCTTTTGATCTCCTCCCTCATCCCTCTTCTCCACCTCCATCTCCTACTCATAATGATTCCCAATGCCCTATCCATCATTCTTCTTCTACTTATCAAGAACCCTCTCAACAAGGTGCAGATGTCTCAAACATCTTTGTACCAATCTCTATTCCTCCCTCTTCTGAGCCATCCTCCTCTCATTCTCACGAATTCACTTCTTTAAATCTTTTCTCTGTAGCTGATCAGATACTTGGTCTCATCCTTCCCAAAATAGACCAGTTATTGGATGCAAAACTTGCTCCAATTGTTCAATCCATTTCTGCTTTATCTGAAAAGATTTCTTCCTTCCCTCCCTTTCAATCTGTCCCTTCTTCTAGGGGCCTAGATTCAGGTTTCTCTGAAGCTAGGCAGGGGGAGATGTCTGATGAAGAAGCTCCAGATGCTCAAGCACTTGGAAATTCTGTTCTTCCAATTTCAGAAGAACCAGTTCTACCAGGTCCAGAAAAAATAAATAATGTTTCTATTAATCCATCTATAGATATTATTTATTTGCTTTCTCAGTTTAGTACAGTTCTACCAGTTTTACCTCAACAGCATAATTATTCTAGAGCAATTGTCCCATACACTGCTCAAGTTAATGAAGCTCTGTTAAATAAGATAATTAGAAGTTTTGAAGTTAAGATTACAGATACAGATTTCATTCAAGATCAAGCTCTCAGGCAAGAAGAAAAACTAGTTGTAATGTCAGAAGAAGCAATCACAAATTCTGACTTTCCAACTTTTATCTTTGATGAAACTCCAATTCCAGACTTTGATGAGATCTGGAAAGCAGAAGATGAAGCTTATGAAGCTGAAGAGCAAAGGATCAAAGCTCTTAAATTGATATCAGATTTATATGATACACCAATCTCTTCTTCTGATTCTGATGAAGAAGATAATGATAGTGATTCTGATGATACACTGTCAAGGAAAAGAAAGAAAACAAAGGCTAAGTCTAAAGCTATCCCCAAGCCTCCTAATCCAGATAATGATATCCCATATTATATTCTCCACAATATCTCTCTTGACAAAGTCTCACATCATTGGATGACACTCTCCATAAATGAGCAGAAAAGAAGAAAGAAGTTCAAGAAAACTGGTTATATTCCTGATAGTCCAGTCAAATTCACTCACCCTCCTCCTCCTCCTCCTCCAGCAGCAGGATCAGCAGGGATGTCTTCCTCCTTCTCTAGATCTGCCCCCCCAGCAGTCTAGGAGATATGAAGGAACTCATAAAAGCTCCAGTGGCTCTCAAAGTTCTACACCAGCCAGAGCTCCTCCCTCAAGTTCTTCCAGACCAATTTCAGATTACAGATATACTTTTTCAAATGGCTTATTTCACAGCAGAATGAATCTTCAAGATAATAAAACCTCAGATCAGGCAAATGATTCTGTTGAAAGTCTCCTTCTCCAGAAATTCAAGAAACAGATGAAATAGCTCACATGGCTAGATTCAGAGAATCAGTAGCTATTGCTCATATCAATAAAGCTAAGGCTGAAGGTGAGGACCATTCTCAATTTTCTACATTGTCTGAATTCAGAAAGCAAGAGCTTGAAAAGTACAATTCCAGAAAATTTTGCAATGCTGAAAGATTTTTAAAGAAGTATCCAACAACAGTAGTTCTTCCTACTACATCTCAAACAATCATAAGTCCAGAAAACTGCTACATGAGCAAGAAGCAAGATGAAAATCCCAACAGGGAAATCATTTTCAAGCCTTCCTCATAGTGAAAAAGTACAGTTTCAAATTCCTTCTGTCTTTGATCTACTTGGATTCAGTATAAATGTTTCTAAAACTCAGAGTATTTTATTTCAATATTATCTGCTGAAGCATTTCAATTCTGTCAGATATATTTCTGCTCTGCTGTTTATCTTTGTGTTATTTATTATTTGATTTATTTGTCAAATAGTATCCTAACCCAAATAGGGGGAGATTGTTGGAGCAACCCTTTTACTGTTTTGGGCTAGGATCACTATGTACTGATTAGGATTAGTTGACCCCATTGTATAGTTTAAGGGTCAAGTCTTTAGGCTGATAAATTAGCTAGAACTTAAGATAAAATCTAAGGTTCTCA
Source organism: Dactylorhiza incarnata (assembly GCA_033032865.1). Classification (NCBI taxonomy): domain Eukaryota; kingdom Viridiplantae; phylum Streptophyta; class Magnoliopsida; order Asparagales; family Orchidaceae; genus Dactylorhiza; species Dactylorhiza incarnata. The sequence continues at coordinate 5,582,198 of JAWHQI010000043.1, forward strand.
GCGGTCAACAAATGGATAGCAGTGTTCGACAGATGGCTCCCAGCGTTCGACAGTTTTTGTTGCCAGCGCTCGACAGTTTCCAGCCAGCGTTCAACATCTTCTGGACAGCGCTCGACAGTTTCCAGCCAGCGTTCAACATCTTCTGGACGGTGCTCGACAGATTATAGCCAGCGTTCGACAGATCATTTATTGAAGCCCAGATTTGTTATCAACTATATTCTATTTATCCTAACAGCAAAACAACGACTATAACGGATCTATTTAATATCTTTGGACGTATTCTGACAGATAAGGAAGGATATTAGACTCAGTTAATATATTCCCTTCTTTCCTTTTTCCAAGACAGCAATAGCCGTTGACATTTAATGAAAAGGAATCTTTTCACGGTCAAGAAATTAAAGGACCTACCAGAATCGTTCGAGTCGATAGAATTCAAACATCATTCTATTACAGAATACAAAAGATATATATAGCATAAAAAGAAGAAAGACAGACACAGATCTCTAAAAAAAGTACTTTCTTCCTCTTCTTCCACGAGCAGCACAAAATTTCTTTTGAGAACATCTTCCTCAAGAGCATTCTCTCAGAATCTGCTGCAAGTTCAGATCTTCTAAAAGAGCAACAAGCAATCTGAAGAACCTGTTCTTCCAGATCAATCTGCTACAGGAGATCTTAGTTTTCAAGAGAAAGCCTCTTCATCTTCTGTCAAATACTTCAATCTGACAGAGGGAGCTTTACAACAACATCCACTAGAGTCTTCTCTCAGCATCTTGACAGAGAAGAACATTATAAACTCTTTCTTACCTCTCTTGTATAGGGTTATAACTCCCTTCAAAAGTTAACTCTCGGTGACAGGGCACCTTAGCAAAAACCTGCAGTTTGGTTAGAGCACCTTATCAACAGCTCACCTGGTGTGAGGGCACCTTATCAACAACCTCCTAGTGGATTCCTACCAAGGGTGGTAGAAGAGTAGACGTACCCAAATTTATTGGGGAACTACTATAGCTCCTTGTGTCTTCTGTGTTTGGTCATTTTTTGTGTTTGTGCTGTTTGTTTTGTGATTTCATTTACTTAATTTTTCTGTTTATATAATTCTCACACTGCTTACACTTATATATAATACTATTTTAATTCCGCTATAAAAACTAAGGAAAAGTTTTAATACTCTATTCACCCCCCCTCTAGAGTAACTTAAGATCTAACCTCCACTTTCAAACTTTTGATGTTCCAGGAAGAAATCTTGACATTTAGAACGCTTCTAAATACCTAGATTTGCACGTACTGGAATAACCAAACTTCTGAAACAACATTCATGACCAGAAACCTACCTCTGATACCACTGTTGGGTTTTTCTAGAACCATACATCATATGTAGGCGCAGCGGAAATAAACAGAATAACCCAAAAGATTCGGATCGGGCCATGAACATTGAATCAAGAAGTTAATAAAATTGCTAGGTATGAAATTACCTTTGCGGGATTGGATCAAATCCAACCTAGATGCTCCACGAGTTGAGTCCTGTCGTCGGCTGTCCGAGTCCTCACGTAGAATAATGTCTACGTCTCTACAGCAGTCCACACGAGCCGGGAGAAGAAGACTGCACCTTGCGCTTCCACAGATTGCTAGATCCGCTTCAGGAAGAACAACACCGGCGACAATCGTCGGAGAGGAGGTCGGCAGAGGCGAACGTGGCGGCGGAACTCCTTCCGTCTAGGGTTCGGGCGGAACACCTTCCGTCGGCTAAAGTTTTCGTAAGTTATGAGAACCCTAAAAGAAGATTTATTTATACCCAAAGCATAAACATGCTTCTAGAAGAATCGCTATCCGCAGACCACACAACAGAATTGGGGTTTCTGTTACAATTCGTTGGGATTCCACGGAACAGCATTCGTCGAGTTTTCACGGGACAATTCGACGAATTCCGACGAATCACATACGACGAATCCCGACGAATCATATCCGAGAAAACCCGACGAATTCTATCCGTGAAAACCCGACGAATTCTATCCGTGTAAACCCGACGAATTCAGACAGCAACATTTGCTGGACCTCCCCCATTCTATATGGTGATTGGTAACCTTTACCAACACAGTCAATCTTTCATCTTCTCCACATGCTCTTATGTGCGACCATGCAGGCTCATATCGCGTTGGCAGTGAGACTACATGTTTGACCACTTCTAGATCATAATGGTAACTCCAACAAGTCATGCCTTCAAACTCCGCAGGGCATGGAAGCTTGCTCAGTTCTGCATACCAGACATAACTCTTTACCTAAAGTTCGCGCGGACATCCTTACGATGTTTCTGCGCTGCCTAGTTCTTTAGGCTATCTGCCCACTATGTATTCTCTTATTTGTACTCGTTTCTCATCTAATTAAGGCAACATGATTTCTCTTATGCATGTCTGTTCAGGCTTCCCTCACTAGTATAAATAGGGGTGAACAGTAACTTAAAAGTGATCCATGGAACTCAGCTAGAGCCTGGCGCGGACAGAAACTTGTGCCCTTCTTGGTACTGCTGACTCCATCTAGTGGCAACCTCTCTTTTGTAACTTTTACAGTGACAATAAAATCACCTGCAACAAAGAGTTGCAGCTTGGAAGACCAAGACGTAAATATCATGAGATTACAGCTAACCATCATTTTAGAGTTAAAAATTTTAATATCGTGCTGGATTGGATGGTAAATGAGCTAAATGACCATTTTGATGAAGTCAACACTGAGTTGTTGTTATGTGTTTCTTATCTTGATCCTAATGATAGTTTTGATTCTTATGACAAGCAGAAATTACTTCTACTAGCAGAATTTTATCCATATGATTTCACTCCAATGTAACTGCAGTTACTTGAGGGTCAGCTTGATACGTATATTTGTGACATGCGCACTATCTCAGTTGACACATTATCTCAAGTTAAGAGGAATAAATGGTCTTCTTCATATGTTAGTGGAATAAAAAAACGACAAACATTTTCAGTTAGTTTTCAGATTGTTGAAGTTGACATGCCTGTTACCAGTTGCGACAGCTAGTGTTGAAAGGAAGTTCTATGCAGTGAAGATAATAATGAGTCATTTACGAAATCGAATGAGTGATGACTGGATGAATGATTGTTTAATTGCTTATATTGAAAAGGATGTTGCTGATACAATTACAAATGATAAAATTATCTCCCGCTTTCAAATTATGTGTACAAGAGAAATGATTTGTTGATCAAGTAGGTTCCTTTATGTTATTTTTTGCTCTACAATATCCTTTAATGATTGAGAATTTGATTATTTATGTTCACATTCACATAATCAGTGTTGATATATAAATTTTGGAATATTTTTGTTAATGCATTCTAAGTTTAAATTTATTGTGTTCAGGCTTCGCAAAATTTCTAGTTCCGCCACTATATATATATAGTTAATTACTGGTACCTCCCTGAGAGTTTGCATAATTATAGGTTGCACCCCTCTATCTTTTGAAATTACATTTATCTCCCATGTAAGTTTTCCTAGTTTACAAAAATGGCCCTTCCGTTAGAAATATGGATGAAAATGCTAAATATGGTTGCGTATATCAAAGATCTGCGAATAGCCAAATTAGGTGTGAGTATATCAATCGCCTATTTCATCCATATTTCTAACTGAATGAACATTTTTGTAAACCGGGAAAACTTAGAGAGAAGATAAATGTAATTTTGAAAGATAGAAGAGTGCAACCTGTAATTATGCAAACTCCTAGGGGAGATCCCAATAATTAACCATATATATATCTTTACTATATATAAATGAAAAAGTTGTCTTTGGTTAAACATTCAAAAATGCCAAAATTATCCCTTTCTTTTTAATAAAATGACTTAACATATATTATAATCTATTTCAAGAAAATCTAAAATACAATGTCCATACAATTAATTACATCATATTCCAAAATTAAAAGTAATTGATGAAAATTCATAAAATAAAAAAAGTTTTTAGTAGAGCTTCTACACCTACTATTGTAGGCTATCATTAGGCATTAAACAATAAATATTTTGTTTATTGAATAATACATAGGTGCGGAGTCAAAAAAATTTGTGTCTGCCGCTATTTGCAGACCGCCCGACGGCGGGAACAACCTGCAGAGGGCAGGCTTTTGGTTGGTAGCGGAGGCGGGCACCCGTCGTTGCACTAACATAGGGCCGGAGGCCCATACCATTCGACTTGTATATTTCATAATTGTTAAATCCCTTTTTTTAAAAGTTGCAGGCATGCAACTATCGTTATAAAATTCCTAAATTCGGAAGATAAGCAGCCATTCCTATGCTTCCCGGTGTTTGCTACGCTCGACGAATTGTCAAATTTATATTTGCACACCAAAAATGTTAAATTTCTACAGCTGCCCGGACCTAAATATCCTTAACAATTTGGATAGAGGGTGCAAAGTGCCAATTTTAAAAATTCAGGGTGCAAAAATGTCAAAAACTCATTTCTGGGATGCAAAGAACCAAAAAAACGGGCTTGCAGAAAAAGGAATTATTATCCGCAGGCCATAAATGGCTATCAGCAGACCAACTTTTTCTAGTTTACAAATTGTTATCCGCAGACCAATTTTAGACTTGAGCATTCAATATCTTTGTTCTCCCGTGCAGGGCCAGACAACGAAGGAACATCTTTGACGACCTTCTGAGCACTTCAATGTTTGCACGAATCGTGATTCGTAAAAAAATGCACAAATAGAGACCGAGTTGAGGAAGAAACATAATTTATTCACCGTTCATGCGATTTCGGTTTGTTTGGGAAGATTTAGATAGCTAGGGTTTGTTTGGGAAGATTTATATAGCTAGGGTTACTCTCTCCCGAACAAACTGAAATCACATGAACGGTGAAGAAATCATCTTTTTTCCTCAACTCGGTCTCTATCCACGCATTTATTTTACGAATCACGATCCGTGCACACATTGAAGTGCTCAGAAGATCGTCAGAGATGTTCCTTCGTTGTCAGATCCTGCTCAGGAGAACAAAGATATCGAATGATCATGTCTAAAAATGATCTGCGGTTAACAATTTATAAACTAAAAAAAATTGGTCTGCAAATAGCCATTTATGATCTAAGGATAACAATTGCCCTATAAAATCCCTAAATTCGGAAGATGAGCAGCCGTTCCTATACTTCCCGGTGTTCGCTACGCTCGACGACAGGCGGGCAAACACCAAATCAAATGGATATCGTTAATGGCGGCGGAAGCAGCAGCCGGCGCCGGGAGGAAGCATGGACGCCACCCTTTTGCACGATCGTAGAGGTGGACACCAGCAGCTTCTCATACATCGCATGCTCTAGATGCGAGCGTGCCCTCCGCGGCGATTCTACCTCCAATTCCCCAATCTGCCCCGTCTGCCCTAGCAAATACCCCTCCCCCACCGCTTCCAAGCGCCTCTACCGTCTCCTCCTTTCCGTCGCTATCGCCGACAAGGTGATGCCAGTCATGTGCTTTGATAGGGCGGCGCGGGTTCTCGTAGGCTGCTCGGCCGACGACCTCTTCAACTTCTGCAAGTCCCATCCTTTCGCCGGCGAGAAGATGGGGGAGATATTGGAGGGAGAGATGTACCGAATGACGCTGTCCGAGCCAAAGAATGGAAACGCGCAGCATCTTCGCGTCGTCTCCGTCTCCCCACTCCGCACTGGCTTCCACCCTGTTATTCAGAGTCTTCGTCTTCTCTACCAAAGGTCAATTTAGGGCATTCCACATTTTCACCTACCTGCGCCTGCCTTAGATTAATTGTTTTCCATTTGCCTTCCTCTGTTTGCTGCATCACATTGTTTGGTCAACTAAGCAGATGCATGAAATTTTGAATTTTGACTAAATCTTGGTAACTTGCTTCATTTGGCGCGGCCGTGGCGGGAGAAGCCGGCGGTTGGAAAGGGAGCATTGGAACTGGGGGGGGAGGCGCCCGTTTGTTTACCCGCTGCTCGGCGGCGTTTGCTCGAAACACAGGCAAAAAACACCGCGCCAAATGAGGCCTTATTCGACTGTGTTTCAATATCTTAGCATTATCAAGATGCAATATATTTTGCTTAAAGAGTGCCTGCTCAAATATCATTCTTCCATGAAGCACTCCTATCTCAAGAAGCAGGTGAAGTCGCCGGCCGATCCCCAGGCGGTGCCGCCGAAACTGCAGGAGCAGCGAAACCTCCTCAAGACCTACCAAATCACCTCCGGGAAGCTGGATGCCGGCCTCCGACAGATTGAGGCGGTGGCTCCGTCGTCAGTGCCGCTTCGTGTAGCAAAGTGACAACATTTAGCATGGGGCTTTTCCCTAAAGGCTTGCTGAGAAAAAATAGAAGACCAAAATACCCCCTTTAAGTTTTAGGATGGGGTGCAAAGTGCCAACATTTAGTAATTTGAGGGTGCAAAGTGTCAAAGTCCTGTATTTCGGGGGTGCATAGTGCCAAAAAGCCCAACCCAATTCTCACATGCCAAAAAGCCCAACCCAATTCCCATTGATGTGTTGGTTTCTCACAATATTTCAATGCACTCAAAATATATCACATTGATCATTTATAAAGAAAATATTGTTTAACTATTTCTATAAATCATAATATTAATATTTGTCTATCAAAAAACTCCTTAACTAGTATAGTACAACCAATGCTTGGATGTGGTGTTATCCGCGCATCCGGAGAATTGATATGCTAAGCAACGCAATGTTGGCGGTATTTAGTTGACATTCGGGGCATTTCTATAAATTTGATATTTGTTGTTTGTCTAGATTAAGGCTTACCTTGTTTTGGTTCTTTTTGTAAAGTAGAACTTTAAATTCTATACTGTGTAGTATGCTTTTTTTTGTATATCAAAGGCTCCATCCTGCTTTCTGCTTCTCCTTGCATTGTTGTGCCTCTGCCTCTCCTAGCCCCAACATCTTTCCCGCATCGCTATAGGAGTAACATTACAAAGCTTTTCTCCGTTGTCACTTCTCCGAATAACTCATACCATCATACATTTGTCTCGCTTCTCTCCTTCGTTGCGCCTTGATTCTCCTCTCGTTCCTTGATAAAGGAGGAATCACGACCACTCCAACAACAATCAACTTCTTACTTCTATATGGATTCTTCTTCTTAGCTGATCTCAGTGATCTGACTTCTTTATAGCTGTGTATGTCGCTATTTTTTGATGTGTTCTTGCCTACTTTGTCATAGATTGATTTGGTCTTTTTCTAATTTGATATGGGGTAAGATAGGGTGTGTGGTGGTGAACTATACGAACTTGAGAGTGCACTGACTTGTAAGGAGGCGCGACTAAGACCAGGTAATGATGAAACATAGACAAGGACAAATTATGACGTAGAATTGCAAGCAAATTCTATCACAACAACACGGCAATTGAAAATAGTAGCTTTTAAAGATAACTTGCAAGTGCACAATTCGTGCGCCGTGGGAGAGCTTAGATTAAATGTGCGGTAATCTAGGCTATGCAAGTCATAGGGATTCAAAGAAACAAATAAAACATTGAACAAGTATCATTATAATATGGAATCAATCAGTATAATGAAAAGAAACACAATACTCCAAATGCAAAAACTCACTTATGCATAAGGGCTAGAGGATATGGAAGTATGGCGGAAGTAGAGTTTGTTGGAAAAAGAACAGTAAAGAATGGAATGAAGATAATCGGGTTTTAACTGGAATTGATTTTAAGCATTACTTGATCAAAACTTTGATAATGAGAATGTGAGACATTACATATATATAGTCACGGTGGACTATTCTAGAGACAATGCATTAAATAAAAGTAGTTGACTGCTTTAAGCGGCTATTACATTAATATGATGCTTTAAGTAATGAAATTGCTTTGTGACTGGTGCAGGGAGCTTTTATTCTGGCGGTGCGATGCTTCGAGCCTGGCGCAGATTTACTCCAACACTTCCCCTAAATTTGTGCCAGGGAGAATCCCCATTTTCTTTCTCAGCTCCTTGAAGCGTTCTCGCGGTAAGGGCTTAGTCAGGATATCGGCGATCTGGAGCTGGGTAGGGCAGAAGTGGAGATCAACTTCTTTCTTTTCTTGTGCCTCTCTTGTGAAATGGAACCGAATATCAATGTGCTTACTTCTTGAATGGTGGACTGGATTTCTTGAGAGAGCGATTGCGGATGTATTATCGCAATTGATCTTCACGCCACTGCTTTTTTCTTCATTCTCTATCTCATTCTTTAGTCTTTGCAGCCAAATAGCCTCACAAACAGCAGAGTTCAATGCTATATATTCAGCTTCCGTAGTAGAGAGAGCCACGGATTGCTGCTTCTTCGAGCTCCAAGGGATAGGGCAGGATCCTGTAAAGAACAAGAAGCCGCTTGTGCTTTTCCTATCTTTCAGATTTCGTGCCCAATCAGAATCGGAATACCCGATTAGGTCAAAGTTTTACCCTTTACTAAAGCACAGACCATAGTCTTTTGTCCCCTTTAGATAGCGAAGGATTCGCTTTGCTGCCAGGTAATGGAGATTGGATGGATTGCTCACAAATCTTGCCACGATATTGACAACATTTTCAATATCGGGGCGGGTATGGGTGATATAGAGGAGGGATCCTATCAAGCTCCTATAGATGTCTTGGTCTGAGCCTTCTTCCCCTTCTGTTTTATTCTTTAGTACCTCTGATGTATTCATGGGAGTATGAACTGGGTTGCAATTTTCCATCTGGAATTTTAATTGAAGTGATCGATTGTAATGTTCCTGGGAGATAAGTAGAGTGCCTCCAAGCTGTTTGACTTGTATTCCAAGAAAAAATCTGAGGTGCCCCAAGTCCGTCATCTCATAATCCCTCATCATTTTTTCTTTAAAGTTCTCCAGGATGCTAGATTGGGGGCCAGTGATGATGAGGTCATCTACATAGATACTGATTATTATCTTATGATCTCCTTCCTTTTTTATGTACAATGTAGACTCGCTTGGGCTTTTGGTGAAACCTTCTCTGAGTAAGTAAGAGTCAATATTGGTGTGCCAAGCTCTCGGTACCTGGTTGAGTCCATACAGGGCTTTGTGCAACTTATACACTTTTTCTTTTCCAGCAACTTCAAATCCTGGAGGCTGAGAGACAAATACATCTTCACTTAGTTCTCCATTAAGAAAAGCTGACTTAACATCAAGGTGAAAAATCGGGTAATTGTGTTGGGTAGCAATGGCAAGTATTAGTCTTATTGTTGTCATCCTTGCTACAGGCGCAAAGGTCTCACTGTAATCTTCTCCAGGCTTTTGTGAGTATCTTTTTGCAACGAGTCTAGCCTTGTGCTTTAAAATGTCACCGTCCTCATTTTGCTTTATCTTAAACACCCATTTTAATCCAATAACATCTTTGTTAGTTGGTCTGGGAACAAGAGACCATGTTTGATTTTTTTCTATGGATTGCAATTCTTCTCTCATTGCTACTCTCCAAACTTCCTCGTTTTCTGCTTCTTCAAAGGTGTTTGGTGTAGAGGTTAGAAGGGCAAATTCAGCCTGCTGGTAAATCTCCTCTAAGCTGCGTGTTCTTTGGGGTGGTGATGACTCAGTATCAATGTCTGGATCTTCATGCAATATATTTCCTGCATTGCCTTGGACGGGGCTTGAATACCACTGTTGGAAAAAGAACAGTAAAGAATGGAATGAAGATAATCGGGTTTTAACTGGAATTGATTTTAAGCATTACTTGATCAAAACTTTGATAATGAGAATGTGAGACATTACATATATATCATCACGGTGGACTATTCTAGAGACAATGCATTAAATAAAAGTAGTTGACTGCTTTAAGCGACTATTACATTAATATGATGCTTTAAGTAATGAAATTGCTTTGTGACTGGTGCAGGGAGCTTTTATTCTGGCGGTGCGATGCTTCGAGCCTGGCGCAGATTTACTCCAACAGAGTTGTGGTTTGAAATGGAGGAAGGCGGTGGTGGAATAGAGGATTGCTATGTGGTGGACAGTAAATTGAGTTGTGCAGACCATTGAATATGGGTTGGAAATACATAATATATTCGAGCTCTTAGGTATCTTCTCACTACAAAAAGTCTAAAACTGTGGCTAAATATCTTTTGCCACGGTCTAGCCATGGAAAAAGGGCGTGGCTAAAGGTCGCGTGGAGAAAGCCTTTTAGCCACGAACTGACCGTGACAAAAAGTATTCGTTACACACAAATATTACCGTGGCAAATACATGGACCTTTTGCCACGGTTTTTAGGTGTGGCTAATACTATCCCATAGCCGTAAAAAAGACTATTGGTCACGGATTTAAGCCGTGACAATTAATATGGTTATTTGCCACGGCCTCAAATCGTGGCAAATAAAAATTCATATAATTTTTAAATAAACTATTGGCCACGGCCTGAAACCCTGACAAATATTGAAGCCCTGGCCAAGGTCGCGTGGAGAGTTTTTTAGCACAGAAGGATACTTGTTATTATCGAAGGGGAATGTGATTTTCGCTTGAGCGGGATTTAGATTCCAGAACGTGCGATTGAAATGAGGAGTCAATTTTTTTTGTAGTTAATACCGTTTAGTATTAGCTACAAAAGCTAAAATCGTGGTTAATGCTCAGGTATTAGCCACGGATTATGATTTACCGTGGCTAATACTTTAGTATTAGCTACAATTTTTTTATCCCTGGCTAAAACGTAGCTATTAGCCACGATTTTTATAGCCGTGACTAATACACTAGTATTAGCCACAATTTTTACTCCGCGACTAATAAAAGTGTAGCTAAAACCCAATTTTTTTATAGTGTCTCGAATCCTCCTCAAGCCTGTGTAATGTGTATAGGCCATTTTGTTTCGCGTTCAATGTTTTTGACGTTCCCTGATGGAATCCCTCACTTGCATATGAACAATCACCTGCCCTCCTCTCCACGTCTCTGTTCCCTCTTGTGTCTATCAGTGAAAACGTTATAATTTTCATTATTAGTTGCAATCTTACGGCAAATAGACTCATCCAAACCATGCAAACGATAGGAGTGATGGTCAACTGATTCAACAAAGTTACTAGGAGATAGAGTGATCTGAATGATAGTTCACAAGAGGGTCGGGCCGTATCAAAACCCGTTCCGGTTTACACGCGTAGTAGGAGGGGTTAAGATTGTAGTATGGACGATCCGTGCCCATCGCCACGTTCAGAGCGTCGACGTGATATTTTCTATGTATTTACTTTATTTTTTTCGTACACGATCTACATGTTTTTATGTGTATGTCGTGTGTACCATTGCCTATATATATTGGTTGAGAGATTAGGGTTTTAGGGTATTGCAGAACAACATGGATTAAATCTCAGGTTTTTGCAGTCTCCCCATTGTGCCGAAATTGTGGATTCTAAGTGCTGAAGCCTAGATTGTTATTTATGTCATTAACTGTCAGTTACCCACCTGCTCCTCTATCGTCCAGCCACAGGGACTGTTATATTCAACCGGCCGGCCATCCTCAACCACGAATTATTTCAGTTTACATGCTAACTACCGCAGTTTCTCGAGTCGGAAGGATCCTATGAGATTGGTTGGCTAGAGAGGGTCTCGGTTCTCGCAGACCAGCGGTTGCTACTCCATGGGACCGACAACTTACTTCCTAGGCCCGAGCTACATTCCTTCACCATTTTTCCATACTCTCCCTTCTGGCCAACAAATCCAGGCGCTCCTCGCAGTCGCCAATCAACTCCAAAGCATCCTGAGCTATTTCTGGCCTCTCCTTCAGGCTGCAGCAAACAACTCTTGGCTGTTCTTCTCCAGCCTTGGACGACCACTCCTTGAGGAGACTCCGGCCTTTTCGACCTCCTCTGGCCGTCGATTGCTACAGTTGGCTGCCTCCCAACTGCATTCCAGCTGTCCAGAGCTTCATTTAGCAATCCCATTGCTGCGTCTTCAACCGGAGCTAACCTCCCGCACTTCCCGCTTTTCAGGAGTTCCTAATTAGTGCAGAAACTCTGAAACCAGCAACGCATCGACATCGAAATCGCTGTCCAAGGTATGAAACTGCAGCGGAACCCCTCATTTGGTCTTGATTATTTGTGTAAGTTCAGATTTGGAAGTTCTTTTACTTGATGTTGAATACTTTGTTGAAAAATTATATTATTCGGGATAAGAATTTGTACAAGTTAGCCTAATTTCTTGCTTTACGTGAAGAGTGCTTTCACCGCGTATTTAACTAAAACGCTCGTAATTAATTCTAACTTGAATTTGCTAGTTTGACCTAAGCCCCAATCTTAATTGTGCATGCCCGCGACTTCTTGGCGCTAAAATGGCCTTTACGCCGATGGGCTTGTGACTGTGCTTGTGAACAGCCAGAACGGGCGTAAGCGTTACTTTATCATGGGGTTGACAAGAATATCCTAATGCGAGAATGCATTTCATGGCGCTAAAATGGCCTTTACGCCGATTGGCGTGATGATAGTTGAACGAGCTTTAAACGATAGCTGAGGCAAGCAAGAATGCTCCTATTTGCGTGTTGAGCGCTTTGGGCTCACATTATGTGAATGTGATTGGATGCATGATTAAGTTTCGTATATTCAAAGTTAAGGTGTTGGTAGAAGGGTCCTGAGGAGGGTTTAACTTACCACACAGGTGGATGGAGATTTTAGTAGAGGGCCCGTTGAATGGGTATAACCTACTAGTCTCTATAAGGTTGCGTTCGTTTCGTAGGTTTTGTAGGAAGGAATTGGTTTTGGGTAACCCAATTCCATTAACAAGCGTTCGTTTGGTCATTTATTGGAGGGAATTGGTTTTCCTCCAAAATCTACCGTGTCGGATCCGTTAAGAAAATAAGCTAGGGTGAAAACCTTCCCCTTTACATTGGTTTTAGGAGAAAACCCCGTCCCTTTCTCTCCGATCGCACGACTCTCCCTCTGCCTTCCTCCTCCGGCGCGGCCCTATTTCCAGCGAGGCAGCTTCTCCGGCGACTGTAGCGGCGATTCTTCTCCCCCGACATAGTGAAGGTGGGCGTCGTGTTCTTCTTCAGCGAGTGTAGAGGCTGTTCCTCTCCACGACACGTTCGTTTCTCCTGCAGAACCCTAAACTCGAGTTTCTCTGTGGTCGTGAATCGTGGTTTGCCTCCGTGGAGCTTCTGCGCCTGAGCTTATGAATGCATGTGAGCTTCTCCTCTTCCCCGTTTCGAGCTTCTCCTCCTTTGCCTCCGTGGATTGTGTTTTTAGCTCCAGACCTGGATTAAAATATTCAGCAACATTTATGAATTATTTAATCCATTTAGCATTTATGATTCATCCTCTTTAGCTTCATTTTATAATCCATTCAGCATATTTTATGTTTTGTGCTTTGATTTAATCATGTATTTCCAACCCTTCTTCAAACCTCTCTGAGCAATTTTAGTAGCTTCTAGGAGTCAATTTTAGTGATTATTATGTCAATTTTTTCCAGTATATTGCTTGTGTTAATGAAGAAGCATGTGGTATGTCTGAAATTGATATATTTGTGTTATTTGTGATGTTTGTCTGCATGCAAACAAATTTTTGTTGAATTAGATTAAACACTAGAATGATTTGTTCTTTAAAATTCAATTCTTGCGTTTGAGTTCCATCCTACAGGTGAACAGAAAAATTGTCAGTTTCAATTCCTGTGCCTGAAAATCATCCTGCAAACGAACACAAGAATTGAGTTTTGGCCCCAAACCGGCCAAAACCTATGAGTTTTTGGTTTTGGACCAAAACCAATTCCTTTCGATCAAAACCTGTGAAATGAACACAGCCTAAAGGTTTAAATATGTCCCATTAAAAGGGTATAACTGGCTAATTTCTAGATCTTGTTTCAGAACGCCTTTAGTGTGCTATGTGTTTATTATGATGGCATGCTATAATCATACGAATAATGGCTAGGAGTCGTGGTGTATTCATAGTGTTCTCCTAATTTGCGTACATATTACATAGTAGGCCCTCTTTGAATATGCCAAGTGTAGAGAACATGTATGATGATTGAGACACGTTGAATGTGTACTATGTTTATTTGCTTTACATATTGCATACTAATCCCTCCTTTTCAATCATCTTCCTTAAAACTTTTATGCTCTTTTCAAACGGCTCTAATTACTTTTCTACACTTATATTTTCTTACAGAAAACAATCTCCTTGCTTGATTTGATCGTCGATTTACATTCATCGTTAGCCTTCTAAAGCATCCTCTGAATATAACTTCTTTCAAAGATCTTACTTGATCGTCGATAGGATTTCTACTATCAGCTTCGAATAAACTTATTCATTCATAACTTCTTTAATTGCTGAGATCTATTTGGCTATAGCCTTCTAATGCACGTATTCGTTCAGAACTTCTTTAATCGTCGATATCTACTCGACTATTGCCGTCTGATTACCACCTTCTGATAGCTCACAATCTTCAAGCTTATTCAAGCTCTGATAAACTAATAGACCTTAGTCTTCAAACTCGTTGTAGCTCTGACTTCAATTTGGAGAACAGCTTTTTATGCTTTGATTACTATTCGACGAAAGCCTTGTAACAGACCTGATCCTTCGGAGAACTTATTCTTCGAATACCACTCGACTGTCAGCTTCTAATGTTTGACTTACTTATCAGAGTATTTTCTCTTCTTTTAGAATTACTCTAGTAGAGTCCCTGTCAACGATCTCCGACTTATATTCGTCGATTTCTTCGGAACTTTGCCACAACTTTTGTCTTTGATTCTCTGCCTATAGGAACTTTAACATAAATGAAGTAACATATATATAGTCATAATATTAATGAGAATAATTAGTTAAGTATGCTAACAATATTAATAATGAAAAACAACTTAAATTGGCTAACATTACTTATGGCTTTTTGGCACTTTGCACCCAGAAAGCTTAAAATTGACCTTTTGCACCCCTGAAAATTCCTTTTTCTGGCACTTTGCACCCGAATGCCGAAATATCAGGGGTATTTTCGTCCGGGCAGCCCCGAAAGTGCTCTTTTTGGCACTTTGCACCCCGAATTATTTTAAAAAATCTATTTGCAGCCCATATTTTGGTAAATGTTTATTGCACCACATAATTTGTAAAAACTTTATTTGTAGCCCAAATTGTACTAAAATGGAATTTATCATCCGTAAACGTTATTTGCAGCCCATAGGGGAAAGAAAACAATACCAGCAATTAGGCCTTCAAAATGATTAAATGGATCTTAGAATATTTGGATCGAGGCTTCAGTAGAAGGGCCGACTGAAAATCGCGGAAAAATGGCACTCAATATTCATGGTAATCGGCAATTAGACCTTCAAAAAACTATTACAAACCGGTAGAAACCCGTAGATATTTAGGGAAAATGGATCGAGACATTAAGGAAGGCAAATCTGGAGAATACGTCCAGCCGGCTGCTCGGAGATCCTCTGGATGAAGATGACCGAAATTGTAGAGTACATTGTAAATATAATTTTGTAAACAATATTTTTGAATATTCAGATTTTTTAAAAGTTCTTATATTTTTCATTTAATTTGATCTATAAATCCATGTTCACATTTATAAGGCATGGGCAAGGTTGTAAATGTCAGATCTTTGGTTCATATCGGTTTGAGTTTGAAATGTCGGATGTCGAATTTTAATATTTAAATAAATTTATTTATATCTATCTACATATTTTTTGTAAATATGTTTAATAGTACAGATAATGTGTATAAATTGCACAATAAATATATATATATACATAATTTATGCTTATAAATTACACAAGAAAGAGACGTCGACAACGGTAAATGATATAAAGAGCATCAAATGAGAGCGAGACGAGAAAGTCGTCGGAGCTAGGCTCACAAAGATGCACGAAATAAAGCACAAAACAAAATATTATCACTCAGTCGCTTAAAAGAAATGAAAAAAAAAATATTGTTAGAGCAATGTTATACACATGCATGTTTTGTCTGTATGCAGGCCGCATTTTTTTAAAATAAAAGCTCATTTTCTTTTTTCAACATGCAGGCCATGGATGACGACCATCTCCGCCGCCGCCCGTGTCTGTCGCCGTGATTCCGCAGCTGCCCACGATCATCTCTCCCGCCTTCGTCGGCGACCATCTCCCGCCTCCGGCGAAGGGGGCGTCGCCACCACCCTACATGGAGAATGCAACGTTGATTCTAACCGTATAGTACGCATTCCCTAACACCAGAAGCTCATTTTACGTGAAATGAATCCCCTGTGAGAGCTCATTTTGCAACATTATTCTTAACTGCGCGATGTTTGCTTGATTTTTTGATGGATTCGATCCTCTGAAGCCTGAAGCCTGATCTGCTCCCTGAACTTCGTTATGAAGAAACCTCCAGATCACTCCTTTTATGCTAGAACCTTCAGTTCATTCTTGAAGCTTGATCTGTTCATCCTTCAGTTCATCTTCTTCTCCACCGTCATATCTGCTCCCTGAACTTCTCTAGGAAGAGTTCCGGCTCAAATCAGAGAGAGAACCACCTTAGCTCGGGCGCGAACCAAGCGCGCAAACAGTTAATTTAAGATTCGTTGAGTACACTGAGACTTTTTAGCGTGGAAAACCCGGAAAGGGTAAAAAACCACGTGGCCGGAGCTGTGCCGACCAAACTTTCACTATCTTCTGGGGGGTTACAATTAGAGATTTAGAAGTCGAGCGCGACAGGCCGCTGCTCGTTACAATATCAGAGAGAGAGAGAGAGAGAGAACGTTCCGAGGGCGACAGACCACCTCTCGGAAAAAACTAAGTCCTTTCCTTCTGAGGACGGTAGAGAATGAAAGTGAGACAGCCTTGTCCGCTTTTGTGGAGACGAAAGTGAGACAACCTTGTCCGCTTTCGTGGAGACGAAAGTGAGAAAGCCTTGTCCGCTTTCGTGGAGACGAAAGTGAGAAAGTCTCGTCCGCTTTCGTGGAGACGAAAGTGAGAAAGCCTCGTCCGCTTTCGTGGAGACGAAAGTGAGAAAGCCTCGTCCGCTTTCGTGGAGACGAAAGTGAGAAAGCCTTGTCCGCTTTCGTGAAGACAGAAAACTTCAAGTCCGCGAAGGAGATCTTCAAGCGCCGAAAGAGAAATCCGTGGAAATCTTCAAGGAGCTCTCTTTGGGCATTCAGGCCGGATCCCCTCAAATGAAGCCTAGGGGGTCCTTTTATAGTTTTGGCCGGGGGTAGCCCGGTAATTTTGCCGCTGTAGCCACCATAACCACCTGAGAGGACGAATCATATTTTCCGGTTCGGAGCCCACAGATCACCATTTTTCGTAAATGACCATGCTGCCCTTCGAGGAAAGGCGACAAGCTGTTCCTGAAAAGTGAGAAACTGAAAAGACAAAAAGTGAGCGAGCCGAGTCGGAAAAGTGAGCGAGTCAGAAAAGTGAGCGTGCTAGAAAGACAAAAAGTGAGCGAGCCGAATCGGAAAAGTGAGCGTGCTCTGAGCGCGCTCAGAAGCGTTCTGAGCGCGCAACGAACATTGAAACACTTTGGTCACGTTGCGAGGCATTCTGAGCGAACGGTGGAACGGAGAGTCGTGCCCCCTAAGGAGAAAGCGAACTCCGACCACACCCGGCGAGGGGATGCGGTTTCGGCCGCATCCCCCGCGGAAGGAGACTCGGCCGCATCCCCCCATGGGGGGTGCGGTTTGGCCGCACCCCCCATTGGGGGGGGGGTGCGGTTTGGCCGTACCCCCCATGTGGGGGGGGGGGGGGGGGGGTGCAGGGGGGTGCGGTTTGGCCGCACTCCCCCATGGGTGCGGCTTGGCCGACCTGGCCGCACCCTACGTGGGTGGGGGGCGGGCTATCCGCACCCCACTTGGTGGGGTGCGGACGCACCTCGGTAGCGGGGTGCGGCTCCGTGCACTCCCGGCGTCGTTTACGGTGTGACGTGCTTGCGCGACAGATCCTACACTTCTGCGATCATGGGCTTGACTGCTGGCCCCACCTCTCTTTAGCGGGATTTTCTCTATACGCACCCCAAGGCCTTTATGGATATGTAACATAAGCCCCCCAAAACTTTGGAGTCCGAATCTCTGTGCGAGGAGTTCGGAGGTTTTGATTTTTCCGTGGCGGCTTTATCCACTGCTCTATTCACGGCGCCTTGGGCGGGAATTGCTGTCGAAGGGTGAGTGTGTGGTTGACTTTGTTTCTTTGTTCTGGTTAGGCGTTTCTCGCTCTGCGCTGAGTTGTGATAGCCCCCTAATGGTCCTGCTGCCCTGGTTGCTGACGAAGTGTTGATTGAGGGAAGACGCTTTAAGTTGGCCGGTGAAGGGCGTTGGTTCCCTGAGATTGTTGCTGGCTTGCTGCCTAGCATTGATATCCGAATAGGTTGGGTGCTTTCTGCAAAATAACAGATGAACTTGCGCGGTTCTGAGCCCGCGACTTTTATAGAAAATTAGCTTGCGCAAGTCTGTGTTTGCGGCTTTTTTGCACGAGTCTGTGCTCGCGGCTTTTTTGCACGAGTCTGTGCTCGCGGCTTGGCCGGTGAATAGCGGGTGTATTCAAACCGAGGGTGAACGCAAGGTGGGTAGGCCCCTACGACACCGGGACTCGACGGCGGAGGAGAAGGGCGAACCTTCAATCGACGGCGGTGCAAAGTCCCCGGGGCAAGGCCCCGAAGTGGCCGGTGAATAGCGGGTGTATTCAAACCGAGGGTGAACGCAAGGGGGGCAGACCCCTACGACACCGGGACTCGACGACGGAGGAGAAAGGCGAACCTTCAATCGACGGCGGTGCAAAGTCCCCGGGGCAGGGCCCCGAAGTGGCCGGTGAATAGCGGGTGTATTCAAACCGGGGGCGAATGTAAGGGGGGCAGGCCCCTACGACGCCGGGACTCGACGACGGAGGAGAAGGGCGAACCTTCAATCGACGGCGGTGCAAAGTCCCCGGGGCAGGGCCCCGAAGTAAAATTTTTTCTTTATTTAATATATGTGGCAAAGTATATGCATATTTTCATAGTAAGAAGTTGTTTTACACATAGTTTTTTCAATATAGGATGAGTTCGCACGAGTCTGAGCTCGCGGCTTAGTACATAACACGAGATAAGATAGATTTGCACGAGTCTGAGCTCGCGGCTTAGTACATAACATGAGATAAGATAGATTTGCACGAGTCTGAGCTCGCGGCTTCCTTCTTGATAGAAGACTTGATGTTACTGATAGAAGCGGCGCAGGTTCTGGGCGTTCCAGGTGTGTGGTAGAGTCTTTCCTTCCGTTGTTCTGAGCCTGTATGTTCCGGGTTTTACGATCGCAGTGACAACGTACGGACCTTCCTAGGTGGGTGAGAGTTTTTCTCCTTGGGGGCCCTATCCAGCCACCTCGATGCTGCGCATGACGAGATCTCCTATGTTGATTGGTCTGGGCTTCACCCTTCTGTCATAGACCCGGGCTACGCGCCTTTGGTAAGAGGCGGTACGCTGGGCGGCGTCGTCCCGAACTTCGGGGATTAGGTCAAGGTTTCCCGAAGCAGTCCGTCATTCTTGCTGGGATCGAAGGTTAGCACTCGAGTGCTCGGAATGCCGATGTCGGAGGATGACCGCTTCAGTACCGTAACAGAGGTTATATGGCGTCTCTCCTGTGGGAGTCCTCTCTGTTGTTCGATATGCCCATAGTACGTTTGGGAGTGCGTCTACCCATTGTCCCCCGGCTTCTTCAAGGCGCGTCTTCAATCCTTTGAGGATGGTGCGGTTCGTAACTTCTACTTGTCCGTTGGTTTGCGGATGTGCTACGACGGTATGACGGAGGTTGATCTTCAGGTCCTCGCACATCTGAGTGTCGTTGTCGGCAATGATTGTTGCGGGGATACCGAAGCGGCAGACGATGTTTTTCCAGACAAATTGTTTAGCGTTCTCTTCTGGATTTTGGCTAGGGGTTCCGCTTCTATCCACTTGGTGAAGTAATCGATGGCTAGAATGATGAACTTACTCTGTCCGGAAGCCAGAGGTAGGGGGTCGAGGAGGTCGATTCCCCATTGCGCGAACGGCCACGCGCTTTGGAGTGTGGAAAGCGCGATCGGGGGCTGATGAGGTACGTTGGCATGCAGCTGACAGCTCCTGCATTTTTGGACCAGCTCGGTCGCGTCCTTCTTCATTGTCGGCCAATAGAAGCCTTGGCGCAGAATCTTTTGTGCCAACGCCTTTCCGCCTAGATGTTCTCCGCAGACTCCCCCATGCACTTCTCTGAGGGCGTAGTCTGACTCGCCCGCCGGTAGGCACTTTTGATATGGTCCTGAGAATGCCCGCTTGTAGAGCTCCCCGTCCACGATAGTAAACGATGCTGCCCGCATCCGTAATCTGCGTGCTTCTAGGCGGTCTTCAGGGAGGTGTCCGTGCTCGAGGTAAGCTCGTAAGGGGGTCATCCAGGATGACTCTTCCTGGTGGATGGTCGCGACCTCCCTCGGTCCTTGAATACTCGGAATCACGATCTCTTCTATTCGGCGTCTTCGAGACTGGTAGCTGAAGGGTGAGGTGGCGAGCTTGGAAAGAGCATCAGCCCTGGAATTCTGCTCCCGGGGAATGTGCAGAATTTGATATGACGGGATCTTCTGGAGGAGTAATTTTGCGAATGCGAGGTATTTCGCCATCTGGTCGCTCTTGACCTCGTAGTCTCCTTCTACTTGGGAGACTACGAGTTGAGAGTCTGCGTAGATAGTTAGGTTCTCTACTTTGCAATTGATGGCGAGTCGAAGACCGGCGATCAGCGCCTCGTACTCTGCAATGTTGTTTGTCGCGGGGAATTTTAACCGGAGTCCGTAATCCAAGGTGATCCCATCGGGACTTATGAGGAGCAGTCCCGCTCCGGCCCCTTCAGCTCCAGAGGCACCGTCGACATAGAGAGTCCAACGGGGGCCAGTGGTGCCTTCGACAGGTGCTGCTTCTGGTGGGATGGTGTATTCCGCGACAAAGTCGGCGAGTACTTGCGACTTGATGTCTGGTCGGGGAAGGAATTGAATGTCAAACTCGCCGAGTTCCACGGCCCACTTCACTAGTCTTCCTGAGACTTCTGGTTTCTGGAGGATTGCTCGTAGTGGGAGTTGTGTCAACACTTTTACTGTATGAGCCTGGAAGTAGGGCCGAAGCTTCCTCGCCGAAAAGACAAGGGCCAAGGCTGTCTTGTCCGCTGCTGGATATCTGGTTTCAGTGTCGGAGAGGACTTTGCTGAGGTAGTAGATTGGTCGTTGCACCCCTCCCTCGTCTTTTACGAGCACCGAGCTAAGTGCCGTAGGCGACACAGCCAGGTATAAGAATAGAGTTTCTTCGGGGGTGGGCTTTGACAGAAGCGGTGGTGAAGCCAGGTATTGATTGAGTAGTTCGAACGCCACCTGGCACTCGTCGGTCCATTGGAAGCCGGAGTGGCGTGCTCCCCGGAGGATTTTGAAGAAGGGGAGGTACCTGTCTCCCGTTCGTGACAAGAAACGGGATAGCGCAGCGATCCTCCCGTTCAGGCGTTGCACTTCTTTAATTGAGCGAGGTGGCGATATATCCTCCAATGCCTTGATCTTCTCGGGGTTGGCCTCGATCCCCCGATGAGTTACCATGAAACCCAAGAACTTTCCCGCCGTCACACCAAATGCACATTTGCTGGGGTTGAGCCGCATCTGGAAGCGACGGAGAAGTTGAAAGCACTTTCCCAAGTCTCTCAAGTGGTCGCAACGGTGGACGCTTTTGACTAACATGTCGTCCACGTACACCTCCATTGTTTCTCTTTGGTAGGTGGCTCCGGCGTTCTTAAGGCCGAACGACATCACTTTGTAGCAGTAGACTCCTCTGTCAGTGCGGAAGGCGGTATGTTCCTCGTCCGTGGGATTCATCCTTATCTGGTTGTAGCCGGAATAAGCATCCATGAAGCTAAGTAGCTCGTGTCCGGCAGTCGCGTTGACGAGCTGGTCGATCCTCGGGAGGGGGAAGATGTCCTTTGGACATGCCTGGTTCAGATTGCTGTAGTCGATGCACATTCGCCATTTCCCGGAGGCCTTTTTCACCATGACCACGTTGGCAAGCCATGTGGGGTATTCCGCTTCGCGTATGAATCGTGCTTCTAGGAGTTTGTCTACTTCCTCTTCGATTGCCTTCAACCGCTCGGGGGCAAAGTTCCTCTTCTTTTGGATTACAGGCCGGCATGAGGGGTTGATATTTAGAGAGTGATAAATGACTTCGGGATCTACCCCGGGCATGTCTTCTGGGCTCCAAGCGAAAATGTCTTCGTTCTCCTACAGGAAGGTCGTGAACTCTTCCCGCTCTTCTTGTGACAAGAGCGACCCGACCTGAACAGTCCGAGTCGGGTCTCGTTGGGAGAGCGGTACTTCTACTAGCCCTTCGACGGGCGCTCCTCACTGCAGAGTAGCTTCGTCTCGCAGAATGAAGTTATTGATGTTGAGAGCGGTTGCCTTTGCTGGCTGAGCTTGCTTCAGATAACAGGTTCTGGCTGCCTCCTGGTTCCCTCTCACGACCCCTATGCCGGCGGCGGTCGGGAACTTCAAGGGCAGATGCGGAATTGATGGGACTGCCCCAAAGATAGACTGGAGTGGTCTCCCGAAGATGGCGTTGTAGGCGGAAGTGGATTCCACCACCACGAACTGGATGCTGTATGTTGACTGTTTCGGAAACTCGCCCAATGTGACTGAGAGAGTGATCATGCCTTGAACAGGGACAGGTCGATTGTCGAAGCCGTAGACGGGCCCGGCTGCAGGGCTGAGCTGGTCCTTTGTGAGCTTCATACTTTGCAAGGTAGAAAGGAACAGAACATCGACTGAGCTTCCGTTATCGACCAATATCCTCCTTACGTTAAAGCAGGGGTCCCTGATCCCTGCACTGATTACGAGGGGATCCTGGTGCGGTAGTCGTAATCCTTGCAGGTCTTCTTCTCCGAAGGCGATCGTAGTGTCCTGCTTGAGCTTCTTGTCTTCGTGGTCTCTCGGGGGTTTGGCAATCGAGAGAATTTGCGCCTCTAGGACCGGAGGCCCATCGATCGTTTCGATTTCCCCCACCACCGGTCTTCCTGCTTCCGCGCCCCGGGGAGCGGGAGGCTGCTCCCTCGCATCCCTAGGCTGTTGATGCTGATTGGGGACCTGGCCTTGTAGGAATCTCCCTAGGAGTCCCTGACGGACGAGACGTTCGATTTTGTCTTTAAGCCTGGTACATTCTTCGGTGGTATGCCCGGTCCCTCGATGGAACTCGCAATACCTGGACTGATCGCCCCTTGGGTTTGGGGCTAACGCCCGAGGTGCGCGGAGCTCTGGGTTGCTCTGAATGGCATAGAGTACGTTTGTTCTGGTAGTATTCAACGGAGTGTAGACCCTGGGAGGCTGCGGACCCAGGTCTCTTCGGGGGTCGCGACGACGTTCGTCGTTACGGCGTCCCTCGTCACGCCGCTCTTCTCATCCGCGAGGGGCTTGATCTGACCCCCTCTTTCTTCCTTGGCTACCTTCGAACTTCCGACGGTGCGCCTCGATGGCCTCGTCAGCAGCTATCTGAGCTTCAACCCGATGAACGAGGTCAGGGTAACTTGGCACGGTTTCTCTCATTAGGGCCGAGCAGAAACCACTCGGGCGGAGGCCTCCGAGGAAAACTCCTCGCAGGAGTTCGGGGTCGACTCCCGGAATTTGTCGAGCCTCAGAGGTGAAGCGTCGGAAAAAGTCCTTCAAAGTTTCTCCGTCGTTCTGGCGGATTCCCGAGAGATGGGAGGGATCTCGGACAATCCTACGATTGGCTATGAACTGGTCCACGAACTGCTGCGCCATTTTTGCGAAGTTGTTGATGGCCCCATCTCGCAGAGAGTGGAACCAAGTGCGTGCTTGTCCCTTCAGGGTTGCTGGGAACACTTGACAAAGGAGTTGATCAGGGGCACTGTAAATCCTCATAACGGTGGTGAAGTGATTGACGTGTTCCAGGGGGTCGTCCGTCCCATCGAACATTTCGATGTTGGGAAGCTTGAAGCCGTTCAGAATTGGATGAGCCAAGACTTGAGGCGATAGGGGGGAGCCACGGTGTGCGGGACGGCGGGCGAGAGTCGCGCGTCGTCCTGCTTGGGCGTACTCTTCTTCTATCATGTCGCGTATTTCCTCTCGCGTGGTTCTTTCCACTGCTCAGACGGGAACAACTCTTCCCTGGCGGGGGTGATGAGGGTCAGCCTCCGGTCCTCTGACCGGCGGAGCAGGTTGTGCGGAGCTTGCAGCGTCAGAGAAATCTTAAGAGACTTCATCTTCCCGAACGGCTCCCTCGACCGGAGCATGATTCGGAACTGGGGGTGGCGGAGCGTTTGATGCTGGAGGCTGAATGAGAACTCGAGGTGCCCCTAGGTTTCTCACGAGAGTCAGCATCTCAGCTTGTTGTTCTTCCATTTGCCGAATGCGACCTTCCAGAAACATCGCAGGCATAAGTACTGCCTCTTCTGCGAGAGGCGCATTGATGAGCGAGTGGGAGGGAGCTGGGTCGATGCGTCCTTCCGGCATTGATCCTTCAGTAGTGCGATCACTCTTCCTTGCCATTGCAGTTGGCCTTCAAAGAGTTCTGGGAATGTTCCCACAGACGGCGCCAAACTGTTGCGGGTCGCTTAGGGCTCTTGGTAGACCGGTCGAATTAAATCACCTTAGCTCTGGAGCGAACCAAGCGCGCAAACAGTTAATTTAAGATTCGTTGAGTACACTGAGACTTTTTAGCGTGGAAAACCCGGAAAGGGTAAAAAACCACGTGGTCGGAGCTGTGCCGACCAAACTTCCACTATCTTCTGGGGGGTTACAATTAGAGATTTAGAAGTCGAGCGCGACAGGCCGCTGCTCGTTACAATATCAGAGAGAGAGAGAGAGAACGTTCCGAGGGCGACGGGCCACCTCTCGGAAAAAATTAAGTCTTTTCCTTCTGAGGACGGTAGAGAACGAAAGTGAGACAGCCTTGTCCGCTTTCGTGGAGAAGAAAGTGAGACAGCCTTGTCCGCTTTCGTGGAGACGAAAGTGAGAAAGCCTTGTCCGCTTTCGTGGAGACGAAAGTGAGAAAGCCTCGTCCGCTTTCGTGGAGACGAAAGTGAGAAAGCCTCGTCCGCTTTCGTGGAGACGAAAGTGAGAAAGCCTTGTCCGCTTTCGTGAAGACGGAAAACTTCAAATCCGCGAAGGAGATCTTCAAGCGCCGAAGGAGAAATCCGTGGAAATCTTCAAGGAGCTCTCTCTGGGCATTCAGGTCGGATCCCCTCAAATGAAGCCTAGGGGGTCCTTTTATAGTTTTGGCCGGGGGTAGCACGGTAATTTTGCGGCTGTAACCACCATAACCACCTGAGAGGACGAATCATATTTTCCGGTTCGGAGCCCACGGATCACTATTTTTCGTAAATGACCATGCTGCCCTTCGAGGAAAGGCGACAAGCTGTTCCTGAAAAGTGAGAAATTGAAAAGACAAAAAGTGAGCGAGCCGAATCGGAAAAGTGAGCGAGTCGGAAATGTGAGCGTGCTAGAAAGACAAAAAGTGAGCGAGCCGAGTCGGAAAAGTGAGCGTGCTCTGAGCGCGCTCAGAAGCGTTATGAGCGCGCAATGAATATTGAAACGCTTTGGTCACGTTGCGAGGCGTTCTGAGCGAACGGTGGAACAGAGAGTCGTGCCCCATAAGGAGAAAGTGAACTCCGACCACACCCGGCGAGGGGATGCGGTTTCGGCCGCATCCCCCGCGGAAGGAGACTCGGCCGCATCCCCCCATGGGGGGTGCGGTTTGGCCGCACCCCCCTATGGGGGGGGGGGGGGGGGGGGGGGGGGGCGGTTTGGCCGCACCCCCCATGGAGGGGGGGGGGGGGGGGGGGGGGGGGGGGGGGGGGCGGTTGGGCCGCACCCCCCTATGGGGGGTGCGGCTAGGCCGCACTACCCCATGGGTGCGGCTTGGCCGACCTGGCCGCATCCTACGTGGGTGGGGGGCGGGCTATCCGCACCCCACTTGGTGGGGTGCGGACGCACCTCGGTAGCGGGGCGCGGCTCCGTGCATTCCCGGCGTCGTTTACGGTGTGACGTGCTTGCGTGACGGATCCTCCACTTCTGCGATCATGGGCTTGACTGCTGGCCCCACCTCTGTTTAGCGGGATTTTCTCTATACGCACCCCAAGACCTTTATGGATATGTAACAAGCTGGATAATTTTCTTCTTTTTCGAAGGTGAATCTAAGAGGCGGAAAAACGACGCGACCGATAGAACTACGGCTAGGGATTAGGCAACGGGAGAGAGATGGAGAGGAAGTTATTTGATGGGGTGTGAATAGCGAGAATTGGACTGCGAATATAATTATGTTTTTTACAATTTTTGGGGTGTGAATAACCGTCGTTCGTGAACGCTCGACCTCACCTAAAAAAATTCATGCATTTTATGCTCTAAACTAGTTCATTTTCTTGGATAGCGGTCATAACCTTTGTCTTGCAAAACATACATTCTATGATAACGACGTTTTTGACCAAACTCGCCGGCGCAAATAAGCGGTGCCAAACGAAGCCTAAATCATTGTATAAAACTTCCATTATCAATTGTGAAGTTTTTTTTATATCGAATCGTGTAGACCCATTAACAAAAACAAATCTGTTGGATGTAAATTTTTGAATGGCTGTACTTAACGGTTGTCATAAATTTAGGTGATTGTTAATCGCACTATATTTGTATTGAGTTATATGTGCGTCTTTTTGAAATACACTAGGTACATTCATTTTCAGGAAACGTGTTCAGCACGAAAGTTGTAGATCTCGTCGAGATATACAACTTTCGTGTTGAACATTTTTCCTAAAAATGCATGTACAAGACGTATTTCTAAAATTCGCTATAGTGACGCCCAGGTTTCAATCGGGGCGGCAATACGTCTTGTGCGTGCATTTTTAGAAAAAGTGTTCAACACGAAAGTTGTAGATCGAGACGAGATCTACAACTTTCATGTTGAACACTTTTCCTAAACATGCATGTACAAAGTGTATTTCCAAAAAGCACCTATATAACTCATACAAATATAGTGCGGATAGCCAAAACTGCTTTGCTGATAACAATCACGTAAATTTACATCCACTAAAAAAAGTAAGTGGCTCTAAATGATTCCATATTAAAACGATTTCTTAAAATTGTAAAAAATTGTTAAACGGGGGAGGGGTAAACCAATAAAGACTTGGAATGAGACTATAAGGAAAGACATGATGTACTTGTGCATTAGTGAGATTATGACTAAAGATAGGGCATAACGGCGACAAAGGATCCATATAGCCGACCCCATTATAGTGGGATAAAGGCTCGAGTGTTCTTGTTGTTGTTTTAGGGGCGGAATATCTCATTCATCAAAACATGAAAAGTGAATGAGGCTTTACTTAAGCCGAATGATATGACTAGGAACTTGAAATCCGTAATGTGCGCAAAAAGTAATCTTCGCAACATCCCTTGAATCCATTCTAACATGTTGGTAGCCGAAAAGGAGGTTTAAATTCGCAAAGATACTCGCCCCATGCAACTCGTCGGACTACAATGTCACGAAAGTACTGTGATTCTTTTTTCTTCTTGACCAAAAGCGCAAAGGAAAGAAATGAGGCTGACAAAGGTCACACGATTCCTTCCCGCTAATACTCTGCCCGGTAGAAGACAAAGGTGATGTTCTTGTTATCCACAAGGACGTTGATCGGGTAAGGGGACGTTGAAACACGGTGGGGTGGATTTAACGGTCGAGTCAAGACTTGAGATCAAAGTCTTTTTATGTCGGGATTTCGGGGGGGGGGGGGGGGGGGGGGGGGGGGGGCAGTGACGGAGCTAGGAAATAATGTCAGGGTGGGCAGTTCAGTGCCCACATCTTCTTAAAAAACACATTACATGTTCAATAATACATATTACCAGTCACATTACATTTCAAAAATAATACATGAATATTTAACAATATTTCAACTAATTTAAAATAAAAAACACATTACCTTTCATAGTTGACCACGTCGACTTTTCATATTCTGAAAGCGTTTGATGATAGTCTCATTATCAATATTTTTGAATATACCTCTTTCAATATATGTAACTAAGCAATCATTCATCATTGAGTCCCCCATCCGATTACGCAAACGGTTTTTCACGATATTCATTGCAGAAAATGCCATCGCAACTGTAGCTGTAGCAACTGGTAAAGTCAATGACAATTTCATCAGTAGATAAACCAAAGGATATAAAATATCCTTTTTTGTCTCAACCATCTTCATTGCAAGATCGCTAATTCCATTTACTTGTGGAAAGTCACTATCAGCCCGAACATCATAAACGAGCTTTAAGTCAAAGTGGCAGTCAAGCCAACACGGAACCCAGCTGGCACCGGATTGCACTTTTTGTAACGATCCAGGCCCGCCAACACGGGACCCAGCTGGACCGCCGGCACCCTCCCGGCCCAGGCCCGCCAACACGGGACCCAGCTGGCACCGGAAGGGTTCAGCCTAACCAGATGGTCTGCAGACCATGCACCCCAACCCCTCTCTGTCCTACCATAGGGCACAGCGGGTTGTTGGAGACCGCAGTCCCCCTTTTCATGAGGAATGGTTCAGTTAAGCGGCAGCGCAGGGACTTCCCAGGAGGTCACCCATCCCGTGACTACTCCAGTCCGAGCACGCTTAACTATTAAGTTCTTCCACTCCTCATCACCAATTGACCTGCAGCTCAATTGGTGATGAGAAGTGAAAGTACTCCATAGTTAAGCGTGCTCGGGCTGGAGTAGTTCTGGGATGGGTGACCTCCTGGGAAGTCCACGCGCTACCGCTTAACTGGCTCAATTCTCATCAAAAGGGGACTGCGGTCTCCAACAACCCGCTGTGCCCTGTGGTGGGACAGAGAGGGGTTGAGGTGCATGGTCTGCAGACCATCTGGTTAGGCTGAACGCTTCCGGTGCCAGCTGGGTCCCGTGTTGGCGGGCCTGGGCTGGGATGGTGCCGGCGGTCCAGCTGGGTCCCGTGTTGGCGGGCCTGGACCGTTACAAAAAGTGCAATCCTTGGGGTAGGTCATCTTGGGATTGACGAAAGATCGTCTTTTCCCTTTAGTGTCTTAAAGCACTTAGGTTTAAATCAGGTAAAAAGTATTAAGAGGGTTTTCTTATGGGTAGATACCAATAATACCAAGTGTCTTGGAAAAGGGAACCTTAGGGTGTCATCCCATAATGGTTCCTAGTACCGTAGCGAGCCCCTCACAGGGTAACCCTCGGGAAGTCCAAGACTAACTCTAACTCATAGGAGTAAGACATTGTACAAGATTAACTAATAACACACCCCGTGGTTTCGGGAGTTTAGTTGGTTTGGTGCTGTGAGCGGTAGGCTCGGTGGTGGTGATAGCGGATTGCTAAGACCGGCGAGCTTGTGACTCAGTGGTGTTTGATGGCGGGCAGGTTAGCCCGGAGAGCTTATGGCTCGGAGATAGGAAGTAAATCATGTTGCATGTGCAATGAAGGTGGTGGGTCTTCGGTATTGGACGGTCGTTCACACCGACGTCAATACGTTGACTCGGCAAGTGTGGTTTTACACTTAGCCTTGATAGTCTGGCGGTCCAGTCAGCAAGAGTACGCAGACGCTCCGCGGGTTTTGTGGAGGCGTACGATAGGTCTAGGTTGGGTAGTGTGAATACCAACCTAGAGGTGGGCGAGACCCAACCCACCGCTTCCGTTTGCCACTACGGGAGTATCCTGGGAGTCTTGCAAGCTCCAAAAAGGGGGAAATAAAGGTCTATGCGCATAGAGTCGTAGTGAGTGAGTTGCACTTGTATGATCATAGCATATTAACATACTTTGCATGACATGACATAAACATTGCATTCAACCTACCCCTAACGTATAAGTCGGTTATGGGACTTCTTATACGGTAGGTCCTGCAAAACGACCCCTTGGTCTATAGGGGTAATCCCTATAAATCAATGGTTACTTTTATATTACTTCACTTGCCATTATATATACTGCTTACTGTTCTTTACATGCACTTTACTATGCTTACTTAATGCTTCATATATATATACACCTGGGTAGTTGTAGATCCGCTGTCACCTGCTTTTGTTTTTACCCCTTGAATGTCCTCCGCTTCCTCCTCCCCATACGGTGCCTAGGAGCCATTGGGGGAGGGGTGGGGAATTGGCTGAGTCATGTTTGACTGACGGTCGGTGGACCATATCATATTAGGGTTTCGAAGAGACGCAGCAACATCAGAGAAACAGGTGCAGCAGGAACCGACAGGATGGGCCCCACGGCCATGCTACCATTGTCACCAACCAGGACATACTCGAGTCAGATGCCCCATGATGAGTGGAACCCCTCCAACACAGCGACCAGGAGGCCGAAGGCGAAGACGTAGACGTGGATTGCGAAGCAGCGACCGCAGGCCAAAAGAAAAGAAGCATCCAGTGTTGCAGCACCAGTGGAGCACAGAGTCTGCAGGGATGGGTCAGACTAGTCTGGGTACTCAGGTTTCAGTGTCGGTGACGATTAGCTTTAGTTTTACCTAGGAGTCAGCTTCCGCGAGTGATTTTGTAGTGAGGAAATGATGTACAGGGCAAGAGCCCCCTTTATTATTGTAACATTTGTAATATCTTTTATTCAGTTATTATCTGTAGACATTTACCTTTATGGTTTATAATTCATGTGATTCTGTGGACTTGTCTTCTCTTTTATGAACTTTTCTTGTGATCGATTTTGGCCGGCAGAATCGGCGTTTTGTAGTGGCGACCTCCCCGAGTGAAGGTGTCACCGCAAAACGGCGGTTCTGGGCCTAAGACCCGGTTGTTTTTGCAAAAAAAAAATGGGGTCTTACACGCATATCCAAGCTCCATAAAGATGGACTATTGGATTCATTTGATTATGAATCATTTGAGAGATGCGAGTCATGTTTATTAGGCAAGATGACAAAGACCCCCTTTACTAGTTGTAGTGAGAGGGCTAGTGATCTTTTGGGTATCATACATAGTGATGTATGCGGACCCATAAGTTCTATGGCTATAGGTGAGTACTACTACTTCGTTACATTCACTGATGATTTCAGTAGATACAGGTATGTGTTTCTTATGAAGAACAAATCCGAAACCTTTGAAAAGTTTAAAGATTTTAAAAATGAAGTAGAGAACCAACTAGGAAAGAGGATAAAAGCACTCCGATCTGATCGAGGTGGCGAATATCTGAGTCATGAGTTTCGTGATCATCTGAAGGAGTGTGGTATTGTATCACAGCTCACTCCGCCCGGAACACCTCAACATAATGGTGTTTCTGAGAGGAGGAATCGTACCTTGTTAGACATGGTGCGATCGATGATGAGTCATGCAGATTTGCCCGTTTCCTTTTAGGGTTTTGCTTTAGAGACTGCTGCTTTCACACTAAATTGAGTTCCAATGAAAACGGTTCTAAAGACACCATATGAGATATGGACTGGGAAGCGTCCTAGTATGTCGTTCATCAAGATTTGGGGCTGTGAGGCATACGTGCGACGTCAAATGCCTGACAAGCTGTAACCCAAATCGGATAAATATTATCTAGTGGGGTATCCTAGGGAAACCAAAGGATACTACTTCTACTTGCCGTCTGAGGGCAAAGTGTTTGTCGCAAGGACTGGTGTCTTTTTGGAGAAAGAGTTCTTATCCAGAAAGACTGCAAAGGTAGAACTTGAAGAAGTTCAAGAGCCACAAACAATGAACGAACCAGAATTGGAACCTGAGCAATGACTACAAGAAGTTGTAGCTGGAGAGCCTGCTCAAGAAACGCAAGTCCTACGTAGATCTGGTAGACCAAGATTTGAGCCTGAGAGATGGATTTCTCATGAATCAAATAGGTAATGTGTTGCTTATGGATCATGATGATGAGCCTGCAACCTACCAAGAGGCTATAAATAGACCTGACTCCGAGAAGTGGCTTGAGGCCATGAAATCTGAAATGGACTCCATGTACACAAACCATGTTTGGACCTTGGTGGAACCACCTGAAGGGGTACGACCCATAGAGTGCAAGTGGGTCTTCAAGAAGAAGACTGACATGGATGGGAATGTACAGACATTCAAAGGCCGGCTCGTGGCTAAGGGTTTTAGGCAAATTCATGGTGTTGACTATGATGAGACCTTTTCCCCTGTAGCCATGGTCAAGTCCATCAGAATTCTGCTTGCTATTGTTGCATATTATGACTACGAGATCTGGCAAATGGATGTCAAAACGACTTTCCTTAATGGAAACCTCCTTGAGGAAGTGTATATGACACAACCCGAGGGTTTTGAATCTCCAAATGAAGCCACTAAAATATGCAAGTTGAATCAATCCATTTATGGATTGAAACAAGCTTCTCGAAGCTGGAATCTTCGTTTTGATGAGAAAATCAAAGAGTTTGGTTTCATCAAAAACGAGGATGAACCTTGTGTTTACAAGAGGACTAGTGAGAGCATTGTCATTTTCCTGATATTGTATGTAGATGATATACTGTTGATCGGAAATGACATACCAACCCTGCAAGCTGTTAAGAACAGGCTAGGGGATTGCTTTTCTATGAAGGACTTGGGTGAAGCAACTTATATACTTTGTATTAAGATCTATAGAGATAGATCGAAGAAGTTACTGGGTTTGACCCAAAGTACATACATTGAGAAAGTATTGAAACGGTTCAACATGCTTGAGTCCAAGAAAAGATTCTTACCCATGTCTCATGGTGTGAGTCTCTCTAAGGACCAGTGTCCAAAATCTTTGGAAGATAAGGACCGCATGAAGTTGATTCCATATGCTTCGGCAATTGGATCAATCATGTATGCAATGTTATGTACTCGACCCGATGTCTCTTATGCTTTGAGCATGACGAGCAGGTATCAGTCTGATCCTGGTGATGGTCACTGGATAGCCGTCAAGAATATCCTGAAGTACTTGAGAAGGACTAAGGATTTATTTTTGGTGTATGGTGGAGAGGAAGAGCTCAGTGTAAATGGTTACACGGATGCTAGCTTCCAAACTGATAGGGATGATTCAAAGTCCCAATGAGGCTTTGTATTTTGCCTTAATGGAGGAGTTGTAAGTTGGAAGAGTTCCAAGCAAGAGACAGTTGTTGATTCTACGACTGAGGCCGAGTATATCGCTGCTGCAAATGCGGCGGAGGAGGCTGTGTGGATTAGGAAATTCATCAGCGAGCTTGGTGTAGTTCCTAGCATTATTGATCATGTAGTTCTCTACTGTGACAACAACGGTGCTATTGCACAAGCTAAGGAACCTAGATCTCATCAGCGCTCCAAGCACATACTTCGACGGTTCTATCTTATTCGAGAGATTGTCGATCGAGGAGATGTGAGCATATGCAGAGTACCGACCAAAGAAAATATTGCGGATACACTGGCGAAGCCTCTTGCACAGAGAAAGCATGATTGTCATACTAGATCAATGGGTATTAGATATCTGAATGATCGTCTCTAGTGGGAGTCTTGTGGGTTGTATTTGTCGGTTGTTGACCATTCATGTGATGAATATAGTACTTTATGTTTCATTTAACATTTATGGCAAGTTCTTTTATTATGTCAAATGTTTCTACTGATAGATTAATTAGCATAATAAATGCCCTTAGAATATTTGCTTCCATAGGAATTCAAGTACGTGACTTGAAAGTGAGGGCCTATGTTTATAAGAAGCTTCATTCTTAAATTGTCCCTGGTCCTTGTATCATCTTAGAATTCCAGGGCGATGATGATACATAAAGACTAGCATGTGCGTTGACTGATGACCGGTTCTTATAGGTCATGATATTGTGATATCAAGTCATCACATGGGTACTTGTTAGTGAACAAGTTGTACTCGACAGACCCATCATGAGACTACTGTGTGGATTGATATATGAACGTGTCATAAATAGGTCTCATATGACAATGGTGTTTGTGGTTCTTCGACCTGAAGTCACAGCATTCATCAAGTGAGGAAGAGCGTACTTTGATTCCATCTAAAGTCTTCCTTGAGAAAGGTTTATGATAAGGGTGGTTATTGGGTATGTTAAGATTCATTTGGGTGTTTGTGTGTGGGCAGATATGAGATTTGTCCTCCTATATGACAGGAGTTACATCCATGGTGTACAACCCTCATATTTTCCGAGTCGGTGTGACCCGACCCGAGTGAGGCCGAGACAGTGAAGGTAGCTGAAACGGGCAAAACGACCGCGCCGAAACGGTCGAGACCGGCTAAGGCAAAAAGAGGCAGTGGGGAAGCGGAGGGAGCACCCGCTCCCCCGACTCCCTTCGGGCGAGTGGGAAGAGCCTTCCCACTCGCCCGGTCTTCTTTGGGCGAGTGGGAGGAGCTTCCCACTCGCCAACCCTCTTTGGGCGAGTGGGAGGGGCTCTCCCACTCGCCGGCCCTGTAGGGGGAGTGGGAGGAGCCCTCCCACTCGCCGGGCGAGTGGGAGAGGTCCTCCCACTCACCGCCCCCTTTGGGCGAGTGGGAGGGGCCCTCCCACTCGCCGGGCGAGTGGGAGAGGCCCTCCCACTCGCTGACCCCCTTTGGGAGCGAGTGGGAGAGGCTCTCCCACTCGCCGCCCCCCTTCCGGGCGAGTGGGGGGACCCTCCCACTCGCCCGGCATCCTTAGGGGAGGCAGGCAGGACCTCCCGTGAGGGGGGGGGGGGGGGGGGGGGGGGGGGGGGGGGAGTGGGCACCTCGAACCCCACTCGCCCCTCCTCCTGCGTTGACTGTTCATGGTCATGGTCGGACTGCGGATAGCAGGATTTTGGCTATCTGCAGTCCAATTTTGGCTATTCGCAGTCCGTCTTTGGGAAAGTCTATAAATAAACCCCCATGGGCACCTTGGGAAGGGTTGGTTCCTACTCCCTCCCTCGTGTGTGAGCAAGCACTACCCCTCCCCTCCCCCTATCATTGAAGGTGGACGGTGAGGTGATCCTTAGTGCCCTCCAAGGTGCCTAGGCTCAGCATTGGCTTGGGAGGGGAACTTCCGAGTGAGCTTCCGGGTGTGTGGTGGGACCTCCGCGCTGCAGCTTAAGGGGTCCATTTGTGGACTCAAGTGTTCATCAAGGGCAAGGGTCTCTCAGTTCTTAGTGACCGGTCAAGGGTCTTAGCTTAGGTCAAGTAAGAGTTAGCCGCATCCCTCTTTCGAACGCTGAAACCGGGTTACTGGTTTCAACACATGGGCCCCTTGATGGAATCAGACTGAGAAATGCATGACCATGCTTGGATGAGACAATATATGATATTATCCTCATCAATTTCAGACAGTCTATTCTAGATCAAGAAATTAGGATTGAACAATTATGAGGGTGACACGGTCCATGCCTCTAGTTCTATCCGCATGTAATGGACAAAGGGACATGACGACACTGATACATTGGTCAAGACTGGCTTGTTGAGTTAAGAACTATTATTGCTTGGGTAGCAATGATGCATTGCTAGATGCCACTCATTGTTCGTGAGACTTTTATTTGATACGTTCAAGATCAAGTGGGAGACTGTTGGTGTTTCCATGGTGATCTGGAAGTAGTCAAATATCTAGTCTCACTGCCAACGCAATATGAGCCTACGGGGTCGCACATAAGAGTGTGAAGAGAAATTGGAGGAAGAGTATTAAAGTTCATTCGACGAATTAAGAATTCGTCGAACGACAAAATTTGTCGAACGGCTTCTGAAGCCAATTCGTCGAACGACAGAATTCGTCGAACGGCTTCTGAAGCCAATTCGTCGAACGGCAGAATTCGTCGAACGACAGAATTTGTCGAACGGCTTCTGAAGCCAATTCGTCGAACGGCAGAATTCGTCGAACGGCAGAATTTGTCGAACGGCTTCTGAAGCCAATTCGTCGAACGTCAGAATTTGTCAAACGGCTTCTGAAGCCAATTCGTCGAACGACAAAATTTGTCGAACGGCTTCTGAAGCCAATTTGTCGAACAGCTTCTGAAGCCAATTTGTCGAACGGCTAATGTAGCCTGTTTGTCGAACGCAGATTATTAATTCAGTTAAATCGTGGGTGTGCGGATAGACTCTCTCTTTCACGCTGGGTATAAAAGGATACGATTCTTTTTGACCTAGGTGTGCGATCCCTTTTTCTTTGGCGATCTGTTTCGAGAGAGATAGAGGGCGACAGAAGAGTTCCGCAAGGATTTTGACGGAAGTGTTCCGACTGTTCGATCCCGCCGCCGCCGCCTCTCCCTGACGTCGGACCTAGCAGTTCGAGGGAGACATAGAGAGCATTTCTTCTCCGACCCACTTCCTGTTGGACAAGAAGTTTGGGTTTCTCCTCACTCGTGTGGATTTCCTGTAGAGGCGCAGAAATTATTTCAGCGCTTGGAACTCAGAAATTTGTTCTGGAACTGGCATTGGAGCACCTTGGTTGAGTTTAGACTCAACCCCATACATGTATAATTTCTACCGTTTATTGTGAAAGTTATTTTAATTTCTTGAAACCATGAAATCGCAAGTTCCTTATAACTGGTTTGGGTTGTTCTAGTTATTTCCGTTGCGCATATTTGATATGCTTTTATTATCATTTCCGAAATGATATTCAGAAAAAAAAACCAACAGGAAGGTAGGGGCCTTAGCCCCTGGAACGTCGTCGGAAGGTCGGTAGGCACGGTAGTCTGCTGGGGTGGTCGTAGGATGGCCGTCTGGAAGGTGGCTAGCAGGGATGTCAGTGTCCGTCCTAAATCCGTATCAACAAACGGGACTGCAGCTGGGGCGGCCGGAGCCGGTGGTGGAGTGGTAGGATGGTACTGATCCCTAGAGGAAGACCTTGCGTTACTGGACTCCGGTATCTAGAGAAGTAACAGGCGAACATCAGTATTTGCAAAACTAAGGTAATTTTGCAGAACTGACTGAAAGGAAGCAGAAAAATGCGTGGTGTACTACCGTGCAATCTAGGATCCTTAAACCTTAAACCTAAGGGTCCACCAGGCTTCCGCTGCGTGGTTCATCCTGAACCAAGGAACGGAAATTGGGAAGGGAGGATCTAAAGACTGCCCCATGTGGTCGGATCGTGGTAGCTCTGATCCATTTGTAAGACCCCCCCCCCCCCCCCCTCCCCAAACTGAACCGGGTTCAGGGAGGGGGGATCTTACTGCCCAAGGACGGCCACTAGCACTTCCCGGTTGGCAACGGTCCACCCTCTCAAGCGCTGAGTGGTCGCCTTGTCAGGCACAAGAATCACAACATCACATCAGATTCACACATCGAAAGAATTAGAAATAGGAAAACTAGCACACAGCTTATAATTACATAACAAAAGGGGCCGAAGCCCATTGTTTAGTACATCTGCCTCGGGGCTACACATGACTAATACAAAGACCCTAGGCTAGTCCTATACCCTAGGACTTACGTCTCGGAAGATAGGGGAGAGGCTGGAGTGTACGATCGAGCCATCTCTAAGGCTGGTATGTCATCCTGCGGTGCGGGGGCTTCGCGCTGTCCCATTTATGTGATTGGTTATAAGAATAACCGTTAGTCACAGAGCTAAGTAGAAAACACATCCCCTCCCCGGATCCGTATCCAGGGGCGGGCTAATGGACAGAAATAAATAGCCGAAGCAAGGTAGAGGGTTAGCAGCAGGTAAACATATATACATATATACATATATATATCAATAGGGCCTCCAACCCTAATATTCGCATGGTGACACGAACATACAACACTATCTCGCGCATACTCGCACCCAGGTATTCAAACCTGTACACACACAAAAGACCCTGTGTCGACACAGTTTGGACCGCTTTGCTTCAAGCAGGGTAGCGAACCCCGCGGGCCTCACCGAGGTGGCTGTCGGTGACAGTGGACAGTCCTGCCACTTCTGAATGTAGTCGTACTGTATCACTCAGGCCCTCTCGTACAGCATGGTGTACTAACGGGATGTGAGCGACATCCGGCGATTCCGAGGTTTAGGCCGACTAGCGGAGGCAAAACTGCGGGTTCGGAGTGGTGATCACCGTTGTGCACATCTCCCTGTCGCCATGAGTCGTCACCCCACCCGCACCGGTACGAACGGTCTGCGGGCGTGACCGACCCGCCACTTCCAAAACAATCTTCGAAAGCAAGCTTTATCACAGAGCAAGCGCTTTAAAACTTAACGCGGCATTCTTACTCGACCGGTTACTCGACCCGTGACCGGGAGGCTCGGCGGTAGGAGGGATCCTTATATGGGGCTGACTCAGGAGGAGGGACTCAACTCCGGGTCTTCTCCAACTAAGGCCTCACAGAAAGGAGGAGAAGCACCGCTTGCCAGCGTAGAACTGCGGTTAGCACTAAAATATACAAAGTGCAGCATAAGCAGTAAGAAAGGCCGGAAGTAGGGGCCGAAATATCAGGACCAGTACGAGACTGGAGAAATGAAAGTACTAAAAACAGTAAATCAGGACCAGTGCGAGACTGGAGAAATGAAAGTACTGAAAGCAGTAAATAAGGACCAGTGCGAGACTGGAGAAATGAAAGTACTTAAAGTAGTAAATAAGGACCAATGCGAGACTGGAGAATTGAAAGTACTGAAAGCAGTAAATAAGGACCAGTGCGAGACTGGAGAAATGAAAGTACTAAAAACAGTAAATAAATAAAGGGTTAGTAGTCCAATCACTCCA
The DNA here is from genome assembly GCA_033032865.1 of Dactylorhiza incarnata. Taxonomy (NCBI): domain Eukaryota; kingdom Viridiplantae; phylum Streptophyta; class Magnoliopsida; order Asparagales; family Orchidaceae; genus Dactylorhiza; species Dactylorhiza incarnata. Next base: position 5,620,563 of record JAWHQI010000043.1, read on the forward strand.
TAACAGGAGGCTTCAACGTCGACTCCGTTCTTAGGAGGAGGTTCTGCTTTCTGCCCGTTCATAGGGGTTCTACTCCATTCCCAGGAGTTTATCTACGTTTCATGAGATTTAATATTTTCCCTTTGTCGTGGATTCGTTTTTTCTATTATCTTGGCATTACTGCATTGCGGCGTCGCTCCGCGATTTCGTCCCAATTTTCGCGTCGATATTTTAAACCTAATCGATTCCTTAGATCGATACGCGTAATTTTATTATACCGCTAAAATACGCGTCGCGGGGACGCCGATTTATTCCAATTAAATTCGCTCCCCTTTCGGCCGTTTATTTTGCTTGTAAAAGCTTTTATAGGACCAAAAGAAAAGCTTACTATTTCAACTTTTGATAGTATTTGCAAAATACCCTAAAGTAGAGCCTATAATTTTTTGGTGATTTTTCCCAACTCTTTTGGCCTTTAAATTTCTTAAAATAAACCTTTGGTAGGGGTTTAAAAATAGTAAATAATTTCCTAAGAATTCCAGAAAATTACAGGAGCTGCCCCTCAGAGTGGGGCACATTTTTCATTGAGGAAAGTTTTGCCATAACTGCCCCATTTTTCCTCAGAAAAATGGGGAAGGGGGAAGGGTAGTTGGGGTGCGTTTAGAGGAAGGGAGAAGGCGCAGGGCTGCAGCACCCTGCGCCATACCGAGGCCCCCACAGCAGATCTGCGGAGGACCCGCTGTGGGGGCACACAAACGGAGGCGGGAGGCGGGAGGCGGGAAACGAGGTAAGGGTGGAGATCGGGCGGCTCCCGTTCATTTGACGGGAGGCGGTCGCTGCCGCCACCGGGCAGCGGCCGGCTAGGGCCATCGCCGCCCCCGGTCGGTGAGCCGGGGGCCGGCGACCACTCCGGTGGTGGTCCGGCGGCCTGTCGCCGCCGGCTGCCACCAGAAAAGAGGACAGAGAGGGGTGGGAGGCGGTGGCGTAGCCTGCATGCGCCATGCACGCCGGCTGTGCCGCCACCTCCGCTGGGAGGGCTCTCCCTGCCGCCCCTGGTAGGGGCGCCGGGGAGAGGGCAGTCCTCCGGCGGGGTTCCGGCGGCCTGGCGCTGCCGGCCGCCACCGGGGGTGGGGTTTTACCCCGTACAGGAAACAAAGAGAAGAGGCGGGTCGGGGCCACGGGTGCCGTCGGGGTTGCGTCCTCAGGCGTCCCGGCCGCCTCCCTTCGCCAGTGTCGTGGTCCCCGAGTGGGGACCTGCTCCCCCAGCGCCACCACCGGCGCTGGGGGGGGGGGGATTCCACGGCCATGCCTCCACCCGAGCCTTGCAAGGCTCGGGGTGGTGCTGGCGGCGCTTCCGGCGACGGGGAGGGGGTCGGCCTGGCTCAGGGGAGTAGGAAGGAGGAGGGGGAGGGTTCTACCTGTAGTGGAGGTGGAGCTCGGGAGGTGGAGGGACGGCTCGCCATGGAGGGGGAAGGTGGCGGCGGTTTGGTTGGGAGGAGCTCTGACAATGGGGGATGGGGCTGTCTCGCCGGCAGGGGAGAATGAGGAGGAGCTGGGGGGGTTGGCACTCAGGGAGAGGCTGAACCCCTCCTTATATAGAGGAGAGGGAGGCCTCCCCTCTCCCTCCTTTTAGCCCACGTGGGCTAAAAGGGAGGGATGGGTGGGGGGAGATATTTTTCTCCCCCCCCCCCCCCCCCTTCTCTCTCCTGCCCCCTTGCCCCAATAGGGGGCTGCCTATCCATGGGCAGCCCCCTCCCTTAGGGGAGGGGCTTCTCTCTCCCTGTACAACCCCGATATTCGCCGAGTATACTCCCTAAGGCTCATTGGAGCATCATGGTAGCATCGACCCAAGCAGGAAGGGAGGTAGAGGCAAGGGGGACGAGCGGTGAGGGAGGAAGCCTCCCGCTTGCCCGGCCTACATAGGGGAGCGAGAGGTGGAGGGACAAGACCCCACCCCCAAGGGGGGTGAGCTCGGGCTGCCGCCCGGGGGCTCGCCCCCGCTCCCACCAAGGGGGGCGAGCCCGGGCTGCTGCCCAGGGGCTCGCCCCCGCTCCCACCAAGGGGGGCGAGCCCGGGCTGCTGCCCAGGGGATCGCCCCCGCTCCCAGCTAGGGGGGCGAGCTCGGGTTGCTGCCCAGGGGCTCGCCCCCGCTCCCAGCTAGGGGGAGAGACCGGGCCGTCGCCCGGTGATCTCGCCCCCGCCCCCAACATTAAGGGGCGAGAGGAGGATGGGCGAGCCCCCCTCTCGCCCCCCCCCCCCCCCCCCCCCCCCCCCCCCCCCCCCCCCCCCCCCGCGTCCAAGGAAGGGGCGAGCTTCTCTCGCCCCCACGCCCAGTAGGGGACGAGCCCAGGAGGGCATTCGGTCTGCGTTTAGCACCGTGGAACGGCGGGATTTGGCTATTCGCAGGCCAAGCCCAGGGTATTTTGGTAATTTCACGGACCGGTTTTTGGTTATTCGCAGCCCAACTTCAGAAATCCTATAAATAGGACCAAGGGGGCACCATTTGCGGGGATCTCATTCTAGGCTAGCTCTCTCCCTCTCTCTCTCTCCCCCCACTTTCTCTCTCTAGTGGGTGAGGAGAGCCTCAAGTGGTGCCCAAGCTTAGTAGTGGCTTGGGAGGGGAAGTTCCTAAGGGGTTTCCGGGTATGTGGTGGGACCTCCCCACTAAGCCCTTGGTCCAGTTCCTAGTTCCAACACCTTCAACCTAGAGCTCTCCCTTGGGAGGAGTAAGGATTGGTCGCCCCTCGGCTAGCTGAGGGCCCCGAATTCCACATAGACTAAGTCTTGTTCGCAAGTCTCGGTTTCAACACATGGTGCGGTGAGCGTGGACTGTGACCGATTCAAGAAATCCTCAAGATGAGTTCCATGGACAGAGGTGGAAGATCAGACCCAAGTCACTCCCAGCCCCCGGTGGCTGGGGTGACGTTGGATATGTTCGAAAATTTCAAGCAAGAGGTCTTACAGACCGTCCAGGTTGCTTTCGCCATGATAGTCAGAGGCAGAAGAGATGGTCCGGAGATCCCGCCCCAACAGGTGGACGAGGGAACTCTCGGTCAGCAGTCCAGGAAGGAAGTACCGGTGGGGGGAGTGGGGAGGTGTCATACCCCCACTCTCCCATCCCCATGGGGGCGAGCTCAGGAGGGAGGCGCCCTCCCAGCTCGCCCCACCCCTGCAAGGGGGCGAGCTCAGGAGGGAGGCGCCCTCCCAGCTCGCCCCACCCCTGCAAGGGGGCGAGCTCAGGAGGGAGGCACCCTCCCAGCTCGCCCCACCCCTGCAAGGGGGCGAGCTCAGGAGGGAGGCGCCCTCCCAGCTCGCCCCACCCCTGCAAGGGGGCGAGCTCAGGAGGGAGGCGCCCTCCCAGCTCGCCCCACCCCTGCAAGGGGGCGAGCTCAGGAGGGAGGCGCCCTCCCAGCTCGCCCCACCCCTGCAAGGGGGCGAGCGCAGGAGGGGGCCGCCCTCCCAGCTCGCCCCGCCCATGTTCCAAGGGGGAGAGCTCAGGAGGGGGCCGACCTCCCAGCTCGCCCCGCCCATGTTCCAAGGGGGCGAGCTCAGGAGGGGGCCGCCCTCCCAGCTCGCCCCGCCCCTGTTCCAAGGGGGCGAGCTCAGGAGGGGGCCGCCCTCCCAGCTCGCCCCGCCTCTGTTCCAAGGGGGCGAGCTCAGGAGGGAGGCGCCCTCCCAGCTCGCCCCGGGCCTTCTAGCCCCGTCCCGAAAGGGGGCGAGCGGGGAGGCATCCGACCCCCACTCGCCCCACCCCAAAAGAAATCGAGTGAAGGGTGGTGGGCGAGACCACCCCTGTATGCGGCCATCCAATAGCCCGGCGGGCGCAGCTGCCAACAAGCCGACTCCACGAGGGGGGAAAGGAGGAACCATAAAAGGAAAAGATCCAGCTGCCCGAGGTGGAGGCAGGGACCAAGGACACCCCCTCCACCGCCTCCGCGAGCTATGGCGATGGGCGTGGGAAGGAGGAGAGCCAGGAAAGAGGGAAGAAGAGGAAGAGGAGGGGGTAGGGTGGAGTTATCCTACTGTGATTTCCACCAGGAGGAAGGTCACGCGACATCCACCTGCCCCGAGTTTTTGGAAATAAGGGAGGCAATGGCTCCGGGACAACAACGACACTGGCCGAAGGGGGTCGAGGAGGACGGACCCTAGGATGTTGGAGGCAAAGAAAGGATATCCCAGCTAAGTGGTGGCGACCAAAAACGCTTGTACCAGTAACTCCACGTAATGCAATGGTTTGTTTTCTTACTTAGGTTATTTTTCTCGCATGCAATATTATGACTAACAAGGTGTGATATATGTTGGTGCTGGAATGCCCCAGATCGATTCCGCTCCCGGGCTCTCATCTAGACGGGGGGTTCAGGTTGATCTCTGGAGAGGCTGGCAAGGTGTGATATATGTTGGTGCTGGAATGCCCCAGATCGATTCCGCTCCCGGGCTCTCATCTAGACGGGGGGTTCAGGTTGATCTCTGGAGAGGCTGACAAGGTGTGATATATGTTGGTGCTGGAATGCCCCAGATCGATTCCGCTCCCGGGCTCTCATCTAGACGGGGGGTTCAGGTTGATCTCTGGAGAGGCTGGCAAGGTGTGATATGTGTTGGTGCTGGAATGCCCCAGATCGATTCCGCTCCCGGGCTCTCATCTAGACGGGGGGTTCAGGTTGATCTCTGGAGAGGCTGGCAAGGTGTGATATATGTTGGTGTTGGAATGCCCCAGATCGATTCCGCTCCCGGGCTCTCATCTAGACGGGGGGTTCAGGTTGATCTCTCGAGAGGCTGGCAAGGTGTGATATATGTTGGTGCTGGAATGCCCCAGATCGATTCCGCTCCCGGGCTCTCATCTAGACGGGGGGTTCAGGTTGATCTCTGGAGAGGCTGGCAAGGTGTGATATATGTTGGTGCTGGAATGCCCCAGATCGATTCCGCTCCCAGGCTCTCATCTAGATGGGGGGTTCAGGTTGATCTCTGGAGAGGCTGGCAAGGTGTGATATATGTTGGTGCTGGAATGCCCCAGATCGATTCCGCTCCCGGGCTCACATCTAGACGGGGGGTTCAGGTTGATCTCTGGAGAGGCTGGCAAGGTGTGATATATGTTGGTGCTGGAATGCCCCAGATCGATTCCGCTCCCGGGCTCTCATCTAGACGGGGGGTTCTGGTTGATCTCTGGAGAGGCTGGCAAGGTGATATATGTTGGTGCTGGAATGCCCCAGATCGATTCCACTCCCGGGCTCTCATCTAGACGGGGGGTTCTGGTTGATCTCTGGAGAGGCTGGCAGGGTGATTCATGTTGGCTAAGGCCCCGAGCAGACCCGCTGACCAGGCTCTCATCTAGCTGGCAGGTCCGAAGGCTCACTCGGTGGCAGGTTCTAAGTTTTCCAAGGTTGGCTCCGAGCAGACCCGCTGACCAGGCTCCCACCAAGCTGGCAGGTCCGAGGATCGCTCGGTGGCAGTAAAGTCCCAAGTACTTAGTCCCGATGCTGACCTGCTGACCAGGCTCCCACCTAGCTGGCAGGGTCAGGAACCGCCCAGTGGCCGAAAATTCTCTTGTGTTTTTCCCCGAGGTGGTCTCGCTAGCCGGGCTCTCACTAGCCGGCAGAGTTGCAAGACCTCTCGGGGAGGCTATGTATTTTTCCCCCGAGGTGGTCTCGCTAGCCGGGCTCTCACTAGCCGGCAGAGTTGGAAGACCTCTCGGGGAGACTATGTATTTTTTCCCCCGAGGTGGTCTCGCTAGCCGGGCTCTCACTAGCCGGCAGAGTTGGAAGACCTCTCGGGGAGGCTATGTATTTTTCCCCGAGGTGGTTCCGCTAGCCAGGCTCTCACTAGCCGGCAGGGTTGGAAGACCTCTCGGGGAGGCTATATATTTTTCACCGAGGTGATTCCGCTAGCCGGGCTCTCACTAGCCGGCAGAGTTGGAAGACCTCTCGGGGAGGCTATGTATTTTTCCCCGAGGTGATTCCGCTAGCCGGGCTCTCACTAGCCGGCAGAGTTGGAAGACCTCTCGGGGAGGCTATGTATTTTTCCCCCAAGGTGGTCCCGCTAGCCGGGCTTTCACTAGCCGGCAGGGATGGAGGACCTCTCGAGGAGGCTTTATGTTCTCCCAAAGTAGCTCCGTTAGCCGGATTCCCAGCGACGCTCGTCAAATATGCAGGGTTGGACATTTCTTTCCGAGCGTGAGCCATGCTCGAAAAGAGTGGGGATTGTGTACAACCCCGATATTCGCCGAGTATACTCCCTAAGGCTCATTGGAGCATCATGGTAGCATCGACCCAAGCAGGAAGGGAGGTAGAGGCAAGGGGGATGAGCGGTGAGGGAGGAAGCCTCCCGCTTGCCCGGCCTACATAGGGGAGCGAGAGGTGGAGGGACAAGACCCCACCCCCAAGGGGGGTGAGCTCGGGCTGCCTCCCGGGGGCTCGCCCCCGCTCCCACCATGGGGGGCGAGCCCGGGCTGCTGCCCAGGGGCTCGCCCCCGCTCCCACCAAGGGGGGCGAGCCCGGGCTGCTGCCCAGGGGCTCGCCCCCGCTCCCAGCTAGGGGGGCGAGCTCGGGCTGCTGCCCAGGGGCTCGCCCCCGCTCCCAGCTAGGGGGCGAGATCGGGCCGTCGCCCGGTGATCTCGCCCCCGCCCCAACATTAAGGGGCGAGAGGAGGGGCGAGCCCCCCTCTCGCCCCCCGCGTCCAAGGAAGGGGCGAGCTTCTCTCGCCCCCATGCCCAGTAGGGGACGAGCCCAGGAGGGCATTCGGTCTGCGTTTAGCACCGTGGAACGGCGGGATTTGGCTATTCGCAGGCCAAGTCCGGGGTATTTTGGTAATTTCACGGACTGGTTTTTGGTTATTCGCAGCCCAACTTCAGAAATCCTATAAATAGGACCAAGGGGGCACCATTTGCGGGGATCTCATTCTAGGCTAGCTCTCTCCCTCTCTCTCTCCCCCCACTTTCTCTCTCTAGTGGGTGAGGAGAGCCTCAAGTGGTGCCCAAGCTTAGTAGTGGCTTGGGAGGGGAAGTTCCTAAGGGGCTTCCGGGTATGTGGTGGGACCTCCCCACTAAGCCCTTGGTCCAGTTCCTAGTTCCAACACCTTCAACCTAGAGCTCTCCCTTGGGAGGAGTAAGGATTGGTCGCCCCTCGGCTAGCTGAGGGCCCCGATTTCCACAGAGACTAAGTCTTGTTCGCAAGTCTCGATTTCAACAGCTCTAAGATCTTCCGGGTGTGTGGTGGGACCTCCTCGCTGAGCCATTAGTCCTATTCCTAGTTCCTTAAGTCTTCTTCCTAGCGCTCTCCCTTGAGAGAATTAAGTGTGAGGTCACCCCCTTTTTTGGGGACCCCGAACTCCACAAGAGACCAAGTATTGGTTTCAACACCAGAATTCAAAGGGATGTTACAAATCCAAAAAACCCAAAATAAATTTCATTCCTGAAATTAAGGTTAGGTCTAATGGTAAAAGAAAACAAGAGAAGGTTAGGGTTTTACCTCCAGTGTACAACTCCGGTACCGCTGCTGGATAAGATCCATGGGCTCCCAAGTGTACTCCAACTATTTGTGATTATGCCAAAGCACCCTGACCATGGGAACCTTCTTCTTCTTCTACAATGTCCTGGTCCTAATGTCCAAGATCTTCACTAGCCGCAATTGCATCAATCTATCATATGGCATAGGCTAGAAGGTGGTAGTCTGGTCGAAGTAAGGTGGTAGTCTACGTGCTAGTCTGGTCGAAGTAAGACCCGTCAGAGAGAAGAGACGTGGAACACATTGTGAAGATTTGCCACTCAGGTGGCAACACAAACTGGCATGCTACAGGTATGATCCTCTCCGTGATGGTATTAGGCCACTTGCACCTCAGGCTAAGCTTCTGTCTCCCTCAGAGGCGGGATGCCCCGTACAATGGTCTTGAAAGTGGATAACCATAATCAAGAATTACTTTAGAGAGTGTGAATTGTCACGACCCGTCTCAACACAAAAGACAGAGTGCGCTTCGGACGGATCGTGATGACATAGACATGATGGGAGAAACAAAATGTCTGTAAGGCGGGACTGATCTAGCATCATTAGTTTTTGTTTTTTTTAATAAATTTAGTTTGAATAAAGACATATTTTCAATATGCAGAAGCTTTAAAACACTAAAGGAAAACAAACATGCAAACATATTCTGAAAAACTCATATTTCAAATACTAGTACAGATGCATGTAATATAGACCTCCAGGAGGGTAAACATGTAATGATACAAAATGATAGTACACATGATAGCCTAAGAATTGTCCTTGATACAAGAGAAAATGGCTGACCATAATCATTACATAATACGAAATAACTGACAGTAAAGGAAGAACAACATGGAACCTGACACAGCAAATAACTAAAGCAAACCTCCAGGGAAACAGGAACAGGGTGCAGAGCAGGCTCAGGTACCACGGGGCGCAGTCATTGACGCTAAGGCAAATTCCAAAGTAAACAAGAAAAAAGCCTCAGAACAATGATACATATAATTAAGACAAGGTAAACGACAAAACTAGCAAGACAGGCAAGTACAAGAAATGCAGAAACAAAATCAAAACATTAACCTACTCCGGAGTATAAATGTCTAAGTAATAACATAAGTTGGGACAAATGAAAGTGCAGGTGGTTTTGTTTGATGCACATGATTCATGATTCAAGTACGGATTCAGGAAATTCAGAAATTTAAGCTCGTTATGATCGGTCCTTTGTTCCCATTAGGGATTCAAGAGGAAACTCAAGTCAAGGAGTTGCATCAATTAAACCCTACCTTTCAATGTTAACTTACATTATTAAAGACTTAAACGCAGGATGTCACGGATTCTAGGGTACCGAAACAAGTTATCACACCAAGGATTCAGATATTTAACAGACAAATTTACGATATAATGAAAACGTAACAAGCTAACAAAAGGAACACAGTTTGCAAGCGAGAGATTTCTCTACTTGCCTTAAGTAAGGCGGAATTTGACGGTGGCGGCTAAGGGCGCAACCAAATTAACAATTTTAATTCGACCTGATTAAGCACAAACAGGAATGATAATTGCATTAAACAGGAAATACTACAAGAGCACGCGCGTTTTAAATTGCAAATTAGACATGTGCGAGATAGCGAAGAAAAAAATACCTCCCTCGAAGGTGAGGGGAGAGGGGATTACACGAAGAATCGGAGATTTGGCGGCGCTTTAGATTAGGGAAACCCTAATTCGGAAGGGGCTTCGCGAGTTCCCGTCAATTAGTGCGACGGACAGCGCCGGGGATCACAAAGACCTAGAGACCGGACGATTAAAAAGAATGCAAAAATCTGAAACGCAAATTAAATGCAGCTATATTCACAAATTTGCAAAACAAAAATTAGGAAAAATCTGAATGTAGGAGGGAAAAAGGAAGATCCTTACCCAAGGAAGTCAAATTGGGCCTCAAGGAGGAGAGAGGATGGAAACCCTAGATTTTCCTCCCGAAATCAACGGCCAAAATGACGAGGGAGAGTAGTTGTCGGCTTCCGTGGGGAGAAGAACTGCTGCCGGACCTTGAAGAGGTTGTTGCTGGCCTTGGAAATGGGGAGAGGGGCCTTGTTGCTGGAGGGAGGAGTTGGAGGCTGACGGCTTGAGGAAGGAGGCAGGGGCTGCTGTCGGCCAGAAAAGGAGGAGGAGACGGAATAGGGGGCGGTGCCGGCAGGAGGGGGAGTAGGAGGCGGCGCCGGCGAGAGGAGTACCAGGCGGCGGCTGCGCTGCGCGCGCGAGACGGGACGGGATCGCTGCATGCGGAAACCCTAGCGTGTGCGGTTTTGCGGAAAGTCTTGGACCGGGGGGGGTTAATCGCGTGAGGGAAGGTTGGGCTGCGGTTAGGAATTTTTAGGCAATAGATAAGTTTTTATTTTATTTTATTTTATTATTATTAACATCATAAGGGTCGTTACATGAATAATGTTGTAAAATAATTTATACAATTAATCATAGTACATGCCGCTTGGTTTCATTCTAAAGCAGTGGGAGTATAAGAAATTAAGTACAAATAATTAAGCAACCAGAAGACACAGATTTATAGTGATTCCCCAAAATGATTGGGTACTCCACTCTTCTGCCCCTTGACGGGATATCAACTAATCAGTGTTGATTCTTTTGATAAGGAGACTCTTAGAACCAATTACAAATGAATCTTTTGACAAGAAAGATTCTTAGGACCAATTGAAATTTTGATAAGGTCTTTCAAAACCCTGAATCTTTTGATAAGGAAGATCCACAGAACTAATGAGCCTTTTGATAAGGAGACTCATAACCACTAAATCCTTTAGAGAGAGATTCTCAAAACTCAATATGCAGATTGTGGTTGAATTTTTGTTTCCACAATGTAATCTTCTTCAACAAGCTCTGAGGATTTTGATTCATGTAAGCATTGTGTGGATACTTGATGTAGAAGAGAGCAACAACATCAATTCTCCTTGAGATGATGTTGAGATTCAATAGAGAGAAGTTTGAATCGTGTTGGAGAGGAATCCTGAAGAATAAATGTAGAACCCTTGAGAGAGGAGCATTCAGATCTAAGAGAAGATGATCTTGTTGACAAGAGTTCTTCTGAGAGAATTTATGGATGGAGAAGAAGAATGGAGATGAGAGAGACGAGAGAGCTTTTTGAAATTATCCTATAGTTTTTACCTCTTATGTCTTTCCTTCAGTATATATATAGATTTACTTCTAAAATTAGGCATTGTTGGATCTAACCAAATTAGAATAAAATCTTTCCTTAATTGGATCCTTAACGGTCATAATCAGATCTTGATTTTGACTTAATCTGCTTGATTTTCATTTATAGTTGTTATGCAGAGAAGTCGATGCAAGAATTCTTGTATATCGATTTCTAGTTAATATATGTTGAGATATAGAAGAGAAGAGATCTCAACATATGTGGACATACTTATGCGCTGACTTCACTTTCCTTTATAGAAAATCTCAACATAAAGAGGTATAACAACTTGTCTTAATGTGTTGACTACAAGTCGAAGCACAGAGTAAACTTCTTGACGTATGTCGACATCTTATCAAAGCACAGATTTTTACTCTGCTTTATTGAGATTACATGAGTGCACTAAGTCGTTGTCTGACCTATTCTGAATGACTTTGGACTTACACTTAAGACAAGATGTCATTTATTCATACATGCATTTATCCTATATTACTTTAATAACCTAATATGTCAAATAATAAAGGGATTTTACCCAACAATCTTACCTTATTTGATAGACTGGGTTTTATAAGAATAAGTTATTTCAAATAAGAAAAGAAAATATATTTTAATAAAGGATACATGAATAAACACAAGGAAAAGAGATAACAAGATCTATACACACACCATTTTATTTCCTAATGTATCATCATCTTTGAAACCTTTACATATAAATAGAATAAAGAAGAAGATACATTAACGAAAGAAAAGAAGATGATTTCACTGAGTACTTTGCATATCCTTCATCTTCTTAGTTTTTATTGTTACCAAAAACTCATAAATGTTTGATGTAACCTTTTAGTTAGCATGTCAACATATTTAGAAAATTTTCTTAGCTTCCTTTCTGGATTCTCTTTTAGTAATCTCAAGAGTGATAATACCAATCTAACATCAGCAACAACATAAGGATATACGTCAGATAGAGAATGTCCACTTCTTTGAATTTTAGGAATCATTTTAGTAATAAGATCAACATATGTGTTATCGTTAACATTTTTTTTTTCATTCACAAGTTAATCTTTGGCCTTTTTAAGGTAAGTTGCAGTCCTTTTAGGAACTTTATACACTAGCATATCAACAAGAGGAACAGGAGCATCACATCTTAAGTTAACTTTTAAAGATGTTTGAGTCATTGGATCCTTTATAACCTTGAATCTCTTGCTCATGGGAATTTATGTTACATATGCACTTGACTCTCCATATTCAGGAAGCGTTTCAGCCATGTCATAAGAAATCGCCAAATTTTTGGGCCTAATATAAGGAAGCTTCACAAGAGGTGCTACATAAATCACCTCTCCATGAGATAATGGTATAAGATATCCAGGAGATTTAGACATTTTTCTATAAAAGATTACTGGAGCCTTATATGAAGGAGTTACATTCATTTCTTAAGACTCCCCCTGAGATATTGCTTTAGTAGGAACAAATATATTTACCCCCTGAAAAATTGACTCCTCCTATGAGAGAGCAACATCAGCTAAAGTTGTTAATGCATCAACTGGTGACTCCCCCTGAAAAACTGGCAGAGAAAATTCTTGTTGAGAGGAAGATATCATCTCAATGTTAAGTACATCATCGACAAAAGCTTGCACATCATCATCAATTTGAGGAGTAATTTGAGTAGCAGAATGATCTTCATCATTAACATCACAAATAACAGCATTATCATCATCATGAACACCATAATCATCAAACTTAGTTTTATCACTATGTGTTTGCACAAAAAATGTACCTCCATAATTTCACGCTAGCGGATACAGGAGGGAACTGTGAGCTTTTGGTTACGTCTGGGTGGTAGGCGGGTGTGACGTCTGTCCTGCATCATAAAAGTGCACTTTTATAATGCAGGACATGTGTCACACCCGCCTGCCACCATGGCGTCCCACCAGGGATCCACCCAAGAGTCCACCTGAGCGGCTTTATCAAGGCTGCAATCCTTGCACCCCAATCCATGTCGGCCAACTTGAAGACTCTTTATCATTGGTTGGGCTGCAACCCTAATAAAGTCGCTCAGGTGGACTCTTGGGTGGATCCCTAGTGGGACGCCAGGGTGGCAGGCGGGTATGATGCCTGTCCTGCATCATAAAAGTGCACTTTTATGATGCAGGACATGCATCATACCCGCCTGCCACCCTGGCATCCCACCAGGGTTCCACCCATGAGTCCCACCTGAGCGGCCTTATCAGGACTGCAACCCATGCACCCCAACCCTTTGCTATGCCCACCACAGGACCGACTGGTTATTGAGGCCAGGATTCGATCACCCGACCTCCTTGATAAGGCAACTTCAGGCAAACTCTCATCACCAACTGGTCTGACCAGTTGGTGATGAGAGTCTGCCTGAAGTCGCCTTATCAAAGAGGTCGGGTGATCGAATCCCAGCCTCAACAACCTGTCGGTCCTCTGGTGGCCCCGGCGAAGGGTTGGGGTGTATGGGCTACAGTCCTGATAAGGATGCTCTGGTGGGACTCCTGGGTGGACCCCTAGTGGGACGCCAGGGTGGCAGGTGAGTGTGATGCATGTACTGCATCATAAAAGTGTGTCACACCTGTCTGCCACCCTGGTGTCTCACCGGGGGTTGCAGCTCCATTGGTGATGAGAGTCTGTCTGAAGACTCTTTATCAAGAATATAATGTTGTGTGATAGAATCAAGGCCTCAACATCATATCGGTCATGTGGTGGGCCCGACATGGGGTGGGGTGTAAGGGCTGCAGCCCTGAGAAAGCTACTCGGGTGGACCCCTAGTGAGACGCCAGGATGGCAGACAGGTGTAACGTCTGTCCTGCATCAGTTGCTTTCTTTGATTAGTTTACTAGTATGTGAAGACTTCTTAGAGAAGTCTTATAGGAATATTTTGAAAATGTATCCTTTCTTAGTGGATAGAACTTGTCAATAGTGATTCTCATGCATAAGCCACTACAATGTTATGAAAATGAGTTAGGCATTATTTTTTATAGACTGAGCTTTTGTACACGCATCTAATGATATTTACCGTTGCATAGTCAAATTGAGTTGTATACCCTTTTTCATGATTGCCCCCACCTTTAATTTCACTAAAGTCCAAAATCCAAACTATTTTCACACTTGAATTTTGAGTTTTACTTGCATTTCCATGTGGTGTTGATAGAAGATTTATTGTGAAATGAGGTGAAGTTAAAAATTGCATTTCATACGAGATGAGAGGATAAGATTGATCATCTCAAAAAAACTGTATGAAAAGAAAAAGTTTGTTTAAAAATATGGAAAAGAAAAACCGAGAGCTAAAATAAAAAAGTTGAAAAACTTCTATTTGTTAGTTTATAGCTATGTGAGAGTAACTACATGGTTTTAAAAGCAAATTTGAGGGAGTTAGTTCTTGTACTTTTATCTTTGGTAGAGCACACATAGTAAAAACTCAATACATTTTGTTTAAGTGTGATTAAACCTTTATGTTTTTTCTTTGTTTATCTCAACTTAAACCTAAGCCTCATGGTACAATCTATTATAAGTCCTACTTATAACATGTGTAGCTATGCCTGGTGTAGTGGAGAGAGTGTGAAAAAGCAAAACTATGAACATAATCATTGATGAATTTCTTTGGAGGCTTCCTTGTAGTAACTTGACTATAATTCTATCTGGCCCAATTTTCGTCTAGATGATAAGTGTAGAAAGTTCACTTATTAATAATGTAAAAATTTTGAATTCATTACTATGTTCATTTAATTCTCTTGACTTTAGTTTCATTGTTTTATTATCATAGAAATTTTTTTAGCACGGTTAGATCATGCAATATTTGTTCATTTATCTCAATTATCTCTGGTGGATATGATAGGTTTGCTTGGGGACAAGCAAACATCTAAATTTAGCGGTATTTGCTAGTGAATTTTGAATAACGATTTAGGCCTCTTTTTATCTCATTCTTATGCTTATAGCGCCTCTTTACTATGATTTAACTGCTTTACTTATAAGTTTTCCAAAAGATGATACACGAGCCCAACTAGAGCTAAAAGGAGGACTTTTACTCATCTAAGAGCCTTGGGGAGACAAATCCATATTATGAACGCGGCGCACGGTCCTTCCTTGTGATAGCTTAGCACAAACGTGCACCCCATGAATCTCCTCATATCCTCTATAATAATTGGGGCACGATCATGTGATTTTGGACCACATGATCATTCATTTTCATAAGTGAAGCTTTGGCTGAAATTCCAAAAATCTACGGTGCATCGTGCGCTTTCTTCACGCATGACAATGTGTAGGGTGCGCGATGGGGTGTGAATAGCCATTTACTAGCCGCCTTCCCTTTTTCATCTTACTGCTTTTATGCTGGCCTTCGTCGCTCATGATCGAACACACGACCGTGCACTTGATGCGCGCGTCATAAAAACTGTGAATCTTGTTGCGGTCCACTCAAGGCTCCGGTAGATCGGAATAAATTGGACCTGTCTTAGCCTGGGAGCGTTTGGGCGCGCAAACAGTCACAGAAAAAGAGAAAGCTGACAAGATAATTTTTTTAACGTGGAAAACCCGTCAACTGGGTGAAAAAACACGCGGTCGGGTCTGTGCCGGCCGAAGCCTCCACTATTTGTTAGTTGTTGTACAGAGCTGTTTTAAAGAACTCGAGGGCGACAGGCCGCCTCTCGTTACAATTGTTGAGAGAGAGAGAGATGCTCGGAGGATGACAAGTCACCGCTCACGGAGCTAAGACTTTTGTCTACTGCAGAGGGGAATATTGCGCTCTAAGCGCTCCAGAGGTTTTGACTGCGGCTTGAAGGTTGGATCTATATGCACTGTGCATCTCTGTCTCTGTGGCTTGCCTCTTGCTGCGCGAGAGGAGTCTGGAGTGATGATCTTGAGTGCGTTGAGTGCTTGTTGTTGCGTATGCGGGGGTGTGCTTGGAGCGGAGAGCGTGGCGGTGCGCTTAGAGCGGAGCGCGCGGCGGTGCACTCGGAGCGGAGCGCGCGGCGGTGCGCTTGATGCGGAGCGCACGGCGGTGCGCTTGGAGCGGAGCGAACGGAGG
Organism: Dactylorhiza incarnata; assembly: GCA_033032865.1. NCBI lineage: Eukaryota > Viridiplantae > Streptophyta > Magnoliopsida > Asparagales > Orchidaceae > Dactylorhiza > Dactylorhiza incarnata. The sequence goes on from JAWHQI010000043.1 coordinate 5,636,242, forward strand.
TGCGCTTGGAGCGGAGCGGAGCGGAGCGGAGCGGAGCGCACAGAGGAGCGCTCAGAGCGAAGCGGAGCCCATAGAGGCGCGCTTGGAGCGGAGGAAGGTCTTCGAAGGATCTTCGAGGAGGCGCTTGGAGCGGAGCGCGCGGCGGCGCGCTCGGAGCAGAGCGCACGGAGGCGCGCTTGGAGCGGAGGAAGGCCTTCGAAGGATCTTCAAGGAGGCGCGCTAGGAGCGGTGCGCTTGGAGCGGAGCGCACGTCGGCGCGCTTGGAGCGGAGCGCACGGCGGCGCGCTTGATGTGGAGCGCACGACGACGCGCTTGATGTGGAGCGCACGAAGGCGCGCTTGGAGCGGAGCGCGCGAAGGGGCGCTTGGAACGGAGCGGAGCGCACGGAGGCGCGCTTGGAGCGGAGCGGAGCGCACGAAGGCGCTCCTGGAGCGGAGCGGAGCGCACGAAGGCGCTCCTGGAGCGGAGCGGAGCGCACGGAGGTGCGCTCCGGGCGGAGCGCACGGAGGCGCGCTCGGAGCGGAGCGCACGGAGGCGCGCTCGGAGCGGAGCGCGCGGAGGAGCGCTCAGAGCGGAGCGCACGGAGTCGCGCTCGACGTGGAGCGCACGGAGGCGCGCTCGGGGCAGAGCGCACGGAGGCGCGCTCGGAGCGGAGCGCACGGAGGAGCGCTTGGACGTGGGCGCGCTTGGAGCATAGCGCACGAAGGCGCGCTTGGACATGGGCGCTCTTGGAGCGGAGCGCACGGAGGCACGCTTGGACGTAGGCGCGCTTGGAGTGGAGCGCACGGAGGTGCACTTGGAGCGGAGCGCACGGAGGCGCTCTTGGAGCTGAGCGCACGGAGGCGCGCTTGGAGCGGAGCGCACGAAGGCGCGCTTGGACGGTCTTGAGAGCGAAACGCGCTTCGAGCGGTAGAAGGCGCTCGAAGGATCTTCAAGGTGCTCGAAGATCTTCGAAGATCAAGAAGATCTTCGAAGGAGAACTTTGAAGGAGCAAGATCTTCGCAGGAGGAAGGAGGAGAAATCTTCAAGAGAGTTCTTTCTCTCTCTTGAACTTAGGAGGAAGGAGGAGGAGAAGAGTATCCGAAAAAGAGAAGCATTGGGGTCATATTTATAGTTTTTGAGGGTGGCACTTTCGTAATTAAATGGGTGGTTAGGGTGGTTATACGGCTACCCGCACACCATAACCAATTTATGTGCTATACACACACCAGTTTGTATAGTTTTGTGGTGATATTTATTCATATGACGGATATGATTATGCACACACAATAACCATATTATTTGTTATACGCAGACCGTATTGAATGATTTTACTATTTGCACCTCATGATGTGGGATTTTACTACTTGCACCCATGATGGGGGATTTTACTATTTGCACCCCTTGATGGGGGCTTTTACTATTTGCACCCCATGATTGGGGATTTTACTATTTGCACCCCGTGATGTGGGATTTTACTATTTGCACCCCGTGATGTGAGATTTTACTACTTGCACCTCATGATGAGAGATTTTACTATTTGCACCCCATGATGGGGTATTTTACTATTTGCACCCCATGATGGGTGATTACAGGGCTAGTAAAGTTTACTTTGGTCAACCCTATTTCCTCCACTAAATGAGGCGGGTGCTTTGGCTATTCGCAGCCCGGATTATGGGATACCTATCATTTGCCCCCCATGTCCCTGCAACTTCGAGTCGAAGAGAATTGAGGGCGGGAACTTTTACTCAAAATCTGGACGACCCGCATAATGTTTAGTGGTGGTGTCCGTATGACAAAATGTCTAAGTGGTGCACAAGATAGGCAGGCCACCGGGCGGAGAGCTTGCTTGCGGTTGTACGTGTAGCAAGATGCGCGGGAGGTGCGTAAGGAGGAACTCACATGGGGCGTACTGCGTGATGGGATGGTGTAAGGAAGGTGTGCCCACGTGTACACGGATGGGGTGTCTGCGTGGGGATGGCCGCTCATGCGCTGGGCGCACACGGGGAAGGCGCGCCCGCACTGGGCGCGCGAGGGAGGGCATACCCGCGCCGTGCGCGCGCGGAGAGGGCGCACCCACGTCGGGCGCGTGCGGGAGGGCGCACCCGCGTCGGGCGCGCGCGGGAGGGCGCACCCGCGTCGGGCGCGCGCGGGAGGGCGCACCCGCGTCGGGCACGCGCGGGAGGGCGCACCCTTGCCGGGCGCGCGCGGGAGGGCGCACCCGCGCCAGCCGCACGCGGGAGGGCGCACCCGCGCCGGGCACGCGCGTGAGGACGCACCTGCGCCAGCCGCACGCGGGAGGGCGCACCCGGGCACCCACACCCGCACTGTGCGCGCGCGGGGGTAGGGCGCACCCACGCTGGGCGTGCGCTGGGGGTGCGCCCGCGAGCTGCCTACGTGCAGGATGGGCTCCCGCGTGCTGCGATCGCGCGGGTTGTTTTCCCGCGCGCTGCGATTGCGCGGGTTGTTCTCCCGCACGCTGCATGCGCGCGGGGCGGCGCCTGCACGCTGCGGCTTGTACCTGCGGGCCTTTGCTCATGAAGACTCGGTCGACTTCTTGGCCTTTCGGGTGGCAAGGCGTTGTTCTCAGGGGAAGTCGACGCAGTGGTGCTCCACTGTTGATGTAGATGAGGGGTGGCTCCGCCTTTGCTATTTCTTTGCACATTTACATCATGCAGCAGCTTGGTGCTTTGCTTACGGAGCTTTGGTAGCTCCTTAAGCGTTGCTTGATTGTTTGCCACTGTTCTAGTCTTTGAGCACTGACTTGTGATAGTAGAGCTTTTATGGTGTTGGAACCGGCGTTTGCGCGGTCAACTATGTTTTGCTTCTTTGATGTTGACGGTTGGAGGACGAGACCCAGGTGATGCTGGAACCTACTACGTGGGCGAATGACGGGAGATTCGAGCCGAGTAGTGAGAGGTTCGCGTTACCGACCTGGCGGATGTCGTTGATAGTAGCGGTGAAGGGTAGATGCTTCGAACCTTGACCTTGCATGAGGGAAAAATGGTGGGCGCTCCGTGTCGCATAAGTGAGATCGCTTGGAGAGGAGAGTAAGCTCTCTCTGTCTGGCGGACGTTGGGTCCTTCGAAAAAGATCGGTGTCTCTACGTGGGATACCCGATCGTTCTGTTCGGAAGATCTCGGTGTTTCAGCATGGGATATCCGGGCGCTTTGCTATGAATGCTGGAAACATGAGGTACATGCATATATGTCGGTTTCCCTGGACGTTCCACGGGCAAGGAATATGTTTTTCTTTGGGGCGGTTGCCCTTGAGATTGCCCCCTGCTGGGTCATTTTTGACCAGTTGATTCATGGTCCTTGGTTTGGAGAAATTTTCCACGGAGTCCCAGATAAACGAATCTTTCAATTTCTGCGGTTGGTCGCGAACAACCTTCTGTTTTATGCTCGTGACCTTGATGGTAGTCGCGGTACTTGGATTGATCTCCGGAGTTTGGTGCAAGAGCCATTGGCCTCTGAAGAGAGGGATGATCGCGGGCGGCTATCAATACTTCCGTTTGCGAGGTATTGAGCGGGGTGAAGGTTTGACCTTATTGTATCTTGACAGGGACCGACCGCCAAAAAGGCAGGCCCTTGGCGATGGCAGGAGGAGGTATGACGACCTTACCTATTGTAATTTGGCAAGGACCGGCCGCCAAAGGGGCAGGCCCTTGGTGATGGCAGGCGGAGGTCTGGCAACCTTACCAATTGTAACTTGGCAGGGACCGATCGCCAAAGGGGCAGACCCTTGGCGTTGCAGGCGGAGGTCTGGCGACCTTACCTATTGTAACTTGGCAGGGTCCGATCGTCAAAGGGGCACGCCCTTGGCGATGGCAGGCGGAGGTCTAGCGACCTTACCTATTGTAGCTTGGCAGGGACTGATCGCCAAAGGGGCAGGCCCTTGACAATGGCAGGCGGAGGTCTGGCGACCTTACCTATTGTAACTTGGCAGGGACTGATCGCCAAAGGGGCAGGCCCTTGGCGATGGCAGGCGGAGGTCTGGCGACCTTACCTATTGTAACTTGGCAGGGACCGATCGCCAAAGGGGAAGGCCCTTGGCGATGGCATGCGGAGGTCTGGCGACCTTACCTATTGTAACTTGGCAGGGACCGATCGCCAAAGGGGCAGGCCCTTGGCGATGGCAGGAGGAGGTCTGGCGACCTTACCTATTGTAACTTGGCAGGGACCGATCGCCAAAGGGGCAGGCCCTTGGCGATGGCAGGCGGAGGTCTGACGACCTTACCTATTGTAACTTGGCAGGGACCGGTCGCCAAAGGGGCAGGCCCTTGGCGATGGCAGGCGGAGGTCTGGCGATCTTACCTATTGTAACTTGGCAGGGACCGATCACCAAAGGGGCAGGCCCGGCGGAGGTCTGGCGACCTTACCTATTGTAACTTGGCAGGGACCGATCTCCAAAGGGGCAGGCCCTTGGCGATGGCAGGTGGAGGTCTATTGACCTTACCTATTGTAACTTGGCAGGGACCGATCGCCAAAGGGGGCAGACCCTTGGTGATGGCAGATGAAGGTCTGGCGACCTTACCTATTGTAACTATGTTATCTGAAACATATAAAGTTAATGAAGTCAGAAAAGTAATTCGCAGAAACAATGTGCGGAAGTTTAATTACACGTTTTTATGGAATGCTGATAAAGCCGGCATGGCGGGGAGGATGTGTAAGTACAACTCGGTGAATTAGGAGGGAGCTTTCCCCTGGTGCGATTACTTTTAGGGGTTGCCCCCCAGTCTTTCCTGGCAAGCGGGCGGCTGATCTCTCGCCGGCCCGGGTGGCGCAAACTGATTTAATGTTTTGCTTCGCAAGAACCTTCTCAGAAGCCCTTGTCGAATAAGACATTCGATTTCCTTCTTTAGCTTGGTGCAATCTTTCGTGTCGTGCCCGCGTCCGCGGTGGAACTCACAGTGCTGTGATTGGTCTCCTTTGTTTGGAGCGATCGGCTTGGGCCTATGAAGCGCCACCTTATCTTGGATTGCGTAAAATATGTTGGCCCTAGAAGTGTTGAGGGGAGTGTGGTTCTGATGTTGGTGATGCCCCCCCCCCCCCCCCAGCTTGGCGGGGGTTGTCACGTGGCATGACATTCCTCTTCGGTATCGTTGGTGGGTCTTGTTCTCCTTTTCTTTTTCGACTGCCTTCAAATTGTTGTTGATGTGCTTCGATTGCTTCGTCGGCGGCGATCTGGGCGTCGATCCGTTGAACGAGATCGTGGTAGCTGGGTATAGTCACCCGTATTAATGCGGAGTAAAAGCCACCAGGACGAAGCCCACTGAGGAGAAACCCACGCAGGAGCTCCGGTTTTACCCCAGGGATTTGTCGTACCTCAGTGATGAAACGACGGAAGAAATCTTTAAGGACTTCCCCTTTGCTTTGACAGATCCCAGATAGGTGGGAGGGATCTTTGACTATCCGGCGGCTAGCGATAAACTGGTCCGTGAACTGCTGAGTCAGTTCTGCAAAATCCTTGATTTCTTCCTCCTTCAGGGATAAGAAACAAGTGCGAGCCTGTCCTTTCAAAGTCGTCGGGAATGCCTGACACAACAATGGATCTGGGGCATTACAGAGTTGCATCATGATCGCGAAGTGCCTGACGTGCTCTGATGGGTCGCTCATTCCGTCGTATGTCTCAATCTTTGGGCGCTTGAAGCCGAGGGGGATTTGATGTGCCAGAACCTCAGGTGTGAACGGTGAGCGACGATGGAGAGGGCGAGGGGCCAAAGCGGCACGCTGCCTTGCTCGTTCGTGCTCTTCAAAAATTATGTCACAAATTTCTTCACGAGTGAGCCTCCCGTCTGCAGGCTCATGGCATGCCGCTTCAGTGCGGTTGTGGTGATACTGAGCTTCAGGTCCTCCGTCAGGATGGGCCCCGCGGCCTTGGACAATCGAACTGGGGAGCTCTCCTTCGGGTTTGTTGATGACCGAGTGGGGGGGGAGATAGATCGGCATACCCCCCGGGAATTGATCCTTCACTTGTGCGGACGGCTCTTCCGACCATAATCCCTAGTCACGAGTACCATTGTGCAGTGGGTACTGTCTTCAGAGTCTTCTTCAAGCTTTGGGGGAATTCGTTCCCATAGATGGCGTCAAACTGTTGCGGTCCACTAAAGGCTCCAGTAGATCGGACTAAATTGGACCGTCTTAGCCCGGGAGCGTTTAAGCGCGCAAACAGTCACGGAAAAAGAGAAAGCTGACAAGACAATTTTTTAACGTGGAAAACCCGTCAACTGGGTGAAAAACCACGCGACCGGGTCTGTGCCGGCCGAAGCCTCCACTATTTATTGGTTGTTGTACAGAGCTGTTTTAAAGAACTCGAGGGCGACAGGCCGTCTCTCGTTACAATTGTTGAGAGAGAGATGCTCGGAGGGTGACAAGCCACCGCTCACGGAGCTAAGACTTTTGTCTACTGCAGAGGGGAATGTTGCGCTCTAAGCGCTCTAGAGGTTTTGACTGCGGCTTGAAGTTTGGATCGATATGCATTGTGCGTCTCTGTCTCTGCGGCTTGCCTCTTGCTGCGCGAGAGGAGTCTGGAGTGATGATCTTGAGTGCGCGGAGTGCTTGTAGCTGCGTATGCGGGGGTGTGCTTGGAGCGGAGCGCGTGGCGGTGCGCTTGGAGCGGAGCGCGCTGCGGTGCGCTCGGAGCGGAGCGCACGGCGGCGCGCTTGATGCGGAGCGCACGGCGGCGCGCTTGATGTGGAGCGCACGGAGGCGCGCTTGGAGCGGAGTGAACGGAGGTGCGCTTGGAGCGGAGAGGAACGCACGGAGGCGCGCTCGGAGCGGAGCGCACAGAGACGCGCTTGGAGCAGAGCGCGCGGAGGCGCGTTTGGAGCGGAGCGCACGGAGGCGCGCTTGGAGCGGAGCGCGCGGAGGCGCGCTTGGAGCGGAGCGCGCGGAGGCGCGCATGGAGCGGAGTAAGGTCTTCGAAGGATCTTCAAGGAGGTGCGCTTGGAGCGAAGCGCGCGGCGGTGCGCTTGGAGGGAGTGTGAAATTTACCGTAGATCTAGGAGTGAGCAGGAATTATATAACTCAAAGTTCAAGCCAACAACCAGAAGCATATGAAAAACAACTTTGATCTTTATTGATACTAGCAGAAAACTTCATTACAAGGCGAGGTATACATGGCGAGACATGATTTCGCCAGTACACAAAAAAACAGGAGAAAAAACACAACTGAAAGATAACCAGCGGTCTGACTTCCTGAGATCGCCTGACCGCCCGACCTGCGAGTTCGCGCGACTAGGAAACAAGACCGCCCGAACTGCCTGCCTTGAACAACACCAACTGAGAACCCCGCGAACTGCCACTGATTATCCCGAACTCCAGCAACTCGCGAGACCGCTCAAACACCTTCAGAAAAAGAGATGATCGCTGCTGCCCGCACAATCCGCAGAAGCTGCACAAAAGAAGTTCAATCAGCAAGACCGACCGGTCACAAGAAATGAGACCGCAAGAACTAGCCGCGAGTTTTGCTTACACTTGGTGCGATGTATTTTGCTGCTACAGTGGATCCTATTTATAGGCGTGAGACCGGATCCAGTCACCACCCTATGAGATAGGGTCACCACCCCTTGATCGCGCGACCAGACCGGTCAACCCGCGCGATCAGCAAAGATCTTTCTACTTAGTGAGCTCGCCAACTTCAACATAGACAAGGAGATCGCCACTCCTCCAAGAAGCCGCCCACCACCAGTGATCGCCAACGAGACCGCAAACACCGCCTGTTTGCCAAAGACGGCGAACACAACCTGTTCGCATAGCCAGCCTCCACCAGAGACCGCGAACAGAGACCACGCAACTAAGAAGCCTTAGTCGGCGATCACAACCAGGAACCCGGACAGACGTCAGACCGGACTTCCGGATACCTGAACCAACCCTGTGCGGTCACAGCTTGACCGGCACAGTCCTGAAGTAACAACCCACCACGCGGTCACAGAACCAGACCGCGCGGCTCACCTCAGCAACCTGGACAGACGAACGGCAGTCGCGCCAAATAGCCCGCGGCTAGACCAGAAAGGTCAGACCGCCAGAGGAGACCGCAAGACCGTGCGGTCATACCAGACCGCGCGGTCTCCCCCCAGACCGCCAACTTCACAAACTTCCACTTCAACATTTTCAACACTCCCCCTTGAAGTGGGAAGTTGAAAACAGCTCAAGTAAACTCCTTAGCCGAGTAAACGGCCCCTTCGCCAGCGCCTTTGTGAATATGTCAGCAATGTTGTCCTGACTCCGAACATGCTCGACCGGAAGAGACACCTTCAGCACCTTCTCACGAATAAAATGATGCTCGATCTCGATATGCTTGGTACTCGCGTGACAAACTGGATTAGTAACCAGTTTGAGAGCACTCTCATTGTCGCCGCGGAGCAGAGTCGGACCTCGAACCTCCTTATGGACGTCTCCCACCAACCTCCTAAGCCAGATGGCTTCTTGAGCTGCCAAGGCCGAAGCCTTGTATTCCGCTTCCGTGGTGGAGACCGACATGGAATCATGCTTCTTGCTGTACCATGATATAGCCGTGGGGCCCGCCATGAAGACGTATCCAGACGTCGACTTCCGATCATCCGAATCTCCCCCATAATCAGCATCCATGTACCCATGCACCTCGAAGCACGCATCCCTCCTGTAAAGGAGACCCATATCCGAAGTCTCCTTGACATACTTCAAAATATTCTTGGCCGCTAGTAGATGAGGCATCAGTGGTTCCGCCATATACCGACTCACCCTGCCAACTGCAAATGCAATATCCGGCCTAGTGATCGTCAGATAAATCAAGCTCCCAACCAGAGCCCGGAACACCAGCGGATCTTCCAGAATCCTCCCCTCATCTTTGCGAAGTTTCATGGCCTTCTCCAGAGGTGTGGAAATGCACTTCCCTTCCTTCATGTCGAACCGCTCCATGATTCGCTCTGCATATCCATCCTGGGACACCAGCACTCCACTTTCCTTCCTCTGCACCTCGAGTCCAAGGAAATGGTGAAGTTCACCCAAGTCCTTCATCTCGAACCTGATAGATAGCTCAGCTCGAAGCTTTGCAACCTCCTCCTTCGAATTCCCCGTCACGATCATATCGTCGACATAAAGCAGCGCGATGACTTGAAGCTCCCCGCTCTTCTTGACGAACAAGCTTGAGTCTGAGTCTGAAGCACCAAATCCACAAAATAGGAGATATTCTGTTATCTTTCCATACCACGCCCTCGGCGCTTGCTTCAACCCATGCAGGGCCTTCTTCAACTTGCAGACATAGTCAGGAAAATCTTCAGATACGAAGCCTGGCGGCTGGACCATGAAGATGTCCTTGTCAATCTCGTCGTACAAGAAAGCATTCTTTACGTCGAGTTGCCAAATCTCCCACCCCCAACACGCCGCCAAGGCAATCACAACCCGAACTGAAGTCATTTTTGCCACCGGACTGAATGTCTCTTCATAGTCCTCACTGTATTGCTGCGAGAATCCCCGATCCACAAGGCGAGCCTTGTATCGCTCGATACTGTCGTCAGCCTTCTTTTTGAGCTTATAGACCCATTTGCATGTCACATGGGTGGTACCCTTGGGTGTGAGCACCAGAGACCAAGTTTCAATCTTCTCAAGAGCACTCATCTCTTCCTGCATAGCTGAATCCCACTGTTCCACGCCTTTGGCCTTCTCGAAGCTCACTGGTTCCCGCTCATCCAAGGGACCAGCAAAGAAACATGAGACAAAGCTCACCATGTTTCCTCATGTATAGCGATCAGGGGCAATGATCGTTCACTTTGATCTCCTCAGCTCCTTCCCCTGACTCGCAACATCCTCAGCTGCTTCTTCTCTAGCTCCCCTTCCAGACGTACTAGGAGCATTGCTCCCCCTGCTTCCTGATCCAGAAGCCTCTGTCTCAGAACTAGAAGTAGATGGACCACCTGGTGACACAAGTAGCACCACCTGAAGATTTTCCACAGCTTTCTCCGGCTCCTCCACCCTGCTTTCTGGTAGCTCAACACCAGAACCTCCCTTGTAAGACGTCACCTCGTCGAACACGACGTCGCGAGATACAACAAATCTTCGCGTCTCCGGGTCCATGCACTTCCAGCCCTTCTTTGGATCATCATATCCCACGAAGACCAGCTTCCTTGCTTTCACATCTAGCTTCGTCCGAAGCGCATCTGGAACGTGCACATAGCAGGTGGAACCAAACACCCGAAGGTGTGCCACACTTGGCTTTTCTTTGAACATCATCTCATGCGGAGTCAACATATTGATGGGACTGAGAGGCATCCTGTTGATGACGTAGGCAGCACAAGACATTCCCTCCGCCCAGAAGGACTTTGGGATACTCTTGGCATGCAGCCAACAATTGCAGGTCTCTGTCAGATGACGGGTCTTCCGCTATGCAACTCCATTTTGTTGTGGAGTATGTGCACAAGTAATCTCCCTGCGGATGCCCGCCTTCCTGCAAAAACTAGAGAACTCACCAGAGGTGAACTCCCCTCTGTTGTCAGTCCTCAACTTCTTAACCCGCAGACCAAGCCGACCCTCTACGAGCTCCTTGAACTCCACAAACTTGGCAAACGCCTATGCCTTCTCCTTCAGGAAATAAACCCAGACATATCTGGTGTGATCATCGATCAACACTAGCATATACCTGCTGCCTCCGAGGCTTGGGGTAGCAGTTGGTCCCATCAAGTCACTGTGGATGCACTCTAACGGCACACTACTCGTTGTCTGCGACTTATCAAATGGCAGTCGATGAGACTTACCGAACTGACATCCCGCACAGACGTGATCGTCACCGTAGGAGGATAGACTAGGCAGGCCCTTGAATGTCTCTTCATAGTCCTCACTGTATTGCTGCGAGAATCCCCGAGCCACAAGGCGAGCCTTGTATCGCTCGATACTGTCGTCAGCCTTCTTTTTGAGCTTATAGACCCATTTGCATGTCACATGGGTGGTACCCTTGGGTTTGAGCACCAGAGACCAAGTTTCATTCTTCTCAAGAGCACTCATCTCTTCCAGCATAGCTGAATCCCACTGTTCCACGCCTTTGGCCTTCTCGAAGCTCACTGGTTCCCGCTCATCCAAGAGACCAGCAAAGAAACATGAGACAAAGCTCACCATGTTTCCTCATGTATAGCGATCAGGGGCAATGATCGTTCGCTTTGATCTCCTCAGCTCCTTCCCCTGACTCGCAACATCCTCAGCTGCTTCTTCTCTAGCTCCCCTTCCAGACGTACTAGGAGCATTGCTCCCCCTGCTTCCTGATCCAGAAGCCTCCGTCTCAGAACTAGAAGTAGATGGACCACCTGGTGACACAAGTAGCACCACCTGAAGATTTTCCACAGCTTTCTCCGGCTCCTCCACCCTGCTTTCTGGTAGCTCAACACCAGAACCTCCCTTGTAAGACGTCACCCTCGTCGAACACGACGTCGCGAGATACAACAAATCTTCGCGTCTCCGGGTCCATGCACTTCCGGCCCTTCTTTCGATCATCATATCCCACGAAGACCAGCTTCCTTGCTTTCACATCTAGCTTCGTCCGAAGCGCATCTGGAACGTGCACATAGCAGGTGGAACCAAACACCCGAAGGTGTGCCACACTTGGCTTTTCTTTGAACATCATCTCATGCGGAGTCAACATATTGATGGGACTGAGAGGCATCCTGTTGATGACGTAGGCAACACAAGACATCCCCTCCGCCCAGAAGGACTTTGGGATACTCTTGGCATGCAGCCAACACTTGCAGGTCTCTGTCAGATGACGGATCTTCCGTTATGCAACTCCATTTTGTTGTGGAGTATGTGCACAAGTAATCTCCCTGCGGATGCCCGCCTTCCTGCAAAAACTAGAGAACTCACCAGAGGTGAACTCCCCTCTGTTGTCAGTCCTCAACTTCTTAACCCGCAGACCAAGCCGACCCTCTACGAGCTCCTTGAACTCCACAAACTTGGAAAACGCCTATGCCTTCTCCTTCAGGAAATAAACCCAGACATATCTGGTGTGATCATCGATCAACACTAGCATATACATGCTGCCTCCGAGGCTTGGGGTAGCAGTTGGTCTCATCAAGTCACTGTGGATGCACTCCAACGGCACACTACTCATTGTCTGCGACTTATCAAATGGCAGTCGATGAGACTTACCGAACTGACATCCCGCACAGACGTGATCGTCACCGTAGGAGGATAGACTAGGCAGGCCCTTGAATGTCTCATCATAGTCCTCACTGTATTGCTGCGAGAATCTCCGAGCCACAAGGCGAGCCTTGTATCGCTCGATACTGTCGTCAGCCTTCTTTTTGAGCTTATAGACCCATTTGCATGTCACATGGGTGGTACCCTTGGGTTTGAGCACCAGAGACCAAGTTTCATTCTTCTCAAGAGCACTCATCTCTTCCAACATAGCTGAATCCCACTGTTCCACGCCTTTGGCCTTCTCGAAGCTCACTGGTTCCCGCTCATCCAAGGGACCAGCAAAGAAACATGAGACAAAGCTCACCATGTTTCCTCATGTATAGCGATCAGGGGCAATGAACGTTCGCTTTGATCTCCTCAGCTCCTTCCCCTGACTCGCAACATCCTCAGCTGCTTCTTCTCTAGCTCCCCTTCCAGACGTACTAGGAGCATTGCTCCCCCTGCTTCCTGATCCAGAAGCCTCCGTCTCAGAACTAGAAGTAGATGGACCACCTGGTGACACAAGTAGCACCACCTGAAGATTTTCCACAGCTTTCTTCGGCTCCTCCACCCTGCTTTCTGGTAGCTCAACACCAGAACCTCCCTTGTAAGACGTCACCTCGTCGAACACGACGTCGCGAGATATAACAAATCTTCGCGTCTCCGGGTCCATGCACTTCCAGCCCTTCTTTCGATCATCATATCCCACGAAGACCAGCTTCCTTGCTTTCACATCTAGCTTCGTCCGAAGCGCATCTGGAACGTGCACATAGCAGGTGGAACCAAACACCCGAAGGTGTGCCACACTTGGCTTTTCTTTGAACATCATCTCATGCGGAGTCAACATATTGATGGGACTGAGAGGCGTCCTATTGATGACGTAGGTAGCACAAGACATTCCCTCCGCCCAGAAGGACTTTGGGATACTCTTGGCATGCAGCCAACACTTGCAGGTCTCCGTCAGATGACGGATCTTCCGCTATGCAACTCCATTTTGTTGTGGAGTATGTGCACAAGTAATCTCCCTGCAGATGCCCGCCTTCCTGCAAAAACTAGAGAACTCACCAGAGGTGAACTCCCCTCTGTTGTCAGTCCTCAACTTCTTAACCCGCAGACCAAGCCGACCCTCTACGAGCTCCTTGAACTCCACAAACTTGGCAAACGCCTATGCCTTCTCCTTCAGGAAATAAACCCAGACATATTTCGTGTGATCATCGATCAACACTAGCATATACATGCTGCCTCCGAGGCTTGGGGTAGCAGTCGGTCCCATCAAGTCACTGTGGATGCACTCCAACGGCACACTACTCCTTGTCTGCGACTTATCAAACGGCAGTCGATGAGACTTACCGAACTGACATCCCGCACAGACGTGATCGTCACCGTAGGAGGATAGACTGGGCAGGCCCATGACCAGACCTTTCACCGCCATAGCCTTCAGCTTGTCCATCCCTACATGCCCCAACGTCTCATGTCATATGACGGCACTATCATTCGTCCTCATCTTGTCGACATAAGAACTTGTCGATAAAATGAACAAGTCTTTTGCCCTTCTCCCCACATGAACGACCTCCGCTTTCACCGCTTCAACATTTCGAAGAAACCTCACTTCTGTTGGGCCAAACAGAACGTGATACCCAACGTCTACAACATTGGTCACGGAGAAGAGCTTTTCCTCATTTCGGGCACATGATAGACACTCTTCAAAGTTAGTGGCCCTCTATCACTGCCCAAGGAAACAACCCCCACCTTCTCGACACTATGGACAGTGTTATCAGCAGTTATGATGGCATTGTTACCTGAGTAAGGCTGCGCTGAAGTAAGCTTCGACTCGTCCCCGGTGAGGTAATGACCACACCCTGAGTCCACGATCCAGTCCTCTTGATAGTTGATAGGAGTCGCAGCTCCAACAGAGGCTGAGAAGGCTCCTCCCCATCCTCCATCAATCTGTCTGGCTTCAGCTTCCTCCTTCCCTGCAGCAGCATGCCCTGGCTGAAGATTCACCCGGCAATCCTTCCTGATGTGACCAAGCTCCTCGCATCTGAAGCACTTGGGACCTTCTCCCTTCTTCTTCCCATCAGCCTTGGGAGCATAGCCCATCTCCTGCTGTCCAGAAGTTGAAGGCTCATTGCCTCCTCCAGCGGTCTTCTTCTTCTTGTCCCACTTCTTCTTCTTCCCCGTGAAGAGAACCTCGCCTTCTCCCCCAGACACTGACACCCCCGCCATCTGCCTTGCCAGACTCTCCTGCGACGCAAGCAGATTTTCCAGCTCCAGCAGAGACGGCTGATTTGCCCAACCCTGCACTGACGTCACAAAGGCCACATACTCCTTCCGCAAGCCACGGATGATGTGCCTTTTCAGCTTCGCCTCAGAAATTGTCTCATCAGGATCCAGTGCTGAAATCTCAGCGCACATGTTCTTCATCTTCAAGAAGAACGTAGAAATAGAAAGATCACCTTGAGCCGATCTGGCCAGCTCATTCTCCAGGAATTGAAGTCTTGCCACATTCTTCTTGTTAAACAGCCCATCCGGGGCTCTCCATATCTCAGCAGCTGATCCACACCCCAAGATGTGATCGAACAAATCAGGTGATATTACCCTTTTCAGAGCGAACTCTGCTTTGGCATTAATCCGCCTCCAGTTCCTCACCTCATGACCGTTATCCCCAATCAGGATAACTTCCTCCGTGCTCTCTCCTCCAACGACCTCCCAGAGGTCCTCACCCAGAAGATAACTCTGCATACATGACCTCCACTTCTAAAAGTTGGTCGAGTTTAGCATCTCAATTCCAAGACCCCTTGCTTCCATGGCTCTACCGCTGGTTCCTTCTTCACAAAGGCGATGGCAACTTTGAGTTAATCACTGCTCTATCCACTCCAACCTGGCTCTGATACCATGTGAAATTTACCGTAGATCTAGGAGTGAGCAGGAATAGTATAACTCAAAGTTCAAGCCAACAACCAGAAGCATATGAAAAACAACTTTGATCTTTATTGATGTTAGCAGAAAACTTCATTACAAGGCGAGGTATACATGGTGAGACATGATTTCGCCAGTACACAAAAAACAGGAGAAAAAAACACAACTGAAAGATAACCAGCGGTCTGACTTCCTGAGATCGCCTGACCGCCCGACCTGCGAGTTCGCGCGACTAGGAAACGAGACCACCCGAATTGCCTGCCTTGAACAACACCAACTGAGAACCCCGCGAACTGCCACTGATTCTCCCGAACTCCAGCAACCCGCACTGCAAGCCGCGAGACCGCCCGAACACCTCCAGAAAAGGAGATGACCGCTGCTGCCCACACAATCCGCAAAAGCTGCACAAAAGAAGTTCAATCAGCAAGACCGACCGATCACAAGAAATGAGACCGCAAGAACTAGCCGCGAGTTCTGCTTACACTTGGTGCGATGTATTTTGCCGCTACAGTGGCTCCTATTTATAGGCGTGAGACCTGATCCAGTCACCACCCTATGAGATAGGGTCACCACCCCTTGATCGCGCGACTAGACCGGTCAACCCGCGCGATCAGCAAAGATCTTTCTGCTTAGTGAGCTCGCCAGCTTCAACATAGACAAGGAGATCACCACTCCTCCAAGAAGCCGCCCACCACCAGTGTTCGCCAATGAGACCGCAAACACCGCCTGTTTGCCAAAGACGGCGAACACAACCTGTTCGCATAGCCAGCCTCCACCATAGACCGCGAAAAGAGACCACGCGACTAAGAAGCCTTAATCGGCGATCACAACCGGGAACCCGGACAGACGTCAGACCGGACTTCCGGTTACCTGAACCAACCCTGTGCGGTCACAGCTTGACAGGCACAGTCCTGAAGTAACAACCCACCACGCGGTCACAGAACCAGACCGCGCGGCCTCACCTCAGCAACCTTGGACAAACGAAAAGCGGTCACGCCGAATAGCCCGCGGCTAGACCAGAAACGTCAGACCGCCAGAGGAGACCGCAAGACCGTGCGGCCAGACCAGACCGCGCGGTCTCCCCTCAGACCGCCAACTTAACAAACTTCCACTTCAACATTTTCAACAGGGAGCGAACGGCGGCGCACTTAATGTGGAGCGCACGGCGGCGCGCTTGATGTGGAGCGCACGGAGGCGCGCTTGGAGCGGAGCACACGGAGATGCGCTTGGAGAGGAGCGAAGCGCACGGAGGCGCGCTCGGAGCGGAGCGCACGGAGGCGCGCTCGGAGCGGAGCGCACGGAGGCGCGCTCAGAGCGGAGCGCACGGAGGCGCGCTCGGAGCGGAGCGCACGGAGGCGCGCTCGGAGCGGAGCGCACGGAGGCGCGCTCGGAGCGGAGCGCACGGAGGCGCGCTCGGAGCGGAGCGCACGGAGGCGCGCTCGGAGCGGAGCGCACGGAGGCGCGCTCGGAGCGGAGCGCCCGGAGGCGCGCTCGGAGCGGAGCGCCCGGAGGCGCGCTCGGAGTGGAGTGCACGGAGGCGCGCTCGGAGCGGAGCGCGCGGAGGCACTGGGAGCGGAGCGCGCGGAGGCGCGCTTGGAGCGGAGGAAGGCCTTCGAAGGATCTTCAAGGAGGCGCGCTTGGAGCGGAGAGTGCGGCGGTGTGCTTGGAGCGGAGCGCGCGGCGGTGCGCTTGGAGCGGAGCGCACGGCGGTGCGCTTGATGTGGAGCGCATGGCGGCGCGCTTGATGGGGAGCGCACGGTGGCGCGCTTGGAGCGGAGCGCACAGAGGTGCGCTTGGAGCGAAGCGGAGCGCACGGAGGCGCGCTTGGAGCGGAGCGAAGCGCACGGAGGAGCACTTGGAGCGGTGCGCACAAAGGCGCGCCTGGAGCGGAGCGAAGCACACAGAGGCGCGCTCGGGGCGGAGCGCACGGAGGCGCACTCTGAGCGGAGCGCACGGAGGCGCGCTCTGAGCGGAGCGCACGGAGGCGTGCTCGGAGCAGAGTGCACGGAGGCACGCTCGGAGCGGAGCGCACGGAGGCGCGCTCGGCGCGGAGCGCACTGAGGGGCGCTCGGCGCGGAGCGCACTGAGGGGCGCTCGGCGCGGAGCGCACGGAGGCGCGCTCGGAGCGGAGCGCACGGAGGCGCGCTTGGACGTGGGCGCGCTTGGAGCGGAGCGCACGGAGGCGCGCTTGGACGTGGGCGCGCTTGGAGCGGAGCGCACGGAGGCGCGCTTGGACGTAGGCGCGCTTGGAGCGGAGCGCACGGAGGCGCGCTTGGAGCGGAGCGCACGGAGGCGCGCTTGGAGCGGAGTGCACAGAGGCGCGCTTGGAGCAGAGTGCACGGAGACGCGCTTGGAGCGGAGCGCACGGAGGCGCACTTGGAGCGGAGCACACGGAGGCGCGCTTGGACGGTCTTTAGAGCGAAGCGCGCTTCGAGCGGTAGAAGGCGCACGAAGGATCTTCAAGGCGCTTGAAGATCTTCGAAGATCAAGAAGATCTTCGAAGGAGAACTTCGAAGGAGGAGGAAGATCTTCGAAGGAGGAAGGAGGAGAAATCATCAAGAGAGTTCTTTCTCTCTCTTGAACTTAGGAGGAAGGAGGAGGAGAAGAGGATCCGAAAAAGAGAAGCATTGAGGTCATATTTATAGTTTTTGAGGGTGACACTTTCGTAATTAAATGGGTGGTTAGGGTGGTTATACGGCTACCCGCACACCATAACCAATTTATGTGATATACACACACGAGTTTGTATAGTTTTGTGGTGATATGTATTCATATGACGGATATGGTTATGCACACACTATAACCATATTATTTGCTATACGCAGACCGTATTGAATGATTTTACTATTTGCACCCCATGATGTGGGATTTTACTACTTGTACCTCATGATGGGGGATTTTACTATTTGCACCCCATGATGAGGGATTTTACTATTTGCACCCCATGATGGGGGATTTTACTATTTGCACCTCGTGATGTGGGATTTTACTATTTGCACCCCGTGATGTGGGATTTTACTACTTGCATCCCATGATGGGGGATTTTACTATTTGCACCTCATGATGGGGTATTTTACTATTTGCACCCATGATGGATGATTACGGGGCTAGTAAAGTTTACTTTGGTCAACCTCATTTCCTCCACTAAATGAGGCGGGTGCTTTGGCTATTCGCAGCCCGGATTAGGGGGTACCTATCAAATCTATTAAAGCCGAAATGAAGAGCCGGGATGAGACCTTTCAGATTTTTCCGTCATTCTCATTTCAATTATTCTTCTTCCAGCCCAGGCACTGCCCTAAGTGTTCTCCCACCATCCAAAGTCCTTCATCAGATGGTTCCACCGCTTTCACTCGCCAAACAAGAGAGAAACGGAGAAGAACGCGGAGGACACATACAAAAGAAAAGATGAGTACTTTAGGGAAGTTGGTGAAAACACTTCCTCGGCCAGAGACATAATCAAGGATGATGGTTGGAGGTCATAGATGATGACACGAGACTCACCTATTCGTACCCGAGGCAAAGTCTCTTTCATCTTTTGTGTTTTTCCCTTCGCAAAGATAGAGTAGATCGGGGGGTTGAATAATGTTGTAATCACATATTGCTACGTGATCATCATCGTAGTATTGATTTATATTTCATTCAATTCAATGTATTTGTCTGGTGGAATGAATTAGATGAAAGCTTTTATAGATAAGGTTTTATCTCTACTGTTGTAATGTAATCAACCACCAATCACTCGATCCACATAGTTAGCTTGGCGATAATCGACCCTCAGTAATCTACATTTTGTGCTCCCTGTGGAGATGATACTTTTATATTCACATCGACCGACGCACTTTCGTCGCATCTCCTTCGGGATTTGCAGTCACGCATCTGTAGTGGTCAAGTTCTTAAAAGAGTGTATGCAGCGGAAGCCTGGTGAACCCTAAAGGATAATATAACCCACCTAACACCTTCCTTTAGAAAATAAACCCTAGAGAGACCTAACCTAACCAAAATCATAGGGAAACCCCATAAAATCTTGACCTATGAAAATTTTCCATCCACCCTAAGACTGATCGGGAAATGACACTTACCATCGGGCCACCTCGAAAGAAGACATGTCTCCCACTAATGTTTTCGTTGCGGCAAATTAGTCTTTTTCTGCAATATGAACTTTGGGCAACCCCATGCCCTTCCTAAACAAAAGCTTGGAAACAAATAACTTGCAAATCAAACCAAAACCCCGTGAACACTTTATTTGACATCTGGGACACACTAGCAAGGAGCTCAATGTGACCCATGTACAAACTGTTCTAAGATGACACCCTCTGACCAATGCATGTTCGAAGCCGCCCACAACGAGAGAGAATAACATGCCATAGTCACCCCCGAATGAGTTGGCTAATGGAACATGGAGACGAAATGACTGTGGCAACACTGAATTACTTCTCCCCGCACCCAACATCTCAATGTATAAATTCAAAGATACTCCCTTTGTGTCTCATACACTACAAAACTCCATGTAGGGCACCAAGAAATAATTGCATGACTCCGAAATATACGTGATGTCTCTCCAAATAACCAGTGAAAACTTAATGAAACCACCTAGTCAAGAGAACTACCCGAATTAATTAGGACAATGGGTTATACACACACAACATGCAAAGATGATTGCTCACACACCAAAATAGCTATAGGCCCGCGATAAGAATTTCCTAGTTCACAACATAGAAGTGAGCGCCGTGGTATTCTCATTAAAGATACGATGACGCTACTAGCATGACGTTAACTATAAATATCGTCGCACTGCAAAAAACCACTTTTACCCAGAAGGATCTTAATATGAGACAATGACGCTAGTCATGATTCCTATACTTCAATCTCGCATGCCGCCATCGGAAGGCAAACACCATAGTCGACACACAGAGTAGAAGATTCTCAGTCACATGTAGCTGACTAAAAGGAAAAAAATGGAGGATTTTGAAAAGCTAGGCATCTCATTTATCACCCCATAAGGCTCTCCCCCCCCCCCCCCCCCCCCCCCCCCCCCCCCCATCGCACAACACGTAATTACAACTCGAGATATAAACACATGCAAATGTAATATAAACACATGCAAATGTAATATGAATATATTAGTATGCATACATATCATGCATGGGTCAAGTATATGCATAAGCAATAAATCATGAAAGACCAACTTCAACCATTATAGCGCTCGATCGTTACAAATTAAATCGGATTCAAGACATGATAGACCTAAACCGAGGGATTGAATAAAATACTGTAAATGGCTTAGAAGGATTCACGAATTATCAAGTCTCGCTCGAATGAATGACTTGGTGTTAACATTAAAATTACGAATCGATAGACACTCACTAATAAGATATAAGAACACTTGAGAAGTACGAATGATAGCACGATCATGAATTATGATATCAACTAAGAATCCGTAGAAGAAGATGAAATAACTAATTGAAATCTACACAAGACGATTTCTACCACAAATTTCTACATGCAATAATATGTAATCATGAGTATGGTGATATAATTAAAACCTTTAGAAAATTGGAGATTGAGAGAAAACAAAACATACCTCATATTATTTAAAGGCATCAATTAAAAAATTTGACTCGAAGATAGTTTTACTTGAAATGTTCGATGGAATACAATTACAAGGTGTAATTAGACGATATAAAACGGCTAACCGATGATGTAAATTTAATTTCGTAATCGACGATTAGTATCATCCAGTAGGATCAGTGGTGCGATTCCATACAACGATATTTAATAGAATGTTGCTCTATTTAGAGTATATACAAGTTAGTCGAATTTAAAAAAAAATGACTAACAGATTCTAACAAGATCTCTAGTAAAAAATGTGCCAACAGCAATTCAAATATAAACTCATAACAATTATATTATAAAGCTTTTGTTAGCACAATTAACTATACCTCTTCAAAAACAGTTTGATTAGCAAGTTAAATTAACATCAACTAAAATTGCATAATATTTCACAGCTCAAAAATCTCTATTTATAGCTTTTATTTCTTATCATTACATTGTAGGCTCAAAAATCTCATTTTCTGGAGCACTTATACTGAAAACTGATGCTGTTAAATAGATCACAGAAAATTAATGAAGAAACATGAAACTTCTACAACCATTGATATATATATATGTTTATATGCCGAAATAATTATGGATTTTGCTCAGGGATGCACCAAAATCATCCCATATATATAAAGGAAAGAAAAGAAAGAAAAAAAAAAAGAGTAACCCCAGGCTAAATGGGAATAATTAAATGGATTTTAGAACACTAGATGAGGGCCTGAACACCCAGTTGTTGCATTTCTCTTAGCCTCCACACAGGGAAGTAGGCTCCTTCGCCGAGTTCTTCTGCGTCCACCAGCTGCATGGCCCATCCATAATATACTGTTTGTATTGTGTCCTACAATGTAAAATCAGATATTTGAACTCGAGACGATAATAATTATCATTTTTGTTCGTTTACAAATTTATTGCTATATCATACTTTTAGGGATAGAGAGAAATAATTGCTAAGTATACACCATTTCCTTGAATTCATTATGTTGATTCAAGAATAAATCTAGAGCTGAGCACTAATATCATTGAATACAAGCAGTCAATAACTATCCTTTAACCCTTTATGGTATGTAGTAGACATGTTGGGTTTTTTCATTTTCATTAATGTCAATGAATTTTTTAATTTTTTTTTGAGGTGTAGGCTTCGTTTGGAGCGGTGGTGGCGGTCGTGAATGCGGTGGTCATAAACAATCGTTCGTGAACGCCCGACCTCACCTAAAATATTTCATGCATTTTATGCACAAAACTAGTTTATTTTCTTGGCAGCGGTCATAACCTGTCATGCCAAATATATTGGAGTTATTATTATCAGTGTATTTGTAAATTTATGGTCTGCATATATCGTGTGTATTGTTGTATGGCTTAATTGTAATTATCCATCTTTGAGATATTTTATATATATGTTAGGACTCCACATTGGAGACCTAAGAGCTTTCATTATTTCATCCTTCATGGTATCAGAGCAAACTTATGGTTCTCGTCGGCTTCCCGTTCCCGCACCGTCATTCCTCGCCATTTCCAGCGTCGACGATCCATCCTCGTCGATCCAGTCTCGCGCTCGTTTCCTGTTCCCGCATCGACGACCAACGCCTGCTCCCGGATCGGCGCCGACGCTTGTTTCCTGTTCCCGCATCGTCGATCCCCGATCGACGCTGACGCTTGTTCCCGCATCTTCGATTGACGCCGTCGGTTCTTCCAGACCAGCCTCGTCGATCGTCGCCGGTCTTGCGACTGTTCCAGGCCGCATCTACGATCGGTCCCGCCTGTTCCAGCCTCCCGCATCGGCGATTGTTGCAGTGCTTCGTCAGGTTCCCGGAGCCGTTTTTCTTTTCGATCCTCGATCTCCTTTGTGAGAGGGATCTCGGTGTTTCTTTCCTCTTGGTTTATGGCTTCTACGGATTCTTACGAATCCTCCTCGAGGCGGATTACTAGCATCCTTCTGGATGAGCGGAACTATTCTTCTTGGGCTACATCGATGAAGGTGGCCCTTGCTGGTCGAAATAAACTTTCTTGGTTGACTGACGGCCCTCCACAGCCTCCTGCTGACAAGAAAGATGATTTGGTCAAGTGGTCCACGGAGAAATTCTTGGTTGGATCCAGTGCTCGATGGAGCCTCGTATCTTCGGCCAGTTCATGCGTTTTGAAGACATCGCCGAACTTTGGTCCGCCCTTCAGCGCACCTTCGGGCACACACGTGTTGATGCCCAGATTTTGGGTGTCTTTCAGGATATTGCTTCCGCTACTCAGGGGGAGCGGTCTGTTCAGGAGTACTTCACCTACCTTCAGGATCGTTTTCTGGAACTCAACGATCTGGAGCCTCTTAGTGCCCTGAAATCTCCCGAGGATGTCACCCTTATCCGGAAATAGCGACAGCGTCGGGAGACCTATCAGTTCTTGATGGGGCTTCACCCCGAGTATGAGTCCACACGTGCTCAGATTGTGGGCATGTCTCCTTTGCCAGATCTTCTTGAGGCCTACTCCATTGTCTCTGAGCATGAGAAACGCCTGCAGCGCCACTCATGCCTCTCCGGCGGGCGTACTACTTCCTCGCTCCCTACTGAGCAGATGGCTCTTGCAGCTTCTTCTCGTCCTCCCACTTCTGGCTCTCGGAGCCGTGGAGGTCGTGGTTCTTCTACACCGTCTGGGGGACGTGGCTCCTCCGGTGGCCGTAGCTCTATGAGTCCGCCTGGCCCTTGCTCTCATTGTGGGCGTCTCTATCATGACCGCAGTCGTTGCTATCAGCTCTACCCACACCTCCGGGGTTCTGACCGTACTTCGTCTGGTGCTCCGCGCTCTACCGTTGTTGCTGTCGAGTCTTTTGATACCGTCGAGCGTCCCTCAGGAGTCACTGCTTCGGATTTCAGTCACCTGTTGGCCCAGTTTCAGCAGTTTCAGCAGTTCCAGCAATCTCAGTCCTCCACTACTGCCTCTGCCTCTCCTAGCTCTTCATCCTCAGGTACTCCGTTTGCTTGCTCTGCGACCACGGTTGACCAGGGTTCGTCACCCTGGGTGATTGATTCTGGTGTCACCGACCATATGACTGGTACGTCTTCCCTCCTGCGCCAGGTTGCTCCTTGCTCCCACCGGGATGTGCGCCTTACTGATGGCTCGTTTACTCCTGTCCTCAGCCAGGGCACTGTCTCTCTCTCTTCCTCTCTCTCCCTTGACTCTGTTCTTCTTGTACCCCACATGGCTCTCAACATTTTATCTGTTAGTAGTATTACTCGTGCTTTGAACTGCTCAGTCACTTTCTACTCTGATCATTGTGTTTTTTAGGACCTGCGATCCAGGAGGACTTTTGGTACGGGGATTGAGAAGAATGGGATGTACCATCTGGTGATGCCTCCCCCTACTGCTGCTACCACCACCACTGCTGCTCCTGCTTCGTCATCGAGTTTGCTTTGGCATGCCCTCCTCGGTCATGCTAGCCCTCCTCAGATGTTATCTGTTTGCCCTGATGTATCTTTCTCTTTTCCTTTTCATTGTGATGTTTGCGAATTGTCAAAACACACTCGCAGTACCTATGTATCTTCTGTTAGTCGTGCTACTTCTTGTTTTGAGTTGATACATTCTGATGTTTGGGGCCCTGCCCCTATTGTTTCTTTTGATGGATTCTCGTATTTTGTCACTTTTATTGATGAATATTCTCGCTGTTTATGGGTTTACCTTCTGAAACGTAAATCTGATGTTCTTTCTGTTTACACTCACTTTACTGCTATGATACAAACACAACATGGCAAGTCTGTTCACATTCTTCGCTCTGACAGTGGAGGTGAATACACCTCACGCTCCTTTGACATGTTTCTTCGCTCTGAAGGCACCCTCCACCAATTTTCGTGTCCGGCCACACCCGAGCAAAATGGCATGGCCGAACGCAAAAACCGTCACCTGTTGGACACTGTTCGATGCCTTCTTCGAGGCATGCATGTTCCTAAGTCCTACTGGAGTGCTGCTCTCCTTACCGCAGCCTTCCTTATCAATCGAACTCCGTCCCGCCCCCTCGGCGGTATTGCTCCCTACAGTCTTCTCCACCCTTCCGCCTCTGTTTTTCCCATCCCTCTTCGGGTCTTTGGCTGTGTGTGTTTTGTCCAGGATCGGCGTCCTTCCAGGACAAAACTCGACGATCGGGCTGTCCGTTGTCTCTTTCTCGGCTACTCGACTACCACTAAGGGGTATCGCTGTTATGATCCCCGTTTCCGTCGTATCATTCACTCTCGTGATGTGACATTTCACGAGGAAGTACCCTTCCTTCTCTCTCCCTCGACTACCCCGGACCCCCCTACTATTGTGCAACCTGTCCCGATCGTCCCCGTCGTCTCACCTCCATCACCTCCGCCCGTCCTACTTACTTACACTCGTCGTCGCGCGCCCACACCACCTGTTACTCCCATTTCTCCCTCAATCCCGGCTCCATTGCTCCTTCCGGTTGCAGGTGCCTCTCTTGAGGCTCCTCCCTCTACTACTTCTGATGATTTACCTATTGCCTTGCGAAAGAGCCACCGGGCTTGTGTTCGTTCTTCTGTTACTGAGCACCCGCTGGCTAGTGTTGTTTCCTACCAGCGGTTCTCTCCATCTTACCAGGTTTTTGTGGTTGCTGTTGATTCGGTTCGCATCCCTGCTTCGACTGCTGAGGCCCTCATTGATTCGCGGTGGGTTCGGGCCATGGAGGAGGAGATGTCTGCTCTTCGTCATACCGGGGCATGGTCTCTTGTTCCTCTGCCTCCCGGGAAACGCACCGTTGGGTGCAAATGGGTCTATACTGTGAAGTATGGTGCTGATGGTTCGATTGATCGCTACAAGGCTCGCTTGGTGGCTAAGGGATTTACTCAGGCTCCTGATGAGTTTGGGGCCACGTTTGCTCCCGTGGCCAAGCTGACGAGTGTTCGTCTTCTGCTCTCCCTTGCGGCGTCCCGGGCATGGCCCCTCTACCAGCTCGATGTCAAGAATGCTTTCCTTCATGGAACCTTACAGGAGGAGGTTTATATGGCTCCTCCACCGGGATTTGCCCTTCAGGGGGAGTATTCGGGCAGGGTTTGTCGTCTACACAAATCCTTGTACGGCCTGAAACAATCATCGCGTGCCTGGTTTGACCGGTTCAGCACTGTTATTCTTCAGATAGGCTTCACTCAGTGTCATGCGGATCACACTTGCTTCGTTCGCGCCACGCCAGAGGGCCGTCGTGCCATTGTCCTGGTCTATGTTGACGACATTATTCTTACTGGGGATGACTCTACTGGTATTTCTGAGGTGAAAGCTACTCTCTGCTCCGCCTTTGAGGTAAAAGATCTTGGATCTCTCCGTTATTTCCTTGGGATTGAAGTGGCTCGCTCCCGACAGGGCATCTCCATATCCCAGCGAAAGTACACCTTAGATCTCCTCCGGGATTCTGGTCTCCTGGGCTGTCGTCCTATGCGTACGCCTATGGATACCAATCATCGTCTTCATGCTGAATCTGGTGATCCTCTACCAGACCCTTCTCAGTACCAGCGTCTGGTTGGCCGCCTGATATACTTGACAAATACAAGGCCAGAAATCAGCTTCTCAGTAGGCGTTCTGAGTCAGTTTATGCATTCTCCTAGGACTGCTCATCTAGAGGCCGCTCGGCGTGTTCGGTATCTCAAGCATGCTCCTGGTCTTGGTCTATTCTATCGGGCTGACAGTGTCTCCAGTCTCTCCTGCTTCACTGATGCTGATTTCGTCGGTTCTTTGACTGATCGCCGCTCTACTACCGGCCTCTGTGTGTTTCATGGTGATCATCTTATCTCATGGCGGAGTAAGAAACAACACATTGTATCGCGCTCGTCCGCTGAGTCCGAATACCGTTTCATGGCACACGGTGTTACTGAGTTGATTTGGCTTCGATCGCTGCTGACTGAACTTGGTCTATCCCTGACCACTGGTTCGACTCTCTACTGTGACAATAAGTCAGCTCTTCTTCTCACTCAGGATTCGGTGCTTCATGAGCGCACCAAACACATAGAGATGGATGTTCACTTTCTTCGTGATCACGTTCGTACTGGGACCGTCCTTCCTACTTATGTCCCCTCGGCCGACCAACTTGCTGATGCCTTCACTAAGGCCCTTGGTCCTACTCATTCAGATTTGCTCTCTTCCAAGCTGGGCATGATTGACATCTTTGCTCCACCTTGAGGGGGAGTATTGGAGTTATTATTATCAGTGTATTTGTATATTTATGGTTTGCATATATCGTGTGTATTGTTGTAGGGCTTAATTGTAATTATCCATCTTTGAGATATTTTATATATATGTTAGGACTCCACATTGGAGACCTAAGAGCTTTCATTATTTCATCCTTCAAAACATACATTCTATGATACTGCAATTTCGTCAATTTTTATAGTTTGAATTTCAATTCCTATCAAATAATTATAACATGCAACCAAACAGCGGAATTGTTGATTCTAATTCCACTGCCAGAATTTCTGCATTCAACCGAACAGCAGAATTAGAATTGACTTCAATTCCAATTCCTGCAGAATTGGAATTGGTCCAATTCCATTCGCTCAATTCCGTCCAAACAAACGGACCCTTATGGTTTAGTCTGGCGGTTTGAAAGAATATGAGAAACTCCAAGGGGAACCTCCAAGGCAAACTCCAAGGAGGAACCTCCCAGGCCAAACATAGACTCTTAATTTTAAGCGCAAGCATAAAAAGTTTTACATACACAACACTTAAGCCCTAACACAAAGAACCGTAATAGCAAATACACAAAAATAAAACCCAGAAAAATGTAAGTCCAATGACCGGGATTATTCGCCACTGGTGTTTTCCGTCGTGAATACACTTGCCAAGTCCACGTATTTGATTCATCTTTTGACCTGGGCATGTGGCAGTTCACCCGGTGTGGCGTGGTCCAATCAACTAATGGGTGTTTCAAGGTGTTTCCGGATGTACTACACGATAATTGCATGCCAGCGACCATTCTCTAACCAAATGAAAGGAGCAATAAACTTTTTGTTATGTATTTAATGCATGTTATTCTTTCTTTTCCATATACATTTTATTGCTTCAATTTTCTCTGCCCTCTGCCTCATCACGGTTTCTTGTGACTTCTCAAGATTCTCTAATCCTACAACTATTTTAGAGCGAGAGAGAGAGAGAGAGTGATAGATGCACGCTATCAAGACAGTCAATATATGATTGAATGCAAAATAAAGAGACAGAAGTTGAGACAGACTCAACCCGGACTCCTGAGGGTTGGTTCCCCCTAAGAGCCTCTCTCAACTAGGAGAGTCTATCTGTTACGGGCCTCCCTATCAGGTCACCCGCAACAGGGCCGCGGCCCATACACCCTAACCCATCTCCGACACTGTTCTCATGCACAGCGGGTTATTGGAGCGGTGGCAAGCCACCGTCGGGGTTTGAACCCCCGACCTCTTACTCCCTTGACAAGGTCCTCTCCAAGCAGGACTCATCACCAACTGAGCCGCGACTCAGTTGGTGATGAGTCCTGCTTGGAGAGGACCTTGTCAAGGGAGTAAGAGGTCGGGGGTTCAAACCCCGACGGTGGCTTGCCACCGCTCCAATAACCCGCTGTGCATGAGAACAGTGTCGGAGATGGGTTAGGGTGTATGGGTCGCGGCCCTGTTGCGGGTGACCTGATAGGGAGGTGACTTTTATGTTACGGGCCTCCCTATCAGGTCACCCGCAACAGGGCCGCGGCCCATACACCCTAACCCATCTCCGACACTGTTCTCATGCACAGCGGGTTATTGGAGCGGTGGCAAGCCACCGTCGGGGTTTGAACCCCCGACCTCTTACTCCCTTGACAAGGTCCTCTCCAAGCAGGACTCATCACCAACTGAGTCGCGGCTCAGTTGGTGATGAGTCCTGCTTGGAGAGGACCTTGTCAAGGGAGTAAGAGGTCGGGGGTTCAAACCCCGACGATGGCTTGCCACCGCTCCAATAACCCGCTGTGCATGAGAACAGTGTCGGAGATGGGTTAGGGTGTATGGGTCGCGGCCCTGTTGCGGGTGACCTGATAGGGAGGCCCGTAACACTATCACTCAACAAGATCCCAAAAGTCAAAAGATGAAGATAAAGAGACTACTACTCCCATATATAAGGGAGTGAGACATACAAAGTATGATAATGCCCTTATGCTACATATGCAGAGAGAGACGTATGTCCAGGAGGTCGCATCCGTATCAACACTCCCCTCCTGAAAAATGATATTGTACTCAAGGTCGATGTCCGTCGGGGTCATCCGCGAGAGTCAGAGGATTCAAGTCACCGAAGTCAGGATCGTCGTCTTCAGATCCAAGTAGCACGCACAAGTCTTTGAGAGGGCAGACATGGGTGGGCGAGTATGTCTGCTGGCAGCAAAAGCAAAGGCCCTTGCTGCGAAGCTCGAGGAGTTGCTGGTGAGATAAGCAGTGGGCTCGTCGATGGTGCCAGTAGAGGCGGGGATGGAGAAACCGATGGCGGCGAAGGAAGGTTGAGCAGCGGGGACCCATGTAGGGGCAGGTGATCCGAGTGGGGAAAAGGCATCAGAGATCTCAGAGGCAATGACAGTAGTGGTAGGGTTGGTGGGGGTGGTCCGTGGTCGAAACGAGGAGGGTGGCTAAGCTGTGCAGAGTTCTTTGGGATGGGAAAGAGTAGTCGGATTGTGGACCCAGAGGAGGGCCTGAACGTGGGGTTGTAGACCCCACAAGGAAGTACCCAGGTAATGGTCGGGTCTAGGCTAGGTACGTGAATGGCGACCTCGATGAACTCGTCAATGTAGGTGGCCACAATTTCGGACTGACTCACAGAGCTGAGGAGCTCGTAGGCAATGCATGTATAGCAGTCGTCATAGTGACGGGGAAGCTCCTCCTTCAGCGTGGACCAGGAGAGGTCAGGAACCTGTTGGAGCGTCCTAAGCACCCAATGGAGCGTCGAACCCTCCAAATAAATAGTGGCCAGGGGAAGATTCTGGTTAGCGGGGGTGGGCTCAATGTTTAAGAACTGTTCGATGTGGGTGATCCAATCGAAGGGGGTTGGTGTCGTCAAACACAAGGATATCGATCCGTCGGAGATGGTCCGGGTAGATGTCCATAGCAGGGTGGAGAAACCCCATGTAGTTAGGGACAGGCCGAGGGGGTTATGGCGGTGGTGGACGAGGGGTAGGTGGGCGGTACACCGTCGAGGCTGCGAGCTCTTGAAGGAGGAGAGTGAGATCACCAAGCCTTGCTTCGAGTTGATCCGATCGATGGGAGTCAACGGAGGCAGAGACAGAGGAATCCTCGTTAGCGTGAAGAGCCATAGACGTGTCTAGGGCATGGAACAACACGACCAAAGGGAGAGCGGGCTACAAGGCTGAACGGGGTGCGGCGGCAGAGCGGGAAGGCGGGAGAAGCTGGGCAATTGTGTCGTGTAGGCGGACGACGGAAGACATGCGGGATCGGAGTGGCGGATGCGAGCGAGACGGTCGAGGCTATCGTGCGGAAGATCGAGCAAACGGGAAGCAGGCGCGAGCATAACGGAGGGCGATTTACCGGAAACAGTGAAGGAGATCCACTTGATAGATGAGCGTCAAAAACCTTAAATGAGCGACAAGTCAGACCAATTGATAGATGCATGCTATCAAGACTGTTAATATATGATTGAACACAAAATAAAGAGACAAATGTCAAGGCAGACTCGACCCGAACTCTTGAGGGTTGGTTCTCCCTAGGAGCCTCTCTCATCTAGGAGAGCCTATCACTCAACAAGATCCCAAAAGATGAAGATAAAGAGACACTACCACTCTCATATATAGGGGAGTGGGACATAAAAAGTACGATAATGCCCTGAGGCTATATATGCAGAGAGAGACGTGTATCCAGATGGTCATATCCGTATCAATGTGTGTGTTTTTATTAACCTACATTCCTTCAATTGAACCTTGTGAGACTTCCCCATAGCACTTCCTGACATGTGGCACATAACCAGTTTTGTGGGTGTTCTTTGTTCCACATTCTTCTGTTACAGGCTTGCCAGAGTGGAGGCCGGAGGCGGAGAAGACAGCGGCAGAAGATACAGTGGATCTGGAACTGCGGCTGCCTAAGAGGGGCTTGCTCAAGAAAGAGAAAGAGCTTCCAAGATCTCTTAGAGTTAGGGAAATATATTATTCTTCATTTGTTACCTCATACAAAACCCCAAGGGTCCTTTAAAAGAGCTTACAAGGGTATTAGTGTAAATAACCCGACACAACCTAATAAAACCTAATACAACAATAAATCCTAATACACCCTAAAGATCAGGCTACAGACATAACACATAATAAAACATAACAGCAGACGCAACATAGTAATTGGGCCCGAAGCCCATAACATCTCCTATGTCCTTCAAACCGAGTTTGTCCTCAAGCTCGAACGAGACTTGCATAGCTTGATCAGTTGTCTCTTTGATTTCCCTCTAGAACAACTCGTGGTATCGCGATGTTGTAGCGGAGGCTACATCAAGCCGCAAGATATCAATGCACTCCCCGATGGCTGAAAAGAGGTTGATGAACGGGCGGAACGAGAGTGATCGACGATTGCGGACAGGCGAAAGCGACAGTAGCTCGGGAGACGACGCCAGTAGCTTGGGCAAACAAGGAGCTGCGGCGATCAGGAATGGAGGCGCCGATTCGATGACGGTCGGTTGAAGAAATGGATCTGGAGGTGCTAACAGAGCAGGTGGACGTCGAAGAGATGGCAAGGTGGCTGGCGGGGCCGACAGAGCAGGTGGTGGAATGGACGGAGGAGTCGTTATAGTAAGGGCCGACATAACAGGGGCCGGTAGCGGGGGCTTGTGGCAGATGAACGGCGGGGGAGGCACCTGACTGATGCAAGCGTGCTCATGTGCGGGAGCAGTGGAGAGATCATCAACACGTTTGGAGAGTGCGGTAATGGCCTCCTGATGACATTCCCCGATGATAGTTTGTTGTCACGAAGGCTTGCATCATGGTCATAAGTTGATCTGATTCGATAAGTCCCCCATGTTGTGTTGGGCGGATGTAATGGAGCGAGTTACAGGGCGGTTCGAGTCTGATTGGGCGAGCGGAGCGTGTGAGTACAAATTTGATGTTCCACGCGACCCGCGACGCTTTCCTATGTTGATACGACGGAATTCCGGAGGCATAGGAGTCCGAGAATTAAAAAATCTCCTGGATTAAATCCTCCAAATGGTCTCGTTTGGAATTAAACTCGCGAAAGGAAAGTTGATGTGGTTGCACAGTCCACAAAATAAAGTTGATGGTTGTTGCTCTGGACAACGGGGTGGGCTCGAGGAAGCGTGTTGGTGGCTCGAGAGAAACGATGTTGGCAGGGGGCTCGATAGAAAACATCAGGCGGCTCGACGATGAAAGATGGTTGGCTGGGATCTTTGATGCAGACGTAGGCGTGCGATAGAAATCAACGTCGGATTCGACTGTGGGGGGTTTGGGATGGACGAAATCGACTGTTGCGGAAGTGTTGTTGTCGTTGGAACGACGAAGCGGTTCTGTCTGGACGCGTGAAGTTGGAATGACGTAGCGTCATTGATGCACTGATAGAGGATCGCTGGAAGGAGTCGGCTGCGACGGAAGAGTGCAGGCTCGGGCTCGACGAAAGCGTGTTGGTTTCACAGAGCCGGAGTCGGCTCTGGGGAAGACGACGAGGGCTCTGTTGAAGGAAACAACGGTTGTTGGTGTCACAAAAGCAGAAGTGGAAGGAAGGAGTGGCTCTGGCGTCGTGGATGGAAAGAGGAGAAGAAAGGCGCGGGGTTGTAGGAATGAAGAGGACCGGGCGATGACTGTGTGGACGAAGACCGGTTAGCTCTAATACCAAGTTGTTATGGGTTTGCTGGAGTGGATACCAGAGGCGGAGATGACGACGGCGGAAGATACAGTGGAGCCAGAACCGCGGCCGCCTAAGCGGGGCTTGCTCAAGAGAGAGAGAGCTTCCAAGATCTCCTGGGTTAGGGAAATAGACTTTTCTTCATTTGATGCCTCATACAAGACCCCAAGGGTCTTTTAAATAGAGCATACAAGGTTACTTGTGTAAATAACCCGGCACAAACTAATAAAACCTAATACAACAATACATCCTAATACGCACTAAAGATCGGGCTACGAACATAACACATAATAAAACATAACAGTAGACACAACATAGTAATTGGGCCCGAATCCCATAACACCTTCCTTGCAATGGCTTTACTCCAATAGCCATATCACTAATCTTGTGTGAAACTGCAGGAGATATTTGATTTTTTGTTGTTGTCTGATATTTAATGTTATCTAGATGATGGGTCACTCGCTAAAAATACAATTTTACAGATTTAATATTCTATGTACTATAGTAAGTGATTCTGTCCTAGCATTTTTTTCCCAAAACCTTTAAGATATTAAGATGGTTATAAAGTCTAGAATCTGGTCAATTAGTTCTACTGTAATTGTACACAGATATAGTTGTCGTCATTTATACCAAACAAAAGATACCTTTTGTTTAAAATAAGAATAATGCAGAACAAGATACAAAGTTTGTATAAAAACACTTGGTGTTTTTCTTGGGCATGGCACGAAAGTCACTGTTAGGCTCATGCAGATTCTACTACCATATTAGTGATGCATATTCAAAATTTCATTGTTTTACCTTGTTTTTCAGTCATGTATCAAATACTATCCTAACCTATCTCTCTTAGCGAGATGGTGTGCAACTAATCTGGTATTTACGCTTCTCCAAAGCTTTAATAAGCTCATTATGCCTAAGGACTCAAGAAGGCATGCAAGTTGACAGGTTCAGCATCTGCCATCCTTTTAGTTAAATGAGTGTACAGTAAACTAGCTCAACCACTCAAGCTAGATATGCCTTTGAACAAGATGGTCTACGCCTACAACAGAAGAAAATTTTGAAAGCATATGTGGAGAATTTAGAGTGCCTAAGAGCTCAAGCAGAAAAATAAGTCAGAAATTTTCATCACATTCATCCTTCTAATTAGATATAGAGCATAATTATTAGAACAAAACAGTATCAGTAAACATATCCTCAAAGCTGGTT
Organism: Dactylorhiza incarnata; assembly: GCA_033032865.1. NCBI lineage: Eukaryota > Viridiplantae > Streptophyta > Magnoliopsida > Asparagales > Orchidaceae > Dactylorhiza > Dactylorhiza incarnata. Next base: position 5,669,876 of record JAWHQI010000043.1, read on the forward strand.
CCAACCTCTAGTTAGTGTTTATTATCTTTATGAAGTATCATAAAAATATGCAAAAATAGAGGAAGATTCCAATCACAAAGAACTGTTTACTCGGAAGATCCTTCTGAATAGTGGTTCTTGACATCTGATTCCTAAATGTTCATATATATCTCTATATGTAGGGATACATGTAACGATGTAAAACAATGCTAAAATATAAATTTGCAAGGTTGCAAGCTAATTTACCTCCCTCTTCTTTCAATGGTCCCATCATCCTTCTCTCTTCTCTTCTCCTCCAATCTCTCCTACCTCTCTATCACTTAAACCTCTTTCTTTTTCGTGATGTCTTTCTCTTCCCTATAATCTCAACCCAAATTCACTTCTTCCATATCCAACAATCAGGAGCAATAAGGAGTGATGACAAGGTTCTTCCTCTCCTAGGAGTTAATAGCTTTCCTACCATAGTGAAGAATCCCTCTCGCATCTACAATGAAGGGCTATTATGCGTCAAAACATAATAGATATTCCGACATACAACCCAGCCCAACCAAGCCACATTATATTAAAAGCTATTTATACAACATAATAATCATAGATTATTGGCAACCAGTAAAACTAAACCCCAATATACAACATGAGATAGTATCAATCGGTTAGCACCATTAGCTTGATTATCTAACGGATAAAGCCAAGACTAAAAGCCCACATAGGGGTGTATTTTTTTTCCTTGTTGTATTAGTCTCACATCTCCAAAGGTACATTCTTCTCCCTCCACTATTCTATATAAAGATGGGAACTCCCATGTAATAATTCAGGATTTTTGGAATAATATTTATTTAATATTTCAAATTCTCGCATGGTATCAGATAGAGACATAAATCCTTGCCGCTTTCCTCTCGCGTGAATACTCCCGGCCTCCACACAAAAACTTTCCATTCTTGCGTGAACTGTCCCGGCCCCAAACGAGATCTCCCACCATACCTCACTGAGCTCACATCTCTGCTCATGCTGATTGACATCAACGTCCCGTTTTGAGGCCTCCCACAGATCTTTTATAGCTTTGTTGGACCGAGAAGGTCTCGCCGGACTCCCCAATCCCATGGTGACTTCTTGCCGCATCTTCAACGTCCACTTTCCGAAATCAATCCCGTTCTCTACGAGTTCGGGGTTGCGAGTTCTTTTCCATTCCGGAACGATCCCGTGAGCTCCGACTCTAGCCGATCTCGCGAGACCTGAACCCTTCTCTGTTCGATTTCGCCAAACATGCCCGCCTAACTAGGCCGCTGAGCTCGCCGACCATCTCCTGCATTCTTCTGTTTGGTCTCCCCAAAAACAACACTGTTAGGACTCGTTGATCCTAGGCTTGCAGAAACCTCGGTCTCCACCGAACTAGCCAGTTGAGCTCGCCTACTTGACTGGGAAATGCGCATAAGTTCTACTCCTTCACCTGGAACTCACAACCTTTGCAGAAAGAAGTCATGTAAGAGTTTGTGCAAATTCCCGCTAACCCTCGCAGAACTAGCCGCCTATGTACTACCGCAAAACTCACAACCTGTTTATGACTAAGCTCGACGCGTGTCTCCTCCACCAGCTCCTGCTATCTTTAAAAACCGACTCAGCTTTTGAATGTAAGGCTTGCCAATATGGCAAGCAATATCATACTACTTTCTCTTTTAAACTCTGTAAAAGTTCTGTTGAACATTTTGGTCTTGTTCATTCGGATATCTGGAGCCCTAGTCCCACCAAATATGTTGGTGAAGGTAGTCTATACTTTGTAACTTTTATTGATTTTCTCTAGATGTACTTGGGGTGTATCTTTTAAAAAAATCACTCTGAACTTTATTTTTTATTCTCCAACTTTTATAATGAAATTCGCACTTAGTTTGATTTGCTGATCAAAATTATTCGGACTGATAATGCAAAGGAATATATGAGCCAAAAAATCTTATTTTTCTATACCTCCAATGATATAATTCATCAAACCAATTGTGCGCGTATCCCAACAAAATGGGGTGGTAGAAAAGAAAAAATTATCATCTCCTCAATGTTACTCGGACAGTCCTATGTCAGATGAATGTTGTCCGCCCCTATTGGGGCCATGCAGTTTCTATTTCTTGTTTCCTCATTAACTGTTTACCTTCTTTTATTTCTCTCTTTTATATTTAACCAGTACACCTTTTCCCATCACCCCGCAGTGATTGGTTGCATTGCCTATGTCCACACTCCTGTATTTGGTCGCGATAAACCCTCTGCTCGCGCAACCAAATATATCTTTGTGGGATACTCTCCAACTCAAAAGGGTTATTGTTGTTTCGACCCTAACGCCAAACATCAATACGTCTTTGCTGACGTCACTTTTTTTGAATATACCCTTTATTTTTCCAAGGACAGAGGGATTCTTACTCTCGAGAACTCTCCTCTAACTCCTGCACATGTATCTCCAATTTCACTCTTTCTATATCATTATCGTCGACGTCCTGCATCCCCACTCATACCCACTCCTTCCACTCTAGAGTCCCCACCGTTAGCTCCCAGAGTCCCAGGCCAATGCTCTCCTGTTTGGAAGGTTTCCACACTTCAGTAGACTAAAACCTAGATCTTCCCATTTGCTTTACGAAAAAGGCTAAAGCAGAGCACAAAACAACATCTTGCTAATATTGTCTCATATGCAATCTCAGTCCTTCATGCAACAAGTTTAAATAAGCATTCTCTACCAACACCGTTCCTACTACGTATGAGGAAGCTCTTTGTATGTCTTCCTGGAAAGCGGTCAAGGATGAGGAAATCTCTGCCTTAAAATCACGGGGTACCTGAACTCTTGTTCTTACCCCATCTGAGGGAGATGTTGTCGGCTGTTGTTAGGTCTTTGTCATCAGATTTCTCCCAGACGGCACTATGGATCGATACAAGACTAGTTTAGTTGCCAAGGGGTACACCCAGATATAGGGGTTGATTTTTTGACACCTTTTCTTCGATTGCATGTATCAGTACTATTTGGGTCATCTTCTCTATTGTTGTCAACCGTAATTGGTAAATGTCTCAACTTGAAGTCAAAATGTCTTCCTTTATGGTGACTTACACGAAGAAGTGTATATGGAGCAACCTCCTGATTAGGTTGCTCAGGGTGAGTCTCAGGTGTGTAAGCTTCGGAAGGCCATCTATGGTCTCAAATAAACCCCCTGCAACATGGTTTGACAAATTCAACCAGGTCATCTCTACCATTTGTTTCTCCAGAAGAAATGTTGATCACTCTCTCTTTATACGAAAAACCAACCATGGCCTAGTTATTCTCACTGTCTACATTGACAACATTCTTCTTATCGGAAATGATTCCTCTGGATAGAGAAAACAAAAAAACATATTCGGGAGCATTTTATTACCAAAGATATGGACCCTCCAAGATACTTCTTGGGAATTGAAATTGCAAGACACAATAACTTCATAGTTCTCTCACAATGCAAGTATACCCTAGATCTACTCAATAAAAACCAGTCTACATTAAACAAAACGTGCACAGAATCTCATGTTTATGGACGCCGACAAATTTTGGGATGAGACATCCCCTCTCCTACAAAATATTACTCAATACAGACGTCTGGTCGGTAAACTTATCTATCTTACCGTAACCAGATCTGACATCTCCTATGTTGTTGGGAGGGTCAGTCAATTCATGCAGGCTCCCGGAGAGTGTTATCTACAATCTACTTTAAAAATATTAGAACATCAAAGGGTCTCAAGGAAAAGGACTATTGTTTCAAAGAAACAATCATTTACGTATTAAAGCATATTCTAATGTAAGTTATGCATATGATAAAGGAGATCAAAAATTCACTTCTAGATTCTGTACATATGTCGAAGGAAAATCTGGTAAGCAATAGTGTCTAGGTCAAGTATCGAAGGAAAATCTGGTAAGCAATAGTGTCTAGGTCAAGTGTCAAAGCTGAATACAGAAGTATGACTCAGATTGCTAGAAATCTACGATTATCCTCTACCAAAGTTTAGTGATAATAAAGTTGTTATCTGCATATCTAAAAATCCAGTTTTTCATGAAAGAACAAAACATATTGAAGTTAATTGTCACTTTATTAGATAGGAAGTTATCAAAAAACAAATATACTATGTTTGTTCATTCAAATAAAAAGTTGGCCGACGTCTTACTAAACCAGTTTCTTCCTCTTTTTTAGATATTTGTGTCAAGCTTAGAATGATCGATATATATGCTCCAGCTTGAGGGGGAGCATTAAAGCCCAAGACTAAAAGCCCACATAGAGGACCATTGTATTTTCTTCTCCTTGTATTTAGTCGCACATCTAAAAATATACATTCTTCTTCCTCCACTACTCTATATAAAGAGGGGAGCTTCCATGTAATAATTCAGGATTTGGGGAATAATATTTATTTAATAATTCAAATTCTCACACAAATGAATGCACATTCAAAAAATTAGCAGTAGAGTTCAGAACTCTGATGAAAAAAATAGAATAAACTTTCCTACCACTGTGGATTGAACCCACTATGGATTGAACTGGAAAGGCAGAATATATGGGTTAATAATTGGCTGGGAGGCCTTTGGGTTTAGTCTCGTCATCCCATACTAGGGAATTTGTAACGCGGAAGATTTATTTAATGCAAAAAGATTGAAATGTTAATGTACCTGTCCACCAGATGTGATTGAACCTTGTCTATCACGGACACAATAAATCTGCTGAGTTTGAAACTACAAATGTAATTCATGGAAAAAATGAGTAAGCTTTAGAACCTATAAAAGGAATGTGTGCACCTATAGAGTGATAGAAGATTCATTCAAATTCTTACAGCAAGAACGATAATTGGACTAGATCCCATCATTTTTGTTTCTCGTACATCAACCTCAGAAATATGTAGAATCTGCAGTGTTTAAATAAGTGCTAATCTTGTGAACGAATAAAGCAATCCAAGGAAAATGAGAAAACAACATCACACCGGAACAATGGATTTTATATGCTGTCAAAGCCATCAGCATCATAGGAAGCAAAATTTTTAAGGAAAGACTTATACTGTCAAAAAAAGAAACCATCATGGAAAAATATAGGTTGATTGCATAACTTTGGTTATATCCAATGATTTTTTCTTTTATTTTGTATAAAATATCATAAAAATTGATTCAATCGTTCTCCCTATTTTCTCCATCTTCATAAATATCAACCCCCTTCTATATTCCCCTCTCTCGTCTCTGACTCTTGCTCACATATAGAGTTTGTTTGGTTGTATGTATTAGTAAGCATTTTATAAGTGTTCAATGAGTATGGTTTTGATGCATTCGGAATACCCCAAAACCTAATATTTTCCTTACAAAAGAAGCACTACTGATCGTCTAATTTTTTATTCTTTGCACTCCACAAGGCATCGTTGCTTATCACAAGACATGCAACTCATCTTCTTTGCTATTTAGACTATGCTTCAATGTGGTTGCATCTCTTTGAGATCTCTATCTTCTAATTTTTCCACATTATGATTGCACCACAGTCAGTCATCATCGCCTCCTAGAAAAGACTCACCCACCTGCCTCGAGCCTCTTATGTTGCATGGGGACGGGGACGGGATACGGTGCGATAAGGATACGAGATACGTGATTTTCCAAAAACCTAAGATACATGATACATTTTTTGTATATTTTTAATTATTTAAATATATGTAAAAATTAATATTAACACACGTGTGACATTTACATCTTCATTTTTTTCATCATAATCTCACAATATCATATGTTAAATGAAAATAAGGTTTGTGTACAAAAATATATCATATCCAAAATAGTAGCCATGAAAAAAAGATGTAATTAATTGAATCCCACAACTTATCATTCTACATTTTTTCTTTCACATGTCTTTGTTCATGTTACCATTGCAAAACACACAAAATTCGGGCATTTTCAAGTATACTTAGGCATATTCGGTAATATCTGAAAGTATGCATGAGTATACAAAATTTATTTATCTAAAAGAAAAATGAAAAGTTTCTGAGAGAGTTTCGGGGAGGGATTTTCTAGAGTTATCGAGAGTTTCCCGACAGCGGAACATTTTGGATATGATATGCAAGGCCATTGTAAATATCTGTGCTCATAGCGAGCTTCTTTCCCTCACATGGAATGACCACAACATTGCAATGATGAGTTGTCAAGCACAATTACTTTTTTCAGCCGTCTACCTGAATGCACCTACGCCGGATCCTTGCTGTCATGAGCTAGGAATAAACTCACCACAGCATTGGACCTTTTCTCATTCTACATGCAAACACCTACCTGGTCAATTATTGAACGTAGGCACGTAGTACCAATCAAATAAAAGATTTAAACCTCAGAAAACCATGTCAAAGACACTGCAGTATGGCGGATTTTTTAATCTTAATTTTGAGTTTATTTATAGTGGATGCATCATAAATTGGATCAATGTATGTGTTTTAAATGGTTTTGTTGGAAGATAAAAAGTTTGTGCATTGGTACTCGTATTAACTTAGTTTGTATTTGCTGTTTATTTTGTTTAAAATAAATGGTAATATATTCATGATGAATGAATGGCGTCTTTTTGTAGATTGATGATTTACTGTTTGCATCTCATGTTCTGTTTTAAATTGGTTACTCTATAATTTTCTTGATGGTGCAGCTATTCAACTGTAACACCTTGTATCCTCATAAAAACAATGGTTATGTTAAAATACAATTTCAATGAAAATCAGATGTTCATACTGATAAGTTCTGATTGTATGGTCTCCAATTTTGTTACTTTATAAAATAGACATTTATATTTGAATTATTACAGGTTTCATGTCAGAGATCATGTTACGGACGTACATGAAGAGGCCTCGATGTGGAGGGTTTACACGCGCAACGCACCGGCACGCAGCCAAACGACGTTGGCGGCCACCGCAGGAACTACTATTTGAATATTTTCGTTTTGATGCTATTTATGTAATTAACTATTTGTGCACAAGAACTCTCGCTATTCACACCCCACTATTATAAGAGGAGCTATATGTTCTCAATTAGGGTTATCATGGAAGGAATTAGGGCTGCTCCCTAATATTTTCCTCTCCTTCCCATCCCCTTCTTCTTTCCCTCTACTGCCACCCTCCTTCCTTGCAGACTCTTCCCCAGATCTCTAATATTTGGTCCGACCTGCCGACCGCCGACTATCGCCGCCGGTCCTGCTTCGTTCCAATGTTCTTTCACTCGAACGTCCGCCCTACAACTGTCCGCACTCAAGCCGCCGATCGTAATCCCCTCGGCTCGCACGTCCACGAAGTTGTGTGCCTCCCATGACTCCTTCGACCCACCAGCATTCAGATCCCACCGCGGAAACCACGGACAACGCCATCAACCGTCACTTGGACTCGCATGACCAACTATTCAACCCCATGCACGCAACGATCCTCGCCATCAATTCCAAGCTCGACAAAGTCCAGGCCTCCGTCGCCGACTCACCCGCGAATGGGGGATCCCTCCTCGGAGCCGTTCCAACCCGGCTTCGGCCGGATCCGCACCACTAGAAGTCGCCGGCACGACCGACCCTCACCCTCGACATCCCAAACTTCTCCGGCGTCGACCCGATGGGATGGATCGCTAAGGAAGAAGAATACTTTGAACTCCATCTCACTCCCGACACGGACAAGGTGTCTACCGCCATTGTCGGGCTTGACGGCTCCGCGCTTCATTAGGTTCGGTGGCTCCACCAATCCAACCACTGCCTCTCTTGGAACGAACTCAAACAAAAGATGATTCAGCGGTATGATACCCACTACTCCGACTCCGCCATCGAGCATCTTTGCAGCATTCGCCAAACGGACAGCCTTGACGACTATATCGATGAGTTCGTCGCCTTGGGCACTGATGTCCTGGCCTTCCGCCCGATCACTATATGGGGTTTTGCATGCAAGGACTTCTCCCGCACATCCGCTCTTGCCTCCGCACGCACCATCCGTGGATGGTCTCCGACGGCCTCGACATGTCCTGTCGGGTGGACGACCTCTCTTCTCGGTCCCTTCCGCCGGCCACCATACTCCGCAACCACCATGGAGGCTGCCTACCTCGCCCGGCCGCACCACGGCCCCTCACCACCTTTTCAACAGTGATTACAATGAGCTCCGCAGCAAAGAGCTGTGTTTCCGGTGTCGCCAACCTTACTCCCCCAACCATGAATGTTGGTGAAGGAGTTCCGCGCCATCTTTGGCGACTTCAGCCCTGAGGTTACATTGGACAACTTTGAGGTCCTCAAGTTTTTCGAGGAGGGCGTCTCCTTGGACCCCGCCACAGCTACGTTCAACCAATTAGAACTCCCTTATTTTTCAGTGGGCGGGATCTCCGACCATCAGACCATGAAGCTCTCCAACACGCTCCAAGATTGACTGATTATCATTATGGTGGACAGTGGTGCGAGCCACAATTGCATCTCAGAGCAATTGGTGTTGCAGCTCCAACTTCCTTCTGTTCCTTCCCCGGACTTCACGGTCAGCCTTAGCGATGGGAGGCGTCGGCCGACCAAAGGTCGTTGCCCCTCTGTGCCTCTCGGTGGGCCACTGCTCTGCGACAACGGGCTTCTATGTGTTCGGCCTCGGCGACATCGACGTCATTTTGGGTGTGGCTTGGCTCCACACGCGAGGAGACGTGCACGTCAATTGGGCGGTCGTGACTATGTTGTTCATCCACGGGGGCTGTCTCTGTCGCCTCGACGGCGATTCCGCACTCCTCCGCTCTCTGGTCTCCTTTCGCACCATTCAACGGACCACCGAGGTCGACTTAACCGCTTGGCTATGGCCCATCTCTGGGCCGGTGGCGGTCCCTCCCTTTCACCCGTCGGATCTTCAGGAGCTTCTAACTGAATTCGATGACGTATTCCAGCCTCTAACAGGGTTTCTACCTGTTTGGCCGACCGACCACACTATCCCCCGGCAACCATGGACCATGGTGGTCTCGGTGCGGCTCTACCGTCATGGACATGTGCAGAAAGATGAAATCGAGCGTCTTGTGCGGGATATGCTGCTAGGGGGCCACATCCGTCCCAGTGTGAGCCCCTTCTCCAGCCCGATCCTTCTGGTGCGGAAGAAGGACGGCGGCTGGTGCTTCTGCGTTGACTACCGCGAGCTCAACAAAGCAACAGTGTCCGACAAGTACCGCATTCCGGTCATCCCGGTCATCCAGGAGCTGCTTGACGAGCTCCACGGGGCGACCTTCTTCACCAAATTGGACCTCCAGGCAGGATACCATCAAATCCGTCTGAGGTTCGAGGACGTTTCCAAGACCGCGTTCCGGACCCACGATGGCCACTACGAGTTTCTTGTCGTGCCATTCGGGCTGACCAACGCCCCCGCCGCTTCCAAGCAACGATGAACGATATCTTCCGGGCAGTACTTCGCAAACACGTTCTCGTTTTTTTAATGATATTTTGGTGTACAACTCCTCTTGGCAGGGTCAGCTTCGGCACGTCCGCCACACTATGACTACTATTCGACGTCATCACCTGAAGCTCAACCCAAAGAAATGTTCCTTTGGCGTGACGTATGTGAGCTACCTGGGTAACACCATCTCGGACCAGAGGGTGGCTATGGATGAGGAGAAAATTGCCTCGGTCGCCGACCCCCACATCGCTCCGAGAGGTTCGCAAATTATTGTGCTTGACTGGTTACTACCGGCGCTTCATCCAAGGCATATTTCTGTTGTGACAATCTCATTGCCATAAATGTTGTTGTTGTACGACGAAGGTATCGGGACAAACAAAACAAATTGATCGTTTTGATCATCCTCAAATACCCTCCAATTAAATCATGGCCAACATTATTTTAACACTCTAAATTTCGACCAAGAAGCTATGTTTTTCGCTTATACATGATTACAATTGATGATTATCACAAATCATAAGATCACCACGGTTGTATCTTCGTTGTCTTCTGGCAAACATGAGTGCATAACCTAAAATCAATATCATCACAAATATGATTATCTTCACTATTTTCTGACACATAGTTAAATCACCTAAATTATCATCATTATCTTCTTTATCAACTAGACCACAAAATAAATATGTTTATGCCAATTATACTTCCGACTAGAATGGGAATGATTATAGATTTAGACTTTGATATAACACGAAAATTCTTATTTTGAATTTTTATCATACTTTTCTATTTGTTAAATGCTAAAAGTAAATACATACTTCATGATGTTTATGCCCTAGTAGAAAGCCTTGCCCTATGTCTAAACCTTTAAAAATTGGTTAAAATTGGTTTACTCTGACGATTATGGAGATCAATCATCTTTTCCACTCCTTCGCAATCTCTCGCTCTGCATTCTTCTCCCTGCCTCTACCTCTCAATCCACTTTCAGCTCTCAACCCACTTTCAGTTTTGTGACCTAGCCCACGACCCACTTTCAGCTTCCTCTGGCTTTCCTCCATACACACGTAGATCGTCGACGTCGATTCTACTTGACCATTGGATTTTGGATAGGGGATTCCTTATTTTCAATTATTGTCGATGACTTCCAGGTTTCTTGCTTCTTTTGGATTTCTTTCCCGTGTTATACTGTTATTACTTATGTAGCATAAAATGTTTATACTAATTTAGTATATTTAAAATTTCAATAAATGTGAAATTGTTAATATATCAACGTATATAAATTAAAGAAAATTATTATATGTATTTATAATTATGTATATGAATATTTAAATATTGAAACCCGATATATGGAATATCTCTGATATATCCTCTAACTTATTAAAACCGACATGAAAAACCCAAACCAACGTGTCTCCGACATCCGATATCTACAACCTTAATATATATATATATACAACATATATATATATATATAGCTGGAAAAGTGAAATTGAGGGGAAAGAATTTGTTGAGGGGTAGCCGGCCAAGGGTGGTCAGTGGTGGTCACAGGAGGTGGTGGTGGCCGGAGGAGGTGGTGCTGGTTGACGGAAAACTGAAATGGAATGGAGCGGGGTTGTGCAGGGCGGCTAAAGTGGAGGGGGAGTATGAGGGGGTTGTCCAAGGGGAAGGGAGATATTGCCCAAGGGTCACGCTCGGACTCCAACTTCGGCATCGGTTATCAAAATGAGGAACACACTTTCAATCCCTTCTAAATGAGTCTTCTATCTATTTTATAGACTAAAGAGCCATCACGGATGATCATGATTCTCCAATCACGACGTCATACAAAATACGCTAAAATAAAATGTAGAAAATTACATGACTTTCAATCATAGGGGAATAAAGCAGTCAGACAGAGAGATCAAAGTAGCAGCACTATGCAGTATTTTTTTAACTGTGAAAAATTCATAAATAAACTTTTTACCTTGTTATCAAAATAAATACCCTGACTTTCATAAGCAATACGCTCTCCTTTACATCTTTCTAATACCTCAGGGCTACAGGTCTTTCTTAAGGCCTCGAGATCACCCTACAAATTATACATGATGCTGAGTGAAGCTATTTTCAGAATAACAAGGCCTTACAGCTACTACCAAACATGAGTATTATTGATATAAAATAGAAAATGAAAACAAACCTTATAATATGCAGTCAGAACAGGTCTAATCATATCTTGAACTTCTTGTACGAACTCCGGTAATGAGAAATTCCTTGCCAAGCAAAAGTTCACAGCAACAATTTAGTTTAAACAGTAAATTCCTATTTATTGAAGAATAGTTGAAATGTAAATATGATTTGATAAACATCTTGTAAACTCCGACAAGCTTACGGATCTCGGCGGCGTATTTCCTTGAATGAGAGAGCAGTAGCATTTTCCCCAAAAACTGCTTCATTCAAACTGAAAAAAAGAATATATTTATTTAGAGATGTTTATGAGGAAGAAAATTTGCAGCAGCATTTAAAAGGAGATCTCTTTATGAGAAAAACAATCAACAACAACAACAACAACAGAACCCATATAGTCCCCAATCATTGGGGGTATGGGCGGGGGAAGATTGGAAACAGACCTAACCTTTGGCACTATGCACAAAGTGGCTTCTCTCAGAGGAGAAAGACCTAACCTTTGACAATAAATGCACAAAGTGGTTGCTCACAGAGTACCACTGAAATAGTGGCCCCCTATACCGTCGCGTTTGCTGCGGAATCATGCCCTCAAATCAAAGCCAAAGACATCAGAGAAGGCAGACCCAAGAATCCATTTTGATTTATGTGCACATAACCATGCTTCCTTCATTCAGCATCCAGAGCATTGGTGAAGCACAATATTATGAGAAAAACGATATGTGAAAAAAAACAAGATTTGATAATATTCACCATTTTAGTACACATATTGAGGTCAAATGTTTTTGACAAATCGGTAAGTTTAGCGATTCGAAGGAGAATTTAGAGAAGAATAAATTGAAACAAACAGGATTAGACAGAGTGACCTATAAAATAGAAATGTAAATGCTTTATTACAACCTCAAAAGAAGAGAACTGAACATGGTGCACTTTTCAAGAAGGTGTTAGCATTTAGTAAAGCGTAGTCAATGATCACAAAGTGCAAGGTTGTTCCTAGTTAAATAAGAGACTGGGGCGTTACAGTATCACTTGCAAAAAACAAAAACAGAACGAAACAAATTAAAAGCAGAAGTGGTAGACTCAGAGAGATGTCTTATCCAAGTCAACTGTGTATTACAAATCCATGGTGCAAGCATGCCAAAGAGCTGAAAGGCTTGCACCCAGGCAACCAATTCACGCTTAAATTATAGTCACGTGGGTTTGCATTATATATCAAAAAGTTTTGATTCTATTTCGACGGGACTACCTATTCACTCAATTGCCATAGGCACAATAATGATGCATCTTAGAGTCTAATATTTCCAGCAAATTTAAGATAAATGCAGGAAATTCATGCAAGCTCGTCTGAAAATGCAAGGAAAAAATACAAGGAAATTGATCGCAAAAGTTTATTTTAATGGTCATCTACGAGAACTTTTGTATATACATTTGGAGGCATGAAATCACTCTTCAACTGATAATCATATCCACTAGAAGACTAGATTGTATCGTAGTTGAAATTTCAATCAACCTTGCAAGCCAGCCTGACATTAGAAAAAAAGCAACGAAAAGAACCAATTTGGTAAAATCGTGCTTCCCATATAGGAGATAACATTTCAGAAAAATAAACTAATAGGGATCACCATATACGGATATACCAGAACATTACTGAAAAATGCAAGTATGAAAGAGAATTAACATAGTATGCATTTACATGCATCATTCTCTATATTCATAATTATAAGTCTCCCCAATTTTTGTACAACAAAATAATCTAGAAAATAAGAGTTGATTGCATATTGCAAATCAGGTGTAAATGAATTTCAGTTTCTGCAAAAGCCGCACACTGGAATTGTATTCCCTCGGCAGAACTGCGGACTGGAGTCATAAAACACTAACAAGTAGGAGTGTAAAAATAGTCCGGGCTAGAAAAGTCTGCAAGGTCAAAAGCCTAGATGGGCCTGATCCCGAACAGGTCCGATCAAAAGCCCGATTTAGCATGGGCTTGGGCCAGGCATTAGAGGCCCTGATAGCCCCATACTATTGCTAAGAATGGCATCGTTCCCGGACCTGGCAAAGGCCAAGTCAGGCCTACCTGGATACGTCCAACGCCTAGCATAACTGTTAGGCCAGGGCTTGTTATGTCCTAGCCAGTCCCATGCCCTGCTCGGCCAAACAGACCCTAGCAGACCCACCTCTGAGTAAGGGGCCTGGGCCTAGGGCTATAAAAGCCTAGGCATGCCAGGCTTTATTTGCACTCCTAAAAATACCAAGACAAAACAATTGATGGCATAAATATAAGCCACCAAGAACACAAAGAACCAGGCTTAAGCAGAGCCATATACTTACAAAAACAGTGCACTTAAAAAACTCTAAAGACATCTGCTCAAATGAAGGATAAAAAAATAGTCACACCAGATATGTAAATCAGAAGAGGTATCATTTCATTGCTCCAAACTACGTAAAAGGCAATCTCTTAGAAACATTGAAGTAGGGAATATCTCTGATGGTAAGTAGCAGTACGCATAGAGAGTAAATCTATCCAACAGTTCTACTCAAATGGACTATCAAGCAAAAAGGTTGGAAAAGAGAATGCACAGAGCATGTTGATTATTAAAAATATTAAACAAAATGATATGAAATCCAAAAAAAAAGTATATCTAACCCAAGAAGTTGATATGCCTTTTAGTTTACTCAAGGTTGTCAATGTACAGAACTCAAGGGAAAGCAGAAAGGAATACTTTTTCTTTGAAGTGTGAAATGCAAATAATGCGCTGCATATCTCAGAACTTAGAGTCAACATAAATTTAAATATTTAAAAATACTATGGGGTATAGCTTTAACAACCTCGAGAGAACATAAAATTTTGATAAGAATTAAAACCTATACGTAAAAGTAATAACATACAACAAAAAAAAACAGCACGAATGTAAAATCATCTTGATTGAGAATAATAAACAAAAATAAGGCAAAAAAAGATTTAACCATTCAAAAATTAATGAAAAAATTGAATATATAAAGAAAATAATAGTTAACAAGTAAATTGTTGCTTGAGGAAAGAGAAGAAGAATGGCGAGATGAGAGAAAAACAAAAAGCGAGCAAGGAAGTTGATTTGAAGAACCGACAAAAAAGCGTCAATCGGAGAGAAAGGCGCATTTAGAATAAGTAGATTCTTTGTATAAACAGTTGTGATTTAATGTCTATTTATGTGAATATTTTATTCTAAAACATGGTGAACCAAACACGTTGAAGTGGGTATGATGAACCATTGAATCAACACAGTAAATCGCTAAAACGAAAGCCCATGCGTGCAACAAAGCGTGCTCCATAGACAGCATGTGAGTGCTATGGTTCAAGAGAAATGAGTTTGCATCAATGCGATGAGTTGGATCACCTTTTCACTTCAAATGCACTTGTTACAAAGGGGCCTCTTAAAGGAGTGTTTGATCAAGTTTGGATGGTCTATTCGCGGCCGAAGAGCACAAACAAATATACAGAGTGATGGGGGACTAGGCGAACTGCACATGTTATTTACAAAGCATTTTATTGTATATATAGTATCGTCTCTTATTTTCATGTTTATTGGACTGATTAGGGCTATGGTTAGGGGGCCTATATATAGCCTCCTTGTATGTGTTCAGGGAATCTTAGACCAGAAAACAATTGATGGCATAAAAACAATCCACCAAGTAAACAAAGAACAATCGCCTAAGCAAAGTAATATAATTCCAAAACTAGGGCACTTAAAGCACCAAGTAGTTAGCTCGAGGACAACCGCATAAACGGAAGGACCAAAAAATAGCCACACCAGACAAGTAAATCAAAGAGGTATCACTTTACTACTCCAAACAGTTGAATATGTGTAATATTTTATTTTTTTCGTTCTAGTATCAATAAGTGGTATGTCACGTCTCTTGTTAGATTGTTCGTCCGAATATATAACAACTTAGGTCTCGTGTATGTAGACCAAATTCTGAACCTAATTATTTTCTCTCCTCTCAATTTGGTATCAAAGCACGCAAGCATGATCCCGTCTCACACAGTCTCGCCGTTCGCTCGCTTCAACGGTCGTTGGTCTCCGACTGCTTTGTCCTTCATGACACCCGTCGGAGATGTCATGGCCACATCCAATGGTGTCCTCTCCGGTGGATCGATCTAGTGGAGATTCGTAGTCCATGAGTGGGGTGTCCTTTCGTCGTCCTTGAGTGACTCTTCAGATATCTCGTCTACTCCTTGGATTGCCCCTGCATGTGACCTCCCTCGGAGCAACAGGTAATCAGGATCGGTGAAGATTACTACAGTGTCATTAGATGGCACTAATTACCTTGAATGGTTCAAGGAAGCTCAATGGTGGAGACCAGCCCAGGTCCGATCGACGCAAAGTACCCGACGCCGCACTCGTCCGGATCCCTACCGATACCGAGCGTCGCACTTTTGCATTTTATTTTATCGCATTTTATTTTATTTGCAATTTCTGTGTTGAACAATTTTATTTTGTGCAAGCTTGTGTGTGTCGCGTATATATAGATATATATATACACCTATATAACTATATATATATGTATACACCTATATAAATATATATATACACCCTTATATATAAATATATATATACATATGTTTTTATTAAAACGGCACAGTTCCAGCCGTCCAAGCCACTGTTCATCTTCCCGTATGTTTTTATTAAAGCCACAGTTCCCAGCCGCTCTTTCCCCGATTTTGACGTTGCACCGGTTAGCTTGCCCACGTCGCCGCTTGCCGCAAGTTCCAGCGCATCTTCCGCCACGTCCAAGCCAACCACCCTCGTCGAGCTCCACTCCGGCGGTTTTCAGTCCATGTCCACGCTCCGAGCCAGGATGGACGCATGCGACGGGGACGTTCCTGAAATACAAAATCAATCTGTATATAATGCGGTTTTGGAAGGACAGGGGGAGACAGAGAGAAGAAGGAATTCTGAAAAATGGCTTGCTGTGTTTCCGTGAGAAGAAGGTGAATAGTGATTAGTTTGATGTTTTTGAGTTCTGTATGAAGGAGTAATAGAATTGTTGTTTGCTTCTCTTTGATTCCTGTTGGTGAATGAAGAAGAAGAGCCATGCTTCTTTGACTCGAAGGAAAGTTTCAGTGACTCAAGTGTAATAGGTGCATCTCCTGTGATGGTCACAGATCATACAGACAATATATGTAGCAGTGAAGATCACACAGTTGGTGATGATGAATAGTGGTGTTAGAAATGCTTGATTTAATGATAGGGCTTCCGTGAGAGTTTGTTTGGAGGAGAAGAAATCTTGAGGAATTAGGAAGAAGATGAACAGTGCTTCCTCTTGGTCGAAGTTAGAGTTGCTGAGTATATGAGTTTGATTTGTTATGTACTTCCAGCCCTCCGTAGGGGATGATGAACTGTAGCCGAGGTTTTAATTACTGCCAGTTGAAGAAGATGATTAATATCATCAAAAGTACTGTTGATTTCTTTTATTAAAACTTGTATTGGTGTTGTTGCTGATTAGAGAGTGTTGCTGCCGTGAGATACTATCTCCCATGTCATTCGATTAGAGATTTCGAGGAACCACTTTGAGTGATCGAGTTTTCGTGGATCCACCTTGGGTGTGAGAGCGGGTGAAAGTTAGAGTGTTTAGTTTGTGGCCTCCTTACACTAGTAATTGTTTGAGATTCCGTGGAACCACTTTCGTGTGAGAGTGAGCGAGCTTTCTCCGTGGTGCCCGTGTGCGACAGCGGCCGACCTCGGAGCGGGAGATCGAAGGTGACGAGGAATTCCTCGCGGGATCGCCGTCGACTTCGATTGCGGAAAGACGTCTCTTTCCGTGGGTAATTTGCTTCTTCCTCCTCCTTTGTGTGCTTCTAAATTTTCTCTTTAGGATATTAGATTCATTGTTGGATTTTCGCACGAATTTTGTCAGCGAACGCTACGTTGAAAACTCCAAACGGAAACGTAGTGGAGTTCACGATTTCCATTTGCTACGACAAGGGGAACGAAACGAAAGTTGCGACCTTCCTTCCCCGGATTTAGAATCGAACCATTTTTTTTAAGAAAATTCATTTAAAAAAAAACAAAATAGTAATTTTGTGCTTTATGAAAAAAATCTAGTTGCTTAATTTCTTAAAGTTCGTGCAATGCTCGCTCAAATTTCAATTTTTTTTAAATTGCATACATTTAGGGTTTCCTAGAAATAGCCGACAGGTGCGCAAACCCTACGCGACGTCCTGCATCAATTTGGTATCAGAGGGAGGTTCCGAAATTTTTCTAAGTTTCGAAATCCGCCCTGCGTAGAATAGGAACCCCGCATAACATTTAATTTTTCAAAAAAAACAAAAAAAGGAGTTTTCATTTTATTTTTCTTTATATAGCATAATCATCAATTTTAATTGTGTGTTTGCATGCATCTGCATAGTGGTAGGTTAGTGAGCATGAGTTCACCACATCACACTCCACCTGAACACCCTCAAGAGGTAAATTTTGAGATGCGTCGAGTTGAACGTGGTCACCCGAGTTATGGAGACGAAGGTAATGAGCCACCCCCGTGGTTTCTACCCTTCGCCCACCAAATGACAACGTTAACCGAGAGTGTCTATCAAGTGCAAGAAAGATTTAAAAACCTTAGTGGTAGGATGAATAGTCTAGAGGTACCCCCTCGAGGTTCAATGTCACCTCCCATTCGAGATTGGCATTCCATTAGACCCCATCACGAAACCCCACACCACTACCTAGAAGGGTCTACATATTGGAGAAATCCTTTATTCGAGGATTACGAGTCCATTTACACCCACCCCCATGGGGCCCGCACTCGAGTGGATCCTGTTGATCCATCGACACCATATTATGAGGGTAGAGTTCAGTATCACTCCAGTTACCGATACTACACGTCACATTTATATGAGGAAACTGGGTCCTTATATGCGCGACCACCCCCACACGTTCGTAGGACTCACGTCCAACCACGAGCACGACATGATCATGTTATGGACGATCCTCACGATTACCCTCAAGAATCTTGTAGAGGTCACCCTCGTCAAGATTACATTATACGTTGTGATCCTGCTAGTGTTCTGAAAACGAACATGATGGTGTCCATTAAGGGTCGACGAGAGCACTCTTCCCAAGGCAGGGAAACTTCACCCACTCTGCCTGATATTCTAGTACAGGATGTGTGGAGTCAACCCCCACGAGAGTTTGCCCCACTTAGTGAGACCACCATAGAGACTATATCTACATTGAGTGGAGACTTTTCACATACTTCACCCGAGATTCTAGATTCTCTATTGAGTGAAGAATTTTTGCACACTTCACCCGATAGCACACCGAGTCACATCACGATTGAGAGTCGAGAGCTTTGTAGTGAGGGTGTCACCTCTCCTTTTTTCGGGAGCACAACCCCTTCTGATGGTTTACTTCTGGAGGACCATCACTCTACTGATGGGTTCTTTGACGATCCTCCCATTGAGCCTCCAGATGAACCACCTCGTCCATGTATAGCTGAGATATCTGTGAGTAATACCCTTATGAGTTCCAAGACATGGATACCTGCTCCATTGTCGCCCTTGATGTCATTAATGCTCCAAAGAGATGGTTTTGAGTGTGACATTCATTTGGTGAGGCTTGATCGTCCGCCTACTCAGTTCATTCAAGAGTCGCGTCATATTTTCAGTGAGTACGATCATCACTTTGAGGACCATCGTATTCGCGATGAGTTTTCATGTCCCGCCGGTGAGCCTCCTGATGCCTCGCATTCCATTAGTAAGTTTATTACGATTGTCACACTTCACGTGCATTATTGTTTATATGAGAGCACTCTATATAATATTGGAGCCTATACCGGTACTCGTCGTATTTGTGACGAATTTTATTATACCCCTCCCGGTGAGCCCCCAGATGAACCACATATGGGTTCACCACACATTTGGGATGTATCTATCCTTAGTTGCATAGTCGAGTTTGACGGTGCACTCGATGATTCGTTGATTTTATATCTTACCACCGATGTCTCTGATTTCCACTTGAATGTTCATCGCCCGCGCGATGAAGTCTTTTATGAGCCACCTTCCGAGCCTCCTGATCACGTAAAGGAGTTGCTCTTAGTATTTACCGGTTTGTGGAGTCAGTCGTGTTAGTAGTTTATTTCTTTGCATTTACATGATTTGCATGAAAATTGTGCGGAAATTGCATAATACTTTTTATTTATATGCAACTCAAGCTAACAGGCATAAAAGAGTTACAAGTTTCAAAATGGATGACTTGGTGATGGTTCGGCTAAATCCGGAACGGTTACCTTCGGGTACCGTAAAGAAGTTAGCTAACCGTAGAACTGGACCCTTTAGAGTGGTCAAGCGGATTGGGCAAAACGCGTATGAACTTGAAATGTCTTCCGTTTGGGGAGCAAATCCGGTTTTTAACGTAGCCGATCTGATTTTATTCCACGATTATACACATGAGTCTCTAGATTTTCCATTGCCTTCTCCTCAATTTGATTCTTCTGGGTTGGTAAGTGTTAGTGAGGAGCCACATTCAGGACACACTGATTCACATTCAGTTTACTGACACACCGCCAGCAGTTCTATCGTTTTCCGTTGACAGTTTTCAGAGATATTTGGTTCGTTGGCATGGCAGACCAGAGACCGAAACCAGTTGGGTTTTGGCCGAGGAATTACAGCGTATGTATGCTGATCTTCTACAGCACTACCGCTCGGAGCACTCACCAGAGATGAGTGATTTCGAGAGGGGGAGAGTTGGTGGAGACCAGCCCAGCTCCGGTCGACGCAAAGTACCCAACGCCGCACTCGTCCGGATCCCTACCGACACCGAGCATCGCACTTTTGCATTTTATTTTATCGCATTTTATTTTATTTGCAATTTCTGTGTTGAACAATTTTATTTTGTGCAAACTTGTGTGTGTCGCGTATATATAGATATATATATACACCTATATAACTATATATATGTATACACCTATATAAATATATATATACACCCCTATATATAAATATATATATACATATGTTTTTATTAAAACGGCACAATTCCAGCCGTCCAAGCCACTGTTCATCTTCCCGTATGTTTTTATTAAAGCCACAGTTCCCAACCGCTCTTTCCCCGATTTTGACGTTGCACCGGTTAGCTTGCCCACGTCGCCGCTTGCCGCAAGTTCCAGCGCATCTTCCGCCACGTCCAAGCCAACCACCCTCGTCGAGCTCCACTCCGGCGGTTTTCAGTCCATGTCCACGCTCCGAGCCATGATGGACGCATGCGACGGGGACGTTCCTGAAATACAAAATCAATCTTTATATAATGCGGTTTTGGAAGGACAGAGGGAGACAGAGAGAAGAAGGAATTCTGAAAAATGGCTTGTTGTGCTTCCGTGAGAAGAAGGTGAATAGTGATTAGTTTGATGTTTTTTTAGTTCTGTATGAAGAAGTAATAGAATTGTTGTTTGCTTCTCTTTGATTCCTGTTGGTGAATGATGAAGAAGAGCCATGCTTCTTTGACTCGAAGGAAAGTTTCAGTGACTCAAGTGTAATAGGTGCATCTCCTGTGATGGTCACAGATCATACAGACGATATATGTAGCAGTGAAGATCACACAGTTGGTAGATAGATGATGAATAGTGGTGTTAGAAATGCTTGATTTAATAATAGGGCTTCCGTGAGAGTTTGTTTGGAGGAGAAGAAATCTTGAGGAATTAGGAAGAAGATGAACAGTGCTTCCTCTTGGTCGAAGTTAGAGTTGCTGAGTATATGAGTTTGATTTGTTATGTACTTCCAGCCCTCCGTAGGGGATGATGAACTGTAGCCGAGGTTTTAATTACTGCCAGTTGAAGAAGATGATTAATATCATCAAAAGTACTGTTGATTTCTTTTATTAAAACTTGTATTGGTGTTGTTGCTGATTAGAGAGTGTTGCTGCCGTGAGATACTATCTCCCATGTCATTCGATTAGAGATTTCGAGGAACCACTTTGAGTGATCGAGTTTTCGTGGATCCACCTTGGGTGTGAGAGCGGGTGAAAGTTAGAGTGTTTAGTTTGTGGCCTCCTTACACTAGTAATTGTTTGAGATTCCGTGAAACCACTTTCGTGTGAGAGTGAGCGAGCTTTCTCCGTGGTGCCCGTGTGCGACAGCGGCCGACCTCGGAGCGGGAGATCGAAGGTGACGAGGAATTCCTCGCGGGATCGCCGTCGACTTCGATTGCGGAAAGACGCATCTTTCCGTGGGTAATTTGCTTCTTCCTCCTCCTTTGTGTGCTTCTAAATTTTCTCTTTAGGATATTAGATTCATTGTTGGATTTTCGCACGAATTTTGTCAGCGAACGCTACGTTGAAAACTTCAAACGTAAACGTAGTGGAGTTCACGATTTCCGTTTGCTACGACAAGGGGAACGAAACGAAAGTTGCGACCTTCCTTCCCCGGATTTAGAATCGAACCATTTGTTTTAAGAAAATTCATTTAAAAAAAAAACAAAATAGTAATTTTGTGTTTTATGAAAAAATCTAGTTGCTTAATTTCTTAAAGTTCGTGCAACGCTCGCTCAAATTTCAATTTTTTTTAAATTGCATACATTTAGGGTTTCCTAAAAATAGCCGACAGGCGCGCAAACCCTACGCGCCGTCCTGCATCACTCAACATGTTATCTGTAGTGACCAACTGTAAGGGCATATTGAAGGAACTGTTGTTGAACCACCACGGACTGAACCCTCGTGGTGAAAATGAGATGTGGATAATTCTTTGGTTGTGTCATGGTTACTGCACTCCATGTCCCCTCTGGTATACCGTAACTATATGATCATGGAATCTGCCCATGTTAGTTGGACTCGAGCCGTACGAATGTTTCGCAGATTGATAGCTCGACGTTGATATATGAGCTTACTCGTTGTGCCATGGAGCTGAAACAAGGATCTTTGTCCGTCTCTGCATACTATTCTGAATTTAAACGTCTCTATCAACAACTAGATTATTTCAATACCTTTATTCCAGCATGCACTGCAGATGCCATCAACTTTCAGAAGACAAATACCGTTATTATCTCCAGAGTCATGCATCTCTACCTAGTTTTTCTCTCTTTGATGCAATTCACTCTAATGTTTGGGGTCCTTCTTATGTGTTATCTTTGTCAGGATATAGATGGTTTGTAACCTTTATTGATTGTTTTCCCGTATTATGTGGGTTTATTTGTTAAAAAAAGAAAAGTGAAGTATTTTGTTGATTTGGCACCTTTCATAAAATGGTTATGACACAACTTGGAGGAGTTATTCGTGTTTTGAGTAGTGATAATGGCGGTGAGTAGGATGACAAGGGATTGCTCGACACTTATCTTGCTGCCAACGTCATTCTTCATCAGATCACTTGTGTTTACACCTCCACACAAAAATGGAATTGTGAAATGGAAAAATAAACACTTGTTGGAGGTTGCTTGTTGTCTGTTAGTTACCATGCACCTTCCTAAGTCCTACTGAGGCGATGCTCTTTTGGCCACGACTATCTTGTTAATCATCTTCCCTCACGCTCTCTACAATATGCTACTCTTCTAACTCGTCTTTCCTCTAAACACTTAGTTCACACTTCTCACATCTCCCTTCGTATATTCGGGAACGTCCGTTTTGTTCATGATCATACTCCACATTGTGACAAATTGGATGCTAGCTCTCTCAGATTGTCTTTGTTTTGTACTCTTCCACCACTAATGGTTATCGATGTTATCACCCTCCTCACCGTTTCTCCCTGATGTGTCTGTTTAACACAAGTGATATATGATGGTGAGTGCACCGGTAGCATAAGTAATAAAACGTAATCAGAAATGTATCGTATCAACATAGATTCTAATTGAACGATTGCTTGAGGTTAATTAATTCTAATTTCAAGAATTAAAAAATTAACTATGATTTTAAAAGTAAGAAAAAGTGAATTACTTAAGATTTACAACAATGAGAATTAGAGTTGGGGTGAGTGTTTCATACTATGAATATCAACATAGATTAATTGTGAGTGAAGACGTGTAATTTTATAGAAATCCATGCAAGAATGACGTCGATTCCTCCTAGCTGTATCGAAACCCCTTGGTCTGAGCGAATAGATTAGAATTCACTAGCAAAAGTCATGTCGTGGATCGAACATATCTAGAATGATAGCAAAAGCTTTAATGCTTTGTGAAAAACTCTAACTTCATTTTATTGAATGATTAGCATGAGTGAAGCTACCGCATAAATGAATACCACGTGGCACGTAGGTATTTAAATCTATGATTCAATCAACAAGATCAGTAAATCAATTTATTCATGGTCCGATATCAAAGATTACACACGAAACTATAGTGGTGGCTAACTAAATGAGACATTAAGCACATGATCGAACTCAAATCATTCAAGACATATATGAAATAAAATGCATTTACACATAAATATCTAAGTATTAATTCATAGTATACAAAATCACTCCAACAAGAAAGATAATGTCTTATAGTTGGACAAACTATCAGAGTATTGAAGATAAACAAAGATATATGCATGATTACACATAACAAGTACATAAAAGAGAGAATAGAAAAGTAAATTCTACAAAAGTTGTCAATCTCGTAGAGGATCCCAACTCTAAACTCCAACTAAGCCTTGCAATTGATGTTCCTTAAATCTCCCGCGATTCTTCTCTCTAAATTCTCTAAGAGCCCTTTGTAATAAGCCCAAAATGCTCTAAAACAAAATGAATTCGGAACTCTCCAAAAGTTTCTCATTTCTCAAATATGAAATTTGCATATATATAGAAACTAGTATAACACATGGTCGTGCACCAATACGCATGGCCGTGAATGGGGGTTAACTGCCAACTTAGTGGAGAAAAAAGGTAAATGCAAGGGCGTGCTAGACTACGAACGGGGGTGCTTCCTAAAGAACGCACGGGCGTGAGTTCTCTTTTAACTGCAGGCGCATGGTTGTGAAAAATTGCACGGCCGTGTAGAGCAGTAGTGCGCTCTATGTAAATATGGGTGTGAATGAGGACACACGGGCGTGCGGACAGGCATGCATTTTCATTTTCTTCATCCGAGCAAAACTGAATCCATGCTAACAAGCGTGTGTTTGGATGCACGGGCGTGTGTTTGCTTGTTTTGCTCCTGTGCTATGGTTTTGTCAATGCTTCAATTTCATCTCAAGTGCTCCTCTTTGCTCCAAATTGCTCCTGATTGATCCAATGTGCTCCCTCATGAGTATCTTATCACAAAAATACAAGAATGTGTGTAAATTCATCTCTTTAACATAAAAATACTTATAAAATCTATGCTAAATAGGGTGAAATAATGAGAATAAAAGGTCATTTATTTGATGATATCACTTCTGTAACGTAGATGTTACCTTTCGTGTGGAGGAGTCTTACTTTGATCCTCGACAAGGGGAGGCGAGCAGTGCTGATGACAGGGCCCGTGCCACTCCTTCCTACCGTTGCTCTTCAAACATCTCTCTATCTATCTTTCCTACTCCTGCTCCTCTACCATCTCCCTAAACAATCATACGACAACTAAGGATTGGAGCAACCAGTTATACCCTTTCTCGGGTCCTTCTACCATCCCCCTAAACAATCACAAATGAAATGACCGGTTATACCTCTTTCACAGGCTCTTCTAATATTTTCATATTTAAGAAAGAGGACGGTTATACCTTATCGGAGGCAGAGGTTACAAAGGAGGACGGTTATATTTCCTAAGCCAACGAAGAAAGAAGTGCTTACTACGGATACCAACACTTTAGTTCTCTCTGCCATTGAACTTGAGACAAGGGTTAATAAATCAGACTTGTTGTATATCCTGGTAGGGAAAGAAGTGGTGACAGAGATAGAGGTTCCACAGGAGGTCCAACCCATACTTCGAGAGTATTCTGACTTAACTCCTGATGACCTACCTGTTGGACTACCGTCGATGCGAGATATACAACATCATATAAATTTAGTATCTGACGCTAGTCTGCCACACTTACCTCACTACCGCGTGAGCTCAACTGAGTATGAGGAGATGCATAAGCAAGTGACATAACTATTAAAGAAGAGATTGGTTAGAGAGAGTATGGCCTAGGTGTGGTCCCTGCACTCCTCACTCAGAAGAATGATGGATCTTAGAGAATGTGCGTTGATAGTAGGGTCATTATTAAGATCACCATCAAATATTGATTTCACATACCGAGTCTTGATGGTATGTTGGACATATTGCATGGTTCCACTATCTCTTACAAGATTGACCTTAGAAGCGGATATCATCAAATTAGGATTCGACCAGGGGACGAGTGGAAGACAACCTTCAAAATGCGGGAAGGATTTTATGAGTGGCTTGTCATTCCCTTTGGTTGATCGAACGCACCCAGCACACTTATGCACACAATGAATCAAGTGCTCAGACCTTATATTAAAAAAATTGTCGTAGTATATTTTGATGACATCATGATCTATAACCCACATATCTCATATAAAACAAGTACTACAGACCCTAACAGACCATCACTTATACATCAACCTTAAGAAATGCTCATTCATGCCCGACAACTTGATATTCTTTAGTTATATTGCATCGGCTAAAGGAATAAGGGTTGATCCGATAAAAGTGGAAGCCATTAAAAATTGACCTACCGCACAGGTCTATTAGCAAGACAAGAGGGTTTCATGGGTTAGAATTATTTTACCAACAAGTCATCTGAAATTTTAGCACCATGATTGCACTCATCACTGATTGTCTTGAAGAAGGGTATATTCTAAATGGACACCAGAAACTGAACATGCCTTTAAGATAATAAAAATCAAGATGACATAAGTGTTTGTTTCGTAGGAATTCAAGTATGTGGCTTGAATGAGAGATCCTACGTTTAAATGAAACATCACTCTTAAATGGTCCCTCATCGAGGTATCATTGTAGAAATAAGGCAATAATGGTACATTTGAGACTGGTGTGTGGGATGGACTGATGACCGAGTCTCATATGTCATGATATTGGATATCAAGTCATCACACAGGTACTTGTTAGAGAACAAGTTGTGTACTGAATAGACTCACTTATGAGTTTACTTTGTAGATTGTTATATATGTGTCACAAGTAGTTCTCATAGTAATAATGGTGTATATTGTCCTTTGACTTGAAGTCGTTGCATTCATTGTGTAAGGAGTAACATACTTCGATATTATCTAATGTCTTCCTTAAAGAAGGTTGATGATAAATGTGGTTATTGGGTGTGTTTCAAATCATGTGGGTGGTTGCGAGTGATGTAGATAGGATTTGTCCTCCGATATAACAGGAGTAACATTCATGGGCTCCTTGATGGAGTAGGACTATAAAATGCATGGTCATGCTAAATTGAGTCAATTTGATGAGCTCACTTAATTCATATAGTAAACTCGAAGATCAGGAAAGATTGATTGAATGATTAAGAGGATGACACAGTCCATGCATCGAGTTCAGTCTGGATGTTAGGGACAAAGGGACTAGACTACACATTTGGCACACAAGGTTTTTCTTTGAGTTACCAAATCTTATATTACTTGGGTAGCAATGATGCATTACTAGATGTCACTCATTGTTTGTGAGATTATGGTTGATACATTCTAGCTCAAGTGGGAGATTGTTGGAATATTTGATCTAGAAATAAACAAGGGATTAGTCCTACTGCCAACGTAATATGAGTATATAGGCTCGCACATTAAGAACGTACGGAAAATGGATTAATGATAGTGTTTGTTTTTACTTATATTGGATACAAGTGAAGAACCAAGCCAAAATAATGTTTTAATTAATTGGGAATTAATTAAATAATTATTAAGGGTAATTGTATGTCGAATTGGATTCGAAAAGGATGTTAAACAAACTATTAGACGCAAGTTGATTTGTGAAATCGACGTACATCGATTTGCTGGGCGTTTAACATAAATACATACATTTCCAGATAATATTCGACGCACGTCGATTTGTGAAATCGACGCACGTCGAGTTGATAAGTAGCAGAACAGTATTCGACACACGTCAATTTATGAAATCGACGCACGTCGATTTGGTGTGTGTTTAACAGAATTTCTATACTATCGGATAGTATTCGACGCACATCGATTTGGGAAATGGACGACGTCGATTAATAAAACAGTATTCGACGCACGTCGATTTGGGAAATCGACGTACGTCGAATTCGAAACGATTACTCTAATCTTATATCTCCCTTCAGTCTTTGTCGACGTAGATTTGGGCGGTTTGTGAAACTGCCATAAGTAGTGCGTTTTAGGATTTTGAGGGATGTGACTCTTAAAGAACCTGCAGCCGCATTTTTGGTTCTCTCCATAAGAGAACCGAGAGAAGAGAGAAGGTGAGAGAGAAGTTTCTCTGAAACGGAACTAGTATTCCGAGAGAAGAGATGGATGGTCATCTTCCAACCTTGAGCCTGTTGGACGGACAGCGGGGTGTTTCCGGCGTTCGTGTGGATACCTGTAGAGATGTGCGTTCTACGTTTTTTGGTTCTCATACGACAGTTATTCTTCTCAAAAATTGATTTCGACGCATGTATATTCTCAGTTCTTGATCTATTGGTTTTTGCATGTCAAATAAATGGGTTGTTGTTAATTCTGTTGCATTTTTTATGAGAAGTTGAACGATGCACGATCACAATACTCTACTTATGAAGTGGAATTTTATGTGATTGTTCAAGCTCTCAAATTATGGAGGCATTATCTAATTCAACGAGAAATCGTATTGAACAATGATCGCATAACATTGTGTTATCTGGGATTCCAAAAGAATTTAAATAGGAGGCATGCTAAGAAGTCATCATTTTTGCAAGAATACACCTTTCATCTTAGACATACACCAGGATCTCTGAATCGGGTGGCTGATGCTTTAAGTAGGAGGTCACGTCTATCAGTCGCCCTTAGACCCATTGTGGTATCACTAGATTCTCTTAAGGACCGTTATTCGATTGATCTATACTTTAGTACAATTTGGGAGTCATCCTAAGGAACTGGCGCAGACCCGACTACACATTTTTTGATCCAGGATAGATTTTTATTTAAGGCATCACGCTTATGTATCATTGAGGGGTCACTTCGAGATTGCCTTATCCGAGAAATTCACATTGGAGAATTAATGGTCATTTTTTGGCGAGACCAAGACTATAGCCTCTATTAAGGATAGATATTTTTGTCCAGGGATGCGGAGATACATGTCGATTTATTAAACGATGTCCTACACTTCAATCCTTCAAAGGCACTCCACAAAATACTTGGTTGTATTCACATCTTCCTATCCTGAGCAAACCTTAGGAAGATGTCACAATGGACTTTGTTTTAGGACTTTCTACAACTACTAGGAAGGTTGATTATGTTTATGTCATAGTCAATAGGTTTAGCAAGATGTCACATGTCATTCCATGTAGGAAAATATCAGATGCATCGCATGTAGCAGATTTATATTTTAGGGAAGTTGTTAAGTTGCATGGGATACCTAGGACATTCACATATGATCGTGACACTAAGTTCATGAGTCATTTTTAGCGAATATTACGGGAAAAAATAGTAACCAAACTTCAGTTTGGCAGTGTATATCATCCCCAGAGACAGAAGTAATCAATAGGAGTCTATGTAACTTAGATGTCTTGGGAGAGAGAGACCAACTCAGTGGGATTTGATACTTGAGCTTGCCTACAATAACTATGTGAATCGTTCCACCGGAAAAACCCACTTTGAGATCCTTTATGGTCAGACTATCCCCCAGCTACTAGATAGGACTTCTTTACCTCTTCATGGTAGGATTAGTGCAGAGTATAATGAGCTTAGCGACCAGATCCTAAAGGTACAGAGGGAAGTACTTGAGAAACTCCATATCTCAAATACACTGTACAAGGCAGTTGCTGATAAGCATAGGAGAGAGCAACATTTTCATGAGGGAGATATGGTGATGGCATACTTTAGGCGACAGAGGTTCCCTATTGGTGCTTATGGCAAGCAGGAGAGTTTGATCCATTCCGAATACTTCGAAGATTGGGAACTAACGCTTATTTGTTAGGCTCCCACCTACAATGGACCTTTCCCCCGCATTCAACATTGTCGACATGATAGCATATACAAGAGACACGATAGATGGAGTGGATTTAGAAACACTACCATTTACACCTGCGAAGTAGTTAGTGACCGACGTGATGGATATTCGTAGCACTAAGACTTGTCATGGGTACATCGACGGTTCTTAGTACGATGGCGAGGACGACCATTGATTGATTGTTCGTGGATTGAAGCTGAAGAGTTAATAAGTCATCTCCCTGATATACTCCAACATATCAATGAGTCTTTCTCGTCAGGGGACGAGATTTTCCCAACCGAGGGGAATTGATGCAGATGGACACGTGAGACATGAAAGTCTACTTTATGCATTTATTTTATTTTAGTTATGTCAGACATTGTCTTTATTCGCACATTTATTTCACGCATTTATTTTCATACAACTTTTTGTGTAGGAGAAGTTCTAGCGATGTAATCTTTATGATGTGATAAACTAGGTCATACATTTTTTTAAGCTAGGTTACTCGGAGGCATAATATTTTGATTCGGGTGGATCAAGCCAAATTCATTGCCATATTCCCATTTTGCGCCTTAACCTTAATCTTGATCGTGAAGAGTTCATACTTTAATTTCCATATTGCTACCTTGAAAACAAAGCAAATTTCCAATGAGAGATACTGCGGGGCCCAGTGACGAGGGGCTTGATCAAGTCTAAAGGGTCTATTTGTGGCGACCGAAGATCGTTAACAAATCCACAGTGTGACGACAAACTTGGTGGACCTGGCACATTTATTTGCACGGCATTAAGTATACTGTATACATGTATCATTTTTTCTTGTTTATTGGCCAGATTAGGGATAACGGCTGGGGCTATTTGTAGCCTGCTTGTATGTGTTTTGGACATATTGGATGAATGAATTTGAGCAATAGGCTGAAGTAGGGACTTGAGTCTCTCAGCGGAAGCTCACTGCCCTAGTAGTTGTACGCCTTTTCCCCCACCCCAAAACCAATCTTCCCCTATTGATGGCTCATCACGACAGGCCCTAACAACACATTCGACAAAACTGCATTTAACAAAACGAATGTAGAAATAAATGTGATTGTTATGTCCCCTAGAAGAGGCTCTAGTCACAGGATAATTAGCGTGAGTCATGGAGGAGGTTGTTGATGTGGCCTTCTTTCTTCCACTGGAATCCCTGTGAGTCATATGGTGAGATAGTGGAGTAATGAACGAGGCTACCTGATGCAGGACAGGCGTCCCACCTGCCTGCCACCCTGCGACCTGGCATCACACCCCGGCCCAGGGGTCCCACCGGGCGTCTCACCCAATAGGCCTTATCAGGTCCGCGGCCCGTACACCCCAACCCATCCCCGGCCCCACCACAGGGCCGATAGGTTGTTGAGGTCAGGGCTCGATCCCCCGACCTCCTTGATAAAGAGTTTTTAGGCAGACTCTCATCACCAATTGAGTCGCGGCTCAGTTGGTGATGAGAGTCTGTCTGAAGACTCTTTATCAAGGAGGTCGGGGGATCGAGCCCCGACCTCAACAACATATAGTCCATGTGGTGGGGCCGAGGATGGGTTGGGGTGTACGGGCCGCGGTCCTGATAAGGCCTATCGGGTGGACTCCCGGTGAGACCTCTGGGACGGGGTATGATGTCAGGTCGCAGGGTGGAAGACAGGTGGGACCCCTGGGCCGGGGTATGATGCAGGACAGGCGTCCCACCTGTCTGCCACCCTGCGACCTGGCATCACACCCGGGCCTAGGGGTCCCACCGGGAGTCCACCCGATAGGCCTTATCAGGTCCGCGGCCCGTACACCCCAACCCATCCTCGGCCCCCCCACAGGGCCGATAAGATGTTGAGGTTGGGGCTCGATCCCCCGACCTCCTTGATAAAGAGTCTTCGAGCAGACTCTCATCACCAACTGAGTCGATGCAGGACAGGCGTCCCACCTGCCTGCCACCCTGCGACCTGGCATCACACCCCGGCCCAGGGGTCCCACCGCGGCTCAGTTGGTGATGAGAGTCTGCCTGAAGACTCTTTATCAAGGAGGTTGGGGGATCGAGCCCCGGCCTCAACAACCTATCGGCCCTGTGGTGGAGCCGAGGATGAGATGGGGTGTACGGGCCGCGGACCTGATAAGGCCTATCGGGTGGACTCCCGGTGGGACCCCTGGGCCGGGGTGTGATGTCAGGTCGCAGGGTGGCAGGCAGGTGGGATGCCTATCCTGCATCACTACCTAGAGAGGATCTTGATGGGTACAGGATAAGAGAGAGAGAGAGAGAGAGAGAGAGAGTTTGAAATCTCAACAGGAGGAATAATTATTCTGCTCAATGGCTTGGCTGACCAGTCCTGGCTTTAAATACAAGAGTTCCAAAAAACTCCAAGCAATAGCTAGGGCTAGCACCTTAAAGAAAAATACTCTTACAATTAAACATAAATTAAAGACAAAAAATTAGAAATAGATATCCTTCGTGTGCGCAACCCGTCAAGTCTTGTCGATGTGAATCATCCTTTTATAAGCTTGCACAAGATGGCATCTGCAACAACAGCAACCTTTACATTGTCAAATTATGAATATTTGAAGGGTAAGGATTATACTCACAAAGGTTATTCTAGTCTAATTTCAACAGGTTAAGGGGTATACCAATATTCTTCACAAGTAACCTCGAATAAAAATTTGTGATACCTCAGATCTATAAATGATTAAGACTAATATTAGATATTATACGCAGGATCACAAGAAGCATATTTAGCAGTAAACTAGAATTTAATTGTTCAACATTCTTTTGTATGTATCGTTTATCATCAGGGAAAACATGAAAGCACTATGGGCATACACATTAAAAACAGCTTACCAATCTTTCAGTATAAATTACTCCTGAAATTTTCAAAATTAACATTTTTCTTCCAAATATAATACTAAAGTTGTTCTCGAAAGTACTGTGGTCAAGGAAATCTAATAACAATCCTTAAGAGTCAGAACAAAATTAAATGATAGAAATGATAAAATGCTTACTCAATAATTTTATGAACCAGAGGATGATCACTCGTCTCCAACGTCTCCCGCACATCCTCAGCTATCTGCATAGACATATCCCAATACCATTAAAATTCCATTAGAAAATTTCAATA
The DNA here is from genome assembly GCA_033032865.1 of Dactylorhiza incarnata. Classification (NCBI taxonomy): domain Eukaryota; kingdom Viridiplantae; phylum Streptophyta; class Magnoliopsida; order Asparagales; family Orchidaceae; genus Dactylorhiza; species Dactylorhiza incarnata. The sequence goes on from JAWHQI010000043.1 coordinate 5,702,504, forward strand.
CCAAAACACATAAATAACAAGGAAAAAATTACTTTATCATAGAACGAAAACATCCCAAAAACCTTACCTCTTGTCCCTTAGCCACAACAGGCTCACTTATTCCCCTCACTCGCTTATAAATAGGATGGCTTTGTACCTGATGGAACAGATTTATAAAATGACTACAAAAGTAATTTGGAGAAAGTATCAGTCATAGCATAGAACCACATCACCTTCCTCTTAAATGACTCCCATTTCACACCAAGAGGTGACTTGTTGGAAGGCAGAATAGTAATATCAGTTCTTGTACTCCTGGGATTAGATGATGTAGATGTAGATGTATACCTCATTTTCTTATTCTTTGATGGGCTAGAGCTTAGCTCATCTTTAATCATATCATATCCTTTCTTGACTAAATCATGAACCTTTGTTTCCTTATATTTCTGAAATGCTAATGAAACTCTAGGGGAAGAAGAATAAAAATTCTTTCTAAATCTGTTAAACAGTGTGTCAGATTCTCCAGCTTGTTCTTGAGAATTGGAAGCCTCGTAACTCCCAGAATTCTCTGATCTAGCAGTTGTATTTTCACCATATTTTTCACCAGAAGTATGTGCATTCGTCATGGTGTGGGAAGATCCAGAAGTCTCCTGTGCTCTAATTCCCAAAGTCTCCTTGACCTACTTTGAAATTAAAAAAATAGCTTAATGATTCACCATACTGAGCCAGTCTAATAGAGTTAATGCACAAGCATACCTCCTCTTTAGCAGCTGTCAGTTTCTCTTTCACATTCTCAGCCACCTGCACAATTTTTATTTTTGTGGCGCAACAAAATGAAAGATTAGGTCATTTATCAAAAAGAGAATATGATGCAGAATAACAAAAATAAGAATGTGTTGCAATAATTGGTTCGAGGATGGCTGATCGGACTAAATTTAACCAAGGAGCTATATGCAAAAGAAACTAAAATAGTAATGTGCATTAATGAGCAAGGCTGTGTGACAAGAAATGCAGATACTAAGTTTTGGATCAGCAATAATTAACTTGTTTCAGGTGAAGCATGCGAAGAAAATTTAGAATCACTTAATATGCAAATGTTGATAGTAAAAACACTCGGTACAACAGATTGCATTAATATCATCTACAGGCACCAAAAATAGTTATTCCAAGGTTTCAGCATCCAAATTGTTACTGCAACTAATGAACCAATGGTCACAACACCCCCAACCAGTAAAACAAATAGCATTCTAGGTTGCTTATGCATTAAATTTCCCACCGGATCCATCAATGACTTTAGCGAGCTCATATTATTGCTAACCACTCATTTCGCAAAGCGAAAACCTAAACCCTCTTTGACCTAAGGCAAGGGCCTAGTGAGTCCCTTCGAAAATTCATTGATCACATTCAGCAGGAAGTGAGAAAAACTGAGAACGTGGAGCACAACCTCACCAAGTAGTCTTGCTCCTGGCTTGAGCTATGGGCTGTTCAAGTACAAATTGTGCACACACTCCCCAAAATCTTGCAATGCAATGTTGGAGATTGCAAATCCTCACATCATAGGTAACGAGAGCAACTCATCCATCAAGTCAATCACCTTCTTCCGCTCGTGGGAAGAGATCACCAACCCCAATTGGAGGGATCACGAAAGAATCTCATCCCAAAGCTTTCTATTTAAATAGAAATTAGAAGGTCTAGAGAAATTTTTCCAAGCAATATTTATTAAAAATCATACGCTATTAATTATACATCCATAATTATATGCTTGACTTCATATTGAATGAGTGAAATTGCTTCGATTTTACAATAAAAACTCATTTATTTAACTTAAACAATTTTATAATAATAGTATTCATTTGATCCTTTCAGGGTAGCAATTCTTCCCATGCATTTTCACAGTTTTTTATCTGCAATGACAGTGCTCCAGCTCTCACGGGTGTTCTAGCATTCTTCCCATGAAATTGCTCCAGCACCCAACAGCAAGCATATTTCAAGAGGCGCACAGTTTCCTCACAGATAAAAATATTTTTTACTTTATTTTCTCTTTTTATACTTTTAAAATTATTTTACTTAATTTATATTTTTTATAATTTATATTTCTTTCCCATTTATATTTTTTATTTTATTATTTCTTTCCCATTTATTATTTTCTCCTTTTATATAGAGCTTAAATTTAGTAGTGCAAGAAGGTCGGATGACTCCGTCATTAAATTGGGTGATCAAGATATTTCCCGCAATGAGTGCTTTAAATATCTGGGATCGATAATTCAAAAAGATGGAGGTGTACATAAAGATGTGATACATAGAATCCAAGCAGGTTGGTTGAAGTGGAGAGGCGCGTTTGGGATCTTATGTGATCGCAAAGTACCATTAAACCTTAAAGGCAAGTTTTCCCGTACTGCAATTAGGCCAGTAATGCTCTACGGTTCTGAGTGTTGGGCAGTGAATGGTTTACATGAGCAAAAAATGGGAGTTGCGGAGATGAGAATGCATAGGTGGATGTGTGGTCACACAAGACTGGATAAAATGAGGAATGAATGTATCGGGGATAAGACAGGAGTGGCGCCAATTGTAGAGAAGATGCGAGAAGCTCGTTTAAGATGGTTCGGACATGTACATAGGAGACCATTAGAGGCACCTGTTAGGCGTTGTGAGAGCTTAATCACTAGACATGTTAAACGGGGGAGGGGTAGACCAAAAAAGACTTGGAATGAAACTATAAGGAAAGATATGATGTACTTAAGTATTAGTGAGGCTATGATTACAGATAGAGCGCAATGGCGACAAAGGATCCATATAGCCGACCCCACTATGGTGGGATAAAGGCTTGAGTGTTGTTGTTGTATTATTATATAATTTTTGCATTATTTTTCTCTGTTTATAAATTTGTATTTTGTTTATGTTCATTTGATCGTGTTATGCTAAAGTCCCTTAAAACTATTATATATATATAGTTGATTTTAGAAAAAGTGAACAATGTTACAAACTAGGTGGCACAACATATGTTGCTTCTAAGGCAGCGTAAGCTATGAAAGCGGACTCTAAACAATGCAAACCCTAGGTGTAGTGTCGGAGAAATGATTCTTGTCTAGACCTAAAATGGTGTGTGCATGTAATTAATAATCGACAATAGATTGCTAGTAAGTAAAGATAAATTCTCGAGCAGTTAATCGAATGTGAAATTAAATAAATCGAAAGAGCAATTAGGTTTTGTTTTTCTCCGCCGCTCAGAAGGTCGTTAATTAAATGCAAAGAAGCAAATGAGTACTGCAAAGAGTGATCAATGACAAAACAAATATATTAGCAATGTGAAACATCATAAATCATATAGCAGTCCAGATGCATACAAAAATAGTTTATGACACCAAACAATAAACACTCACAATTAAGAGGGGTCGTAGGGGATGATGTGAAATCCGATGGTTGTAGAAGTCGCAGAAGCGATCGGGAAGGGAGAGGAGAGTTGTAAAGTGGCAATCCGGAACTGGATGGCGGTTGTGGGCAATTTTTGAGTGGGGGATGGGCTGTAGGGCTCGGCAATCAGAGAGGGTGAGCTGGAGTGGTCGGGGGAAGCTTGTGGAGAGTTGGAGGCTGTTGTGCGGCACCGTAGAGGGTGGTTGTAGGGTGGATGGTGATCGGCTGGGTGTAGGGAGGGGCAAGGAGTAATGGCGGTTCCTGTAGGGCTGCTGAATGGGTGCAGGGAGGGGGTTCATTAGGGCTGGAGGTGGCTAATTGTAGGGGAGATGAAGGTTAGCAGTTAGGGTAGGGCGGCTGGGATTTTAGCATTAGGGAATGGCGGGGAGGGGGTGGTCGACTGCTGTTTATAGCAGGAAAGGGAGTGAACATCAAGGCAAAGCAAGGGAAACAAGAAGGAAAAAAACTAGGAGTCGGCACCTACGGGATTGTGGAGTCGGCACCACGAAAGATCGATGGATTCCAGGAAAAAAGCTATCCAAAATCTGCAATTAAAAACTGAAACCAGCACCCATACTACTTATTTATATTAACCGTACTTAGGAGACTCATCGTGGACAATTACGATTAGCCGTTCATGATGTGTCCGAACTCCTAAAATAAAACATCCCAAAAAAAAATACAAAGGACATGTCACAGCGGCACTCTGGAAGCAACCGCGAACTCCGATCATCCAAATGACGATCTGAACAATGCCTCCTGCGAGGATACACGTGTGCAGACCCCAGTTTGCGATGGCCCGCGCTCAAAGTGTGATCCCCATCACCCCCCCCCCCCCCCGAGTCAAAAGCATTCATCCAGACGAATGAAGATAATCATAATGTCATCGTAACTCTGGGGCGCGTCGATCAATCTGTGCAGGCGCCATCCAAATGTCATCGATAAACGGGTGTCCTCTCCAGTAAACTAGGTACCTCTGTGTCAGTCCGTCTAGCGTGGTTATGTACTCGTAAACCATGATGTCAGTAATGCTCCCATAGGTCAACTAATATGTTGATGGTCTCAGTGCAACCGCTGGTGGTGTCAATAAAACCATAGGTTCCTGGATCAAAGGTGGGTGTGGCTCAAGAATAAGGTGGGCGTTGTACTGAGGTTGTGGTGGATGACGTTCAAAGGGGGCCACGATACGGGTCCACATACTTGAAAGGCTCGTAGTACGGTGTCAAGTCTTCAATATTGGATACAAAGTAGATACACATATTCTTAGGGAAGTTAAGTTTGTATGCATCCGTCCAAATCCTTTTCAAAACTGTGTCTGAACTCATTCGCTTTACATTTGACCTTTTTAGCGGACCCCTTAGGGAGACTCTCCACACGGATTCTAACCATCACCTGATCGCCTTCACGAAATATTTTCTCCAGCTTGCGACCATCTGCATAAGTAGAGTATATAATTCATAACTAGATGCAATCTTTCGTCGAATCGACTCATGCAACTCTTGCGAGTGACACACAAATGACTCGGCAAACTCAGCGAGGCGGGACTCTAGGGAAACTGGAATAAGGTCAATAGGCTTCGTATGCCTAAAACCTAAAACTCATGAAATGAACTTAACCATGTAGACCAATTGACCAAACTGTTATATGCAAACTATGATATGTGAAGGATTGAATCCCAGCTAGTCAAATGCTTTCTAGCTAAACACCGCAATAGATTCCCAAGGATTTTGTTGACCACCACAGTCTGTCAATCAGTCTGAGAGTAATATGCGGAAGAAAATTTCAGAGTCGTACTCGCATTGTGTCATAGCGTCTTCAAAAAAAGCTCACATTTTACAACCCGATCGAACACTATGCTCTTGTGTAGGAGATGTAACCTAAAGATATTTCTCACAAATAACGACGCAGGGTGGGACGCGATCACGCGACAGATGTCTTACTACACGAAATGAAGTGTCATCTTAGAGAAGCGATCAACAACAACAAATATGGAGTCGTGCTTCCTCAGGGTGCGAGGAAGCCCGAGCAAGAAATCAATGTTAATGTCAACTCAATGCTGGTGAGGACCGGTAGGGGGTGTAAAATTCAGTATTATATTTTATCCCCTTAGTCGTCTTGCAGATATTGCAATGACGGATGACACGAGCCACGTTCTTCTTCAAGCTCATCCAATAAAAGCGTTCCTCGACTAACGTTATCATCTTCTCCCGACCAAAGTGGCATGCAGCGCCACCAGCGTGCATCTCCTAGTCAAGTAATAACAATAGAAGGTCCTAAAGATGCACAAGTGAGAATCCTTATATAAATAGCTCTCCATGATTAGGAACACATCAATAGGCTCCATGGAGTCACTCGATAACGGGGTATAAATCTCACAGAAATAAGGACAGGTAGGGTAGTTGATGCGCCCTGCGACGCATCGTAATGTTTTATCCAATATTTATTTACGTATTTCATTATGTACGCATTTTTATTTCTCGGCTTATCGGTTTGACCACCCGATGGGACCCTAAATAAAAAGTCCGGTAATTTAGGTAGTAAGGACGCAAAAGGCAAGCTTAAAGTATTTAAAGAATGCATAAAATTAATAAAAGGCAATTTCAGACAAATCAATATAAACCCAAATCAAGAAGTTAATGAAGTGTTGTTTTAGAAAGAATTCTGTAAGCGGTAATTGGAAAGTGATGTTTTTAGAAAAGGATTTAATTTTAGAATATTATTTGGCAGCCTAGCCAAGCTTGGAAAATGAATTAATGGGAGAAAATCATGGATTTCCCCTATTAATAATCCTCCTACCGTGAAGAGAAGGGAGCCCGGGTAAAACAGAGAAACGACACTCCTGTCGCTCCCTCTGTAATATCGGCAAAGCACACTCCCGAAGAGCCACCGCCACCCTCCCTCGTCTTCCCTGGTGACACCTGCTAGCCTTCGTAACACCACCGAAGAAGTTTCAGCAAACCCTAGAGGTTCACAGGCGGCCCGACGGGACCTCTCCCTGCCACACGCCGCACGCAGCGCCGCTGGTTCGACCCCGTCCTCCTGAGTCTTCCGACGAGTCCTCCATCGGTTAGGTCGTCGTCGACTTCACTCCTGACTCCGACGACCTGCTCGACTGACGTCGACATCGAGCCAAACCTTCCGTCAGCCGGTTCTGCATCTTCCGATCGCCAAACAGCCGCTGGCCCTCCTGCACCTGGACTGAACCGGCTCCTTCCTGCTGGGTAATTTCACCACACGATTGCTCCTTAACATAAGCTTAATTTTATGCGTCTAAATTAATTAAAGCTTGCCTCGAACGTTCTGACCGCCTTTATTGTCGCTTATTCATAAATTATTGTCTGTGGTTTATGCTTGTGGATGTGCGAATCTCGCAACGATTCAACTCATGAAGCGCTCAAAGAGTTTTCTCTCAAATAACGATTAACGGATTTGCGAACATCAACGTTGGAAAGTGATTTCGCGTGTCAAATTCGGTTTGGCCGCTCGGCCTATTTTCAAACTTAAAATAAATTCAACTTTTTTTTGGTTTTCAAATCCTAATTTATTTTATAATAAATAAAATCTTTCGCTTAAAAATATTTAACTTTAAAACCTAATTCGAGTCTACATCAGTAGTCGGTGATCAATCTCTCAAATCCATTCACTCGTGCACCCGATGTCTATAACAAGGTGACTCAGCGGCTCAAAACATCCGTAGGTTTGTTCTCAACAATGATGCGGTGCTTGAGAACATAGTGGAAGTCATGTAAGTACTCGATCCACTCGGTATGACAATCCCCAACTTCCTCTGGGAGTTGAGGTATCGTAATGTCTGAAGATTAGAATAGAGGGCCTCCAATAGGGTAGCGACTGGATGTAAAACTCCATATCGTAATTAGAGTATTTTTGTCTAGCCTCATTCAGCTTCTCACTAAAGTATGTGTTGAAATACTGAGGAAAATAGAAGGTGTTTTTATTCATCCCTTTAAGAGGTATTTAAAGGACTATAAGAACACAAAATATTGATAGCTCATGTGGGACTAAACATATAGAACCAAATACACATAAACCAAGAGACTCTAATATATAGACGAGCAACGATATTAACTCATAAATGCGATAACTTCAACACTCTCCCTCAAGCCATAGGATATAACCCAAAGTTTTAAAATGTCATATGTTGATAAAGGTAATAGAGGTGGAGATGGCAAAGGATGACATCGGTGGTGGCTCGAGGTGCGACGGTATCAACATAGAAAATCTGTTGGAAACATCAAACTGCACCACGTCGAGGATAATCTGAATATAAATCGATATCACACGATATGATGGACACGCTGGAATCACGTCAACTAATAAAGTCCGTACAATAGCACATGTACCTATTAAAATGAGGAAATATGGGAGATGCAACGAGCTACATTTAAAAACACAGACAAAAGCATGGTGGGCCTTGTGGGGTAACTGCGAGAGTCGAAAAACACCACCGGTGACAAATATCCAAGATGTGGAGGTCCACTCGGACAAATTCCACTATGTGGGGTCAACTGTAGTCTTGGTCAGAGTCCCTTCGTCTCTAACACTGCACCTCGCGTAGGATACACGTGCATCTAGGTATAAGGAAACACACACAAAACAAACACGTGGACAACAAAGACAAGAACAGAAGACAACATAAAGACGAATAAACCATCAAGAAGCTCAACATCTGCAATAAGATAACACCATGGAGGGGGAAGCAGCGGCTGGAACCTGATCTAGACCAACCGGATCTTGAGTGGACAGTCGTCGAAGAAATCAACGGGATCTACTTCGATCTGCATGAAGTGACAGAAGCCACATCCTTTGCAGCAAGTAGATGAGGTCGACATTGTTTTGAAGCAATCCAACGATCCATGAAGATGTCGTGGATCTAGAGAAACCGACAAGACCGACGGGATGAGATGTCGTCCGGATTTGGATGTAACATCCCAAATTTTTTAGGGACCCTAAAAGTTTAATGCCCTAACTAGGAGAGCTAGTGGGCCCTCAAGGTATCCAGAAACCCCTTAGAGTGTGGGTGGAACCCTAAAGGTACTGAAAGCAATAACGTGACCCCAATTTTCATCAAGAATCCATAGTGCTCAAGTCACACTTCTTGAAGCCCTGGTTAGACAAAATCAAGCCCAGTGTAAACCACCCTACATAACTAAGTCGGTGTTGGCTCAACTAGCCCAATTAAAGCACCTCATGACTCAAAATTGCCCACCAACCCTGGTGGGACCCCCAGCAAGCCCTAGAAGAGATAAGGGACTAATTAATACTCACTGAGCCATATGCAAATTAGATAAGACCTACCTCATCCTTTGAACTCTAATAAGGCTCACTTTGACCCTGATAAACCTTTCGTGCCCTGATAAGGCCCAATAAACCATGGTGGACCCAAGGTGTACTCATAATTGCCCTAGTGGGGTCCACCACATCATGTTGACCACCCTGGTCAAACCTAGGGTTGACTTGGTCAACCCTAGCTCAAATTGGGCCCAGGGGCACACCAAGGACCAAGTGGATGATCCAACCATCACCATGATCTGAGATTGACACTATGGACCCAATATGACTCCCACATCACCATGGCGACTGGTATTGGTAAACCTAGTAGAATTGACTTGGTCAAACCTTGACCCAAAGGAGAAATTGAGATCATTCATGACCCATTGGACCCCACCTTGGGTTGATCATGTCATATCCTGACCTAACCCATTGCCATGTGGACGACCCCCTCATCATAAGGACAACCCAAGGTCAAACTTAATAAAATATCCCTTTTAGAGCTTGGTTTGACCAAACCATGGCTCACCAAGCCTTGAGGTTGACTCCATGCCTCCTCCCAATGCCAAGGTGGTTGCCACCTCGGCCCATTGACTATATGTGGTCAATAGTGGTCAAACCACACCTAGAAACCCCTTGATCGGTCATTTAAGTGGCAAGATTCAATGAAGGGGGCCAAAGGGTGCTCTAGAATATACATGGCATTAACGATGAGTAAATAGGAGAAGCCCAAAGGACTTAGCCGGCTTTAATGGCCATTAAACAAGAGAAACCCCCCATGGCCAAGAGATGGGGGAAGACTAGGAGGCCAAGACCTCTATTTTAGATCAAATTGAAGCCCTAACTTCATTTCTCACTCCTATTAGAACCAAAATGAAAATCATCCTCCTCCAGGCGGCGGAAGGCGGCGGAAGGCGGCGGGAGGCGGCGGGCGGCGAGTGGAGGAGGTTTGGAAGCTTTTACGGCGATCCGTCAACTCGAGCCACCAGCCCATTTCAGGCCCCCTCAGGCGAGTTCCTGAACTCTACACCTCTGCTAGATCTTAAGGGTCCTAGTTCGGCCACCCCCGACCGATGGCGGCGGTGATTTTCACCTTCCCGACCAGTATACGATGCTTCGGACCTCCCCTATGAGCTAACTACCCTCTGCTTCTAGGATCTCACTGGGTGGCGCTAGAAGGGAGGGGAGGTGATATATACTAAATTTCAAAAAGAGATTTTTTTCCATTTTCTTTGTTTTTAAGTTTGAGTTCTTTTAAAGATTTGTGGCGCTATCAAGATGCTTGAGCGTGAGATCACGCGACAATTAACCTAGTGTTCGCAAATGCTCATAGAGTGCCAATATTTGAACGATGAGTAACACAATTTTAACGTTCCACAAGTGATCACTTGAAATAACAAAAAAACAGATGATTTTAAGCTAACGACAATTACGTAGGCAAAAATTAAGGTGAGCTCTGAATTTTTAAGATCATTCATATTAAGCATAAAAGTAAACTAATAATATCAAGCAGTGGGACAAGTTGAGGGTCATACCATCAGCCAAATGACTGAAACAACAAGGCAACCCGTAGGTCAAAGTTGTAAAATAGTAGGAGTCTGATTCTGGAGGCAGGGTGCAACGTTGCCAGGAAGCTCGGACCTCTTCAAGGCATCACACGCGCATCTATTCAAGTCCAGAAGTTTTCAGGGAGCGGGAGCGGGGAAGGAGTGGTCGGAAATGGAAGGAATGGTGGAATAGAGGCCGATTGGAGGGGGGAGGTGGTCAGGACGACGTGGGGGCAGGCTGGAGTAGAGACGCCCACCTGGAGGGGGAACCCTGGGCGCTGGAGCAGACGACTCTGAGGTTGGATGGAGGTAAGATCGTCGGCGCCTGGGCTCGCCCGAGGAGTCGTCGATGGAGTCCAGGAAGCCGAGGAAGGCAGCGGCGTAACAAACGAGCGCAAGAAGCAGGGTTTCAATGTTTCTTCCAGGCTGCCCTGAACAGGTGTGGGCCGGCTTGTTTTAAAGGAATTTGGGATTAAATGAGGATGTTTCATAAATTAAATGAGCAGGTACTAAATGAGGTTTCCAAGTATTAAAGTAAGAAATGGCTAGGGAGTTAAAACCAGAAAATTAATGGTATAATCGGAATTGATTCAAGAGACCTCCTGAATTGGTATTCCCTAATAATTATAATTTCTGAAATGTATATATTTAATGTTAATTTCAGAAAGTAAAATACTTAATAAAAATTAATCTTTCAAAGCTTGCCCTAATTATCACCTAAAATAAATTGACGAACTTTTTTATTCAGAGCCGTACTGGGTAGACACAACAATAAGCCGAAAGACATGCGCGAGTGGCATGCACAAAACAAAACATAAATGTGTTAATAACATACACGAAAAATAAACATCAACATGCGCAAAGACGTGTGATATACAAATAAAGAAAATGTCGTACATAAAAAGATGCAACTCAGGTTGCATCAATTCCCCCGGGGTTGAAAGAACTCGGCCCCGTCGAGAATATGATAGAACCTGTCACTGAAAGATACAAATGTCGACCTGTTGTAGTAGAGAGTAGTACAAAGGAAGGACTTGTTGCAACATGTGACCTGTAAGTACACCCTCTTTCTTGAAAGACCCAAGAAACCAATCCTCATTAAAAAAAATATAACTCTCGTTGAGAAAATCAACCATTGAGTTAGAGTTTTCCAAAGATGCTCACAAACTGTTAGTTATAATTTGATAATTTCATGCATAGCATGTAAATAATCAATCAAAATCAGAGCATCAAAGAGGTGAGTATCACAAAGTGGGGGAGAGGGTGGATCGAAAAAAACAGAGTGAGAAGCGAGGCATGAAGTAAGCAAGATCAACCCGTGGAAACATTAAATCATAGTGCGTCATACGCACTTGTGCTAGATACCTACAAGTATCTACTAAACTAGGATCAACTATCGTCATGATTTCACCCACTTAAGTCTCACTAATGTTACAAAATTTTAAAATGATCCCAAATATATCATTTAAATTCATCTATAAAAATACCTTAAATCGTGTGTCCTTGCAAGGAGTGAAAATTCTAGGGATCGCCTAATTTCCTCCTTAATACAACTAAGCCTAAATGGATCGATACTCAGACGTCGAAACTCATCGCGCTCACCAATAATCAGGGGAAAGTGAGATGAACTAAAAATGTCATCGCCAAATACGAAATCGACATAAGGTGGTCCTTCTGGGTCTTTTAAGATGGAGAGCAAATCAGAATCATGAGCTTCTTCGTGGAGCAGGGGTCTAGGTAGTAGTGTGGCAGTGAATAAAAGTGTAGTGGAATCAGAGGGAGGTGAATTATATGACGGCAAGGTCCTCTCATGTGCCTTAGGCACAAGACCATTCTTCTGGAGAAGAAGAATAATTGTATGCCCACGGTGATCGAAGGAATGAGAGTTCCTTACACCATCATGCATGACACGTCTGTCGTTCTGCCATGATCATCCTAATAGGATGTGGCAGACATCGATGGGAGCGACATCACATAAAACAGAATCCTAATACGTGTTCCCTATAGAGAACTCTACAAGACAACGATAAGTAGCGGGTATAGTCAAGTGATTATTAACCCCAAATAAGTTGTAGGCCTGCTCTAAGGGGTGAGTCTCGAGTCCTAGTGTGTCTACCATCCGATGTGAAACGAAGTTCTCCATACTACCGCAATCCATGATGATGGAACAAAATAGTCCCTGAAGGCACAGAGTAGTGCGAAAAATTTCATTTCTCTGAAAATCAATCGTAGTGATCTCGCTAGGGGAAACCAAGCTATATCGAAGGACACATACTAAATGATCAGCTTGGTCTCCGTCAACCTTAATCATGCTATCAAACTCGGGCTCAGGCTTGGAGTCACTAAGGAGTACTCCATATTCAGGCTCAAGCCCATCGGTGGAATTAGTAATGACGACGAAGTGGCGTCGCGGTTTGTGCCACAGCTTCATACACTTGAAGCATCGGAATGCACCAGTGTTGGGCTTGGACCCTATGGGCTCCTTACCCCGGAAGAGGTCAGTGGGAGGAGTCGGGGTCCTGGTAATGACATGAGGATGAGGGGGATCTGAGACCCTAGAGGTGGGTGCAGTGGTGGTGGTGCTCGGAGTAGGTCTATCAGTAGACCTAGACACGGATGTCCTCTCCAGTAGTGCGGCGTCTACTTTACGGGCTCTACTAGACACTTCACCCAAATCTCTAAACTTATGCAGCTCAAGCTGGTCCCAAATAGACTATGTTATTAAAGGCACGCCTCAAGCGCCAGGCGCATAGGCCCCAGGCGCACAGGCCCGCGCATCTGCCAGGAAGAGGCGGGCGAGGTGCCTCAGGTGTGCATCTTGCATGGAGCTCAAGGTGCACCGGAGACGCGCATTGTGACTTTAGGGGGAAAACAATTTAACATGTTCAGGCAGTTGAATTTGCAGTGAGAGGTGCAAGCATAGTTTCATGTGGATCAAAACTCTTGAAGGTAGTATGTGGTTTTCTCTCCATCAGGCTAATAGTTTGTAATTCCCCTCTTTCATGGCTTTTTTTATCATTTCTTTTACATGAAATAGGTCTGGGAGTGTACGACTGGTTCCTGCCTTTTCACATTGTAGACGTCGTGGACGAGGAGCACTGGACAAAATTTAGAAACTCGTGATAAACCACTTCATAGTCCCCATCAATCAATCGCCCTCTTGCGCAATCTCCCTCCTCAGATCAATAAAGGAAAGCTTAAAGCGGCGGAACTCTAATTGATGTCGCTGACTCGATCGGCGAGAACAGGAATCTGGCTTGTGCGGTATGCGGACGAAGTGACGAGGATTTCTAACGACAGAAATTAGGAAGGAATTAACTCCTGCTCTGATACCATATTGAAATATTGTGGAAAATAGATGGTGCTTTTTATTTATCTCTTTAAGGGGTATTTAAAGGATTACAAATACACAAGAAACATTGATAGCCCATATGGGACTAAACATATATAGAATTAAATACACATAAACCTAGGGACTCTAATATACAGACAGAACAATGACATTAACTTATAAATGTGATAACTCCAACAATGAGAAACTGGGCGGCCTTCCTAGCTCAATACTGCACTAATGTCAACGTTAGATGTGCCACATATTTTCTCAAAAGCCCTACTAAAATTAGGGATTCTAAATACTAGGGCATTCGTCAACTTCTCTTTGAACTCCTCAAATGCTCTAGTGGCCGCCCACTGAAAATCACTCTTGCGTAGGCAACTCGTAAAGGGGGTCAAATTAGTATTATAACCCTTGGCAAACCTCCTATAGAATGTGGCAAATCCATGAAAGCTACGGGCCTCAAGTATAGTCGTGGGGACGGCCACTCACGAAGGGATTAGACCTTGCAAGGGTCGATGGACACGCTAAAGAAGTACACTATAAATCCAAGAAAATGAACCAACTCCGACATAAAGGTACACTTCTGCATATCGACAAATAACTTCACATTGCGAAGGATGTCGAAGAGGGGTCGTAAATGAAGAAAGTGGTCGAAATAGGTATGGATGTAGACAAGAATGTCGTCGAAGTAGACGACCAGAAACCTGCCCATATAGGGGTGCAGAACTTGGGTCATGACTTTCATGAAGGTGCTCGGAGTATTCGAAACCCGAAATTGGATGACCAGTCACTCATAAAAAACCATCTTTGGTGTTGCACATTGTCTTCATACATCCCCTTCTTGGACTCAAATCGGATGGTGCCCAGTACGAAGGTCGATCTTTGAAAGGATGCGGGCACTAACCATCTTATCAAGGAATTCATCAAGTTGAGGAATAAGGGAAGCGATACTAACAGTAATCTTGTTTACCGCTCTACTACCAAACAAGATGCCCTCCTGCTTAGGGGAAAGAAGTGCGAGGACAGTGCAAGGACTCAGACTCTCACGAATAAACTGCTTCTTCAGTAAGTCATCAATATGTCGCTTGAGCTCAGCGCGCTCATCGGGATTCATGCGATAATGTAGGAGGTTAGGTCGCGAAGCTCCCGGAATAAGGTTAATAGCGTGTTGAATATCCCGCAAGGGCGGCAGCTCATCGGGCATAATGTAAGTAAGCTCATCTAAGATGCGACGGGCATTCAGGTGAATCTTAGGGGCGTCGGTAAGACTCTCAGATGTCAAGGTGGCGGCCACTGTGTAAACGATGACAGAATCGGTGCTCTCACAAAAAACAATCTTCCTCAAGATATGGAGGTATCTCGAAGAACTAGTACTAACAAAAGGCTCAAACCTACCCATGAAATGATCCTTATGTTAGGTTAGACCCTTGTCGTAGAATACACAAGTGTTAGACCGACCCAAACACGTGACATCATGGTCGTAAAGCCAAGATCACTCAAACAGTACATGGGCAACATCCATCAAAATTACAACACACCAGACACGATCCTCAAAAGACGCAGACTACTTACCACAAGACACTGCTGGGTGACCTAGATAGCAATCTTATCGACCCAACTGACTTGGTAAGGATATGGGTGTGGTTCCACTTTCATCCGCTTAAGACCATTATGGGCAACAATATTCGCGCAACTCTCACTATCAATGGCTAGCTTGCAGGGGTCCACTGTACTAGCGAAATAGGTATAGAAGATATTGTTGTGTTGTCAGTTCTCATTTTTATATGGAGTATACAGAAGGCGTCTACTAGCTCCCATCTTGAGGGTTCTCTCATTGCCATCTCTCATTTATCCTCAATGATAGCTACAATCTCCTCCTTAGGCATTACTTAAATCTCAATACTATGTTCGGCCTCCTCCTCGATAAGCATATTCATCGTGGGGCACTATGTTGCCATGTAGCCTTTGTCAAAACGTCTCTAACATTGAATTCCCATGAGCCTCAGAGCCTCAGGGATGACCGATTGGCCCTTTGTGACCAGGAGGCATGAGGAGACAGGGCGGCAGTAGTGGCAGGCTGGGTAGGCCGCTTAAAGGTCGAATTTTTTAGTCATTGAACGACCTGCTACGGACCTGAGGAACAAAAGTATTGTTCATACTCCAAGGCGAGCAACAATACCTACTTGACCATCTCTAAACAATGGTGAATGAGTTCCCTATGAATGTCAAACTTAAGACCTTCCCGAAAGTGGGACGCAATAACGATGGCATCCTTTCGAACATTTCTCCTCACAACGACCTCATTAAAATGAGACATATACTCAGCGACAAAGAGTGTCCCGTGTCGTACGACGTATAATAGATCCAGGAGTTGGTTCCTAATTCCTTAAGATGTGGGGAGATACTTGTCATCAAGTCTATGCTACATATCAACCCATCGGGTAACAAGATAGTCTCTCTCTCACACCCACACACTCACACTAACGTCCTCTCTAAACTTGCCCAGTAGATCTTAGCTTGCCCATCAAACTTCATCCTGGAAAACCGGACACATCGTTCATCAGTCATCTCATACCACTCAAACTAGTGGTCCATATCCAGGAGTTAGTCGATATAAGCTTCCGGGTTCAGTTAACCATCAACGAAAGGGCATCGATACGAATGCAACAAGTGATGTTGTCATCAACAGGAGGGCCTCCTCCTCGGGACTCCTAATAATCGTCAAAATACTAGTCCTGATCAAAATTGTATCGTGCTTGTGGGGTAATGCAGTCGTTACGAAGGGGCGGCGATGGGTGATGAAACTCCTCCTGGGGACGGAGGGGTCTATCAAGGATGGGTCCCGAGCGATGATCGTAGGCATGCTCGGGGGATGGGATCCCGAGGGGAAATCTCTAGTGCGGCGCTCTGGGGTGGAGCGTCACGAGCCTCTTCAGGGTGATCATCATGATGTCTAGGTGCATCCCTCGGGCGAGGGGTGGTCTAACCCAAACCTCTTGGGTTTCCTAAGGTGTATATCTCATTATTAATCAAAGTGATCTCGTATCTAACATCAAAGAACTGGGTATCAAGTTGATCAAAGTGATCTAGGATAAGACGTTGGAAATCTGCAGACGTCGTGTCCATGTTTAAACTAGTGGCCCGATCATCAATGATGTTGGCACTAGATATAAAAACTATATATGACCTACTACTACATAGCATAAGTGTGGCTCAATTCTGTAGTTTTGATAATTCTGACGCGGAGTAGGTTGTGAAACTGGACTCTACGCAATGCAAACCCACAGTGTCTGGGAAATGTCTAGCCCTAGGATGATGTGTGCATGCAATTAATACTCTGACAATAGATTGCAAGTAGTAATTAAAGAAAAACTCACGCAGTTAACATAATGTGAAATTAAATAAATTGAAAGAGCAAGATTCGGCTTTCCCCTACTCGGAGGGTCATTAATTAAATGCAAAAAGTTAGTTTTGCAATGAGTAATCAATCACAAGACAAAAATACTAGCAATGTGAAACATCCAAAATCATATAGAAGTCTAAATCCATACAACAATAGATAAAATGATGACACCTAACAATAAACACTCACAAGTAAGGGGGCATAGGTAATGACACGGAATTCGGTGATTGTGGAAGCGGTGAAGGCAATCCATAAGGGGGAGGGGTGTTGTAAGGTTGTCCGGGGCTGGAATGGGCATTGTGGGTAGTTTTAGAGTGGGGGATGGGATGTGGGGCTCGGCAATGAGAGAGGGAGGGGTGGAGTGGCGGAGTGAAGCTTGTGGAGGGTTGGAGGCTGTTGTACGACACTGTGGAGGGTGGTTACAAAGTGGATGGTGGTCTGTTGGGTGTGGAAAAGGACAAGGAGGAGTGGTGGCTGTTGCAGTGCAGTCAACTGGGTGCAGAGAGAAAGGTTTATTAGGGCTGCAGGTGGCTGCTTGTAGGGGGAGATGAAGACGGGTGGTTAGTGTAGGGGAGGCGAGGGTTTTAGAGTTAGGGAATGGAGGGGTGGGGGTGGTCGGTTGCTATTTATGGCAGGAAAGGGGCTGAATATCAAGGAAAAGCAAGGGAAGCACAAAGGAAAATACCTAGGAGTGGGCACCTAGGGGCTCGTGGAGTCGGCAAAACAAGAGATCGTTGGATTTGGGAGAAAGCTCGCCAAATTCTACAATCAAAAACTGAAACCAGTCCCCCATACTTCTTATTTATACTAATCCTACTTACGGCACCCATCCTGGACGGCTATGATTGGTGTACACGATAAGTGTTCGATCTCCTAAAATAAAACATCAAAATATAAAGAAAATACGTAGGAAATGTCCCAACGGCGCTTTGGACGCAACCGCGTACTAATGTCCCAACGGCGCTTTGGACGCAACCACGTACTAATGTCCCAAAGGCGCTTTGGACGCAACTGCGTACTCAGATTGTCCATATGACGATATGATGCCTTTGTGAGAATAAACGTGTGCGGGACCGTGCTCAAAGTATGATCCACATCAGTTTCTCTTATGAGTAGAACAATTTCAAAAAACAATGCATCAATTACAAGCCATATATCACCTTACCAGCGTAACTCCTGCATAGATCATTACTTTATAATGCATGTATTACTTTGTCGGCAGACTTACATTTTTGGTGTTTTGGATCTTTTTATTTTAAAATAATCCAATTAATAATTTAGACAATATTGCTTCCGCTATCATTTTCTGTTTACACGCAGTAAAAATCACCTTCAACGAAGTGTTTTTATGAGCATCAAACCAACTATTCAACAATATTCTGAATAAAATAGATGCAGATATGGGGCTTCATCTATCAAAGACATCTATAAACAGACAATAAAACAATTAACAAAAGGGTATTAAGGATGTCATTAAATCTTGACCATAAGTTTTATAAATAAAGTTTTATAAACATTAACAGATATTCATTTATTCTCAATCAGAATTTCAAGAGAATTGAACACAAACTACTAACTAACCTTCTTTGACGTAGCCTCAGCTTCAGTCCAGACATCATCCACACTTTTGTGCAGTTTTGCAGTGGTCTTTTTTGTTCTGCATTTATCAACAAAAAATGTCTTAGAATCTTTTTATGTCAAGTACAACAATCAACAGAAAATTTCAAACATGAAGAACACAATTTTTACTACCTTGCTTTGAGATCTTCCTTGACAACTCCCAATTTATCATTTAGATCCTTAAATGATCTTTGAAATTCTGGATTACTGTCATCAAAACAAGTAACTGATAATATTTTTTGAGAAGTTCATTATAGTGAACTTGATTATAAGATAAAGTTGGCATTTTGCAGTTAAGTGAGGAGCAGAAACATTTAACATACCTGCAAGAGACTAAATGGGCGGGTGAAAAATCTAAATTTCTAGACAATTCAGGTTTTAAATTATGGTCCACGGGAAAAAATAAAACAAGCTTGGAAGAGTTAAGTAAATCGAAGGAGTATATGAACATAACTTTTTAAATTATGGAACAACTAGTTGATGATCCTTATGTTGATCCTAGTGTCAATGAGAAGTTATGTCTTCACATTTAAGAATAAGTGAAAAGAATGTACTTGGAGAGTCAAAAAGTCGTGCGCCCATATATAAAGAATCTTGATAGTGGAAAGAGGAAGTGCAAGACACAGTGAGGGCATAGAGGGCTAGCTATAAAGCATTTTACGCTTGTAAGAATGGTGAAAACTTGGCAAGGTATAAAGTCAAACTAAAAAGACAGTACGTAAAGTAAGAAGTCAAACTTCTGAAGATTTCAAGCGACTAGAAACCAAAGATGGAGAGTGTGATATATATATATATAATTTGCTCGAGCTAAAGAGAGGAAGACAAAGGATTTAAGTCAAGTTAAATGCAAAAAGAATGAAACAGATACGATTTTGACGAATGAGGTGGCTATTAAGGAGCGATGGAAAAGATATTTTTATCAACTCTACAATGAAGAAAAATACCATGAACTGAGCTTGGAAGAGTTAAGTAAATCGAAGGAGTATATGAACATAACTTTTTATCGTAAAATTCAAGCACAAAGGTAAATAATGCTCTAAAGAAGATGAAAAATGAAATGTCAGTTGGGTCAGACAATATATCAATTGAAGTATGAAAATGCCTAGGGAATGAAGGAATTTTGTGGCTTACATATTTCTTCAATAAGATACTGAAGACAAAAAAGATGCCGGACCAATGGAAAGAAAGTATCTTTTTACCTTTGTATATGAACAAATGAGATATACAAAATTGTGTCAATTACATAAGAAATTAATGAGTCATACCATGAAACTATGTGAACGAGTAATAGAGGGAAGAGTAAGACGAGAGACTAGCATCTTGGATAATCAATTTAGATTTATGTCAGGGTGGTCGACCATGGAAGCTATACACCTCTTGAGGAGACTCATTAGCAACTATCAGGAAAAAAACAAGATTTGCATATGTTGTATATCAATCTTGAGAAGGCTTATGATAATACCTTCTCGCAGATCGTGTGGTCTCCGAGGAGAATGGTAGGCCGATTCTCCAAACAAATCAAAGCATTCGAGTAATAGTTTCACCAAAAATTCGACATGTGACATGTAGGCTTGTAAGGAGTGCACTCGGTGGTTTCCGTGTTGCTCTTCTAAATGCCAACAATGGCTATTTCAATGTCTTTTTCTAACAATGGCTATTTCAATGTCAAAACAGTACTTCACATCAAAATATAACTACGATCAGTGCATAATAGGCAGTATATAAGTAAATAAGCAAAAGTAATCAGAAACCTTAAGAAACTATGTTACCTCTTTGCCTCTCCCTTAAGTTGCTTTGAAAATTCGTTTAACACGCTGAATTGGCGAGGATTTCCAAACTTGTGCTCTATAATCAACAAATGTTGCAAGTGTGCCTTTAATAACATCATCATGTTAGCTAAAAATCACTTTTCAACATGGTACTGAATTTATTGAAAGAAGGAAAATAAGGAGATTACTTGTAGCAAAATGGAAAAAACAAAAATCATAAGGGCAGCATAGGCAGAGAAAAATGCTAGAAAATTGGGATATATTGAGTGATGCAACTCAACTTGCATCTTCAATTTTATTTTTTATGCAACGCATTGTTATGTTTGTTGCTCATGCACGCTAGACGTGCTCCTGTATCCATGTTTGTTTCATGCATTTCATTTACGCTCGTTGTTACGACTTATTGGCATGACCAGCTAATAAGATTTTGAATAAAATGGTCCGTCAAATTAAGCTTAGTGTTACTTTTGGCAAGCAATGAAACTATAAAAACATTTTATTAAAATATTGTCTTAAAGTAAAAAATAAATATCATGCCCTTTATTTTAAGATAATATTTAATGAGAAAATCGACATAACAGGTATTTATTATTTTGGTCATGAGTTATTTCCCAAAATTCATTGCCTTCAAAAGACAACTTTGAAGGAGCTTTCCTAAAATCAATACAAGTTACAAAGGGGAAAAAAGGAGCTTTCCTAGGGTTTTTCAGTAAGTATAGTGTATTATTGATCCAAAATCAATACAAAATTGAAGAATCAGTATTACCCTGCGATCCTGTTGAATTTTAGCCCTTCCGAAGACATCAAGATGGAGAACACCGGCAGACTTGCAGATGAGGTTGTGCTTGACGTTAGTCACGACGCCCTTGTTAACGGCGGACTTTAACCACGACATTGACGGAGGAGAACGGAGGCTGGAAGGAAATGGACGGAGGCTTAGGGTTCGAGAGCGCTCGATAAGCAGCCTCGCCTAAAGTCAGCGACGCCCCATGGCGATGAGGTTTCAGAGCTTTCGCTCCTCACGGTCGCGCCGCGATGTATTCAAGTTGCCCTAGAATTCGCTGCTCATCAACTCGGTCGGCGCGGCGCTCGCACGGGGCTACTGGAGCAAACGAACGCGACCTCCGGCTAAGGAGATGGAAATTTATTGCATCAGCCCTCAGAATATTTTTGTAATTTGTTTAGAGCAATGTATTCATTCTCCCTCTTTGCAAAAGAGTTCAAGAAAACTCGTGTTTTGTTTGACTCTCCGGCGGGCTTTCGGTGCGAGAGCAAATGCTGCCGCCGGCGCATCCCGCGGCATTTATTTTTCCGTCACCGGTGACGTTTGCTCCCGGTTTTTCGAGCAACAGCAGAGAAATGGAGCGTCTGTGAACTCTCCCCCCTCGCTCCAGTCCAGATCGTCGGTGAGTTTGCTCCCTCACCGAAATGTCGTTGCCCTCCCAAATAAAGCCTTCATTGTGTTGGTGATGCAGAACAACTTAAATCAAGACAGTGACAAAGTCGACTTCGACGCGCATGAGATCAACCGACCTTCAAACCAAATATATATTTCTATTTTATTGTGTATTTTATTTTGATCATACTTATGAGCTCACTCGCATTTTAAGTCTTATGTATATTGGGTGATTACTTATGTAGTTATATTATAGATTTTGAGCATGTCAAGCTCAACAACATCCAAACTCAACATAACTTAGCTCGCATGTGAAACCA
This sequence comes from Dactylorhiza incarnata, assembly GCA_033032865.1. Lineage (NCBI taxonomy): Eukaryota > Viridiplantae > Streptophyta > Magnoliopsida > Asparagales > Orchidaceae > Dactylorhiza > Dactylorhiza incarnata. The sequence continues at coordinate 5,724,572 of JAWHQI010000043.1, forward strand.
CTCATTTTCACACATCACTACATTTCTTCATATCATGAAGGGACACCATAAACCACCCTTTTTCACACAAAACATGTCATGAATGACCACAATAAATCACCTCATTTTTCACACATAAATCACTTAATTTTCTTCATGTCATGAATGATTATCATAAATCATACTATTTTCACATATAAACCACTTAATTGTTTTCATGTCATGAGTGGCCACCATAAATTACTCTTTTTCACATGTAAACCACTTCATAAAGAACCACCATAAACTTCCTCTTTTCCACACATAAATCATTTTATTTTCTTCATGTCATTAATGGACACCACAAACCACCCTTTTTCACATGAAATCGCCTTATTTTCTTCATCATTCAAACATGTGACTAAAGACCACCATAATTGTTGAAACTCGAATACCGGTTCAACTATGTTCGAGACTTGGGGAGTGACCAAAGGCTACTTGTTTAGTGGTCGACCCAAGTGAGACAAAGTGATAAAAAGCTAGAGAGCATAAATAACAACTCTGAACTGCCTATAAACAAGACTCGCGTAATACAGCGAGGAGGTCCCGCCACATACCCGGAAGTCTATAGGAACTTACCCTCCTAAAGCCAATGTTGAGCTCGGCACAAGAGAGGCAGACAATGAACTCACCCACCATAAGGGGGGGTGAAGGTGTCTTCTACTTGTGTCTTGAGGTCCTATTTATAGGCAAATCCACAATGTACTGCGAATAGATGCTCCCGCCTTCTGAAATAGACTGCAGATGCCTTTTGACGAGGTGGTCTTCAAATAGCCTCCCTCGGGCAAGGTGAAAATTTGTACTCGCCCCAGGTGGGCAAGGGCTTCTGCACTCGCCTCAGGTGGGCGAGGGCTTCTGTACTCTTCCCGGGTGGGCGTGGCCTTCTGTACTCGCCCTGGGTGGGCAAGGTCACTCGTGTTGTCCTCAGACATTTCTGATCTCGATGAATTACGGGTTATACAACAATGATGGTCCAACCTCCAACCACGTTCATGGACTCCAAAACCATCTCTCCTCACCTTTCGTGGCTCTCAATATCTATAAATATGCATGAATGTTTATGTTGTAATCATCCTTGAATGAATGAAAATTGCAAGTGTTAGCTTTTCATACATTGTTCTTCAATTGAGCTCTCTTCCCTCTAAGTTAAGGACTACTGAGAGTGAGAGTGTGTGGCCCTTGAGGAAGGACTTTCAAGGAAGGAGTAGGCAATGACACGGCAAAGGACTATCTGATCGGTACTAGCTCGAGTTATCCCTTCAACCAAGAAAATACAAAATTAGTTCGGCAACGGTATTACTCTTTCAAAGCTCTAGTATTTTTTTCTGCATGCTTGTTAATACTAGACACTATCGGTTAGCAACTCCTTGCATGCCACGAAATTATTGACGATTGCATTTCCTGCTTGCTAGTTGTCTTTAAGCACACACGCACACACACGCACACACACACATAAGCATCTTCACACGAGCGCGCACACACACACACACACGAGCATCTTCACAAGAGCATCTTCACACGGGCTTCTTGATGTAGACTAAAAATAGGCTTTTAAAATTAATTATTTTTTTAAGCGAACGATTTTATTTATTATAAAATAAAATTAGGATTTGAAAACAAAAGTTGATTTTATTTTTAATGTTTGAAAATAGGCCGAGCAGCCAAATCGAATTTGACGCGCAAAATCACTTTCCAACGTTGATGTTCGCAAATCCGTTAATCGTTATTTGAGAGAAAACTCTTTGAGCGTTTTATGAGTTTAATCGTTGCGAGATTTGCACATCCACAAACATAAACCACAGACAAGAATTTATGAATAAGCGACAATAAAGGCAGTCGAAACGTTCGAGGCAAGCTTTAATTAATTTAGACGCATAAAATTAAGCTAGGTTAAGGAGCATTCGTGTGGTGAAATTACCCAGCAGGAAGGAGCCGGTTCAGTCCAGGTGCAGGAGGGCCAGCGGTTGTTGGTCGATCGAAAGATGCAGAGCCGACTGACGGAAGGTTTGGCTCGATGTCGACGTCAGTCGAGCAGGTCGCCGGAGTCAGGAGTGAAGTCCACGACGACCTAACCGACAGAGGACACGTCGGAAGACTCAGGAGGACGGGGTCGGACCAGCGGCGCTGCGTGCGGCGTGCGGCAGGGAGAGGTCCCATCGGGCCGCCTGGGAACCTCTAGGGTTTGCTGAAGCTTCTTCGGCGGTGATACGTTGGCTAGCAGGCATCACCAGGGAAGACGAAGGAGGGTGGCGGTGGCTCTTCGGGAGTGGGCTTTGCCGGTATTACAGAGGGAGCGACTGGAGTGTCGTTCCTCTGTTTTACCCTGGCTACTTTCTCTTCACGGTGGGAGGATTATTAATAGGGGAAATTCATGATTTTCTCCTATTAATTCATTTTCCAAGCTTGGCTAGGCTGCCAAATAATATTCTCAAATTAAATCCTTTCTAAAACATCACTTTCCAATTACTGCCAACATAATTCTTTCTAAAACAACACTTCATTAATTTCTAGATTTGGGTTTATATTGATTTGTCTGAAATTACCTTCTATTAATTTTATGCATTCTTTAAATACTTTATGCTTGCCTTTTGCATCCATACTACCTAAATTACCGTACCTTTTTATTCAAGGTCTCATCAGACGGTCAAACCGATGAGCCGACCAACTTCAAAATTTTAAAATAGATAATGCGCAAAAGAAATACATGCTAAAAAATAAAAGCTGAAAAATAAAATGCATGACTTAGGATGCGATGAAGAATGCATCAATTCTCCCGGGGTTGAAAGAGTTCGACCCCGACGAGACTTCGCAAAAAGTGGCAGTGGAGAGATTTGACTTCGTCGTTGGTGGTAGGTCGGGTGGAATATGTGGAGCCTCGACGGGTGGCTCAACTGGTGGCTCAATGCGCTGCTGAACATGAACTAGTCTCAACCTCCTGCAATAATCAATAACCAGACCTCCCTTTGAAAAGTACAGCTCATGGCGATAACGATTGACCGTGAGTTTGTAATGTTCAAAGTTTGCTCGCAAAATATTAGCAGTAATTTTACGCAGTTCCTTAAAATAATTAATACGAGCTTGCGCATCGGCGAAACTAGGATTTTAGTTCGACCCGGGCACCAAGCAAAACTTCTAAGAGCTGAGAAAAGACTACACATTATAACCAGATCGCTATTAAATAGGAATTAAACATAATCCAGTTCGTTGTTCAATAGGAATAAAAGATTACATAGAGATTTCCCCCTGAGTTTTTACGGATGTGATCTCTCGTGTTATAAACAAGATTCTCACTCGAATGTCCAAAACACCCAAATGAGTCAACAAGTGTTTAATAAATATCACAAAGAAAAAAAATTGACAGAAAACTGAGTCAGGAATATAAGCAAACAGTTACGGTGCATGATATTTCATCCACAGAAATATAAGCAAAAATCATAAGAGATGTGATATTTCATCCACCGGAATATAAGCAAAGATCATAAGAGAATGAAGAATCATACCCCACGACTCATACTAAGAGAATTATGAATCAAACCTCACTTAATTAAGAGAATTAAGAATCATACCTCACGGCTCACACTAGCCTCTATCGACTTTGCATGTCACTTTAATATTCTGAAAACAAGCAACATACCCACATAAGTTCATGAAATGGAGCAAGCACTAGCAGGAATCAATCGGATAATCAAGTGTAGGGTTTACCAATTACCGGATAGCTGGAACAATTGGCGAACACCTCGATGCTTAAGCCCAAGCAGCGGCGAACACCACGTTGATGAAGGAAGCGAAGCACACGACTTGCATTTTGATAGCAGAAACAGGAGGCGAAGGATAAAGATCAGCCCCTGCAGCGCCTACACCGCCGTCCGTCGTCCAATCGCCAGTCGCCGCCCTAGAGAAGAGGTAGTTGCCTCCGTGCCATTCGTCATCATCTCCGAAGCAGAAGGAAGAAGGGGAAGGGAAGCTGCATCTGTACTTAAACCATGTGGATATTAGGCGGACTCGCGAAAACACACCCGGGCACGTGCCCGGGTGTGTCTGAACGTGGGTCCGCCTATGGGTGGAATAGCAAATAGGTAATCTCGAAAGGAGATATAATAAAAGTGCAATTTTTAGAATTATTAAATGTGAATCTTGCTCGTGGAGGTACGAGATCCCATTGCGTCGGATTCTCCTCAGTTAGACGCCTAAGAAGGTTCTCCAAACTCTTATTAACGAACTCGGTCCATCCATAGATAAGAGAGTGATAAGCGCTACTAAACTCGAGTTTGATTCCCTTCCGACCCCATAATATGTTCAAAAAAATTAACATGAAATAGTTAATATATTGTCGCAACTCCACCAGTCAGCCTCTCTCTAAATAATAGTGAGGGAAAATAAAAGCATCGTCTCTAAATATGAAATCGATAGAGTGAGGTGTGCAGAGTGAGTGATTTTCAGATATAGTTTCAAAAGGCTGAGAAATTTCAGGTGGTATGTCCGGACTCGGTAAATCTGTGGTGAGAGATACATCTGGGGAATGAGTTACTTCATGGGATGGGGGTTCAAGTGGGAGTGCGGTGAGTAGTAATGTAGTGGAGTGGCCATTAAGTGAACTCGATGATGGAGAGGTTCTCTCAGGTATCCTCGGAATAAGGTAATTCTTCTGGGGAAGAAGAACGATCCTGCTTCCATGGTGCTTGAAGGAATGAGAGTTCCTCGTGCCGTCGTGCATGACACGTCGATCGTACTGCCAAGACCTTCCCAATAGGATGTGGCAGACATCCATGACAGCAACATGACATAAAACTCTATCCGAATATTTGCTCCCGATAGAAAACTATACTAGACAGTAGTGTGTGACGGAAATAGTCAAATGACTATTGACTCCGGATAAGCTGTATGGTTGTTCTAACGGATGCGTCTCAAGCCCTAATATGTCGACCATGCGCCGAGAGATGAAATTCTCCATACTGCCACTATCGTTGATAATAGAACAAAATTGTTCGTGTGCACGTCCAGTAGTGCGGAAAATATCGTGCCTCCTATGGTCATCCTCAGTAGACTCACTAGGGGTGATCAGGCTATATCGCGCCTCCTATGGTCATCCACTTCTACGACATCCTCTAACTCGTGCTCAGGCTCAGGCTCAGGGTGAGACTCGTTTACGTAAACTCTATACTCTGGCTCTCGTCCATCAGTAGAATCGATGATAGCAACGAAGTGGCGTCGCGGGCACTCAGATGATTTGTGCCCCAGCTCCAAGCACTTGAAGCTATTAGAATGGTGCTCGAAGCATCCGTGAGTGTCGAGTTTGGAACACTCTACTCGTTGCCCCTAGCAGGGTATTTATAGGCAAACCCTAAATCCCCAACGGGTACGTGGATCCCTAATTGATCCTAACCAACCGTGAAGTATCCGTTAACCGGATAATTAAATATACCTCAACAATCTCCTCCTATATTGTAAATATCGGGGTCACATCACAGATTACTTAAACAAGTATTAATAACGACAAAATATGAGTTTTCCAGAAACATAATATATGAGTTTTAGAATACAGAATATCTAAACTCAAACACATGGCTCCAAACAAAACACAGTAAGCAAAACTGGACAAACTCAAAAAGGATAATTGATCAATGATCTATGCAAACAACAGATCTTCGTCATCCGGGTCGAAATCAACTTTCTCTCCTTCAGTCTCCATATGATTTGCAAACAAGCACAATAAGAATGTCATGAGACAAATCTTTATGAATTCTAACATTTACTAATAAAAAATAAAGTGATTAGTTCTAGCAGTAAAATGGCGTGATACTCTAACCAGGAAGAAAGAATCACATATCAGCATCTCTATCCAATTTACATAAAATTAGACAATTGATTTCATAGAATCGAAACATGTTCCTTCGATTATTAAGATTATTACTAGACGTTTCACAATTGTGTTATACCATCAAGTTTGGAATGATACAACAAGTTGTGATCAATATATCGTCAAGTTTGGAATGATATAAGTAATGATCATAATATCAGGATGCATATCAGCAACTTCAGTATTCCTTTTTTGGAATGATACACAAACAACCTTTGAATAAAAAATAATTGCGTAAGTCATCAAGTTTAGAATGACTGACAACTATTCATCTCTGGCGTTCATCAAGTAGCATCTGAAATACTTTTGTGTGCTCACTCTAGATGCTAGAATGTAGGGAGACTACGATTCTAAGAGTTTAAAACATAAGCAGAGTATTAAGTCATACTAAATGAACTTTAATCTCATCTCCCCCGATGTTTTATTTGTTAGAATCTTACATAAGCCCTTGGTAAGGACATCTGCTACATTATCTTTCGATCTCGCGTCCAATAGAGAGATTATCCCATGAGTGGTGAGATGGGTCAACCAGACCTAATTCATCCTTAGTTGCCTTCGCTTTCTATTGAACAACGTATTTGTTGCAATGGTCTTTGTGGCTTGATTGTCACAATATAATCATAAGAGAATGAAGAATCATACCCCACGACTTATACTAAGAGAATTATGAATCAAACCTCACTTAATTAAGAGAATTAAGAATCATACATCACGGCTCACACTAGCCTCTATCGACTTTGCATGTCACTTTAATATTCTGAAAACAAGCAACATACCCACATAAGTTCATGAAATGGAGCAAGCACTAGCATGAATCAATCAGATAATCAAGTGTAGGGTTTACCTATTACCGGATAGCGGGAACAATCGGCGAACACCTCGATGCTTAAGCCCAAGCAGCGGCGAACACCACATTGATGAAGGAAGCGAAGCACACGACTTGCATTTGGATAGCAGAAACAGGAGGCGAAGGATAAAGATCATCCCTACAGCGCCTACACCGCCGTCCGTCGTCCAATCGCCAGTCGCCGCCCTAGAGAAGAGGTAGTTGCCTCCGTGCCATTCGTCATCGTCTCCGAAGCAGAAGGAAGAAGGGGAAGGGAAGCTGCATCTGTACTTAAACCATGTGGATATTAAGCGGACTCGCGAAAACACACCCGAGCACGTGCCCGGGTGTGTCTGAACGTGGGTCCGCCTATGGGTGGAATAACAAATAGGTAATCTCGAAAGGAGATATAATAAAAGTGCGATTTTTAGAATTATTAAATGTGAATCTTGCTCGTGGAGGTACGAGATCCCATTGCGTCGGATTCTCCTCAGTTAGACGCCTAAGAAGGTTCTCCAAACTCTTATTAACGAACTCGGTCCATCCATAGATAAGAGAGTGATAAACGCTACTAAACTCAAGTTTAATTCCCTTCCGACCCCATAATATGTTCAAAAAAATTAACATGAAATAGTTAATATATTGTCACAACTCCACCAGTCAGCCTCTCTCTAAATAATAGTGAGGGAAAATAAAAGCATCGTCTCTAAATATGAAATCGATAGAGTAAGGTGTGCAGAGTGAGTGATTTTCAGATATAGTTTCAAAAGGCTGAGAAATTTCAGGTGGTATGTCCGGACTCGGTAAATGTGTGGTGAGAGATACATCTGGGGAATGAGTTACTTCATGGGATGGGGGTTCAGGTGGGAGTGCGGTGAGTAGTAATGTATGGAGTGGCCATTAGGTGAACTCGATGATGGAGAGGTTCTCTCAGGTACCCTCGGAATAAGGTAATTCTTCTAGGGAAGAAGAACGATCCTGCTTCCATGGTGCTTGAAGGAATGAGAGTTCCTCGTGCCGTCGTGCATGACACGTCGATCGTACTGCCAAGACCTTCCCAATAGGATGTGGCAGACATCCATGGCAGCAACATGACATAAAACTCTATCCTAATATTTGCTCCCGATAGAAAACTATACTAGACAGTAGTGTGTGGCGGACATAGTCAAATGACTATTGACTCCGGATAAGCTGTATGGTTGTTCTAACGGATGCGTCTCAAGCCCTAATATGTCGACCATGCGCTGAGAGATGAAATTTTTCATACTGCCACTATCGTTGATAATAGAACAAAATTGTTCGTGTACACGTGTAGTAGTGCGGAAAATATCGTGCCTCCTAAGGTCATCCTCAGTAGACTCACTAGGGGTGATCAAGCTATATTGCGCCTCCTATGGTCATCCACTTCTACGACATCCTCTAACTCGTGCTCAAGCTCAGGGTGAGACTCGTTTACGTAAACTCTATACTCTGGCTCTCGTCCATCAGTAGAATCGATGATAGCGACGAAGTGGCGTCGCGGGCACTCAGATGATTTGTGCCCCAGCTCCATGCACTTGAAGCTGTTAGAATGGTGCTCGAAGCATCCGTGAGTGTCGAGTTTGGAACACTCTACTCGTTGCCCCTAGCAGGGTATTTATAGACAAACCCTAAATCCCCAACGGGTACGTGGATCCCTAATTGATCCTAACCAACCGTGAAGTATCCGTTAACCCGATAATTAAATATACCTCAACAATCTCCTCCTATATTGTAAATATCGGGGTCACATCACAGATTACTTAAACAAGTGTTAATAACGACAAAACATGAGTTTTTCAGAGACATAAATATGAGTTTTAGAATACAAAATATCTAAACTCAAACACATGGCTCCAAACAAAACACAGTAAGCAAAACTGGACAAACTCAAAAAGGATAACTGATCAATGATCTATGCAAACAACAGATCTTCGTCATCCGGGTCAAAATCAACTTTCTCTCCTCCAGTCTCCATATGATCTGCAAACAAACACAATAAAAATGTCATGAGACAAATCTTTATGAATTCTAACATTTACTAATAAAAAATAAAGTGATTAGTTCTATCAGTAAAAGGACGTGATACTCTAACCAGGAAGAAAGAATCACATATCAGCATCTCTATCTAATTTACATAAAATTAGATATTTGATTTCATAGAATCGAACCACGTTCCTTCGATTATTAAGATTATTACTAGACGTTTCACAATTGTGTTTTACCATCAAGTTTGGAATGATACAATAAGCTGTGATCAATATATCGTCAAGTTTGGAATGATATAAGTAATGATCCTAATATCAGGATGCATATCAGCAACTTCGGTATTCCTTTTTTGGAATGATACACAAACAGCCTTTGAATAAAAAATAATTGCGTAAGTCATCAAGTTTAGAATGACTGACAACTATTCATCTCTGGCGTTCATCAGGTAGCATCTGAAATACTTTTGTGTGCTCACTGTAGATGCTCGAATGTAGGGAGACTACGGTTCTAAGAGTTTAAAACATAAGCAGAGTATTAAGTCATACTAAATGAACTTTAATCTCATCTCCCCCGATGTTTTATTTGTTAGAACCATACATAAGCCCTTGGTAAGGACATCTGCTACATTATCTTTCGATCTCACGTCCAATAGGGAGATTATCCCATGACTGGTGAGATGGGTCAACCAGGCCTATTTCATCCTTAGTTGCCTTCGCTTTCCATTGAACAACGTATTTGTTGCAATGGTCTTTGTGGCTTGATTGTCATAATATAGCGAAATAGAGTGCATTTTCAGACTCATCATTGGAATGTCTATGATCAGATCTCTTATCCACTCCGCTTCTTCTCTTGCTGAAGTGAGAGTATAGAGTTCTGATTCCATAGAGGATAGTGCAATGCACGATTGCCTCTTGGACTTCCAAGCTACTGTTGCTCCTCCTAGGGTAAACACAAAACCGCCAGTGGATCTACTATCAGCAATTTCTAAACACCAGGAGACGTCAGAATACCCCTCAAGCACAAGAGGATGTCCACTGTAACATTAATCATACTTCTCAGTGTACTTTAAGTATCGCATTAGCCTTTCTAAGGCATCTCAGTGGTCCTTCCCAGGGTTACTTGTAAATCTACTTAACATGCCGACCATAAAGGCTATGTCAGGTCTAGTGCAGGTTGTAGCATACATGAGACTACCGATGAGTTTGGATTAATCCAACTGTCTAATAGAGGAACTTTCATTCGATTTCAGTCTATTGTTATAATCGTATGGAGTTTCTCTAGTTTTGTTATTAACGTAACCTCACTTCTCAAGTAGATTTCTATTGTAGTGATTCTGACTTAGGGTAATACCATTGTCAGTGAATTTCACTTCCATTCCTAAGATGGTTTTTACCACACCTAAGTCAATCATGCTAAATTGTGTCGTCAAGGCAGCTTTCACGTCTTTCACCTCAGACTGATCAGATCCCAGAATTAGCATGTCATCAACATATAAGCATATAATTGCAACTTTATTTGAACATGTTCGAACGTACATACATTTATCTAAAAAACTGGATTTAAAACTCATGGCTTTAACACAAGTGTCAAATTTTTCGTGCCACAATTGGGTGTTTGCTTCAATCCGTAGAGTGACTTAATCAACTTACAGATCTTATTCTCTAGACCTTCTACGACAAACCCTTCAGGTTGGTGCATATAGATCTCCTCGGTCAGATCTCCATTAAGAAATGCAGTCTTGACATCCATCTGATGAACTGTAAAGTGTTCAATAGATGCTATCACGAGAAATATCCTAATTGTCGTATAGTGACAAACAGGTGAGTATATATCAAAGTAGTCTATTCCACTCACTTGAGTGAAGCCTTTTGCAACTAGATGTGCTTTGTATTTGACAATACTCCCATTAGGATTAAGCTTCTTCTTCAGAACCCATTTGTTTCCAATGGTCTTGCCCCTTTGAGCAAGTCAACCAGTGTCCACATGTTGTTCTGCATGAGAGAGTTTATGTAACACCCTGCCAGTACGAATAGTAGAACAGTAGGTCCGGCCGGGACCCCACGCCATACAAACCACACTAGCTAGGAGTTAAAAGGTGATAAACAGAGAGAACTACAACAGAGTATACTAAACACTAGCGGAAGCATAAAGATTTAACATTTCATTTAGAACTGTCCACTATCATAGGAACGAAACCATAAAATAGAGTTACGGCCTTAAGGCCTTACATTCACCAATGTACAAAACTCAGAACATACTTCGGCACGCAGGCCGGCAATACATGAGAAAGCAGAAAAGGGAGGCTGGCCTTCAAGGGCCAACTCAGCAAAGGGGCCACCGCCCGCTATTTCCCACTAGGCTCACCTGCACCTGCATAAGAACATTCCACCAAGCGGTGGCAAACAAAGTAACGGTCAGCACAACTGACCAAATTATAACGACTCCACCCCTTTCCCGGGGTGGCGGAGTTTCTACCCTGCAAGCAAGCCATACTAGCACAAGTACTAAAATAAAGAAAGTGCAACTACACAAGGTGAGGTTTCAAGCACATTCAATCTTCTAGGTTGAGCATCAAAAAGGAGGGAACCTAGGTATGCACATGATGTTAGTTGGGTTCACCCGAAGGTTCCCCACAACCGCCTAAACAACCGCATGAGGCTAACAACATCAATTCCACAAACACTCCACTGTAAGGGCCATCGCCTTAGGTGGGAAAAGAGCTTTTGGTCGGTCTAGGTAAATCACCTTCCACGACCTCTCCCATGATCACACGGCTTACATGAGGTAGGGACCTCTTACCGATCTGCATGGAAACGGGTTCGGTTTAGCTTTGCCCGTGCTCTAATCGTCGCGATCTATCGCCCACGACGCGGGTACGGCTTCACCTCGGCCCGTAAGGGTTTAGCACTTTCAAGTGCTACACAATTTATAAGCTACGTACCTAACCCCTTCGCAAGGATCTAGGCTTCACAAATACTCAACAAGGGAGGTGTAAAACGCTCCGCATCAATTTCGTGGTGAAGGTTTGCCTTCATCCAATCTCAAAGCATGGGGCTTTCGCTAGGATCTTCACAAGACGCCTACACTTTAATCCCGCAATACTAAAGATGATTTCACGGAGTCATTCTCCGGCACGCATTCTAGGTTTAACCTAAATGCAACGTTGCAAATCAAGCATCACCGATTCGGGCTCACGACCACGAATAGGCTTCACACAACATGCCTAAATCCGCACGACTACCGGATTTCTAAATGCAATATGCCGGGGACGGACTCAATCGACCCGGAGTTCCGAAGAACTTGAGGAAAATCCTACACTTCACCCATTTGGTGAAAGGGATTCCTCATGCAAGCATAGAGAAATGAAAGAGAGGACAAATGACAAGTCCAAAAATCGGGAGGAAGAATCGTTACCCTAGGAGCGTTCTTCTTCGCCATGGATCCGAGATTCTAGACGGAGGGAAACGACCGCACCGAGCTGCACTCTCCAGATCTGGAAACGGTTCGCGAAACGGAGCTCCGGAGCTCCGTCAATGGCGGGATCTCTCCTTCTTCTTCCTTGCCTCCTTCTTCTTCCTCTAGGTTTGGAGAGAGAAAGGCTATGAAATAATGAGGATTAAACCCCTCTCATAAGCCCTAATAACCTCCAGCATCTAATCCTAGCCGTTAGATCGGATTCCAAGAGATTTGGACGGACCGATCTCCTTCTCCGCTCAAAATCGCGGAGCAGAATTAACAGGGCGCACGATCACAGGCGCACGATCACTGGTCGTGCGCGAAGATGAGAATGGTCGTGCGATAACCCGAGACAGAACTCCAATTCCCTGCGAGTTACGCACGATCATTGGCGCACGATCACTGGTCGTGCGCGAAGAGGACAATGGTCGTGCGCAGAGAACTGTTGTGGAATTTTTAGCCTATCCCGAGCGCAACACTACCACTCCGCCTACCTCGCTGAATTACGATTTTGGGGTGTTACAACTCCACCCCCCTTAAAAGAATTTCGTCCCGAAATTTCGAAAACAGTAATAGCAGGAATTACAGTAAAATAAAAAAATTTACCTGAGAGAAATAGCTCGGGGTACTCCGCAAGCATCGCTTGCTCTCTCTCCCAAGATAGCTCCTCTCGGCGGCAATTATCCCACCGGACTTTTACCATCCGAATGGACTTGTTTCGCAACTGCTTTACCTCGGTATCCTCGATGCGTAAGGGCTTGACTTTCGTCGACAACCCACTATCAACCGGCACCTTGCCGACCGCAACGATATGAGTAGGCTCTTGCACTGCCTTCCTCAGAACTGAAATGTGAAACACGTCGTGCAGACCGCTCAGCTCTGCAGATAGTGCAAGCCAGTAAGCCGCATCACCAACACGTTCCACAATCTCAAACGGTCCTAAGTACCTTGGACTGAGCTTTTTCAAGCGTCGGATCCTTGATACCCCTTTGAACGGTTTGATCTTCAAGTAAACCCGGTCACCGACGGCGAACTCTAGGTTCCTATGCTTGGCGTTGTAATATTTTGCTTGCCTATCCTGGGCAATCAATAGCCTTTCACGTATAGATCAGATCGTCGAAGTTGCTTCTTCAACGTCCTTTCGCTTTAATAGCTTAGTATCGCCCGTTTCCGCCCAAGACAACGGCGTACGACACTTCTTACCATAGAGGGCCTCGAAGGGAGCCATCTGTATACTCGCTTGGTAGCTATTATTGTAGGCGAACTCGATCATATAGAGATGATCTTCCCACTTCTTTCCAAAGTCTAGAGCGCACATTCAGAGCATATCCTCCATAGTCCAGTTGGTCCTCTCGGTCTGCCCATCCGTTTGCGGGTGGAAGGCCGTGCTAAACTTCAATTTAGTGCCCAACAGTTCATGGATAAGCCTCCAATCTTTCGATGTGAAACGCCCGTCACGATCGATGACGATGCTACGAGGGACACCGTGCAGCCGCACAATACTATCAACATAGAATTTCGCTAGCTTTTCTACAGAATCATCCTTCCGGTTCGGAATAAAGTGCGATACTTTCGTCAATCGGTCCACGATCACCCAGATGGCGTCGTTTCCATGTTGTGATCTCGGCAATCCGTGCACGAAATCCATCGAGATATCATCAAACTTCCACTCCGGAATCGGCAAGGACTTCAAAAATCCACCGGGACGCTGACATTCCGCCTTCACCAACACGCAAGTATTACACTTGGCCACGTAGAGGGCAATGTCTCTCTTCATACCCGGCCACCAGAAAAGTTTCTTCATGTCCATGTACATTTTCGTGCTCCCCGGGTGGATAGAGTACTTGGTATGATGAGCCTCGTACATCAACTCAGCCCGTAGAGTGCCAATGTTTGGGACGCACAATCTGCCCTCTTTCCACATAAGGCCATCTTCGAAGGAGAAATTAGCGTTTAACCCATCAACGGTTTCCGCTTTATAGCGTTTCATGCTCTCATCCAGCTCCAATGCCTGTCGAACTCGGTCGGCAAGGTCGTATTGAACCTCCGTCCAGTTCAAGCATGCCGAAGTAGACGCTCTCCTATCAACGCAAATGATCTCCATTTCTTCCAGCTCACGGATTAGACGCTCATCGTGCATCAAAATCCAAATTGCTTGAGCGGGAGCCCGACGACTCAACGCGTCCGCAACTACATTTCCCTTTCCAGGAGTATATTTGATGTCGAAGGTGTAGTCCCCAAGGAACTCCAACCACCTCCTTTGATGCATATTCAACTCCCTTTGATCCAGCAAGTACTTGAGGCTCTTGTGGTCGGAAAAGATGTCGATCTTCACGCCATACAAATAATGCCTCCAAAGCTTAAGAGCAAATACCACGGCCGCTAGCTCCAAATCATGGACCGGGTAATTCCTCTCATGAACCTTCAACTGCCGGGAGCCGTAGGCAATTACCTTACCGAACTGCACTAGGACACAACCCAAACCACTCCCCGAGGCGTCGCTATAAATTTCGTAGCCTTCCGTACCACATGGCGAACATAGAATGGGCGCCGTGGTCAGACGGCTCTTCAGCTCTTCAAAAGCTCGTGCGCACTCGGGCGACCAAACGAACTTATGATCTTTCCTAGTCAGTTTAGTGAGAGAAAGTGCAATCCTCAAGAAGTTTTCCACAAAGCGCCTATAATAGCCGGCAAGTCCTAAGAAACTTCGGACTTCCGCTATGTTTTTCAACAAAGGCCAGGCTCGGATCGCTTTTATCTTCGACGGATCAACCGCAATTCCATCACCACTAACGACGTGACCAAGGAATGCTACTGACAGTAGCCAAAACTCGCACTTGGAGAACTTGGCATATAGCTGACTCCTCCTCAAGGTGCTCAGAACTGCGTGCAGATGCCCTACATGCTCCTCTTCCGATTGAGAGTATACCAAAATGTCGTCGATGAAGACGATCACAAATTGATCCAAATACTCACGGAACGTCCTGTTCATTAAGTCCATGAATACCGACGGTGCATTAGACAGACCGAACGGCATCACCGTGAACTCATAGTGCCCAAAGCGGGTACTAAACGCTGTCTTTAGAATGTCACATTCCCTTATCCGCAGTTGGTAATAGCCGGACCTTAGGTCCAGTTTGGAGTAAACCGTCGACCCAACCAGTTGGTCGAATAAATCATCGATTCTTGGAATCGGATATCGGTTCTTCTCGGTCAACTTGTTTAGTTCTCGATAATCAATACATAGACGCAAGCTCCCGTCCTTCTTTTTCACAAAGAGGACCGGTGCACTCTAAGGCGATGAACTTGGACGTACGTAGCCTTGCTCTAGCAGTTCTTGCAATTGAACCTTCAGCTCTGCCAATTCCTTTGGCGCTATCCGGTACGGTGAGCGGGACACAGGTTTGGCACCTGGCACCAACTCGATACAGAAATCAATCTCCCGATGAGGCGGATCCCCAGGGAGTTCGCTAGGAAACACATCGGCGTACTCCGCTACGACTGGGACCTCACATAACCTGGGCTTTGGCTCCGAAGTCTCCAACAAGGTGAAGAACAACTCGGCGCCTTTTCTCACCGCCTTAACCACTTGGAGAGCAGACATCAGCGTCTTGCTCGCTCCTCGCATACCGGCAAACGTGGTTTCTCCATCGGTGTTCCTTCCCAGAGTGATCTCCTTAGAATTGCAATCTATGCATGCACACTGCTCCGAGAGCCAGTCCATGCCGAAGATCACATCGAATTCAGCTAACGGTAATAACGATGCTTCCAAATTGAAATCCTGATTTCCGATCCGCACCTTCACACGACTCTTCCTATCCGCAGACATGCGAGATCCATTGGGTAGCACTACTTCCAATCTATCCTCTACGAAGGTAGATGGCACTCCGATTCGCACCACGAAGTCCTCAGACAGAAAAGAGTGCGATGCACCCGTATCAAATAGAGCTCTCGCCAGATAGTTGAAAATTAGGACAAAGCCTAATTGCACACGAATAAGACATACAGTTGCACAACAGTATAATCACAAATAGCTATGCAAAAGCTAACCTTTAATTCATACCTGTGACAACATCAGCTTGTCGTATGGCTTCTTGCTGGCCAAGCGAATAGACTCTCGGCTGAGTCGGAATAATGTGTTGGGAAGCCGAAGACTCCGCAGCTTTCCCCTTTTCCGCAGCACGAGCATTGTCCAATGCTCGATTCTCTGCCTTCGGGGGACCACTTCGACACACTGCGGCCTTGTGTCCCACCTTCCCGCAGGTGAAACACGTGATAGGACTCCGCACAGTCGTTGCTCCCGAAACATTTGAGCGGGATTGCTCCGCCGGTTTGAACTTCCTTTTGTTCTTTCTGAACTCAGACTTGGACTGAGAGGCCGGCACATGAAACTCAGGTTTCTTTGCCACGGCTTTTGCTTGTACCCTTTTCATGTCCAACTCTAGGGATCTGGCAGTTTGGACCATCACATGGAAACCTAACGTCATTGGGCCTGCAAGGAGCAGCCTCAACTCGTCCCGAAGGCCTTCATAGAACTTGTTCGTCTTTGTCTCTTCATCTTCCATCATAGGCCCCGCATAACGACCCAGTTTAGTGAACTCGTGCAAGTACTCATCCACTGAGCTGTCGCCTTGAGTTAACTTCAGAAACTGGTTCTGCAACGCAATGCGTTGGGCAGAAGGAATATACCTTTGAAGAAATGACTTTGAGAACTCCGCTATCGTGATCTCGGTAATCTCCTTGCCTCCAAACTTGTGCACTTCCTGATCGGCCCACCAACGCTCTGCCTCTCCGTTAAGGAGGAAGGTGGCTAAAGTGACCATCATAGCTTCTTCTGTTGTTGTCGCCTTTAAAGTTTTCCTAATCGTTGACAGCCAGTCCTCCGCCTCCGTTGGGGATCCAGTCCCCGAGAAAGTTGGAGGATGGAAGCTTAGAAAGTGTTGCAGTTGCTGATCACGTGCTCGCGCAATGGCTACACGCGCTACAGGACGCTCCACCCTTTGCACCACCGCAGGTTCCACTGCAGCCACTGGCACAGGGGTCTCAACCCTCGGTTCCACCGCAGGTTCCGCTGCAGGTTCGATCCCCGGGGCCGCATCAGTAATAGGCGTAGCAGGTTGTGCAAGCCTTTGCGGTTGAGCATTGATCATCGCGAAGACAGCTTCTGCGATTAACCTGATCATCTCAGCAGGAGGAGTGGTCGCTGGCACTTCAGCCGACCCACTACTTTCAACAGTGTTACGGGGTTGAGACGGCCCCGCACCACTTCTAGTCGCCTATAATCGTGTAAGACACAATTTAGTGACTGAAAACATAGCAAACAACAATCATGGAACGCTCAGGTTCCGCAAATAAGTATGTTTTTCCATTCCTAAGTGGACATTCTTATTAGTTTTTGCCGTTTTAGGTGAATGCACATCCCGTGCACACCACCCCTTAAAAGGAATTCGTCCCGAATTCGCTAAACTACGGATCGACGCCTTAAGTCTGATACCAAA
The DNA here is from genome assembly GCA_033032865.1 of Dactylorhiza incarnata. NCBI lineage: Eukaryota > Viridiplantae > Streptophyta > Magnoliopsida > Asparagales > Orchidaceae > Dactylorhiza > Dactylorhiza incarnata. The sequence continues at coordinate 5,742,234 of JAWHQI010000043.1, forward strand.
TTGTAACACCCTGCCAGTACGAATAGTAGAACAGTAGGTCCGGCCGGGACCCCACGCCATACAAACCACACTAGCTAGGAGTTAAAAGGTGATAAACAGAGAGAACTACAACAGAGTATACTAAACACTAGCGGAAGCATAAAGATTTAACATTTCATTTAGAACTGTCCACTATCATAGGAACGAAACCATAAAATAGAGTTACGGCCTTAAGGCCTTACATTCACCAATGTACAAAACTCAGAACATACTTCGGCACGCAGGCCGGCAATACATGAGAAAGCAGAAAAGGGAGGCTGGCCTTCAAGGGCCAACTCAGCAAAGGGGCCACCGCCCGCTATTTCCCACTAGGTTCACCTGCACCTGCATAAGAACATTCCACCAAGCGGTGGCAAACAAAGTAACGGTCAGCACAACTGACCAAATTATAACGACTTCACCCCTTTCCCGGGGTGGCGGAGTTTCTACCCTGCAAGCAAGCCATACTAGCACAAGTACTAAAATAAAGAAAGTGCAACTACACAAGGTGAGGTTTCAAGCACATTCAATCTTCTAGGTTGAGCATCAAAAAGGAGGGAACCTAGGTATGCACATGATGTTAGTTGGGTTCACCCGAAGGTTCCCCACAACCGCCTAAACAACCGCATGAGGCTAACAACATCAATTCCACAAACACTCCACTGTAAGGGTCATCGCCTTAGGTGGGAAAAGAGCTTTTGGTCGGTCTAGGTAAATCACCTTCCACGACCTCTCCCATGATCACACGGCTTACATGAGGTAGGGACCTCTTACCGATCTGCATGGAAACGGGTTCGGTTTAGCTTTGCCCGTGCTCTAATCGTCGCGATCTATCGCACGACGCGGGTACGGCTTCACCTCGGCCTGTAAGGGTTTATCACTTTCAAGTGCTACACAATTTATAAGCTACGTACCTAACCCCTTCGCAAGGATCTAGGCTTCACAAATACTCAACAAGGGAGGTGTAAAACGCTCCGCATCAATTTCGTGGTGAAGGTTTGCCTTCATCCAATCTCAAAGCATGGGGCTTTCGCTAGGATCTTCACAAGACGCCTACACTTTAATCCCGCAATACTAAAGATGATTTCACGGAGTCATTCTCCGGCACGCATTCTAGGCTTAACCTAAATGCAACGTTGCAAATCAAGCATCACTGATTCGGGCTCACGACCACGAATAGGCTTCACACAACATGCCTAAATCCGCACGACTACCGGATTTCTAAATGCAATATGCCGGGGACGGACTCAATCGACCCGGAGTTCCGAAGAACTTGAGGAAAATCCTACACTTCACCCATTTGGTGAAAGGGATTCCTCATGCAAGCATAGAGAAATGAAAGAGAGGACAAATGACAAGTCCAAAAATCGGGAGGAAGAATTGTTACCCTAGGAGCGTTCTTCTTCGCCATGGATCCGAGATTCTAGACGGAGGGAAACGACCGCACCGGGCTGCACTCTCCAGATCTGGAAACGGTTCGCGAAACGGAGCTCCGGAGCTCCGTCAATGGCGGATCTCACCTTCTTCTTCCTTGCCTCCTTTTTCTTCCTCTAGGTTTGGAGAGAGAAAGGCTATGAAATAATGAGGATTAAACCCCTCTCATAAGCCCTAATAACCTCCAGCATCTAATCCTAGCCGTTAGATCGGATTCCAAGAGATTTGGACGGACCGATCTCCTTCTCCGCTCAAAATCGCGGAGCAGAATTAACAGGGCGCACGATCACTAGTCGTGCGCGAAGAGGAGAATGGTCGTGCGATAACCCGAGACAGAACTCCGATTCCCCGCGAGTTACGCACGATCATTGGCGCACGATCACTGGTCGTGCGCGAAGAGGACAATGGTCGTGCGCAGAGAACTGTTGTGGAATTTTTAGCCTATCCCGAGCGCAACACTACCACTCCGCCTACCTCGCTGAACTACGATTTTTTTTGGGGTGTTACAGTTTAAATCTTCATCTATGGCTTCTTTCCAAAATAGAGAGTCTCGAGATCGCATCGCTTCCTTATAGGTGGATGTATCAGCTTCAACTTGGTAAGTCACGAAGTCTGTACCGAAGCTTTTAGGCATTTTCTCTCTACTAGATAGCCTTCTGGTATCTAAACCACTCGTGTCTACAGGCTCAGTGTCAGAGTTACGGTGGCTTGGCTCAGCTGGAGGCTCAAGAATAGTGGCTGGCAGACCTAGAAGTGTCAGGTTCTTATCCTTAAGGAACTTATCCTCAAAGAAGATAGCGTCTCTAGATTCTATTACAGAGTTTGTTGAGAAAGCTAGAAATCTGTCTGCAGCACTATCCTCTGCATATCCTAAATAGACACACGTATTTATCCTAGGTCCAATATTAACTATTCTAAGGTCAGGTATCCTAACATAAGCAATACATCCCCAGGTCTTAAGATTATCAAATCTAGGAGGTCTCTTAAACCAAAGCTCATATGGTGTCTTAGTCAACTTGGCATGGGGAACTTTATTAAGAATATGATTTGATGTGAGGGCAGCTTCACCCAGTAGGATGCAGACATGCCAGTAGTTAACAACATAGAATTCAACATCTCTGTTAAAGTTATAATTTTTCTTTCAGTGATACCGTTGGATTGGGGGGAATAAGGGGCAGTCGTTTCAGGGATGATGTCATTGCTGGCAAGGAAATCTCTGAACTCGCCGGAGACGTATTCTCCTCCTCTATTACTCCTTAGCCTTTTGATTTTCATGTCAAGCTGATTCTCAACCCTAGTTTTGAATATACGGAATTTTTTAAAAGCTTCATCTTTGGTTTTAAGTAGATAAATGCGACTGAATCTAGAGTAGTCGTCGATAGATGTTATCAGATACTTCCGACCTCCACGTGTGACAAAACTTTTGTAGTCACATATGTCAGAGTGTATTAACTCTAGCAATTGTGTGCTCCTGGAAACCTGACTAAAGGGTGTTCTAGTTATCTTAGTTTGAACACAAATTTCACATTTGTCGAATCTGGTTTTTGTGTCTAAGGGAATGTCGTGAGTTCTAGCTAGCAGAAGTAGTTTTCTATAATTGACGTGTCCTAGTCTTGCATGTAAAGTCTTAGGATCGATCAAATTAGAACTAACCTGATTTACTACTTCGTTTGCTAGACTCAACCTATACATTCTGTTGACGACATACGCACAACCAAAATAATGCGAGTGAACCATCAGCGTTACTCGACCACCACTAATATTAAATGGCATACCCGCATCGTATAACAAACTAATTAAAATTAAATTAGCAGCTAATTAAGGATGGTATAAATTTAACATTTTTCAAATTAAGAGTTTTACCTGAGGAGAGCGTCAAGGTGGCATTGCCGACCTTCAGCACGTCAACTACTCCTCCATCAGCAACAGTAACAGTCTCTCGAACTGCAGTGACATCCTCCAGAAGCGCAGTGTTATTGCAGACTTGACATATAGCACCTGAGTCTAGCCACCACTCGGTACTGGCTTTTCCGTTACCGACCATGGCAACAAAGTCGGTAGGCGTAGTCTGATGAAGCATATTGGCCCGGTTATCAGGCCTTGGTGTGCTAGAGTCACCTCTCTTCGGTTGCTTACACTCAGAAGCGCAGTGACCCCACTTGTTACAATTGTAGCACTTGCATTTGAATTTCTTCGCCTTTTTGCTCGTGTCCACAACTGCGGGTGCACTGGGTAACGGTCTAGTCTTTCCAGTCTTAAACTTACGCTTAGGATGCGTGACCATGTTGGCAGCAGAGGACTGCTTGCTAACAGTCTCCCTAGCGTGTCTAGTCTGGTTCTCATCCTTAATGCAAATGAAGCGTTTGAGGTCTGTAAGACTGACCTGCGTTTTCTTCTGATACATCTCCGTTTTAAAGGAGTACCACGCCGACGGGAGCTTGAAAATGATGGCTCCTGCAACAAATCCATCTGACAGTGGGATATTCTCACTGTTCAGCTTGTCCACTAAATTCTCAAAATCGACGACCTGTGGAAGGATTTCTCTTTCCTCAGTGAAGATGAAAGCCATTAACTTATCCACCATGTGCGTCTTGGACATATTTTCCTCTTCCTTGAACTGCTCCTCCAGAGCATCCCAGATTTCTTTGGCGGTATTCAATTTACTGTACGTCTCAGCAAGCCTGTTGGAGAGATAGTTCAACAGATAGTCGCGATAGAAATCTTCGTCACCAATCCACTGAGCCTCGCCATCTGTCCCAAGAACGTCAGCGCGGACAGATTGAACTGTGTAGAATACGTTCATGTACTTCATGCCGAACTGCGTGTTCCGCTTCCAAGCACAGAACTCAGAGTTGGAGAATTTCACTTTTGACATTTTGTCTCTCCCCAAATAGTAGATTTCCACTAGCAGACAAGATCACAAAAAGAAAACTAGAGAGAGATCACCTGAAACGCATAGAGGCGAGAAATTCTTCAGATCTAATCCAGAAAAAATGTTGTGCTCCTCTCCTCCGGCTGAACAATGTCGTCGAAGACCAGATCTGGAGTTGACAGGGACGAAAGCCACAGATGCAAGGTGCGGCCACGAACTAGCGGCGCTAGCGCTGACGCTAACCACTTGCGCCTGGCGGTAGTGGAGGCTAACGCTAACGCGCACGAAAGCGCGTTTTCTTCCTCGGCGAGAAGCGGCGGCTTTGACGGGCAGATCCGACAGCGATCTCCTCAACAAGCAACAGGACCTCCTCTGTCGAGCGTCGATAGCACGATCCACGACAAAACAGATCTGGCAATACACTGCACTGGATCGGTGACTCGATCGGGAACCTCGGCACAGTCCTTCCACGCAAAGAACGCGAAATCCTTCGACGGCGACGAAAGAGAGGGCAACAGGAGACGGTTACGGGAGAAGAAGCCCTATTTGTTCGCTACAGGGAAAAGAGATCAACGTACTCCTTCGACGCGGGAAATGATCGGTGCCTTCTTCTTCACCGGACGAAGCAGCGATCGACGATGGAGGGAGATCGATCAAGAGAGTTACCGGAGGCGGCGGGGTTCTGTTCCGTAATCTCTACAAAGGCGACAAATCGCGAGAAGAGAACGACGGACGGTTGGTGGCGCACGGGCTGCTTCCTCTGCAGCGATCGACGAGCGCAACAACGGCCTTCCTCTTCGATCGATGGGCGGTTGCTGTGTACAGGGCTAGGACTCCCAGTCGGCAGCGATGAAGATTCGCGAGAGGGAGATACGCGAACGGTTTCGGGGTTCTTCCTCCTTGCGCTCAACAGGAACGAGAGGAGAAGGGCGGTTACAGGAGAAACGCACGGGAGAATGACTAGGGCTCACGAGAGGAACTTCGAGAATGTTAGAATGGTGCTCGAAGCATCCGCGTGAGTGTCGAGTTTGGAACATTCTACTCGTTGCCCCTAGCAGGGTATTTATAGGCAAACCTTAAATCCCCGGCGGGTACTTGGATCCCTAATGGATCCTAACCAACCGCGAAGTATCCATTAACCCGATAATTAAATATAACTCAACAGAAGCATCAGAATACTCCAGTGTTGGGCTTAGCCCCAATAATCTCCTTACCCTTGGGGGGAATAGTCACTACTAGAAAATTGACTTTTAGCCAGGGCAAATTACCGTGGCTAAAAATCCAAAATCGTGGCAAAAGACTTTTAGCCACGGATTGTCGTGGCATATGGGCGTGGGCAATGCGAGCGTGGCAAAAAAAGTATTTGACATGCTCTTTCTGTGGCAAATACCCTATTTCTATGACTTTTAGCCACGATTTTAGAATTTTAGCTACGATAATTTGACTGTTTGCCACGGCCAATGGCCGTGGGCAATACGAGCGTGGCTAAAAGTCAATTTTCTAGTAGTGAGTAGATGTGGTCGGAGTCCCGACATTAATGGGAGTGGAGTCTAGTATCCTAGCAGTGGGGGCAGTGGTGATGCTCGATGAGAGTTTATCAGTGGACCTAAGTCCGGAGGTACGCTTCTGTGAGGACTCTACTCGACGGGCGTGACTCGAGATCTCTCCTAAGTCCTTATAGTAAAAAAGTTTTAGTTGGTCTCTAATGGAGCAGCGTAACCCGTTCAGATAATGGGACGCAGTCATGTCATCATCCTCTCGGAGGTCGAGGCGAGACTGCAGAACTAGGAACTCATTGGTGTATTCATCCAGCGTTAGTTTGTCTTGCCGTAGGTTGTGGAACCTACGGTAGAGGGTTTGCAAATAATTGGGCGGGACGTAACGTTTTCAAAGTTGCGCCCTAAACTCGATCCACGTGGTGATGAGTGGCATGCCTAAATTGAATCGAGATCGCTCTAACTGTCCCCACCAAACTAAAGCGGACCCTTTCAATCTAAGGGTAGCATACTCAACTTGCCTAGCTTGGGGTAATTGTTTCCAAGCTAGGAAACGATCCATCCTATCACACCATTCTAGGCAACCCTCGGGCTCTAACTGTCCCTCAAAATCGCCAACGTCTAATTTCACTCCTACATCCCATCGGGGTGGATTACGTGATTCGTTACGTGGCTCGGGTTCTGCTTGTGCAAGTTCTAGTTGCATGGGGTTAGGGCCTATTTCATTACCCGGGGCAGGTGCTCGATTTAAAAGTATGCATGGTAGCCTCTATATTATTGACCGATGTGCGCAATCCATTCATAACATGCGTGACACTACTCATACTAGTCGTGAGAGTTTCTACCGCTTTCATTACATCGCTCATACGTTGGGTCAAATCCCCTACGTTATTTTCTAAATGATCGATTCGTCTTTTCATTTAAAATAATTTGATTTTAAAAATTTTATTTGATATATAATTTTTTAAGAAGTCAAATCACTTTTTTAAAGATTTTTGAGGATATGTTGGAGTTTAAAAAGAATAGACAAAATCAGAAATATTATAAAAAAAATATTCACTTGAAATGAGCGATTACCTGAGTGGGTAGAAAAATAATTTTGATTTTGAATTTTAATTTTAATTTTTTTTTTTTGACAAATAAAAATTCAAAGCTCAATTAAAATTCTTTTTTTTTTTGTTTAAATACTAAATAAAATAAATTTCTTATTATTATTATTATTTATTTTTTTGAAAACCCGGATCGATGATTCGCGATATGAGCGAATCAAACCTAGCTCTGATATCAAACTGATGTAGACTCAAAATATATAGGCTTTTAAAATTAATTATTTTTTTAAGCGAACGATTTTATTTATTATAAAATAAAATTAGGATTTCAAAACAAAAGTTGATTTTATTTTTAAACTTTGAAAATAGGCCGAGCGGCCAAATCGAATTTGATGCGCGAAATCACTTTCCAACGTTGATGTTTGCAAATCCGTTAATCGTTATTTGAGAGAAAACTCTTTGAGCATTTTATGAGTTGAATCGTTGCGAGATTTGAACATCCACAAGCATAAACCACATACAACAATTTATGAATAAGCGACAATAAAGGCAGTCGGAACGTTCGAGACAAGCTTTAATTAATTTAGACGCATAAAATTAAGCTAGGTTAAGGAGCATTCGTGTGGTGAAATTACCCAGCAGGAAGGAGCCGGTTCAGTCCAGGTGTAGGAGGGAGAGCGGTTGTTTGTCGATCGGAAGATGTAGAGCCGACTGGCGGAAGGTTTGGCTCGATGTCGACGTCAGTCGAGCAGGTTGTCGGAGTCAGGAGTGAAGTCGACGACGACCTAACCGACAGAGGACACATCGGAAGACTCAGGAGGACGGGGTCGGACCAGCGGCGCTGCGTGCGACATGCGGCATGGAGAGGTCCCGTCGGGCCGCCTGTGAACCTCTAGGGTTTGCTGAAGCTTCTTCGGCGGTGATACGTTGGCTAGCAGGCGTCACCAGGGAAGACGAAGGAGGGTGGCAGTGGCTCTTCGGGAGTGGGCTTTGCCGGTATTACAGAGGGAGCGACTGGAGTGTCGTTCCTCTGTTTTACCCGGGCTACTTTCTCTTTACGGTAGGAGGATTATTAATAGGGGAAATTCATGATTTTCTCTCATTAATTCATTTTCCAAGCTTGGCTAGGCTGCCAAATAATATTCTCAAATTAAATCCTTTCTAAAACATCACTTTTCAATTACTGCCGACAAAATTCTTTCTAAAACAACACTTCATTAATTTCTTGATTTGAGTTTATATTGATTTGTCTGAAATTGCCTTGTATTAATTTTATGCATTCTTTAAATACTTTAAGCTTGCCTTTTGCGTCCATACTACCTAAATTATCGGACATTTTTATTCAGGGTCTCATCGGGCGGTCAAACCGATGAGCCGACCAACTTCAAAATTTTAAAACAGCTAATGCGCAAAAGAAATACATGCTAAAAAATAAAAGCTGAAAAATAAAATGCATGACTTAGGATGCGACGAAGGATGCATCACTTCTTCACACGGGCTTCTTCACACAGGCATCTTCACAAGAGCATCTTCTCACGTGCTTCTTCACACGGGCATCTTCACACTGGCATTTTCACACGGGAATCTTCACACTAGCATCTTCACAAGGCGGGCCATCTTCACAAGGCGGACCATCTTCACAAGGCGGGCATCTTCACACGGGCTTCACTCGTGCTCGATGCTTTCAGGAACTTCGCCCGCATCCTGGAGGGCTCTTCCCGCATGAAGCCCGTGCTCACCGCTCGCACCTCACTGTCGAAGAGCTCGCTAGGATGCGTGCAAAACCCGCCCGAGTGCATCGAGCACGAGCGAACACCACGATATTTTCGGCCTTTAGCAACACTTGAAAATTGTTGCCTAAAACTGCAAGGTGTTGCCAAAACATTGAAAGTTGTTGACATATGGGTATTGTTTATACGCATGTTACCAAAGGTCTAAGGCAACAATTTTCATACATTTAGGCAACACTATATAAAAACTGTTGCCTAAACTCTTAGAATAGACAGCAGTTCTTCGGTGGACCTATTGCAATAGTTTTGAAATACTGTCTTATATCATTACATTTAGCAAATGTTGTCAAATCTTTTTAATGAAGAAAAACAATTAATGTCAGATTCTTTTATTAATACTATAAAAAAATAGGCAACACTTATGTTTTATTAATCCTAATTAAAAAGTGATAATAATTTGCAAATTGACACCAGCAATACACCAGAGATTGAGCACTCACTCCCTTAGAGCTTAAAATTCTATTCAACCACAGTTTCAAAGATTATGATAAAGGAAAATCCTGAAATTACCGGATCGAAGAGTCAACATAAAGGAATATCTCGGGCACCACCAATTAAAAGTAATCTATGATAAATAAAAATTACAAGATTTGACATTGATCCTTAAAAAAAACTTAAAGCTCGATATCAACAAATTAAGAGATCTAAGAATGAAAAGTCAATAAAATTAATATACAACTTTGTCGCAAACACTATCATATGAATTGCAAACTAAAACATCAATTAAACCTATAGTTTTCTTCATTACTAGGTGGCAAAAGTCGCCCAAAGCTGATATTGCAACATAGATGCATCCACACCCAGGAAGATCTGAGTAGTCTGTTATATCTCTTTGTGGGAGTTGGTGATCACTAGAGCATAACAATGGATAATTACAAGCATTTGTTCTCAAAGTAGAAACATTGTAATTCTAAATGACAGTAAGAACACTGATAAAAGAAAAGTAGTAATCTCTTCATAAGTAATGATAGGCTTATATATATTACGATATATGAAATGAGATAATGAAAATCATGGGCCATTCAAATTTCTTCTCATAAGTAATGATAGACTTATTTTCAACGTCATGCCCAACGTAAAGAAACATTACACATCAAATAACATAGAGACAGAGTGGGCAGAAGTGGCCTAGCATTAGATAAAAAAGGCTTTAAATCATCCATCATACTTCGCCACATACAATAACATCTTGTTTATACCAAAACATCATTAATGCTAATAAATGGGAGTTGTTGTTAGTTTGCAGGTGACAGGTAGCATGACGCTTTGTCATCTCCTCGAGCTTCGTCTTCTTGAGAGGGGCGTGGTTTGCTTTCCAATGTCCTCCCTCAAATCGTGCCCATCTGTTACATTCAAAGCTTCTCTGAGAGCGAAGAATCTCTGTCTTCCCAAGGGCTTTGCTAGAATGTCGGCGAGTTGGTCTTCAGTAGGGCAGAATAGAACTTTGATTCCCTGGTGGGAATTGGTTGGGCATTTTGGTTGTTGGTCGGCTGCCAATGTTGGGTTTTTGGTGTGTTTCTAATTTTTCTTAATTGATAATTGATTGAATTAACTCATAAGTCTTCCCCACAATAGGCAACTCCTTTCGAGTCGTAGTTGTAGCTGTCGTAGGAATTCAGTCATAGCTATTTGATGGTGCAACCCTAAAGTAAGTGATTTCTGTTGACACTGCAGTGGATGACGACCATAGATAAGCTCGGTGATAACCCCAATGCCGACAAAGGAAATAGGAAGTCTGTGAATACTTATCTCTTTAATTATGCATAACTTTGAATTATTTTGAGTATACACATGCTTAGATTTTCATACAAAAAGTATTTTAGTGATTGTGCATTGACATGAAATTAAAATAGTTCGAATTTTTGAATCACTGATAAATAGGAGAATCGCTAGAAGATACTGAATCGGAAATAGCAAGAATCAAGCGATAAATTAAATTTTGAGGGAAATGTTTGAATAAAGACACTTATACTCGATACGAAGATTGAAGACGAATCTTGAATTTATGTAAGTAAATAAGAACTTTAGAAGAAAGAAAAGATAAAAGATGAATAAAAGACAATATGCATCGATGCATATGAAATGATAAGGGTTAACCCAGTAGTCATAGTGGAGGGTGTGAATACCCTACGTCAGAATGATTTTGAGTTCTATTTGAGGTCGTTGAAGGTCAGAGGTCGTTGAAGACCAAGAAGGGATGAATCTATATCATCCCTCTTGACTTCCTAATTTAATAAAACTAAAGATAAACGAGAAATCTAATTTAGAAGTTGATTATGATAGAAATTTCTGATGATTGAAAACGAATTGAATGAGCTATGATCAGAAAGAACATGAAAATTAATGAAATTTTTTTAAATAAAAGATATGAAGAAACGAAATGACTTTTAAGAACCAAAAGAAGTAATGAATAGATCGAATACAAGAATTTGAAACATAATCCATTGTTGTACGAACACTGTAGTTACTTTTATTGATTATTATTGATACGTCATTCCTTATTTAATTCATTTTTATACTGCAATTGAATGCTTATGCATATTGCTATTGATGTTTGTTGCTTGCATGTACAACAATTAAAGAGGTATGTTACTCGCTTAGTCATATTCTTTATTGCTAAACCCCTCGTGATTTATCTTTTTAGGTAGCGGACGTGCCCCCGAGTGCGCCGAAGAAAACTAAACTGACTGAGGATGAAAGAAAGAGGCTAGCCGAGGAGCGAGCAAACGTATGTGTAAATATTTTTATTGGATTGGAGAATATGGTAGTTAGAAATAAGGAAAAGTATGAAGACATACAATTATTTTTGAGTATCGTTGCTTAGAGTCTCGAGTCTGTTCATCTGTTTAAAAGTTGTTAATGAAAGAGAATTTTGTTTATGTATTTTATTTGTACTCCTGTCATATTTTTTATTATTATGCTGCGATGAATGCTTGAAAAATACTCAGATAAAGATTTTCTATGAGGTCTGAATTTTGGGCTTCACAGTTACTTCTTCTCATCCCCTACCTAGCTATGTCATCATAGTCAAATTGAGTGCATTGGACATAAGGTTTTTCGATTTAGTCTAACACTCTCTAAGAGAAAGTCTTACAAGTCATGATATCATCTTCTATGACACCAAATTAGGTGAAGAATATATTTGTGTAGAAACTTGAGAATGAAGAAAATGAGGAATACAAAACATTTTGTATTGTTAAAATATTGATTTTCAGATTGATTACAATATGACTGTCCCAAACATATATTGAATACATGCTTTAAAATGATTTTTCCTATCTACAAATATATTGAATACATTTTTCTTTGAAACATCACATCTCTTTGAGTAAATTTAAGCACTCATACAAATATCTTACATCAAAAACATATCTTTAAAGCATATCTAGAATATTAGAAATTACCCCAACACCTAGAGCTAGCTTCTTGCTTTTTGTTTAAACCATATATTTCTATAAAGTAGAAATATCCGCACTTTATTCTTATCATTCTTCCCGAAATTAAGAAAACAGATAAACTAGACACACATAAATGACTATTCGTAGTCCTAAAAACAATTAAAATAGCTATTTGCAGTTCTAAAAACACTTAAATTCATTGGATTGCGAATATCAATTGACTGTGTTTAGCGGTTAAAAAAACTGACAAAATTAAAAAACAAGAGAGGAACTCCTATTTGCACAAATCGGCCAACCATCACCATATACCCCAAAGACGGGTCCCCTTTCCTCCCCGCCCCAAAAGCAGAGCCCGCCGGAATATTGCTCTGCTCCGCCGGAGGACTATTTGCCTGGTCGCTAGTCGCCGGAGACGTATCACCTGGCGACTGATTACCGGAGCCCGTTGATGAGTCACCGGGCGGCGTATCGCTCGACGGCGGAGAATCTTCCGCGCTGGGAGTAGGCGTCGTACTAATTCCATCGCCGCCGGCTAGATTAACGACGACGTAAGCCTCCATCGCGCAGATGACCGGCGGAAGCGTGGCGTCTTCAGTGGGCTGCAATTCGAACTCCGTGCTGCTCGAGGCAGAGAAGTTGACAAAGTAGAACTCAATGATGCCGCCGTACGCCGGAACCAGAGGGTCGGAGACCGTTCTATTGTCGACGTAGACTTGGAAGGTGCGGTTGTCACTGTTTCCGAGCTGGGTTACTTCGGTGAAGTAGATATTGAGATAGGCGGTGATTGGATTGGAGGGAAAAGTGTCGACGGTAAAGCCGATGACATTGGAACCGGAGGCCGGAGTTATGGCGGCCTGAAAGATGGCCGCCGGAGGACTATCTTTGATGTCGGTGTCGATAACACTGGCCTGATTTTGCACGACGTCGACACTATTTGAGGCTTCAAAAGGAAGCCAAATCCGATCGTAGGTGTCGTCGGGATACCTTTAATTAGGGTTCACAAATGTAAAATGATTTTATAAATAGAAATAAAATTAATTAACTGATTTTTTGGGGTTGTTAAAGGCAAATCAGAATTGGCTATTTGCAAACCAATTTCTATGAGTTATTACTCGCCTTTTCAAAATACGCTTTCTACATGTAATTTTAGGAAAAGTGTTCAACACGAAAATTGTCGATCTCGTCGAGATCTACAACTTTCGTGTTCAACACTTTTCCTAAAACTGCATGTACAAAACATATTTTTTTGTTATTTTCAAAAATTCACTATAGTTACGATCAGGGCGACACTACGCCTTGTGCGTGCATTTTTAGGAAACATGTTCAACACGAAAGTTGTAGATCTCGACGAGATCTACAATTTTCGTGTTGAACACTTTTTCTAATAATGCATGTGCAAAGCGTATTTTCAAAAGGCGTGTAATAACTCAGAGAAATTGGTTTGCCAATAGCCAATTCTGGTTTGCATTTAACAATGCCCTTTTTTCCAAAAAAAAACAAAAACAATAATTTATTAAATATTTATTATAAACAAACAAATCTTAGATGTGTTAGTCCGTATTTTATTTTTATACGAGAGACATGAAGAGTGCTCTGCCCTCTCGCCTCTCGCAAATCTCTATGTGTTATACTTTGCCCGTCGCTCATTTTTGCGGTGTGCATAGGAGTTTGCGAGCGACGGAGAGAACATATTTTTTTTTTATTATAGGTAGATGATTTTATTTATATGAGAGCACATTTTTTAAAATAAAAAAAAAATACATTTGTAAAAATTGAATTTTTTTTAATAAAAAAAGGGTAAAAATGAGAAAGTGAATGTTTAACCATATGATATTTTTCCGAAAAAAAACATCAGCCTATCAAAATAATCACAATCATTAGAGGGAAATTTTTTTTGGTAGTGCGGGTGAATTTGTAAAAAAATGTTTTTTATTATAAAATAATATTTGGCCGTGCGGGTGAATTTGTTTACAAACATTATAAGATTTTATTTATTCATAAAATAATTGTTTTTAAGATACTTTAAAAACAATATCTGGCCGAACATCGCTCTTTATTTTTCTTTTTCTGGATTTTGCTGGCGGTTCGATAACAGATGAGACGGACAAGATTTCCCTAGCATACTTCTCACATACGCTACCCGTACGTAAAATTAAAGGACTTATATTTGAAACTAGGCCCAAAATTAAAGGACAAATTTAAAAGAAATAAAAATTAAAAAACCTATTTGAAATTAAGTCAAAACTAAAAGAATATATTTAAAGCAAATAGAAATTAAAGTACTTATTTGAAACTATGATCAAAATTAAGGTACCAATTTGAATATTTTGTCTATTTTTTCTAAGAAAATTATCATGATTATATTTCTAAGTTATAGATTTTTTAATTTATTTTAATTATTTATTCTTCTTTTTTATAATTTATTTTACTTTACTTTTTTTGTAGGTATATACAAACATTCTATTTTCTTTATTCTATTTTCATAGTATATAAAAAAGTTAAAACAAAACTCACAATTACACTAGAAGTTATATGAAGTTAATTTTTGTATTATTAAAAATATGCTACACAAAAATGCTATAATACAATAAAAATAAAAATAAGAGTTAGAAAGTAACCTAATAAATTAAGTTAAAATGTGTAATGCAATAAATGCATTATATTTGTTATTATAAAGGTGTGTGATAGTGCTTAATATATCATTAATTAATTTAACCTTCAAGTAATTTAAAAAAACAGATGACTTGCTATTTGGAAAAAAATGTTTAAGTCCTATTAATTACAATTATGCTAAATATATCATTATTTTGCAAAATGCTAATTTCATTCATTTTATTGTCCTATTAATTACCTGATGGCGGCCGCCACCCCGGCCGCTTTTCTCATTGAGAGCACGAGGGCCGACTTGCTGTGATCATACCGGCTATACATACTATCTTTTAGGCCTCGCACCTCGATCGCCGATACAAATGGTAAGTCGTCGGGCGTGGTCTGCACCACGCACAAACTCGTCGACCCGCCTCTGACAACATAGATGGCCTCCTTGCTAATTACCGCGTCCGTCGATGTCTCCACCGTGGACCAACTGTTTCCATCGAACTCAAGGTCGAATGTAGGCGGCGAGTTCTTTCCGTCGTAATTACCATAAAAGAAGCTTGCGCGGGCGAGCACCTGCCCGCCGCCGGGGATGCTGAGGTTGTAGCAATTAGTCTTTCCCGTCGGAAACTCCCGTAGCGTCCGCATTGGCTGGGGGAATGAGGCGGCGTTAGGTACCGTTTCGGGTTTCCCGGTCTTGATGAGGGAGGAGTCGGAGGTCCACGAAATGCCGAGGTCGTCGATGTACGGTTTCGATGAGCCGCAGTCGATGCTCACTATTACTATAATGTTCAATTACCATCAAAAATGAAAATTAATTAGATATAAAAAAACTAAAAGTTGATTTAAATATTTATTTTAGATAGTTTCATGGGATTTATTAAGCCCGCGGTAGCCACCGATTATTAAAACACTGGCAGGGGTGGATCCAGAGGGGGCCAAAGGGACACTAGCACCTCTTTTTTTGCGAACACTTGGCTATTCGCAAATCAAAGTTGACTATTCACATATCAAATTTGGTTATTCGCAGACCAAATTCAGTTATGTGCGCCACAAAATTAATAAAGGAATTTTTATGGCAATTGTTAACCGCACCTCAGTTTTGGCTATCCGCAACCCTTTTATATGAAGTATTACGAGTTTTTTTGAAAATACGCCTTCTACAAGTTTTTTTTAGGAAAAGTGTTCAACACGAAAGCTGTAGATATCGTCGAGATCTACAACTTTCGTGTTGAACATTTTTCCTAAAAATGCATGCACAATGAGTATTTCCGAAAATTTGTTATAAATACGCCCATATTTTAATTTGGGCGGCAATACGTCTTGTGCGTGCATTTTTAGCGAAAGTGTTCAACACGAAAGTTGTAGATCTCGACGATATCTACAACTTTCGTGTTGAACACTTTTCCTAAAAATGCTTATAGAAGGCGTATTTCCAACAAAAAAAGTAATACTTAATATAAAAAGGTTGCGGATAGTCAAAACTGGGGTGGGGTTAACAATTGCCAAAAAAAACCCAAATTAGGGAGGCAATACGTCTTGTGCGTGCATTTTAGTGGAATAACAGAAGCAATTTATACAAGATTAAGGCTCCGTTTGATGCGGCTTATTTGCTCCGGCAAATTTGGTCAAAAATGTTTATTATTGTAGAATGTATGTTTAGCAAGACAAAGATTATGACCGTTGCCAAGAAAATAAACTAGTTTTGACCATAAAATGCGTGAATTTTTTGAGATCAGGTCGGGCATTCAAGAACGATGATGGTTCATGACTGCCATCACCGCGCCAAACGAAGCCTAAGGCTCTGTTTGGGGGCGGCGTCTAGCCGCCGGTGCGGGAGCAACCGCCGCCGTAAGGCGGGAAAATAAATGCGCGCAAGATCCGAAGGGCGGCGTTTGCTCCCGCACCCTTCGCAAAAAGGACGGTGACTTCCCGTGTCCAACCCCGCCTCCCCACCACCCGCCGGAACCCCGTTCGTTAGCCGCCGCGCCGGATCTCGAGTTCTCATGAGGTTCGTGAATGTCCCACGTCACCGGAGGAACAGCTTGTTCATGGTTAAGTTCAAAATGAGATTTTGTTGTTGCTGCCGAGATTGTCGGGCCAAAATGTGCAAATTAATGATGCAGTTTTAGGCTTCGTTTGGCGCGGCGGCGGCGGCCGTGAACGCGGTGGACATGAACCGTCATGCCATAAGAAGCCTTAGTCCAAAAGCACATAGCAAAGGCGCCGCGCCAAACAAGCCGAAGAGCAATCTAGCGCTTTTACTTGAAAAAAAAAACAGAAGTAGAGGGAAAAGATGCAGATTTACGCGAGGAAGCAGCGGCCGCATCTGCTGCAAATGGATCGAAAAAGAAGATCGCCAGAAGAAGGAGAGCTCCTGGTAAGACTTTAGCCATGTTGACAAATGAGGTGGGAGAAGACTTGTTGATGTATAATTGCTGTTCTTAATGGAGAGAAGAACTGGGAATCCTACGGCTTTATATATAGAGAGATCGAAATCACAGCCGTAGATCAAGGCCAGCAATGAATCAACGGCTTCGCCGAAATTTCATTTCCTTTGTAGAAGTTCATTAGTTTGACTTGTCAAAATAGATATTTAAATATAGTTGACTTGACTTTCTAGTTAAAATATAGTGTACATTATAGTGCAGTTTACCGCGTGATGCAATTTGGTCTTTCATTATAATATCTCTCTTGCGTGCGTGAGAGATTTTTATGTATGTTCAGCGTGTATTCGTGAAATTTGTTGTTGTAAATGGATAGTGTTTTCAGCTGTAAATTATAGTCGTAAAAATAATTAATTTTTTTTTACAATTATATTTTCATCCTAAAATATATACGTATGAGTATTTAAAATGTCTGTAAAAATATATGGATCAATATTTTATGAAAAAAATAAAAAATATAGCAGAAACTTGAATTTGCAGCATGATTCTTCGTATACGTTGAACGTATATAAAATTAATCCATCGGAGAAGATCTTGTGCACGCCTCAATTTCTTAGTCCGGACCCCGGATTTAGATCTAGATCCGGGGCCATTTCGAATTGGCAGGTGGCGGCGTCAACATCATTAGCATTTCGTCCTCACTGGTTCGCAATAGCCGGCGTTGGCATCACTAGCTTTTCGTCATCACTGGTTCGCAATAGCCGGCGGTGTCATTGGCGTTTTCGATCGAGGAATAGGATTCGCAATAGCCGACTGCATTATTGCGGAGAGCGGCGAGGAGAAAACGAAGAAATAGGGCTTTTAGTTTAGGCGGAAAGAGGGAGAATAAGGTTTGCTAATAGCGCATTTTTTAGATTGAGAAAAAAGACTTCATATTGGTGAACCCGATTTATTTTGGTTTGCTAATAGTGAAACCGTATTTGCTATTATTTTTGCTACAATAGAGTTAGCATTGAAAAATAATTTTTTTTAGGCAATTGTTAACCGCACCCCAATTTTGGCTATCCGAAACCCATTTTTATGAAGTATTATGCATTTTTGGGAAATACACCTTGTACAAGCATTTTTAGGAAAAGTGTTCAACACGAAAGTTGTAGATATCATCGAGACCTACAACTTTCGTGTTGAATATTTTTCCTAAAAATGCATGCACAATGCGTATTTCCAAAAATTCGTTATAGTTACGCCCATGTTTCAATTCGAGCGGCAATGCGTCTTGTGCGTGCATTTTTAGCAAAAGTGTTCAACATGAACACTTTTGCTAAAAATGCACGCACAAGGCGTATTTCCAAAAAAGATGCGTAATACTTTATAAAAATGGGTTGCGGATAGCCAAAACTGAGGTGCGGTTAACAATTGTCTTTTTTTATTGCATTCAACCTTGTTTTCGGACATTTTTTTGCAGAGCCTCATCGCCCCGCTTGACAGTACGCCTGCCCACCCCACGCGTCCTCTGTGCAATAAGATTTTGAGGGCTAGCAGATAGCACGGATATCGCCACAAACATTTCGAATATATCGAGGGCTTATTAAGAGCAAAAAAAAAACCGGTGGGCGGAGGTAGATCCGTGCTACAAAGGCGAACTTTTTTGGTCCGGGCCCCGGACGAAGATCATCGTTGGGGGCCTACGTGATTTTTGAGTCATGCTTGAACTCAGATAAAAAGTTTAATTTAAAATAGAGAATATAATTAGAGATAAAATATGGTGTTTTAAATAGGATTGTTATTACTTATTGGAGATAAAATATATTTTTTATTTAAGTAAGAACTTATATAATTATAGATAAAATAAAATGAATAAAATTAAAGTAAAATATCAAAAAAATAAAATAGAAATTATATGAAAAGTGGGACAAAAATATAGAATATATATAAGGGAGTTGTTAAAGGCACCGCAGTTTTGGCTATTCACACCGCATTTTCTCCTAATTTTTCACGCCTTTTGGAAACGCCTTGTACATGCATTTTTAGGAAAAGTGTTAAACACGAAAGTTGTAGATTTCGACGAGATCTACAACTTTCGTGTTGAACACTTTTCTTAAAAATGCATGCACAAGGCGTACTTTAGAAATACTCTCAGGTTTCGCGCCTTTTGGAAATACGGCTTGTACATGCATTTTTAGAAAAAAGTGTTCAACATGAAAGTTGTAGATTGTTGGGAATGTGAGCAAATAATCCCGACCAGAGCACCTGTTGCAATTCGAGCAAACACATGTTCGACTGCGTTCGGCGGTATGCAAATACAAAAACAAAAAAGCAATGCGGAAAATAGTAAAGCACAAAGGAAATTTTAACGTGGAAAACCCAATTGGGTGAAAAACCACGGGACGATCAGAGTCTAACCCAGAAAGCCTCCACTAAAAATGCGTGATAAATCACACGCACGGATTACAGACATTCCCTCCACTGATCCACAAAGGATCTCCACTCCGCCACAACCACAAATACAATCCACAATGGATTTACACCACCCACTTCTCTTCCAACACAATACACAAACACAATATTGAAAAGAGAAATACAAGAGAGATGACGGAGTCGTTACCCGGACGGATTGAGCAATCCGTCTCAACGTCGAAGATGACGTTCTCCAAACCACGAAGAGGGACGGCTGCGTACAACCCCTTCCAACTCCGTTCGGCAACCTCCAAGACGAAAGAAGGCCGGCAACACCTCCAACAACTGCAATAGATGGCATGCAGTGGCAGCCCTCTTTTGACTACAATAGGCGGCAACGGCAAACAGCTCCACCAAGGCCGCAACTGGCGGCGGCGGCCCCTTCAAAAACTCAAGCAGGCGGCGGCTCTCCCCTACACCTCAACCAGGCGGCGCCCCTCCTCAACACCTCAACCAGGCGGCGCCCCTCCTCAACACCTCACCCAGGCGGCAACCCCTCCTTCAAGACCTCCAGGCGGCAGCCCCCTTCAAGACCTCCCGGCGGCGGCACTCCAGGCGGCGGCCACTCCAACCCAGCGGCAGAAAAACGAGAGGGAGAGAGTGAGTAAGGGCTGCGGCGGTTTTTGATCGTGAGAGAGGGGGAGGGAGAGAATTAGAATTAGTTTTTTTTTTTCATTTTACTACATCCTTGGCTGCCGCCCCTCCCCCTTTCCTTTTTTTTTCTTTTATATTTTAAACAAAAATAACAAAACGACGACGGGTTATCGTGTACCCGGTGGTTTGTCCGACTCGGATGGGAACCATACCCAATATAGATTTTGACGAGATCTACAACTTTCGTGTTGAACAGTTTTCCTAAAAATGTATGTACAAGACGTATTACGAAAAGACGCAAAAAATTAAGAGAAAGTGCGGCGCAACTAGCCAAAATTACAGTTCCTTTAACAACTCCCTATATATAATAAAATGGTAATATCAGAAAAATTAACTCAAAGAAGTCTTATTTTTGTCAACGAAAAATAAAGTAAAATTGAGGGATACAAATATTAAATCACTCAGATACACATAAAATATCTCGGATAATACTAAAATCATGCATATACAATCAAAATTACTCAGTAAAATATCTCAGATACACTTACAAAATCTCAGAAACAATTAAATTCTTACTACGAAATTGAGTTATCTTGAAAAACACTTTTTTATCCAACAAATACTCACCTAAAATCTCTACACTATGGGAAATAACAAGAGCAATTGAACAACTAAAATCACTCGGATACATAATAATTAAAGTCTCTCAAATGCTATTAAAATCATGTAGATACAATTAAAGTCCCTGAGTACAAATATTAAAATAATAATATACATATAATAATAATAATAATAACAAAAGTTCCTAGGCGGAGCAATAAATGCAAATTTTTTTTTTTCAAAAAAGACAACGCGTCAGAATCACGTGAGCCCCGGACGATGATCTTCATTTTCGTGCTACAAAGTGCGCGGAGTTAGACCCGGTGCTACCAAGTGGGCATGTCGGCGAAAAGAATGTAACGATATTGACAACAGATTCCCGGTTTAACTTACAAGGCAGTTGACCAAGGTTTTGAGAACCGGACCGGAGAACGAACCGGTGAGATCAAAGGTTCAAGGTCGGATTGGTTGGACCGGTCGGACCGGGGTTGAACCGTGATATTAGATAATATAATAAATATTAAAATTATCTATTATAATTTGATCTAGTCTATATATTTTTAATAAAAATAATAGGAATAAAGAGTCAAAATTATATAAAATATTTTCATAAATAGTAATATATTTTGCTATCATCTAAAATCTCAATATTAGTATTTTATCACATATATGATAAATTATCAAATCTATTATGAAAATTAAATTTTAAACTTTTAATTAAGTTGACGCACACATCTCAACTATACAAAGGAAACTTTTGGCTAAATATGATATTTGTTATTTAAAATAAAAATTGTATATGTTAATTATAAATAATTTCGGTATATCCTATATATATAAGTTAAGAAGAATAAATTTATTACATTAACAAATATAAATAATAATAATATTATATATTAATTAATACAAATATTATTTGTATATATATTATATAATTCAAAGAAAACAAATAAAATCCATTGGTGTAGTGGTTAGGCAATTTATATTTTTTTGGAGGTTACCGGTTCAAAACTCAGCATTGATTTCTTTTTATAAATCTAGTCTTTATATTAGTCCCACATCACATGATTGAATATAGGCGATCTCCACATCCCTATAAAAGAAAGAGAGCAACATCACTCAAGTTGTACATTTCTCCACCTCTATTAATTTTAGAGTTTTAAAATAAAAAAATTAATTTTAATTTAATCCCCCGGCTGAAGACCCGCCCGGTTTAGCTTAACCCGCTCTGGTTTGCGGTTTTACGGGTGGACCGGCCGGTTCGCCTGTTCTTGACCGGTTCTAGGTGGGAGCGGTTTTAGACCCCTGGCCGGACCGCATAGTCCACCGGTTGACGGTCCGACCGGTTGAATCGGCCGGTCCGATCCGGTTTTCAATTAATAAATTCATGAGCTAATTAAAATTTTTCCTCGTGTAATTAGCTTCAGCACGAAGTATTGGTCTGCCCAAATGACACTCTAATCCTCAATTATTCATTCAAATTACAAACCGACCGCTTAGTTAATTTGCTCCAACATGGAGAGTTGTGACTTGAATTGTGATATCACCTAAACCTTTTGTTAATGCCAACAAACTCCATCCATATATAATTACAATTCATTTCCTTCACTCGTGCACCCACTATCGTATCAGCAAATTTTGAGTTGAAGAAACCGAACCCGTCATTTCCGCCGCGAGCCACCGTGATCGAACCCCACTAGTGGGGTGCGACTAGCCCGCACCCCACTAGTGGGGTGCGAATAGCCGCACCCCCCATAGTGGAGGGAACGGCCAAACCGCACCCCATGAGGGGTGCGGCCAAGCCGCACCCCATATGGGTGCGGCCAGGCCGCGCCCCCTTGGGGTGCGGCCATGCCGCACCCCCTCTGGGTGCGGCCATGCCGAGCCGCACCCCCTTGGGTGCGACCAAGCCGAGCTGCACCCTCCTCGGGTGCGGCCGCGCCGCGCACCTCTTAGGGTGCGGCCAAGCCACTTTCCCCCATAGCGGGGTTAGGGTAAATCCCCCCTCTTCTGACTCGCCGCCCTCTCTTCGGGTTCCGGATTCCACCAAGAACGATTCCCTGCGCGCCCAGAATGTTTCCCCGTTCGTTACGCGCTCAGAACACTTTTGAACGCGCTCAGAGCACTTTCACATTTCGGGCACGCTCACTTTTTGTCTTTCTAATTTCTCAGATTGCAGGAACGGCTTGTCGCCTTTTTCGCCTTCAACAAAGCTGCCCGAACTGCCCGGGGGCAAGACGGTCATTTATGAAAAATTGCGATCCGTGTGCTCTGAACCGAAAAACGTGATTCGTCCGTCAGGTGGTTACGGTGGTTACAACGGCGAAATTACCGGGCTACCCCGGGCCAAAGCTATAAAAGGAGCCCAGAACCTTCATTTAGGGGGACTTTGCCTTCAGCACCCGGGAGAGCTCCGTTGAAGATTTCCACGGAATTCTCCTTCGGCACTTGAAGATCCCCTTTGTGGACTTGAAGATTTCCTTTCCCCGAAAGGCGACTCAGCATTCCCACTTTCGTTCTCCCGAAAGGCGACTCAGCATTCTCACTTTCGTTCTCCACCATTCTCAGAAGGAAAAAGACTTAGTTTTCTGAGAGGTGGCCTGTCACCTCCAAAACTCTCTCTCACTCTCCATTATTATAACGAGCGGTGGCCTGTCGCGCTCGATTTCTAAGTACCTAACGGTAAACTCTTAGAAGATAGTGAAGTTTGGTCAGCACAGCTACGACCGCGTGGGTTTTCACCCTTTCCAGGTTTTCACGTTAAAAAGTCCCAGTGTACTCAATGAATCTCCCTCTTTGACTGTTTGCGCGCTCGGTTCGCTTCCGAGCTAAGGTGGTTCAATTCGACCGGTCTACCAATGCACCAGAGCGACCCGCAACAGTTTGGCGCCGTCTGTGGGAACCGAGTTCCCGAAATTCTACAAAGACTCACTAGAAGAAGCACTAGCCGCTAGTTGCAATGGCGAGAAGAAGTGTTCGCACTACTGAAGGATCAATCCCGGAAGGGCGCGTCGACCCAACTCCCTCCCACTCACTTATCAATGCGCCTCTCGCAGAAGAGGCAGTGCTTACGCCTGCGACAGTGCTGGAAGGGTGCATTCGGCAGATGGAAGAGCAACAAGCCGAGATGCTGACTCTCGTAAGAAATCTTGGGGCTCCTCGAGTTCCCATTCAGCCCCCAGCATCGAACGTTTCGTCGCCACCAGCTCCGAATGTTGGGTATTGTGTCCACAATCACCTAGATTTGAAGATGTCCCCTAGTGAACTAAAATGAATTGAGTATGTATTTGATGATTTCTGTTTAGATGTGTTATGATAGGTCTTAATGCTAAGTGCACACCAACGTCAGGTTGCAATGGATCACCAAACACAGTTCTGGACAATGTAATCCCTCATTGTTTAGAACAAAGTGTTGGTCCATGTGTAATCTCTCTTTTGGGATGTACTTCATATACTCATAACTGAAGGTTTTCAAGGTTGAGGAGTGGAGCAGGTTTTCAGAAGAAAAGAAAGTTTTGCTAAGTCAATTCGTCGAGATGTCTTGTGAACTCTCGACGAATCCCGACGAATCAAGACAGAAGCCATTTGTCTTGCTTAAAGAAGAAAAATCTGCAGCTAAGTCCATTCGTCGGATGTTCTCGTGAACTCCCGACGAATCCCGACGAATCCCAACGAATCAAGACAGAAGCCATTTGTCTTGTTTAAAGAAGAAAAATCTGCAGCTAAGTCCATTCGTCGAATGTTCTCATGAACTCCCGACGAATCCCGACGAATGAAATCAGAAGGTATTTTTCACGGGTTGTTCAGTGTTTTTCTGTGGCCAAGTCTTTTCGTTGAATGTTCACGTGAAGTCTCGACGAATGACGGACAGACGGATTTCAAATCTTTGTTTCGTTTTCGAAAATTAGGGTTGGCCGCCATGTACAGTACACGTGTCGTTCCTCCCTTCTTTGTCGCACGAGCCGTTGAAGTCCTCCCTATAAATAATCCTTTATTTTTAGGGCAAGGAACATCTTCTTCTTCACCCGTCTTGTTCAGAAAAGAACAGCCGTTTTCTTCTTCCTTTGCTGAACAAGTATTCTGAGACCTAACATCTGCTGCTCAAGATTTATTCTTCATTATTGTTAGAGATTTCTCAGATAAGAATGCATTTGATCTTATTGCTGCACTCTATATTGAAGATTCTTTCAAGTAAATCAAAGGGCCTATTCAGATCAGGTTAGCCAAGTCTATTTTCTTCCAAATCTTTCAAGATCCAAGCTTTCTCTCTCAAGGAAGAAGAAGACTCAGTTTTCCCAAGATCTGAAGTTAATGTCTGTTGAGGTTTAGAAGAAGTATTTTATTTCTATCTCTATTTGATTTCTGTAGGAGTTTTTACTCCGAGTTATTTGTAGGAGTTGTTTACTCCGAGTTGTAGGAGTTGTTTTACTCAGAGTTGTATGAGTTTTGACTCCGAGGTGTAAGATTATTCATAATCTGAGATTGGTGAAGTAGCCGAGTCTAGCCTCGAAGTGCTAGATAGGCGAGGCGGGAAAGAGGACTACCGACATCGGGGAACCTCTATAAAATCCTTGTGTCTGTGCTGTGCTTTATTGTGTTCATTTCTGTGTTATATTTTAATTCCGCGTAAAGACATAAAATCCACCTATTCACCCCCCCTCTAGGTGATTTAGGCTGCAACTAGATACTTTCAATTGGTATCAGAGCCAGGTTGTTCGCTATAAGGCTAACACCTTGAACAAGACTCCTCATCTAGTTGCTGAAGCAAGTATGTCTGGAATGGATAAAGCCAAGGATTCCGTCAAGCTGCCAGTCTGCACCAAAGAAAACTTTCCAATGTGGAAAGAAAGAGTAAGATTCTACATGGAAGCCGCTGACCCAAGAATCTTTCAGATTGTGGAAGAGGGTCCCCATGTTCCAATGAAACCATCTTCAATAAACTCCGCCATCATGATTCCCAAGAAGATGTTGGAACTAACCAAAGATGAGATCGCTCTAGTGGCCCTAGATAAGAAGGCAAAGAACATCATAGCAGGTGCAGTTGATGATTCCATGTTACAAAATCTGCTTCACTGTAAGTCTGCTAAAGAAATGTGGGATTCTCTAGTCGTTCTGATGGAAGGGACCGAAGAAGTGAGGGATGACCGAAGATCGTTGCTGAACCAAGAATACGAAGCTTTCAAGCAAGATCCAAGAGACTCCATTTTTGACACCTACGAGAAGTTCTTCAAGATCGTAAATGGTCTTAGGAACTATGATCGAGAATTCACAGCTGACGAACTAAATGACAAATTCTTGAGATCCCTGACAAAAGAATGGGACACCAAGGTTATAGCCATTAGAGAATTCGGAAAGCTAGGAACCACGGAGCCACAAATGCTGTTTGGTAAGCTCTTGTCCCATGAGTTGAAGTTGAATTCCCGCAAAGCTGAAGAAGAGGGGATCAGGGCCTCTGGAAGGGAGAAGTCCTTCGCTCTGAAAGCTGAAAGCTCAAGAAAGAGCAAGGCTCTCCCACCTGTCAGGAGATCATCTTCTGATGAGGATGAATCTGATGCCAGCCCCTCAGGTTCAGAGATGTCTGATGGAGAATTTTCTTTGCTCTCCAAGCAATTCAAAAGACTTCTGAATAAAAGAAAGCAGAAGAGAGGCCAATCCTCTGCTTTTGATCACAGAAGATCAAGACGTGATGGTGATCATCACAAGAAGGACTACAATAATGACAGGTATAAATCTAAACCGAACAAATATGATTCCACTGACATTATTTGCTATTGCTGCAATAAGCCAGGACACGTGATAGCCGAGTGTCTATACAAAAAGAAAGAAGGATCAAAGAAGGAAGAAAAGAGATCCTTTAAAGGAAAGAAGAAGGAAAAGAGCCTCCTCGCCAAAAAGGGCAAGACTCTGAGCGACAGTGACTCTGATGCGTCAAGCTCAGATGAAGAAGCCTACTTTGGGCTAATGGCACATCTAGACGAAGAAATAGGTGACTCCTCTTATAAGGGGAAGGTAAACTCTCATACCCCTCTGTCTGCTTCTGAAGATGAGACTGCATCCGTAGCAAATGAAGGCTACTCATCAGAGGAGGACTCTGATTTAATAACTCAGTATAAAGCCTTTGAGAAGGGATTTGACAAGTGCCGCAAGGTCGTCAAATCCAAGTCAAAAGAAATTGAATCTCTCCAGACAATGGAATTAGCTTTGAGGGAGGAAGTTGAACAATTAACTCCTCTCAAAGATGAAATCCAACTCTTGAAAAACGAACTGAAAAGCTCCACTGAGTTGTTGAATCTAAAAGAGAAAACTATAAATGAACTAGAAGATAAGTTGAAGGCGGAAAGAAAGCTCGTAGAAAGCTTCTCGAAGCCGAAGACTATTCTTCCAATCATTGGTAGGTTTTCTGCTCCTGCGAAGGGTAGTGGAATTGGTCATGAGGCCGAAAGTAGTAAGCCTGCTGAGAAAAGAGCCGTGAAAGGGAAAGGAGCTGCTAATCAAAGTCAATCTTCATTCAGGAAGGTAATTTTTCCATCAAACCCGTTTGACTTTGATTCATCCTACGGTCATTTTGCTAGACCAACATATGTTGAACCTAGTAATAGATATCAAGGATGGAGCATACCCCGAAACTTTGACGTCTCTCCATTCAAAGCTCCTCATGAAGAAATAATTCTCAAAGATCATGGTCCGTTTGTTCACGGATCAGCTCATAAGAAGGCACCAAAAATTAAAACGATTGCACCCAAATCTGTTGAGAAGAAGTTGGATCCATGTGTGTGCTGTCACCATGAGGCCCCCACTTCTAAGAAAGCTCCTACTAAGAAAGTCACTCCTGTTGCACCTCCCATTCAAAAAGTAAAACAGGAGACAAAGAGAAGGTACAATCGGTTCGATTGTTGGTGTTGTGGCAAGGTTGGTCACTTTGCCATCGATTGTTGGTTTAATCCAAGAAATGTCTCGACTCCACGGATTAACAATGCAAGAATGAACCCTCGCAATGTTAACTTTCCAAGTGGCGGTCATCTAACAAGAAGCCAAGGACCCAAATCGGTTTGGGTTCCTAAGGGCAATTGATTATTGATTGCAGGTATGTCCAAAGGCCAACTCAAATCCCATATGGTACTTGGACAGTGGATGTTCTCGGCACATGACCGGAACAAGAAGTTTATTACAAGAGTATACCCCGGTGAAACATGGACCAAAAGTTATTTTTGGCGGATCTGATCGGGGAATCACGAAAGGCTACGGTATGATTACCAACGGTATAGTCTCTTTCACAGATGTAGCTTATGTTAAAAGATTACAACATAATCTCATTAGCATAAGTCAATTATGTGACAAAGGCTGTATGGTTGAGTTCTACAAGGACAAGTGCTTGATAAAGTCAACTGATACGTCAGAAACTATTTTAACAGGCACTCGGAGTAGAAATATTTTCTGCTTAAATTTTCTATGTTTAGACTCTTCTACACCAGTGTGTTTTTTAGCAAAAGATAGTGCATCTCTCTGTGACCAGTGGCACAAGAGACTAGCACATATAAATTTTAAAACGATTAGTATGTTATTTTCTCACAATTTAGTTCGTGATGCTCCTGATGTTAAGTGCATTAAAGAAAGACCGTGTCATGCATGCCAAATGGGTAAGCAGACTCGGGCAACCTTTAAAAGCATTATTGGCAAAGATTCTAACAGATGCTTATATCTGCTCCATATGGACCTGTTTGGTCCCATGCCAATCCGAAGTATAGGAGGTAAGTCTTATACGTTGGTTGTTGTTGATGACTACTCACGTTTTGCTTGAGTATTCTTTCTGAAACACAAGTCAGACACCTTTGCTTCTTTCACCACATTCGTCAAGCAAATCCAGAATGAGTTGGAATGTTCTGTGGTCAAAATCCGAAGTGATCATGGTACAGAATTCAAGTCTGGAGCTATGACCGAATTTTGTGAAAGCCTAGGTATCTTTCATGAGTTTTCCTCTCCCCGTACTCCACAACAAAATGGAGTAGCTGAGAGAAAGAATAGAACACTCATAGAGGCTTGCAGAACAATGTTGAGTGACTCTTCACTACCAGAATACTTTTGGGCTGAAGGCATCAACACTGCTTGCCACGTGCAAAACAGAGCACTGATCAACAAGAATCATCATAAGACTCCTTATGAACTTCTGAAGGGAAAGAAACCAACCCTGTCTTATTTTAGAATTTTTGGTAGTAAATGCTTCGTACTTAATAACGGGAAATATTACAAAACTAAATTTAGTGAAAAATGTTTTGAAGGTATTTTTGTAGGTCATAGTAGCCATAGCAAGGCATATAGGATTTTCAACAAGAAAATCCTGGTTGTAGAAGAGACTTATAATGTTATATTTGATGAGACGAGTATGCTTCAAAGCAGCTCTTCTAGTGTCTTTGTTGAAGATGCAGATGCAAGGTTCAAAGAACTACACTTAGAAGAAGTTGTAAAGGAAGACGTTCCAAAATCTATTGAAGTAAATGTTCCTTCTACATGTGAGGAAGATGACCCTCAGAAAGATGAAGATGTACCTGCAGTGCAGGAACCTCATGGTCATCTAAATGCTGGAATGATCAGACATTTAAGAGATCATCCAGCTGATCAGATTATCGGAGATTCTTCAAGCAAAGTTCTAACGAGAAGAGGTACAACTAACGAAGTTTTACATTCAAGTTTTCTTTCACAGATTGAGCCGAAGAAGTTTGAAGAAGCAAACACCGATCCCTCTTGGATCCTTGCTATGCAAGAGGAGCTCAACCAATTCAAGAGATGTAAAGTTTGGAAGTTGGTACCAAGACCCAAATGACAGAATGTGATTGGAACCAAATGGATCTACCGGAACAAGCTTGATGAAAAGGGCATCATCACAAAGAACAAAGCAAGACTGGTTGCACAAGGATACAGGCAAGAAGAAGGGATTGACTTTGATCAGACCTTCGCACCAGTAGCAAGACTTGAAGCCATCAGATTATTTCTGGCTTATGTTGCATATAAGGGCTTTAAGGTTTTCCAGATGGATGTAAAGTCAGCCTTTCTGAATGGAGACCTTAAAGAGGAAGTATATGTAGCTCAGCCTCCAGGTTTTGTAGATCCTAACTTTCCTGATCATGTATATTATTTACATAAAGCCTTGTATGGTCTCAAACAGGCACCCCGAGCCTGGTATGAGACATTGTCTAAGTTTCTTCTTGAGAACAAATTTACAAGAGGAACAATAGACAAAATATTGTTTCTTAGGGAAGTTAAAGGCGAGATTTTGCTTGTGAAAATCTATGTCGACGATATTATTTTTGGCTCTACAGATGACAAACTTTGCAAAAAGTTTTCTAACTTGATGCAAGGTAAGTTTGAAATGAGCAGCATGGGAGAGCTGAAATATTTCTTAGGACTCCAGGTGCACCAATCTGAAGATGGAATTTTCATCTCTCAGACGAAGTTCACCAAAGAGCTTCTTAAGAAATTTGGAATGGAGAGTGCAACCTCAATGAGGACTCCAATGGGCTCAAGCATGTCTCTGGACAAGGATGAGAAAGGGAAACCTTTTGATGAAACCAAGTACATAAGCATAATTGGGTCCTTGCTCTATCTCACTGCTACTAGGCCTGATATAATGTTTTCAACATGTGTTTGTGCCAGGTATCAGGTGAACTGTAAGGAATCTCATTATGCCGCTGCAAAGAGGATTTTGAGATATCTTAAGGCTACACCAAATCTCGGCTTATGGTACCCAAGAAGCAATGATTTTGAACTAATTGGTTTTTCAGACGCTGAATTTGCAGGTAGCAAAGATGATAGGAAGAGCACTTCGGGAACTTGCCAGTTCTTAGGAAAAAGGCTCGTTTCCTGGAGTAGCAAGAAGCAAAATTGCGTTGCAATATCGACTGCTGAATCGGAGTATATCTCTGCCGGCAGTTGCTGCGCACAACTTTTGTGGATGAAAAATCAGCTTGAGGACTATAACTTAAAGCTCACAGAAATCCCCATGTTCTGTGACTCCTCAAGTGCTATTGCCATAGCAAATAATCCAGTCTCTCACAGCAGAATGAAGCATATTAAGCTTCGCTACCACTTCATCCGGGAACATGTTGAGAGTAAGGATATAAATTTGTTATATGTTAATACTGACAAACAAACTGCAGATATTTTTACGAAGCCTCTGGACGAAACCAAATTCAATTTCTTCAAAATGGAACTTGGAATGCTTAACAAGGAAACTTGAAGACAGGACTGTTGGCATTTCACGAATTTGCATGAAATTTCCCGTAAAATTTGAGACTTTTCTCAAGCAGATTACACGGGTTTTCACGGGTCAAATATTATTATTCTCAGATCGCCTCCCGTGGAATCCTATTCTTATTAAATGCGATTTAATTTTCATTCAGGTACGCGCCTCATTTCAATTTATATATATATAAATCAAAGAAAACGCGTGATTCCACGAAATCTTCCGTGAAACCCTTCCCGACCTTTCGTCTCTCTCGCGATTTCTCTGTTCTTCTTCCCCGACTTCGACGAGCTCAATGGCGCCCAAGGCTGGACTGCATTCAGGTGGAGAGCTTGTGCGAGGTGCATTTCGCACAGCTTCAGATGAGTTCCGAAATGTTATCTTGATGCTTGATGTCGCCGGGCTCAGTTTTGTTTTGGAGGAGCCGGCTAAAATCCTAGAACAGGACGTTCTTGAGTTCTTTAGAAATGCAAAAATAACCAATCAAGGTAAGAAGATCAAAAGCTCAATTAGGTCATGCAAAATTATCCTGAAGGCTAGTGGCATCAACAGACTTTTGAGGATGCCTGAAGTCGAAACAGAAGAACTGTTTGTTGAAGATATTCTCAGAGCCAGGAGATTCTGTGGTATTCTTGATGAAAGCTCTAAAATCAGAAGGAAATTTATGAATGATGGAGGTAAGCTTCTGTGTGACATTTTAGGAAAAGTCTTATTGTGTAAGGTAGGCTCTCATGACTACCTCTCTGAAGAAGCTTTCAAAATTCACACTGCTATAATCTGTCGGAAAATTTTTAATTTTGGTGAAGTAATTTTTGAGAAGATTAAAGAGAGTTTTCTTGCTCCCAATTTTGGAAGAATTCTCAGTCTGCTTCTAAATGGTAGCAATCCAGATTTTTTTAATCTTGGAAGAGGTATCCCCATCCACCACACCAAGAAAATCAACTCATCCATTTTCTCCAAATGGGAAAGGGTCATTCCCAAGGGTTTAGGGAATGTTGGAGTTAAGGCTGCTGTTAGTGATGGTGAGGACCCTCTGCATAATGAGAATAGGACTCTTGAAGCAGGTCAATCCTCCAGGGGTAGTGGACATAGTCCAGCTCCTGATCAGGAAAGAGATGAACATGTTGGGGGGGGGGGGGGGGGGGGGGAGTTTCCAACCCCAAGAGACATTGGTGCAGGTGGTGGTGCTGCAGAAGAATTTCCTCCCAATGACGCTGATCAAGCTCCTCTTGATCCTGTTAATGATGCTGTCCCTGATGCTGGTCTTGACCTGGAGGGTCCAGGGAATGTTGCTGATGTAGATGAGGCTGCTCAGCTAGAAGATTCAAGGAGATCACCTGCAATGGTTGATACTCATTCTGAAGATCATGAAGACTTGCCAGATTCTCCTTCTGTTCCCTCTGGGAAATCTGACTCTATGCAGAAGGGCAGTTTTGGTGCAAGGTTGGAGTTTGCCAAGAAGATGTCTTTAGCTGAGGGGGAGAAAGACCAGGAAGATATTTTCATGGCTGAATCTGCTTTTCCTGAGGTCTTTCCTTCTGTGTTGTTATTGCCCTGGTATCCAGAAGTTCTTATAGATGGTAGCACATCTCCAAGAGTAACTGTGCTTAATAAGCAAGCACAGTCTACAAGTTTTGTGGCTGATAAAATCTCTCCTGAAGAGTTTGAGACTGGTGATAGCTCTCACTCTTCTATGCTGAAGTCAATTGCAGGTTTGCTGAAGGTTCAGACTGAGTACTTAGATCAGTCTATCAAGCAAGTTTATAAGAAAATAGATTCAGTTGATAGTGCTTTGAGGCAAGAAATGGCTGAAATGAGATATGAGATGAGCAAATTCAAGAATGATCAAGAAGCTTGGATGACAAAAGCAGGAAAAGCTTTGGACCACACCAATCAAGGAGTTGGGCATGCTCTAAAGAATCTGCATCAGGTTGGTGAAGATGTAGTAAATCTGAATACTGCTCACTCTATTCTCAACACTGCTCATGATCAAGGGATCACTTTTCTGGACAGTCAAGTTGAGAGTCAGCTGAACAAACTTTATTCCCTCCTACATGAAGATGTCATAAAGGGGGAGGAGAGTTTGGTGACAAAGTTAGAAGAGAATGCAAGTAAGTTGAATGACTTAAATGAAAATGTATCTTCAAAAATGCAAGAGCTCAAGGAGAACATTTTACAAAATGTTAAGGATGTGAATTGGTACACTCATGAAGCACAAAGCTGGCTGTTCAAGGAAGTTGCTGGAATGCTTGGATTTTCTGTTGTAAATAAAGGGTCAGATGTTCCTTCACAAGTGCTCCAGGAACCAGGGCTCCAAGCTTTTCTCCAAATCCTGTTGAGGATCTTGATTCTGATGAAGAAGACATCCCTGCCTCCACTTATCAAGAGTTCTGGGATGATCCAATTCCTGCTCAAGAGCCTGACATCTCCACTGTTGCTGAACCCTCTGAAAAGTCTTTGAAAAGAAAGCTATTTAATGACAAGCCATCTGTAAAGAGGTATAATCCCTATAAAAGGATTAGAGAATTTTATGATAGGCCTCCTCCTAGAAACTTCCAAGAAAGTTGGAGCCCCACCTCCAAAAGTATTGTTCTCACAGCCTTCAATAGAGTCAGTAATCAAAATGAAAAAGTCAGTGATCACTACAGTTCAGAAGAATGGAGTAAGTTTGAGAAGAGGACAACTGAAAGAAGAATTCATTTCAAGACAGGTGGATCTAAAGAGACTGCTCCTGATAAATATTGGCCTAAGCCAAAGGCATTCTTTGAGAGAATGGAATCTGAACAGAAGAAGAAAGCTGAGGCAGTGGAAAGAATGTTTGCAAAGCAGAAAGGCAAAGATCATGAATGAGCTGAGCTAGTCTGAAATCATGATGTTTTCTTTGCTTATATATATATATACATTTCTTTTGTGTTAAGTTAAACATTCAGTCTTATTCTGTTTTTCTTTAAATATTAATGCCTGGGTTGTGCACTTCTTATTTATTATATTTTCTGTGCAATTCAACTTAGTGCATAGGGTTATGACATCTTCAAATAGGGGGAGATTGTTGGGTATTGTGTCCACAATCACCTAGATTTGAAGATGTCCCCTAGTGAACTAAAATGAATTGAGTATGTATTTGATGATTTCTGTTTAGATGTGTTATGACAGGTCTTAATGCTAAGTGCACACCAAAGTCAGGTTGCAATGGATCACCAAACACAGTTCTGGACAATGTAATCCCTCATTGTGTAGAACAAAGTGTTGGTCCATGTGTAATCTCTCTTTTGGGGTGTACTTCATATACTCATAACTGAAGGTTTTCAAGGTTGAGGAGTGGAGCAGGTTTTCAGAAGAAAAGAAAGTTTTGCTAAGTCAATTCGTCGAGATGTCTCGTGAACTCCCGACGAATCCCGACGAATCAAGACAGAAGTCATTTGTCTTGCTTAAAGAAGAAAAATCTGCAGCTAAGTCCATTCGTCGGATGTTCTCGTGAACTCCCGACGAATCCCGACGAATCAAGACAGAAGCCATTTGTCTTGTTTAAAGAAGAAAAATCTGCAGCTAAGTCCATTCGTCGAATGTTCTCGTGAACTCCCGACGAATCCCGACGAATGAAAACAGAAGGTGTTTTTCACGGGTTGTTCAGTGTTTTTCTGTGGCCAAGTCTTTTCGTCGAATGTTCACGTGAAGTCTCGACGAATGACGGACAGACGGATTTCAAATCATTGTTTCGTTTTCAAAAATTAGGGTTGGCCGCCATGTACAGTACACGTGTCGTTCCTCCCTTCTTTGTCTCACGAGCCGCTGAAGTCCTCCCTATAAATAATCCTTTATTTTTAGGGCAAGGAATATCTTCTTCTTCACCTGACTTGTTCAGAAAAGAACAATCGTTTTCTTCTTCCTTTGCTGAACAAGTATTCTGAGACCTAACATCTGCTGCTCAAGATTTATTCTTCATTGTTGTTAGAGATTTCTCAGATAAGAAGGCCTTTGATCTTATTGCTGCACTCTATATTGAAGATTCTTTCAAGTAAATCAAAGGGCCTATTCAGATCAGGTTAGCCAAGTCTATTTTCTTCCAAATCTTTCAAGATCCAAGCTTTCTCTCTCAAGGAAGAAGAAGACTCAGTTTTCCCAAGATCTGAAGTTAATCTCTGTTGAGATTTAGAAGAAGTATTTTATTTCTATCTCTATTTGATTTCTGTAGGAGTTTTTACTCCGAGTTATTTGTAGGAGTTGTTTACTCCGAGTTGTAGGAGTTGTTTTACTCCGAGTTGTAGGAGTTTTGACTCCGAGGTGTAAGATTATTCATAATCTGAGATTGGTGAAGTAGCCGAGTCTAGCCTCGAAGTGCTAGATAGGCGAGGCGGGAAAGAGGACTACCCACATCGGGGAACCTCTATAAAATCCTTGTGCCTGTGTTGTGCTTTATTGTGTTCATTTCTGTGTTATATTTTAATTCCGCGTAAAGACATAGAATCCACCTATTCACCCCCCCTCTAGGTGATTTAGGCCACAACTAGATACTTTCACCGAATCATGCTCCGGTCGAGAGTGTCACAACCCGCATTTTTTCCAAATTTAGGAATATCAGAGTAAGAGAAATTACGCGTCATGATGCCACATCATGCAGGAGACAACTGCAGACGCTCAGGCGGAAACCTATTACTTATTTAATCAAAACATGTTTACATGATAGATCATCATTTGAAATCATTTGTTAGGTTTTGGGGTAAGAACTGCGTCTATCAGTTCGTGGATCAACTAGTCCACCGAGAAAATATATGTAATTGCAGCGGAAAAATACTTGATTTAGTTCACTTAAGGTCCTAAATGCACGAGATGACAGGACATAAAGTAAATGATATGCACATATCTAGGCATAGTATAAGTAAAGAAAATATCTTTTAAGCGACTTTAAAGATAAAGATTTCAGTTAAAAGGAATGCAATGAGGATGAAAGAAAAACCATTTTATAATTATAATGCACCTAGACATAAATCATTCCCAAAGAGCAAGATACACAAGATCTAAAAAGTAGTAGCATTTAACTGGCAAGTAAGCTATAAAGTATCAAAAGGGCACAACGGGCGTCAACAACCTAACACTAACCCGTTAGCTCCAAACTAGCATGTCTGAACACAAGAAGAAAACTAACTACAACTACCTCGCAGCAGCGGGGTAAAATCGCAACTAAAACTTCCGGAGACTCCGGGCTACACCACTAGCAGCTAAGGCTCTGAACCTGAGGCATTCAATAAAACAAAGAACGCCTCAGCAAGGGAATTACAAGTGGCAGAAAATAAGAAGTAAAGTAAATAAGGCATAAGGGGTACCAACCCAAGCCAGATTTACCGAAAGAGAAGCTCCAAACAAAGAACTAAGCAAAGCACAAAGTGCACCAAATACCATAAAGAGGAACAAACAAAGTTCATTTATCTTGTTAAATTTATTTAAAGAGACTGATCAGCTCAAATTAAACGGGGGCAGTCCTCTATCCACTGCAACCCAATGCCAAAAATGGGTGGGGGTTTCTATCCCCAACCAC
Organism: Dactylorhiza incarnata; assembly: GCA_033032865.1. NCBI lineage: Eukaryota > Viridiplantae > Streptophyta > Magnoliopsida > Asparagales > Orchidaceae > Dactylorhiza > Dactylorhiza incarnata. Next base: position 5,778,694 of record JAWHQI010000043.1, read on the forward strand.
CCAAACACGGCCCACGGGACCACAAGCCAAGCCTGCGGTTCACCACTAAAATGGCCACCGTGCAAGGCTACAACACTCCCTACTGCCCCCCCCCCCCCCCAAACACGACCCACCGTGCAAGGACAAAGGCAATGGTCTTATTAATTAATTCCTTTAATTATGGCATGGGACTAAGCCCGAGAAAACACTCACCAGGATACCCTAAGGATAAAGTCGCAAATAATGTAAACACTGCAAAAGACGATTCATAAGAGAAGACATAAGTCATTCAGCCATAACGGGTACGAGGTTTCAAAGAATAGAAGTAATCGGAGGCATAACTCAAGCATTAAGAAGTAGAGGGCATTTCTCGAGAATTTAAGGGATAAGAACATAGTCCTCGAGAAATTAAAGGCAGGGACAAACTGGTCTCGAGAAATCAAGCAGGGAATAATGCTGCTCTCGAGAAAATAAAGCAGGGAACAATGCTGCTCTCGAGAAAATAAAGGCAGGGAACAGTGCTGCTCTCGAGAAAATAAAGCAGGGAATAATGCTGCTCTCGAGAAAATAAAGGCAAGGAACAATGCTGCTCTCGAGAAATCAAGGACATGATTTCTCGAGAAATCAAGGACATAAATAAACATTTCTCGAGAGATCAAGGGCTAAGATCAAAAGGCTCTCGAGAAATCAAGGGGATAAACTAGCACTCCTCGAGAAACTCAACAACAATAGGAAAATATTTCAGGCCAACACAGTTTCTCTAGAGAAAACTTCAGATACATAGGGGAGAATCAAGACAGAAGGGGGAGTTGTTAACTATCAAGCAAACACTCAAAATACATGCCAACAGCACAACAAGAACCCATAAACAAGGAAAAACAGTGCTTCAAGAAATTAGAAAGAAGGGGGAGAAAGCCACTTGCCTTAAACCTTGCAAACTCGAAGATCTCTGCTCCAAAAGTTATGGATCGGCCAAGAACTCACTCGACCACGAAATCCCGATACCTTTCGGGTCGAAAAGAGAAATTAGGTCTCAACCATAACTCCAAAAATTCTACGAAACGGGAAAAGCTTACCACTAGAACGAAGATCCCGCCGAGAGCTTTCCAAATCTACTCTCCAAACGCGATTCCGACCACTACAACCCTCGAATCGCCGGCCGGAAGCTCCACGCACGCCGCTCTCGCTCTCTCGCCCGACAGACTCTAGGTCGGCCAAAAGGGGAAGGAGATGAAAAGAAGAAAAAACCTAGCTTAATGTATATATATTAAGCCTCCAGGAATTCGTCGAACTCTGCTCCTTAACGTTCGTCGAACTCAAGAAAGAGTTCGTCGAACGCATAACAAAACCAATAGAAAGCTTGACGTTCGTCGAACTCAAGAAAGAGTTCGTCGAACGCAACTACAACGCGAGTTCGTCGAACGCAGCATTGCCAGTTCATCGAACGCAGCTACAACGCGAGTTCGTCGAACGCAGCTAGACTGTCGTTCGTCGAACGCAGCTAGCCTGCCGTTCGTCGAACGCAACTAGCCTGCCGTTCGTCGAACGCAGCTAGCCTGCAGTTCGTCGAACGCAGCTAGCCTGCTGTTCGTCGAATGCAGCTAGCCTGCCGTTCGTCGAACGCAGACTAAGAATTTCATGCAAAGTAAAATGCAGAAATTACACAAAAAAATTCACCTAGCCAAAACAGCTAGGTGAATTTAAAAGGCTCGGGAGAGGTATCAGAGGAGGAGGTCGGCTGGGGCTTCTTGTGCGAACGAGTGGGAGATGCTCGGGAGAGATCGGGAGAGGGATGGCTCATGAGATCTGGAGAGAGGGAGTCGGGTCAACTACTTAGGATGAGGGGAGGAGGAAATTAGGTTTTAAATAAACCCTAGCCAAAACAGCTATCCACAGACCACTCCTCTAAACTCACACCAAAACAAGTTATGCGCACACCAAAACTTGATTTATTAGATTTGGGGCGTTACAATTCTCTCTCCCTTAACGAAATTTCGTCCCAAAATTTAAAGCATAAATAACGAAATGAAATTCGCCATACCTGAGTAAACAAATAAGGTTACTCCTCGCACATGATCTCTTTTGGCTCATACATCAACTCCTCCCGTAAAGTGCCAGACTTAGGGACGCACAAACGATCACATTTCCACAGAAGACTGTCTTCAAATGAGAACTTTGGACCTTCCGCTGCATAACGCTTCATGCTCTCATCAAGCTTCAACGCTCTTCAAAATCTGTCTGCGAGGTCACACTGCACCTCTGTCCAGTTCAGGCATGCGTCTGCACTAGCACTCCTGTCAACACAAGTAATACCCAAGGCTCCAACTCCTAGATTAAACGTTCATCATGCATGCGCAACCTGTTTGCTCATGGTGGAGTTCTGTGACTCAAATCATCAGCGACCACGTTCCCCTTCCCGGGTGTGTAATGTATCTCGAAGGTGTAATCCCAGAGGAATTCCATCCACCTTCTTTGTCGCATGTTCAACTCCTTCTGGTTCAACAGGTACTTAAGGCTCTCATGCTCCGTAAAGATGTCAACCTTCACGCCATATAAATAATGTCGTCATAGCTTCAGGGCAAATATCACCGCCGCCAACTCCAAGTTGTGGACTGGATAGTTTCTCTCATGCACCTTCAGCTGACGTGAGCCGTACGCTATAACCTTTCCAAACTGCAGGAGGACGCAACCTAAGCCGCTTTTTGAGGCATCGTTCTAGATCTCATAGACATCCGTACCACATGGCGAACACAAAACAGGCGTTGTAGTCAGATGACTCTTCAGTTCCTCAAAAGCTCGTGCGCACTCTGGCGACCACACAAACTTTTGATCTTTTCTCGTCAAGGTAGTGAGAGGTAAAGCTATCCGCGAGAAGTTCTCCGCGAACCGCCTATAGTGGTCGGCAAGTCGCAGGAAACTCTGGACTTCCGCCACTGTAGTCAACACGGGCCACTCCCGTATAGCCGCTATCTTCGTCGGATCCACAACAATACCCTCTCCACTAATGACATGACCGAGAAACGCCACGGACGATAGCCAAAACTCACACTTAGAGAATTTAGCATAAAGTCGATTCCTCATCAATGTGTGCAAAACCAACCTAAAATGGTTCGCATGATCATCCTCCGACTGCGAGTATACCAATATGTCATCTATGAAGACGATCACAAATCTGTCCAGATACTCCCTAAAGGTTTTGTTCATCAAATCCATGAATACCGATGATGCATTTGTCAACCCGAACGACATCACGATGAACTCATACTGACCATAGCGTGTACCAAACGATGTATTGGGAATATCACTCTCCCTTATACGCAACTAATAGTAACCGGACTTCAAATCCAACTTCGAGTAGACTGTTGATCCAGCCAACCGATCAAACAAATCGTCGAGTCTCGGAATCGAATACTTGTTCTTCTCTGCCATCTTGTTCAGCTCTTGATAGTCAATGCACAGGCGCGGGCGCAGACTCCCTTATACTCATTCTCCAGTCTGGACCATGCTTCATGTGCCGTCTTTGATCTCATAATTCTGGGGTAAATCGGGTTGGCGACGCCTCACTGGATTAGGTGCAGGGCGAGAACATCACACATTTTTCTTCTTTGCTGAATTTTGGGGCTTCACCTTTAGCCGTTTTGGCAGTTGGTTTAGGCACGTTGATGATATGTCCTACATATCTTGAGACCTTAGAAGCATATGCATTTTGTCACTACTCATACAACTCTCCAGTGAATATGAGAATATATGAATGCATATAGGTAGGGGATTGAGTGGTAGATGATAAGGACATTTGTGTCGAGAAAGGAGATCAGAATCAGGATCAAGGATGATGAGACCTGCGCTCTGATACCACAGAAGGATTTTACTTAAACGTGAGCGTGAATGAGTGAAGGATTGTATTACTTGAATTACTTTCTGAAACATCTACATACATGTTTTTAATACTCGTAGAAGAGTATTTTAGATACTTAGAAAAGATTACATTGAAACATTAATTGAGAGGCTGATGCTTACATATAATTAAATATGTGGCTATATATATTAACTACATTGTTTTATTTAATGCATGCTTTGAAATTGTTTATTTATGAAGTAGAAATGATTAAGCATTATCTGATTTTCTATTATAGGGGAAGATATAATTAACAACTGAGAAATGGAAGAGCAAATTGCATCCACCCTGTAAACTGAGAGCATCCAAACATTACAATAAAGTAAGGGTATTGATAATCAAACATCATATTTGACTATTTGTACATCTTTTATTTCGAAAATCAAGGCATTATACACGCCCAAAAGCCGCCCCTCCTGTTTCGCGTCCCCATTGCGCCGTCCCCTGTGTGATTTCCGCCGGCGAGATCATTTTTTTGGGCTATTTCGACTGATTCGGCGAACTCCTTGCCCTCCAATGAGCTCTTTTTTTCTCTTTATCTCAATTTAATATTATAGATCGGAATTATATTAGTTTGAAAAAAAATGCATTATTTCAATGTTTTTCTGGAACAATTTTATTTTTTGGGGGAAGATGTTCAATATATACGTCTAGTTCTATCTATAAAATCAATTAAATTTTATTTTTGGGTAAGAATAGCGATGCGCGGTACAATTATAATTCTGTGGACTACGAATAATTGTGGGTTACAAATAGCCAAAGAGTGTGCATGATTATCAATCACCTAAATTAAAGTCCGTCAACTCTATATAAAAATCTTATTTGACAAGCCAAAGTAACGAACGTGTGGAGGTGATTTCGATCTCTCTATATTTAGCCGTCGGATTTCTGGTTCTCTCAATTAATATCAACAATTATATATCAACAAGTTCTCTCCTACACCATTTGTCATCATGGACAAACTCATCTGCGGAGGTCTTTTAGTCTTCTTCTTCAATCTATTTCCATCAGGAGTTGCTGCAGCTTCATCATGTAAAGCTGCATCTTTCGTATATCTAGTTATTTAATATATGTAATGAAAAAATTATAAGGGTCTGTTCGTTAGGTCAGAATTGGAGCGTTGGAATTGAAATTCAATTGCCAATTTCATTTCATGCATCCCATCTCAGGGTCCGTGCATTTGAATGAAATTGATTTATGGAATTGGCAATTGAGAGTAGAAATTCAATTCTAGCATTCGACGAGACGAAATTTGTGTGGATATTGGCTTTTATGTGAAAACTCATGGCTCAGACTTTGAACTACAAAAATCAAATCGCCAATTCTTACAAACCCGTGCAAGCATTTTTTGGTCCGGGTAAGCATTTTTCGCCCCGGCACGCGTTTTTTTTTTCACCCGGGTGCGCTTTTATCGCCCGAGCGTGTGTTTTTTGGCCGGACGCGCGTTTTTCTCCCATGCGCATCCATTCCCTTGGGCGAAAAAACGTGCTTCTTAAAACAGTTTAATGTGTTCGGCGCTGACACATATTTTGAGTTTTATAAAATTATTGTATAATATCAATTCCAATATCAATTTCATCATTGAGCCGAACAGTTTTTGTGCATCCATTTAAATTTTGTTGGCTGAATTCAATCATGCAGCCGAACAACATAGTTAAAATTATGCACAAAATCAATTCCTGCAAATATAAGTTTTCCCCGAAAAGCTAATTCTAAAAAGTAAATTTCGTCCAAACGAACGAAGCCTAAATGTCTTTAATCTTATCAACAAACGAGATGCGTGTTAAAAAATGATATCACATTAACTTATAGCGTTATGCATTCCATACCCAATAATTTATTAAGAACTCTCCTATAACTTTGCAAAATTTTAGAGACATCCTTAGATCTTCTCAATTTACAAGCTTTCCCTTTAAATTTTTTTACTTTGTTGAATCAGAATTGATTATAATTGTTTCGACTCAATTTGAGTCGATTCAATTTGACTCGAATCACATTTCGAGTCGATTTTGAGTCAACCCTCAATCGCTCGAAATATGATTCGAATCAACTCGAATTGATTATAAATATTACGTATTTTTTAATATATTATTATCTTAAAATTAAAAACACTAAAATTTAAGCATAAATAACAATAGTAAAGTCTTTAAGTATTTCATGTGCTAAACTTAGAGGTTGCCCAATTTAATTTCGAGTCAACTAGCTAGGAATAAAGAAAAAAATGTTCAATTTCGAGTCGGCTCGGAATCTAGCCATTTCGTGTCGAACCGGCTCGACTCGAAATCGATTTTTGGTATATATTATTTGTTGCATGTGCACTTCAATTTATATAAAATCATCTTTCATAATCATTTTAGTCTAATTTTATATCATTATGTATCCAACTTTGATGACAATTGAATGTTATAGTAATAATGAGCATCGACTGCGGCTCGTCGGATCGGTACACCGACAGCCTCGGCATCCCGTGGATCTCTGACTCGTCACTCATCAAGCCCGGTCAACCCGAAACGGTCCCTAATGCCGCCTCCTTCTCCCAACCAATGCAGACGCTCCGAGTGTTCCCGACGGGGAAGAAGAACTGCTACACTCTCAGCATCCCTAGCGATGGGCAGGTGCGGACGTCCGCGCTAGCTTCTTATACGGCAACTACGATGGAAAGAACTCTCCGCCGACATTCGACCTCGAGTTTGACGGAAACAGATGGTCCACCGTGGAGACATCGGTGGACGCGGTGGTCAGCAAAGAGGTCATCTATGTTGTCAGTGGCAAGTCAACGAGCGTGTGTGTGGTGCAGACCAAAGTTGGCGACCTACCGTTTGTTTCGGCGATCGAGGTGCGAGGGCTGGACGATAGTATGTATAAGTATTATGATCATAGCTCATCAGCACTGGTGCTGTCTATGAGAAAGGTGGTCGGTGTGGGGGCGGCAGTCAGGTATTATAAAAATATTAAATTAATTTATTTCAAAGTTCAGAAATCATAACTTGATAAACAAACGAAAAAGACATGATTTTATTTCAATAAAAACGATTACAAAAATGTTGATATCAATGACGCTAGAAATCACGTCGATATGTAAAAAATCATTTTTGATTTTCTATACCAACTCTACCCAAGAACTAGTTGGATCTGACATGTCTAATGACAACCTACCATAATAGGTATAGAAGCTCTACTAAAAACTTTTTTGATTTTATGAAAAAAATTTATCATTACTTTTAATTTGAGGATATAACGTAATTACTTAAATGTACATTGAATTTATTTTTTTGTTAAAATTGATTATAACGTATGTTAAGTCATTAAATTAAAATCATAAAGCTATATTTGATAATTTTGAATTTTTTGGCCGAAACCAATTTTGCTCTTTTAATATTATAAGATATACAATTTTATTTTCCCTTTGCTCATAAATTTATTTATTTATTTCATACTTATTATTTAAAAAAGTATAGGCAATTGTTATAAGTACATCAGTTTTGGTTATTCGCACACCAATTTCTATGAGTTATTACGTGCATTTTGAAAATATGCTCTGTACATGCATTTTTAGGAAAAGTGTTCAACACAAAAATTGTAGATCTCGTCGAGATCTACAACTTTCGTGTTGAACACTTTTCCTAAAAATGCACGGACAAGACGTATTTTCAATAATTCGCCAAAAATTCGTTATAGTTACGATCAAAGCGATAATACGCCTTGTGCGTGCATTTTTAGGAAAAGTGTTCAACACGAAAGTTGTAGATTTCGACGAGATTTACAATTTTCGTGTTGAACACTTTTCCTAAAAATGCACCTACAAGGCATATTTTCAAAAAGCACGTAATTACTCATAAAAATTGTTGAATAGCTAAAACTGGTGTGCTTATAACAATTGCCTAAATTAAACATAAACATCAATTTTTCCAAAAAGAAAATCCGACTATTCACACTATAAATAATAATAAAAAATAATTAAGATCAATATTGTTGGATTTTATAACCTAAGGCTAAAATAGTTGTATTTTATAACCTAAGGCAAAAATAGTTGGATTTTATAAGATTAATATTGTTGGATTTTATAAGATTAATATTGTTGGATTAATAATAAAAATAATTAAGATTAATATTGTTGGATTAATAATAAAAATAATTAAGATTTATATTGTTGGATTTTATAAATTCACTTTGCATTGCTCAATCTAATTAAGGTATCCGTACGACACATATGATCGGATTTGGTACCCATTCGAAGCCCCCCAAACTGTCGATGTTGTACAAAACCAGGCCACTACCGTCGACGCCGGCATCAGTGACCGCCCACCGGCGGCAATCTTCCAGGCCGCAGTAACTACAGCTTCTGGATTCAACGTCGTCAGCTTCACCGTCGACACTTACCCTTCCGACCCAGTCAGCGCTTACATCAACATGTACTTCACTGAAGTAACCCAGCTCGCCGCCGGCGACAACCGCTCCTTCCAAATCTACGTCGATGATACCGTCGCCTCGAAACCCTTGGTCCCAACCTTCGGCGGCATCATCGAGGCATACATCACCAAATTCCTCGCATCGAGCAGCACGAAATTCCAATTGCGATCCGCCGCAGGCGCCACGCTTCCGCCTGTCATCAGCGCCATGGAGGCTTATGTAATCATAGATCTAGCTGCCGGAGGCAGAAGTACGACCCCTGTTCCCAGCGAGGGGGATTCACCGCCGTCGGTGAGTGAGACGTCGTTCACTGACCCGTCGACGGTCCCCGGCAATGAGCCGTCGAATGATACATTTCCGCAAGCTAGCGACAAAACGGATAGTCCGGCGCAGAGCGTTCCGGCGGGCTCTGCTTTTGGTGCGGGGAGGAAGGGGAACCCGTCTTTTGGGCACAAGACGGAGGTCGGCCGAGTTGTGGAAATTGGAGTTGGGATCATAGTTCATATCCTGTTTCTGAATTTTGTGTGAGATACATTGAAGCTTGCTTGGGGCAGGGGCGGATTCAGAGGGGAGCCAATGAGACATTGACACCCTCATTTTTTACGATTTCTCACAAGCAAATCAAAATTTGGTTATTCGCAGATCAAATTTAGTTATTTGCAAACCAGTTTCAACTATGTGCATCTCCAAAATTAATTTTCAATCAGTGAGTCGCGGCTTGCCTACTCACCCCACACAATGTAATACTTTATATGTACTATTATGTTAATTTTTTTTTTAAATTAACATGAGTTCTTTTAATGTAATAGGTTTTCTAAGGGTCATATAACCTTGAAAGCACCTTCCTTTTATGAGCTCTTTTAATGAATCATTTCTGTTGTTCTGTATTTGTTCTGTATTCCTTCTGTAAGCCTATAAAACAATCAAAACCATCGGTTTTGCAATGTATTAAGAAATGCTATGAATGAATGAATGCTTTGTTTCATTTCTCGTTTTGGTCTTTAATTCTTCTCCTGCAATGAAGAAATCATATCATGAAAGATATTTCTATCGGTGGTATCAGAGCTCATCATCTACACCCTCTATTCCTTTCTCTCATCACACCGCCCCCATTTTCAATGGGAAGCTGTATGATCATTGGGCCGTGAAGATGGAGATAATGCTGCTAGATTCTCAAGAACTAAGGGAGATCATTCAAAACGGTCCTCAGTGTTGGTGCCAAAAATGGTACATCCAAAATTCACACTAAAGGGGATGGGAGAAAACTGCGAAGTGCAGGTTACTAAGACAGAAGATGCTGGAACAAAGGGAAAACGATCACGAAATGGCGATCACGAAGAAACGAGACCGCTTACACAGGTTGTAAGCTGGAGCCTCTGAGCCAAAAAGTCCTTTTTCTGGTACCCCTACCCCTCTATTTATAGACGAGGGGGCTGCCCAAACGGGCAGAACTGAAAAACTACGGGTTGCCCGGGGTACAGGAGAGCCGAGGCAGTGAAATGGGGTACAAATAGTAAAAAACAGAAAAAAACCCAGACCGCTCGGACTGGCGATCTTGAATGGCTTCGGCTGCTTGGAACATAGAAAACCAGGTCAGGCTGGAGGTTGGCGATCTGTGCGATCACAAAATTCGAAGACCGCTGAGATCGCGATTTTGCATTGTAAAGACTAGATCGCGGGCTTTCCGGGCAAACATAATCCCCGCACATTTTTAAGTTATGCTGGAACATCGAAAATGTAAACTTTGACCGCCGAGACCGCGACTGTCATAAATGCGGCTTGAGCTATAAATACCACCTTAGATCTTCAGATTCCACAATATTGAGAGATCCCGATCCTTGAGCGGTCACCGTTTACTGAGATCGCGAAAGAATTTTCCTTTTGAGATGGATGCTTTAGACTTGATGAAAATATCAGCGCAATCCCGAAAATCACCAGAATCTGCGTCGAAAACAAAGAAAGTTATTTCGAAGAAGACCGTCAGTTCCAGCAAGGAGAAATCGATCAAGAGTTCAAAGAAAAAAGATGATTCTGCTTCTAAGGCTCTTGTTGATTTAACGGTCGCAGAAGCTGCTGTTAAGACGACCCTGGAAGTTGTCAATCAACCTGCCGATTGTTCTGGAGAGACCGCTTCTGTAGAATCGATCAAGGCTGCTATGCTGCAGGTGAAGGCTTCTGCTGAGAATCTTAGAAGCCAGATTGCTGATAAAGAAAAAGCTGCTAAAGACTTGAAAAGAAAAGAAGCGAGTTCTCCTGATCGGACTGCTAAGAGGGTGAAAACTGGACAGATTGTGACCGCTAGTGACATCGATCTTCAGACTTATCTTTCAGAAGATAACCCAGTTGAGAATCTTTCAAGCGTAAGCGATCAAATTTCAAATTTTGTACTTATTTTAAAATTGACTTCTATTAATTTTTTCCTTGATTATTAGTCAATGGATCCTTTTGAAGTTGAACGACTTCGAGTGATCGCCGAGGAAGAAGTTGCTGAAGAAAAAAGAAAAGAAGAAGAAAGAAAGAAGAAAAGAGAGGAAGAAGAGAGGAGAAAGGAAGAAGAAAGAAAGAAGAACGAAGAGGAAGAAGAGAGGAGAAAGGAAGAGGAAAGAAGGAAGAAAGAAGAGGAAGAAGAGAAGAGAAAGGAAGAAGAAAGAAAGGTAAAAGAGGACGAGATCGCTAGGCTTGCGGCGATCACTGAGATTTTAAAGAAGGGAGAAGAAGAGAAAAGAAAGCAGGAGGAGATCGCCAAAGCAGAGAGGGAGAGGAAAGAAAAAGAAATGATTTCTATGGCCGTAGAGAAAGAAAGGAAAGAAAAAGAGGAAGTTCTAGCTGCTGGGAAGAAGAAGGATAAGGAGAAAAAGAAGAGGAAAGAAAAGAAAAAGAGAATCGCTGGAGAGGCGGTCTCGGCCGAAAAAGGAAAGGAGAAAAATGAGACCGCTGCGTCTAATGATTGCGGCGATGCTTCGTTAGAAGTGGAAAAAGAGCTGGATGCGGAGGCGGCAGACCGCGCAGCTGCGTTAGACTTTATTAAGGCTGGTAAGGCGAAGATGGTCGCGAGACCGATTGGCTCACTTCCCAAACTTGCTTTCCGCCCTGCATCTCCTGGAAAGCGACCTGAGATTGTCATTATCGAAACTGATGACATTCTTGTTAGTAATGCTGAATTAAAAAGAAGGAGGAAAGAAGGCGAGCGGTCGCGAAAAAGACAATTAGAAAAAATCAATTTAGAATGCCTAAGGGGATCTGACCGCCTTTTGTTGACCGCTAATGCTGCGGTCCCAAAAGATGCTGAAAAGAACTTACTTGACTGCGGTCTTTCTACACTGTCAAGTATTTCACACAAAATCCTTACTTTCTTCTTGATAACAAATGCTGATTATTTTTGACCGTTTTCTCTCCTGGTTGTAGATGAAAATGTGAGCTCGGCTTCCGAAGAAGGTGAGATACCGAGAAAAGTTTCAATCCCTCCAGAGTTCGCCGATCTCCTTAAGCCGATGCTTGACGATATGAGGGTCATGCGAGATCGCGAGAGGATGCTAGAAGATCGCCTCCGAATCCAGACCGCGAATTTTGAAGCTAAGGAGAAGCAAATTCTTTCAAGCTTTGAAGTCAAAGAAAAGCAGGCTCGAGGCGAGTTCGAAGAAAGACTTCGGAAAGCCGAAAAGGATGCCGATTATTGCAGAGGGAAGGCCGCGGCACTTGCTGCTGAGATCGCCACTCTTCGGGGGGGGGGGGGCCTCAAATGTCGATGAAGGCGGGCTCTTCCAGCGGTCTCGCGGAAAAGAGATCGGCGGAAATCGTGGTAATCCTTATGGAGCAAGTAGACCGCGAAATGTCTAAAATCCATAGGGCTGCCATGGTTGCCAATCATAGCCTAGCATCTGCATGGACTGCGGTCAACGAGATGCAGGATGTGGCGGCATTCGTTGGAAGGAGAAAAGATCAGAGGCGATGAGACCGCAGCCCCTTTTTTTTCATTTAGCGATCTCTTTAAAAATACTACTTAGTTAATTTCTGGTTTGTAAGATATTTTTGATTTTGCTTTATGGTATTATCTTTAACGTTATGATACTCATTTTACGGTCTTTGGTTTTCATGAATGCGATCTTATTAAATAGTGTTTGTATTGTGGATCATGTGTATTGCGATCTATCTGAGGAAAATTTTATGCGCGTTTGTTATTTTCGAGCCTATATAGCTTTTGGCGGTCTGACCTATCTGCAGGGCGATCTCAAGAAGTACAATCATTGCATAATCATCTTCTTCCTTCTATAAATAGCTGCTCTTCCGGATCATTATTTTATTCTTCTTGAGTTTTTTTTTAATTTACTGACCCCTGCGATCTCACAAAATGGTGTCCGCGCGTTCCAAAGCTGCTGAGGTCTTTTTGGACTCCGATCACAAGTATGGTCAAATCTCGGAGAAAGAATACTCTTCCTTTATTGAAAAATATGAGATCGATGACGAGATCACGATCAGAATTCCATTCGAAGATGAAGGCTTGAACTCTGGGGATGAAGATAAATATGTCATCCCGATTGATCACTTCGCTTACGGTCTTCAAATTCCCATCCCTTGGGAAATGTTAGAAGTGATGGATTACTACGGTCTCGCTCTTGCCCAGATCCCGCCGAACTCGATCGGTCTGATGAGCGTCTTTATTAATTACTTGAGATCAGTGAAGTTAAAATTTACAATGTCGATTTTCCGAGGCACATTTTCTGTCAAGGTTTTAAAAGAGGGTCAGAATAAAGAAGAGTTCAAAGGATTGTTGTATTTCAGTGGTAATGGAATAAAAGTTTTAAATCTTCCGAATAAAATCCCTCTCTGGACTGAGAGGTATCTAATCTTTGAAGGCGATCTCGGCGGTCTCGCCAGTCGTCCCTCTCCGCGAGCAGAGAAAATATTTAGAAAAGAAAAATTTGTTTCAGAGGAAGAACTTGCAGTTTTGGAATGGCTGGCGGGGAAACGATTCGACCTGAATCATTACCTGGCGATCTGGCCTGATGTTGCTGCGGTCTTACCGGAAGAAAGTAAGCTATAATTTCCTATGATTCCCAGCGGTCTCTCTAATAGAATTTGGAAACTTCTTCTTACCTGTTTTTCTCTTTCAGCCGGATTCGCGATCCCAAAAGTCGACCCAGTGACGCCGAGTGGTGAAGTTCTTACCCAGCGTGAGAAGCGTCTGAAGCAAGATCGCCAGAGGAAAGCGAAGGAGATCGCCGAGGAGGGCGATCTGGAGGAGGGACCATTCCCCTTGTTGGGTTTTGGAAAGAAAGTAAAAGATATCAAAGGAAAATCTTTATTGAGATGGGGTGAGACCGGAAGGTCTCTGAAGGTGTCAACCGATCTTCCTTTCTGGGGAGGGAGGTTTTCGAATCATGCTTTTGCGGTCACTTCTGCTCTTTATGGAAAAAAGAATGCTAATGAAGCACTGAGGATCAGGACCGACGATCTCCCTGATGTATGCGCTCAGGTGACCGCCCGAAGCACGGTTTTGAACCACCACATGGGGCGATCTCTTCGCGCATCTTTGCAGCACGCGGAGCGTCTGCAGGATCGTTTTGATGTAAGCATTCAAAGAAAATGCGATCTTTAAATATTATCTTATCTTGACCGCTTCGATCTGATATACTTCCTTTACAGGATTTCAAGAAGACCGCATATGATATCCATAACCCTGACTACCTCAGATCCCTATACACTCATGTCAGGGATGCATCAAACAAAACAATTGCTATTCTTCGTGAAAAAGATGGCCTTACTGCTGATTTCCGGGATACGACTTTTGCCGATCTCTTTCCTGAGATCGCAGAAATGATCGAGGAGGCGGAAAAAAAAGAAGCTAAGGAAACGAAGACTGCTGAGACCATTGAAGATGAGTCTGTCGAGATCGTTGGAAGTCAAGACGATCACGCTTCTCCTAGTGGAAGTGTTTTTCTCGGCGAGGAAACGAGCTCAGCAGCGGCCTCGGATTCTGGATCGAGGGAGACTGATAGTGAAAGTGAGTCCTCAGAGAGTTCAACTTCTTCATCAGAGGAGCGGTCTCCGCGGAAAAAGAAACAGAACAACTAGATTTACCCTTTCCCAACAAATGATGTAATTGCCGGTTAATGACCGCGCCCGATATTGTAATTTTTGAGATGAATGGAAAGTTATTTTGTTCGTAAATGGTTCTCTTCTGTATTTATTTTTGCTATATTATTCATGCAAATCGATCACGACTTCTATCATATGCGATCACAGCGTAATAAATTTAGCATTCGATCTCAATGCTTTAGGTTTCGTCGATCTCTGGTTTATGAGGATGTTGAAAACTTGACAGATCCGGAACTTCGCATAAGAAAGACAATTCTGCGATCTCAGCATAATTAGACCGCTTAAAAAATTTAAAACACTTGGTCAGATTTACTTGATAAGAAATCTTCACGAATATTGATCTGGCGTTCAAAATATATTCAGACCGTCATTTTGAAGAAAACCCATCTATCATTTGATGGGAAATGAAGGATTAAGAACATTCTCATATAATTTTGAATAATAAGAGATCTAGATTGCGATCCCATTATGATCAAACCGATCACTATCAAACCAACAAGATTCCTGAAAAGCAATTTCAATCATCTTTGGAAAGACTTGCACGACGATCAACTCTTCCCATGCCCTAGAGAAGATGAAGCCGGCGATCACAAATAACTCAGACTTCTTCCGATAATTTCTGAAAACCAAAGGCTCTTTAGAAAATCATGCCTGGCGATCACAAGAAGTTCAAATTTCCTTCTCCTTTATTAGAAAAACCACGCCTGACGATCACAACAAACCAAGGCCGATTCTTACTTCCTTCAAAGAATCAATATTGGCGATCACTTTTATCCAGGTCCTGGAGAAGATCAAACCATTAATCATGAATAATGTAGATCACCCTTTGAAGAGAAGAGACATGCGGTCTTAAAAACTCTGACCGCTCGATCTCAGTTTAAGGAAAAAAGGGGGCCCTTGTAGAAAAGAGAAGGGGGGAAGAGGAGAGAAGGAGAATTCCTAAATGATCTGCAGAGCAGGTGTGGTCATGCCGATGAGGCTACACCGACATTGCTTTTCCTAAAGGATTACCGAGTTTGCTGCAAACATGCCAATCTAAGGTTCAGGCGACGGTCATGGATGTTTCTGACCGCCTCTTACCTAACCACGCTTCAACGAGTATTCGAGAGTTACAGACCGAAATGATCGGTAGGGCAGGTGTGGCATGCCGCGGAGGCTACACCGACATTGCTTTCCCTGAAAGATCATTAAGATTGTAACAATATCCTTTTCAATGCATGACAGAGCTGAGCCAGCCACCTAGACCTCCTTGAAACGCTGAGGTGTGCCAGATGTCAGCTAGGACCCGATATCCTAAACTTCCACCGCTCGAGCTTGGCGAGCTACTGCTACACAGATTCAAAATCTCCCCGACATCTGTGGTCCTGGCAGAATTACACGTCGAGCTAACAAGCCGAGGGGGAAGATAGTAGGATTCGTCGATATCTCACTTGACAGGTTTTTTGGCTTTTCAAAAATCAACTTATTTTTAAAATTTGTCATCCATCACTTGCATTGCGAATGCTTTGATAATACCTGCGTGATGTTTCAAGAGAAGAAAAGTGAGGAAAAAAGGAATGAATGAATCAGATACGAACATTCAAGAGAAGAAAAGCTTGAGATCATCTCCGCTCCATGAATGAGGCAGCTCTTCTCCTTCATAAGTTTGGAGATGGTAAGAACCATTTTTAAGCACATTCTTCACCACGAACGGCCCCGCCCAGTTTGGGTTAAGCTTTCCAACTGAACCGTCTCTTGCTGCTGCATCTACCTTCTTCAAGACTAGATCTCCAACAGCGAATTCTTTGGTTCTTACATTTTTATTGAACAGCCTTGCCATCCTTCTTTTCACCTCTTCTTGTCTGATGATTGCCGTATCTCTCAATTCCTCAATTAAATCAAGGCTGCATTTTAGCTCTTCATCATTTCTTTCCATCCAATCAATTTTATTTTGTTGTGCCAATAATACTCTTGGGCTTTTTACTTCAAATTCTACCGGAATAAGTGCTTCGAAACCGTGTGACAGTTTGAACGGAGTCTCTCCAGTAGCAGAACTCGGAGTTGTCCTCAAGGCCCATAAGACGGAAGGTAGTTGCTCTGCCCAGTTGCCCCTGACATTTTCTACCTTCTTTTTCAAGAGATTTATGATGAGTTTGTTGGCGGCTTCTACCTGCCCATTGCTTCTAGGGTGATGTACGGAAGTAAAACGTAGCTCAAAGCCAATTTGCTTGCTGAAACTAATAAGAGTTGAATTGTTGAACTGAGGATCATTATCGGTGATGATTGCCATTGGAATTCCGTGTCGACATACTATCTCTCCCCAAATAAAATTTTTCACGGCTTGAGTGGTAATTTTGGCTAATGCTTTTGCCTCTATCTATTTGCTGAAATAGTCAATCATGACTATAATATATCGACGTTGCCCACTTGCCATAGGGAAATGCCCAATCAAATCCATTCCCCAAACTGCAAACGGCCATGGAGTTGCTATCGACTTGAGTTGTTGAGCCGACTGATTTTGGAGAGGAGCAAACTTCTGGCACTTTACACATTCTTAGCAAATTTTTCCGCATCTTTCCTCATTTGAGGCCAAAAATAGCCTTGCCTTAGAATTCTTTTTTCCAAAGTTCTGGCTCCAGAGTGACTTCCACATTCTCCAGAATGGACCTCCTGAAGGACCGCTGGAATCTCCTCCTCCGAAACACACCGTGCTAATGGTGAAAGGAAAGTTCTTCTATAAAGTACTCCTGCAACAAGATAATAGTTAGCCGTTTTCCGTTTAAACCTTTTCCTATCCTTTATTGATGAATGGAGCTCTCCAGTTGAGAGATATAGAACAAACGGATCCATCCAAGACGGATGTTGATCAATCTCCATGACCTCTCCTTCTTCAATCGCCGGGCGAAACAACTCCAAAGTTGTTCCTCCTGAGAGAAGTCCAAATTTTGCCAACTCATCTGCTTCCACGTTCTCACCTCTTGGAATATGATTGATAGCAAAGCTTTTGAACTTCCCCACCTCAATTTTTACCAGAGTTAGATACTGCTTTAAAATACTATCTCTAGTTTCAAAAGTCCCATTCACTTGAGAAGCCATCACCAAAGAATCTGTGAAAACTTCGACATCATCAATCCCCAGCTCCCTAGCAAACTTGAGACCGGCTAGCAAAGCCTCATATTCCGCCTGATTGTTTGTTACTTGGAAGTAGAACTTCAGCGCTTGATCCAGTCTTACTCCATTTGGGTTGATTAAGATAACTCCTGCTCCGGAAGAATTTTTCCCTGAAGCTCCATCCACGAAGATTTTCCAGGCAAGGGGCACTCCGACCCCCTTCTGCGACTCAACTTCTTTAGCATCCACCATGAAGTCCGCTAAGACTTGAGCTTTGATTGCTATTCTTGGAACATAGGATATGTCAAACTCACTGAGCTCTATTGCCCACTTCGCCAGCCTGCCCGAATGCTCTGGCTTCTCCAAGACACTCTTTAATGGAAGATCAGTAACGACTAAAATCGAGTGAGCTTGAAAATATGGTCTTAATCTTCTTGCTGAAGTTATAAGCATTAAAGCCAACTTTTCGAGGATAGGATAACGAGTCTCTGCATTCTTCAGGATTCGACTTACGTAATAGACTGGGAATTGCTTCTTTTTCTCCTCTCGGACCAAAACAGAGCTTATGACATCAGCTCCGACTCCCATATATAGGAAAAGATTTTCTCCCTCTCGCGGGCTTTGGAGCAAAGGGGTTGATGTCAATTGCTTCTTAAGCTGAATGAAAGCATCATCACATTCCTTTGTCCACTCGAACCTACCCCCTCCCCGGAGGGTTTTAAGGAAAGGTGCACTCTTATCTCCCGAACGGGAGATAAAGCGACTTAAGCCTGCCATCCTCCCTCCTAGCTGCTGAATTTCTTTTGGGGACTTGGGAGGTGGCATTTCCAGAATAGCTTTCACTTTGTCAGGATTGGGCTCCAACCCTTCTGGAGTAAGGAGGTGACCCAGGAATTTTCCTTTACTTGCACCGAAAACACACTTCAACGGATTCAACCTCATATTAAAAGTTCGAAGGGTTGCAAAAGTTTCCGAGAGGTCTCTAAGATGAGAAGAGAACAGTTTACTTTTTACCAAGAGGTCATCAACATATACCTCAAGGTTTCTTCCTTTTTGACTTCTGAATACTGTGTCCATCATTTTCTGATAGGTTGCTCCAGCATTCTTTAGCCCGAAAGGCATTACGAGATAACAGAAGCAACCATCATTTGTGATAAATGAAGTATGAGGTATATCTGGTTTATGCATTCTGATTTGATGGTAACCTGAAAAAGCATCCAAAAAACTCATAAAAGAATAACCTACCGCATAATCTACTAAAGAATCTATCCGAGGCAAGGGGTAGCAATCCTTGGGGCAAGCTTTATTGAGTTTGGTAAAGTCGACACACATCCTCCACTTTCCACCCGACTTTTTTATCATTACAACGTTTGACACCCATTCTGGGTATTGGATTGGTTGGACAAACTTTGCCTTCAGGAGCTTCTCTACCTCTTCACGGATAGGCTGTGCTAGAGTAGTTGCAACAGACCTCTTCTTCTGCTGGATCGGGATGAAGTTTGGGTCAAGATTGAGATGGTGGCAAGCAACATCCGGATCCACTCCGGGCATATCATCTGCCGACCAAGCGAAGATATCTAGATTTTGCAGAAGACAAGAGATGAGCTGACCCTTGTCAGCTTCGGATAACTCAGCGTTGATGGAGAGGCTCTTGCTCTCATCTTCCTCGCTGATCCGGACTTCTTGAGTTGCTTGGGCAGGTTCCAAGCGAACTCCATCTCTTGCATCCTCCTCAATTTCCTCTGCAGCTTGGACTTGTTCAGGAGCTTCGATTGATTCAACCATCATGATTTCTTGGGGACGAGAGGATACAATCATGTTGACCGTCTTTACATAGCATTCCCTGGCTTTCCTTGGGTCGCTCCTTATTCGGTGTTGTTTGCCATTCAAGGCAAACTTCACCGCTTGATGGTAGGTGGAGACGATGGCTTGATAGGCATTCAAGAAGGGTCTTCCAAAGATGGCGTTGTAGCTACTGGGAGCATCAACGACTATAAATTTGACCAGCTTCACTATCCCCCCCAGAATCACAGAAAGAGTGACGAGCCCTTCTACTTCTTTCTTCTCTCCTGAAAAACCATAAAGGGGGCCTTCAGTTGAAAGGAGGGTTTTACCTGTCTTCAACGCCTCGAAGGCGGGTTTGAAGAGCACATTGACTGAACTTCCCGTGTCAATCAGAATCTTCTCTACTGTATAATTTTCAATTACAGCTTTGATGACGACCGCGTCGTCAAAAGGATTCGCGGTCTGAGGAAGGTCTTCGTCACCGAAAGTGACCGTTCCTCGGACCGGGGCTGAAGAGGTGGCAGCAACCTCTGATTGATAAACCCTTTTCATACTCGCCTTCCTTGAAGATTCCGGACCTGCACCTCCGTGGATGCAGAAGAGATTACCCAAGGCGCCTCGTCATCAGCATCCACGCATTCATTGGGAAAGCCGATATTGCCAAGATGGCCAATATCGTCCACTTCTTCGCATTCCCAATGGACTTCCGCTACTTCCTTAGCCTTGGAGGTTGAGGCTTTGGTAGAATCATTCTTCTGGATGAGGTCTCGAAGCTTACCCTCCTTCAGAAGCTTCTCTAAGAACAGGCGGAGAGCTCTACAATCCTCTGTCAAATGACCCCTATCTCTGTGATATTCACAATAGAGAGTTGGGTTTCTGGTTTTCGGGTCAGAATTTAGCGGAGCTGGCCTCTTGAAAAAGGGCTGCTTCTGAAGAACTTGAAGCACTTCATTCATAGAAACGCCAAAGTCCGTGAAGGACTCTTGGGATTCATTATAAAGTGAAGGAACGGGTAGAAGAGGAGGTTGAGCATACTGGATCTGGTGGATGGGGGTGACTTGCGGAGCAGGAGTAGCGGGAGTTTGAAGAAATGAATTTTGAGGTGGGAAAGATTGATTACCTCGGTTGAAGCGGCTGTTGCGGTAATTCTTACCTCTCGGAGCTGGAGGTGGGAGCTCTTGTCGGGGCTTAGAGGAAGACGGAGCCGGATAAAATCCTGCAGAGCCTTTCTGAGTGGCCCTGTTTGTCAAATTGCTCACATAGGTGGGGTTGTTGATCTCCCATTCTATGTAGCGATTGGCAATGCTGATCAGCTCCTGATAGGAGCTAGGCTCCTTGGTCGTGACTTTGAACTTCAGAGGACCCTCCTGCAGACCACTGATCAAAGCCACCATATAGAGCTCGGGATCCATGTCTCTGACCCCTAAGATCTCTTTCTGAAAACGGTCAACGAAATGCGCTGCAGTTTCGTTGTCCCCTTGCCTGATCTTGAAGAGGGTCGCAGGACCACTCTTCCTCTTCTTTGCGGTGGCGAACCTCAGGAGAAGATCTTGCCTCAGGGCAGCAAAGCTTGGGATAGATTGACAAGGCAGCTTATAGAACCATTCCATGGCTGACCCATCGAAGGAGGTGACCATCAGCTTACACCTCACTCCATCTGAAATGTTCCTGAGAGCCACAGCATACTCGAAGGCTTGAAGATGGCACATTGGGTCGGTTTCTCCTGTATACACTGGAAGGCGAGGTTCTCTGAATCCATGAGGAATCGGATCCTGACGAATCTCATCAGTAAAGGGGGAAGGCTCCTCAAAAACAGAAGGTCCCGGAGGAGGAAGAAAAGGTGCGGGAGGATCTTGAGGGTAAGCAAACCCTTCTTCAAAATTCAGGGTTTGGGCCGGAGGCCCCTGGTCTGCGGCTCGAAAAGAGTTACGACGGGCGGCGAACTCCTCATGCTGAGATCGCTGAGGAGCTGCGGGCCGGAAGACGGGGTGATCGCTCGGGTGACCGCCTGCCATGCGGTCTGGAGTGGCGACCTGAGAGGATTGGGGAAGGATCTTCTGGGAGATCGCGGCTAGAACCTGGTTCATAGCCTCAATCTGCTTCGCAGACTCCTGCTGAGCCCGGACGACTTCTTGCCGATCTCGAGCGGCCTCTTGCTGAGACCGCGCGATCTCCTGCTGAACAGAGGTGGCATCCTGCTTAGCTCGGGCGGCCTCACGGAGAGCTTGTTCAACACGAAGCTCGAAGCGGCGCTCAAGCGCTTCTAACGGATTGTGATCGAAAGGGGGAACGCTGGAAGATCGCAAGGGACGACCTCTACGGCGATCAGCCATCTTGGAAGTCTATGGATTTCACCTGACACTTCGAAATCTGAAAGTCGCGTGTTCGTTCTGTTGGTGCCAAAAATGGTACCTCCAAAATTCACACTAAAGGGGATGGGAGAAAACTGCGAAGTGCAGGTTACTAAGACAGAAGATGCTGGAACAAAGGGAAAACGATCACGAAATGGCGATCACGAAGAAACGAGACCGCTTACACAGGTTGTAAGCTGGAGCCACTGAGCCAAAAAGTCCTTTTTTTGGTACCCCTACCCCTCTATTTATAGACGAGGGGGCTGCCCAAACGGGTAGAACTGAAAAACTACGGGCTGCCCGGGGTACAGGAGAGTCGAGGCAGTGAAATGGGGTACAAATAGTAAAAAACAGAAAAAAAAAACCAGACCGCTCGGACTGGCGATCTTGAATGGCTTCGGCTGCTTGGAACATAGAAAACCAGGTCAGGCTGGAGGTTGGCGATCTGTGCGATCATAAAATTCGAAGACCGCTGAGATCGCGATTTTGCATTGTAAAGACTAGATCGCGGGCTTTCCGGGCAAACACTCAGTCCGACGGGAAATCAAAAGACGGTGAAGAAGCAAGGATACCCAAGAGAGAAAAATAGAAAAATTCCTTGGCACTGCTGATCATCCAACAAGCAGTTACATCAAATATCTTCCCGCGCATCGTGGGAGCAAAGACAACAAAAGTTGCATGGGATACTTGTTGGAACTTTAGGCGCCCTTGGGGGGGGGGGGGGGGGGGTGAATAAGGGTTTTTTGAAAACTTTAGAATTTTAAGATTTTTTTTTGATATTTTATATGAAGTAAATTTAATTAAAAGTAAAGAGCAAAAAATCAATTTTATTAAATAAGAAAAGACATGATTATCATTTATAAAATTGATTACAAAACTGGATTTCTATGGCGCTAGAAATCAAATGCAAATATAATAGACTTTTTGGTTTTCTATACCGACTCTTCTCACTAAGAACGGTTGGCTTTAGCCGATCTATCTCCAGATCCGGCCTCAAGCCGCTCTAGCCCTTCTATCCCCAAAAAGGCCTCGAGCACCCATAGATCTAACTCCTAACATTGTCGTCAACAACCGCGACGAATTCCCCCTAAGTCACGCACAGACCTAGTCGACAACAACCGCGACGAATTCACTTAAAAGGATGCGGAAACCGTGTTCCAACAATACTCTCAAGGAGATGTATCAAGGCGACAAAAAAGGTAATTTCTATTCGAAGGGTAAATGTGAAGAGACAATTTGATTCCCTGACAATGTTAGAAGGCGAAACAATTTTTAATTTCATGCCAAAATACAAAAGTAATTTCCCTTCTTTATGGATTCTCCTCTCTTTCAGGTTTTGTTGGACTTTCGGGGCCGAATCAAGCATAACTTCTTCACGAGAATTTCTATTATTTATAGAGGCGAGTTACCCAGCGAAGTTTAAAATCTTACACACCATGGGCACACTGGCGTGTGTCACGACTGTGTGCCTCAAAAAGTCACGTCTCTTCCTTCTGGATGTGTCCACAGACCTCAGGAACTGTTCAACTGTTAGAATTGAAGTGAGCTAGCGCCAGCGCTAGCGCTGGCGCCAGCTCTAGCTCATACTCGCCACCCCTTGTTTTGCCTATAAATAGAGGGGTACCCCCCTCTAAAGAGCATCGATTCTGGAACTGGCGAGTATCCTCAACTTAGAGCGAGTTAGAGATACCAGAGCGCCACCAGGCGAGCATCGAACTTGGAGCAAGTTCGCCAGGTGAGTTACCTACTCGCGAGATAGCACCGGCGATAGTGGATAGCGCCCGTGTTAGCGAGAAGAGAAGGAAGGAGCGAGTACCTACTTCGGAGATAGCGCCCGGCGCTAGTGGCTAGCGCTCGCGGTAGCGTGTAGTGGAGGAAGCGAAGCGTGGCGAGCATGCGAGTAGCTTGGAGTGCGAGCAGCGAGCTTGCGAGTAGCAGAGCTAACGCCCGGCGCTAGCGATACCACCGGCGGTAGCGAGGAGCGAGTATCGGAGCGAGTATCACCTGCGCGGTGTGCTCCGGAGGAGAAGCGGACCTTGTCCGTGACCAAGTTCTTACCTACTATTGGCTGTTGTGATTCAAGTTGGATGCAACTTGTATTCAGCCTTGTTCAGTTGTAACTAGCTACCAGAGTAATTAGTATTGTGAAAGCTTGTGTTCATATATTGGTGTCCTTATTCTCCCGTTGGTTGACGTGTTCTTCCGACTACAAAATATTTCACATGGTATCAGAGGGATAGTGGGAACAAGGACGAAGCAACCAAGATGGACGGCGGAGGAGGGTATGCTAGGGGACTTGGCATTGAGCTGCTTACTCAAACCAACTACAAGAAGTGGATGTCTTGTATGGAGAGCTACCTTCTTGGAGAGGATCTCTGGGAGGTTGTTGGTGGTGGGGAGCAAGATGAAGTTCCTCCCTGCGCGCGATGAGAAGGGGAGATCCCTTTGCTTTGCCTATAAGAAGTACGAGCATATGGCAAAGGACTGCCGGTCCAATCTAAAGGCCGGTCATGCTGCTAACAAGGAGGGAGATCACCAGAGAGGTGGAGGTCACCAGGGCGGTGAGAGGGGGGACAATTGTTTCCTGGCAGAGATGACGACAACGTTAGTCGATGTCTTAGCCTCCATCAACCTCGGGAACGACTGGATAGTGGATTTCGGTTGCGGGCATCATCTCACTGGAGATATGTCCAAGTTCGACTTCTTGGAAGCGTATGAAGGAATAGATGCTATCATCACTGCGGATGATACGGTACATCCCGTGGAGCGAGAAGGGAAGGTGTCCCTTGGGAGTAGAGAGAAGCCAGTGACACTGAAGAGTGTGTATCACGTGCCTGGCATGAAGAAGAACCTCTTCTCGGTGGCTAACGCCGTGGATGCTGGATACCACGTGCTATTTGGACCGAAGGAGGTGAAGTTCCTGAAGAACCTATCGTCTGTCGATGTTGACGTCACACTCACCAGGAGAAGGGTGAAAGATTTGTATGTTCTGTCTGCAAATGCCTATGTGGACAAGCTGAAGACAAACGACAGCGCTGTGATCTGGCATGAGAGGCTGGGTCATGTGGGGATGGACAAGCTGAAGATGATGGCGGCAAAGGGCCTAGTGAGTGGCCTGCCTCATCTCTCTTCCTATGGCGACAGCCATGTGTGCGACGGATGCCAATATGGAAAGTCACATCGACTTTCATTTGACAAGTCGGAGACCAGTGTAAGGCACCTCTTGAGTGCGTACATGCTGACGTTATGGGGCCGTGCGCCACCCTTACTTATGGATGCAATAAGTATGCGCTGGTTCTGGTGGATGACTACACCCGCTATACGTGGGTATACTTTCTGAGAGAGAAGTCAGAAGTATTCAACAAGTTCCTCGAGTGGAAGGAGCTTGTGGAGGGGAGGCTGAACCGTAGAGTGAAGAAGCTGAGAAGCGACAATGGAGGGGAGTTTACCTCCAATGAGTTTGCTTCTTTCTGCAGGAGGTTCGACATTCGGCGGGAGCTCTCCTGCGCTCACACCCCTCAGCAGAATGGGGTGGCAGAGAGGAAGATCCGCCATCTGGTGGAGACTACCAGGAGTTGGCTACATGCCAAGAGCATTCCCAAGGACTTATGGGCGGAGGGAATGTCGTGTGCTACTCATGTGATCAACAGGCTACCTCTGAGTCCTAACAGGATGGTGTCTCCACACCAGCTCATGTTCGGGGAGAAGCCTAATGTGGGTCACATGAAGGTGTTCGGTTCTACCTGCTTCGTGCACGTCCCGGGCGCTCAGAGAACCAAGTTGGAGCTGAAAGCGAGGAAGTGTATCTTCATCGGCTACGATGAGTGGAAGAAGGGGTGGAAGTGCATGGATCAGCAGACCCACAAGTTCGTCGTCTCGCGCGACGTAGTGTTTGACGAACTGGTCTCAAACCAGGGAGTCTCTTTAGTGGAGCTGCCGGAGAGTGGAGAATCGAGCAGGGAAGAAGAGTGGGTCACTGAGGACCCTACTGTGGAGTTGGAGCTATCTCTCAGTGCTCCATCGTCATCTGGCTCGGGAGGAGCTTCTGGCTCGGGAGGAGCTTCTGGCTCAGGTGGAGCTACGAACTCAAGAAGCAGGGAGAGCACCGCTTCAGGAGGAGTTCAGAGAGGAGCTCAAGCAGAGGAGTCTACCGGAGTGGTAGATAGTGGCCAAGCCTTGAGGAGGTCGAAGCGAACCATCGTTCCGCCTGCTCGCTATAAGGAGGGGAACTTCGTGAGTTTGGTTTCCTGCTTCTTCGCAGGACCACTCGATGAGAGGGAACCTGCCTGCTTTGAGGATGCAGTTGACATCAAGTTGTGGGATGCGGCCATGATCGAGGAGATGGAGGCCCTAGAGAAGAATGAGACATGGGACCTGGTTCCTCTGGTGGAGGGCATCAAACCTGTCACCTGTAAATGGGTGTACAAGGTTAAGAAGAGAGCGGATGGAGAAGTGGAGCGGTACAAGGCGAGGCTTGTCGCTCGGGGCTTCTCACAAACCTACGGAGAGGACTACGAGGAGACATTTAGTCCTGTCGCAAAGATGACGTAGGTGAGGACGATCATCGCTCTGGCGGCGTGCCGAGGTTGGAAGTTGTGGCAGCTTGATGTGAAGAATGCGTTCCTGTATGGAGAGATAGACAAGGACATATTCATGGTGCAACCACCTGGATACGTGTCCAAGTCTCAACCATGTCATGTCTGCAAGCTAAAGAAGGCCCTCTACGGGTTGAAACAGGCGCCGAGAGCCTGGTATGGGAAGATTGCGGAGTACTTGCAGTTCTGCGGCTACGATTCCTCAGACTCAGACTCCAGCATGTTCGTGAAGAAGAGTGGAGGTCTTCACGTGCTGGTGCTGCTATACGTCGACGACATGATCGTGACAGGGAACAACCCTGAGGAGGTCGCGGCGCTGAGACAGCAGCTTTCCATACGTTTCGAGATGAAGGATCTTGGTGAACTGCACCATTTCCTTGGCCTCCAAGTTGAGAAGAGAAGAGGCGGGCTGTATGTTTCCCAGAGGGCTTATGCCGAGAGGATCGTCGAAAGATTCAGCATTAAGGAGGGGAAGAGCAGCTCCGTTCCTCTGGAGGCTGGGCTGAAGCTTCGGAAGGAAGAAGGGAGGATTCTTCCTGATCCGAAGATCTTTCGGGCACTGATGGGGAGTCTTATCTACTTGACTATCACGAGGCCGGACATCGCCTTTACTGTCGGCCGAGTTAGTCGGTATATGCAGGAGCCGCGGAAGCCTCATCTGGAGGCAGCCAAGAGGATACTGAAGTACGTGAAGGGAACCCTTGAGATGGGGTTGTCCTATGAAGAGAAGTCTGACTTCAAGCTGCATGGGTACACGGATGCAGAGTACGGAGGTGACGCTGATGATCGCAAGTCGACATCAGGTTACGTGTTCTTGTGTGGAGCAGCTGCTATCTCGTGGTGTAGCAAGAAGCAGGACTCTATTTCCCTTTCTACCACGGAGGCCGAGTACAAAGCGTCGTCCTTAGCAGCTCAGGAGTGTGTCTGGCTAAGGAGACTAGTGGAGGATGTGGACGAGGAGGTCAGCGAACCTACTGTGCTACGCGGGGACAATGATAGTGCTTTGAAACTGGTAACCAATCCAGTATGTCATGCAAGGACCAAGCACATTGAGATCGAGCATCACTTCATCAGAGAGAAGGTGCTGGGTGGCTTGATCGCTGTGGAGCATGTGCGGAGTGAAGACAACCTTGCAGATATATTCACGAAGCCCCTATCTGCGGGGCCGTTCCGGAGGCTTCACTCGTTGCTTGGAGTTGTTCCCGGAGCTCACTTCAAGGGGGAGTGTTAGAATTGAAGTGAGCTAGCGCCAGCGCTAGCTCATACTCGCCACCCCCCCTTGTTTTGCCTATAAATAGAGGGATACCCCCTCTAAAGAGCATCGATTCTAGAACTGGCGAGTATCCTCAACTTAGAGCGAGTTAGAGATACCAGAGCGCCACCAGGCGAGCATCGAACTTGGAGCAAGTTCGCCAGGCGAGTTACCTACTCGCGAGATAGCGCCGACGATAGTGGATAGCGCCTGCGTTAGCGAGAAGAGAAGGAAGGAGCGAGTACCTACTTCGGAGATAGCGCCCGACGCTAGTGGCTAGCGCTCGCGGTAGCGTGTAGTGGAGGAAGCGAAGCGTGGCGAGCATGCGAGTAGCTTGGAGTGCGATCAGCGAGCTTGCGAGTAGCAGAGCTAACGCCCGGCGCTAGCGATACCGTCGGCGGTAGCGAGGAGCGAGTATCACCTGCGCGGTGTGCTCCGGAGGAGAAGCGGACCTTGTCCGTGACCAAGTTCTTACCTACTATTGGCTGTTGTGATTCAAGTTGGATGCAACTTGTATTCAGCCTTGTTCAGTTGTAACTAACTACCAGAGTAATTAGCATTGTGAAAGCTTGTGTTCATATATTGGTGTCCTTATTCTCCCGTTGGTTGACGTGTTCTTTCGACTACAAAATATTTCACATCAACTGCCACACGCCCTGGCCTCACGGGCGTGTGCCTTGAAAAGTCACATCTCCGCCTTCTAGACGTGTCCATGGACCTCTAAAATGGTCCCAACCGCCACATGTCCTGGCCACACAGGCGTGTGCCTCGAGCCTTGTGCCTTGAAAAACGTGCCTTTTCGTCCAAGAATTGCTTCCACGTTTGTGGATTAGAATTGTTGACTTGTATGGAGGTTTGTGATCACAATTATCCTTGTTGATTTTACTCAAAATGCCCCAAAGTGCACCAATTCATATGAAATTGCGCGCACCTGCTCCCGCACACTTAAATACACGTTAGAAATACAAGAATCATATAAAACATGTATTTTCATTAAATTAAAACATACTTACGATGATAAAGTACGTAGAATAAAGTGTATATGTTTAAGCATCATCACTCCTTCTCACCAAGTTCGGAGACACTCTTTCCCTTGGCTGAGGCCTTGGCCGTCGCCGCATCCTCATCCTCTTTCCACTTCTCCGCCTCCTTGGCATCTTTCTCCTTTCTCTCTTCTCCTCTACGATCATGGTCACCGTCTCCTCCGCCTCCTTGATTCAATCCAGGATCTCCTTCTCCCTCTTAAGCTTTAATTCAACAATTCTCGCGACATCCTCCGCGTATTTTATCTCCAAGGCTTTGAGATCTCGCTCCTCTTGAGCAGGCATAGCCGCCTTTGCATAAGACGCCTATTTGGTGAGGCAAGTGGCTTTCTTTTTCTCTTCCAGTGTGAGTTTCGTGAACTCCACTGATTTTGGGGTCTCAACGCCCCCATTACCGGCCTTCTTGCCTTATTCATCTCCTTTGTTCTCTACAAGGTCGAAAACGTTGGAAAGCATCGCCTGATCCTCGCTTGACTCCACAACACCTCTCTTGATGCCATCGAGTTCATCATACTTTCCCTATTCGGGATCACCAAAACAAAGTTTATAAAAGGTATTATACGAGGCATTGAGACTCGCAGATGGTTCTGCAGTCTCACGATAAGGGGTTCCAACCTCAAGGGCCTCAGAGGTAGTAGTGATATCAATCATCGGAGAGGGAATCATTGCCGGCTTGGGAGAACTCGCCTCTTTGGACTCGCCGACCATGGGAAAATCCTTCAGTCTCTTCTTCACCTTCTTTGCTATGTGGCCAACCTAAATGCTAGCACCATAAATAAGCTTGCTTTTCGCCATCTCCTCAGAAAGTACTCGCACAACTAAGGGAGAGAATCGGGCCGTCGTAAAAGGTGGTTAAGGATCTATAGGTCAGCCAATATATAGGTGTGAAGAACATTTATGGAAAAATAGGTCTCACAAACACTATTTTTCTAAATTCTCCTGCTACAGATTTGAAAAACATTCGGGGATCTTGTCTGTCCAAATTTCACCATACTCGTCTTCAGTGGTTGAGGGGATAATGACTTTTCCATTTCAGCCTAACAGACCTCGATGATGCACGACAAGAGTACCAGGCCGAGACGGAGGAAGAGAATCATGAGAAAAATCCTAAAACGCATATTAATACACCCAGGAAGACGACCACGCACACCCATGCACATGTAGGCGCGCACAAGCATGCTTGAAGAACATAAACAAAATACAGTTTCTGAGTAGTAGATCACTGCGCACACGCGGTGATCAGTAGGCACGCACCCGTGCGCTAAGGAAGCACACGCCCATCTATGGAAAACAACAAAAATCAGCAGGCCAGCAAAATTATATCTATAATGTTTTCCGCTCATTTTGACCTCCCTGGAAGCCGAATTGGAAAACGTGTTTTACATGAAATTTGTAGCCCCAGATGTTTAGTTTTAAACTGGACTGCAAAATAGCACAAGAAACAGGGGTTTATGCGCGTGCGTGATTAAGTGCACGCGCGTGGGTGACGGCCGAATTTTCAAATCTACATTTTTTAAGTTCCAAATGTATGTCAAACCATTCATATTGCTCCTAAGATACCCTTATATCATAAATTGAAGATTAAGATTAAAAGTAATATTTCATGATTACAGCTCAAATTGGGGGTGAAACAATAACATAAGTGAGCAAAAGAAATGCACAAATCGCTATATAAAATACACTCATCACTCGCCGACATTATTGGAGAAATGGCTATCGGCAGACCACCTCTACGGGTTCACAACTCTTTTATTTTAGCTGAAATTGATCTGCCAATAACATCGCCCTTGAAATATTAGAGATAGGACACGAGATCTCATGAGAGGCGTTGCATTATTCCCCTGCGACCCACTACTGATAATGAAAAGAAAAGGCGATTGTTATCCGCACTACAGTTTTGTCTATTCGCACTCTTTTTGTATGAGTTATTACGCGTCTTTTGGAAATACGCCTTGCACATGCATTTTTAGGAAAAATGTTCAACACAAATTGTTGAACACTTTTCCTAAAAATGCATGTACGAGGGAGGCAATACGTCTTGTGCGTACATTTTTAGGAAAAGTGTTCAACACGAAAGTTGTTGATCTCGATGAGATCTAAAAATGCATGCACATGACGTATTTCCAAAAGGCGCATAAAAAGAGCACGATTAGTCAAAACTGTAGTGCGGATAACAATCGCAAAAGAAAATTGTGATTACGGGCAACTGCATGGTTCCTAATGGTTACGTTGAATTTGAGAACACATAACTCTACAGAAAATTAAATTAAATAATGCACGTTGAATTACTTAATAAAAGGGCGCTGCTATTAGCACCGCAGTTTTGGCTAGTCGTACCTCACTTTTTTTCCTAATTTTTTGCGCCTTTTGGAAATACGCGCGAGATCTACAACACGAAAGTTGTAGATTTCGACGAGATCTACAACTTTGGCGTACTTTGGAAATACGCCCAGGTTTTTGCGCCTTTTGGATATACGCCTTGTACATGCATTTTTAGGAAAAGTGTTCAACACGAAAGCTGTAGATCTAGTCGAAATCTACAACTTTCGTGTTGGACAATTTTCCTAAAAATGCATGTACAAGAAGTATTTCCAAAAGACGCAAAAAATTAGTAGAAAGTACAGTGCAACTAGCCAAAACTGCGGTGCTAATAGCAGCGCCCAAATAAAAACATTATCATTATTATTATTATTATTATTATTTTAGTGGCGGAGAAAGCGCGAACAAACGTGCATTTCGTAACTACTCGCGACAATAATGAATAATAATGCAAGCAATCCCCATCATTTTTCTAAGCGTTTGCCAGCTAATTCCTAATCACAACATTCGCTGTCCATTAAATGACCAAAATTAATACAGCTATATTATATATATATATCATCCTGAAAGAAAACTTTGAAATGGCCTCACATTTTATTTTATTCTTGCCCGGGTCAATATATATGTTTGCCTAGAGCTCAGCGACGATAATGTCGAGAAGGTCGCCGGCAGATTCGATCCGGCGGAGTCCCAGGCGCCTAGGCCTGTAAGCGGTTCAGTTTGGTTCGGTTCGATTTTATGTAAAATCGAAACCGAACCGAATAGCCTCGGTTTTTACACACCCAAAATCAAAACTGTTTGGTTTGGTTCGGTTTTTTACCTGTCGGTTCGGTTTTCTACATTTGCTTTGAAGTTTAGTATTTTTCTTGGGTACATGCGTTCTATCATAAAATTCTACAAGTTTTTTGAACTATAATTATTATTTTATACATGAACCCTCGGTCCTAAGAAAACATGCATAAGAGAAAATTTAATACTTTTTATAAAAATGCAGCTAAGAAAGAAAAAAATTAATTATGATATTTTATTTTAATACTTTTTATTCTGATAATCGGTTCGGTTCGGTTCAACCGGTTTTTCCGTGGTGAAAATTGGACCGAACAGAATATGGGTCGATTTTCAGCCACCACAAACCTACAAGCACCCGCATGTATAAAGCTGTGCGCAATTACACAGCCAGTGAGAGCCAGTTTGGGAGCGGCTGGCTGGCTGCGAGCTCAGCTTTTATATAGCAGCTTGTCATGATCTGGCATATTTGGCCCGCTTGTGATAATTTTTATGGTAACTCAGAGAAGATGCATATATGGAGATCGAGATTGACTTTCTGGATTTGTAAGAAGATTCTTATAATTTGTTTGAATGGAATTGACTTTCTGGATTTGTATTAGAGATTAGAAATTAAATTCACACGTTCGGCGGGACTAAATTTACGCGGATATTGACTTTGTAGCGAAGTGTTTTCGAGATCGTGAGCGTTTTCGCGAAGGCGGACATTTTTCGTGCGAGTGTGTCTTTTTGCCCGGGCGATTTATATCGCAGGAGCACTTTTTTGAACCAGGGCTCGCTTTTCTCACCTAGGCACACGCTTTTCCGCCCGAGGACGCGTTTTTTCGGCCCGAGCGCAAGTTTTTGGCCCCGACACACGTTTTTCGGCTTGGACGCGATTTTTTCGCTCGGGAGCGTGTTTTTGGGCCCGTGCGTATGTTTTTTACCCGAGCACGCATTTTTCATCTTGGGCGCACGTTTTTTTTGCCTAGACGCATGTTTTTTGCCCGAAAGAGCATTTTTCGGCTCGAAGGGGAATTTTTCGACCAGAAAACCCAAATAATGACTGCAAAGTTAGTTCTACAAGAGCTCCCAGAAATCAACTTACAACTAATAGAACAAGGAATTGCGATCAACGATCGCCAACCGGGGCTCAACAATCGCCGACTGTGCTCATCATGAAGGCACATGTCGAATTGCAATCAGACACAGAATTGTAGTTTAACGCATAAAGAATACATTGCCGGGAATTAAAATAGAACGCTGTTATTGACAAATCTATTTACGCTAATGGCAGCCCACAGTTAATGGCTGACCGAGAAAATACAAAGACATACCATATTGTTAACGACAGACCAAGAGAAAAAACAAAATAAACATTAAACAAAAAACCACCTAAGTTCCGTACTCTTGGAGTTATATCTCTCCTTCCATAGTGTCTCTTTTGAGATTCTGTACTCTTGCATAATAAATTTGAACGCTCGACCGACATTTACATGGGCTTCGTTTGGGGGAACTTATTTTCACCGGTCAAGCGGTTACGACCGCATGAACTGGACCTTAATTAAGACCCGATTGCACTACTTCCATTCTGTATTGTTCAAGTCATCGAAAATTTTATCAAGCATCAGAACCACTGAATAAACTAAAACGAAGAAACATGTGTTCTAACTCAAGAGCCTTCACCTTAATTAGGGGTGCAAGTGGTTCAGTTTGGGTTGGTTTGGACTCAAATCGAAACTAAATCGAAAAGGGTCGGTTATTTATTTCCCCAAACCGAACCAAACTTAAACCGATCGGTGCGGTTCAATAATCGGTGCAGTTTGGAGCAGTTTTCAGTTTTATTAGAATAATCACAATTGTGATAAACTAATCTTAATTTTAAATTTACTACATGCAAATTTGTTTCAATCAACTTGTGAGTCAAGAATTTTATCTTTGACAAAATTTTTAAGAGAGAAAGTCATACCATAAGTAAGAAAATATTAAGAAATTTTGAATATTAAAAAAATAATGAAACTACATAATGCATTTAAGACAAATATTGATATTAATTCTTCGTGAAAATAAAATGCAAAAATTTATGATATATATTGCTTCTCAATCACCATTCTTCAACCTATCATGCACCAAATCAACATATAAATTCAATGCGACAAATTTGCTAACATACACATGTAAGCAAAGTTGACATAATTGGGTCGCGAGGGTTTGAGAGAAAGACAAAAAAGGCGTGAAAAAAATTTAATTCGACTTTTATGAAGGCTGACTATATAATTAGAGTATAGACTATAATGTATTTATGTATTGCGGTTTTATCAGTTTTTGAAAATCGAAAACCGCACCGAACCGAAATAAGGGCGGTTATCCTAAATGAAAAACCGGTTCGGTGTGGATATCGGTTCGGTTTGGGCGGCTCGGTCGGTTTGGGAGATTTTCAGTTTTTCGTGCACACCCCTAACCTTAATGTCATCCACTTTTCAATTCAAACAAATTTGAAAACATCTCATTTGTTGAATTTTTGGAAGTGAAATCAGTTCTTACTCATATATTATATAATGTTTTTTTGTCCAGGAATTCAAAGCATGCTCTGATTAGCATTCACCGCATGCTTTGATTTGCTCTCAAACATGCTCTGATTAGGAATTCAAAGCATGCTCTGATAGGAATTCAAAGCATGCTATGATATGGTGAATTCGACGCAACTCCATTTCAACGCCACTCTCAACTCGACGCCATTCTCAACTCGACGCAGGTCGACTTCGATTCTCCATATATATATATTTATATATGTTTCCTTGTAAAAAAAGAACCCTAATCATTCTGTAGCTTTCTTGCTCCTCCCGTGAAACATTCAGCCGCCAAGCTTGCCTGTGAAGGATTTCTAGAGAGAGAAAGTCTTCCCTCCTTATTTCGGCGCCGCATGACCATCGTTTCTAGAGATCGCCGACTCTACGGCGTAGCCCTCGACAAGGAGATCATCGTGGTGTATTTCTCGAAGTGGCGTTTCGCTCCTACGAGGCCGTACATGCAGTTGAAGATTGGCGGAGGTTAATCTGTTTTCGTATTTTCAGATTCTCTGTTTTTATTTCTTGTGGACTATATTTGGAATCATACAACCGTGTTTGTCTCGGTGTATGTCCGGTATTTGATCTGTGTGCTGTTGCAAACTTATTTTCTTGATTTCAAGTATATCATGCATTATTTTCTGGTGAATTTTTCTTCTGGTGGTTGTGCACATCCTGGGCATAGGATTTTTCACATCATTAATTTCTCAACTACTCAAACTCCCTTCAACATTTGGATGTTGTTCTCAAGCTCTATTTTGAGACACAAATGAAATATAAAAATAATCAAAACCAACAACACAGTCACAATAATTTTAATAGAAAGTCAATATTGTAATATATTTGGCTAAATATTGATTAAATGTGACCCTAAGCCTCAAATAGCATCAAAATCCGTTGCAACAACATGATAGAATGTTAGGCTCCTTTAGATCTATGCGCTTGTTTAAACCCATAGATGAATTTATCTAGCTTGCACACTTTATCCTTTAGATCTGTATGTACATAACCTTCATGTTGTGCCATGTAGATCTCTTCATTAAGCTCTCCATTCAAGAAGACTGTTTTCACATCTATCTGATGAACTAGAAAATTCTCGATATAAGCTAGGGCAAGAAGAATCCTAATAGTGGATAGGTGACACACAGGTGAATAGACGTCAAAGTAGTCAATTCTCCTGTTGCTTATAGCCTTTAGCGACTAGACGCGCTTTATATCTCGCTATGGACTCATCACTGTGCAATTTCTTCCTTAATACTCACTTGCATCCCAGGACTTTAGCTCCTTTCGGAATGTCCACTAGATGCCAAGTGTTGTTTTGTAGCAACGAGTTCATCTCATCATCGATGGCTTCTGCCCACATTAACGCATCTCTAGATCTCATCGCTTCCTGATAGGAGAATGGATCATCCTCTAAGTGGTAGGTGACGAAATTCATACCAAAATTCTTAGAGATTCTATCTCTTTGTAGATACTCTAAGAGGAACATGTTCCACCTCTATAGGTTGGGGAGCAGTGCTAGAGGGGCCAGCTTCAGGTTCTACAGTAGATTCTGAGATCATGTCAGTAGATCCAGGAACGGTTAGGCCATGATCTTTGATAAATTTATGTTCAAAGAAGATAACATCTCTAGATTCTATCACTGAATTAGTAGATAGATCCAGAAACTGGTCAACTGCATTGTCTTCTGCACTTCCTAGATAGACACAGGTTATCGTTCTAGGTCCCAACTTAGGTCTTTTAAGATCTTATATTCGCACATAAGCAATACAACCCTAGTGTATAACCCATAATTCGTCGAGATTAGAAATGCATGAGGACAACGCAGAAGACCTCGCCCACCTGGGCGAGTGTAGAAGACCTCACCCACCTGGGTGAGTACTGAAGACCTCCCCCACCTGGTGCGAGTACAGATTTTCACCCCGTCAAAAGGCGGGAGCGGCTATCCGCAGCTCATTTCAGAAGGCGGGAGCAGCTATTCGCAGTCCATTTGGATTTGCCTATAAATAGGACCCCAAGACACAAGTAGAAGGCACCTTCACCCCCCTATAGTGAGCGAGTAGCTTGCCTGCATCTCTTGTGCCAAGCTCAGCATTGGCTTTAAAAGGGGAAGTTCCTATAGACTTCCGGGTATGTGGCGGGACCTCCTCGCTGCAGCACGCAGGTCTTGTTTATAGGCAGATTGGAGTGGTTTTGTATGCTCTCTAGCTTCTTATCATCTTGTCTCACTAAACGAGTAGCCTTTGGTCACCCCCAAGTCTCGAACAGTTGGACCGGTATCCGGGTTCCAACACCCAGGTCTTAAGAGTGTCATATCTACAAGGATGGTCGTGCCACAACTCATATGAAGTAGAACCGAGCTTTGAGTGAGACACTCTATTCAGAATGTGATTCTCAGTAAGGATTATTTCCCCCCAAAAGGTATTAGGTATGCCAGCGGTCAGGAGCATAGAATTTAATATTTCTGTCAATGTTCTAATCTTATGCTCAGCAACACCATTGGATTGAGGTTAGTAAGGAGCTGTAGTTTCAAGAATTATGTCTTTAGTGGCACAAAACTCCATAAACCCAGTTGCAGTGTATTCTCCTCCTCGATCACTTCTAAGTCTCTTAATCTTTAAATTTAACTGGTTTTCCACCAAAGATTTGAAGATCTTAAAGGTCTCGAATGTCTCATCTTTTAATTTCAGTAGGTAAACATGACAAAATCTAAAAAAAATCGTCGATGAAGGTAATTAGATACTTCATTCCCCCTCTAGTGGTATGACTACGAAAGTCACAGAGGTCAGAATGAATCAACTACAGAAGTTGTGTGCTCCTAGAAACGGTCTTGAATGAGTTTCTAGTTATTTTGGTCTGGGCACAAACCCCACACCTATCAAATCGAATAGAAAGATCTAACTGAATGTTGTGACTCTTAGCTAGATCACGCATCTTCTTATAGTGAACGTGTCCAAGTCTATTATGTAGTAGATTTGGATCTATCAGAGACGAGCTCACTTGATTTATACACTCATTTTCTAGGCTAAGTATATACATTCCATTGATCAGGTAAGCGCAACCAAAGTAGTGTGAATTAACAGTTAGGGTCCGTTCGGCTGCCTGGAATTGAAATTGAGGAATTGGAATTCAGCCAATTCCAAAAATAGTAGGAATTAGAATTGTCTGAATTCCAATTCTGTTGTTCGGTTGCTGTGCAAAATTCAGCATCAGAAATTTGAATTGGACAATTTTGCTGTTCGACTGCAGAATGTAATTCAAACCTGGAATTGAAATGAACATAGTAGAAAAACTAATTCCTACAAGATATATGAAATTTCCAACGACATAAAATAAAATACACACATAACATATTAAAGTCCAAACACATAATTATAGCCCTCACACATATTAAAGTCCTCACACATATTAAAGCCCATACACATAATTATAATCATCACACATATTAAAGTCAACACATATTACAAAGATGCATGCATAATAAATAAGTCCACAACAAAAAGTCTACATAAATTCTACTAAGTAAATTGCATTCGGAGCCTCTCCAACCTAAGTTCATCTGGCATAGTCATGAATACCCCAAATTTTGCGGTATCGCGAGTGAGTAAATCCATGACCTTGAGTAATTCATGTTTTTGCAGCTGCGGTATATTACCAAGGGCAACATATATTGTTTGAGCATGTGCCATCGACGTATCAGCAGCAATAGTGTGTCTTCCAAGAAAAGACTTGTCCATGCTAGAAGCAGCACTGGATATGACTTCTGCCAATGCATCAATCCTACCAGATCTTTTCTTCTTAACATTAAACAACATTAAACAACATAAAATAACATAAAACAACATTAAACAACATTAAACATTAAACAACATAAAATTACTACTAGATCGTTCCTCTACGAGCCTGATAATCATTAAACATAGTTATCGCTAAATTATCTCTAAAATTGGTCCACTCGGTTGTAGCTTGAATTGGATTGACATCTTCATCGTAGTCATATAGCTCCTCCATATGGTCTGCTGCCAGTAACTCTGCATCCACCTCGTCAAGTAATCTAGTATCACTCTTCAATCTCCTCTCAATCAGAAAATTGTGTAAAATGCAGCATGCATTAATAATTTGCATCTGTAATTGGAATTTGTTACCACCACCTCAATGAACCTCTTATGTAGCATGCAAAATTAAAATTACTTGTACTTTAAGTTCAAAATATGATGGTTGTTTCAGTATTGCCCATCGCTTCTTTGACAAGCCAAAAGTCCTCTCTATTACATTTCTTTCCCGAGCATGACGTAAATTAAACAATTCTTTATAAGTTGTGGGGTTATTACCATGTGTCGACCACTCCTTAAGGTGATATCGTGTCGAACGATATGGAGCTAGAAATCCGAAACCATTTGTGTAATCCGCATCAACAAGATAATACTTACCTACATGTGTATAAATTTTTATACATTAACAACAGTTTATGTCATGGTTTACATTAACATAATATAAACAAATTAGACATTAATTTACCAACATCACGAAATTTTTTGTTGTGTGCCAAGAAATAAAAATAATGCAATTGATTCTTTCACCGAAACATATAAACTTTCGTGAACTAAATTCGTTGCACATAGGATATCACAACTCTCAAAAAGTTGATTTACTGATACGTACCAAATTGAAACAATTGATATTAGGTCCGTTATAAATGCGAGCTAGTATAACAGATCGTAACACATTATTAGATGCAATGTGTACTGATTCCTTTGGAATGGTCTGTAGTGCGGCTGCGGCTAGCGTTGTCAAGGCAGCACCTTTAATAATTACTTCGAACTCATATTCAGAGTCCGAGTCAAAATCAGATTCATCCATCTAAAAAAATTGCAATGAGTACAAAATTAATAAGCTTAATCACTTGATGTTGCTATGAAGGCAAGTATCATGCCATACTATCCATGCTAACAGTCCATACTAACAGATATTCAACCATTTGTTACTTTTTCTATTTTGGCACAGTCCAATATTAAGCCATTTGTTAATAAACACATGAAGTTTTCAATTTTGGCCTTGTTATATGGCTGAAATGGGTAAGCTAGCATAAGAAAATAAGGAAAAATTTCAACATCAATAAAAAAGGAATAAGATCTATCAACAACACCTGATCCACCATAAAAAGCATAAGATATAAAAATTTCGGGTTCAAAATCTAAACCCTAAACAAAAAAATGGAATAAAGGAAAAAGATGAACGAGAAGAAGAGATTAAAAGAAGAGGCACAAAAAATAGAAGTAGAAGAAGAATAAGAGGAAGGAGAAGAAGTGGAAAGGGAAGAAGAAGAGGTAAAAGAAGAAGAAGAGGAAGGAGAAGAAGTGGAAAGGGAAGTAGAAGAGGTAAAAGAAGAAGAAGAGGAAGGAGAAGAAGTGGAAAGGGAAGAAGAAGAGGTAAAAAAAAGAAGAAGAGGAAGGACCAAGTCTGACGAAGAAGAAGAAGAAAGAGGAGGGGAAGATGAAGTGCTTACCAGCGGCATCGGGTAGGGATCGCGAGTAGCGGCAACGGCTCCAGGCGTTCACGCGATAGGTTGTCGGGCTTACTCTCCTCGCCGAAATCAAGGAAAAACCAGCGTGAACCTAAAGAATTGGGGCTAGCAGGTTTTTAAAACCTAAGGTTTTAACGGAATTCCAATTCCAAGCCATTTCCAAGGTGCCAAACACCGGAAATATATTCAAATCTCCCAATTCCAATTCCAGAATTCCATTTCCGGAGGGCCGAACGGACCCTTAGTGTTATTCTACCGTTTATGGTTGTGAAAAACATCCCGAACTTATCTAGCAAACTCATAAAAAATAAATTTTTAGTTAAATTTGGAACTATTTTAACATTTTGTAAATTAAAGTTTTACCTAAAGAGAGGACCAGCTCTGTCATCCCAACATGAGTAACATCAGTGTATCCTCCATTGTAGTTCTCAACTCTGTCTCGGACTGCTCTGACTTCTGAGAGAAGGCCTCTGTCATTCGTAACATGGCATGTGGCACCGCTGTCCAGCCACCACTCAGAAGACACACTGCGGTGAATACTCTCAATCATAGCCACGAAGGACTTGGGATCAGAGTTGTCGACCACCATGTTCGCCACTTGTTGTGGGGTTTCATCCTTCTGCTTCTTCGGACCCTTGCATTCAGCGGCCCAGTGACCCCACTTGCCGCAGTTGTGGCATTTGCCCTTCTTCCTTTTGAGAGAATGCTTTTTGACCG
This sequence comes from Dactylorhiza incarnata, assembly GCA_033032865.1. NCBI lineage: Eukaryota > Viridiplantae > Streptophyta > Magnoliopsida > Asparagales > Orchidaceae > Dactylorhiza > Dactylorhiza incarnata. Next base: position 5,819,082 of record JAWHQI010000043.1, read on the forward strand.
TCAACTGGATAGGGGTGTCACCCTTACGTGTCAGGGGCTTCCGAGAAGTCCTGTTAGGTCGAGAAACGAAGTTGACAGTCTGTGAAGGCTAAACAACCTGCTCCGCGCTTTTTCCAGCGATGTTCTGGTACTCAATGTAGATGAACCTTTTGAGTTCATCCAAAGTGATCTTCTCCTTCCGCCTGTGCATTTTGGTCTTGAAGGTGAGCCACTCCGAAGGCAGCTTGCTCAGAATCAGATATACAAACAGATCGTCGTCCATCTTCGACTGATCGTCTTCCAGCTTGTGACGCAGGTTCTCCAGCTTTATGATCTGGGAAGTGATCGACAAGTTTACCTTGAGGCAGAACTTCTCCCCAATGAGCGACTTTGACAGTACCTCCTCCTTCTGGAAATGCGCGTTGAGACGATCTCAGATTTCCTTTGCAGTCTTGTAGGCATGGTAGGTCAGTGCGAGACGAGGATTAAGGCTTCATTTGGTTTAGCGGCAGCGGTTGTAAAGGGAGCTGTTGCAATGAGAGGTTTGTAAATGGAGCTGGTGGAAATTGGTTGTTGGAAACGGAGATCTGTTTGGGTAGTCTGCGTTTGCAGAGCTGTTCAGAACAAAGAACCATTTGGCAAAACAGCGGTAGCGTTTTATAAAAAAAAAATTATTATAAAATATATTTTATTATATAATTTTTTATATTTTTTAATATATATATATATTATATATCTAATATATATATATATTTGTTAAAGTGTGTATATATATATAAATATATATATTGTTTAATAATTATTATATTAAATTTGTAATTTTTTTTCCCGTTTAAACTTAAGAAACAGATTTTTTTTGTAATTTTAAGTTTTTTTTGTAAATTTTATGGTGGCTCCGCCTCCATCTGCCTCCATTCGCTGATTCGCCTAGCTAGTTGCCGCCGGACCACCACCGATAGGTACACCTGCCTCCGGTGAACCGGCCGGCGGCGGTGGCGTGGAGGCCCGCAGGGAGGTGCATGCTCCGCCGCGCTCTGATCGTGTTTCGCTGAAAACGCGATGGACTGGAGGTCCAGGCCGCCAGTTGCAAAGGCTCCGATCTCTGAAGGCGCGAAACGCCGGCGGGTGGAAACGAAGGCGGAAAATCAAATGGATTTTTCGGTTACTTCGACGTTTAGCAAAAACGAAATGCCCAAATACGCGTAACCAAACGAAGCCTAAGTGAATTTAGCAGGTAATCCCTGCAGAAGTCCTCATCCTTGTTCCACTGGTATTCATCCACGCCCTCGCTAGTAGAAGCGAAGTCACTCTGAACAATGTAGAAGATGTCACGCTCCTTCATTCCTAGTTGGACTTGAATTTTCCAACTGTGGAAATCAGAGGCGTCGAACGACTGCAATTTGACAGTGTCGAGCGCACTCTTCTTCGACTTCGCAGCAGAAATCTAGAACAGAAAAACTGAAACAAAATCACCTGATTCGTGCGAAGACGACCGGAAAACTTTGGATCCAATATAATAGTTGTTTGCTCCTCCGGTTGAAAATAATCGCCACAGTCTTAATGAGCAGATCTCCTTCCGGTAAGATATGAGAGGAGCAGAGAGATTTTCTAGATTTCTGGATTTCCTCCTTGATCACAGAAATCGCAGCAGGGAAGAAACTCCAATCGATTGATCTGGAACAGGAGAACGAGAACTCCAATCGACGGGAAAAAAAACTTCTCTTCGACAGATCTGTAACAGGAGAATGGCGAATAGTGATCTCCTTTGAGCGGCGCACGGGAACAGATCTCGCAAACCTTTCCCTTCTACGATCAATCGACTTCACAGCGCAGGAAAGAAGAAGTCCTGCGATTATATATTTGTTTTCCTTCCAGATCTGCGATAGGGAGATGCCGATCTGGATTCGAGCGACAACTCCAAACGACCGGCGGGATCTTCCCCTTTCCCTCTTCGGATCTGCAATAGGAGAACGAGAAAACCCTTCGCGCTATCTTCCAGAAACGCAGAGGATTCGCGGTTTGCAGTCGGCGACGGGAACGCATATGGCGACTTGCGTTCTTCAAGAACGACGTCATCAACGCCAAAGATCACCTTCTCGATCAGCGATCTTGCAGTCGGCGACGGGAGCGACGACCGAGAGAGAAATCACAAGCAGCGGGAAAAAAAACTGAGCGGAAACCCTACAATCAATATCTTGAGAATGTTAGACTCCGCTCAAGATAGTCCACTAAGGCTCATCAAGGTGTGGAATGACCTTATAGAGTATCTCCAGCGCAGACCCCTATGTTGGATTGTGGAGCCTGACTGCGTTGGGAGTACTTGACACTCACCACGATTTCGCCGATCGAACTATTTTCCAGGGGCATTTATGTAATTTTCTCGCTTGTAACTATGTATGTTTAAAAGGCCTTGTTTTCGGCCTAGGGTTACGATTGATCGAAAAACTGAAGGCGGAGCGGCGGAAGAAGAGAGGTGTAATTTTCTTCTTTGATTCTTTTCATAGTGGATTTTCTGTGCGCGGGTGATTGTGGTTTTTTCCCAAGATTTAAGGTTTTTCCACGTTAAAATCCTTGTGTTTTTGCCTGCGTATTTTTCTGTGATTCTTGTGGTTTCCGTAGGCGTCGTTTTTTCCCTAACACCCTAACCCCAGTGACACGTAACCCGTTGGGTCGTTCTGAGTCGGTCCTGACATGCGCAGACATATATATTAAAATACTTAACATTGAATATATGGAAAATAGAAATGGTCTTTGAAAGTAATACGAAGGCACAAACATACTTTATATGTAATGATCTTCGAAAATAGAAATGGTGTTCACCAACATACTTTATATGTTTGCTACAGGCTGTGATTTCGAAAGAGGAAGCTCCAGGAGAGGACGCACGCGGTGATTTGGGCGAGGAAGAGGAAGCTGCGCGTGGTGATTTCGGCGAGGAAGAGGAGGCTTCAGACAATGATTTCAACGAGGAAGAGGAAGCTCCAGACGGCGATTTCGGTGAGGAAGCGGAAGCTCCAGGCGGTGATTTTAGCGAGGAAGTGGAAGCTCCGGGCGGTGATTTCGAAGAGGAAGAGGAATCTCCAGGCGGTGATTTCGGAAGAGGTAGCTCCAGGCATGGAAGCACGTAATTTCGACTGGAGGCGTGTAGAGGGGTATCGAGGCTAGGTATGGTTTAATTGGGCTGCCATTAGGTCTTATTAGGAATGATAAAAAAATCTAATTTTTGGGACTGTCAATAGCCATTAGAGGTCTGACATGATTAGAAAGAAGAGAATATGAAAAAGGAAGGAGAGATATCTCGGCTCTCTTCCTTGATCTCAAAAAAGATGGTTATAAATATCTCTTAGGGTCCGTTCATTTGGACGGAATCGGCTTTCTGGAATTGACATTGGCGATTAGAAATCCAATTCTAATGTTCGGCGCAATCAAATTTAAGCGGATATTGACTTTCATGTGAAAACCAATGACTTTAACTATGAACTAAAAAATCAAATCGCCAATTCTTACCTCCGTCATGGGTTTTCCGCATAATCGAGTGTTTTCGCCAGAGTTTTTCGACCTACGCTCGCGTTTTACATCTGGGTGTGCGTTTTCCTGCATGATGTGTTTTTCGGCCAGGCAAGTGTTTTTCGGTCGGGCGCGTGTTTTTCGACAGGACGTTCATTTTTCGCCCAGGCGGCGCTTTTTCGCCCGGGAGCGCGATTTTTCGCTCGAGCGCGCATTTTTCACCAAAGCGTGTGTTTTTCTCCCGGGCGGGCATTTTTCAGCCGACCGGGTGTTTTTCGGCATGCCGGGCATTTTTCACCTGGGCGCTCTTTTTTCGCACAGCCGCCCGTTTTTCGGCAGAGAGCACGTTTTTCGGCCGGACGCGCGTTTTTTCGACCCAGACACACATTTTTTGACCATCGCGAATGTTTTTCGGTTGGGCGCACGTTTTTTTCGCCCGGGCGCGGGTTTTTCGCCCGAGCGCGTGTTTGTCGCCCGAGCGCGCTTTTGTCGCTCGGGCGGGCATTTGTCGCCAGGGCGCGCGTTTGTCGCCCGGGGCGTGTTTTTTGTCGGGCGCGTGTTTTTCGTTGTGCGCGCATTTTTCGCTCGGACGCGTGTTTTTTGTGGGCGCGCGATTTTCGCCCTGAAGCGTGTTTTCCGTGCGGGAACATATTTTTTGCCCGGACGCACATTTTTCGCCAAACCACGTTTATTTCATCATGGGCGCTCATTTTTTGTTCGGGCGCGAATTTTTCTCCCAACCGCGCATTTTTTGCCCGGGCCGCAAAACCCACACCTGGGCCGAGAAACACCAGCTTGGGCGAAAATGTGCGTCAGTGAAAAAAATGTGCACTTGGGCAAAAAATGCGCGTCTGGAAAAAAATTGTGCACCAGTGCCAAAAAATGCACTCTCAACCGAAGAACTCGCGATCAGGCGAATAATGCAATCATGGGCCAAAAAACACACCTTGGCGAAAACATGCGTCCTGGAGAAAAATGTGCGTCCGGAAAAAAATGCGCACCTGGGCGAAAAAATGCGCTTGGGCAAAAAACGCGCATCTTAAAACATATTATGTAATTTAATGCGTTCGGCGCTGACACCTATTTTGAGTTTTATAAAATTATAATGTCAATTCCAATACCAATTACATCATTCAGCCGAACAACTTTTGTGTCTCAATTCTAATTCTGTTGACTAAATTCAATGTTACAGCAGAACAACAAAATTGGAATTCTGTACAAAGCCAATTCATGTATATATTGATTTTCATCGAAAAACAAATTCCAGAAAGCCAATTTCGTTCAAACGAACGGACCCTTACAGATAAAGTGTCTCTCAATCTAGTCTTTGTATTCTTTCTTCTCCTCTGAAACCCTAATGATTCGCTGAAATCATATATACACAAAATGATAGATTTTGTGTACTCTAAGTTAGATTAGGAAAGCGCACCTATCGTTGACAGTGTATTGATAAGATGATATCAATATCGTATTTTTAGAGTTCGTCGTTAACTACCCTACTTCACTTTTTTCTTGTTATCTTATTAAATTATAAAATGGTAAATTAATATGCTACATATATAAAACAAAAATAATATAAATATAAATCATTTGGAGAAAATATACAGATGCTTTTAAAAAATACTTTAAGATACAGATGATTGAATTCTTGGGCGGGACGAACGCAAATTGGTGTTAGGTTGAACTACAGGAGATTTCAACTATTTGTTGAATCCCCTAAAGATCGTTTTACTCGATTTGTGAATCACAATATTAAGTTTGACCTTTATCCGAAAGATTTTTGGTGTCATATTCTTTCAGGATGACATGCAACTCTCTTTATTCTACGATCCATCTCTACCATATTATTGTACGAGTCCTATGAAAATATGATAATTACTGAATGATAACGACGATATACTACTATTATCGCATCGTTAATGAATAACCTAGAAAAAATACAAACCATTGATTCATAATAATGATTCAAAATACTCAAAGCATTCAAAATGAAATTACCATACGATGAAGTTTGATTAAATGGATATATAAATAAAGATGAAGATAAAAAACTCTTAAGATAGAGAATATCTAAAAAGGAAAAAAGACGAGACATTGAAATTTCTTCTTTGATCTTCTTCCTTATCAGCCTTTCTCTTGAACCTTGTAGTTCGGCCTCAAAATGACTTCAAACAAAAAACACTAGGAGGGAAATAGAGCTCTTTCTGTAAAATGAACTCATATTTATAATTTTGTTAGATTTATCCTAACATAGCCTTGCGACACAGTCATGTAACCTAAAAATCATAACTTTTCTTGTAAAAATTGTCCAATATGTAACACCACCATCGTAACGACCATACAGTATGCGTCTGGTCGGGCACCAAAGCATACACATATCACAACTTAAGTAGTAAAAAGAGGTATGAAAGTAAACTCAATAACCAAAGCATCAACACAGGAAAAACGAAAACATAACTCAGTGTCCACATCTAATATATTAGGTAATTAAAATTTCTTTGGACCTATGTCCTAACACAACATATCCTCCAAAACATACAAAACTTGCTAAGCTACCTCAGCTTGCAGGCCAGAACAATAAGCAAAGCAAATACATCAAAAGAGGAGAAAGGGAAAATAGTTCATGAGATTTGACTTTTATATATAGACGGCCAGCACACTCCTACATTGGAACCTTGCCCTACAACCGAATCAACAAGAAGGGTGCATGCATGAGGGTCATCTATGAGCTGACCATAACTATGTAACAACCCCACTTCTCCTGGTCATCCTAGCGGCTTCCGGGAACCACATCATCATGCAAGTCGGCACTTCATATTCATATAAAAACACGTACGAAGACATATCTAGCACAAGTCTATGTTTCGCAATCATCAACCATGTCTCTATGTTGAGCATCAAATAAAAAAGCCTACTTATGCAATCTTGTATGCAAATCGGTTATTACCCACGACACAGTCTTACAGACCATCAAACACAATCATATCACACACAAGTCATCTACTCAAGTGAATTCATTTTTCATATCAATTGGGTATGGCGGCAGTATATCCTAATACATTCCCTAGAACCAACACCCTTCTTGTATCATTATACAATTCATATATGACAGTATTGTGTAAATTCTCTACCCTTTCTCGGTGGCATTACTCATAAAGACATGAACCTTTATATTGTTAACACAACTATATGTGTGGTAAGGTATGAAGTCCCCAACACCGATTTTACGGAGGCAATATACGCATACCCTCGACGGTTTTGAATTCTCCAATGACCTAATCAATATCTAACAAAATCCACCTAACCTTGGTGCAATCGATTTGGGGTTGGAGCTCATTTTGTCATCTTGTATAAATTGTCTCAAATAAAAGATTAGGTGGAAATTGCTCTTTAATGAACGTTTGTCTTTTTTTTGGTCCGAATTTCTCCTATAAATAGGAGGTGTTATGACTCTTATTTGCTTGAAGTTGCAATTATGTTAGTCTTCTCTTTTCTCCCCACCCATTGATAGTGAATAACCTCTTCCCGTGGACGTAGAAGCTCTCCACCGAACCACGTATATTGCATCGTGTTATTGTTTGGTTGTTGTTTGATATTAGTTTTTCCACATCTTTCTTACAACAACATGTATGGATATAACCCACTTGAACAATCTGGGCACGCTAGAAGATAATTAACACATCAATCACACAGAAAAATAAACACAACCAGAGGACACAAAATTTTACGTGGAAAATCCTCTTTAAAGCAATGAGAGAAAAACCACAGGACGGGGTACACGAACAATCCACTATAAAATTATACGAATTACAACGCAAGTGCACGTGCCGTGTCAAGTAATAAAGTGAGAGTTGAGATCGTTTCCACGGAGAGGTGGGTGATTCAGTGCTTGCAATTACTAGTTATTCTCTTTCTTTAAATCCAAGTGATTCATTATCGAGGTTATGAAATTTAAAGATAACTATAGATGAAATCTAATTGAAATAAACTACGAATGCTTGGAGACAAACTTTTGTTAAAATTACGAGTTGGAGAAATAATCTTGTGTCATGATTTCCCAAATCTAGTGCGATGACAATATGAAAGTGTCTTTGTGAAATGAATGAAGTGAAAATCCTTGCAACGATTTTATGAATAGAAATCCGTATCTCTCGATAACGGAAGTCCCTAGTTTTTTTATCCCCTAGATGGTGAGATAGAGAACCGCTTAAAGAACGAAAACCTATGTTGCTAACATCAAGGGAAACCCATGGTCTCCCTTCAAATGCTATAACGAAATCAAGATATACTTGCGCAACTCCTCTCTCGAATTATGAAGCGCAGTAAAAATATAAATACCTCGGTTAAACATTCATGCAACTCTTCTCTCGAATTATGAAGCATGAAAATAAAATCTTCATCAATTTGTTACGTAGCTCCTCTCTCGAATTATGAAACGCAACAAAACGACGAAGAACCGAAATTCACATAATAAGGATCATGAAATCGATAAAAGAAATTCACCACAAAATCACTTAGAATAGTTTTAAGATTTTATCATCACACAAGACAAGGTACTTTCACAACACAAGATCTAGAGAAGTTAGCCCATGATAATGGGAGAAAACCACATAATAAGGTAGATCTTACAGCACATGATGATCAAAGTTCAGTAAATGCAGGAATTTGTACTCAGCACGCTTCCAAGGTCGCCCGTCTCCAAGATCCGGAAAAACAGCCCTAGTTCTTCTTCTCCAAGATGATCTCCAAGTTCTCTCCTCTTTTCTCTAATGATAACCCCCTCCTCTTGTTCGAAAAACTCTCTTAAAGCTCTTCCAAAACCGACCATAACCGCCTCCATTGAATGTGTCCTTTCATTTTTGAAACGACACTATTTTTTAAGTTTTACGTTTTTAATCCCGCACAGAAAAGGTTGCAACCTTTTTTTCTGATTTCTGATACTTTTTGCACAGGTCAATCTTTTTAGGCAGTTTCCATCCTCCAATGAATTTCTTTGGTGAATCTAGCATAAATACATTGCAAAAGGACCAAATGAGTCATAAAATCATAACAATAAACTTAACTTCATTTTAATGTTATTTAAACATTATTTCATCATTTTTAACGAAAGATAAGACAAAAATAGGGCCTAGATAACTTCATTTAGAGAAGTTATCACACCCCCATACTTAAGCCTTTGCTAGTCCCTAGCAAAGACAACTCCAATCATCAAATTAAGTGAGGTGATATACATCAAAAATTAAAATTGTCCAAGATCTTTTTTCTCAAGAAAGTCTAATAGAAAACATAGCCAAAAGTACCAATAAAACTACTTTAGGATATGTCAATCACTAAAAATTCAAAACCTTCAAGAATTCATTAACTTGATGGAAGAAAATTCTCAATTAAAAATTTCTAGTGTGGTGTGTGCAATCCTTTAAAATAATTGTCTTCCCTCCAACTTTCCATTGAACTTCTTATAATGATTAAGAAAGGGTTAGCATAGGTCGAGTCTTCGACTTAACCTCCGCAAGATTTAGTAGTTAGGAATGAAAAGACGACATGAAGTTTGGTGCTGAGGATGACTTGGGTTTGGTTAGAGTATGTATGGATAGTGGAATGTGTCTCCCTAGATGAAAAATTCTTAGCAACTCTCCAAACTATGAGGTAAATTTGGGTCTGTAGTTGGGATCATTCTAAGTAGGTGTACACACACTTAGGCCACATATCACTACGACTCTTTTCTCTTTTTTTTTTAAATAATAATCATAGTTGGGATCATTCCAGGTATGAATGCACATACCTAGGCCACATATCACTATGACACATACATTTTTTTCTGATTTCTAGAGTCCATAGTTGGGATCATTCTAAGTAGGTGTACACACACTTAGGCCACATATCACTACGACTCTTTTCTCTTTTTTTTTTAACAACCAATCATAAATGAAGAGCATACTAAGAATTATCAAATAGAAGCATAGGAAATTTACGCATAGAAATTCAGAGTTCAAACTCAAAGGGTATATGGTAATAGAATTGAAGAAATATGATGTGAAGTGATCAAAGAGACGTACTAATCATCATAACTATTTATCATCAATGCTTTGGTTTACATCTCTAACTCCGTTATCACTTCCCTTTCATTATTATTTTTAGAAGTCCATACAGGTCTATTTTTAGGAAGAAAACTATTTTAAAGCGTAATGTGGAAACATGAAATCTTTAAAAGAGATTTAACCCATCGTTCTAACATTAAATCAAAATGGTGTGAACCCTTAGGAGTGACTATCCTCATAAGTTGTATTTATCAAGTACTCTAGAATAGGATAATCAAAAGAATTAGGATCGTTAAATAAAACCAGATAAATAAAATCAACCTCACTCAATTGGTAGGGATCAACTACCCCCACCCCCATACTTATGCCCTTTGCTAGTCCCTAGCAAAGCGACTTAATTATCATGCAATTTTTTTTAAATAGTTATAATCATTCAGCAAATCATTAAAAAGATGGAAAAATTGAGTTGAAACTGAAATACTCCCCTGACGTTAGATAAGTCTTCCTTTTGTGTAGGGCGGAGGTTGGTTGTGCAACATTCATATGTCCCTGAGACTTCCGTCAATTATACCAGTTCATTTGGCAACCTGCACGCTTGTATATTCAATACAAAGAGAAACCATAACAACAAATATGTCCCACAGGAACATAATATATAACCTCCCAACCATTAAAGCACATTGTTTTTAAAATAATCACTACTGAAAAGAAGCCCAAGTATAACATATCCAGTGCTGCCAAATAGCCCAAGTAAACATATTTAAACTAATATAGCAAGCATTTTTTTTAGTAAAGGAAAGCAACCAACAAAAGTAAATTGGAAAGCACAAACTAAGCAGTTGAGCAAAATAATGCATGTGCCAACAAAAGTAGAAAACGTGTAGCCAAGCCATCCACAGAATGTTTGTCATCAGAAAATGAAAACAAAAGCGTTCACAGTACCATCAGCACATTGTTGAAAATAACAATTTAATAACATGAAATGAACTTGAAACTACGCTAAGAGTTGTCATCGCCCTCCTCCTCACTCTCATTGTCATTGCTGGAGTTATTGTCCTCGAACAAGGTTGGGTCTAGGTCATCCCCATCTTCGTCCAAGAGGTTCCCCTTCTCGTCAAACTGTGACTGGAAATCAAAAACAGCATCCTCAACCGGTAGCTTTGCCTTCCGTAATAGAAGGTCCAGTTTTTTCTGCATATGATCCTGGCGGGATTTGACATATAAAAACTGACATTTTTGATATACCTTCATGAACTCAATACTATCTGCAATATCCTTTAAGGTTGCACCTTCGCCAGATGGAATCCGAATTCTCTTGAGCTTGCTGCCCTCCCTCGTGTTTGCCTTTCCTCCATCAAACGCACCAGCCACCTTTATGTTGACTCTCGCAACATGTTCTGTGATGTGTTTCGTGACGGGTGTGATCAAGTCTCCATCACTAAATTCCACGCCAAACCGTCGACATAGCGCAGTTATTAAAGTTGGGAACCAAAGTTGTTTCGTTTTATCCTTCCAAGCGTTCCTTTTAATGCTCGTACTGATTACCTCGCCCACATTGAACTTAATGCCTTTTAAGATGTAGTAGATGATAACAAGGCGGTCGTAAGTGACATCGTTCAAGTGACGAGTCGGCAAGAGGTTCGCGTTAATGAAAAGAAGCCAAACCTTGGCCTCCCGCGATAATGAGGTAGATTTCATCGCTTTCATAGGCTTCCTTGACCACTCCGGCTCGAGGGAATTGCAAATAACGGGCACCAAGTCTGTTGGATCAATGGTGGCACTCAATGTAGCATAATGGTCGTCGTGGGCAAGCTCGAAGAAATCATTAATTGTATTTGCAGATATATCAATAAATTTTCCCCGGACCATAACCTTCTCCCTCTCCATACCTATTGCATTGGCATAGAATTCGAAAACCCAGGGGAGAACCGCTTCAGTGCGGGGATGACAGAACGTCTCCCATTGAAGCGTGGTGGTATGAAGTGAGAAAGGGAGGCTCCATCCCCGCATTTCCATTATAACCCCCCTTTCAAAAATCAGTGGCATGGACTTGAGTGATTCGTATCTCTCCAAAGCCTCATCACTAACAAATTTTGGAACCTGCCTTGCTACCTCCTTGAGTCTCCCCTGCCCTTTCGTTTTGGAAGACATCACACCTACTGAAATGGGCAAAACCCAAAACTTCTAAAGACCCGACTACAACACTGATCAGGTAAGAAGGAAGAAGAAACGGATGAAGGGGATTACCTTTCAAAATGTAGTCTGGGAAGAGGTATTGGAGTTAGGGTTCGTCGGGCGTCTGCCTTGCAAACAGGGATGCCGCAGTTCGCAGGATGGTTCATTGAGCGCCGCCGTCTGCACTAAAAGGGACGCGAAGGAGGGTCGCTGGTTTCCTCCGTCAGTGTTCGCCGTGGTGTTGACGATCGCCGGCCGTCGAGAAGGGGTCGCGGATCGTCTGTGCTAAGAGGGACGCGAGGAAGGGAGTCGTGGATCGAGGTAGGGTAAAAGGCGAAGAGGTCATCACGTAATCGGGATAGGATTTAAGTGGAAAGGAGGGTTCGTCGATCGAAGTTGGTTCAGCGGATTAGAGTGGGCTGAACCGGAGTTTAAGAAGGAAAAAGGCTGAACCGGTGTTTCACATGATTGTGTGAAAGAAAAAGACAGCAAGAAAAAGGTTACAACTTTTCTGAGGAAAGGGTGTAACTTTTCTGATTTTTTTCTTAAGTTTTTTTTTTGTATTTTTACTCAAAAGAACAATCATGCAATTTTTTAGACTAAATCCAACAGATAAAACAAAAACATAAATGATGGGTTGCCTCCCATCAAGCGCCTTATTTACCGTCCCGGCAGGACGGTGCTAGGTTAAATAAATGTCAAGCATGACACCGCTCGATTGTCATCCTCTCTCAGATATAATTTTAGTCTTTCTCCATTGACTTTAAACTTTGTTCCATCACTTTCGTTCAAAATAGTCACCGCGCCATACGGATGCACTTCTTTGACCATAAATGGTCCCGACCAACGTGATTTAAGCTTTCCGGAAAATAGTCATAAACGTGAATTAAACAATAAAACTAATTGGCCCGGCTCGAAGTGTTTTTCTTTCAACCGTTGGTCGCGCCATCTCTTAGTACGCTCCTTATAGATTCTCGAATTTTCATAGGCTTGCATCCTAATCTATTCCAATTCATTCAGTTGCAGTAGCCTCTTCTTACCTGCTTCCAGGAAATCATAGTTAATCTTTTTGATCGCCCAAAAGGCACGATGCTCAAGCTCTAGGGGTAAATGACACGATTTTCCATAAACCATCCTATATGGGGTTAATCCAATGGGTGTTTTAAATGCGGTGCGATATGCCCACAAGGCATCATTCAGCTTTTGCGACCAATCTCTACAATTGACACTCACCGTCTTTTCTAAAATTTTCTTAATCTCCCTATTCAACAACTCCGCTAAGCCATTTGTCTGGGGATGGTAAGCTAATGCAACTTTATGCGCCACCCCATATTTTCTTAGCAATGATGCAAACTGGGAATTGCAAAAGTGACTTCTGTCATCACTTATAATTACTCACGGCACTCCAAATCTATTGAATATGAAGTTCTTAAGAAAATTTAAGACTACCTTAGCATCGTTTTTTGATGTGGCGGTTGCTTCTACCCATTTAGATACATAGTCAACTGCTAAAAGAATGTAAATATTGCCATTCGAGTTAACAAAGGGACCCATGAAATCTATCCCCCATACATCAAATAATTCGACTTCTAACATGATGTTCATGGGCATTGAATCTTTCTTTTGTATATTCCCAACTCTTTGACACCTATCGCATTGTTTAACAAAATAATTTGAGTCGCGGAATAGATTTGGCCAAAAGAATCCTGCCTCTAGCACCTTCATGGCTGTCCGAGTACCCATAAAATGGCCGCCATATGGAGAGTTATGACACTTTTCTAAAATTGCTCTCATCTCCCCTTCAGGTATGCAGCGTCTTAACACTCCATCGGCCCCAATCTTAATAAAAAATGGGTCGTCCCATAGATATGATCGTACTTGGTGTAAGAATTTTTTTCTTTGCTGATAAGTGAGTTCGGGAGGCAATATGTTGCTAACTAAATAGTTTACAAAATCAGCATACCACGGCGTGGTATTCTCCGAAATAGCTAACAACCACTCATCGGGGAATCTCTCCTCCACTTCAGAATTCAGCGACAACTGTGTACCTTCAATCCTAGATAAGTGATCCGCCACCGGGTTGTCCGTTCCTTTTCTATCCTTAATTTCTACATCAAATTCTTGCAAAAGGAGTACCCAACGAATCAACCGTGGCTTAGCGTCTCTCTTATCCATTAGGTAACGGATCGCAGCGTGATCGGTGTACACTATAACCTTTGTGCATAGGAGATACGAGCGAAACTTTTCGAATGCGAAAACCACCGCCAATAGTTCCTTCTCGGTGGTAGTGTAGTTGATTTGGGCATCAATTAGGGTCTTACTAGCATAAGCAATAGTGTGAAATATCTTACCCCGCACTTGTCCCAAAACAACTCCTACCGCGTAATCGCTTGCGTCACACATCATGACAAAAGGCTCTTCCCAATCAGGTGTCACTACAATAGGTGCGGTGGTTAAACGATTTTTAAGATCGTCGAACGCTTTCAAGCAATCATCGCTAAAATAAAACTTGACATCTTTCTCTAGAAGTCCACTTAAGGGTTTAGCTATTCTCGCAAAGTCTTTGATGAATCTTCAATAGAAACCGGCGTGTCCTAAGAAACTACGCAGCATTTTCACATTTGTGGGTGGAGGTAATTTTTCTATCACATCTAATTTTGCCTTATCCACCCCTAACCCATTCCTAGAAACATGATGTCCCAACACTATGCCTTCTCGAACCATGAAATGACACTTCTCCCAATTCAATACTAGGTTCGTTTCTACACAACGTGTAAGTACCTTCCCTAGATACCCTAGACATTCGTCAAATGATTTATCAAAGATGGAGAAATCATCCATAAAGATCTCAATACCCTGGTCCATAATATCAGAGAAAATAGCAATCATGCAATGCTGGAAAGTGGCCGGCGCGTTACATAGACCAAAGGGCATTCTCCTAAATGCAAAAGTCCCAAATGGACAGGTGAATGTAGTTTTTTCTTGATCAGCGGGGTCGACAGTGATTTGGTTGTAACCTGAATACCCATCAAGAAAACAGAAAAAGTCATTCCCCGCCAATTTATCTAGGACTTGGTCGAGAAAGGGAAGAGGGAAATGATCTTTTCGGGTGGCTTTGTTTAACTTCCTATAGTCTATACAAATTCTCCACCCCGTGATCGTTCTAGTAGAGACCAACTCATCCTTCTCATTCTTTATGACCGTCATACCTCCCTTTTTGGGTACACAATGCACAAGTGATACCCATGGGCTATCCGAGATGGGGTATACAATACCCGCATCTAGCCACTTAATAATCTCCTTCTTAACCACTTCCTTCATCGGTGGACTTAAGCGGCGTTGAGGCTCTATTGACCCCTTAAACGATTCTTCCAAAAGAATCTTATGCATACATAATGAAGGGCTTATTCCTCGGATATCAGCGATGGTCCATTCTATGGCCAATTTAAATTGCTTAAGTAATTCTATTAACCGTTCACGTTGATCAGGTAATAAGTTGGAATTGATGATAACCGGCAGTGTGTCACCATCCCCTAGAAATGCATAAGAAAGATGATCAGGTAGAGGTTTTAATTCAAGCGAAGGTGGTTCAACAATGGAAGGTTTAGCCGACATGGATTTCTCGGGCATCTCTAATAGCTCCGGCTTACGAAACCACGCAGTTTGCTTCTCAAATGCTTGTAAGCATTCTTGAATCACTTCTTCCTCCTCAGTTTGTTCATCCTCCGTCAATAAACAATTCAACAAATCATCTTGTTCGTCATAGAGTGAACTAGGCATGTAGTCGCATATAGATATATGATTGACGACCTCCATATTGTCTTCCTCTCGGTGGGTAAATTTTAATGCCTTGAGTACGTTAAATGTGATTTGTTCATCATTTACTCGCATCGTTAATTCTCCCTTCTGCACGTCAATCAAGTTCCTACCCGTCGCTAGGAACGGTCTCCCTACAATAATCGGAACCTCTCTATCCTCCTCCATGTCTAGAACGACAAAGTCTGCAGGAAAGATGAACTTATCCACCTTTACTAACACGTCTTCAACTATCCCTTTTGGGTATGCTAGGGTCCGATCGGCCAATTGCAAGGTTATGGAGGTTTTGGAAATCTCCCCCAAACCTAACTTCCTAAAAATTGAGAGTGGCATTAGGTTGATACTCGCCCCTAAATCACATAACGCTTTACCTTCAAATTTATATCCTATGGAGCACGGTATGGTAAAACTCCCGGGGTCTTTTAACTTGGGTGGGAGTCTTTTTTGAAGAATAGCGCTGCACTCCTGAGTGAGTGCTACCGTCTCATTCATTCCAAATTTTCTCTTTTTAGAGAGGATATCTTTCATGAATTTTACGTAGCTAGGCATTTGTTCTAACGCCCCGGCGAATGAGATGTTGATTTGTAATTTCTTAAATATCTCCACAAACTTTTGGAATTGTTGGTCGAGTTTACTTTTTTTTAACCGTTGTGGAAACGGTGGTGGTGGATAAATTATTATGTCTTCTTTTTTCTTCTTAACTTCACCACTAGGTTCTTTCTTTCTTTCTCCTAACACTTCTACTTTTCTTTCTTTGTCATTATCCTCTTGTATTGCCTCATTATTGGGAATACAAGGGGTCAACTCCTCTAACTCTCTTTCATTATTACCCTTAACTTGTTCTTTTATCAGTTCACTACTCAACTCCTTACCACTTCGTAGAGTGACAACCTTACAATGTTGATTATCTCCTTTCGGATTTGGTGTGGTATCCGTTGGGAGTGCCCCTTGAGGTCTAAGGTTCAATGCACCCGCAATTTGCCCCAATTGAGACTCAATTACACGTAGTGAACCCTCCAAACTAGTAATGTGTGTATCGTTCTTTTGCATAGATTCGATAAGAATCTCATCGGTTAACTTTCTAGAAGGTCCTTGTTGATTGTAATTAACATTTTGAGTTGGACGTGGGTTTGAGTTGAAACCGGGTGGGTGTGCCGCACCAGCGTTGTTCTTCCATGAAAAGTTAGGGTGGTTACGCAACTCTGGATTATAATAATTTGGAATTAAATTATTATTATTATTATATCTAGGTTGCCCTCCTATATAATTAATTTCTTCATTATAGCTAGGAATGGAGTGATCGACAAGTTGTTCCATATTGAATGATGGATTCATAGTAGGGGCCGCCATTATGCTATTCACCTGTGGGTTCATTTGATTATGATTTAATGTCAGCGCATCTAACCTTTTGTTCATAGTGTTAAATTGAGCTGTGATTTGCGCAGCGAACGAGGTTAATTGATCTACTTGGTGAAGACCACCTACCGAAGAAGAAGGAACCTGTCGATCAAACGATTGATAATTGTTTGACGATAGATCTTCAAGGATGGCATAGGCATCCTCGGGATACTTGTTCATAAGGGATCCTCCTGCAGCTCCATCTACTTGGATCATTGTAGAAGTCTGGAGACCATTATAAAATGTCCATACTTATTGGTGCATCAATAAACCGTGGTGCGGACACTTTCGTAGAAGTTCCTTGAACCTCTCCCAAGCGTCGTACAATGTCTCCCCATTCCCTTGCGTGAAAGTACTAATATCTCGCATCAGTTTAGCGGTTTTAGCGGGTGGGAAGTACTTTGCTAAGAATAAGTCAACCACTTGCTGCCAAGTGGTGAGACCATTTTGGGAGTCAAGTCATTCCTTCGCTCTGCCCGACAGAGAGAATGGAAATAAGCGAAGTCTAATCGCTTCATCCGACGCGCCATTTATCTTAAAGGTGTCACACACATCCCTGAACGTCCGTAAATGAGAGTTTGGGTCCTCATGATTTAGTCCACTAAATTGTTTTTGTTGCACTAAGTTCATTGCCATGAAGTCAATTTTGAAATTATTCGCTTCAATGGCAGGCTTAATGATACTATAGTGTAGACCTCCTCTAAAAGACATGTTATATTCTCTACAAGTTCTCCTAATCTCAGCAGGTTGCCCATTATGTTCTACCTAACCCTCTTGTCCTAAACCATCCTGATCATTTTCATTGTGAGCGTTTTCATTATTTTGATTCATGGTTGCTGAATTATTATTTTCTAATCGACTCGCTCTTCTATTCTGTCTACACGTTCGTTCGATCTCGAGGTTCAATGGCAAAAGTTCTGGTGTTCGATGTCTGGACATACACTAAGCAAGACAGCAAAATAACACAATAATAACGTACAGTGAATAAACAAAACAATCAAGCAGCACAAAAGAAATGAAAGCAACAGTAAATAACAAAAGAAAATTAAACTTGAGCTTTAATTACTAAAGCTTCACTAATATTGCAAGAAATAAACACTAAATGCGTCGCACCTCCCTGGCAACGGCGCCAAAAACTTGATACGCCCGTAACCGGTGTATAATTTAAACGCAAGTGCACGTGCCGTGTCAAGTAATACAGTGAGAGTTGAGATCGTTTCCACGGAGAGGTGGGTGATTCAGTGCTTGCAATTACTAGTTATTCTCTTTCTTTAAATCCAAGTGATTCATTATCGAGGTTATGAAATTTAAAGATAACTATAGATGAAATCTAATTGAAATAAACTACGAATGCTTGGAGACAAACTTTTGTTAAAATTACGAGTTGGAGAAATAATCTTGCGTCATGATTTCCCAAATCTAGTGCGATGACAATATGAAAGTGTCTTTGTGAAACGAATGAAGTGAAAATCCTTGCAACGATTTTATGAATAGAAATCCGTATCTCTCGATAACGGAAGTCCCTAGTTCTTTTATCCCCTAGATGGTGAGATAGAGAACCGCTTAAAGAACCAAAACCTATGTTGCTAACATCAAGGGAAACTCATGGTCTCCCTTCAAATGCTATAACGAAATCAAGATATGCTTGCGCAACTCTTCTCTCGAATTATGAAGCGCAGTAAAAATATAAAAACCTCGGTTAAACATTCATGCAACTCCTCTCTCGAATTATGAAGCATGAAAATAAAATCTTCATCAATTTGTTACGTAGCTCCTCACTCGAATTATGAAACGCAACAAAACGACGAAGAATCGAAATTCACATAATAAGGATCATGAAATCGATAATGGTCCGTTCGGCGCGCAGGTTTTGGCTTTCTAGAATTGTCTTTGATCAGAAAACCAATATCTGCTGGAATTGGTTTTTTGCAGAAAACCAATTATGCTGTTCGGCTGCAGGATGATATTCAGTGAACAGAATTGGAATTAATATCTAAGAGCTGTTCGGCTGTGCAAAGGAATTGGCTTTCCGGAATTAAATTTTTTTAGAATTTATAATTTTCAAAATTTAACCATATAAATGATTGTACTAATAATATTTGAAGTTCATAAACATTACAAACGATAAAATCCATATGCATTGTCCAAATGAAAGTACAAAAATAGCAAATGATCGAGATAAAAAGTCCATCTCCCATAAGTTAAAACACCAAACTAGCGCTCAAACTGCATTCAGAGCCATGTTCCCTTCAACTTGTCAGGCAGTCTCTTGAATATGTCACGCTTGACACTATCATGACACAGTATATCCATGGCCCTGAGTAAATCATGATCTTCTAAATCAGTCATCTGAGTCAGTGCGACATAGATGTCATCAACATCGCTAGTAGTCATGGTTCCTACTTGCACGGAGTCAGCCAACTTATCTATGGCCACTGCTACTGCGTCATTTCCTACCGCTCGCTTTCTCCTTCTTCTACTGCTTCCTTCTCCTTCCACTCTAGTCTGCTCTTGTGTATTTGTTGTTTTTTCTGCCATTGACTCCGCATCTATCTCCTTTGTCGCCTCTGTTGCGGTTGCAGCATGACAAATTTCCTTTGAAGTGTCTGCTAATAGTATCAATAGAACGCATATATGTATGTCCAACATCTTGAAACTTATTGTTATGCCCTAATACGTATAAAAATAAAGCAATCGCTTCCTTGGTCGAAACAGATTGTGTGTCACTAACATAACCTTTTGCACGCAGAATATTACACAGCTCATTAAACGGTGCTTTACCCATACGTAACTGGTTGAAGCAATCTACCTCTTGTCCAGCAAATAGGCGTGTTAATAAAATATTACGGAGGGCATCTTTGTCTGCAACATATGTAGGCTGCCTAGGAATGGAATTCAATACAACTACAGCTGCCCCTAGAGTCGCTGCGACTGATGATTTTATGATGATATCTCTCCTACGTTTCTTGTTCAGCTCATTATTATCCATTGCCCGTAAAGTCGAAACAAAATAACAGGCTCATTATTATCATAATAATTGTTTGGTTTCAATTTAAATTGTGTAATTAGATATCCTAACAAATATTAGTAAATACAATTTTTGATTGTCAATTTTCTGCTCAACAAAAACTAGAAGTTTGAGTTCAAAATCAGGAATAAAATACAGCAAACAAACAAATGCACATGATGAAGAGTTCAAAATCAGGAAAAAAAATTTTGGTGATGCAAAATCGAACAAGAAGATCTGCGAAAAAAAATAGGAAGAAGGGCGATACCTGATCGAGGAAGATGAAGAACACTGGTAAGAATGTAAGGCTGAAGTTACACCGATCTGTGAGGAAGAAGAAGATCTGCGAAAAAAAAAAGAAGCTAAGTTGGGAGATCTGTGAGGAAGAAGAAGAGGAGCAGTTGGCCAAAAAAAAAATCCTTGCGTGAAATCTGAAAACGGTCGGCGAAGCAGTCGGCGAAAAAAAAACCTGCGTGAAGAAGAAGAGGAAGAGCAGTCGGCGTCGAGCAAGGAGATCGAGCAGTCGGCGTCGAGCAAGGAGACGGAGCAGTCGACGGAGCAGTCGGCGTCGAGAAGTCGATGTCGCGCCGCAAGAGGGGCGTGAAATCTGAAAACCTGCGAAAACCCAAGTGAGGAGATAAGTTTTCGGGGTGCGGCTTTTTAGGTTAAAGGCAATATTCGTGATATTGGGTTTCAAAACCAATGCCATACTAATTCCTGTGCACCGAACAACGGAATTGGTATTCTGGAACCCAAAACCAATTCCAGAATGCCAATACCCGCGCGCCGAACGGACCATAAAAGAAATTCACCACAAAATCACTTAGAATAGTTTTAAGATTTTATCATCACACAAGACAATGTACTTTCACAACACAAGATCTAGAGAAGTTAGCCCATGATAATGGGAGAAAATCACATAATATGGTAGATCTTACAGCACATGATGATCAAAGTTCAGTAAATGCAGGAATTTGTACTCAGCACGCTTCCAAGGTCGCCCGTCTCCAAGATCCGGAAAAACAGCCCTAGTTCTTCTTCTCCAAGATGATCTCCAAGTTCTCTCCTCTTTTCTCTAATGATAACCCCCTCCTCTTGTTCGAAAAACTCTCTTAAAGCTCTGCCAAAACCGACCATAACCGCCTCCATTGAATGTGTCCTTTCATTTTTGAAACGACACTATTTTTTAAGTTTTACGTTTTTAATCCCGCACAGAAAAGGTTGCAACCTTTTTTCTGACTTCTGATACTTTTTGCACAGGTCAATCTTTTTAGGCAGTTTCCATCCTCCAATGAATTTCTTTGGTGAATCTAGCATAAATACATTACAAAAAGACCAAATGAGTCATAAAATCATAACTATAAACTTAACTTCATTTTAATGTTATTTAAACATTATTTCATCATTTTTAACGAAAGATAAGTAAAAAATAGGGCATAGATAACTTCATTTAGAGAAGTTATCAATCAGCAACTAACACAACTCGTGCTTCTCCCTAGGCACGACCTTCGGCATCATGTCCGAAGGATTTTCATCCGTGTGGACTTTCTCCACCCTCAACAGCTCCTCGACAACATCCTGTATCCAATGATACCTTACATCAATATGCTTCATCTTGGAGTGGTAGGCAGGGTTCTTGGCCAGAAAAATGGCTCTCTGATTGTCACTGTAGACAGTGAACACTTCTTGCTGGAGTCCAAGTTCAAGCATGAACTTCTTCATCCAGAAGATATCCTTTGACGCTTCCGTCAGCGCAATGTATTTTGCCTCAGTCGTCGACAATGCAATGCACTTCTGCAACCTCGACTGCCACGACACAGCTCCCCCTGCATAAGTAACATCATATCCAGATGTGGACCTCCGGGAATTAATATCTCCTGACATATCTGAGTCAGAGTACCCAACCAGTATTGGTGACCCTCCACCAAACTACAAACATAGGCTTGCGGTACCTTTGAGATATCAGAGTATCCACTTCACATCATCCTAATGGATCATCCCTAGATTTGCCAGATATCTGCTCACTACTCCCACTGCATAAGCTATGTCTGGCCTTTTGCAGACCATATCATACATGAAACTTCCCACTGCAGATGTATAGGGGATCTGGCTCATCTCCTCCAGTTCCTTCTCAGATGAAGGACATTGTGAGCTAGATAGCTTGAAGTGTCCATCCAGTGGAGTAGCTACCACCTTGGCCTTCTCCATCATGAACCTCTTCAGCTCCTTCTCCACATACTCAGCTTGAGATAGCCATAACAGACCTGCACTCCTATCCCTGGTGATGTTCATCCCAAGCATCTTCTTTGCTGGTCCCAAGCCCTTCATCTCAAAGGACTCACCAAGCTCTTTCTTCAGTTCAACAATTCTGCCCTTGTCATCACCGACAATCAACATGTCATCCACATACACTAGAAGAATAGTAAGGGTCTTCTCAGGCCTCTTCACATAGACACAGTGATCAACCCTGGTCCTTTGGAACTTGCTTTTCAGCATAAAGGAGTCAAACTTCTTGTACCACTGCCTGGGTGTCTGCTTCAACCCATACAGACTCTTCTTGAGTTGGCAGACCAAATGCTCCTTCCCCTTGGTTCCAAAACCTTCGAGCTGCTCCATGTACAACTCCTCCAAATCTCCATGCATAAATGTCGTCTTGACATCCATTTTCTTAACTTTGAGATTCATGGAGGCAGCCAACCCCAATACTAGTCTGATAGAAGACATTTTCACCACTGGTGAAAATATCTCATCAAAGTCTACACCATGCCTTTGACTGAACCCATTGACTACCAACCTTGCCTTGTACCTAGGCCGGGAGAGATTTTCTATAGTCTTCATCTTGAAGACTCATTTGTTCTTCAAGGCTTTCCTCCCCTTTGGTAGTCTGACCAAATTATAGGTCTCATTCTTTTGGAGCGAGTCAAGCTCCTCCTCCATTGCTGCGGCCCAAGACTCTCTGTCTTCAGTCCTCTGAGCCTCCTCAAATGACTCAGGCTCACCACCATCAGCAAGCAAGATATAATCTTGCGGTGGATACCTGGTGCTGGGCCTCCGTGCTCTGTTAGATCTCCTGAGGGGCACCTCCACCATTGGTGGAACATCAACAGACAACGCTCCCCCTCCATCCAGAATCTCATCCTGATCTGGAATCTGCACAGCTTCTTCTTCAGCACGCCCTTCATCACCACCAACGTTCTCTGGCTCAAAAACTGCATCAGAACTCTCCACAACCTGTGGATCTTGTGGCTCAGCAACACTTTGTTCACCTTTAATCTAGTCTTCCACGAAGACCACATCCCTGCTTCTGATGAGCTTCTTCTTCATTGGATCCCTGAGTCTATAGTCAAACTCTTCATTTGGGAATCCCAACAAGATGCACTCTCGGGACTTCTCATCAAGCTTCGATCTCTCTTCCTTGGGGACATGAACATGTGCCCTGCATCCAAACACCTGCACGTGTCCATACGACACCTCCTTCCTGGACCAAACATGCTCTGGGATATCTCCATCCAAAGGTGCAGAGGGGGATAAATTGATCAAATGCACTGCAGTCTGTACAACCTCTACCCAGAATTGTTTGCCAATACCTGCTTGAGATATCAAGCACATGATCTTCTCAACAATTGTCCTGTTCATCCTCTCCGCCAACCCATTCTGTTGCGGTGTCCTCGGGATTGTCTTCTCATGCACAATGCCATGCTCCCTGCAGTATGCATCAAAAATACTAATATATTCACCCCCATTGTCAGATCTTACCCGCTTGATCTGCTTCCCGGTCATCTTCTCTACCCTTGCCCTGATGAACTCCATGAACTTTGCCAAGACATCACTCTTATGCTTCAAGACATAAGTCCATACCTTCCTCGAGTGATCATCTATGAATGTGACAAAGTAAGCTGCTCCGCCCACTGACTTGGGCTCAATAGGACCACACACATCAGTGTGTATCAGGTTTAGCAGCTCTGCTTTCCAAATCGGTTCAGCCTACACAAAGGATACTCGTCTTTGCTTGCCAGCCAAGCAATGAGCACAAGTGTCAGGAAGCTCACCTGACAACTCTAGGAGAACCTTGTTCTTCACCAAGATCTTCAGGTTCTTCTCACTGATATGGCCAAGTCTGCGATGTCACAACTCCATCGAGTTATCATCAGCTGCATTCACACTCGGACTGCAGATCTTGGGCTTTGCTCGGTACAAACCACATCACTTTTTGCCCCTTGACACCACCAAAGAGCCCTTCACCAGCCTCCAGGCACCTCCGCCTTCAATGCTGGTAAAGCCTCCATCATCCAGCCTTCCAACATAAATGAGGTTCATCCTCAAATCAGGAATATGCCTGACATCCTTGAGGATAACCCTCTCAAGATCAGTCTCCAAGTGGACGTCTCCACTGCCAACGATCTTTGACACACCAACATTCGCCATCTGAATAGTGCCAAGATCTCCTACATCGTACGATTAAAAGAAATCCATGCTAGGAGTGCAGTGGTAGGATGCACCACCATCCACTACCCAGTCAGTGTCAACACACTCCTGGAATGCCAACCCATTGCAATGTAAGCACATCGACTCAACTTCAGCAATCGAGGCCGCACCACCACCCACACTGGATTCTCCCGACTCCTTCGCCTTTCCCTTCTGATCTCTCTGCATTTTAAAGCAGTCTTTCATGTAATGGCTTTTCTTCTTGCAGTAGAAGTACTCAACCTTCTTCTTGGACTTACTCTTGGACTTGCTCATGGAGTTGTCTCTTTGCTTCCCCTCTTTCTTCATCGGCCTGCCCCTTCCCTCCATGAGATAGACATCCGATATAGAGGTTCCTGAGTCCTTCCTTCTCAGCTCATCACTCAACAGACAGCTCGACACCATCTCCATTGACACGACGCCTTTAGGTGCTGAATTGCTCAGCGACACCACAAGAGTCTCCCAACTCTCTGGTAAGGAACTAAGGATCATCAAAGCCTGCAACTCATCCTCCAAGGTGATCTTCATTGCCTCCAACTGATTGATGATGCTCTGGGCAAGGTTCAGATGCTCTGTCATCTGAGATCCTTCCTTATACTTCAACTTCACAAGCTTTCTGATCAGGAAAACCTTGTTACCTGTTGTCTTCCACTCGTACATCGCTTCAAGCTTTCTCCATAAAGCCCGAGCCAATGACCCAGTGGATACATGGTGGAAGACAAAATCATCTAGCCATTGTCAGATGAATCCCACTGCCTTCTGGTCCGTCTTCTTCCACTCTTCATCATCTAACATGGTAGCCGGCCTCCCTGACACCGGAGCATGGAGATCCTTGCAATACAAGAGATCCTCCATCCGCCCCTTCCATATAGTCTAGTTCTTGCCATTTATGCTTACCATTCTGTTGTTCTACTCCATCTTCTACAATAACACGAAGGTCTGAGACAAAGCCTTGATCAGATTTAGGAAGGTAGGGAGCGGACCAATGTCGTCACCTACCGTTGACCCAAATCTAAATCATAACGTCCAGTCAGACCGATAGGAATGAACCTATCTCTGATACCACTTGTAGGGATATAACCCATTTGAACAATCTGGGCACACTAAAAGATAATTAACACATCAATCACACAGAAAAATAAACACAACCAGAGGACACAAAATTTTATGTGAAAAATACTCTTTAAAGCAATGAGAAAAAAAATCACTGAGCGGGGTACAAAAACAATCCACTATAAAATTATACGGATTACAACAAAATAATCTAGGTTTGCCCAACCTAAATCCCCCTTGGATTCACAAGTTGAATCCCTCTTCCCAACTCACGGTAGAAAACTTCTTCTCTCCAAACAAAGAGAAAGAACTCAAATCTCTCTCCAAACACCACAAGGGAACGGAGACAAGACTAAACAAAAACCTCTTACAACGAAGACGAAGAATACCGATCTGAGAAACCTGTTCTTCCTTCTCAAGAACACCTCCGACGACAATGGCCGACGAGAACTTCTTTCGCACGTCGCTCTCTGTTGACGGTTGAAATTTGGAAGTAGTAACTTCTGTAATGTCCCAACCTATTTAGGATAAAATAGCCGACCACATCTTGACCGTCTAAAACAGATCCAAGATGATCCAACGGCTCCCAATCAAGATTTGACAGAACAGATTTTCGCCTGCTACAGTAACTGTCTCGACGAATTTCGTCGAGACAACTCGAAGAATTCGTCGAGACAACTCGACGAAACAGGATGAAAGCAATTTGTCGAAATATCACAAATCAACTCAACGATGTCGTCGAGACCACTCGACGATTGTCGTCGAGACCACTCGCTGATGTCGTCGAGACAACTCGCTGATGTCGTCGAGATCACTCGCTGATGTCGTCGAAACCACTCGACGATGTCGTCGAAACCACTCGACCATGTCGTCGAGACCACCGCACCATTCGACGATGAGACTTGTCTTTCCAGCTGCAGCACAACACCAATTTCTGATCAGATTCTTCTCTTTAAGGGCTGGACCCCAACACAACATTCACATGACCAGTATATAGTTAATTCAAATAATTCTTCAAAGTACAATCAGTTTATATTTAACCGATACAATAAGTTGACATGAAAGTAATGTCGCATCAACCAATACAATTAGTTGACATGAAAGTAATGTCGCATTAGAGCCATTGATTGATGGGAGCATTAGACAGAGGAAGAAGAAGACAACTACGATTTTAACATACAATTCATATGAATAAATTTTATTTTGCAACCGAATAGCAAAATTTGTCTAATTCTAATTCCTGTTACCAATTCCATCCTGTAGCAGAACACTATAATTTGAATCCAAGTCAAAATACAATTTCGGCTGGATTTGAAATTGATTGAATTCTAACTCATCCATTTTAAAACCTTCAATCCAAATGATAGTGGCTCTGTATGGCAGGAGCAATAATTTGGTACGCTCAACGTACGTGAGCATGATGCGCGGGACGACTCAGATGTATTCATCAAACATAAACACCACGTGATGGACGGCGCAAATGCACTCCGCGCACCATACTCCAGGTACGTTGAGCGTACCATAAAATTAACCGCATGGAAGGGCAATTTTGCTCCGATGAGTTTGAACAAAAACTCCACCGTCATAGAATGTATGTTTGACATGCTAACAATTATGACCGCGACCAATAAATGAAAATTAGTTTTGAATATAAAAGTGAATGAAGTTCCTTTGGTGAGGTCGTGCAAAATATTTCAGTCTGCAGCCTGATTACAGCCGGGAGCAAGGACGAAGCCAGTTTTTTTTTTAAGAGGGGTCAAAAAAATAGTAACATACAAATGATTTATGAAAATGCTAACATATAACACGATATATAATTTAAATAAATATTAATTACTGCTATTGCTGCTATTCCTTATGCAAAAAAAATGTGAGTGGGCTGTAGCCTGTAGGAGAGTAGCGGATGCGTACCACTGTACCAGGCAGAGCCGCATAGGGCGTGTAGGCGAGTAGAGGGTGCGGAGCCGATTCGCCAGATGAGTAGCGGATGACGGGATGAGCACCAGATTAGGTGAGTAGGCAGATGACTGGATGAGTACCAGAGTAGGCGGAGGCGGACTGGCGGTGGCGCGGAGCCGATTCGCCGGATGAGTAACGGACTAGCGGAGCCGATTCACCGGATGAATACGCTGTAGGCGAGTAGCGGATGCAGGGACGGAGGGGCAGAGGGCGTGTAAGCGAGTAGCAGTGCGGCGCTGCGGGCTTAGGGTTAGGATTTTTTTTTTTTTTTTTTAAATCGAGGGGGGTCAATTGACTCCCATGGTCCCTTAATAGATCCGTCCATGGCCGGGAGAAATCTGTTATGGCATGTTAAAAATTACATACATTTTTATGCATACGGCCGGGGTGACTTATGTGGCAGAATATTATAGGGCGCGGACTCTCAGAAGGAAAATTTCGCATGCCAAACGGGGCTGGTATCCCTCAAAAGTGCGTTGTTATATTTATTGGGCGTTGTTACATGCACACCATAACAAGCTATGTGCACACCCAAAAATGAAATGAGATGCCATTAAATATACTATGTGCACACTGCTCCAACCAACACATGAAATGCCTCCTCACCGGCGTTGGGATCGCGAGCAAGTCGGATTGCGCCGCCGGAATCTCGGCAGGTGGAGGGCTTGATGCGAAGCAGGCGCTTGTGACGGTGGCGCTCGGCGGCGGGCCTGGGACGAAGAGGGCTTCCTAGATGATCGATTTGCGGAGCAGTTTGTAGATCCGGACGCACTCCAATCTATAGCCGTTCGCCATCATTGATTCGGCGATTATCACGAAGGTCCGCGATGGCGTTAGTGGAAGAGAGACGGATGTCGTCGTCATCGGAAGAGGCCGATGATAGGGAATCAGGGTCTATGTGATGTCGATTGGAGGAGAGGATGCAGTGGAATTCATGCTCGAGGCGGCGCACGGTGGATTGCATCAGGGTTTGAGCGCAGGAGGACGAAAGGTTATGGCAATCGGGGGAGTAGAATAGCATGGCGCGACAGAGAAGAGGGATTTGGAGCATTCATATGAAGTGCTGTCGTTGACGGCGACGACGAGGGAAGAGATGTGTTCTCCGCCATCCAACAAAGGAAAAATAATAATAATAATCAAATGAGACTACTTTGGCATGCTTATAGATTTTAGGTGTGCAAATAGCATTGGTGTGCACAAAGCCAAACATTTTATTTCATCATATTTTAATAATATAAATATAAATATAATATAATACTTCATCAACTCACCCTTTCGAGTTTCTTCCACGCAGCGTTTTGTCTCTCCATGCGTTCTTACTCGATCAGCCGTCCATTTTTTTTCCTCTTCTTTACTTCTCCATTTCGATATATTTTAAAGCTTCGCTACCAGTTTCCGAGCTCAACTTGAATTCTTCGCAGATTTTCTCACTTTGATCTTCTCTGATCGAAGATCCGTAAGTCTCCTGTTTGCCCCTTTTGCGGAATCCATCAAAGGTGTCATCATGTTGCCCCTTTCTTCTTGCTGGATATCTCTGCTCGTGATTCACTGCGTGGGTTTTTAAGTTGTTTGTTGATTTATGTTCTTATGATTTCACTTTCAGGGAAATCGGTCCCCGTTTCTAACTATTTGTGGTTGACTGATGGTGGATTTTACATGTGTGTTCCGATCAGAACGGCTTTGTTTCGTTATTTTGTGATGTAGTAGAAGTTTATTAGGGTTTTCTTTACGGTTCAGGTTCTTCTTTATTCCTTGATCCATCTGTAGATTTGGAAACCTTTTATTGATGGCAAGTCCAAAGCTGGAATTGGGCTTGCTTTTCTTCATCTTCCTCATACCAAATCTAAGAAGTTCAGCAAATGCATTCACTCCCGCTGATAATTACTTGATAGACTGCGGTTCCTTGACCTCTACAACCATCGGCGCACGAGTCTTTCTTGCCGACGATGGCCAGGCATGGACCCTGAATACCCCAAATGACATTGTTACAAACATCACCAACCCGAGCTCGGTCGCATCGTTGGCCAGTTCATCTCTGTACCTTAACGCTAGGGTTTTCGCAGGACCTTCCTCCTATACCTTCCCAATCAAGCAGCAGGGGAGACACTTTATCCGTCTCTATTTCTTCCCCTTCGATAATCAACAATTGAAGCTCACCGCCGCCCAATTCTCAGTCTCAACACAAGACAGCATGCTTCTGGAGAATTTTAGGCCGCGTGCAGATTCTACCACTGCGTTCAAGGAATTTTTGGCAAACATCGGTCACGATTCTCTGATCCTCAGCTTTCTTCCTGGAACCAATTCTTCGGCCTTTGTGAGCGCTCTGGAAGTTGTTTCAGTCCCCGACAACCTTATTCTCAACACCGCCCAGATTGTTAATACTAAGGCGGCTTATCAGGGCTTGTCCGCGCAGCAGCTCGAGACGGTTTATAGGCTCAATATGGGAGGCTCCCTGATCTTTCCAGACAATGACACTTTGTCTAGAACCTGGGTCGCAGATGACGCCTTTGTAGTCGATTCGAGTCTAGCTAAGAAGGTTTCTTACACTGGTCAGATCGACTATGGAGCGGGTAACAGCCCTGAGATTGCTCCTCAGAGTGTCTATGCAACAGCCACCGAGTTGGTTCAGCAGAACTTGACTGTGAATGCCCGGTTCAATGTCACGTGGATGTTTAATGTGGAGAGCGGATTCAACTTCCTGGTTAGGATGCATTTCTGCGACATTGTGAGCCAAGCGCTCAATAATCTCTATTTCAGTTCGTATATCAACACCTGGGCTGCGGCTAGCGTTGTCGATCTATCCTCTTTGTCGTCTAATGTGCTGCACACAGCTTTATTTATGGATTATGTCGTGCAAGTTTCGCCTGGATCAAACAACCTTTCAGTCAGCATTGGTCCTTCTAGCTTCAACAATGGACCGGCAGATGGAATTCTGAATGGGCTCGAGATCATGAAGATTAGCAATTCTAGTTCTGGTATTGTAGTTGATCCTGCTTCAAAAAGTCATACCGGCGTGATACTTGGTGCTGTTTTCGGGGTATTAGCTGTTTTGATTGTGGCTGTTGTTGTTTTCTGTTTGTTCAGAAAAAGGAAGAAGGCGAAGAAGCAGCATTCCAAGACTTGGATGCCTTTCTCCATTAATGGAGTCACTTCACAAAGTTTGGCTAGCAGAGGTTCCAATTTGACGACCGCCACTTCTGGGCAGAATGGAAACCTAGGGTACAGATTCTCTTTTATTGTGCTGCAAGAAGCCACCAACAATTTTGACGAGAATTGGGTGATTGGAGTTGGGGGTTTTGGGAAGGTCTACAAGGGTGTGTTGAGGGATGAAACGAAGGTAGCTGCCAAGCGGGGTAACCCGAAATCGCAGCAGGGCCTGAACGAGTTTCGCACTGAAATTGAGTTGCTTTCACGACTTCGCCACCGTCACCTCGTGTCTCTTATTGGCTACTGCGATGAGCGGAACGAAATGATTCTTGTTTATGAGTATATGGAGGAGGGTACTCTCAAGAGTCATCTCTATGGATCCGATCTTCCTAACCTCAACTGGGTGCAGAGGCTCGAAATTTGCATTGGATCGGCTAGAGGGCTTCACTACCTTCACACTGGTTCTGCGAAGGCTATCATTCACCGTGATGTGAAGTCCGCAAATATCCTACTTGATGAAAATCTCATGGCTAAGGTTGCTGACTTTGGTCTTTCAAAGACCGGCCCTGAATTGGATCAAACTCATGTGAGCACTGCAGTTAAGGGGAGTTTTGGTTACCTCGATCCCGAATACTTCAGGAGGCAGCAACTAACAGAAAAATCCGATGTGTATTCTTTTGGAGTGGTTCTCCTTGAAGTACTATGCGCTAGACCAGTTATTGATCCCACACTCCCGAGAGAAATGGTGAACTTAGCTGAATGGGGGATGAAATGGCAGAAGAGAGGAGAGCTTGATCAAATCATAGATGCTCGTATTGCTGGAAGCATAAAGCCTGACTCACTACGGAAATTTGCGGAGACTGTTGAAAAATGCCTTGCGGATTTTGGTGTGGAGCGCCCAACAATGGGCGATGTGCTGTGGAACCTGGAGTATGCATTGCAGCTTCAGGAAGCGGAGTCTCATGATTCTGAAGTGAATAGCATCAACCGTATCACCGAGCTTTCTTCGCGGGTTAGGAATATGAATAATCTTGCGACCATCCCAGATGCTGGGGTAAGTACTGCTAGCTTGAATGATCTTTCTGATGTCTCAATGAGCAGAGTGTTCTCTCAGTTGATAAAGTCAGAAGGCAGGTAAGAGAGTTGTTCTCGTGATACTACTGAATGTTTTGAAGAATTCCAAAATTCTTTGGATGTTTAGTGTAACTACAGTTATTTGTTGATTCCTCTTTCAGTATTCGTGCTTGAGGTTGGATAAGTTAGTCGCATGATGTGATTATGATCCTTATTTTTTTTTTAATTAAAGACTGCTTTGTTGTTACTTTTCTCCAATGTGTTTTTAGTAATATAAGTTTGTAGACATGTGCGCTTAACCTTGTAGCGTTTTCTTGGAACTATTTCTCAGTTGGTCTTTCTTTCAGATTTGATGTCATATCCTAATTATTAATTTTCATGCAACTGAAATTGATTTTTTTTCCTAGTTGTACAGTTCGTAGTAAGAAATGAGTTTTTGAATGTAAGTTTTTTTATTAATTAGGCTATAGGATACAAGGATACAAAATGGTGCATAAGCCTACATAACAGGAAAACAAAAGAAATCGGGCTCCATAACAACAAATTGCAGTTTTGCATAGAAGAACTAATATCAGATCTCCCTAATGGGGTTAGGTTGAATATGATCCAACAGCAAAGCCATATATCTGCTAAAAATTGTGTTGTACTCCGCATTTATTTAAAGGAGTAAACTTAAAATCTGCTGTCATTTGATCTGCTGAATTTACAATTCATTGTCTCGATTCACTTGACCAGGTTGATGCTGTAAAACGTGGGTTAGGTGGGCTAGATTACAGCTTGGTATATCATCATTTATTGATACAGATTTGAATTTTCCTTTATTTATCTCTCTTAAGATTTTTTGTTAACTGATGGTTGTTGCCACATGATATATCACACTACTAAAACATTGACATCTTCAGTCCTCCGCCATGGTTGGATCTCATGGTCGGTGTGAGTAGACTTGCAAAAACCCTCTTTCCGATAGTCGCGTTGCCCATACTCGTATCAAATACTCTGTGGATCAACAATGACCTTTTCCCCTAGGTAAAATCCTGAAATTGTGCCCTTTTCTTGCTTTTAATGATCTAAGTTGCCCTCTTGTGGCATGTCCTTTGACGCAGGGGCAGGCTAGGGTGAGAAGCTAGACACACTACTGGCGAATAAAGGCGCAGGAAATTCAACACGATGTGAGCTTCACAAATCCAGGCTGTTTTAAAATTAATTTTCGTTTTTTATGACGAATTAATTTAAGCTTTTGCGGATTCCACAAGAAGGATTATAGCAATAGAAAATGCACACAAGAGTGGCTCCAAATCGGAGAGCGCAAATAATAAATGATAAGCGGATACGCCCTGCAAGGTTAGCACAAATTCAAGTAATCCAAAATATCACTTAATTGACAAACAAGGTAATTAGAGATCTAAGCAAGAAAATTCAAGTTTAAGCTTAAAACCAAATCACAACTTACAACCATGCAAGGAGTCAATCGGGTGGGGTACCAAATGTGGAGAGGAATGAATCCGGGTCTTTGGTGGCCAACGGCGGTGGGGCGTGGTGGCTGTGTGGAGGGAGGAAGGAGTGGTGGAGGGCTGGGCTAGGGTTGTTCCGCTGTAGGAGGGCTGGAAGTAGGGCTGGCGGGGTGGAGGAAGGCTGTGGGGTGGTCGACGGGGTAGAGGGGAGGCTGAAGGGTGGTCGACGGGGTAGAGGGGAGGCTGGAGGGTGGTCGACGGGTTGCTGGGAGGCAGGGAGAGGCTCGGTGGGGAGGAAGGAGGGCTGGCAGTGGATCGTCGGGATGGGAGGAGGGGCAAGGAAGGCTGCCGGTGCTGTAAGGGCCCAGGAGAGGCTTGGTGGGGGAGGAAGAAGGGGCGTAGAGGCCTTACCGGCGGCGGGCAGGCTGGCGGAGGCGGGGGAAAGGGGCGAACGGCGGATCGAGAGCCCTAGGCGTCACACCTGGGGTGTTGACGTCGCACCAACTGACCGGCTGCAGGAGTCTCTCAAACAATCGGTTCCCTAAACCCTCATCTTGGCTCCATATAAATAGAAAATAAAAGTTAGGGCATCCGGAATCAAGGGCTCAGATCGCCCGATCTTTCGGGTGCCAAAATAATGTCAAAACTTGTCCGAATAAGATAAAACAAAATACAAAATATACTCTCGTCGAACTTCCGGACGCATCCACGGGCTCGGATCGTCCGAAAGGGCCCTCAAAGTGCAGGATCAGAAAATCACGCCCGCTTGCGGCGGGAATATACGTGCGTGGGCCATCGTCGCTGTCGATCTCCATCAACTCCCCCTGACTTAGAAGCATTCATCTCCGAGGAATGAAGGTGATCATACTCCTGGCGTAGCTCGGGGGCAATCCTCGCAAGTTCTCCCGGGGCGATCCAAGTGTCGTCAAAGCTGGGACGGCCCCTCCAGTGGACCAAGTATCGCAAAGTGCTCGGATCTGCTGCTGTCATGTAGTCATGGGCTAAGATGCCTTCAACGGTCTCCAGGTCGGTATCCGCCTCTGCAGGTGGTGGCTCACTCTCTAATGAACTCTCCGGTGGTGGCACAGCCGGTGGTGCTGCCAGGTCCCCCGGTGGTGTCGCTGTGGGCTGGGACTGAGAGGGTGACGGTGACAACTGGGGAAGTGGTGGCTCAAGTGGTGGCTCTGAGGGAAGGGGTGCGAAAGGATCCTCATAAGTTTGCTTGTCGTAGTATGGAGTCAAGTCTTCCACATTGAATACCCTGCCGATCCCCATGTGCCTTGGAATATCAATCTCATAAGCGTTTGGTCCTATCCTTTGCACCACCGTATAAGGACCCATCCGCCTAGCATTTAGTTTCTTTGCAGTTCCTGAGGGGAACCTCTCAGCACGAAGATGAACCAACACCTGTGTGCCAATCTCAAAGCTCCTCTCCCTCCTGTGTACATCCGCATAGGCTTTATAATTATCATTACTTGTTGCGATTTTCTTTCGGATGGATTCGTGAAGCTCATGCATGTGCTGGATAAAGGATTCGACCGACTCGCTAGGGCGGGACTCAAGTGGGAGGGGAACTAGGTCGATCGGCTTCCTGGGTTCGTATCCTAACAGGATGTGGAAGGGGCTAAGACCAGTGGTCCTATTCACCGAGCTATTGTATGCGAACTCTGCTAGGGGCAACACTGAATCCCAAGTACACAAATGCTCACCAACGTAGGAGGGAGCCTAAACTCCTATTGACCACCTCAGTCTGTCCATCCGTCTGTGGGTGGTAGGCGGTGGAAAACTTGAGAGTGGTGTCAGTCTTCATCCATAGCGTCTTCCAGAAATAGCTCATGAATCGGACATCACGATCAGACACTATGGAGGAAGGTAACCCGTGATACCTAAAATCTTCCCTAAAGAATAGGGCGGCAACCAGGGAGGCATCAGCCGTCTTGCGACACGGGATGAAGTGGGCCATATTCGAGAAACGGTCCACGACAACATAAATGGAGTCATGTTTCTTGGGCGTACGGGGCAGCCCAAGAACAAAGTCCATGCTAATGTCAACCCAAGGCCTATGAGGAATGGGTAAAGGGGAATACATGCCGCTGGGTTGGCGTGAGCCTTTTGCCACTTGGCATGTCCTACAGTGCCTCGTCACACGTGCCACGTCCCTCTTCAGTGAGGGCCAATAAAAACGATCCTCCACTAAGACAGTAGTCTTGTCACGCCCAAAGTGTCCCGCGGCACCTCCTGCGTGCATCTCCCAGATCAGAAAGTCGCGAAGGGAAGTGGAGGGGATGCAGAGTCGGGTGCCGAAAAACAGGTATCCTTCAGAAACAGTAAATCCCTCGACCGTATCAGGTGGGTCTCGAGTGAGGGACCTATAGATATCCCCAAAATCAGAACACTCAGCGTACTCTACAACAAGGCGCTCAAACCCAATGACACGAGTGCTCATCGTCTGCAAGAGACTAATCCGGCGACTCAAGGCGTCGGCAGGCTTGTTATCAACACCCGCGCGGTGTTTGATAACCTAGTGATAGCTCTGCAGGAACTCTACCCACTTAGCGTGCCTATGGCTAAGCTTCGACTGGGACTCTAGATAACGTAAGACTTGATGGTCAGAATACAACACAAACTCCTTGTGTAGGAGATAGTGCCGCCAGTACTGCAGGGTCTGGACTATCGCGTAAAACTCCCGGTCATATGTAGAATATCGCTGGCGGGCCTCGTTCAGCTTCTCGCTGAAATAAGCAATGGGGTGGCCCTCCTGACTAAGTACTCCTCCAATCCCCAGTCCTGAAGCGTCACATGCGACCTCAAAGGCGAGGCTAAAATCCGGTAATCTAAGGACAGGGGCAGACGCTAGCCGATTCTTGATCTCTTCGAATGCTCTAGTGGCGGCCGGGGTCCACAAGAAATCTCCTTTACGTAGGCAGCTCGTAAAGGGGGCCATAAGAGCACTAAACCCGCGGACGAACCTCCTGTAGAAGGTGGCTAGTCCATGGAAACTCCTGGCCTCATGGATGGTGGTGGGAATGGGCCACTCACGGATAACTCTCACCTCGTCGGGATCTACGGAGATGCCCGACGCAGAAATAATGTATCCAAGGAAGTGCACCGACTCAGCTAGAAAATCGCACTTCTTCATGTTGATAAACAGATGCTCCCTCCTAAGGATGTCGAACACCAAACGGACGTGATGTAGGTGGTCAGTACGCTCCTAGCTGGAAATAAGAATGTCGTCGAAGTACACAACTAGGAACTTGCCCATGTGGGGCCGCAGGACCTGGGTCATCACCCGCATGAACGTACTGGGGGCGTTCGACAATCCGAAGGGCATCACTAGCCACTCGAATAGGCCATCCTTCGTCTTGAAGGCCGTTGGTGGAGACCAACCCCGATCAGGTCGACGCATAAGTGCTCGACGTCGCACCCGTCCAGATCCCGTCCAGATCCCTACCGGCCCTAAGTTATCGCAACCTAAGTTAGAGCATTTGGCATTCTATTTTGCATTCTATGTTGCTGTTTTGTTTTATGTGTGAGAAAATATATATATGTATATATATAATACCTTAATTATATATATAATATATATATTAAATGCTATTTAATTCAAGGAGCCGGTACAGTATTTCCCCCTCCCAGTCCGTCTTCCTCCTCCAACCGCAAGTTGCGATAACGGCGGAACCGCTGCACGCGTCTAAAGCCCGCGCGCCTCTTTCTCTCCCACAACGCAGCAAGCCACCGCATCCTCCGGGCTCCAACCGTCGAGCACGACCGCTTCTCCCCAAAGTTACGGTTGCAGCTCCATGACCAGCATGATTCCGCCATGGCCGCTCCTTCGATGATTGAGGTGGTTTGTTTGTTCCGTGAAACCCTATAAAATGGGATTTGTATTATGTTTTATGGCGGTGAAAGTTGAAGAATGAACGCTTGTTTGTTTCCGTAAGAGTTAAGCATCGGGAATATTTCCTTCTGCTGTTTTTGTTTTGTTTTGTGGAAGATGAACAGTATAATTACTGTTGAATGTTAGATTTGGCTTTAGTGTGGGAAAAAATACCGTGAGAATATTTTGCTTGCAACAAAATGTTATGGAGTGCTGAGGGTGTGGTTGATTAATGAATTTACTAGCTTTCGATTTGTGACTCCCGTGTGAGTTCTGTTGTTGTAGCCAAAAGAAAAACATTGATGTTGATGTTGAGGTGAGATAGTGAGTTTTAGGTTGTCTAGTTTTGTGGCTTCCTTACACTAGTGAGTGTTTGAGATTTCGCGGAACCACTTTCATGTGGGAGTGAGTGAAATTCCTCCTTGGTGCCCGTGTGCGATAACGGCCGACCTCGGAGCGGGAGATCGAAGGTGACGAGGAATTCCTCGCGTGATCCCCATCGACTTCATATACGGAAGGACGCCTCTTTCCGTGGGTAACTTGTCTCGTTCTTCTCCTTTGTGTGTGTCTATATTTTCTCTCGTAGGATAATAGATTCATTGTTGGGTTTTCGCCTGGATTTTGTCAGCGAACGCTACGTCGAAAACTCCAAACGGAAACGTATTTGGAGTTCACGATTTTCGTGTTGCTACAACAAAGGGAAAAGAACGAAAGTTGCGAACCTTCTTTCCCCGAATTTAGAATTGAACCATTATTTTTGAAAGAAAATTCATTTTAAACAAAATAGTTAATTTGTGCTTTACAAAATTCTAGTTGCTAATTTCTTAAAGTTCGTGCACGCCCGCTCAAGTTTCAATTTTTAATTGCATGCATTTAGGGTTTCCTAGAATTAGCCGACAGGCGCGCAAACCCTACGCGCCGTCCTGCATCAGCCGTCTTCCATTCATCTCCCTCACGGACTCTAATCTGGTGATACCCGCTCCTGAGGTCGATCTTCGTGAAAATACGGGCACCAGCCATAGCGTCAAGTAAGTCGTCGAGGCGGGGAATCGAGAAACGGTACTTCACTGTGATATTATTGATGGCTCTACTGTCAACGCACATGCGCCAACTCCCGTCCTTCTTCAGGGTGAGAAGGGCTGGGACTGCGCATGGGCTCAAGCTCTCGCGCACAAAACCCTTCCTAAGTAACTCATCAACCTGTCGCTTCAGCTCGGCATGTTCGGTCGGACTCATACGATAGTGTGGGAGGTTGGGCAAAGACGCCCCAGGCACGAGGTCGATCGTGTGCTGGATATCTCTCAAGGGAGGGAGCTCATCGGGGAGCTCCTCGGGCGTGATATCCGCATAATCTCTCAACAGTCGCTGTACATCAGGGTCGGTGGGGACGGCACCTCCACTAGGAGTGTCGGGAGCCAGGGTGGCCGCTACGATAAATACGATCCCCGAGTCTAGGCCCTCTCTCATAAAATCATGCATCCTCAGCATGTGCAGAGGCCTGGGGGGCCCGACACTGACGGGGGAATCGGTCTTGCCCTTGGATGAGTCCTTGGGCTGGGTCGGGGACAAGGTGACCTTTCGGCCCCGGTCGTAGAATACGCATGTGTTCGATCGCCCGAAACACGTAACGTCTCGATCATACAACCAGGGTCGACCTAGGAGTACATGGTTCACGTCCATCGGGATGACATCACACCAAACCTTGTCCTCGAAGGACGCTAACCGTAATGGCACTAAGCATCGCTGGGTGACCTGGATAGCAGATTTGTCCACCCATAGGACACGATAGGGATGAGGGTGTGGCTCAGGGGTGAGCTGCATCCGCTCAAGCGCTTTCTTAGCAACGATATTGACGCAACTCCCACCATCAATAACAAGTTTGCAGGGGCCGCCTGCGCTCTAAAAATAGGTGTAAAAGATGGTGGACCGACACCAGTCATCCTCCGCACGCGGGGTATGCAGAAGGCGGCGTATAACTCCACACTCTAGTGACCTCTCTGCATCGCTCTCCCAATCCTCATCCACGGTAGTTACTATATCACCATCTGTTCCCTCTACGGGGTCTACCCTCTCGTCCTCTTCATCCTCAACTAATAGGTTCCGCATGGGGCACTGTGCCGCATAGTGACCACGCCTAGAACATCTGTAGCACTGAGGCCCACTGGGCTAGAAGGGCCCAGTCGTAACAGCCTTCCCTTTCGCATCCTCAGGGGTGCGGGAAGGGGCAGGGGCCTGGGGATGAGGAGGCGTAGGCCTCCTAAATGCAGGGCCATCAGTCCTCGGGGGCTGCTGGCGGGGGCCAGTAGTCCGGAGGTAGAGCTCATACTCCAGGGCCAACTCGTAGACCTGTTCGACTGTCTCCCGGCGATGGGGAATCAGTTCCCTCCTACTCTCAGGTCGTAAGCCGTATCGGAACCTGGAAGCTGCAGCACTGCTTTCTTCCCGAAGGTCACTCCGCACCAACAGATCATCAAATTTGGTCATATACTCGGCTACCGATAATGTGCCCTGTCGTAGCGCATAGACCTGATCAAGTAGTCGATCACGATAGGATGCGGGGAGATATTTTTCTTTCAGACGTCTCTTCATATCTTCCCACCTAATGATGGGCCGATAGCCATCCCGCTCTAAGGCTCGCTCGACACTGGTCCAGTAGTTCATCGCCGATCCCACTAGTTTCACTCGAGCAAATCTAACCTTACGTTCGTCGCTCATGTCGTACCAGTCAAAGTAATGCTCCATCTCTCGGAGCCAATTACTAAATGCTCCGGGGTCCTGCTGACCATCAAAAGAAGAAACCTCTAAGCGAACTCGGCGAGTGATGTCATCGTGGTAACCGTCGTAACGGTCGTGCCGGGCGTGATCGTCACGATCTGGTCTGGGGTCTCGTGGGGGGTCATAGCCGTAGTCAGGAGGTCCTGGTTGTCGATGGGGGCGACGACCAGGATTGGGGTGATCACCTTGACCCTCATAGTGGTCTTGACGTGCCCGAAGTTCATTAATCTGGGTTCCCATTTGATCGAATCGATCTAACATCAAACGTTGGAGGTCTGCGAGGGACACCTCCGCGTTGGTGCCATTGGACCGCTCACCGGTGACGTTTGGGTCAGACATATCTCGTCGAAAATGCCTACCACTACGTAACATACGAAGTGCAACAACCTCGCTTTGATACCAATCTGACGCAGGGGCAGGCTAGGGTGAGAAGCTAGACACACTACTGGCGAATAAAGGCGCAGGAAATTCAACACGATGTGAGCTTCACAAATCCAGGCTGTTTTAAAATTAATTTTCGTTTTTTATGACGAATTAATTTAAGCTTTTGCGGATTCCACAAGAAGGATTATAGCAATAGAAAATGCACACAAGAGTGGCTCCAAATCGGAGAGCGCAAATAATAAATGATAAGCGGATACGCCCTGCAAGGTTAGCACAAATTCAAGTAATCCAAAATATCACTTAATTGACAAACAAGGTAATTAGAGATCTAAGCAAGAAAATTCAAGTTTAAGCT
The DNA here is from genome assembly GCA_033032865.1 of Dactylorhiza incarnata. NCBI lineage: Eukaryota > Viridiplantae > Streptophyta > Magnoliopsida > Asparagales > Orchidaceae > Dactylorhiza > Dactylorhiza incarnata. Next base: position 5,859,541 of record JAWHQI010000043.1, read on the forward strand.
TAAAACCAAATCACAACTTACAACCATGCAAGGAGCCAATCGGGTGGGGTACCAAATGTGGAGAGGAATGAATCCGGGTCTTTGGTGGCCAACGACGGTGGGGCGTGGTGGCTGTGTGGAGGGAGTAAGGAGTGGTGGAGGGCTGGGCTAGGGTTGTTCGGCTGTAGGAGGGCTGGAAGTAGGGCTGGCGGGGTGGAGGAAGGCTGTGGGGTGGTCGACGGGGTAGAGGGGAGGCTGAAGGGTGGTCGACGGGGTAGAGGGGAGGCTGGAGGGTGGTCGACGGGTGGCTGGGAGGCAGGTAGAGGCTCGGTGGGGAGGAAGGAGGGCTGGCAGTGGATCGTCGGGATGGGAGGAGGGGCAAGGAATGCTGCCGGTGCTGTAAGGGACCAGGAGAGGCTTGGTGGGGGAGGAAGAAGTGGCGTAGAGGCCTTACCGGCGGCGGGCAGGCTGGCGGAGGCGGGGGAAAGGGGCGAACGGCGGATCGGGAGCCCTAGGCGTCGCACTTGGGGTGTTGTCGTCGCACCAACTGACCGGCTGCAGGAGTCTCTCAAACAATCGGTCCCCTAAACCCTCATCTTGGCTCCATATAAATAGAAAATAAAAGTTAGGGCATCCGGAATCAAGGGCTCAGATCGCCCGATCTTCCGGGTGCCAAAATAATGTCAAAACTTGTCCGAATAAGATAAAACAAAATACAAAATATACTCTCGTCGACCTTCCGGACGCATCCACGGGCTCGGATCGTCCGAAAGGGCCCTCAAAGTGCAGGATCAGAAAATCACGCCCGCTTGCGGCGGGAATATACGTGCGTGGGCCATCGTCGCTGTCGATCTCCATCATCCTTCCACTGCGTGAGTAGCTTTCATGCTGGTTGACCTTGTACAACCTCTATATCCCTGCAAGCACCGCGTCTAGTTAAAAACATGGAATGTCATTCACGATCAATCTTTCTATGAGTGCAGCCTGGATAGGATAATCTCTGAAGGCTCTCTTGAGTCGACAAGTATGAAAGACTGGACATATGCAGCTGGTGGGTGGCAACTGGAGCTGATAGGCCATCTCACCTATCCTCTCAAGTGTCAAGAAGAGTCCAAAATAGCAGGCGAACAACTTGTTATGAAGCCTACTAGCAACTGAACTCTGCACTCTCTCCTGGGGAGAAGACTACGTCTCTCTGCACGGTTGATCACGATTAGGGGATAGTAATATTGTGAGAACCAGGAAATCGAATGATAAAATTTATGGTGATATCCTCTGCTACAGCCTCCGGGACTAGGTTGCTGACGTGCTCAGATCGCACACTCCAAATCCCAAAGGAAATGCTACGTCAGCTTACCGAGCGCAAGTAATAAAGTGTATAAGTTGTGTGTATCGTCTCCACAAGGGGCGCGGAGCGGAAATTCCCAAGACTAATATATCAACAAGCTATTTAAGTGATCGAAAGTGGATTTTTACTATTCTAAGAACAAAAAATGAAAATCCGAACTAACAATGGCTATTCACATTAACATTCCACGCAAGCATTAATGGAGAAGAAGTGAGATCAATACTACACTAATATTAAACTTAACAGTACAACATCCATCAATCAAAACCTACAATCATTCCATACACATGATAAAGAAATTTCAAACTTCTCTAGCTTGGGCAGAGGGGGAAGAAAATGCAAAGATAGAAAAGTGATTAAGCCTTAGTGTGTAGTAGGACCTCCGGGTCGTCAATTCATGCCTTCTCTCACTCTACTGGTGCGTTTGGGATCTAGGAGGAGCTGTCACCAACCTCCCACTTTTACCTGTCTTCTCTTTATATCCACTATCTCCACGTTCTCCTTTGATTCCTTCTAGTGCTTTAAGAGAATCCTTGAAATCTTCCTTGAATCCTAGGAATGATTGGAAGAAGCTTGAGGACGGAGTCCCTAGGTCAGAAAATGAGAAGAAGAGTTAAAAGAACCAAACTCTTTAGATCTACCGAACCCGACCATCGATTTCGGTTTAAATACGCAAGCAGGAAATGCTGAGCACTGTCGGGCGTAGGATTGTGCGTGACCTCAATGCCACTGACGGGAAAAGGATTGGGGCGACAAAAACAAAAACGGCGTGTTGCAGAATTAGGCGCACGATCGTACACCTTAAGTGACCCGACCGTGCATCCAAAATTGTTATATGCACATCGCTCGTGTGCCCCACGCACGATCGTGCGCGAAGGAGGCGCACGACCATTTGATAATACTCTGAATCCTTGGTCAGATGAGTTGAAAATGCACACAGTCATGCGTGGCAATGAAAAATGTCAGTTTCAGACAGAATTCAGGAAAATTTGACATACGACCACTCTTTTGCTAAAACATGATTTTGCAACCCTAGAAATAAATATTTAGCAACAATCAACAAGAGTAAAACGAAGAGAATATTGGGGTGCACGTTTGTGCTCAGAAGAGCACACAACTGTGCACTATATTCATGATATTTGATAAGTCTGCAGACTCCTCCTGTTAGAGTGGAGAAGTCCTTTTAGCTTCAAATGCGCTCCTTTATCAAATTACAATTTTTTTGGAGAATATGCAATTAAATTACAACGTTAGGAGCAAAATGCATGAATAATGGAATTAAAAGGATACCTAAAACACTATATGATATTCACCTATCAAATACCCCCAAACTTGGAATATTTACTTGTCCTCAAGCAAATCTATCTCACCCACCGAGGATAATTAAGCTGAATTGACAATCATGACATGAATAAGTGTTATAAGAATATATCTTAAACATTAGGGAAATGAAAACAAAGTTAAGAAAATTAAATATGCATGCTCATGTGTTTAAAGATTTTCATATGCCCATGAATTGAAAATTCTTACAAGTCCCTACTAAAGATGAAAAAGTAGCACATTGAGAAAGTTAATAGAACCCAAATGAGATTAAAACTATGTTACTTCAAAGGAGTCTGCAATGAAATTCATTATTGATATTGTCCATAGGCTTGTGCTTCTACTTTCTCTCAACTACACCGATTATGTAATTGTGCTTAGCATTCGTAGGAATTTGTTTTTACCCGTAGGACTGAAGATAAGATAAAACGTTAGGCTTTGGCTTAAGGTATGGTATCCAAAGATAAACATGAAGGTTAGACACACTTAAGCAGATGTTGTTGAGTCCCACTAAAGAACAATTCACCATAGAATGGAGAAGTGGATTCCTCTCAAACTTATCTTTTGACATATGGAATCACTTCAAACGAGAGAGCTACACCAACACAAATATTTTCTTCTTCTTTTGAATACTTTTTTCTTCTTTAACATTGATTGTTTATACACATTTTTCTTCATATACCAACACTTAGAGATGATGAATTTTCTCTTTTTCATCTCTGTTACATTTTTTCCTTCTCTACTTTAATTCACAAACAAAAATAACTCCAAACATCACAATAGATAAATAATGAAGCTCAACAAATAAGTGTTAAGAATGAGTCTAAGCCTTTTGGCTTTGGTGAATTATACATGGTGGTAAACAAAGGAAAGTGTGTAGGCTCAAATTGCATAATGCAATGGTAAATTGGCATGGTGGGGGTGCAAATGCTCAAATTATCCAATGCAAGGCCTATATCATGTCCTTAACACAAAATAATCTTATGCAAACGTTTTAAGAATCGCGTAGGGCAAGTTTTAGCCACAAAGTTAAACTACTTATTTATAACAATAGCTAGAATCCTTCTCTAAGAACTATCTACACACAACTATACTATTTAAAGAATAAAATTATATCCAGTGAGAGATTGAAGAATAAGCAAACTAAGTATAGAAAATTGTTAAAAACATAATATGAAAATTTAATAGTTTTAAGAAAATCTTCAAAATAACTAAAGCAAAGATTTAAAATTAAACGCATAAAACAAGCTTTTAAAAACCTGCCATAGATTGTTAAAAACCTGCCATAGATTGAGAATTCAACCCTAATTATCACAAGTGTAACAAGGTAAAACAAGCTTTTAAAAAAACATCATTCCTAAACAATATTGTTAAAGGCGCGCCTCAGGCGCACCTAAGGCTTAAAGCTCACCGTCTCAGAGGTTGCGCCTTCGTGCGCCTTTGGAGCATAAAAGGTGTGCGCGCCTGAGTGCGATATCTGTTGTATTTTTTTTCAAAATAAAAAAATAAATAAAGTAAGAACTCAATAATTTTTGCATGGTTTAGTGTTTGTGAAACATAATCGAGCGTTGAGACTTACATATGACGTAAGTGACCACATTGATTCTATTTTTTAAGAGAAATCGTAGTAATAATAATTAATTAGTACAATAGATGAAGAATCTGATCAAGAAGATTATCTGATGTTTGATGTTGATTATTTAAAATGAATGTGGTTGTGCCTTGACATCGTCAGTCGCGCGCCTGCGCCTTGCTTCTAGGCTCAAGACCCCTTTGCTCCTTGGTGCGCCTTTAGTTACTAAGATCCTAAAAAAATTTTTGTTGGTGCGGAATTGCTAAATAATAAGGTGAAAATGAGTGAAACTATGGATGCTAGAATTGAAAGTTGCATGCTAGGGTAACAATCCTAGAATACGCCCCTAAATTTAAATAATGCATTATACCCAATGTATGAAAATGAAGCAAATGAAAGAGGTGGGTAAGAGGGTTACCCAAGTGCCAAGTGAGCATCCAAATGTAGAAATCAAAGCCTTTGCATCTTCGTTGTCCTGCGTTTAAGCTAAATGCTATAGACCTGCAAAAAGAAAACTAAAAATAAATAAACGTGAAGCAACAAAAACAAGTGCAGACATACTATTCATCACAAGAAAAAGAGTGTAATAACACATAATAATTAAAGGAAATTAAATTGATGCAAAAAATGAAAGATAAGTTTGAGATACCTCCCAAGAGCGCTTGGTTTAACGTCCTTAAGCTGGACCAAATCTCTATATTATTATGTAAATCAACTATAAGCTGATTTGTGGTAATGTCAGAAGCCAAAAGAGAAGGTGCGCAGACCATTTTAGGGAGTTAGAAAAATAGTTAATTTTTCCTTCTCCGTTACCGCCCTTCTCACGCCTTACAACTCTGCGGGCTGCTCTCTCTTCTAGTTCTCTCCTCCTTTCTTCCAGCTTTGGTGATCTTCACTTTACTCTTCCTGCTTTCTCCACCATAGGTTTTTTTCATTCAGTTTTGCAACAATGAGCGGGGGTGCATCTATTTCCTTCATATTGCTAAGTTCCTGCGCACTAGGTAACTCAATAGAAGCATTATGCACATGCAATAGTGTCATTAAAATTTAAAACTAGAGAGGGAGGGGGGTTAGTTATCACAACTTCTGAGGTAATAGAAATGCGTCTCTCTGCAAGGTGCAGGGTGGCGCCAATCGAGCTCTAAAGTGGGGCTCCTAGGATGGGTACAAAGTTATTGTCTTTATGCCCCATCACTTGAAATTCAGTTGCAAGGGCGTGTTCTCCCAGAGTTATTTCAATAATTTTGTCTTCCCCCTCTGTAGTCACTTTAGTGACATTAGCAAGAATAAGTGACACATGTTCATCCACAATAAGTTCGAGTTGAAACTTCTCTACATCTTGGAGTGATATCACTTGAAATTCAGTTGCAAGGGTGTGTTCTCCCAGAGTTATTTCAATAATTTTGTCTTCCCCCTCTGTAGTCACCTTAGTGACATTAGCAAGAATAAGTGACACATGTTCATCCACAATAAGTTCGAGTTGAAACTTGTCTACATCTTGGAGTGATATTAAGTTGCGGGATGAACCTGTGTCACATATAGCCTAGGTATCAATATTATTAATTATGCAAGGAATTGCAATACTCCTCTCATATGTGGTGCCTACTATAAAGCGGCACAAGCTTGCTCTTTAAGGTTGGTCTCAGTATTGCTAAGAAGAGTACCCTGCTGCTGCCCGGTTAGGATGTTAGCTAGCTGTCCCAATTGATTCTCCATATGCTTAATGGACGCCTCCTAATTTTGCAGTGTTGTTTTGGTGCGTGCCATGAACTTTTCCATCAGTAATTCCATATTGCTCTTTGTTATGGAACTACACGATGCCGAGCCACCATGGCGCGTCTACACGCGTCGAGCAACTATAACGGGCGGCACCACCCAGCCCGCAGATCAGACTGCGGTTTAAATGGCTATCACAGCATTTAATTCCTGTTATTTATTTCCTATTTTTGTTATTTCCTATTTTGTTATTTCCTATTTTGTTATTTCCCTATTTTGTTATTTTCTTGTATTGTCCGCCCCCCTGCTACTATAAAGTGGCAGCGCTTGTACCTTGAACGACATGCCAGATGAATTTGAGTCTCTACTCTCTAATTTTAAAATCTCTCTCTCTTTCTCTCTCTCCTTCTCTTCCCCTCTCCTGTCTCCTTCCCGATCAACCCTTCCCCCTCCTCCGCCGGGGTACTAACAAACTGGTCCGACCTGCCGCTCCGCCCGCTGGTAACAGCCGCCAGAGTCCTAGCGCTCGCGATCTTCCGCTGCCCTAGCGCTCGCGATCGTCAACAGCTGTTCCAGACGCCGTTCCGCCGCTGTTCCGCGCTTCCCTGCCGCTGCCGCTTTCCTGCCGCTGCCCGCATTTCCCTTCCGTTGTCCAGACGCTGTCCGCCGCTGTTTCCCCGTTTCGATCGCCTGCTGCTGCGGCGTCTAGCCAGTCTGACGTATCCGACACTTCCACCGACCGTCATAGCCCCCACAACCCGTCGCCAATCCGACGCATCCGACACCGATATCCCCGACGATGATGTCCAGCGTCGCCTCGACACCCAGGAAACTCTCGCTGCCATGCACGCCTCCATTCTCGCCCTACACGCCAAGATCGACGCTCTCCAAACCACCGCCGCCTCCTCCGCCTCCGGATCGGCGGGCCCTACCTTCGGCACCTCCATTCTCGGCGCGCTGCCCCTCCCACACACCGGGGAGCCCGTGGTGCTACCTCCGCCAGACCGCCCTATCCAAGCCCTGGATCTCCCCACCTTTGCCGGAGTGAATCCAATGGGGTGGATTGTCAAGGCTGAGCAATACTTCGACCTTCACCAAACACCTGACGGGACAAGGTCTCTACTGCGGTCATCGGCCTTGACGGATCAACCCTTCATTGGGCCCGGTGGCTCCGACAGACTAATCCAATGATCTCTTGGCCGGAAATCAAACAAGAGATGATTAGTGTTATGCTACCGCTAGGTTTTCTAAGAAGAACAATTGAAAAGACGGCTAGAGTTTTGCAAGAAGGAAAGGAAAATACCTTGAAAGATAATTGCATGCCTCCAAAAGAGGTGGAGTGGGGTATTTAAGGGACCCCACTCCACAAGGGGGCCGACCGGCCCCCATAGGGCTGAATCAAGTGTGGTTCAGCCCCCCTCTATTTAATTGATTAGTTGCGGGCTGAACCGGATGGTTCAGCCCGGTCTTTTCCCGGTGCATCGTTCGGTCGTCTGGCGTACTTGTAACCACGGAATCAGAGATCCTCCGGGGGCATAACATTCCCCTCCCCATCAAGAAGCAGCTTGTCCCCAAGCTGGAAGTCTGGAAAGTGCTCGCGGAACTCCAAGAAGTCAACCCAAGAATTATGAGCCTCTGATAGGTCCTTCCATTTAATCAGCACCTCGGGGCGATATTCCGTGCCCCGTTTCTTCCATCTGGACAGCAGGATGTCCTCCGGACTAGGCCTCAACTCGCCGGTAGTCGTTGCCGCAGGCAGAAAAGGAGTAACAGTAACTGCGGCCCCCAACTTCTTCTTCAGAAGAGAGACATGAAATGTAGGATGGATGCGAGACCCCTCCGGCAGAGCCAGGGTATAGGCAACCGGTCCCACCCTGTGAGTAATGGGAAAGGGACCATAAAACCGTGGAGCTAGCTTCTGGTTGGACCGCCGGGCAACGGAGAGCTGTCTGTACGGTTGAAGACGAAGAAAAACCTCATCCCCGATTTGGAACTCCCGCTCAGTACGGTGCTTGTCTGCTTGCACCTTCATTCGGGTCTGGGCGGAGAGAAGATTATCCCGCAGGATAGCTAATGTCTGATCTCGATCGCGCAAAGCCCGGTCCACTGCCGGAAGAGCTGTACTGCCTGGCTCATAAGAGCGTAAGGATGGCGGTGGCCTCCCATAAACAATCTCAAAAGGAGTAATGCGGCTAGCTGTGTGGAACGAAGTATTATAGCAATACTCCGCCCAATGGAGCCAACGAGTCCAAGAGCTTGGCTCATCAGTGACAAAACAACGGAGGTAAGTCTCTACCCCTCTATTCAAGACCTCCGTCTGCCCATCGGTCTGTGGGTGATTCGCCGTACTCATGCGAAGCCGAGTGCCCTGTAATCGGAAAAGCTCCTGCCAAAAGTTGCTGATGAAGACGGGATCGCGGTCGGAGATAATCGAACGAGGAACACCATGTAAGCGAACCACCTCCCGGGCGAAGAGCTCAGCAACCGTCTCGGCGGAGTACGGATGACTGAGAGCTAAGAAATGCCCATACTTGGAGAGCTTGTCCACAACCACCAAAATCACCGATTTGCCCTGCGATCGTGGCAAGCCCTCAATGAAATCCATAGAAACTGTCTCCCACACATGCTGCGGAATCTCCAACGGGGTAAGAAGCCCTGCTGGCGCTGTGGTCTCGTACTTCTGACGCTGGCAGGTCTCGCACTGCTGCACGAACCTCTGGGCGTCCTTGCGAAGCCCCCTCCAATAGACATTGGCCCGAAGGCGCTGTAAGGTGCGAAGCACGCCGGCATGTCCTCCGGTTGGAGATGAATGGAACTCCTGTAGCATGACTTCCTTCCAAGCGGACGTAGCCGGGATCACCACCCTTCCCTGATAGTATAAGTGTCCTCCCACCAGTTGGTAGCCGGGTGGTGACGGTTGGCCTTGCCGTAAAGCCTCCAAAATCGGGCCAAACTCCGGGTCCGCTGCTATATCGGCCTGTATGTCATCCAGAGACTCAATCAGCGGCCCAGAGATCTGAAGGACCGTGCTCTCTGGTAGCCGGGATAAAGCATCGGCAACAACGTTTTCCTTCCCCTGTTTGTACACAATCTCATAGTCATATCCTAGCAGCTTAGTCAGCCACTTCTGTTGTAGCGGGGAAGCCAACCGTTGTTCCAAGAAATGCTTCAAGCTCTGATGATCCGTGCGAACCTTGAAATGATGGCCCAGCAAATAAGGTCGCCACAGAGTCACCGCATGAAGGATCGCCATCATTTCCTTCTCGTAGGTGGAAAGGCCCAAAGTCCGAGGGGCCAAGGCCTTGCTACAGTAAGCCAGAGGCCTCCCCTCCTGCATCAGCACTGCTCCAATCCCAACCCCCGAAGCGTCTGTCTCCAAAACAAATTCCTTGCTGAAATCGGGCAAAGCTAACACCGGTGTAGTCGTCATGGCCGCCTTGAGAGCGGAGAAAGCCTGCTCCGCCTCCTCATGCCAGGTGAAAGACTCCTTATGCAGGAGCTGGGTAAGGGGTCGGGCTAGTTTCCCATAGTCCTTTACAAACCGCCGATAATACCCCGTGAGGCCCAGGAAGCCTCTAAGTGCCCGCACTGTAGTAGGCCGTGGCCAGGTAACCATGCTCTCTATCTTCCTGGGGTCAGCGCGCACCCCCTGCACCGAAACGAGGTGACCCAAGTACTCCACCTCCGGTTGTCCAAATGAACACTTCGACTGCTTGGCATAGAACTGATGCCGTCGAAGAATAGATAGAACCTCTGCCACATGCTCCAGATGCTCCGCCCAACTGCGGCTGTAAATCAGAATATCATCGAAAAATACGAGAACCGACTGTCGAAGGAGTGGCCGGAAGGTCTCGTTCATAACCGCCTGGAAGGTAGATGGGGCGTTGGAGAGACCGAAAGGCATCACCAAGAACTCGTAGTGCCCATCGTGCGTGCGAAACGCCGTCTTGTGGATATCCTCGGACTTCATCCGTATCTGGTGGTAACCCGACCGTAAATCCAGCTTGGTGAACAGGCATGCTCCATGAAGTTCATTCAAAAGCTCCTCTATCATTGGAATAGGAAACTCATCCTTGATTGTGGACTCGTTCAGATTGCGATAGTCCACGCAGAACCGCCATGAACCGTCCTTCTTCTTCACCAGTATGATAGGTGAGGAGAAGGCACTGGTGCTCGCCCGTATAATGCCCGCCGCTAGCATCTCTTTCACACTTCGTTCGATCTCTGCCTTCTGAATATACGGGTACCGATAAGGCCGGACATTCGGGGGTGCTGCCCCCTCTTTCAACTGGATACCATGTTCCTTGGACCTGGCCGGTGGTAGGCCACGAGGCTCCTGGAACACATCCTTGTACTGGGCCAGTAGCGCCCGAATCTCCTGTGGAATGGGCGGGGGGTCTGTCTCTGATGTCTCCACCCCCACCAGCATAGCCATGGGTGACCCCTGAACCTCCAGTCGCTGCAAGCTCCTCAGGGATATCTCCTTTAGGGGCGAAGAACGAATCCCCCGTAGGCAATACTCCTTCCCCAACTGTGAAAACTCCATGGTAAGATGCACCCAATCCGTAGTCACCCGCTGCAGCTGCCGAAGCCACTGAACCCCCAGTACCATGTCGGAGCCCCTGATCGGCAGTAAATACAAGTCTGTGTGGCCCACGTAGCTCCGCATCCTGATCTCCACCCCTTTCATGACCCCCTCGCAACTCAGTTTGCTGCCATCCGCGACCATGACCTGGAAAGCTGCTTCAGTATCGATCGCTTGTCCCACCTTCGAAGCAACTGACGGGTTGATAAAATTGTGGGTACTCCCACTATCTATAAGTATGGTAACCCGTTCCTTGCCGACCAATCCTGTGAACCTGAGGGTCACTGGGGCGGATCCCCCCTCCATGGCCTGTAAAGAAACCCCAAACTCCGTCAGATCGAGTGCCTCAAGGTCGACACCCTCTAGCGGTTCCTCCTCCTCTTCTTCCCTCAGCATGAAGACCTGAATCTTCTGACAAGTGTGACCTCGTATGTACTTCTCATCACAATTGAAACACAGGCCCTTCTCCCTTCGCGCCTGCATCTCTGGCCAGGTCAGTTTCGTAACTGTGGGCCGAATGGTGGGAGGTGGCTCCCTCCGTCCCGCTGTAGGAGCCGCGGGTGGCTTGACCGCTGTCCGGGTCCTCTGCCTGTTGTAACGCTCCTCCTGTATCCGAGCGATGCTTATAGCATGATTCAAGCTGCGTGGCAAATATGCGTGGACCTCGTCGCGCAAGTGGTCCTTCAACCCTGATATGAAACAACTGAGCATCGTTTGCTCTCCCCAAGTGACCCGGTTGGCCAGCCTCTCAAACTCTGTCCGATACTCTGCCACGGTCCCCCTCTGTCGCAGCTTCTGTAACGTGGCCTCTACGTCCTCATACTCCAAAGGACCAAACCGAGAGGAGAAGGCCTCAATGAACTGTGCCCAAGGGGCGTATGTCCTGCCCCTCAAGAACCACTTCGTCCACTGGTATGCGTCGTCTTCCAGGTGGAACGCCGCCAGTTGCACCCACTGCGTCTCAGGGATCTCTTGATAATTAAAGAACAACTCCGCCTTCTGGATCCACTCCAGCGCATCTCCTCCCCTAAATTTGGGAAAATTCATCCTGGTCAGCTTCGGCTGCATGTAGGGCCGCTGATGCGCTCCACCAAATCCACCCCCATTGTCCCAGAAGCTCCGGACCTCCCTGCTGCACCCCCTGATTCCACATCGGGGGTCTCACCTGTCCACCCTGATTTCCCATCTGCGGTCTCATCGGCCCCATCTGGCCGTTTCCGTACCCCAGATTTGGATGTGCTGCTTGTTGTGGATGAACGACTCCCGCCGTCCCCCCGAGAGGGATCGCATTCGCACCGGTGGGCCGAAACAGCCCGAAACCCTGGTGTTGTGGTCGCCACGGCTGTCCTGGATGTTGACCGGCCCCCCCATTGGGCTCCCCCTCCATGTCCGGCACCTCCTCCGTTCCGCTGCAGCCCGACCGCTCCCTGCGGGTGAGGAATAGTCCCCCAATTCGCTGCCGCTCCTCCTGCTGGTCGCAGCAGCCCGGAACTGCCCTGTAAAGGGATTTCCGGGCTTCCTCCCCCTGTAGCAGTACTGCCGACCAGCCCAGGAGGTACCCCGCCTCCTACCGGGGTCGGATGGGAATTTCCGACCCATCCTGGGCCGGAATAGGGGCCGACGGCCCCTGCTGGGAGGCCCCAGGCTTCCGCCGCCCGGCTAGGGCCGGTTGTGAAGCTGTGCGGCCCTAGCTGGGTGTCCGGCCCCCAGCCGCTGGTCCCCCACGCCTCCGGATGACTGTGCAGTGGCCGACCCCCTTGGGTTAGGGTTCCGACGGTCATTTCGTCTCCCGGTTCGTCTCCTCCGGCGTTTTCTCCTCCGAAACCTCCTCCATGAGGGATATTTGACGCGTCAATGTCGGAGCCGTCACCGGACGTCCCTTTTCCTTTCAGATTTTGCAAAAGGAGGGATTTTAACTCCTCCATCTTCGAATCGAGGCGCTCTTCCATAACTTTTTGAGAGTTCTTCAAGTTTTCTTCGAACGTCGCCACCGAATCCGCCAAAACGACGTAATTTTCCTCAATCGCTGCCAAACGTGCCATCTCCGCCTCCGTGCGTGTCACCATAGTCGCAGGAAGGAGGCTCTGATACCAAATGTTATGCTACCGCTAGGTTTTCTAAGAAGAACAATTGAAAAGACGGCTAGGGTTTTGCAAGAAGGAAAGGAAAATACCTTGAAAGATAATTGCATGCCTCCAAAAGAGGTGGAGTGGGGTATTTAAGGGACCCCACTCCACAAGGGGGCCGGCCGGCCCCCATAGGGCTGAACCAAGTGTGGTTCAGCCCCCCTCTATTTAATTGATTAGTTGCGGGCTGAACCGGATGGTTCAGCCCGGTCTTTTCCCGGTGCATCGTTCGGTCGTCTGGCGTACTTGTAACCACGGAATCGGAGATCCTCCGGGGGCATAACAATTAGCCGCTATGACAACCGCTATTCTGGATCCGCAATCGAACGACTGTGTGGGGTACGACAAATCGATACTTTGGACGATTACATTGATGAGTTCGTGGCCCTCGTCACCCACGTCCCGAGCCTTCCACCAGATCACTACCTGGCCTTCTTCATGCAGGGCCTCAAGCCCCACATCCGGTCCCGGCTCCGCACCCAACATCCCCGAACGTGGGCCGCCTGGTGTAGGCGGACTTGACGCATCGTTTCCCGCCGATTGTCGGTGGTCCCCCTACGGGGGGCCGACCGTGGCGCGCCGCTCCTCTGGAAGCACCGAATCCGCGACCCCCTCCCGGCGGCCGACCAGGCCGGCCCAACCCGCCGCAACGTTTCTCCAACCACGAGCTCGACGACCTCCACCGCAAAGGACTATGCTTTCGCTGCCGCAAACCCTACTCCCCCACGCACGTCTGCGCGGTCAAAGAATTCCGTGCCATCATTGGCGATTTTGAACCGGAGATTACCTTGGCAGATTTTGAGGAACTCGAGATTTCTGCAGAAGACACCACCGAGGCCACGGCAGATGCCAACTTTCACCGCTTGGAGCTTCCATGCTTTTCCGTAGACGACATTTCAGGACCGCAAACCATGAAGCTGGCCGGCAAGTTATGAGAGCACCACATCGTCATCATGGTAGACAGCAGAGCCAATCATAATTTTCTCTCCTCCCACCTTGCCCAACAGCTCCACCTCCCAATGGAACCCGCTCCGGACTTCACAGTCAGTTTGGGCGATGGGCGGTGCCGCGCAGTCCAGGGCCGTTGTAGACAGCGGAGCCAATCATAATTTTCTCTCCTCCCACCTTGCCCAACAACTCCACCTCCCAATGGAACCCGCTCCGGACTTCACAGTCAGTTTGGGCAATGGGCGGTGCCGCGCAGTCCAGGGCCGTTGTCCGGCCGTCTCGCTCTCGGTGGGCCCTTACTCGCTGACGACGGACTTCTACGTCTTCGGCCTTGGCGGAGTCGACGCCATCTTGGGCGTAGCATGGCTTTGCACGCTGGGCGACGTGCGCGTCAATTGGAGAAATATGACGATGCGCTTCTTTCATGACAACCAGGAGCGTTGCCTGGTGGGTGATGCCGCATTGCTTCGCTCCCCCGTTTCCGTCCGCACCATTCAGAGGACCGCCGACGTCGAATTTTCGGCTTGGCTCTGGTCCATCTCGGACACCGGGCCCCCGGCCCCCCTACTCCTCCGGTCCTTCAGACCCTCCTGACAGAGTTTGCAGATCTCTTTACTGAGCCCTCCGGGTTACCCCCAGCTCGCCCCCATGATCACGCCATTCCTCTTCAGCGCGGCGTGTCCGCGGTATCTGTCCGCCCATACCGCTACGGGCACGTATAGAAGGACGAGATCGAGAGGTTGGTTCGCGACATGCTCATGGGGGGCCTTATTCGACCCAGCGCGAGTCCTTTCTCCATCCCGGTCCTCTTGGTCAGAAAGAAAGACGGTAGCTGGCGTTTTTGCGTGGACTATCAGGAGCTCAATAAGGCAACCGTCCCGGACAAGTACCCGATTCTAGTTATTCAGGAACTTTTGGACGTGCTCCATGGCGCGACTATCTTCACCAAATTGGACCTCCACGCTGGCTACCACCAGATCCGCGTTCGACCGGCCGACGTCGCCAAGTCAGCCTTCCGGACTCATGATGGACACTACGAGTTCTTGGTTATGCCCTTCGGCTTAACCAACGCGCCCGCCACATTCCAAGCCACGATGATTGACATTTTCCGCCCGGTACTTCGCCATCATATACTTGTTTTTTTTGATGACATATTGGTCTACAGTCCTTCTTGGCATGAGCACCTCCAGCACGTCCGTCAGACGTTGACCACCCTGCGGCGCCACCATCTGAGGCTCCATCCAACAAAGTGTTCTTTTGGGGTCCCAAAGGTGTTGCAATGGACAAGGACAAGATCGAGGCGGTCCTCCAATGACCGACACCCTCATCCCTCCGCGATGTCCGCGGATTTTTGGGACTGACTGGGTACTACCGTCGTTTCATTCAGGGGTACGACACGTTGGCCCGACTCCTAACCCAGCTGCTGAAGAAGACGGCCGAAGGCCCATTTGAGTGGTCGGCGGCGGCATCCGCTGCATTTATCGCGCTGCAGCAAGCCCTGGTCCACGCTCCGGTATTGGCTATGCCAGATTTCTCTCAGCCGTTCCTTGTCGAGTGCAATGCGTCGGGCGTCGGCGTGGGAGCCGTACTTATGCAGGCCGGTCGCCCCGTGGCCTATTTCAGTCGGGCTTTTTCTGACACCATCCGGAGCCGCTCCGCATATAAGAACGAGCTAATGGGCCTCGTCTTCGCAGTCCAGCACTAGCGACCTTACCTCCTGGGCCGACGGTTCGTGGTTCGCACCGACCACCACAACCTCCGCTACATACTGCAGCAGAAGATTGCTACACCCGCTCAACAGGTTTGGGTAGCTAAGCTACTAGACTACGACTTCAGCATCGAGTTCCGGCCAGGGAAGACCAATAGGGCGGCGGACGCCCTCTCCCGCAACCCCATACTTGCAGCCATCTCTCGCCCGATCTTGGAGGATGCGGATATCCTTCAGCGGGAAGTGGAAGCAGACCCGGTACTCAACGAGATTCGAACGACACTCATCACGGACGCCACAGGCCGCCCACCTTACTCCTTGATCAACGACCGCCTCTTCTTCAAGGGCCGCTTCGTACTCGCCCCTTCCTCTCCTAGCATTCCACGACTGCTGGCTGAGTTCCACGCAACTCCGACGGGGGGACACGCTGGAGCCTATCGGACGTATGGACGGATCGCCGCCTCCCTCTACTGGCCTCACATGTTTAGATAGGTCAAGGCCTTCGTCACCGCCTGCCTCGTCTGCCAGAAAGCCAAATATGAGGCCTTGTTTCCGGGCGGCTTCCCGAAGCCCCTTCTGATTCCCGACCGCATTTGGGACGACATCGCGATGGATTTCATCACGAGGCTGGCCCGCTCTCAGGGATACGACTGCATCTTAGTCGTGGTGGATCGCCTCTCGAAGTATGACCATTTCATCCCTCTTCGCCACCCACACACTGCAGCCTCCGTCGCCGACAGCTTCATCCAGGGGGTTGTGCGTCTCCATGGTTTTCCCAGGTCGATCGTCAGCGACCGCGACCCACTTTTTCTGAGTACCTTCTGGACTGGCACTCGCCTACGAATGAGCACGACATACCATCCGCAGACTGACAGTCAGTCGGAAGTCCTCAACCGGTTTTGGAGACTTATCTCCGCTGCTTCGTAGGCGAGCAACCTCGCGGCTGGGCCAAATGACTAGGGTGGGCTGAGTATTCTTACAATACCGCCTACCACCAGGCAGCCGGAATCACCCCGTTCGAGGCCGTTTATGGCCGCCCGCCACCGTCTATTGTCCGCCACCGCCTATTGTCCGCCACCTTCCGGGTGAATGTCAGATAGAAAGTTTGGCCTCCGCTCTCCAAGACAGAGACACCATGTTAGATCACTTGAAGCACCACCTCCAGCGGGTCCAACAGAAGATGATTCCTTCGCCAACAGGAAACGACGGGACCTCACCTTCGAGGTAGGGGAAAAGGTTTTCATCAAACTCCACCCCTACCGACAGCTCTCGGTGGCCTGCCGACCTTGTCCAAAACTGGCACCACGATTCTTCGGACCCTTCAAGATCATCGCCCGCATAGGGGCGGTCGCCTACCGCCTTCGCCTTCCGGACGGGAGCCGCATCCACCTGGTCTTCCATGTCTCACAGCTTCGGCGCGTGGTAGGCGAGCACACCTCCACGGATCACATTCCGGCCGACCTCGATCTTGCGGGAGAGGCGCCCTACTATCCAGCCGCGATTCTCGACCATAGACACCGCACCCCGGGGGACCATACATTTGAGGAGATCCTGGTTGCTTGGACCGGCCGACCCGACTCGGACGCGACATGGCTGCCCTGAGACGACTTTCTCCGCCAGTTCGCCGACTACTGTCTTGAGGACAAGACACATTTTCCAGACGGCAGCATTGTTACGAAACTACACGATGCCGAGCCACCATGGCGTGTCTACACGCGTCGAGCAACTATAACGGGCGGCACCACCCAGTCCGCAGATCAGACTGCGGTTTAAATGGCTATCACAACATTTAATTCCTGTTATTTATTTCCTATTTTTGTTATTTCCTATTTTGTTATTTCCCTATTTTGTTATTTCTCTATTTTGTTATTTCGTTGTATTGTCCGCCCCCCTGCTACTATAAAGGGGCAGCGCTTGTACCTTGAACGACATGCCAAATGAATTTGAGTCTCTCTCTCTCTCTCCTTCTCTTTCCCTCTCCCGTCTCCTTCCCGATCAGCCCTTCCCCCTCCTCCGCCGGGTTAGTAACACTCTTCTTTTTTACTGCTGCTGTGGTTGGTGGAAATTGTTTTGTGCTGAGCTGCTTTCACCGGCCTGCCCACCATGATATTGTTGCCCCTGAATCCAAGAAAATTGCGGTGATTTCGCCACCCCGCATTATAAGTGTTGGATTATACATTGTTCCTATGCTAATTACCTACATAATTAACACATTCATTAGTAGGAAAAAATGAGTGGAGGAAGCGTTACCCATTTGACACTCAAAGCTGTGGTGCTCGGAGGCGCCACAATGATCACACGAAATAACCATGACTGCCGCCTGCTGGTGGTGTAGAGGTAGAGGGGCCCATCTGACTCAAACTATCAAGCTTCTTTACATTGTATTCATTTGAGCTACGAGCAGTGATGGAATCAATCTCAAATACTCCTGCAGCTCTCCTGGGTGCAACTTTACCAGCCGTCCATTGTTGGTTATTGGAGGCAATCGCCTCCAATAAAAGTAGGGCCTCCTCAGGGGTCTTTCTCATGAGGGATCCTCCTACAGCTGCATCAATTGTAACATGAAAGTGAGGTTCGAGGCTGAAGTAAAAGGTTTGAACCTACTGCCAATCTCATGGTGGGGGCACTTCCTCAACAAGTAACAAAATCGTGCGGTAATTTCATTCCTCAACCAGACCGTCTTTTTCGACGTGAGTTTTTTTGCCAAGAATCATGAAGTCAACAACTCCTGAGAAATGATAGATCATGTAGGTAAGGAATGCAACCAGGCCTTGGCCTTATCCCCCAAAGAGAAAGGAAAAATCCTTTGCTTGATCACCTCGTTAAAAATCCCATTATATCTAAACGTGTCGCAAATCTCAAGAAAATTATACAAATGCAGGTTAGGGTCTTCAAGAGGGGAGCCAGAAAATTGAACCAAAATTTGCACCATCTGAATGATGACAGGCTTTTTCTCGAAATTATTGGTATTGATAGTTGGCGTTAGGATGGGGAAGCACACCCCACAGTAGGAATGGAGTATTCCGTCATGGTCCTGGGCCGTTGCGGCTTCATGACCTCCTGCCGTAAATTTGCTTGTTGATGGGGAAGATGATTACCCATTTGTCTCACGTCTCTTCGTGAACTGCGCTCGATCTCAGGATCAAAAGGAAGAAGATCCTCCCGATCTCTCCCTTGCATAAACTGTATGAAAATGAGAGAAAAAATACAAAGTATACAACAAGGCGTTAAAAACAACTGAAATCAATGTGAACAAAAAAAAAGTACACTAAAATAGAAAATAACTAAATTAGCTTAAGATACTTTCATCCTGGTTTTGAAAGAATCATTCATGCTCTCCGACAACGACGCTAAAAACTTGACGTGCTTGGATCGCATGCTACAAATCCTGAAGGAAATTCTATGGTAGTATACTGGTCGTATTTTTGCTATTCTAAGAACAAAAACTGAAAATCCTAATTAACAATGTCTATTATCCTTAACATTCCATGCTAGCATTAACTAAGAAGAAGTGAAGTCGATAAATAAAATAGGAATCTCGATTCGACAGAGATGGTCCGGGTGGATGTCCGCAGTGGGGTGCAGAAACCCCGTGTGGTCCGGGGAGGGCCGAAGTGGTGGTGGCCGTGGTGGCAGTGGAGTGGCCGGAGGGCGATGTACCGCTGTGGCCGTAAGCTCTCGAAGGAGGAGAGCGAGGTCCGCAAGTTGGGCTTCAATTTGATCCATGCGATGGGAGTCAGCAGTGGAGGAGGCATTCTCGTCGTCGTGGAGGGTCATTGAACTAGTTACGAGCATGGAAGGAGGCTGGGCGTAGTGGCGTGAAGCGCCGGAATGCTGCAAGAGTGCGGGCGGACGAGTGGATGTTGACGACGACGCTGGAGGACACCAGGAGGTTGCAGGAGCCGCTAGAGGGGCGACATAGATGAGGAGCGACAATTGGAAGACTGCAGAAGCCGCAAAAGGGTTGTCGGAATGCGGGCGAGAGAGATGGAGGGTCGCTGGAAATCGACAAAACCCCGGTGATCGCTGGAAGGAGAAGGTCGGAGGCGTAGCAGGGTGGAGAAGGTGTTGGCGAAGGCTGACGACACTGGTCTCAACGGAAAATCTGCAGGAAGCAGCGCTGGACTCGCTGGAGCAGATGCAAAGGAGATGTCTCGCGAAGAAGGAATCAGCACTGTGAAGTCGTGAGTCGTCCCTGTTGTCGTGGGTTGGCATCTGTCGTCGAGGGCTGGTGTTGATGTGGTGCCGAACGAGATCAGGTGGAATCGTTGAGGTCTATTGTCGATGTGGTGCCGAGCGAGATCAGGCGGAATCGTCGAGGGCTATTGTCGAGTGCTGGCGTTGATCAGGCAGAATCGGAGGGCCGAGCGGACGGAAGCAAGGAATGATCCAATTAGGGTTTCGGTAGAAACCCTAAAAGAGCGGAAGTTCAGACTAGTTGATACGCTGTGTCGTATCAAGATCAAGAACACGAAACTTGCATCGCATTAAACAAACTTATACAATCAGGAGATGACTTCTGCCAAGCATCCGGAGGCAGGGTCCTCCTTGACACTCCACTCTCAAAGAGAGCCAAACATTTAAGACTCAAAAGATAACAATAAGGAGACACTCCCACAGTCCCACTCATATATATAGAGTGAGAAGGATACAACGTATGACCATGCTCCTAGGTTTACATAGACTAATAACGATATGCGTGGCAGCCAACATCGTATTAGTACTCAGGGCGTGTACTGTAAATTTTCAGTTCACGCCCCCCAACTGCCTGTGTTTCTCAGATCTACGATCTTTATAATTACACGCCCCGGGCACACGCTATGTACCCCGGGCGTGTCCAATTTAATATCAGTTATTAACTCCTTCACGGCTGTGGCGGTAACATTCGCCATTCGCAAAGAACACGCCCTCGGTACACGCCGTGTACCCAGGGCATGTAACCCGATATATGACCAAACCGGTGTATTTCCTCCATGATGTTTCCCGGGATTTAAAGTTGGCGGTTTTTCCATATACACGCCCCAGGTATACGTCATGTACTCAAGGCGTGTACTCTCGAAATTTCACCTATAAATTTAGAAGCATTCCAGGAGTTCGGGGGCAACTTATATTCAACATATATTCCAGTTTTTAGCTTAGTTTCTTCGGTTTTTTACTTATATTCTGTATTTTTGTTTTTCTTTATTGTTAGGGAGAAAAAGAGAAGACTTATTTTGTGAAGTAGGTTTTGGAAAATTGTAAGTTTACTTTGATCACGTATTCTTTCATTTTCTTGTACCAATCTTTCATCATGATTAGTAGCTAAAATTCGGTAGCACTTGATCATGATGAACTCTTAATGAATTATTAAAATATTTCTCTTATTGTTTTCATTAGCTCTTAAGTAGGAATCTTTGATTTACCTTGGATTTATAACTGTTGATTTCATATTTCTAGTATATGATAGTCAACTAAGATCCGTATTCTAGTTGATTCAAAGATCCGTGAATACCCTTAGATCGCTAATTGGTAAAAAGAGTTGCATGCACCATCGAGAGAGGAAGACATAAATCTTTTGGATTAGAGTAAAATCAAATAGAGAGGTTCACCTCGTAAAACAATTCTTAGGGGTGTCGATTATAGAAAGAGGTTTCAGTCGATCAATCTAATGTTAGGTGGTAGTATTCCTTCAACGAGGTGCTATCATAGTTTAGGAACCTTCACGGTCGAGATGTTCTATTAAGTTGCTTATGATTTAATTTGAGTCTTTAATATTTTCATTTAGAGGGATTCTAGATCAAATGCTACATTTTTCTCTTATTTCTCTCTTGAACTTTAGTTTCTATTTTCTTTTTATGAACCACAATCCGTAAATAAAATAATAGTAATTTTGTGAGTAGGAGTAATCGACAAACACGTGGAATACGACACTTGATATTATCTTCTTAATATCTCATGCTATAATACGATAGATGCACTTGCTTCATCGAATTATAAATTTGGATACACGTTTTAGCGTATCAAGTTTTTTGCGTCGTTGCCGGAGACTATTATGTTGATATTTTGAAAACAAATGCGCTATTAATTTATCATTTTCTTTTCTTTATTCCCACCCCCATTTCTTTTTCTTTTTGTTATTATTTTTTATTTTTTCTAAAATTCCATTCATTTAAGTAAATGTTGTTTTATTTTAAATCAAAATGTTATCTGCTCTAGTTGTCGCGCCTACTAAAAAAATTGAAAATATGGAAGCCGCAATTAAGCATAAAAGTTTTGCAATTTTTGCGGTCAAAATGATCATTATAGCGAGGAATGTTTATATAATCAAAATAATTTTTCTAGTTAATATAATTATGATGAACTTACTTCTTGCTCCGATGTTAATTATTCGTGGTGGCAAGATCACCCAGATAGTTCACGGTGTGACAAAGAAAATTCATTTAATCCAAATCAATATTCCTCCACATTTGATCCGCAAAGCTCCACATCTAATTTGGGAGAGCTTACACAATATAACATTGATCAATTGGATAGTTACTCCCAAAGTGTAGATGAGAGCGTTCGAAATTCTAGTCTCCTTCAATCTATATGATTAATCAATTATCTATGGAGGCGCATGAATTCTCATGCGCTCCCATTGTATATTTTGAAGAGGAGGATATATAAATTAAATTGTTCTAA
This sequence comes from Dactylorhiza incarnata, assembly GCA_033032865.1. Lineage (NCBI taxonomy): Eukaryota > Viridiplantae > Streptophyta > Magnoliopsida > Asparagales > Orchidaceae > Dactylorhiza > Dactylorhiza incarnata. The sequence continues at coordinate 5,881,504 of JAWHQI010000043.1, forward strand.
AATTTTCAAAAAGTAATTGGTACACCGGATGAAGTAGTAATGAATATAATTATTTTGAAACTACTCCGCCCGAATTTACTTCTATTTCACATGAATCTTCACGTACCCCAAAATTTTATTTTGAAAATGAGGATCATGAAATTTGCATGTCCCATGAATTTAATTAAATTGGTACATTGGAAGAAATTGTGGATAATAATTTTTTATTTTGAAATTGAACAACCAAATCTTAATCTTTTATTTTTACAAGAAACTTCTTGTGAAAATTTTTCTGACTTTCTTACACTAATGATTTAATTTACTTGATGAGTCGTTGCAACATCATGTCTTCGAAGATCCATATTTCACTCATCTACAACAGTCTGAATTACCTAAGGTATGTATAAGTAATTCAGATTCATGAATTCAAGCCGAAGGACAAAAGAAGAATCAACGACATAACAGAGTCGCCAGGCAATGGACATCGTCATATTCACCTATGCGTGAATTAAGAGAGTTGTCAGTGCATTATCAATTTAAATATCCTTTTAGTTAACTACATACGTCAAGCTCACCGACTTTAAATAAACCGCTCTTGGGAGGCACCCCTTAGTTATTTTTATTTCTCTTGTTCTAATCTTTTGTAGTTTTTATTTTACTTTACTTTTTGTATCTTTCATTTTCATGTATTTTTAGTTTTGTTTTCAAAGGTAGTTTTTACATGTTCTTTCTCTCTCTTTCTCATAATTTTCAAACATTGATGACAATATTTTTCTTAAAGTACGAGGGTATTCTATTATTATTTTCACCATTTTCAGCTCCTCATATTTGTGTTTTCTTGCAAAAATCATGGTAAATCAATTTTATAAATCAATTTTTTTTAAGAAAATTGTTTAAAAAAAATACTAAGTCTTATATATGGTTATATATTTCATGCTAAAATATAATATTGTTTTATCGACTAAATCCATTTTTTGTTTTGTTATCTAGAAAATTAACAAGTTTATAAAAAATAAATTTTGGATTTATATATGGTAATACTAAAGAGTTTTCTTTTTATGCACTCTCATTTTGTGATGTTTTATTTTCATGCAAGCTTAATATAATTTTAGATGATTTTGGAATAATAAATTCTTCTGAAAAGCTTGGAAATTGCTTAGTTTTTACTCTCTCTTAAAAGATTCATTTTTAATTTTGTAGTAAACTAGTAATTTTGCTAAAGATATCTAGACGATGATTCTACTTATTCTTAAAATCATTGTCTTATGATTAATTATAAATTATTTTATATACTCTCGAAGCGAAGTTTGTTAGAGATTTAAGATATGATCTAGTCCGTTTTTGAAATCTAGATCGAAAGTTTTATCATAATTCTTCAGTTATCCCTTCTGAGCCTTATTTCCCCATTTTTCTTTGATTCCCTATAAAAATTGAAAAAAACAAAACGTTAAATTTTGTTTTTCTCACCAAGGACACATTTTTCCTACCTATTTTTCACATTTCATGCACATCTTTATTTTGAGCTTAAAATGATATTGGAAAAAATTGAGTGGCAATTCAAAAAAAAAGTGAGAAAAATGAAAACAATTTTATCATCATTTTTATGTGAAAATGATGAATGATTGAAAAAACAAATGGAAAAAATAAAAAGAGTGCTTTCATTCTTATTGTATATAATTCAAATTATTTCTTACAATTAGTATGAGAGTAAATTCCATAAAATAGTATGTAAAGAAGGAAATTAGTTTTTAAAGCTGATGAATTTTATGTGCTAAGTTGTGCTGTTTAGTTTGCTTATTTTTTGATTTCCTTGCCCTTATTACTTAAGCAAAACTGGACTGATCGACAAAAAGGATGAGGGGGAGCACCGACTGATCAATGCATAACTGGACTGCAGGGATAGCCTTTGTGACGACGACAAAAGTGCAGATGCCGACTGATCGATCAAGTTGACTTCGACAAAGGAAGACAGAGCACTACAAAAAGGCGTGGGCTCGACAACAATTGGCGACGGGATCTCCCGTTCGCTGAAGAAGATTACTTCCACGGAGAAAGGCGTTCACTGAGTCCGACTTTGCTGCGCGTGCGAGAGGAAGGGGCTGACGACTGGGGGAGTCGAACTACTAAATGGAAATCTGCCCTGGAGACTGAAGAAGGGATTGTCAGGAGAAGGCGATGTTGGGTCGGCTGGTGCCTGTTTCGAGGCTTTGTTGGAGGTAGCGGTGGAGGCGGAAGGGGGAGCCGCGTTCAATCTTAACCCTAGAAAATGGAAAAAAAAAAGAGACTAGAGAGAGGCAGAACTTGAGAGAGAGGGATAACTTGAGAGGAAAGAGAAATTGATTTCATTCTTTTGTATATCTCATACAAGAACTAAGGGGTCCTATGTATAGGACCCCAATAGCATGGACGTAAATACCCTTTATTAAGAGAAAATGCGTGAAATATTAAAAACAACAAGACGCTAATAACCCGTAACCACGACACGACTCGATACAACTCGACTCATACACTCGACTAATACACTCGTCTCAATACCTGCATGTTCATAATAATATAACCGCTAGATAACTGACGTCATGAGACCCCTAATACCTTGCTACCCAATATATGAATGCATACAAGTCTCTTATTTTAATCCACAGATACATCATACAACTAACACAAAATGTAAAGATAAAAATATATAGAGGTAACTACAAAGACAACTAAGTTAGAGTTAGAATGACTCACTTTCAACTGACTCTCTAAATGACCTGTGATACTTTGAAGGTCTTTCAACTCAACATGTGGCTGCTTGTGGTGACAAAAGATCACCAAAAGATGTTACGAACGTACTCCAATCAGTCCTCAACCTGTCAATGGATTTCTCACAAACCCAAGTTTAAGATTCTTTTCGCCAATCTCAATATGAGGCTAAATTCTCTCCGTGCTGAATGCCACTAGTTGGTTGTTGCAGATGCGGCGGTACTCGCCTGAGTTAAATACAAAGTTTGCTCCTCCACCGTCCTTTGTGTGTGGAGGTGCACTTGCACCATTGTGATATTGCTAACATGGTCCGACTACACCACTGACACTCGGACGATCCTTGCTCTTTAGAGCCCAACGAATGTCTCCTAGATTCTTCAAACACCTCTCAGGATCTGTCAAAATCTCAGACTCCACTCACAAGGCCACTGTCTTATACTCACGTACATGCACGTCGCTGCCTGATGCACAATGCAACCCCGACATAATCTCTCGATTCTGACTCCGCATGAACACCCATTGGTACTGGTGTTCTTGCGACAACGACTGCGCTCGATCCTCAACAAGCTCTTCCACGACTTCCGGTTTTCGCTGCTCCCCCATTACTAATGTAACTAGGTGGAGTTGATAGTATGTGCACCTCCCTTTTCCGTTCTCGCTGCTTATAGTGTTAATCGACACCCACCCGCTTTGCTTCCCCGGATATGTTGACAACTGCCGACAAGAAAGAGATGAGGGGGAGATGTACTACGATTACGATTTCATTAACAACCTAACGATATAGGGAGGATGTTACGCACCGTCCGAGCAGACATCTTCGCATGCCACATGAGCGCATATCAGAGCCGCCTTGAATGTTCATATGCAGAATTCTATATTTTGTAATTAGTATTAATTAACTTGTTAATATTAATTAATGATAATTACTTAATGTTGATTAGATTAATTATATAAATTAAAATATTTTGTATTTCCGTATTAAGCGTCTCTCCCTTTTTATATGAGGGGTAGGGGGTAGGGGTAGGAGTGTTATGGATCTTTGGAGTCTTAGTCTTTTGGGATCTCTTTGGAGAGAGGAGTGCATTGGAGGACCCGGTCTCCGGGTACTTTGCGGGAGCGTGTCTCTTGAGTTGTATCAGGTACTTTCTTGCAATGCAAGTTATTGTTCATGTTCCTAGTTCTTGATACGGTGTAGCGAGCACATATAATCTGGTTCGACATGCCGTTTCGGCCACAGTCTTCGTCACTAGATTGTTCTGCTCACCACTCTTTCAATCGTCGACGACGGACCAGCTCTCCCTCCACTACATGACTACCACCACGGCCTCGTTGCATGAGCATTTCGATTGGTGGGACGCTATGCTCGCCGACGTCCTTGCCATGGTGCAGCTTATTCACTCCAACCTCGCTGGTCCAGGCGTGCCACCATCCTCCTCGAAGGCGTCCTCTGCGCGTCCTACCTCCAACACCGCACCGACTCAGCCACCGGAGCGGGACCCCCACCTCCAATAAGGAGACACTGCGCGTCCTCTGCGCGTCCTATTTCCGTATTAAGCGGCTCTCCCTCATCTATAGAAGGGGGATGGGTAGGAGTATTGGTGATCTTTGGAGTCTTAGTCTTTTGGGCTCTCTTTGGAGAGATGAGTGCTTTGGAGGACATAACCTCCGGGTGCTTGGCGGGAGTGTGTCTCTCGAGTTGTATCCAGTACTTTCATGCATGCAAGTTATTGTTCGTATTCCTAGTTCTTGATACGGCCCAACTAATACGTATCAGAGGAAGGCCACGAGTGTATGTGAATATGTGTGGATACTGTTCACGCGGGGTTGGGAGATGGAATTTATGAGTCTATGGTTTTAGGTTGTAAGAATTACGAAATACTAACTTCTAGATAATATGAGCCATCCAAATCTGATCAACCTAATGAGATGTATTTGGCTTCAAAAATGAATTTGAGGTCTGATTGGTTCGATCAAATCAACCCCGAGCATGGCGATGCTCGTCCCTTTGTTAGCATTCCATATAGATAGGAATCGTCCCAACAAGTGTTCCCTTGGTCGACTCAGTCGGAAGAGCTCGCCAAAATGTCGACCTTCCTGCGAGAACCATCATTTCAACTTTGCACCTTTCCCTCGTAAATAGTCGAACTCGGTGTAGTATTTCTTCACTCTGAATAAAAATCATGCCACTCGTGTCACAAACCTGTCGCTCTGTCACCTCTACCTTGTACTCCCCACACCTGCAACCCTCATCTCTATACATTAGAGGTTGGGAATCATGGTACCACGACCTATGCCTAGAGAGCCTCTGGTCAATATCCTTCGTTTATCTCCAAGTCTATTATCAACTATCTGCATCCAGTCTTCCAACATTCAACAAACTAACTGGATGAACGCCCTTAAGCACCAGTAGTGAACTTGTGCTTGTCTTCTGGTGCGCATCACCGATGTTGGTAGCTTGACAAACTCCCATTTCGCCCATCTTCAACACCCTACATTCACATGATGTGTAAGCAACAAATTGTGCCATATCATTAGAGATGTCTATTGAAGTGCCCAAGTTCACCAACTAAGAACCATCACTGCAAGCGAGCTCATTTGTCATCTCATTACTAGTAAAAATGATGTTGTCCCTCAAATTTTGTTACTACGGATGTTGCAGCCTCATTCTGCTTTCACATCTCCTGCTTCTGCACTCTATTTCAGGCGTGACTCCGTACAAAGTTGTTTTTCCACAATGGAAGCACTCAATTGCCTACCCCGACTTAGACTTGTCCATACTAGAACATTTTCCATCTTTGCTTTCATGTCTTCCCCTGGATTCAATATACAAAACAACTGAATGAATGGTTAAAGAAGTTAGTCGCAAAAGATCCCTCTCTTTGCGGTCCATAGTTGGAACACCTCATGGAGACGAGTTTATCAGAGAAACTCGGACCACATGGTCCATCTCTAATGAGGCTGAGAGACTTTATCAACCACAGTGCATTGTTATCATTCTCAAGTGTCACCATCATGGCAGAAATTTGATAGAACACACATTGGAACTCATTCACCCGATCAAAGATGAGCCTGCCCTCCATGTACTTGCACTAGTTAATCTTTGTCAACAATAAGAGCGTGTTCATACCTGTGTTTTTTATGCATACAAAGACTCTTGTATCATCCACGACACCCTGACATCTGCACTGCTTGCTACGTGATTGTAAATGTTATGCTCCACAATTCTTCTGAGTGAAGACACACGCCTTGCGACAATCAATTGCTCACTCGACAAGATTCATGTTTAGGCATCTACCCAAAGGTAGGATTGTGCCAACCCTAGACATAAATCAAATCCTCCATCATCATGTGTCACTCATGACAATCGGCACTGTTTAACTCAATAATTTTCTTATAACTCAAATGCATCTGAACTTAGTCCACTGTCAATCCTGGCCACTGATCTTAGAGTAGACTACTTCAAAGATCGTGACCAACTAGGGTTGGCAGCAGACCAACGGTCATCACCTATCACATCTGATCAGAAACCCGAAATATTCTATCGGCTTCTCTCAATCTTGTTCTGATCCCACTTGTTAGAAAAATCGTTATGCATGTGAAGAAACAATTTGAGATACTTGCGAAAATTGCTAGAAACAAAAAATAACCAAATAAAACAATCACAATAAGACACGAAATGTATATGAGGAAAATCTCAAATCAGGTTAAAAATCACAAGATAATTGGAGTCCAACACAAAAAGACTCATCCAATACATACAATCTACATAGGCTGTCTTTTTGAGCTACAAATAGATCCTACAACTAACACAAAATGAAGAAGAAAAGTAAAGCACAAAGGTAATCAAAATGCACCGCTGCACCACCCCTAACACGGTCCAACTGCACCGTCGGCGCTCCAACTATCCTTTTGCTCCTGATCCTGTACGGAGATTACCAAAACTCCGCCAACACATCTCCAGCTCTGCCGAAATCTTGGTCGTCGCTCATGCAGTCGCTACCTCTCACTTGCGCTCCCGCATGTTGCTGCCACATTGCACAACACAGCTTCGATATAACCTCCCGATTTCAACTCTGCACGAACACCACTTAGCATTGCTCCCTTCGCGGTAACAACCATTCTCAACCACTAACAAGCTCCTCCACATCTTCTGGTCTCCGCTGCTCCGCCCACTGCAAGAAACCCAGCCCCGACAACTTGTCTTTCCATCTTCTGGATGACCTGCGCACAGTGCAGCCACCTCTCAGCTCCGCTGCCACTTATAGCCTGTACCAGCGCCATCCACATTGCATCTCTGGATCTCTCGACAACCACCAACAGGAGAGACGATAGGGAGAGGAACTTTGCAATTGATTTCACCAGCAACCCAGCGGTAAGCTTGTAAAAGAAGCATGCCGGGCGCTGGATCTTACCGGGCTCAGACCTCTTGGGTGCAGCCTTGGGCCTCCCTTTCAAATGGGGTCTTCCAGGGCCCTCTAGGTCTGTCCATGCCTGGCCCAAGCTTGGCTTAGGCGGACCTGGGGCCTTAATAAAAATGATTTAATTATGACAAATTAAGCTCGAGCCAGTGCCAGGCACTAGCTTTTGTTCCTAAACTGGGCGTTAGACGCCTTCCTTCAATGGCAAACTAGTCCTATCTGTGGCTTATGCTGGGCACTAGGACAGGCCCGGGCATACCCAGGCTCATGCCTGACCAGGATTTATTGGCAGACCTGAGCAAACTTTCCGGTCTCGCGCTTTAGTTACCCGCCTATCAAGCAGTATAGGGAGGAGGCATTAGGCGCGTTTGCCTCCATGGGAACCAGGCTTACCCATGGCCTGGTTCGGTGCTTAGACCTAGGCTAGGCCTAGCCCGGTCTTTTAACTCGGCAGACCCGAGCAGAGTTTCGTTTCCTGACCCAGGTTTTGGCTACACGCCTACCAAGCTATGTAAGGGAGGAAAAAGTTGCAAGTGTATGGGAGTTTGTAAATCGGTTGAAGATGGGATTCCAGGGGTATGGTTTTAGGTCAAGAGTTAATAAATATTAACTTCAAGATAGTATGTGCCATCAAAATGATGAATCTAGCTCCAAAAATGTTCCTGAGGTCTGTTAGGACATTGGGCATCAATCACGGTGCTGATCTTTGTGATGTGTTGTTATGGGCTGCGTGTCCAGTTATTTTGATTCGTCTTTAATTATTATGTTTTATTGTCTTTTATGCCGTAGTCCGTGCCTCAGGTTTCATTAGGTTTTACCATGATGCATCCTTAATTACTTGTATGCCCTTGTATCCTCTATTTAAAAGACCCCATTGGGTCTTGTAATGTTATCAATGAAGTATTTCCCATTCCTTGTCTTGAGTAAGAGATTTTGGTAGCTCTCTCCTCCCCAGCAAGCCCCGCCTAGGCAGCCGCGGTTTCGGCTCCGAAGTATCCCCTCTTCCGGCAAGTGCACAACATGTGCGTTCCATCTTGATTGGAACCGGCGCAATAAATTCAGCTGCCTGCTGCATCCAGGTTTTGTAATCAACAGGTTCATGGTTCACTATTTTGGCATATTTTCTTGTGTTTTCTTTCAACTGCCTGCTAAAAGATTCAGCAACTCTCTACCCAATGTTATGCTGTTTGTTCCCACCGCAATGCTCCGCGTTATCTTTACGCTCTAGGATTGTAACATTGTCTTATTGATTTCGTTATTTAGCCGTATACCCTTGCATCTTAGATTGGCAAATAGTGCATAAACTACTTTGACCAGCATGGCAACCCACAATTCCCTAGGTTTACACAATAGCTGACATTGCATGAAAACTTACGGGCAGGATCCTAACCATCCCACCCTTATCAGACTAGGGAAATACGTCAAAATTCATTTTTGTGCGCATCAACAATTTCTTTCGCAATCTCTAAATTTCTTTTGACATAGGGGCACTCCGAGCAGGTTGGTTGAAGTGGAGAGGCGCGTCTGCGATCTTATGTGATCGTAAAGTACCATTAAAACTTGAAGGCAAGTTTTATCGTACTGCAATTAGAGCAGCAATGCTCTACGGTTCTGAGCGTTGGGCAGTGAATGGTGTACATGAGCAAAAAATGAGAGTTGCGGAGATGAGAATGCTTAGGTGGATGTGTGGTCACCCGAGACTGGATAAAATTAGGAATGAATGCATCAGGGATAAGACAGGAGTGACGCAAATTGTAGAGAAGATGCGACAAGCTCGTTTAAGATGGTTCAGACATGTACATAGGAGACCAGTAGAAGCACCTGTTAAGGCGTTGTGAGGGTTTAGTCACTAGACATGTTAAATGGGGGAGGGGTAGACCAAAAATGACTTGGAATGAAACTATAAGGAAAGACATGGTGTACTTAGGCATTAGTGAGACTATGATTAAAGATAAGGCGCAATGACGACAGAGGATCCATATAGCCGACCCCGCTATGGTGGGGGATAAAGGCTTGAGTGTTGTTGTTGTATAGGGGCACTCCAAGTTTGGTTTGTTTCTTTCAAACATGCATTGTAGAAGGACTTGTAAGCCCAAAGTATACAAGGGTTGATTTATATCTCAAGGAAGTTCATGAGGAGTTACTCTTTTATTTCTATGATAGGACAGCATACATTGCTATGGTGATCTTAATAGAAGAGTGAGAATATGCTGTAAAACTTATTAATCCTTGATGCCTCTGAAAGCTTCCCTATTGTTAAACCATCGCACTCATTTTCCATTCCAAATCTGGGTCAAAGATAGGAGAGGCGGGACCTATTATAAGTACGAGTGAACCGTCTGTGTAGGCGGTGTGAGACTAATCTTGGAATGCCATTTTTTGTTCATGTTGGACCGTCCAACACGTCCTCTCAGTGCGAACCTAGCTCTGATACCATGTTAAACCACATCACCCATTTTCCATTCCAAAACCCAGGTTAAAGATAGGAGAGGCGGGGCCTATTATAAGTACGAGTGGACTGTCTGGATAGGCGGTGTAGGACTAATCTTGACATGTCTTTTTTGGTTCATGTTGAATCGTCCAACACATATCTATGTTTTATCTTCTCTTATACCTAATATTCGCACCTGGATTCACAACATTAATTTATTCTTTCGAGACTTTCTTGCTATGTTTGTCTGTTCTCATGCGCATGCTCGCGGAGAAAAGCCGACTGCTTGCATGTATTTTGGATTTTTATTTATTTTTGTTTGTTTGTTTGTATAGCCGGCTTAAGTTGTTTCCGGCACAGGGCTCCCGTTGACTAGCGCTCAATTTGTCAAAACCTAGCTCAAAACCTAGCTCAAAAGCTATACTCTTTGCCTCATTTCGCTGCCGCGCAAAGAACATTGTATCCGTGCGCTCCATTTCATCGGTCCACTGTCATTACTGCACCGTTCTTTTTCTCGTGGCAACTGAGTGTCGCTAGGCTTCGATTCTTTATTTTATTTCCATGTCGGCACACCACGACGTTTTTGAAACTGTTAAAGAAGTAATATTCTCGCGGCGAAATGAAGTTCATCGTATAATTTACCTCCTAGTAAATTATATGTTCCTTGTTAATAGCTAAAACGAAAAGAAGGAACATATATGTATATATTTTATGGTCGTTGTTAATAGCTAAAACGAAAAGAAAGAGTATATATACTAAATAATATGTTCATCGTGCTACTACAACAGTGCCCTCAACGACCGCTGCGACTTGTCTGCAATGCCAACACCGTGCTACTGAAAGAAGACAATCTCGGCTATGTCAACGTACCACACATCGTCACGAGCAAAGACAACAACTTCTATTACTCAAAACTATAAACAATTCCAAAAATACACAGCTTTCCATTGCCCCTCACGGATACCAATTACGCTTTACACCATCCGTCAGACGTTGAAGGTACTTATTACTTCAGCATATTCGCAAAATCCCCTCATTTCGTTATACGTACCGCACTATTGCACGTTCTCGCAAAACCCTAATCTAACATCATATCCCCAACATTCATCGACTTTCTCAAACACATCAAATTGTAGCCAGAAAGTGCTACCCAACAAACAATGTACCACGGTCCAATCCGATGCCGTCCAAAATATGCTCTCACCGTGAAGCTAAACTTTTTCACAAAGAAACATCAACCCTCTGCAGCTCCGGAGGAAAAGTAGCTCTTCAAAATATACCTGTGCCCGTCGAACGTTACACCCTCTTCAGTACTGATAAGTCCGCCGAAGGTCGCCACCTCAGACAAAATATGCATGCCTATACATCCATGCCTGCGCGGGGCAACTTCTTAACATAAAAGAATACTCCGGATACTATGACCCACTGTAATTCCCATTATTACTACTATGCGGTACCTACGATTGTCATGGCGAGCCTCAAATGAATCTTCAAGAAAGAACGGGTTAGCTGTTGTGACTACAATGCATACCTACTACCCCTTCCTGAACATATTTTATTTGCCCCTTAAATCAGGTACGCTGGGCTACTCCAACAATACTTCTACAGGTCACATAACATAGATCCAAATATTGGATTGTGCAACGGTACACGACTAATATGTCGTAGATTTGGCAGAAATTTTATTGAGGCTGATATAATAGCGGGACAATTCAAGGGTCTACGAGTCTTTCTGCCCCGCATACCACTGCAGACCGTGGAAGACGCGAAAATGTCATTTGAGCTAACACAAGCAATTTCCCGTTCATTTATGCTTTGTATTAACTATCGACAAGGCTCGGGATCAGACAATAGGAAATGTGTACCTTCCAGATCATGTGTTCGGTCCCGGCAACTATGCGACATTATCGAGATGTGTTTAAGAACAAAACACGACAATATTGGTCAAACATGAATCAATGATCGTTGTTAATGTACAACCCTGTATTCGCCGAGTAGGCTCCCGGGACCCAAATAGTCTTTTCAGACATTGTTCTCCAGCAAGATTCAATACAGGAAGAGGGAGGCCAGCGGTGGAGGCGGGAGCCTTCCGCTCGGCCATCCTTGTAGAGGGGCGAGAGGAGGAGGGGGCCGACCCCCTGTAGAGGGGCGAGAGGAGGAGGGGGGCCGACCCCCCCTCTCGCCCCCATCCCTGTAGAGGGGCGAGAGGAGGAGGGGGGCCGACCCCCCCTCTCGCCCATGCCCAGTAAGGAGGTTTGCTCTGCGTTTAGCGCCGTAGAATAACGGGATTTGGCTATTCGCAGGCCAAGTCCGGGGGTATTTTGGTAATCTGATAGGCCCGAGTTTGGTTATTTACAACCCTAAATCCAGAAATCCTATAAATAGGATCAAGGGGACACCATTTGGAGGCAGACTTATTCTAGGCTAGCTCTCTCCCTCTCTCTCTCTCCTCCCCAAGTCTCTCTAGGGGGTGAGGAGAGCCTCCAGTGGTGCCCAAGCTTAGTAGTGGCTTGGGAGGGGAAGTTCCTAAGGGGCTTCCGGGTATGTGGCGGGACCTCCCCACTAAGCCCTTGGTCCAGTCCATAGTTCCAACACTTCCAACCTAGAGCTCTCCCTTGGGGGGAGTAAGAGTTGGCCACCCCTCAACTTGTTGGGGGCCCCGAACTCCACAGAGACCGAGAAATCGGTTTCAACATTATGGTGCGGTGAGCGTGCAATTTCAAATGAAAAAGTAAACGTCATATCTTCTTTTAAAAAGCTGGATTTAGAGCTTTAAAAAATTATGATTTATATGTTAAATTTGTGCCACATGTCATCATCTCAGCGGCCCCGCTCCCTCCAAATTTGGAGACGAGGCCTGGACCCAAAATTTTGCCCTGCGGTATTGCTTTGCCCGTTGCTGGTTACCGAACTCTTTACCGATAACATTCCTAGGTGTGAAATGAAAGCCAAATATCTAAATCCACTCATTATTATCTTGCGATCTTTTTTTATTATTCTACGTTCACACTTTGATCATCATGCGTTAATTTTGTGATATCAGGGAAATCATAAATGATATTCTGGCGTGCATAAATGATCTTTTGAAGAACGTTCTTAAAAAATACAATTCCAAATGCAAAAAATAAACATCACATCTCTTTTAAAAAAGCTGGTTTCAGAGCTCCAAAAAAATTATAACTTCTATATTAAATTTACGCCACATGTCATCATCTCAGCGGCCCGTCTCTCTCCAAATCTGAAGACGGTGCCCGAACCCAAAAATTTGCCCCCCATGCTACTTACTGAACTCTTTACCGACAACATTCCTAGATGTGAAATGAAAGCCAAATATATATATATATATATATATTTCCAAATATATATATATATATATATATATTTGTCACTGCTCCCATTCCTTTCATTTCTTCTTCTTCTGAGACAAGAAAGGAATAGTGGGGCCCGGGAATCAGAAGCAGCAATTATTGTGGAAGGCTGTACCTTCTTCCTCCATCACCTGTCTTTTTCACTACTGGGATTTCTTAATGAGATATTAATAAAATTGGTCAAGCCTAAGTGCTGCTCTGCCCTCAAAGTCAAATATTATATCTTATTAAATTATATATATATTTTTGTTATAAGGACTCATTTAATTTTATTTTTTTAAGGCAATAACTATATGCAGTCTCACTTTAGCTGCGTGCAGGTCATGCAATTTGAAAATAGCTCTATGCAAATCGATTTTTGAACGGGTTCATAAGTTTCTATGAGTTTTTAGTTTAACCTGCATATATTCTTGGACTACATAAAATCAAAACTGGCCTGTGTGTAACATGACTCAAAATATGTTTAGTTTTTACACACCACACAATGCTCATAAATAGAGCATAAAATGACATTTTGTGTTTTCCGAGGTTTTGAAAACCGGATCGGAGCGGCTGACCGGGAACCTAGGCGGCCCGGTCTAGCCCAAAGAACCACCCCCCGCCACGGATCGGCTAATAACCGGGGACTGGATGCATAGAATTAGAGAAATTTACACAATATCGCGGGATTATAAAATATCAAACATGACATAACTAAGGAGTAGTCAATAAGAAAATGCTCAACAATGAAGACTTTTGCAAGAGTATCAAATCTACAAATTAATGCATTTAGGAATTCTTTGAATGCATAAGAGTTGAAAATTTCTACATGTTTTAACTATAAATGAAAAAAAAAATCAAATCAAAGATGAGAAAGTTAATTAGCTTCTCAATATATGATTATGGACTAAATTGTTTCAAAGGAAACTCTAAGGAAATCCATCTATGATATTGTACATGCATGAGTGATTATCCTCTTTGTAGTAAGCTTTGGGCTATAACCCCGCTAAACTCCACTGTGTGCGGGTAGCCGGATCCCCTAGCAGCTAAATTACCAAAGTGCCCTTCTCAAAATCTATAAAAGAGATCCAATGCTCTCATTTGAAGGGACCTAGTTGATTTTCTACACTTGAGAGAGGTCAAGAGTCCTCATTCGAAGATCTCCTAAATTCTTCTTGAGCGCTTGAAGATCTCCTCTATAAGTTCTCCTTCGGCACTCCAAGATCCCCTCGAAATTGAACAATAAAGTTTAATTATCTGCGGAGTGAAATGCGATGAATTTGCTCTAAAGATGAAGTAGAAAAGAGTTGATGCAGAGAGAGAGAGAGAGAGAGAGAGAGAGAGAGAGAGAGAGAGAGGTAGTAATACTAATTAGTGGGTGTTTGCAGGCGGATGAATGATCAACAACTCTCAACTGCGGTCTGAAACGCGGATGGAGACAACTCCGCAGCTTGTCATTCCCTCATCATTAATGCCGCCCTAAACGCAATGAAACAGGAGCCATATATATCTCTCTCTCTATCTCATCTCTCTCTCTCTCTGTCTATCTCATCTCTCTCTCATATATCTCTCTCTCTCTCTCAGTCATATATCTATCTCTTTTGCAGCATTAAATAGTGAGATTCAAAAAGCCCAGAAACAAGGAAGGAAGGAAAGAAGACCGCTCCATGCATGCAGCAGCAGCATTCAGTTAAGCCATGCATTGAAGCCCATTAATTATTTATTTTAGGTGAAGGCAAACAGCATCAGCATGACAGTACGTACTGCTGCTACTACTACTACCACTGACTCCTCCTCTAACCCACTCCACTTTGCTCCTCACCTTTCTACCTACACAACCCCTTTTGTCACTCTTTCCCACTCCCCTCAAATTTTATCTCTCTCTAGCATTTCCTCTCTCTCTCTCTCTAGACCTCTCACAAGGTCCCCCCCTCTCTCTCTCTGACTCTCTTATTCCACTGTTTTTCTCCTCTCACAAGGTCACTGTTTCTCTCTCTCTCTCTCTCTCTCTCTCTCTCTCTCTCTCTCTCTCTCTCTCTCTCTCTCTCTTATTCCACTGTTTTTCTCCTCTCTCTCTCTCTCTCTCTCTCTCTCTCTCTCTCTCTCTCTCTCTCTCTCTCTTATTCCACTGTTTTTCTCCTCTCACAAGGTACCTCTCTCTCTCTCTAACTTTCTTATTCCACTGTTTTTCTCCTCTCACAAGGTCCCTTTCTCCCTCTCTCTCTAGCTCTCTTATTCCACTGTTTTTCTCATCCACTTGTCCCTAGCTACCTCTCTTATTCCACTGTTTTTCTACTTTAAAATAATATAGCAAATAATTCTTAGCATTTAGTTTACACACAATGTTTTCAAATTTATCCTTCCTTGCTTGCGTTTTTTTACCTTACCATTTTCATCTCACATTTTACCTTTCCCCTTTCTTACCTTTTCCATTTTCATCTCACATTTTCACCAATTTTACGGGTATGACTACCTTGCCCCCCATGCGGCTCGGGGAAGTCCTACCGGTTTAACTCAGAAATCTTTAGGGGGAGCCCCATCAATGCACATACTCACTATGGAGATCAACGAAAGAGAAAATCTTTACGGGGAACCCCATCATGCACGGGCGGCATCGTGCACGCCCTTGCGCGTCGCCACCGTCGTCGTCGTCTCTCCTGCAAGTCTGATCGGGCCGGCCGGGGGGCATGTCGTCATATCTCAAAAGTTTCTTTTTAGGTGACTGCAATCACGCGTTCCTATTCGCCCGTTCAATTTCTAAGAGTGCGCAATTACCTTTGCGTCCCGTGAAAACTATAAAAAGGCGCTTAGGCCTTCATATGCAGAGGACAGAGAAAAAAAAGAGAAGAGAGCTCTAAAGTTTTTCGGCGAAGACTTGACTCACTGCATTCTTCCGCTCAACGCGCCCTCCACTTGGGACAGTTCTGCTCTAGCGAGCGCTACTCAACACTTAGCTTTTCTTAAGACTGGACACTCTAAAGACTTGTAAAGGAACGAAGACCTATCACACTCTTAAACAATAACTCTTGTAATCAGCTACAATCAGTGGATTTCGTCAGAACTGGCAAGACCCCGTGATTTTTTTCACTTTTAGAGTTTTCCACGTAAAAGTCTTGCTGTCTGTTGTCGGTTCATCATTTTAACTGTTTGCGCGCTTAGTTCACTCTCGAGCTAAGACGGTCTGATTCTTCCAGTCCGTGAAAGCGCTAAGCGACCCGCAGCAAAACTAAAACTAATGACTCAAAACTGATGATTACAGAGGGATAATAAAACTGAGGAGGCAAAATAACATTCACAGCAATAGTAGACTTGTATTTCTTTCTCACAAAGGTTTTACTATTTTTTACAATAGAAGTATAGTTATTACAAAAGATGGGATTTTTATAACAAGCCCAACAAGTGTACTGCCTTATGTGGCTGATAAGGTAAGAACAAGATAAGTCTTGCAGTATATTTGTTTTCACTCTATCCTTCTGCAATTATTGATAGCCGCAGCGCCATTAGCTGCTCCGTCTTTCTCCGTCTTCACCTTTGGCGTAGGTCAACATTCCCCCTTTATGTTGAAGCATTTCCGACGCCTATTAGAGCTCAGATTGTTGCAAATCGTGACTGATGAGGTTTAATAAGTATATCTGTCAGTTGTCTTTCAGTATGGCAGTGTTCAACATCGAGTTCGCCTCTTTCAATTTGATCCCTGATAAAATGAAATCTCAAATCAATGTGCTTGCTCTTTCTTTGAGTGATGGGATTTTTTGCTAAGAAAATAGCTGATGTATTATCACATTGCAGAGTTGTGGGAGTAGTTTATTCAATGCCTTTTATTTCTTCCAATATTCTCTTCTTAACCAAATGCATTCACAACTTGCAGTGCTGAGTGTCATATACTTAGCTTCCGTAGTTGAGAGTGCTACAGTTGGTTGTTTACGTACACCCCAGGCAATGGGGTTAGATTCAAGCATGAAGAGAAATCCAGTGGTACTCTTCCTGTCATCAATATTGGATCCCCAATCAGAGTCAGCATACCCATTGAGTTCTGATTTCTTTTCTTGCCTGTACATTAGTCCCAGAGAGATAGTCCCTTTGATGTAGCGGAGTATACGATGAACATCTAGTAAATGAGTTTTAGTTGGATGATGCATGAAATAAGCCACAAGATTTACAGAGTGAGCAATATCTGGTCTAGTATTGACTAGATACATTAGGGATTCGACTATTGATCGGTATTTACTAGCATCAACTTCATCTTCTTCAGTATTCTTAGATAATGTTTCACCAGGAGGCATGGGGGTTATGGTTGGATTACAATTCTCAAACTAGGCTTTAATGGATATCTCATTTGCAAATTGTTGTTGAGATAGAGATATACCTGAATGAGAGTGATGCACATGTATTCCCAAGAAGTAGGACATCTCTCCCAATTCTGTCATAGCATATTTGCATTTGCATAGCCTGTCGGAAATCATTAATCATGGTTACTGAATTACCTATGATTAACATATCATCTACATATAAGCCAATGATTAATTGAGTAGAACCATGCCACTTTAAATATAAAGACGGCTCATTAGCACATCTATGAAAGCCTTTCTTTTATCAAATACTAATCAATATGAGTATTCCAATCCCTTGGAGCTTGTTTTAACCCATAAAAGGCTTTATGTAACTTGTATACTTTTAAGTTGTTTTTCCCTGCTTGGATATATCCTTTGGGCTGCTCAACATATAAAGTTCCATTTAGAAAGGCCGCTTTTACATCCATATGATAGACTTGATAGTTTTGTTGGGCTGCATATGCAAGTACTAGTCTTATGGTATCCATTCTAGCCACGGGAGCAAAGGTATCAGTGTAATCCTCTCCAGGCCTTTGTGAGTACCCTTTCGCCACTAGTCAAGCTTTATGTTTTATTATGGCTCCAATTTCATTACACTTGGTTTTATAGAGCCATTTTAAGCCCATGGGACTTTTATTAGAGGGTAAATCCACAAGGCTCCATGTTTTATTTTTTCTGAATTGTGTTCCATTCTTCATCCATAGCATTTCTCCAAAATGGGATCATCTTTTGCATCTTCATAACTGATGGGTGCTGGGGCAAGAAGTACTATTTCAGATTGATCATATATATCTTGCAAACTTCTTGTTTTAGTTGGCACAGAAGTAGGAGAGTCAACAGGAGATGTTAAATCAACTTCAAGTTCTGGTATATGCTCTAAAGGTTGATTCTCTACACCATTTAATATTGCATCTATCATTACTCTGAGAGTATTATTTTGTTGCAGGTTGTCAAATGCCCATTCCCATTTAGCTTCTTCATTGAACACTACGTTCCAAGAGATTATAACTTTCTTGGTATTTGGATTATACAATTTGTAAGCTTTTGATTGATCACTGTTGCCTACAAAAAAGCATTTGTCACTCTTACTATCTAATTTATCTCTATTTTCAGTAGGTGTTAGAAAATAGGCAACGCATCCAAATATTTTAAGACTCTGAATGGAGGGTTTTCTCCGTTTTAAAAGAGTATATGGAGTACTTGTGGGAAGAGCCTTTGTAGTTACCATATTCAGAATATACACTGCACTATAAGTTGCTTCTGCCCAGAATATTTTAGGAAGTTCTTTGGCCTATAATAGAGCTCTAGACATTTTCAAGAATGGTGTCGTTACGCCTTTCTAACACTCCATTCTGTTGAGGTGATCGAGGGGCAGTCAACTGTCTTGCAATTCCATGCTTGTGACAATAAGTATTAAACTGGGAGGAAAGAAACTCCCCACCTCTATCAGTTCTAAAAGCCTTAATTTTCACTCTTAATTGCAATTCAATATTGGTTTTAAATTGCACAAATGTTTCAAAGACTTCATTTTTGGTGGTGAGATTATATATCAATATGTAGCGAGAATAATTATCTACAAACAATAAGTAATTTACATCACTTCATTGTGAAGTGATGGAGCTCCTTATTTTATTATAAAATTTGAACTAAATGAGAGAAAAAGACGTTATTTGAATAAAAAAATACTCTTAATTTATATTTATGTTCAACACTGATTTATATTGACAATTTCCATTGTTTCTTGCTAGTTTTATCGAAGGAACTGAATCGGTGGTAATTTGGGACGTGATATGCAGTTTTGCTGAATTTTGACAAAGGTGTTGCAACACCTAAAATAGGGTGTTGCAACACATCTGCGAAGTTTTAAATCCGAATTACAGATTCGTAACCGCCGAAATTTTGAATGATGGGACACGTCTTTTCAGTTTTTTTTGGGGGGGGGGGGGCAGTTATTTTGGACGAATTGGAGGCTGGAAAGAGGAGAAAGAAGGGACTTTTGAGGAGGGAATGGATTGGAGTTTGAGTTTTGGAGAAGAAGAGGGCAGATTTTCGCCATTTTTGAATGAGGCTTCTTCGAGACGGATCGGTCGGACATCAAAGGAGAGAACACATCTGAAGCGGATCCCTACAACGCTCATATTTATCTAAGGATGGCTAGTAAGATCTTTCCGTTTGTGTGGTTAAATATTTCCTCCATGAACTAATTTTTTCAATGTCTTGTATGATGTGAGTACCGTGTTTATTGTGATGAATTAATATTAATTTCCTTTTCATGGTTGAATAATTTTCTTTTTTTATTGGATTTATGTTCATTAATTGTGGATATTTTGAGCAAGCATTCTTCTTCTACTTAGCGTGGCGAGATTCGAGAGAGGAGTTGTGCTACTCTAGGGTTGAATCCTTTTTGCTACGTGGCGAGATTCGAGAGAGGAGTCACGTATTTCTTAAATCAAAATTCCATCTTTTTACTACGCTGAAAGATTCGAGAGAGGAGTGGCGTAAGTGTAGCATAAATTCTAATTTAGTTTCAAGAGAGAAAGAGATTTTCTCGTTGGCTAACAACGGTGATTTTACACATAATGTTGTTTTATTTCGTCCTAAGTTAGAGATGACTACGGGGATTTGGAAGGGCAGATATCAGAGATCGAGAGATGATGATATCAAATTAAAAATCGTTGTAGGAAAGGGATTAATCAATTCATGAGGATTATGTTTGAAATCTCATCATAATAGGCACGGGAAAACAAAATGCAAGACTATCTCTCCAAAATCTGAAACCAAATGTCTAGTAATAGTAATCGATTAGTTTCATTTTCACTTTGTAGTCTAAAAATTAATCTCGAATTTCACCTTAAAGTTGTCACTTGAATTTCGAGAAAAGATCAATCTAGTAATTGCAAGCACTAATTCACTCACTTCCTCGAGGGAACGATCACTTCTCACTCTTTATTACTTGGTCCGGCACGTGCACTTGCGTAATACTATTTTTCGCGTATCAAGTTTTTGGTGCCGTTGTCGGGGAAGTGTCACTGTGTTAGTGTCTATTTTCTTGCAATATTGGTGAAATCTTAGTATTTAGAGATCAAGTGTTTGTTTAATTATTTGTCAATTTTTTTTGTTTTCATTTAACCAATTGGAATCCTGCTTTGTGTATGTCCAGATATAGGCAAGTAAATTTATTTCCTTTGAATTTTGAAATCGAACGCACGTATAGACAAAACGGGAGAGAATCTAGAACATTGAACAGTGCTCATCCTGCAATGGATGATAACTTGAATGATAATAATAATATGAACAATAACAATGAGGGTCAGGTTGACCAAAATGGTCAACCCTTTGTTCCAAGAATGACCTGCTACGATTATAACGCACCTCTAAGGGGAGATTTGCACTTCAGCATTGCCCGTCCGGCAATTGCAGCTAATAACTTTAAGATGAACCCACTAATCATGCAACAAGTTCAACATAACAAGTTTGTGGGTCTTAGTCATGAAGATGCAAACTCG
This sequence comes from Dactylorhiza incarnata, assembly GCA_033032865.1. Lineage (NCBI taxonomy): Eukaryota > Viridiplantae > Streptophyta > Magnoliopsida > Asparagales > Orchidaceae > Dactylorhiza > Dactylorhiza incarnata. The sequence continues at coordinate 5,902,261 of JAWHQI010000043.1, forward strand.
CATTTAAGAACTTTCTTAGCTATATGCGACATGTTTAAGTTTAACGGGGCATCCGATGATGCGATTATGTTGAGACTGTTTCCATTTTCGTTAGAAGGAAGAGCTAAAGAATGGTTAGATTCTTTACCTAATGATTGTATCACCACTTGGGAACAGTTAGTTGAGAAATTCTTGCATAAATACTTTCCACCATCAAAAACAGCAAAGTTGATAAGGGATATAACCACATTCACATAGAATAACGGGAAGACACTGTACGATGCTTGAGAGCGTTTTAAGGAGTTGTTATGGAAATGTCCCAATCATAGGTTAGCCCAACATCAGCAAGTCTCCAACTTCTATAATGGTTTGCAAACTACAACCATGATTTTAGTTGTTGGAGCTGCTGGAGGATCGTTGCATAAAAAACATCCTGAGGATGCATATGCAATCCTTGAAGATCTGACCGCTAACAATTACCAAGCCTATGAGCGACAAGGGAATAATAACACAGTTGGAATCCACCAGGTGGATCAAATCACATCCTTGTCTGCCCAAATGGCATCACAGTTTAATCTAATCAATAAGAGATTAGATTCTTTATCACAACCTTCATCTAATGCTCCATTGACCGTGGAGCAATTGAATCAAATGACTGAAGAGGTAAATTATTTGGGAGGGGCACAAAGGCAAATTCCTCCTGGGTTTGCCAATCACTATTATCCCGAATGGCGGAACCATCCAAACTTTTCTTTGAAGAATAATCAAGGGATGAGTCAACCATCAGGGTTTAATCAAAATATGAACCACCCTAATAATAATAACTCTCAACCCCAACAAGTAAACCAAAGAAAGATGACAAATAATTTTATCCTTGGCATGTTCCAAAAGTATGATTCTAAAATGGTAGGGATAGAATCTTCATTAAGATCATTAGAGACGACTTTGGGACAACTTGCAAATACTTTAAGCCAAATACCCATGGGTACTCTACCTTTTAATATCACACCCAATCCAACAACTGATAATCATTGTAAGGCTATTGCCTTGAGGAGTGGTGTAGAGATCCCAAGTGGGGATGGGTTGCTAGAGAGAGTTAGGGAAGAAGAGAAGAATTAGAAGATTAGTGAACCGAGTATGCTAGAATGAGAAGATCTAGGTGAGAAAAAGGAAGCGGGAGAGGAACAAAAGGAGAAATTAATTAATAAAAAGAAAGAAGTTATTTACCCTCCACCCCCATTTCCATCTAGGCTTGCCAAATCCAAACTTGACTTACAATTCCAAAAGTTTATGGATATGTTCAAAAAGCTAACCATAAATATCCATTTGCTGAGGCTCTTGAGCAAATGCCCAGTTATGTCAAGTTCATGAAGGATATTTTGGCAAAGAAGAGGAAGTTTGTTGATAAAGAAATAGTTGCGTTGATTGAGGAATGTAGTGCAATCCTGCAAAATAAACTTCCACGTAAACTTAAAGATCCAGAAAGTTTCACAATACCATGTTCTATAGGATTAAAGTTAACCTTGAAAGCTTTATGTGACCTTGGGGATAGCATAAACTTGATGTCACTATCCATCTACATGAAATTAGGCCTAGGGGAAATCACACCTACATCTCTTACTCTTCAGTTGGCCGATAGATCTCTAGTATATCCTAAAGGGATTGTTGAGGATGTATTGGTTAGAGTGGAAAAATTAATCTTTCCTGCTGATTTCGTTGTGCTAGACATGGAGGAGGACAAAGATGTCACAATCATTCTTGGTAGACCATTTTTAGCCACTGGGCGCACACTCATTGATGTGCAAAAAGGTGAGTTGACTATGAGAGTTAACGATGAGGAAGTGACATTTAACATCCTCAAAGCAATGAAATTTCCGGATGAGAAGGAGGAGTGTCTCTCCATTGAGGAGGTAAATACATCCACACGAATGATGTATGATGAGAATGATTTTGATCGTAAGATCCTTAGTGTGTTGACAAATGAAGAAGTAGAAGAGGACCAAGACTTAATGGAATCTGTGAAAGCTGTAGGGAATTATGAACCTTTACCGAATGCTAAAAAGTTTGAACTAATAAGTAGACCAAATGAGTCTAAGGTCATGAAGCCTTCTATTTTAGAACCACCTACATTAGAGTTGAAACATTTACCTACAAATTTAAAGTACGCTTATCTTGGTGAGGAAAACACACTACCGGTTATTATAGATTCATCATTAGAAAAAGAAAATGAAAAAAAAACTGCTTAAGGTTCTTCATGAGTATAAATCAGCAATGGGTTGGACCATTGCAGACATTAGAGGGATTAGCCCCTCAATTTGTAGCACAAAATTCTTCTAGAGAATGACTCAAAGGAGTCCATCGAACCCCAACGTAGACTTAGCCCACCAATGAAAGAAGTGGTGATGAAGGAGATAATCAAGTGGTTGGACGCGAGTATTATTTATCCAATCTCCGACAACAAGTGGGTAAGCCCAGTTCATTGTGTGCAGAAGAAGGGGGGCATTACTGTAGTTGAAAATGAGAATAATGAGTTGATTCCCACTAGAACTGCAACTGGATGGCGAATCTGTATGGATTATCGAAAGCTGAACAAAGCGACTAGGAAAGATCATTTCCCACTTCCATTCCTCGACCAGGTTCTGGATAGGTTGGCGGGCAATGAGTATTTCTGTCTCTTATATGGTTACTCAGGGTATAATCAGATCATGGTTGCCCCCGAAGATCAGGAGAAGATGATCTTCACTTGTCCTTTTGGGACATTCGCATTTAGGAAAATGCCCTTTGGATTGTGTAATGCCCCCGCCACATTCCAGCGTTGCATGATCATTGTTTTTACTGATTTGATTGATGAAGGCATCGAGATTTTTATGGATGATTTTTCGGTGTTTGGGAAATCATTTGATGATTGTTTAGAGGTGTTGAAGAAAGCGTTGGACAAGTGCATTTAATCCAATTTGATCCTGAATTAATTGGGAAAAATGTCACTTTATGTTTAGAGAGGGGATTGTTCTTGGGCACAAAGTATCAAAGAAAGGCTTGGAAGTAGATAGGGCCAAGACAGAAGTTATAGAGAAATTGCTGCCGCCAACTAATGTTAAGGGAGTGCGTAGTTTTTTAGGACACGCGGGTTTATACCATCATTTTATTAAAGATTTCTTTAAAATTTCTAAGCCACTAAGTCATTTGTTGGAAAAAGATTCACCCTTTAATTTTGATGAGGAATGTCTAGCCGCTTTTAATATCTTGAAGCAAAGTCTTATTTCTTCACCGGTCATCACCGCACCTGATTGGTCTTTGCCATTTACCATTATGTGTGATGCTAGCAACTTCGCTGTGGGTGCGATAATAGGCCAAGTGCACGACAAGATCTTCCATACCATCTACTACGCTAGCAAGAAGCTGATTGACGCTCAGATAAACTACACAACTACTGAAAAGGAGTTATTAGCGGTTGTTTTTGCTTTTGATAAATTTCGCTCATATTTGATAAATTCTAAGGTGGTTGTCTATACAGATCATTCAGCTATACGATTTTTAGTAGAGAAAAAAGATGCTAAACCGAGACTCATTAGGTGGGTTCTCTGTTGGACATGTGTGTCACATCCCTTTGTTTGAGAATAACAAATCCCAAATTGTATTTGATCTTGCTTGTCGTGTGTTTAGAGTGTGCAGGAACTATAGGTACAATACTCCACAGGTAGAAAACAGATTGGAGACGACTCTCTGGAAAGTGTGTCAATGCTCGCGTTTGTTGTTAAAGCCCCGCGTTAATAACCGCTGAGAAGGAAACCGCTGAGAAGGATGCCGTCGAGAATGAATCCGTCGAGAAGCCAGAGACAACACCAGTGTTAGGTCTTATCGCTGCGCGGTAGCCGTTCGACGAACTTTGCTAGCCGTTCGATGAAATTGCGCCTGACGAATCTAAGTTCGACGAACTCTGAAGGCGTTCGACGAAAGGAGTTTCCGTTCGACGAACTGAACCTGCGCTCGACGAAATTGCGCCTGACGAATCTGCGTTCGACGAACTCTGAAGGCGTTCAACGAACTCTGAAGGCGTTCGACGAAAGGAGTTTCCGTTCGACGAACTGAACCCGCGCTCGACGATATTTCGCTTGACGAACCTGCGTTTGACGAACTTTTTTTCCGTTCGACGAAAGCACGTTCGACGAAATGAGTTTCGTTCGACGAAATTGGTTTCTACCACGATGCCGACGGTTACACGATGTCAGCGGTTGATGTATATGATCACTAACTCCAGCGTTGATTTTAACGTCGCGCGTTAACTACATTCGATATTTAATGTGCTGATTTCATTTATTCATGGTGCTGGAGACCTAAGCCTTTATTCCAGAGATCTAAAAGAGCTTCCAGAGAGAATACTTGTGCCAAAATTCCATTGTTGTTATGCTGCCGAAGATGGATCTCCCACAAAAAGCTTAAGGAGAATTCTGGAGGAGGACTACGTCACGCTACATTCGAAGGAGGATCGCTTCGACCTTGCTCATACTACAACGATCAACTTCAGAAGATCTCATATAGGGAGTTTTTATAGTTGTTATCATTATTTACATTTCATTCCATTTTGTAACCGTATATATAATTCGTCTTGTGTTGATGACTAGGTCCTTGCGCGGCTTATGAGGTAATTTGCCACGTGAGTTGGCGACTAGGTCTAGGAGATTAGATCTTGGCGGTGCTCGAGGCTATATCCGGGGAAGGATTGACTAGAGCGGCTTGAGGCCATATCCAGGGAAGGATAGGCTAAAGCCAACCGGTTTGTGGGGATACAAGTCGGTATAGAAAATTAAATTTATTTTTACTTTGTACGCCTCCGATTTCTAGCGATATTGAAATCAAATTTATGTAAACATTTTTTTTATATAATATAATCATGTCTCTTTTTGTGTTTACTTGATTTCTATCATTTGGCATAAGTTATAAAATTGCAAATTACAATTGTTTCTTCCTTTAAGTTAAATTGTTATTTCATTCTAATTTACTCTAAACAATTTAGTAAATCGTCTAAAAATTTATAAAGAATTTTATTCCCTTATTCACCCCCCTCTAAGGGCGCCAATCGATCTAACAAGTGGTATCAGAGGTAGGTTATTCCAAACGGTTTATAAAACCAGGAATAATGACGTCTTATGATCTCACTTTTTCCGAGGGTCAGGAAATTAGTAGACCTCCACTATTTACCGGGTCAGATTATAATTACTGGAAAAATAGGATGAGATGTTTTCTTATGACCCTAGATATTGAGGTATGAAATATGGTAGAAGAGGAATACTCTCCTCCTACAATTGAAGTTGGAGAGATAACTTTAGATAAACCAAAAGATAAATGGGATGATAGGGATAAGCTAAAATGCAAAAATAACGCCAAGGCCATGAATGCTTTGTTGGATCTTGTGGCGCCCTTAGAGAGGGGGGGGTGAATAAGGGCCTTTTAGAAATTTTGATTTTTACTTAAGAATTTTAAAACAAATTTTACTTTTCTAAAAATTACTTATAAAAATTTCAAACTAATGTAATTTTTAGAATAAATTCAAACACAAATTTCCAAGTTAAAGATTAAACAACCATATTTGCAATTAAAGAAAAAGTCATAATTTTATAATCATGAAAATCACATACAAATAATATGATCTTAACAATGCTTAAGATCAAGGCACAAATATGATAATAATCCTTTTACAATTTGTGTTTACCAATCCTTCTCCCAAGGATCAGAAGGCTATCACTTGTCTCTCTCTAGACCAAGCCCAAGCCTATCCTTTAGATCTTCCCAAGATCTAGACGTAGCACACAAGGCCACGATTTCCCACCAAGCCAAGCAAGGACTTGGACGCTCCACACAAGGAAGCGATTTTCCCCTAAGCCACGCAAGGACTTAGACGTCACGCACAAGGAGACGATTTCCCTACCAATACAAAATGAAATGTATATAAATGAAAATACAATATGAAAAGAACAACTCCCTAGAAATTCAGATCTCTGAAAGGAAGGTTGAAGCCTCGAGATGATCGTTGATGTAGAAGCGCGCCCGATCTCGTCTTCAATCTCAAACCTTCTAAGCAGAAATGAGAGTTGATGAGGTTCTGGAGCTCTCTGGTTCGTATGCACGCAGGAAGGGACTTAGAATTCTCAATGCTTGGAATGCACGAACAAAAGGAGCCAATATATAGAAATTCGATGTCGCCTGGGCGACATCAGTTGTCGGAATTTCCGACAGCGCTAAACTGCCGCTCGTAGTGCTGTCGTGCGGGCAGTTGCTGTAACCTCCGAGCTGTCGCCTAGGCGACATCGATGTTGGATTTCCGATAGCGTAAAACTGCCGCTCGTAGTGCTGTCGTGCGGGCAGTTGCTGTAACCTCCGAGCTGTCGCATGGGCGACATCGTTGTCGGATTTCCGACAGCGCAAAACTGCCGTTCGTCGTGTTGCCTTGGGGGAAGTTGTTTAACTTCTCTGCTGTCAACTGGGCGACATCAGCTGTCGGAAAATTCCGACAGCGAAATTTTCATACACTCAAATTGAGCTCCAGCAGAATTGTGAACATCTCATACTTGTTACCTGCACACCATTAATAAAAATAGAATCAAATACAAACGGGACTTTATTATTATCAAACCGGAAGAGTGCAAAACGCATGCTCCAACAATCTTCCCCTTTTGATAATAACAAATCCGTATAAAAAGAAATCATGTCTATTTAGGTTGTTGATTTTAACATATGGTGTGTGCACAAAAATAATATGATATATTCCTCTTAAGAGTAATCTCCCCCTAGATGAAAGCTCCCCCTAAATGAATGCTCCCCCTAAATGCTATAGTAAATTGAAATGATGTATTGTTTAGGTTGACTATTTAGGTGTAATAGTTTTTTGATTTCTTAAATATACTTATAATTCTCCCCCTTTTGGTATTAGCAAAAGATAATATGAGAGGAATGAGTAGTTCTTAAGGGAAGAGATAAGATGTAGAAAATAAGAGTAAGCGGAAGCACTTGCTGGGAAAATGATTGAAGGTCTTGAAGTAATAGTAATATGCCATAGTATTGAATAAACTCATGAAGAGACGGTATAGCCATATGAAGTAATAAAATAAAATAACTTAAACATGATTAATGTCTTTTAAAGTATCATAGAAAGACACAAGTGTGTATAGAAATTTGGAATCGTTTCGGTCCAATTCTCATGAGATGAATGTTTATATAACATAATGAGGTGTACAGGTGATTCTTGGATCAAACGTATGAAATTATTTAATTAACATGATCATTGGAATAGAAAACATAATATAAGCATATAAAGACAACTTTGACTTTGAAGATATAGCATAATAAGAATAGAATACCATTTTTCTTTTGCACAAGACACTTTACAATTCTTTCCAAGGTGCTTAACCTCACAATGCTTATTAAGACTTATCAGGAGGGTAAGTAGTGCTTGGTGGAGTATCCTTGTCTTTAATTTAAACTCTTTTTTTTGTGATCACATATTTTGTGATATCCTAATTTCGAGATATTTATAATTTTTCAATTGACCAAGGATCTCTGAATTCACTTGAATCGCAAAAGATGGTGTATATTTTGTTGTGCTAACAAATCAAAGTTGAAAGTAGTATTTATGAAGTGCTATTGTATTATGTTAAAGCAAATATGATTCATGTATATATTAAATAGAAAGACATATGTATGGATCAAAAGAAGTGAACGTGATAGTTCATTATTATATATAAACAATTTCTCATACTTAGAGGCAAGCGAAAACAATTTCCAATAGTCTAAACAACTAAGTAGGAGTGTCAATACGATGATAGATTGGAAATGAAATCATATAATCATGTAATAGCCATTTTTTAAAAAATAAAAAGCACATAGTTTGGCATCAATTCATGAGTTATAGCATTAATAAAGACATATAACTATTGGAAAATATCAAAGGGACCAAAAACTGAAGATTAAGTAAATCGGGAGCTGTCGGAAATTTCCGACAGTCACTGTCGCCTGGGCGACAGCTAAAAATATAAATACGGCTTAAAACCGAGTCAAACCCTATTGTTCATCATTTTCTGGACTGAAGGGCGAGAGGAAGCTGTCGGAGTTCGGCGACAACCCTAGATTTAAGGTATGACTTTTTTTGATTTTGAAGTTTTTGACTCAAAAGTTTTAGAGATTTGTGATTTTGGAAAGGAGAGAAGATGAAAAATATGTTTTTCATTTTACCTTTGATGAATGGTGTAGATCTTTGAAGTTTTGTGTATAAAAGGTGTAGATCTAGTGTAAATCAAGTGGATCTTGGTGAAATATGTTTGGATTTTGTGATTTTTGGGGTTTAAGTGTTGTATTTTTTACATGGTTTAATTTCAAAAATGGAAGATTTTTCTTTTGTAGAAGGTTGAAGAAGATGAATAGTAAGGATATGTGAGAAGATGTAGTTTTGTTCTAGAAAGAATTTTTTTTTTTAACAGAAATATAGCTTGATTTTGAGTAGATCTGGAAGTGTAGTTGAAAAATTTAAAGAAAAGTTCACTGGAGTACTGTCGGAATTTTCCGACAGTCAATGTCGCCTGGGCGACATCGTTCCAGTGCACAGAACTTGTTTAATTCATTTTTGTTATGTTATGTTTGCAGAATGGCTTCCAGTTCAAAGGCACGAAGGAGTACGTCTGAAGATGCGCATAGTTCGTATCAAGTTTACCCTGGGATTGAGAAAGCAATAATTGGAGTATCAAAATATGTAGAATTTGACTCTCCAAAGCACGATTATATCTATGATCGTCTTGCGAATGCAGGTATAATTTCAGTAATCACAGCAGATACGTTCTCATCCTTTTTGATTCGAGAATTTTATAATCATTTGGAAGACCCGAGTTACACTGAATTGGATGGGGGAGTGAGATCTAGAATCCAAGGTCAACAAGTGGAAATAACACATGTTGATCTTAGAGAGGAATTCGGTCTTCTTATGAGTGAACATATGCCGGATATAGTAGAGAACTATAGAAAGGATAGAGATTGGACCCTTGTAAACATGAGTTTACATGGAAATCAAAAGAAGACTCTAATCACTGAAGTTTCTTCACTCACTCCGGATGCATATTTAGTCCAAGATATATTAAGGAACTCAGTTATGTTAAAAAGTGGAGATACAAGGAGTATCACAACACAGTTGACGCTGATTACATACTTTATTATGGAGGAGGAGCCTTTTGATGTAGCGGACTTCATCCTTTCCCAGATTCGGTATGCTTTTAGATTAAAACATCCAAAATGGGTGAAGATTCATACTTTGCCAATGGGGGCTATAATTCAACGTATACTATATAAGAAGTATGGATGGATAGTTCAAGATTCGTACTTTGATGATTGTTTTCCTGAGATATACTATACGGGTACTATGAAAGTGAAGAAGACGCATAAAAAGCCTCATCCTGGAATAGAGATTAGAGAGCCTACAATTCTTAGGGGAGGATCACTACGAGAGTCTATAGATGATTTGCGTGATTCCTTTGAGGAGCACAAAAAGGAAGTGAAGAAGGATCGCAGTAGAATGCAGAAGTTTATGAAGTTTCTGGTGAAAGGTCTGGAGTTGAAGCCTACTCCGGAAGAAGCGGCCGAATGGCAAATTCCAGATGAAGAACCGCCATGCCAATCGGTGAGGCGAACTCGACGTGGTAAGGCCATAAGACGAGGACCTCCAGAAGACTGTCCAGAGAGCAGCGGAGCTGGATATGAGGATTCTGAGTAGTTTTCATCAGGGTGCTGCTTCTGACTGATGTCGGAATTTTTCGACATCCACTGTCGCCTGGGCGACAGTGAATTTGCCCAGATTTCATTTTCTGTTATCTGAACTTGATCCTATGTTGATTTCTACTGTTTTTTTTGTGGAACAATTTTATGTAATATTAATTATGTGAGAATTTTTCTTAAGTAATTCAAATTCTATGGTTTAATTTAAAATTTAGTCTTTCTTTTTAAAATGTATAGGTTTTGTGATTTTTTTTTATTTTATAGGTCATAAGTAGTGATATAATCATTGTGAAATGTTTAGGATTCCCAATTCTAGCCTAAGCATAGAAAAACGGGAATCCGGTAACGGTTTAGTGAATATATCCGCTAGTTGATTATCCGTGCCTATAAATGAAATTTTTATGTGGTTATTTTTAATATGATCTCTAATAAAATGATGTCTAACGTCAATGTGCTTAGATCTTGAGTGATGGACCGGGTTGTATGTTAAATCAATTGCACTTTTATTATCACACCATAATTCAATAGTTTATTTTTTAATATTAAAGTCTTCTAAAGTTTGTTTCATCCAAAGAGTTTGTGCACAACAACTATCAAGTGCGATGTATTCGGCCTCGGTGGTTGAGAGAGCAACAGAATTATGTTTCCTAGTCGACCATGAAATGAGTGAAGGGCCTAAAAAGTGAGAAGTGCCACTAGTGCTTTTCCTATCTAATGAACAACCGGCATAATCAGAATCAGAATAGCCAAAAAGAGTAAAATTATCGCTATGAGGATACCACAAACCAAGTTTAGATGTGCCAATTAAATATCTAAAAATTCTTTTTACCGCTTTTAAATGTGATTCTTTGGGATCGGCTTGAAATCTTGCACATAAACAAACTGAAAACATAATATCCGGTCTAGAAGCAGTCAAATATAAAAGTGAACCTATCATGCCTCTATATAAAGTTTGATCTATTGATATTCCATTTTCATCTTTTCCTAATTTTAAAGATACACTCATAGGAGTATTTGCTTGTTTTAGATTTTCAAATCCAAATCGTTTTAAAACATCATGAATATATTTTGATTGGTTAATAAAAACTCCATCATGTTTTTGAACAATTTGAAATCCTAAGAAATATTTTAATTCTCCTACCATACTCATCTCAAATTCACTTTCCATCATTTTTACAACATAATTACACAACTCTTCATTAGTGGCTCCAAAAATAATATCATCAACATAGATTTGTAAAATAATTAAATCATCATCTACTTGCTTAATGAAGAGTGTACAATCAACACCACCCATTTTAAAACCATTTTGTAATAAATATATAGTCAATCTATCATACCATGCTCGTGGTGCTTGTTTTAAACTATACAAAGCTTTTAACAATCTATATACGCGATTAGGAAATTTGTCATTTACAAATCCTGGGGGTTGTTCAACATAAACTTCTTCTTTAATCAACCCGTTTAAAAATGCAGTTTTAATATCCATTTGCAATAATTTAAATCTTTTATGGCTAGCAAATGCAACAAAAATTCTAACTGCTTCCAATCGTGCTACGGGTGCAAATGTTTCATCAAAATCTACCCCTTCAATTTGATTATATCCTTTCGCTATAAGCCTAGCTTTGTTTCTAGTGACCCTAGAGTCACTATCTAATTTGTTTTTGAAAATCCATTTGACTCCTACCACATGATGATCACTAGGTCTATCTACAAGAATCCAAACTTTATTTCTTTCAAATTGGTTAAGTTCTTCATTCATAGCTAGAAACCAAGATTCATCATTTAAAGCGGTGGCAACATCTTTTGGTTCTATATTTGAGACAAAACATAAATTTGAAAAACTTTCATGTAAACTAGAACGTGTACGTACCCCACTTAATGGTTCTCCAATAACAAGTTCTTGCGGATGATCTTTTGAGAACCTTAGCTCGGTCGGAGGTACATATCCTTGTTCTTCTTCTTCTTCACCATCTTTTTCATCTTCTTTATCTACTTTTTCTTCATCATTATCATCATCATTTTTCTTCAGATTTTGTTCCACATCTTCTTCATTTTTCTCATTACCTGCAACTTTAGTATTTTCTACACAAGAAATGTTTTCATCAAATTTTACATGAATAGATTCTTCAACTACTTTAGTACGTTTATTATAAACTCTATAGGCCTTGCTAGTTGAAGAATAACCAATGAAAATTCCTTCATCACATTTTTCATCAAATTTGCCTAAGTTATCTTTTGTATTCAAAATAAAACATTTACAACCAAAAACTTTAAAGTAAGATACATTTGGTTTTCTTTGAAAATAAATTTCATAAGGAGTTAATTGTAATGTAGGACGAATCATGACACGATTAATAATATAACATGCAGTACTAACCGCTTCGGCCCAAAAATATTTTGGAAATTTAAATTCACAAAGCATAGTACGTCCTAATTCTTGAAGTGTTCTATTTTTCCTCTCCACTACACCATTTTGCCGTGGTGTGCGAGGAGCGGAAAATTCGTGTTTTATCCCAAATTCATTACAATATGAAATAAATTTTTCATTATCAAATTCTCCTCCATGATTTGATCTAATGCATTTTACTTTTAAATCAAGTTCATTTTGAATACGTGAAATTAGTTTTACAAATTCATCAAAAGCATCAGATTTTGAATTTAAAAACAATGTCCAACAAAATCTAGAATAATCATCAATAATAACAAACGTATATTTTCTACCTCCTAGACTTTGTGTAGAAATTGGACCAAAGAAGTCCATATGTAATAAATGTAAAGGTCTAGTAGTAGAAATAACATTTTTGGTTTTAAAAGATGATTTTGTAAACTTTCCTTTTTGGCATGGTGAACATAATGAAGAAATCTTTCCATTCAAATTTGGCAAACCTTTTATAATTTTCTTTTTAGAAAGCTTTACTATACGTTTGGCACTAGAATGTCCTAGTCTCCTATGCCATAATTCAAGTTCATCATTCTATGAAATAAAACATTTAAGTGTAGAATGAGATAAATCATGAAAAGTGATTGTATAGACATTGTTTATTCTTGGTGCAGTAAGTACGATTTCGTTTGTCTTAGAATCAATAATTTTGCAAAGGTTTGAGCTAGAGTCAAATAAAACATTTAGATTTTTATCACATAGTTGACTAATAGAAATTAAATTATGTTTCAAACCTTTAACATATAAAACATTTGAAATTTTAAATTCTTCGTTACCTACTACTCCAATGCCTTTGACTTTACCCTTGCCATTATCTCCAAATGTCACTGTTCCACCTTTCTTCATCTCCAGGCTAAGGAACTTTGAGTTATCGCCCGTCATGTGTTTTGAACATCCAGAGTCCAAATACCACACGTCTTCCTTGTTCCTATCCTGCACGCACACCTAAAAAGATGATGAGAGTAAAGATCTGGTTACCCAAGTGGTCGATCCCATTGTATAGGTGGACGCCTTAGGTACCCAGATTTGTTTAACATTAACTTTTCCTTTCTTCCAACATGAGCCCGAGATGTGACCAAATCGATGAAATTTGGCACACACAATGAATGGTGAGGAACCATTTTTCAATGGTTTCTCTGGACTCTTGCTGGTGGAAACATCTTTAGAAAAATTTTCATTTTGAAAAACAAGTTTTCTGAACCTGGAGCTGTCGCTGGTTCCGACAGCAGCTGTCGGAAATTTCCGACAGCTTCCAGAGCTTCCAAAAACGTATCCTAGCCCAAATTTTGCTGTCCCATGACATTGGTTGGCTAAAAGCATATCCAGAGATTTTTTCCAACACCAAATTTTCCAATTGCCATGTTCAACTCATTTACTTTGGACTTTAAAATTGAATTTTCTTTTACTATCATGCCACATCTATTTGCAACACTTTTCTTATAATTCTCTAATTGAGAATGAGAGGTTTTAACAACTTTTTCTAAGTCCTTTTTCTCTTTTAGAAGTTGATCAATTTTTTGATCGGACTTAGAAATAGTGTTTTCAAGTTCTTTTATCCTTGTCGAAGAGTGATCACAATCTTGACAAATTTCCTTCTCGTTCCCAATAGATTTCAAATCATTTGATAACTTTTTATTTACTTTCAAAAGAACTTTGTTTTCACATTTTAAGAAATCGATTTCCTTTAGACTTTTATCCAAAAATTTGCGAGTTTTCATAAATTCAGAATATAAATCATCATAAGATGGAGGAGTTACCTCAGTGTCGCTTTGGACACTGCAATCGTCGTCAGATGACGCATTTTCTTTCCCCATCAAGCAGACATTTGCCTCCTCTTCCTCCTGTGTTGAGGAATCACTTTCTTCACCAGACGAAGAATCATCCCAAATCTCTGAATTTAACACTTTCTTCTTGTAACTTTTATCGTGCCTCTTTGCTTTTTGCTCTTTCAGATACTTTGGGCACTTGCTTCTGATATGACCAATCTTCTTGCAATGGTAGCACTCCGGTAGCGGACGCTCCTCTTCATTCTCCATTTTTCCTTTGCCTTTTTGGTAGGCAAAATCATTCTTTTTGAAAATTATTTTGAATGAATTTCTCCTCTCCGGATTTCTCATAAACTTCTTAAAGTTCCTCACAAACAATCCTTCTTCATCTTCCTCACTTTCTTTAGTCTCACTTTCAATTTCCTTTTTAGATTTCAACGCCAAGCTCTTCTTTTTGGGCTCCAAATTGTACTATTGGCTTTGAATCTTCAACTCCACTTCATGGGTTTTTAGATTCCCAATGAGACTCTCCAATTGTAAGGTCTTAAGATCATGTGACTCAGAAATTGCAGTCACTTTAGGATTGAACTTCGGGGGAAGTGATCTTAAGATTTTCCTCACTAAATCTCCATTGGAGAAAACCTTACCCAACACCTTTGAATCGTTCACGATTTTAGTAAATCGTGTGTACATTGTATCAATTTCTTCATCCACCTCCATTTTGAATCTTTCGAATTCTGACTCCAGTTGAAATAGCTTTGAATCCTTTACCTGCGAAGTACCTTCATGAGTGACTTCTAAAAGATTCTAAATTTCATATGCAGTATCACAAGCACAAACTCTATTAAATTCAGTGCGATCTAGTGCGCAAAATAAAGCATTCATGGCTTTTGCATTGTTTTTACATCTTAATTTATCATTGTCATCCCACTTGTCTTTGGGTTTGACCATAGTTACATCTCCTACAAAAAATGTTGGGGAAGAATAACTCGTCTCGACCATATTCCAAACTTCCTTGTCGAGAGCTATTAGAAAACACCGCATTCGGGTTTTCCAATAGTTATAGTCTGTGCCCGTAAAAAGTGGTGGCCTACTAATTCCTTGCCCCTCAACGAACGCGTGATCGTTGTGCTCCATTACTCCCGGTGGTAAAACTGTTTTGGAGTAACCTCCCTCTGATACCACGTGTTGGATCTTGTGGCGCCCTTAGAGGGGGGGGGGGGGGGGGTGAATAAGGGCCTTTTAGAAATTTTGATTTTTGCTTAAGAATTTTAAAACAAATTTTACTTTTCTAAAAATTACTTATAAAAATTTCAAACTAATGTAATTTTTAGAATAAATTCAAACACAAATTTCTAAGTTAAAGATTAAACAACCATATTTGCAATTAAAGAAAATGTCATAATTTTATAATCATGAAAATCACATACAAATAATATGATCTTAACAATGCTTAAGATCAAGACACAAATATGATAATAATCCTTTTACAATTTGTGTTTACCAATCCTTCTCCCAAGGATCGAAGGCTATCACTTGTCTCTCTCTAGACCAAGCCCAAGCCTATCCTCTAGATCTTCCCAAGATCTAGGCGTAGCACACAAGGCCACGATTTCCCACCAAGCCACGCAAGGACTTGGACGCTCCACACAAGGAAGCAATTTTCCCCTAAGCCACGCAAGGACTTAGACGTCGCGCACAAGGAGACGATTTCTCTACCAATACAAAATGAAATGTATATAAATGAAAATACAATATGAAAAGAACAACTCCCTAGAAATTCAGATCTCTGAAAGGAAGGTTGAAGCCTCGAGATGATCGTTGATGTAGAAGCGCGCCCGATCTCGTCTTCAATCTCAAACCTTCTAAGCACAAATGGGAGTTGATGAGGTTCTGGATCTCTCTGGTTCGTATGCACTCAGGAAGGGACTTAGAATTCTCAATGCTTGGAATGCACGAACAAAAGGAGCCAATATATAGAAATTCGATGTCGCCTGGGCGACATCAGCTGTCGGAATTTCGGACAGCGCTAAACTGCCACTCGTAGTGCTGTCGTGCGGGCAGTTGCTGTAACCTCCGAGCTGTCGCCTGGGCGACATCGATGTCGGATTTCCGACAGCGTAAAACTGCCGCTCGTAGTGCTGTCGTGCGGGCAGTTGCTGTAACCTCCGAGCTGTCGCTTGGGCGACATCATTGTCGTATTTTCGACAGCGCAAAACTGCCGTTCGTCGTGTTGCCGTGGGGGAAGTTGTTGTAACTTCCTTGCTGTCGCCTGGGCGACATCAGCTGTCGGAAAATTCCGTTAGCAAAATTTTCATACACTCAAATTGAGCTCCAGCAGAATTGTGAACATCTCATACCTGTTACCTGCACACCATTAATAAAAATAGAATCAAATACAAACGGGACTTTGTTATTATCAAACCGGAAGAGTGCGAAACGCATGCTCCAACATGCTTTATTTTGTGCGTTAGATAGAAATGAATTTAATAGAATTTCTGCATGTACTACTGCATATGAAATTTGGAATCATTTGGAAGTTACTCATGAAGGTACATCGCAGGTTAAAGATTCAAAGCTTTTCCAACTTGAGTCGGAATATGAAAAATTCCGGATGGATGAAAGTGAAGATGTTGATGCCATGTACACGCGCTTCACCAAGATCGTCAATGCCTCCAAAGTTCTTGGAAAGACCTTCTCCAACGGCGACTTGGTAAGAAAGATTATTCGTTCCCTTCCGCCAAAATTCAACCCGAAGGTGACGGCCATTTCAGAATCGCACAATCTAAGAATGCTCCAAGTTGAGAGCCTCATTGGGAATCTCAAAACCCATGAGGTAGAACTCAAAATCCAATATAATGAATACAACAAGGAGCTAAAGAAGAAGGCGTTGGCACTGAAATGAAAGAATGAGTGCCAAGAGGATGAGGATGAAGATGAAGAAAGCCTTTTGGTGAAGAACTTCCGAAAGTTCATGCGAAATTTGGAAAGGAGAAACACTTTCCGGAAATTTATCCAAAAGGATGCAAGATGGAAAGGGTCATCCTCAAAGAAGGAAAAGGAGAGCGACGATGAAGAAGAGTGACCTCCACCGGAATGCTTTCATTGTAGGAAGACCGGGCACATTCGGAGCCAGTACCCAAAGTTCTTGAAGGAGAAGAAGGAAAAGCGGCACAAAGGGAAGGAGAAGAGGAAGGTGCTAAAAGATAGAACATGGGGTGACTCCTCCTCCTCCTCCGAAGAATCAAGCGAGTCTTCATCAAGCGAAGATGAGGAAGCAAACATGTGCCTCATGGGACATGGAAACGACGGTGACGACACCAGTGTTCTTAGCGACACTGAGGTAACTCCTTCCACTTATGATGAACTCTTTAATGAATTCCTTGAAACTTGCAAAGCTTTTGATAAAAATATGAAAGATAGTATTTTATTGAATCGTGAAAATAAATCTCTTATTAAAGAAAATCAAAAGCTTTCCAAAAAATTAATTATTTTAGAAAAGAGAAAGGTTTCTTGCCAAGAGTGTGATCACTCCACTAAATTGGCAAAAGATATTGAAGAGTCACTTTCTAAAGCCCTCTCTCGTGTCAAAACTCTTACAAAAGAGAAGGGGGAATTAGAAAGGAAATTAGAAGCCTCTCTTTTGCAAATAAAAAATAATAAAAAAGGTTTTAAAAATAGGTGTGTCATGCTTGTAAAAGAAAATTCTTCACTTAAAGCACAAGTTCATGATCTCACCATGGCCATTAAAAAATTTGGAATAGGCCAAAAATCATTGGAAATGATTTTAGGGAACCAGTGCCATGGTTCTGGAAAATTTGGGCTCGGATATCGAGGTGAGGGCTACCGCCCGGCGCTAACCACTAACGCTGGCGCTAGCACCTCATACAAGAAGCCTGAATTTTCTTTTTCAAAATGTTTTTCTTCTGTAAACCCAATGTCTTCCAGCAAGAAGATATTCCAGAAAAGGGTCTCAACACCCTTTATTTCGTGTGCAAACTATTATAGGTTAGGTCACATATCTAATTTTTGCAGGAAAATAAAACAAAATACTTTAAAACAAATCTGGGTACCTAAGGCTTCCACTTATTCTATGGGTGGTTCCACTTGGGTATCCGGATCTTTACTCTCATCTTCTTTCTAGATGTGCAGGCAGGCTAAGGACAATGAAAACATGTGGTACTTGTATTCAGGATGCTCCAAGCACATGACGGGCAATAAAGCAAAGTTCCTTAGCCTAGAAAAGAAGAAGGGATGGATCGTGACGTTTGGTGACAACGGAAAAGGAAGGATCATGGGAATTGGTACAGTTGGTAACAAATCCTTTACTATTAGCCAATTATGTGATAAAGGATTAGATGTGTTATTTGAATCTTCCACTAATCTATGCAAAATATCTAATCCTACTACAAAAGATATTTTACTAACTGCACCAAGAATACATAATGTTTATCTAGTTTCTTTTCATGATCTTTCTAAATCATCCATAAAATGTTTTATCACTAAAAATGATGAATTAGAACTTTGGCATAGAAGACTAGGGCATGATAGCACAAAGCTCATTGTAAAACTTGCCAAAAGTAATTTAATTAGAGGATTTCCTAGGTTAAATGGAACTTTACCTTCACTTTGTTCACCATGTCAAAAAGGTAAATTTTCTAGATCCTCTTTCAAAAGTAAAAATTTCATTTCTACTATAAGACCCTTGCAAATAATTCATATGGATCTTTTTGGTCCCGTTAGCACTGCAAGTCTTGGTGGTAGATTATATACATATGTTTTAATAGATGATTTTTCAAGATATTGTTGGACATTATTTCTCTCTTCCAAATCCGATGCGTTTTGTGAATTTGCAAAATTATGTACTCGTATTCAAAATGAAAGTGATTTAAAAATTAAATGCATTCACTCGGATCATGGAGGAGAATTTGAAAATGAAAAATTTACATCCTTTTGTGATATGTTAGGCATTAAACATGAGTTCTCTGCACCATGCACACCACAACAAAATGGTGTTGTAGAAAGAAAGAATATGACACTTCAAGAACTAGCACACACTATGTTATGTGAAAATAAATTACCTAAGTCCTTTTGGGCCAAAGCCGTAAATACATCATGTTATGTTATGAATAGAATCATGCTTCGCCCATCTCTTAATCTCACACCATATGAACTCTATTTTCAAAAGAAGCCTAATGTATCTTATTTCAAAGTTTTTGGTTGTAAATGTTTTATTTTGAATACAAAAGATAGCTTGGGAAAGTTTGATGAAAAAGTGATGAAGGAACTTTTCTTGGGTACTCTTCAACTAGTAAAGCTTATAGAATTTTTAATAAAAGAATTAGTAGAGTAGAAGAGTCAATAAATGTAAAATTTGATGAGTTTGTTCCTTGTGTAGAAAAACTTTCCGCAGGCAACGAGGATGATCTCTTACAACCTTTGGAGCATGGTGATGAGGAATCTTCCAAAGAAGAAGAAGAGGAGGCCAAGGAAGATGAATATGTACCTCCAAGTGCCTTGAAATTCACAAAGGATCATCCACGGGAATTAATAATTGGTGAACCATCCATCGGGGTAAGAACTCGCTCTTCTCTTCATGAATCATATTCAAATATCTGTTTTGTTCCGAAATTGAACCAAAAACCGTTTCTACCGCTTTAAATGATGAATTTTGGTTTTTGGCTATGAATGAAGAGTTAGAACAATTTGAGCGACATAATGTTTGGAAATTAGTAGAAAGACCATCTAATCACCCGGTTGTAGGTGTAAAATGGATTTTTAAAAATAAATTAGATGATGAGTCTAGAATCACTAGGAATAAGACACGCTTAGTAGCACAAGGATATTCACAAATCGAGGGGATAGATTTTGATGAAACTTTTGCACCCGTTGCTAGGTTGGAATCCATTAGAATTTTTCTAGCATTAGCAAGCTTTAAAAGAATAAAACTATTTCAAATGGATGTAAAAAGTGTTTTTCTCAACGGGTTTGTAAAAGAAGAAGTTTATGTTGAACAACCCCCCGGTTTTATTAATGAAAAATTTCCCAATCATGTTTATAAACTAGAAAAAGCGCTTTATGGTTTAAAACAAGCGCCACGTGCATGGTATGAAAGACTTACATCATTTTTATTAAAACACGTTTATATTATGGGAAGTGCCGATTATACTCTCTTCCTTAAACACAATAATGATGATTTAATTATTTTGCAAATATATGTTGATGATACAATCTTTGGATCTACTAATGAAGAGTTGTGTAATGAAGTTATTAAAGTGATGAACAATGAATTTGAAATGACTCTAGTAGTAGAACTTTCTTATTTTCTTGATTTTCAAATATCACAAAGAAATGATGGTATTTTTATATGTCAAACCAAATATGTCTATGATATGCTTAAGTGCTTTGGATTTGAAAACCTTAAACATGCTTCTACACCAATGAGTGCATCACTTAAATTAGAAAATGATGAATCAGAAATTTTAATTGATCAAACCTTATATAGAGGTATGATATGATCCCTACTTTATCTTTGTACAACTAGACCTGATATTATGTTTGTCGTGTGCTTATGTGCTCGATTTCAAGCAAATCCAAAAGAATCTCATTTAAAAGCAGTAAAACGAATTTTTAGATATCTTATTGGGTCATCTAGATTAGGACTATGGTACCCGCACAATAATTCATTTACACTTCACGGTTACTCCGATTCGGACTACGCTGGTTGTTCACTTGATAGAAAAAGCACTAGTGGTACTTGTCATTTTCTAAGACCTTCATTAGTTCCATGGTCTAGTAGGAAACAAAATTCGGTTGCACTCTCCACCACGGAGGCCGAATACATTGCATTAGGGAGTTGTTGTGCACAAACACTATGAATGAGCCAAACTTTAGAGGAGTTTGGTTTTCATCTAAAACTTATAGAATTAAAATGTGACAACAAAAGTGTCATTGATCTCACAAATAATCCGGTACACCGCTCTAGATCCAAACATATAGATGTGCGTCATCATTTCATAAGGGATCACATTAAAAAGGAAAATGTTAGGATAAGTTTCATTGGCACAGACTCTCAACTTGCTGATATATTTACTAAACCTCTTCCTGATGCAAGGTTTTAAATGTTAAGG
The DNA here is from genome assembly GCA_033032865.1 of Dactylorhiza incarnata. NCBI lineage: Eukaryota > Viridiplantae > Streptophyta > Magnoliopsida > Asparagales > Orchidaceae > Dactylorhiza > Dactylorhiza incarnata. The sequence goes on from JAWHQI010000043.1 coordinate 5,923,332, forward strand.
TTGGAATTAGGAGTCTTAGACATCTTAGGATGAATAACATGTAAAATGCTAATGTTTTATGCAATTTGAGCAATCAAGACATCTCCAAAAATTACAAAATTTCTGCATAAGACTACTCTAAGGACACTTAATAAATATCAAAAATCAGATTTTTCAAATTCTCAAAAATTGTGTACTGTTTCCAGCGCTAGCCCTAACGCCGGCGTTAGCGTGGGTGTTGGAATTTTCTGATTTTTAATTTTCTAAAAATCCTTAAAAATATGTTAGTTTATATTTACTAATTTGTTTTTGAATTTCTGACATTTATTATCTTTGTTTTAATTTATATTTTAGAAAATCAACTACAAAAATTCAAAATTCAAAAATACAAAAATATATTTTTGTGATTTTTCTGTTTTTATTTCATTAAAAATTTTCAAAACAAAAAAAAACTGTATGATCTTTATTGCTAATATCAAGCATGAATGAATTCTATTATTTAGAATTATTTACAATGTTAACATTTATTCCTTCAAATTACTATGAACATTGTTTTGTTTATCATGCTTTGATATATCTATTTAAAGTGCATCAATTGTATTGAAAAATATGTGTAGAACCAAGCTTAGCATGCCTCTAAGTATGAGTAAATGTATTATGATTGATAATGATACCTTTCACTCACTTATTTTGGTAATTAACACGTGTGTTTAAATCTAAAAATGCTTGTTTGTGTATTGTATTTGTACAATAATTTAAAACTTGCATAAGTTTATTACCTACACTACATTTGAATTGCACTTATGAAATTTTGAAAAGTGGTTAAGTTTCAAAAATTGTGGGTTTGCAAAACAAGTGTATTCAGAGAATATTGTCGCACAAATGTGAACAAAAAAATATATATGTAGACACATATAACTCCACCAAGCACTACTTGAATCTCCTGACAAGTCTTCATAAGCATTGTGAGGTTGAGCACATTGGAAAGAATAGTAAAGTGTTTTGTGCAACCCTTGATTAATACACCACTGTTTATAAAATAGTGTGCATTAAAGTGCGTGAAAGTTAATTTACTTGTGTTTTATTGTGCACTTTACTTTACATATGTCCTGTATTTTGTGATTTAAATCAATTGTTAAAATTGCCCAAAATACACTTATGCGCACATCATTATCTTTCATAACACTTCTTCTCATTAGTATTGGATTCTAATATTTTATCTATACTACTCTTTATATAATAAATGCACTAGATAACCTAGCATGATCTCTACAATGTTTTGGTATCTCTTGAACTTAAAATTAAGTAACATTGTGGTATATTCTTTTTGATATGTTCATTTTCAAGCTTGGTATCTTTATGTAAAACTATGAGATTTCAAAAAGGTTAAAACATCTTTACATTTTGAACTTAAAACTCATACTCTTACTTATGCTTTTCATGCTTACAAAAAGATGTTTCTTATAATCTTCCGCTTGCTTACAACTCTTATCTTTTTATTTGAAATCTCTTATATATACTATGCTTAAAATCTTTATCATTATCTATATTACAAAAGCTCGATCATGCTTTATCATTTATAAGAAATGCCTCCTTACTACCCTCACCCTACCTTCTTTTGATAATACCAAAAGGGGAGAAGAATTACAGAAATCTATATAGGAGAAATATAGAAGAATACGGGGAGACTAATTCATGTAATCAATCATTTAGGGGGAGTAAAACATAAAGTGCATTTATGTAGGGGAGCATTAAGATAGGGGGAGTATGCACATTATCATGCATATCAAATACTATAGTTGCACTATCATCTCGCTTATCATATTCTATAATCACCTTTAATGATTTCTTGCTAAGAGGATTTGTTATTATCAAAAGGGGGAGATTGTTGGACATGTGTGTCACATCCCTTTGTTTGAGAATAACAAATCCCAAATTGTATTTGATCTTGCTTATCGTGTGTTTGGAGTGTGCAGGAACTATAGGTGCAATACTCCACAGGTAGAAAACAGATTGGAGACGACTCTCTGGAAAGTGTGCTAACGCTCGCATTTGTTGTTAATGCCCCGCGTTAAAAACCGCTGAGAAGGAAACCGCCGAGAAGGAAATCGCTGAGAAGGATGCCGCCAAAAACGAATCCGTCGAGAAGCCAGAGACAACGCCAGCGTTAGGTCTTATCGCTGCGTGGTAGCCGTTCGACGAACTTTGCTAGCCGTTCGACGAAATTGCGCCTGACGAATCTGCGTTCGACGAACTCTGGAGGCGTTCGACGAAAGGAGTTTCCGTTCGACGAACTGAACCTGCGCTCGACGAAATTGCGCATAACGAATCTGCGTTCGACGAACTCTGAAGGCGTTCGATGAAAGGAGTTTCCGTTGGACGAACTGAACCTGCGCTCGACGAAATTTCGCTTGACGAACCTGCATTCGACAAACTTTGTTTCCGTTCGACGAAAGTGCGTTCGACGAAATGAGTTTCGTTCGACGAAATTGGTTTCTGCCATGATGCCGACGGTTACACGATGTCAGTGGTTGATGTACACGATCACTAACGCCAGTGTTGATCTTAACGCCGCGCGTTAACTACATTCGATATTTAAAGTGCTGATTTCGTTTGTTCAAGGTGCTGGAGACTTAAGCCTTTATTCCAGAGATCTGAAAGAGCTTCCAGAGAGAATACTTGTGCCAAAACTCCATTATTGTTATGCTGCCGAAGATGGATCTCCCACCAAAAGCTTAAGTAGAATTCTGGAGGAGGACTAAGTCACGCTACATCCGAAGGACGATCGCTTCGACCTCGCTCATACTACAGCGATCAACTTCAGAAGATCTCATATAGGGAGTTTTTATAGTTGTTATCATTATTTACATTTCATTCCATTTTGTAACCGTATAGATAATTCGCCTTGTGTTGGCGACTAAGTCCTTGCGCGGCTTAGGGGGTAATTCGCCGTGTGAGTTTGCGACTAGGTCTAGGAGATTAGATCTAGGGGGTGCTCGAGGCCATATCCGGGGAAGGATTGGCTAGAGCGGCTTGAGGCCATATCCGGGGAAGGATAGGCTAAAGCCTACCGGTTTGTGGGGATACAAGTCAGTAAAGAAAAGGAAAAATTGTTTTACTTTGTACGCCTCCGATTTCTAGCGATATTGAAATCAAATTTATGTAAACACCTTTTTATATATAATATAATCATGTCTCTTCTTGTGTTTACTTGATTTCTATCGTTTGGCATAAGTTATAAAATTGCAAATTACAATTGTTTCTTCCTTTAAGTTAAATTATTATTTCGTTCTAATTTACTCTAAGCAATTTAGTAAATCGTCTAAAAATTTATAAAGAATTTTATTCCCTTATTCACCCCCCCCCCCCCCCCCCCCCCTCTAAGGGCGCCAATCGATCCAACATTCTCCTCTTGCAAGAGTTTGACTTAGAGATCAAGGATCGTAAGGGGCTGAGAATCCTGTAGCTGATCACTTGTCTCGTCTAGATTATGAGTGTGAGAAGGATGCACATATTGAGATAAGAGAGAATTTTCCTAACGAGAAATTACTAGCAGTATCTGACATTAGCACCCAATGGTATGCTGATTTTTTTAATTTCATTGTGAGCAATGTGTTGCCTCCGGATTTAGATTATCAGCAGAAAAAGAGATTCCTTCATCAGGCTAGATTTTATGTATGGGATTCCCCATATGTGTTTAGAATTTGTGCTGATCAAATAATTCGTAGATGTGTACCGGAAGTGGAAGTTCGTGATATCCTAGAAAAGTGGCATGCATCTCCTTACGGAGGACACTTCATGGGAGATCGAACGGCTATGAAGGTGCTAGAGGCTGGATTCTATTGGCCAACCTTATTTAAGGATGCACATGTGTTTGTCAAGGAGTGTGATAGATGCCAGAAGGCAGGCAATATCCATCGGGGAGCAAGTATGCCAATGACTAGCATCCAGGAGGTGGAGGTATTCGACATATGGAGCATTGACTCTATGGGGCCGTTTGTCAATTCTGGTGGGAATCTTTACATATTACTAGCTGTAGATTATGTGTCAAAGTGGGTAGAGGCCATTGCTAGCTACACAGAAAAATGATGCCAAAGTTGTACTCAAATTTATTAAATCTAATATATTTACGAGATTCGGCACTCCGAGGGCGATAATTAGTGATGAGGGTTCACACTTTTGCAATTCACAATTTAAATCACTTTTAAAAAAATATGGTGTAACACATAAGGTGGCCCTAGCATATCTGGATTAGCCGAAGTTTCAATAGAGAAATTAAGTCTATATTTGAGAAGACACCCATAAACTGCTTTCACCTTATAAGTGTGACTCCTTATAGAATGGTGTACGGAAAATCCTGTCATTTACCCGTAGAATTGGAATATAGAGCTTTTTGGGCGATTAAGAAATTTAATTTTGACTTTCAGGAAGCGGGTAAGAGTAGGCTTCTGCACCTTAACGAATTGGAAGAAATGAGATTTATGGCATATGAGAACACTAAGCTATATAAAGATCGAATTAAGAAATGACACGATTCTAGATTGCAGAAGCGGGAATTTAGGATTGGACAACTTGTGCTTCTATATAATTCACGACTTCGTTTATTCCCAGGGATACTGAAATCTAGATGGTCTGGACTGTTTCGCGTAAAAGAAGTGTTCTCATATGGTGTGGTAACAATCTGCAATGAAAAGGATGGGTCGACATTCAAGGTGAATGGTCAAAGACTCAAGACGTACTATGAGGGAGGTGACCATCATGATACGGTGGTCATGAAATTTCAGTAACGAGAAAAAGAAATGAACATCTTGCCGAGACGAGTAAACGAGGCGCTAGGTGGGAGGCAACCCATCTTTTCGATTTGTTTAATTATTGGAGATGTATTGTTTTCATAGTCAGGAGGATCACACTAACTCGAGGGAAGTTAGCCATGTATTGTTGAGTGTATTATGTTTGAAATTTGGTAGGAGAGCTTTGGAAGAAACAAAATTCGAGCCAAAATCGATAACTAATTTTTTAAGTAATGATGTTGCAACACCAAAAATGGGATGTTGCAACACTTTATTCTCGGAATTTCAATAGAGGCTGAGCGCGCCAGGTCCGGTTCAACTGAACCGGCATTTTGTAATTTAAGCGTAGGGTGTTGTGACACCAAAAACGGGGTGTTGCAACACTTTATTCTCTGAATTTCAATGGAGAGCTAGGTGTTGCAACACCAAAATCGGGGTGTTGCAACACATCTGCGATTTTTTTATGACATTGCTGTGCATGGACATAAAATTTTGGGTACTGTTATGATTTTAATTAAGATAATTTTTCATGTTTGGTATTGCTTAGTTATTTCTATGCTCATTCACTTACATTTTGCTTAATTGCTTGTCTAAGCTTTATTGTTTTTTTTTTTGGAAATGCTATACCTCTAAATCATTAATTTTAATTTAAAAGATATATGTGATGAGCCTAGATTATTATAATTTTAATTTTAACTAGCAACATTAAATTTGTATTGTGGAAATACTCTGTCTGCACTAACAAAGCTTGTAGGATTGTTCTACGATGACAAGTCCTAGTTGAGATTGAGGAGCTTTGGGACAAGGATGCTGGTTCAAAAAATGGAGCTTTCAGTGTCTCATATTTTCCAAATTCCAGGGGAGTTCTCATTTTCCATTTGATCTTTTTGTGCACTACTGCTATATCATTTTATTATAGATCTGGAATGACGGTTTTCTCCAAACTAATATCTTTGCTAGGGCCTAGCAAAGCGTTAAGTGTGGGGGTGGGTAGAGTTTGACCCATACTGCTTGGATAAGAACTTATTTATTTACATGTGCGAACTCAATAATTCCATTCTTGTTTTTGCAATTAACCTATATGATATTCTTGTTATCCAATGATAATCGATTGGTATGGCCAAATAATCTAAAGATTTCATTCACTGAATTTGAAATTAGTGAGAATTTTTTTTGGTAAAGCACTCTTGTAAGACGGATTTAGGCACATTTTTCCTTGAAAAAGTTTACTTCAAGACCTAGCTTTTGATATAGTTTTCTAAAATATAATGGGGGATGTGTGAGCAAGAACTGAGTTAGTGATGTTGGCTGAAACATGGGTTTATGTAGTTAAACTATTTTTGACCCTTAACTAATCTTTGTGCTTGAACTCTTTTCATGTTGATACGTATTATTCCACGCTTTCCTTCCCAAAATTCTTACTAGTTACGTCTTAGTATATTAGCCATTTTATGGGTGTTTAATTTCAAAAAAAAAGTTGAGATTCATAGTGATATGGGCCTAAGTATATGTATACATACCTGGAATGATCCCTACTATGCTAGTAAATTATAAAAATCAAAAAGAAAAATGCATCATAGTGATATGTGGCCTGGGTATGTACACTTATACTTGGAATGATCCCTACTACAAATGAAAAAAAGTAAAAATGTTAATAAACCATATAATTTGGTGAATTACTAAGATTACGAACTAAGAGAATATCTTTCCACTTTCAACATTAGCCTTGAACGCTTAACCAAGTTAATTATACTCTCATTTGAACTACTAAGTTTTGCGTAGGTTCAATCAATAACTTAGCTTATTCTTATCCTCCCCTATGTTGCGGAGATCCAACGATAAAAGATGTTTATGAGTAACTAATTTTAAGGAAAAGCACACACAATACATATGTCTTTATTGAGCTTTACCTTTCATTCGAGCTAATGGATTTGTGAATGATTGAATTCTTGTTGATTTATTGGCTTATCAATTGAGTAAAGTGGATTTTTTTGAATATACCTTAGTTAATTTGTTGTTTAAGGATGTGTGATTATTTGAGTTTGCACTTTATTATTAGTTCTCTATTCAGGTTTTGAATTGATTATATTTGTTAGGGACTAGCAAATGCTTAAATGTGGCGGTGTGACATCACTTCATTTTGAAGTGATGCAGCTCCTTATTTTGTTATAAAATTTGAACTAAATAAGAGAAAAAGACGTTATTTGAATAAAAAAATACTCTTAATTTATATTTATGTTCATCACTGATTTATATTGACAATTTCCATTGTTTCTTGCTAGTTTTATCGAAGGAACTGAATCAGTGGTAATCTGGGACGTGATATGCAGTTTTGCTGAATTTTGACAAAGGTGTTGCAACACCTAAAATAGGGTGTTGCAACACATCTGCGAATTTTTAAATTCGAATTACAGATTCGTAACCGCCGAAATTTTGAATGATGGGACGCGTCTTTTCAGTTTTGGGGGGCACTTATTTTGGACGAATTGGAGGCTGGAAAGAGGAGAAAGAAGGGACTTTTGAGGAGGGAATGGATTGGAGTTAGAGTTTTGGAGAAGAAGAGGGGAGATTTTCGCCATTTTTGAAGGAGGCTTCTTCGAGACGGGTCGGTCGGACATCAAAGGAGAAGAACACATCTGAAGCGGATCCCTACATCGCTCATATTTATCTAAGGATGGCTAGTAAGATCTTTCCGTTTGTGTGGTTAAACATTTCCTCCATGAACTAATTTTTTCAATGTCTTGTATGATGTGAGTACCGTGTTTATTGTGATAAATTGATATTAATTTCCTCTTCATGGTTGAATAATTTTCTTTTTTTATTGGATTTATGTTCATTAATTGTGGATATTTTGAGCAAGCATTCTTCTACTTAGAGTGGCGAGATTCGAGAGAGGAGTTGCGCTAATCTAGGGTTGAATCCTTTTTGCTACGTGGCGAGATTCAAGTGAGGAGTCACGTATTTCTTAAATCAAAATTCCATCTTTTTACTACGCTGCAAGATTCGAGAGAGGAGTGGCGTAAGTGTAGCATAAATTCTAATTTAGTTTTAAGAGATAAAGAGATTTCCTCGTTGGCTAACAACGGTGATTTAACACTTAATGTTGCTTAATTTCGTCCTAAGTTAGAGATGACTAGGGAGATTTGGAAAGGCAGATATCGGAGATCGAGAGATGATGATATCCAATTAAAAATCGTTGTAGGAAAGGGATTAATCAATTCATGAGGATTATGTTTGAAATCTCATCATAATAGGCACGGGAAAACAAAATGCAAGACTATCTCTCCAAAATCTGAAACCAAATGTCTAGTAATAGTAATCGATTAGTTTCATTTTCACTTTGTAGTCTAAAAATTAATCTCGAATTTCACCTTAAAGTTGTCACTTGAATTTAGAGAAAAGATCAATCTAGTAATTGCAAGCACTAATTCACTCACTTCCTCGAGGGAACGATCACTTCTCACTCTTTATTACTTGGTCCGGCACGTGCACTTGCGTAATACTATTTTTCGCGTATCAGTAATACATTTTCCCCCCAAAGGAGGTAGAAGAGGAAGGACCCCATAGATCTCCATGAATTAATTGAAGAGGCATCTGAGATTTGAATGAAGTAGCTTTTGGAAAGGGGCTTTTGTGGGCTTTACTATATGCACAATTTTCACAAATTTGTGATTGTTGTCCAGAGAAAGATGGAAGACCCGATACTAGTGCCTTGTTTTGTAACTTTTTTATAGCTTGCAAATGAAGATAACCAAGCCTATGATGCCACGAATAAGAGGAGAAGTGCAACTCTGATGTTGGCATGAGAGGGCACTCTGATTTATTTGAGCCATATGTAAAGTAAACAAATGATTATTTGTAATCCTTGCTGAGGCAATATGGTCATCTGAGGCAACGTAACTTATATGTGCACCATTTTTATCAAATACGAATTTATATTCGTTTGTAATTAATTGCCCTACACTTAAAAAATTGTGAGTTAAAGTGGGAACAAATAAAACATCTGGTATCTGTTTGATAGTACCAGATTGAAGTTGTACTGATATAGTGCATTTCCCTTCAATCATTACTATGCTACAATTTCCTAAAGCAACTTTTGCTTTATAGTTTTCATTCAACTGTTTACAGTTTTTTTTATCATTGGTCATGTGGGAGGAGCACCCACTATCCACATATCATATTTGTGGTTTACTGCTTTTTGTTAAAGTTGAGGTGAAGAACATTGGTTTTGTTTGTTGCTCTTGTATTTCTGTTAATTTAACTTCTTCAGTCTCTTTGTGCCAGCACTTCTGAGCAGAATGATTAGGTATACGACAGTTTTTGCATCTCCAAAAACAATCCTTAGAATTATGGTTATTTTTCTTGCAAATGATGCAAAATAACTCACCAATATTCTCAAGTTTTTGTAAACTGTTGGACCCTTTCCAGTTTTAAGTATTCCAATTTTGTTTTTGTTTATTAACTGCAGGACTCTTTGACAGTTGCTTTGCTTTCTTGGCTATACGATCATTGGGTCTTGAAACATTTAATTGAGCATGTAGAGTCTGCTCCAGAGTCTGGGTGCTTTGTAATAATCTTTCTTCGCTTGTCTTCAGGGACCCCATAAGTGCAGTACAAGATAATGTTTTCAAGTCCTTTGATTCTTCAATTGCCGTGACAATTGGATAAAAACTTTGTGGGGGGGGGGGGGGGGAGACAACGAAGCAGTTTAGGGACAATTTTCCTGTCTTCGATTGTATCACCGTGACTCCTTATTTGATTCATTATGTGTAGAGTTCTGACTAGCAAGGACTCCACTGTTTCACCTGGTTTCATCATTAATGTTTCAAAGTCTCTCCATGCATTTTGCAGTTTTAACTCTGTAACTTTCTCATCTCCCTTATTTCTATGCGCAAGATATCCTAAGCTGCCTTGGCTGTTTCTGCATGCGCTCATGATTCGTGGGAAAATGTTTTCAGAAACTCCTTGAAATATCATACACATAGCCCTTGCATCTTTTTTTTTTCATCTGCAGAATATTTAACATCTGTTGGGGTTTCAGGTGATTTACCTGTAACAAGAGGAGCATGGCCGGTGGTTACAATTTACCAAAGGTCTAGTGAGTTGAACACAACACGCATATGAATGCTCCAAAAGTCATATTTGTCTCCATTAAACACCGGAATCGATGTCTGAGAAAGAGAGAAGGTACTTGAAGAAGCCATCCTCTGATGATGTTTAAGTATCTAACACCAGAGCTCTGATACCAAATGATGATTGCAAGGGATAATAAATGTGAGGAGGCAAAATAACATTCACAACAATAGTAGACTTGTATTTCTTTCTTACAAAGTTTTTACTGTTTTTTACAATAGAAATGTAGTTATTACAAAAGATGGGCTTTTTATAACAAGTGGACCGCCTTATGTGACTGATAAGGTAAGAACAAGATAAGTCTTGCTGTATATTTGTTTTCACTCTATCCATCTGCAGTTGTTGATAGCCGCAACTGCAGCAGCTGCTCCATCTTTCTCCGTCTTCATCTTTGGCGTAGGTCAACAAGAACTAGTTATAAACGGCCGGAGCATGCATTGGATCTCATTATAGGTATGCTGCCCAACAATTACAGCACCTTTATTTCCCTCTCTTAAAAAAATAGTTTACTCTATTTATTTTATTTTATTTTTCTCTTACCTAATTTTTTCTAATTTATCTATCGTATTTATTCAATACTTTTGCTCATATTTATATATTGTTTATTATTTATTTTACCTTACCTTACTTTATTTCAATGTTAACCAAAAAATTATATTGTATTTAATAATATAAGGATAAAAGTAATACGGATTCTCAAAGCATAGCATCCGTCGGCAGAGTAAATTAAATAATTTCTCCCATTCGTTTTTTTTAATAATTCTTTTTAATATATATATATATATATATATATATATATATATATATATATATATATATATATATATAGTGCTGCGAGCAGCTCTGCTCATTGACTCTTAGCGGGCTGCGCCCGCATTCGAGCGGGCTGCGCTCACATCCGAGCGGGCTGCGCATGCATTCGAGCGGGTTGTGCATGCATACGACAGTACCTGGCCAGCCAGTGGCGGATCCAGAAAATTATAAATAAGGGTGCACAAAAAATTTCTAAACACAAATGCTAGCGGGGTGAGTAGGAGGGTCGTGGGTCACATGTTGGAAATTAATTTGCGGGGTGCACATAGCTGAACTTGGTCTACGGATAGCCAAATTTGGTCTGCTGCGAATAGCCAACATTGGTCCGCGAATAGTGAATATTTGTCCCAAAACAAACTAGTTACGTGACGTGAGAACGCTTCCATCTTATTAAAGTTGTTTCTCCCTCATCTGGCCACTGTTTTTGACATATAAGTACTCAATATGAACGTAAAAAAAATATGCATCAATTTTTTATAATTATTTTTTTCAAAAATTTTTATATTTTAACAAAAAAATCATTTTAAATATGACATTATATTTTGAAATTAGTTTTTGGAGACCTAATAATAACTTATCATAGGAGGTATACTAAAAAGCTTTTGAATTTTATGAATTTTCATTATTATTTTATTACACGGATATGATGTGATTGCACAAATACTCATTATATTTTATTAATTTCCATATTTTTCATAATATATGTTAATTCGTTGAAGTAAAAGAAAGAGTCTATATTTGACAATTTTAAATGTTGCTCCAAAAGTAACTTCTTATTTAATTTTCTATGTTCATCATCTTTAAATTTAATTTTTATATTATGTTTTAGTTTATTTGTTTCTCTTTTTGTCTGGGCCTTTTTTTAAGTGTTAAAATATTAAAAAGTAAGAATTAAAAAAAAATTTAAATTTTACACCAAAAAGTGCAGTATTGTAGTTATAATTACGAGATATTTTTTTTATAGTGATCAATATATAAATAAACTAAAATGAGTTTCTTTTTAGATTATTATTATTATTATTGTTACTATTCTAGAGTAGCTATTAAGGTCAGAAAATTTACTTTTTTGAGCCGCATTCGCTTAAAAGGTTTTAGGGCGGAATTGTTTTGTGGGTCCAGAGCCATTGATATTGAAATAAACCCACAAAACCTTCCGTCAAATGTTTATGTCCCGGCACCGTAGGTTTTAAGATTGAGCATTTTGAAACCGCGACCTCACCTGAGCGCGCATGCACATTTTCTATTCCAGTGTGAGTGTTTTCGCCCGATCGCGCACATTTTTCGCCCGGACGCGCATTTTTCAGGCTAGAGCGCATTTTCCTACAAGCGAACGGGCCCTTAAAGAAATTCAGTCACAAATGTTTTGGTCCCGCCGTGGGTTTTAAGATTGAGCATTTTGAAACTGCGACCTCACCTGTGCGCGCATTATATTTGCATTTTCTATTCCAGTGTGAGTGTTTTCGCACAGACGCACATTTTTCAGTCTGGAGCGCATTTTCTTACAAACGAACGGCCCTTACAGAAATTCAGTCTAAACCTTTGCCAGCGTATAAGTAGCCGCAAACCAAATGCAAACGATAGAGAGGACGCGCATTTTTCAGGCCGAGCGCATTTTCTTACAAACGAACGGACCCTTAAAGAAATTCAGTCAAATCTTTTGCGTAGGTGAAGTAATATCTGTGATTCCAGCATATACATTTTTCAGTCTGGAGCGCATTTTCTTACAAATGAACGGACCCTTAAAGAAATTCAGTCAAACCTTTTTGCATAGGTGATGTAATATCTGTCATTCCAGCATATAAGTAGCCCCAAACCAAATGCAAAAGATAGAGAGGGTCAGAAGAAGTTTGTCATATCCAAAGTTAAGAGAGAGAGAGAGAGAGATAGAGATAGAGAGAGAGAGAGAGATAGAGATATATAGAGAGAGAGACAAAGGTAGGTATAGGTGAAAAAAAAAGAAAGAAAAATCATCATCATCATCATGCCACAAGTTCCATCAACAAGATGGTGCCCAACACCTGAGCAGCTGATGATTCTGGAAGAGATGTACAGAAGCGGAGTGAGAACTCCAAACGCCGCACAGATCCAGCAGATCACTTCACATCTCTCCTACTATGGAAAGATCGAAGGCAAGAATGTCTTCTACTGGTTTCAGAACCACAAAGCCAGAGAGCGGCAGAAGCTGAGGAGAAGGCTTACCAAACAGCAGCAGCAGCAGCCAACGCAGCCATTTCTTCCTCCTCCAGATCATCCCAATCTACTCTACGCCCATCAGATCCACCCTCCATTCCTTCATCATCATGTAAACTATTACACTATTTTCTACTATCATCGTATGTGCCATATTTCATCATCAAGTCATTAATTTGAAGTCACGTACAGTATGTTCATTACTAACTTCAGCTTAAAAATTAGTTCTTGCAAAATAAAAATCAGTTCTTGCAAAATAAAAATCAGTTCTTGCAAAATAAAAATCAGTTCTTGCAACTTTTATGATGTTAGTTTAGGGTTTTATCAGTTCTATTATGTTATGCAGCTAGTTTGTTAATTGCTCACATGACAAGAATTTATATACAAAATTCCATTTGTTTTCTTTTACATATAATTTATATTTCTTCCATTTGTTCTTTTGTGCAAATGTATAAGTTTAAACAAGTTATGTACAGTGATTTACTAGTTTTGAATGATGATTTAACAGAATTTTCCAGTTCAAAACTTCAAATTTTGGAACAAAACATTGTTAATGGCACCACATTAAACATATATATATATATCTTTATGTAGCAACATTTTTATTGACAACTTAATTTGAGTTTATGTTGGCTATTCTAGTAGAGGAAATGTTATGAGGCAATTAGTAAATGATGATTTACTAAACCACATGTATTTTAGTCCAAAATTAATCTTCCCTTGAGTAAACATGATGTGAGAAATGATCTAGGAAGTCAAGAAGGAAACCATATATATACGAATAATTACCAAAACTTCCCCTGAAAGTTAGCGTAATTACAGATTGCACCCCTCTTATTATTGAAATTATAAAAACCTCTCCTGAATTATAAAAAACATAACATTTCTGAAGGGAGTATTTTTGCGCATGGATGTTATGAAATGTGAACTTCAGGGGAGGTAAATGTTATGTTTTGTAACATTCATGGGAGATTTTTGTAATTTCATCTGTAATTTTTCAAACTTAGAGGGGAGGTCCCCGCGGTAAAAGCCCCTATATATATATATATATATATATATATATATATATATATATATATATATATATATATATAATGGCCCTTTATTGTGACTTCCTTGTATGTTAAATTATAGGTTGTACCCCTCTTATCTTTTGAAATTATAAAAATTGCTCTTGTAAATATATGTTTCGTAATATTTCGAGGAGCCTAGTGAAATATTTGTGTGCATGTATGTTATAAATATAAACTCATTACAAAGGAGATTTTTATAGTTTCAGAAAGAGGAGAGCAACTTGTAATTATGCTAGCTCCAAAATTTGAATAATGTAATATACTACTACTACTACTACTACTACTACTACTACTACTACTACTACTACTACTACTACTACTATTCTATTTAAGAGTAGAATTAATGTAATTGTGTTGAGAGATTGCAGGGAGCTGCAGGGTCTCAGGAGCAAAGATCAGAGGGGCTAGATTTACTGAGGAAGCTGGAGATCGGATGTCGTCAACGAGAGGAGGGATCTTCGTCGACGAGCACGAGCAGTGGAACTTCTCTGAGGTGCAACTGCGAGTGGATGAAAATGATCGATCCAAGCTTTGGGGAGCCGCCGCCGCCGTGCTGCGGAAGCACTACTCCAAGAACCTTGGAGCTTTTCCCAACAACTAGCACTGGGCTCAAAGATGAGTGCAGCACCTCCAAGTCTTCTTCATGCTCAGCTTCAACCAGTTAATCATCATACACATGGAAGCAAGCTAGCAATTGCCTCTCTATCTATATATAACACTATTATATATATATATATATTGTTATATCATAATATTTCTCTATGAAGTTCTAATTCTAGTCTAATGAAACCTGTTAATTGTGACATTATATTATGCAGTCGCATGTATCTTAGAATTTATTCTGTTTCTTTTTGTTTCAAGATCTTGGTGAGGTTAATAAATTAATGGACTTTATTATTATTTTTTGTTGCTGTCTCTTTCTCTCAATCTCAGGGAGGCTAACTATATTCATTATTTAGTCTCCACAAGTTAAAATTATATAGATATATATGGCTCTATTATGGATCAAGAATTTAATGTGGGCTTTGTAGTGTTAAACCACCGCTCTCATTTTTCATTCCAAAACCCGGGTCAAAGATAGGAGAGGTGCGACCTATTGTAAGCACGAGTGAATTCCGTCTGGGTAAGCGGTGTATGAGTAATCTTGGCCGCATGCCTTTTTTTGGTTCATGCTGAACCGTCAAACACGCCCCCTCAGCATGAGCCTGGCTCTGATACCATGTTAGACCACCGCACTCATTTTCCATTCCAAAACCTGGGTCAAAGATAGGCCGGAGAGGAAGGCCTATTATAAGCACGAGTTTAGGTAGGCGGTGTGAGACTAATATTGGCATGTCTTTTTTGGTTCATGCTGGACCGTCCAACACGCACCCTCAGCGTGAACCTGCTTTTGATACCATGTTAAACGATCGCACTCATTTTTCATTCCAAAATCCGGGTCAAAGATAGGAGAGGTGAGACATATTATAAGCACGAGTGAACCGTCTGGGCAGGCAGTGTGAGACTAATCTTGGCATACCTTTTTTTGGTTACGTTCATGCTGGACCGTCCAACAATTTGTTGGTAATTGAAAAACAAGAGGCGAGAAAAACTAAAGAGCCCATTGCAGGGAAGAAGAAATCTTGCTTTTTTATTATATTCAAGTACTTAGGCTCCGTTTGGCACGGCGGTGGGGGTCACGAGCACGATGGTTATGAACTGTCGTTTGTGAATGCCCGGCCTCACCCAAGGAACTTCATCCACTTTTATGTTTAAAACTAGTTTTATTTTTTGATGGCGGTCATAACCTTTGTCTCCGGCGTGAGCACAAATGGGAGGAGTCACCGGCGTTAGGAAAGAGAGGCGCGGGCTCCGAGAGGAACTCTAGGGCAGGAGAGGGTTCGTCGGCGTGAGTAAATGAGGTCATTAGCTTCCTCTTCCAGCGGATTGGGAGGGCCGGCTGGATGCTTGTCGGCCAGAGAACAAATGCCGAGCATCGCTGACTGCGCATAAGGCTTTTTGACATACGAAAGAGTATCAAAATAATATGATTTTTAGTTAATTTTGTGTGTGCACATAGCCATACTTGGTCTGCCTTTAGCATTGCTCTACATTTACTATTTATTTATTACATTCCAGCACACCACAACTTCTATATTATTACAGCCTTCACAGCTGCAAAGCAAGCATTAATAATCACATATATACTTCTCAGAATTTTCTTACACATTTGTTTAATTTTGTTTGGATATTTTTGTAACTTTATATATTGAAATAAAGTTAGCAGAGCCAGGTCCGAGCTCGTTGGTAACCACGAAGGGTCGTGCCGAATCGTTGTTAAGCAAGATGGAGATTGCAAATATGATTCAGCCCTCGAAATCGACGAAGTCGAGTTACGGAAATTGGAGTATCCAAATGAAGGTTCTGCTCGCCTCAAAAGAGTTATGGGATATTGTCGACGAAAGCTATGTCGAGCCTGATACTGCTGGAGAAGATGCAATGACGAATGTCCAAAAGACCGCACTTTAAGGAAAGCTGGAGGAAATATGAAAAGGCATTATGCTTGCTTTATCGAGGAGTAGACGAATCCAAAGAAGATATCAAATGCCATAGCGTCAAAGGAAGCATGAGAGATTCTGCAGAAATCTCTGTAAGGAGTAGAGAATGAAAAGATGGTGCGGCTACAATTAATCATTATGAGCGGAGTTTAAAACATTTAAGATGCAGAACTCCGAGAAGCTTACTGAAGATGTGACTCGGCTAAAGTCGACGGTGGTAAATGAGATGAAACACATTGGAGAAACCCTTGACGATGTTCGAGTTATGAAAAATCTTTTTCGCTCTTTAATGAGGAAGTTTGATTATGTTGTAGCGGCTTTAGAAAAGTCCAATGATTTATCACATATAAGTTGGACGAGCTTGTGGGTTCATTGCTGTTAGAAATTCTGAAGCGGGCGGTAGCCCAAATTCTGAAAAATTCTCATTCTCCCTATAAATAGAGGTCCATACCCTTGTCATCCACACAAATCAGTAGTTCAAGAGGCAAGGTTGCGGTTAGAAAGTTGCGACTAGAAGAAGAGATCTGTGAATAGCAATTCGTGACTAGCGTCGACGGTAAGGCGGTAAGGAGGGCGGTAACTCCTATGAAGGTTGCGGATAGCAGAAGGCGAACACAGCGACTAGCGCCCGACGGTAAGACTAACCATCGGGAGTAACTGCGGTTAGATGTATTGTCAATTCTTGGCGACCTCCACGATTAGAAGTGTGTTGTTGTTCTTGAGTTGTAACAATCAAGTGAAGTTGTAAGACCCAGTTGTGGGTAGTTTGTTTGTGTGTTGTAATTTTGTTTTCATTCAATCAAAGAAGAGCTAGCCTCTCTTTAAATTGTGTGTGTGCCCAATGATTTCATTTCCAACAGTGGTATCAGAGCGATGTTACGAACCTTGAAGTAACTCTGAAGAGTTGAAGAGGTTGAACTAATGGAGATGAAAAATGCTTTTCATTCTCATGTTTCCAAGTTAACTAAAACAAATTATGGGAACTGGAATATCCAGATGAGAGTGTTGCTAGCATCAAAGGAGTTGTGGGAGATAGTAGAAGATGGCTATGAAGAAGAGCCAACAACTGAAGCAGAGACGGCGTTGACTAATGCGCAGAAGACAACACTAAGAGAGGCAAGGAAGAGAGACAAGAACACTCTCTTCTTGAGATATCAAGGGGTTGAAGAAGCAACCTTTGAGAAGATCTCAGATGCCAGAACCTCAAAAGAAGCATGGGAAACCATGCAACGCTCCATGCAAGATGTTGACAAGCCAAATAAGGTGAAACTGCAATCTCTCCGAGCTGAGTTCGAAATTCTGAAGATGCAGAACTCAAAGAAGGTTGGCGACTACGTAACTCGTCGGTGGACGATTGCAAATGAGATGAAGCGCAACAGAGAGACACTTGATGATGCAAGGATCATGGAGAAACTTCTGCGATCACTTTCAAAGAAGTTCAACTCTGTGGTGGTGGCGATAGAAGAATCGAAGGATCTTACCCAGATCTCTATCGATGATCTTGTGGGCTCTCTGCAAGCTCATGAATATCGCATGTTGCAAGATGAAGGGTAAAGTAGCTTGGAGCAAGCACTGCAGACTCAACTGAACTTTGGAGAGCGAGGCTGAGGCTATCATGTAAGAGATAGAGGAGGAAGAAATCAGAACTTCCAAAGAGAGGTAAAGCATGCTCAAGAAAGAGAGCAAGAAGGAAGAGGTCGTGGTCGAATGACCCAAGTCCAGTGTTACAACTGTAACCGGTTTGGGCACATGAGTTATGACTATAAACGTCCGAGGACACAGGAGACCAACCACTATGCGGAAGCAAACAACACTTTTGGTGATCCAATGATGTTCTTGACTTACTGAGAAACTGAAGGCGGAAGGAATGAAGTATGGTACTTGGACACAGGTGCCAGTAACCATATTTACTGACCTTGAACCAAGTCTTGGTGAGGTTAGCTTTGGTGATGCTTCGAAGAAATCAGTAAAAGGAAAAGGTGTGATAGTGGTGACCTTGAATGGTGAGAAGGTGCACATCCATGACGTGTTCTATGTTCCAGGCTTGAAGAGTAACATCTTAAGTCTTGGACAAATTGTGGAGAAAGGATATTGCAATTAGCCGAAAGATGGAACGTTGGTTATGCTGAACCGATGAGGAAGAAAGGTAGTGGAAGTAAAGATGCCGATGAATCGTCTCTTTACATTGAAGATGGATGTCAAGGAGACAACATGTTTAGCAACAACTGATGAGGAAGAAGCTTGGTTGTGACATCTCAGGATGGGTCACCTATGCTTCAGTGGTTTCAAGCTTCTGTAACAGACAAAGATGGTGGAGGGTTTGCCTAAGATCTTACCACCACAAAAAATTTATGAATCATGTACAAAGGGGAAGCAGAAACGACAGACGTTTGAAGGAGGGAAGTCTAGAAGACCAAGAAGACAACTTGAGTTGGTTCATTCAGATATTGCTGGTCTGTTTGACATAGCTTCGGTTGGCGCAAGGCAGATATTACATCACTTTCACTGATGACTTCAGTCAGAAGTGTTGGGTATACTTCTTGAAGGGGAAGTCCAAAGATCTTGACAAGTTCAAGGAGTTCAAGGCGACGACAGAGAAGGAGAGTGGACAGTCACTGAAAGTGCTCAAGACTGATCGAGGTGGGGATTACACCTCAAAGCTATTTGATGTATTTTGCAAAGAGCATGGAAATGCTAATCAGTTAACAACAACATTGTAATATCTAGTTGCCAACCAAAATCACCTAGAGGGGGGGTGAATAGGTGATAAACGCGTCTTTTGCGGAATTAAAAATCTTGAAAATAAAGAACGCACAGAATGCAAATCACAACCACAGACGACACAAGAAATTTATAGTGGTTCCCCGTTCTTGGGTACTCCACTTGCCGGCCTCGCCAATCTAGCACCACAGCTAGACTTGACTACTTCACTAAATCTCGAATCAAGAATGATCCTACAATCCTCAGAGTCAAAACTCTTACAACTCGGAGATCAAACTCCTACAAACTCAGAGATAATCTTCTCTTACAACTCAGAGAATACCTCTCCTACAACTCGGAGAACAATCTCTCCTACAATTAAATGTAAATTTAGATTGAAAACAATACTCAATGAATCACGATCAGATCTGAGAAATTTGATGATGATCTTCTTCCTTCTTGCAACAGAAATGGCTTCGGCTTGATGTTGAAACGACACAAATCAGATCTTCTAAGGTCTTGATCGATTCAATGAAAACGGGACGAGTGAGGTGATGATCAATAGACCTTTTTCTTCCACTTGGAGACGAAATCAGATAACTCACGATCGAACTCCAACGATGGCGATGCACGGCACTAGACGACGATCTTGAATCAGATTAGGGTTTTTGAGAAATGAACGAACTCTGATCTTCTGAATGATTGCTACCTCTCATTCTTAAGGAGCAATCATTATATAGATGAAGATCTAATGATTAAACCTTAAAATGAGGAAAGACGTCACGTCAATTTGACGGAAAAGACTTGACGTCAAAACCGGAAAACAGAGCTTAAGAGAAAAGATAGAATCAGACTTCTCGAGAGATCCACGACTTCTCGAGAGAAACTGGCTAGATCTCGAAAAACAACTTTAGAAGAGAGATTCAAAGAATTATGACAGGACTTCCCGAGAGATACAAGACTTCTCGAGAACAAAGGAAACTTCTCGAAAACTTCAGAACAATTTCGAGAACAACCTTTAGAGAGACAGCTTCTCGAAGGAACCAATGATTTCTCGAAAACAAAAGTACTTCTCGAGAGAGAAAAAGACTTCTCGAAAGCTGAGCTGAGACAGACTACTCGAAAATAACTGGAAAAGAATTTTTCTCGAAAACAAAGAAGACTTTTTGAGATCACAAAGATTTCTCGAGAAATGCAAATAACTACTCGGAAAATTCAACAATTTCTCGAGAGACATCTGAAACAACCCTTCTCGAAAATAATCAAGGACTTCTCGAGAGCATAGAAGGACTTCTCGGAAAATACCCTTACTTCTCGAAAAAATTTACTTAGAAAACTTTCTTCCTTTGTCTTCGGACCAATGCTGCACACCTAAGCTTTGAATCTTTAATGTCTTGAACATAAAGTGTATCCCAATTGAGAGATCACACATGAGTCAACCCCATACCCCACACAATGAAGAATTACATTGCATGAGACTGTGCTTATTGACCCATTGTGACCTGACATTGGTCTACACTTAGCAAAGTGATCCTGCAAGAACAATACTAGAAAAATATATCAAATACACAAACAATTCAATCTTGGTTCAAAGTTGACTATCTACAAATCAAGGTTATTGTGGATACAAAACCCAACAATCTCCCCCTATTTGTAGAAGTCAGAACCCTACTTACCAAGATGAATTGTAACAAATATAAAAAGATATACTGGAAAGAATATTAACAACAATATCTAAATATAGGAACATGATTGTCACATCAAAATCAAAAACTATATTTAGATTTAAGATTGTCTAATGAATTAAAGTTCACACTGGCATATAAAAATAAAGTTTTAAAGATCTTCAAAGAAAACTTGACTTCAGATATCTGCCTTTTGCTTTCTCAACATTTCTTGCCTTTCAAAATAAACATATGGCTTTGGATGATACTTAGGAGGAGCTTCTGGAGCTGTTGGATTGTTGTACCCATAATTCTTGAAATGGATTCTTCTCTTGATTTGGCTTGTCTCATACTTTTTCCATTCAGAAGTGCTGTACAGATCAGAAGGTTTCACATTTCCTTCTTCTACAAGCTTGAGAGGGTCAAGAATGATAATCTTTGACACTGGATTCCAAACTTCTGGATAAACCTTTGCTTCATCTGCAACTGCTTTACCAGAACCTGCTGAGCTGGAGCCAGGAACAGATCTGCTTGCAGAAGGTCCATCACCATATTTCCTTTTCCTTGAATAATGCATGGAGGAGTGAGTTGCTACTGAAGGAATAGCATCAAACTGCTCTGCTGGCCTTGGAGAAAATTGAGGAATTGAAGGAGCATCAGATTGAGCTTGATCAAAATGAGGAGGAGGTTGAGCAGGGTCAATACCCAAATCAGGAAAGATTTCATGGTGGAGCCAAGCAGCAGTATTAGAGGTGAAATCTTTTAACTCATTGACCTGCTTTTGGACACCTTGGGACAACTGCTCAAACCTATTAATTAAATGTTTATGAAAATCAAAAAGAGTTTGATCCAGTAACCCAGTCATCTTCTCAGTTAAACTGTCCCCCCCCCCCCCCCCCCCCCCCCCATTTCTGACTTCTACAGATAGGGTTTGGAGAATAGAATCCTTGAACTGTCCAACCTCATCAATGATTTTAAAGGCATTTTCCCCTTCCTTTGAAACCATGTACTCTTGGGTTTTTCTGACTTGAATCACTTCTGCAAGAACTGTGGCAACACTTTTGATGGTGTGATCAATAGCCTTTCCTCCCTGAATAACAACTTCTTTCAATTGATCTGAACTGGTTTTGAACTCTTTCAACTCCTTGGCCATTTCCTTTTCAATATCAGACAATCTTGCATGGACTTCTCTGAAGGAGTAATCTATTTTGGCACTTTGTCTTTGAAGCATTAATTCAACTTTGCCAAGAATTGTATTTTCATCATAAAGAGAAGGAGGAATAGGAGCTGACAGAACTTCTTCTGGGATATCTTCAAGAATGACTGAACTTTGGAGCTTGACAGAAGATATGTTGATTCTCTCATTTTCTTCATCAACAGACTTGTCCTGATCATCCCTGTTTGTTTCTAAACAAGACTCTTGCTCCCCCTCAATATGTACTGGGGGAGGAGATGAACCATGCACTGAAGCATCATCTACTTCTATATTAAAATCATAATCAGCACCTGACCCAGCCATGTGGTCACTAGTGCTAAGCACATCATCAGCACCCTTAAGAATTTCACTTACCACATCTGCTATAGTGGAATCAACTCTATCTTCATTAATAGCTGGAGGAGGTGAGACATGAACAACCTGTTCTTGAGAAATAAAAGTGTCTTCCATATGAGTATCTGACAGTGTTTGAGTATCTGGGATGGATGGAGTTTTGAAAGGAACTTGTTCTGATGGATCCTTAGCTGATGGAGAAAGAACTGTGTTTGGTGAAGGAGGGAGACTTGGCTCTGCTGAGGGAATGGTGTCTTGTGGAGCTGGAGATGGAGATGGATCTGGAACTGAGCTGTGTTGCTGAGCTGGAGGTGGATCTGGAGCTTCATACTCTGGAACTGATTGAGCTGAAGAAATGGGCTCCCCCTGGAGACCTGCATCTGCAGTTGGCTTAGTTATTCTGATGTTCCACCTCTTCATTGTGACAACATCTACCTTCTTCAAATGATGTATAGTAGCTCCTTTGGACATGTCAAACACAACTGGATCAAGCTGATTTAAATAGAGTGACAGAATCCTTGCAAAATTTGGACTTGTAATGCTTTCTTTAATCTTATTGAATAGAAAACCTGCCCAACTGAATCTTTTTCCACAAATCACTATTGCTATCAGGCTGAAAACATCTGAAGAGACATGACCTAGGCTGCCAGTATGACATAGTAATACTTTTGAAATTATGTCCACCAGTAATTTTCCAACATCATTCATCTTTTGTCTACGAATAGTTGATGTTCCTTTATCTAGTCCACAAAAGATTAGGGCATGAGCCCAATCCTCATTACTTAGAGTATCCTCATTTTCTTCCAATGGAACTTTCAAATACTTGGAAAGAGATTTTGGATTCAACTTGATTTTGAAATTTCCAACCATTGATTTCATCCTATTTCTGTTTTTGTGCACTTTTATGTTGATAAACAAATCCTCTACTTCTCTAAACAGAATTCTACACTGATATTCTAATAAGAAGGACAGACCAGCTGCGTCTAGGAGATAAAATAGGTTTTGAAACTCATCTGAAATTGATTGAAGACCTTCTCGCACAAGTTCACTGCCGACACTGATCTTAGGTTTTCCTGAAGGAGCCATTGATCGAGAGGAGAACTTGAAATGTGGGCTGGAACGAGAGAAAATCCGTTTGACGGCGAACTGGGACGACGATTTGCGAAAGAAGATGAAACGTCGGCGTTTTTCGAGAGGAGATGGAAGAACCTCGCGTGAACTTTTAATTCATTTCGAGACTCTATATATAGTTTGGTTTGATGTGACAATTAATTTGGTTTTAATTAATTTAAAGAAAATGAAATACACGCGTACCTGGCTCTTCATATTCTCGAATATTGAAATTAAAGTTTTCGAAAAGTATAAAACATTTCTCGAGAGGTTGTGAAAGTTCTCGAGAAGTCTCAGAACTCTGCCGATTTTCTTCCGAAAGATAATTAAAGTTCTCGAGGGATGACCCATTTCTCGAGAAGTGTGAATTCATTTTTCGAGAGATGATGTCAATTTTCCGAAAACTTTTATCTTCACCCAAAAGCAAGTCATTTCTTGAGATATTAACTTCATTTCTCGAGAAGTTTAGTGATGACTTGGATTTTTCTTCTTAGATTTTTCTTCTCTTCTTCTCTTCTCCTTTGCTTGACCATTATTCTATGTTCAGCATTCCAAGTTCTGTTTTGAAGAAAGAGAACTTAGTCTCATTCAGTGGCTTCGTGAAGATATCTGCAATTTGCTTATCCGTAGGGACATAGCTTAAGTTGATATCCCCATTTTCCACATGTTCTCGAATGAAATGATATCTTAACTCGATATGCTTTGTTCGACTGTGTGAGACTGGATTATTTGCTATAGTTATTGCACTGGAGGAATCACAAAACATTGGAATATTCTTTATCTTCAAATTATAATCTTGAAGCTGATTTCTTATCCAAAGAAGTTGTGCGCAACAACTGCCTGCAGAAATATATTCTGATTCGGCTGTTGAGATTGCAACACAATTTTGCTTCTTGCTGCTCCAAGAGATAAGCCTTCTTCCGAGAAATTGGCATGTTCCGGAAGTGATTTTCCTGTCGTCTCTACTTCCTGCAAAATCTGCATCTGAATAACCAATTAGCTCGCTATCATTACTTCTTGGGTACCATAAGCCAAGATTTGGTGTACCTTTAAGATATCTCAAAATTCGCTTTGCAGCGGTATAGTGAGATTCCTTAGAGTTCACTTGAAATCTGACACAAACACATGTAGAAAACATTATGTCAGGCCTACTAGCAGTAAGGTAGAGCAGAGAGCCAATTATGCTTCTGTACTTGGTTTCATCAAAAGGTTTCCCTTTCTCATCCTTGTCCAGAGACATAGCTGAGCTCATTGGAGTCCTCATAGAGGTTGCACTCTCCAATCCAAATTTCTTGATCAACTCCTTGGTGAATTTTATCTGTGAGATGAAAATTCCATCTTCAGATTGTTTCACTTGAAGTCCTAAGAAATAATTTAGCTCTCCCATACTGCTCATTTCAAACTTTCCTTGCATAAGTTTTGAAAACTTTTTGCAAAGATTGTCGTCCGTAGAGCCAAAAATGATGTCATCGACATAGATTTGAACTAGCAAAATCTTGCCTTTTACTTCCCTAAGAAATAATGTTTTGTCTATCTTTCCTCTTGTGAACTTGTTCTCAAGAAGAAAATTAGACAGCGTCTCATACCAAGCTCGAGGAGCTTGTTTTAACCCATACAAAGCTTTTTGTAGTAAGTAAACATAGTTAGGATGTTCAGAATCTACAAAACCTGGAGGTTGTTCAACGTATACTTCTTCTTTTATGTTACCATTCAGAAAGGCTGACTTAACGTCCATCTGGTATACGGTGAAACTTTTGAATGCAGCATAGGCTAAGAACATTCTGATTGCTTCAAGTCTTGCTACCGGAGCATAAGTTTGATCGAAGTCGATCCCTTCTTCCTGTCTATAACCTTTTGCTACAAGTCTGGCTTTGTTCTTTATTATCGTTCCATTTTCATCCAACTTGTTCCTGTAAACCCACTTTGTTCCAATAATATTTTTATCCTTTGGTTTTGGAACTAGTGTCCACACCTTGCAACGCTTGAATTGATTTAATTCTTCTTCCATTGCAATTATCCAGTGGGGGTCTTCATTTGCTTCTTGAAACTTCTTCGGTTCAACCTGTGAAAGAAAACTTAAATGCATATTTTCGTTAGTAGTGCCTCTTCTTGTTCTAATTCCGACTTGAGGATCTCCTATGATTTGATCAATAGGATGATCTCTCATGTGTCTGAACTCAAGGTTCCTTGCATCAGTTTGAACATTTGGAGCATCATTTGCTACTTGAATGTCTTCCTCCACTTGTACTGGTTCTTCATCATAATGATCTTCTTCTTCATTTGTGATTGGGGAAGAGATCTTGACGAAGGTTTGAGCATCAACTTTGACTGGCTCATCCAAGCTTATATCTTGTGTCTTTGAACCTGTACCTTCCATAGAAGCACTAGAAGAGCTGCTAGGTAGCATGCTCGTTTCATCAAATACAACATTAATAGACTCTTCTGCAACCAGGGTTTTCTTATTAAATATTCTATAAGCTCTACTATGGCTGCTATAGCCTACAAAAATACCTTCAAAACTCTTTTCGCTAAACTTGGTTTTGTAATGCTTTCCATTATTAAGTACAAAGCATTTGCAACCAAAGATTCTAAAATAAGAGATGGTTGGTCTCTTCCCTTTTAGTAGTTCATAAGGAGTCTTTTCATGGTTTTTGTTTATGAGTGCTCTGTTCTGCACATGACATGCAGTGTTGACTGCTTCAGCCCAAAGATATTCGGGTAGAGAAGTGTCACTCAACATCGTTCTGCAAGCCTCAATGAGTGTTCTATTTCTTCTCTCAGCTACCCCATTTTGTTGTGGAGTTCGAGGAGAGGAAAACTCATGAAAGATACCTAGACTTTCACAAAAATCTGTCATAGCTCCAGATTCAAATTCTGTTCCATGGTCACTTCTGATTTTGACTACCGAACATTCAAATTCATTCTGGATTTGCTTGACAAACTTGGTGAAAATGTCAAACGTATCTGACTTGTGTTTTAGAAAGAATACCCATGCAAAACGTGAGTAATCATCTACAATAACAAATGTGTAAGACTTGCCTCCTAAACTTCTAACTTGCAAAGGACCAAATAAGTCCATATGAAGTAGGTATAAACACCTAGTAGAATCTTTGCCTAAGATGCTCTTAAAAGTAGCTCTTGTTTGCTTGCCTTTTACACAAGCATGACAAGGTCTATCTTTAATGCACTTAATATTTGGTGCATCACGTACTAAGTTTTGAGAAAATAATTTATTTATAGTTTTGAAATTTATATGTGCTAATCTCTTATGTCAATGGTCAGCAAGAGATGCACTATTTTTTGCTAAAAGACACACTGGTGTAGAAGATGATAAACAAAGAAAGTTTAAACAGAACATATTTCTACAACGAGTGCCTGATAAAATCGTTTCTAGATTTTCTGCCGATTTTATCAAACATTTATCTCTACGAAAATCAACTATGTATCCTTTGTCACAAAGTTGACTTATGCTTATCAGATTATGTTCTAATCCTTCCACATAAGCTACATCTGAAAAGGATACATTACCGTTAGAAATCATACCATAGCCTTTTGTTATCCCTCTGTCAGATCCGCCAAATATAACTTTTGGACCGTTTTCAATTGGAATGTAATTTTGCAAAAGACTTCTTGTTCCGGTCATATGCCGAGAACAACCACTGTCCAAATACCAGATAGGATTATTGTTGGCCTTTGGACATACCTGCAAAAACAAATTATTTTGCCTTAGGAGCCCAAACAACTTTGGGTCCTTGGTCCCTTGTTAGTTGAGCACCATGAGGAACATTAACATTTCGAGCGGTCTTTCTTGCATGGTTTACTAGTGGTCTTTTGGAATATGTAGAATTAAACCAACAATCTACGGCAAAGTGACCTATTTTGCCGCAACACCAACAGTTAAATCAGTTGTACCTTAGTTTTGTGTTTTCCTGCTTTGCTTTTTGAATGATAGCTTTGGCAGGAACATTACTCTTGGAAGAGGATGCTTCATGGGTACAACATACACAAGGTGTGAATGTCTCATTATGCTTAGGTGCAACAGTTTTTACTATTGGTGCTCTCTTAGCACTTGGACCATGAACATAAGGACCATAATCTTTCAGATTGATCTCTTCATAAGGTGCTTTGAATATACTTGCGCCAAAGTTTCTAGGACGAGTCCACACCTTATAGTCAATGACAGGTCCAAAGTTAACTGGTCTTGTCAAATGACCATAGGAGCTTTCCAGATCATAATTATTTGTAGGAAAGATAACTTTCCTAAATGTCACTTGATCTTGATGGGCTTTCCCTTTCTCTTCGGCGGTGGCTTTCATAGCAACCTTATTATTCTTTTTGGCATAGATGCCCTTAGAAGAATTACTAGGTCCAGCCACATGACCTATTCCACTTGCTTTAGCGGAGAATCTATCAATGATTGGAAGAATGGTTTTTGGTTGTGAAAACTTTTCAACTAGCTTCTTCTCAGCGGCTAGCTGTTCTTCCAAAACTTTGATGGAGTTCTCTCTCCGATCAAGGAGCTCATCTGAACTTTTGATCTTGTATTTCAAGACTTGGTTTTCCTCTTTGAGGAAAGAAAGTTGTTCAACTTCCTTTCTCAAATTAGATTCCACTTCTTTGAGAGACATGATCTCCTTGGCCTGTATTTTGACTACCTTACGGCATTTGTCAAAACTTTTAAGCATTTCAGTGTATTGGGTCATGAGGTCAGAATCATCATCTGAGAGATAATCCTTTTGCTCATCTGGAGCTTGATCAGAATCAGATAAGGCGGTGTGAGAATTTACCTTCCCAGTATATGGAGGTTCTTCTTCTTCATCAGTCATAGCCATTAGCCCGAAGTAGGCTTCTTCTTCACTACTTGATTTCTCCGAGTCACTGTCGCTTAAGGTTTTATTCTTTTTAGCGACTAGACTCTTTTCAGTCTTCCTTTTCCCGTGGGTGGATTTCCTTTCTTCTTTTCTTCCACCCTCTTTCTTTTTATAAGGGCATTCAGCAATCATGTGCCCTGGCTTATTGCAACAATAGCAAACTATATCAGGAGAAATATGTTTACCAGTTTTAGATTTATACCTGTCATGATTGCTAGAGCTCTTTTTGTGATAATCACCATCACGTCGAGAATGTCTATTGTCAGAGGAAAACTTATTCTTCAAGTGTCTTCTTTTGTTTAACAATTTCTTAAACTGACGAGAGATTAGAGAAAACTCTCCATCAGACATGTCAGAACTGGAGGAGCCGGCTTCAGATTCTTTTTCATCATCAGATTCTTGTGTTCTAACTGGAGACAAAGCTCTGCTTTTTCTGGAGCTTTCGGCTTTCATAGCCAAGGTCCTTTCCTTGTTAGAAGCTCTATTCCCATCTTCTTCTGTTTTTCGAATGTTCATTTGTAGCTCGTGGGATAATAGTTTCCCAAACAGATTCTGAGGGTCTAGATTTGGTAACTTCCCAAATTCTCTGATTGCAACTATCTTGCTATCCCAGTCTTTCGTTAGGGATCGCAGGAATTTGTCATTTAGTTCACCATTAGTAAATTCCCGACCATAATTCCTTAGGCCGTTTACTATCTTGAAGAATCTTTCATAAGCATCGGCAATACACTCCTTTTTATTCTGCTTGAAAGCCTCGTACTCTTGATTCAAAAGAGATCTTCTATCATCTCTTACTTCTTCAGTACCTTCCATAAGGACTATTAAAGACGTCCACATTTCTTTGGCAGAATTACAGTGAATTAAGTTTTGCAACATTGAATCATCCACTGCACTGACAATTATGTTCTTTGCCTTTTTGTCCAAAGCAACGAGTGCAATCTCATCCTTTGTTAAGTCCATCATTTTCTTTGGTACTCTTAAGGTTGGATCAATAGTAGAAGCGGTCATAGGCACATGAGGCCCTTCTTCCACGACTTGGAAGATTCTCGGGTCTGCGGCTTCCATATAAAATCTGACTCTTTCTTTCCACATAGGAAAATTAGCCTTAGTGCATATTGGCAATTTCAAAGAAGACGATTCCTTGCACTTTTCCATGATTTGCAGGTAACTAGAATGGATAGATCTTGTTCAAGGTGTTAACCTTAATACGAACAACAACACCTCTGATACCAATTGTAATATCTAGTTGCCAACCAAAATCACCTAGAGGGGGGTGAATAGGTGATAAACGCGTCTTTTGCGGAATTAAAAATCTTGAAAATAAAGAACGCACAGAATGCAAATCACAACCACAGACGACACAAGAAATTTATAGTGGTTCCCCGTTCTTGGGTACTCCACTTGCCGGCCTCGCCAATCTAGCACCACAGCTAGACTTGACTACTTCACTAAATCACGAATCAAGAATGATCCTACAATCCTCAGAGTCAAAACTCTTACAACTCGGAGATCAAACTCCTACAAACTCAGAGATAATCTTCTCTTACAACTCGAAGAATACCTCTCCTACAACTCGGAGAACAATCTCTCCTACAATTAAATGTAAATTTAGATTGAAAACAATACTCAATGAATCACGATCAGATCTGAGAAATTTGATGATGATCTTCTTCCTTCTTGCAACAGAAATGGCTTCGGCTTGATGTTGAAACGGCACAAATCAGATCTTCTAAGGTCTTGATCGATTCAATGAAAACAGGACGAGTGAGGTGATGATCAATAGACCTTTTTCTTCCACTTGGAGACGAAATCAGATAACTCACGATCGAACTCCAACGATGGCGATGCACGGCACTAGACGACGATCTTGAATCAGATTAGGGTTTTTGAGAAATGAACGAACTCTGATCTTCTGAATGATTGCTACCTCTCATTCTTAAGGAGCAATCATTATATAGATGAAGATCTAACGATTAAACCTTAAAACGAGGAAAGACGTCACGTCAATTTGACGGAAAAGACTTGACGTCAAAACCGGAAAACAGAGCTTAAGAGAAAAGATAGAATCAGACTTCTCGAGAGATCCACGACTTCTCGAGAGAAACTGGCTAGATCTCGAAAAACAACTTTAGAAGAGAGATTCAAAGAATTATGACAGGACTTCCCGAGAGATACAAGACTTCTCGAGAACAAAGGAAACTTCTCGAAAACTTCAGAACAATTTTGAGAACAACCTTTAGAGAGACAGCTTCTCGAAGGAACCAATGATTTCTCGAAAACAAAAGTACTTCTCGAGAGAGAAAAAGACTTCTCGAAAGCTGAGCTGAGACAGACTACTCGAAAATAACTGGAAAAGAATTTTTCTCGAAAACAAAGAAGACTTTTCGAGATCACAAAGATTTCTCGAGAAATGCAAATAACTACTCGGAAAATTCAACAATTTCTCGAGAGACATCTGAAACAACCCTTCTCGAAAATAATCAAGGACTTCTCGAGAGCATAGAAGGACTTCTCGGAAAATACCCTTACTTCTCGAAAAAATTTACTTAGAAAACTTTCTTCCTTTGTCTTCAGACCAATGCTGCACACCTAAGCTTTGAATCTTTAATGTCTTGAACATAAAGTGTATCCCAATTGAGAGATCACACATGAGTCAACCTCATACCCCACACAATGAAGAATTACATTGCATGAGACTGTGCTTATTGACCCATTGTGACCTGACATTGGTCTACACTTAGCAAAGTGATCCTGCAAGAACAATACTAGAAAAATATATCAAATACACAAACAATTCAATCTTGGTTCAAAGTTGACTATCTACAAATCAAGGTTGTTGTGGATACAAAACCCAACAAACATACTCACCTCAACAGAATGGAGTGGCGGAGAGAAAGAATCTGACGATTCTGAACATGCCGAGGAGTATGGTCAAAGGCAAGAAATGGTCAAAGATGTTCTGGGCTGAGGCAGTATAATGTGTTGTGTACTTGCTGAACCGATGTCCTATAAAGTGTATCAAGTTCAAGACTCCATATGAGGCGTGGAGTGGATGGAAGCCAAGTGTGCAATACTTGAGAGTATTTAGGTGTGTAACATATGCTCACATGCCTGACCAGAAGAGGAAGAAGCTGGATGATAGGAGTGAGAAGTGCATATTTATGGGTTATGCTTTGATGAGCAAAGCTTACAAATTATACAGTCCAGTGACAAAGAAGGCGGTCATCTCAAGAGATGTCCTGTTCAAAGAAGATAACAGTTGGAGCTGGGATGAAAAAGAGAGAAGTGTCAAAGGGATGTTCTTTGATGATAAGGAAGATGAAGGTGGTCATGAAGCTGAAGCAGAGAATGGTGGAGCTAAACCACCAGCACCACCAAGTAAAGATCCAGGGGGAGATTCTACCCCCTACTCTAGTGGAGTTAGTACCAGCAGGAGTAGTTCAGAAAGACCTCAACCTAGGATGAAAAGGTTGGAGGGATCTACGAGGAGATAGAGTTAATTCATGCTAATTTGTCTTCACATTGGCTTTTAGCAGATTGAGAGCCGTACACTTATGAAGAAGCTTCTCAGGAGAAGACCTGGAGAAAGGCAATAAATGAAGAGATGACATCCAACAAGAAGAATGATACTTGGGAGATGGTCATTCTGCCAGCAGGTCACAAGCTCATAGGTATGAAATTGGTGTATAGAGTGAAGACCAACAAAGAATGAGAAATGGATAAGCATAAGGCAAGACTCATCGCGAAAGTCTACAGACAAGTTCAAGGTGTGGACTATGATGAGGTCTTTGCTCATGTGGCTCGGATTGACACCATCAGACCGATCGTTCACTAGCTGCTCAGTATAAGGGGAAGATCTCTGTCAGATGGACGCCAAGTCCGCATTTTTGAATGGTTAACTGGAAGAGGAAGTCTATGTCCAGCAGTCTTCTGGATATGTAGTGACTGGTCAAGAGGAGAAGGTCTACAAACTAAAGAAGATGATGTACTGGTTGAAGCAAGCGCCTAGTGTGTGGAATGAAAGAATTGATGCATACTTTCAGCAGAACGAGAACATGACACTACTACATTTACAATTTTTCGCGACGTTTTTATGGCGACGCTTGTGAAAACGTGGCTTAATTTGTTAGCATTTACGACGTTTTTTTGGATAAACGTGGCTATTGCTTTATATTTTACGAAATCCCTCCTTTACGCGGTCAGGGAGTTAAGGAAGTGCGGGAAATAAAATTGATGATAGCTTTGGCCACGTTTTTCCGGAAAAACGTCTCCAAATGGTGAGCCTTTAGCCACATTTTCATGAAAACGCCTACATAGGCTTCATGGCTTATTTATTAAACCTAGTAAAAACCTCCCACTCTCATCGCCATTTCTGCCTCCTACAGCGTCGTCTCTCCCGATTGCTAGGGTTTATCGGGCTTCCTCTCCAGGCCGACGCTCTTTCATAAATGGAAGATCTACCATAACTTCTGGAGTCTTCTGGTAACGATTTTCCTGAAGTAAACCTCCCACTCTCATCGCCATTTCAAAACCATTTTCGCTCTCCCGACTTTCTTTTTCTTTTATTCTAAATTAAAATGGAAATGGCCTATGCTCTGCACACTCTCCAGACTCCATTGAAGAGAAATCTGCGTCTCTTCCATTTTCGCCTCTTCGCTCTGATTTTTCCCCTGATCAAAGAGTTCGCGAAGAGGAGATTTCGGCGATCGAGAACGGGACGAAGGCGTCGGCGGCTGGAAAGGATCATCGGAAGGCATTCGGTTTGTCCGCCAAGGACACTTCCGGCGTCCTCGCTCCATTCACCTTCTCGAGAAGGTATCTGTCCTCTTCCTCCATGTTCTCTCTTCTGTTAGACTAGCCATTTTTGGAAACTCGCAGGATTCTCAGGACGGTGTTACCTCTGCTAATGTTCTTGGTTGTTACCTCTGCTAATTTTTTAGGTTGTTACCTCCTCTAATCTTCTAGGTTGTTATCTGAGAAGCTAATCTTCTAAGTCTTGTTTATTCTACCATGTCATTGTCTGCTTCAGTTTAACTTTCTCAAACATAAGCAGGTAAGCTTGCTACAAACTTTGCATATTCGAACCCATATCCATGATATTTCTCTTGCGTTAGAATTTAAACACATGCTCAAAGTGAAATGACACCACTCTGAGAGCGATCATAGCAACTTATTAGCACTGGAAAAATTCTTTGATGACTCTGTGTCACTTCTCTTGGTGAAGTTCCATTCTTGTAATTACAGCAGCTTTAATGGCTTTATAGCACAAAGTTGGACTATTTTATTACTTGCATGTGATTTAAATTTAAATATTCCATTTTACTATATGAGTTGGACTATTTTATTACTTGCATGTTTGATAATAAGCAATTTTATTTTATAGTGAGTTTCGAGAAGAATTGAAGAACCATCATACCATTGAAGACGATTTATTGGAAAACATGCTTCGAAGAGATTTTGCGGAATGGTTTAAGATAAGGGTAAAAATCACTCAAGTGTATTTGAAATAAGCTTTAAGATATTTTTTATGAACCAAATCTTTTTTTTTTTTTGCAAGGTTTTACATGATAGAGCGATTATTGATGATCCTCAATTAAAGCAGTTGGCTCTTGGACCCAACCCTATTGTTCGTAGCTATAAAGATTATAATATAAATGGTTATTCATTTCGAACAGCTGAGCAAACTGAGTCGTATGTTCTCTTTAATTTATTATTCATATTCGTTATAGTAAAATGTTTAAATATTTTTTGTAAGGCCGTTGAATTGGGAAAGGAGCCGACACGTGTTGAATTATACATACATAGTCGTACAAGCAAAGCGAAAGATAATAGTTTGGTGGATGATTATGCCATATCAAAAAAAGTAAGAATGTTTTTTTCTTGGACATAATTATTTGAACATACAAACATTATCTAAATTATCATCATGTGAGTGAATTGTTTATATTTAGGCTGCTTTAGAAAAGGCGATAGCTGAGCAAATGTCACAATGTCCCCTTGACACACCGATTGGTGAAATTCATGAGGCTGCTTTTCGGTCTACATTTGGACCAGAATACTATGGTCGTTGTCGGAGCATGGGATCTGGCGTCACAGCCATTCAAGTTTATCCTGATCTATCACGTCGTTCAAAAATGTCTGGCACTACAAATTCAAAGGAGATGCGAGAGATTGATCAATTGAAACTACAAATGATGAATATGCAAAAAACTATAGATTGTCTAGTGAATGCCATGTCACAACAAGGATCTAGAGAAGATTGTTCTGGAACATCAGCGGCGCCTGGGGTCTTTATCTGCAGATCAGGTATAATTGATATTCAAGTCGCCTCTTATACTTTTTTTGCTTAAATTTTACTTATATTCTCTAATATTTTTTTGCTTAATATTTCTGTAGCTTGCGAAGATGATGAATACTATTTCTAGACCAAACCAAAGTACTGAGTCTACTCCTAATGATACACCTCCTACAGAACCTAACACAAGAATCCACCATGAACAAGGTAATGTATATATTTAATCATATAATATTAATGCAGTTTAAAGTTTAATGAATTTTTCTAAAATCAGGTGGCCACGGTGAAAACTAAAGCGTAGCATATTTTTGGGTGAGTAAACTTGAGCATGGTCTTACTATTTTTGGTTTTTGCTGTGATTTTGATCTCGACTTACTGAACCTTCAGGCTTCTTTTTGTTGTATTTACTCCTGAAATTGATCTTTGACTGGAAGGCTTTATCAAGGTTATTTGTGACTGGAAGGTTTTATCAAGGTTCTGGAATTTGCATTTTTTGCATCCTAAATGTCTGCAGATTTTGCACTGGTTTTGCAGATTTTTTGCATCCTAAATGTCTGCAGATTCTGCAGATTCTGTGGCTTCTTTTTGCATCTTTTCTTCTTTGTTGAATTTGGGAGCTTCTCCTTCAGCAGTAGCTTTAGCCTGAATATATTTTGGTCATCTCATATAGGTCAGAAGATCTTTTATTTCAGTACCAGAGTACATGTGCTTGTCTTGTTTCTTTGTTTCTTATATTTGAGGTTATAGAGACCTGATTTTTCTAACATTTGACTGCTGACTTTTTTTGCAGGAAATGCTGAAAATCATTCTACTAAGTTAATTTCCTTTTCTGTGGGGGTATTGGAAGCATTGGAGTTGGTGTTTTCCTGATCGTCTCTGCAGTACTTTTGTGTCTCACATTCAAATCCTTCAATTTTGGTCAGTGTTCAGTCAAGTATATTATTATTCTATGCGTGGGTTATTTATTCTACTTAAAAGTCTGTGTCAACAAGAATCCATGTTTGATCAATTTTGGTCCAGTTTAACAGAATCACTCACATGGCATAGTTTGATCATCCAATCCTACATAAAATCCATGTTTCCTTTAGGAAAGAAGAATAAGAAAAGCGCCCGGTGAGCACTCCAACTTTCGGCATCTACGGGAAGTTCACAAATGGCTGGAAGATGAAATCAATAGGCCAGAAGATTCAAGATTGGACTTTTGGTTATCTCAGCTGAATCCAGAAAGAAGGCTAGTCTCCGTTCTTGAAATTCTAGATGATTTTGCTGCTTCTAGCCACAAAGAACTAGCTGTTTCTGGAATTATATTCGAGTTTCCATGAGAGGCCGTGGCTTTTTCGTACAAACAACATGATTGTCTTTTAATATTTCTTGTTTGTATCATTGTTAGAATTAGTTGTAAATAAGATGTTGTATTGGAAGTTCAAAACATTTCAGCATATATAATATTGTAGCTAGTTTGTAGTATTTATTTATAATAATACCGTGTAAATTTTGTGGAATATTCGTGTAAAATTTGTGGAATATTCGTGTAAAATTTGTGGAATATTCGTGTAAAATTTGTGGAATATTAGTATTATGTTGCTTGCTTGTCCAACAAATGTTTACAAATTATATTTATGCTATTTAAATTACTGATTTGTTGTAATATAACAATAGGATAATTTTTTTTTTAAATTATATCATATTTGGCCACGTTTTGTTGTAAAAACGTGGCCAAAAGTCAGCAACATTTTTTAAGGAAGCGTGTTCAAGTTAGCCACGTTATTTTTAATAAACATGGCGGATACGTGCGACGGTGTTATTTATAAACGTCGCCAATTCAATGGCGTCTTTAGTGACGCTTTTGATCAAAACGTCGCGGAAGGCTTCCGCGACGATTCATACTGCGACGCCTTTGCGGCGTTTGTAAAAGCGTCGCCAAAACATTGGCGGCGATTAAAAAACGTTGCCGTAGCCTATTAAAAACGTCGCCGATGCTGTATTATCTTGTAGTGTGAAGAGCCTGTATGAGTATGCACTTTACATAATGGCAGAGAAGAACAGAGATATCAGGGCTATTTGTTTGTATGTTGACGACATGATAATCGTTGGAAATAACCCTCTCAACGCTCATGTGGACGCATCAGCAGACGCAGGAAAAGACTTGGAAGAACGCACTCGTGGACGTTATCGCCAAAGCTCCGTGGACTTTGTCATTTTCCCCTTTTTCTGCATTTAAAGCTTGTAAACATAGAGGTGCCCTATCACCATCCAGGGAACTCATACACTTGTAACATCAAAAAATATAGTGGATTTTGGCCCGGCACCGTACCGGCCACGTGATTTTTTGCCCATGTCACGCTAAAACGCCTAGTGTCATTGTTACTTGGACTACTTTTGACTGTTTATGCGCCCGGTCAAACTTGGAGCTAAGATGGTCCGATTCTTCGGACCGGGGGAAACCGGGAGACCCGTAACAATTCTAAAGAAATTTTAACCAAATAGTAACCTATAATTTTCGCACCTTTCATTTGCAGCCCGATTACTTTGCCCCTCTCCTCTCGCTCTGTCCTAACCCGCGGCTCCACGCCTTTCTCCCCGCATTTCACGCCGCCGCCACCTAGAACAACCTGAAGTGTCGTCGGAGCTCCGTCATATGCTTCCTTGTTGTCGCACCACCGCCATACGCATCCTTGGCGAAGTCTGGAATAGTCATACGCCTCCTTGGCGCCGCCGGAGCAGTCGATCCAAGCCATTTCCGTCCTCGGAAGCTTTTTCATCCTTCCTTCTCCTATTATTACCCAATGTGAGTCTCCTACTCTCTTTAATCTAGGGTTTTCCTAATTTAGCTCGAAGAAAATAGGATTTTGATTTAGGGTTTATTGTATCTTTGATGTTATATTTTTTTCTTGATAATAATATGATTTTTCTTGATTCAATATTATATATTTGAATAAATTCATTGTTAGACTACTAAAGTTTTTTTTTAATCACTTTGTGTCGGTTTGTGTTCATTTTGGGTGATGTTGAATGATACATGTGCTCATCATTTTAAGAAGATGTTGTCACATCCAATGCTGAAATTCTGATTTTATTTGATGATTATATGTTTATTTTGGTCTTATAAATTTGATTATTACTATAAAAAAAATTCAATGGGACTGCAAATAGCTATTTAAGAGTTGCAAATATCAAGGAGCTGCAAATAACTATTTGAGACCCGTAAATATAAGCGTCCTTATATAAATTATTAAATTAAAAATAAATGTAAATCACTGGCTTTAATTTTTTTCATGAATCTATTTCTTCATCATTTCTTTCTTTAAAGGTATAAATATTACAAAAAATGAGTAGCTTAAAAATCATATCAATTCATTTCCTGCTGTAGAATTTTATTTCCAATTGAGCCTTTTCTTGCTCAAAACTTTTAGAATCTTGCATCACATAGTAATTTCAGGTTACCTCAAAATTATTTTGAGTCAAGTCGAGTCGATCTTGAGTCAACTCAAATATCTTCAACCCAACTACGAGCCAGGCTTGACTTCGCTCAAAGTCGGATCGATAACATACATATTATAAGTAAGGATAAACATCATTATTTGAGCTTACTTTTTGTTTTTTCGGAAGCCCCGGAACACTATTTCGTAGCATGAGGTTTTTTCCCCAAAAGGGGTGAAATAAGCGCTTTAGACCAATTTATTTAGGCAGTTATTCACAAATCGCGTTTGTCTATTCGCAACTCTAAAGGAAGTCAAATTTGTTATTCGTAGATATTTTTGTTATACACAGATTAGTAAAGAAAAGAAAGCAAAAAACATCGGTCGTCTTCCTCACCACAGGGAGAGAGTAACCCTAGCTATCTAAATCTTCCCTAAACAAACCGAAATCGCATTAACACCGCAGAGATCGTCTTTCTTCCTCAACTCGGTCTCTATCCGCGCATTCATTTTATGAATCACAATGTTCACACATTGAAGTGCTCAAGTTTAAAATTGATCCGCGAATAACAATTTGTAAGCTCAAATAAGCTGAGAAAAAGTTGGGCTACAGATAGATACACATTTATGATCTGCGAATAACAATTGCCTTTATTTAAAGCTAATAGCGGCCATACAATAGTGTATAACCGCCGCACAAAATTATTTCACCACACATTGCACAACGATCGAGCGTCGATTTAGTACTATCAAGGGGAGAATTAATTATACCAAATAGTGTCAATTCATTGGGTCAAACTAGCACATGCATGAATTGAGTATTTACACTTGAAATTATATTCTTTGAGATGGCAACATTGGGTTCATATTTTGGGTTGGGACAGCAAAAGCAGAGGTACAACCATACCATTTTTGACTATTTTATGCCCAATAATGAGATTTTGCAGATGCCTTGATGATGTTAGGATGAACATGGAGGTCCTCAAGCACTCTGCAGCACTATTAATATTGGTTTCTCCATATATATATATATATATATATATATATAGAGAGAGAGAGAGAGAGAGAGAGAGGGTTATTTACCGGGACCTCCCCTCGAAGTTTGCGTAATTACAACTTGCACACCTCTAACTTTCGAAATTACAAAAACCTACCCCCAATGTTTACATTTCATAACATTCCTACACAAAAATACCCCCTTTAAGTGAATCTTTAGGGGGGGGGGGGGGGGGGGGGGGGGGGGGGGGATTTTTGTGTGCATGAATGTTATGGAATGTAAACATTGAGGGAGATAATTGTAATTTTGAAAGTTAGAGGAGTGCAAGCTGTAATTACACAAATTTCGGGAGGTCACGGTAAATAAACCACACACACGCACACACATATATAGGGGAATTTTAGGAAGAGAATCGGTTGGGGAGAGAACCAGGAAAAATCCATCAAAATATATCTTATTTCAAAAAGTCATCAACATGAAAGTTGTAGATCTCGATGAGATCTACAACTTTCATGTTAATCACTTTTTGATTTGAAGCCATTTCGGCCCCCGATTTGGGGCCCGAAAAAAGTCAAGCCGAATCTCGGGCATCCAAATATATATTCGGCGTGACTTTTTTCGGGGCCCAAATCGAGGGCTTAAACGACTTTAAATCAAAAAGTGATCAACATGAAAGTTGTATATCTCATCGAGATATACAACTTTCATGTTGATGACTTTTTAAAATAAGATATATTTTGATGGATTTCTCTTGGTTCTCTCCCTAAGGGCGGTTCTCTCCCTAAAATTCCTCATATTTATATATATATATATATATCCTCATATTTAGATATATATATATATATGATAATTACCAAAACTTCCCATAGAAGATAGCATAATTACAGATTGCACCACTCTTATTATTGAAATTACAAAAACCTCCCTTGAATGTTATAAAACATAACATTTACCTCCCCTGAAGTTCATATTTCTGTGCATGAATGCAATGAAATGTGAACTTCGGGATATTTTTGTGCATGAATGTTATGAAATGTGAACTTCAAGGGAGGTAAATGTTATGTTTTGTAACATTGAGGGGAGGTTTTTGTAATTTCAATAATAAGAGGGGTGCAATCTGTAATTTTGCAAACTTAGAGGGGAGGTCCCAGTAAATGCCCCTATATATAACATTGCAATTGAACATATACAGGAATCAACCCTTCCTCATATATTGTCCATAAGCCATGGCTCCCTATCGCAAGGGAAGGTTGAGGAAAGTAAACAAAAAAACCCCTAATCTTCTCTAAATGCTGCTTAACTTATTACTTATAATTAACTAATTTGTGAAGAATATTTATGCCGCATTTGCACGTCTTTAGGTAATCGAGAGAGCGAAGGAGGGTCTGCGAGGAGCAGAGACCCGAACCCTCTGAATGAACTTCTACGCCTTGCTCATGCTATGTTAATGGGGAGCGAGCGAATACGCTCAGAATACATTTTTTTAGATAGAACAATATAAAAGCTAAGCTCAACCATCAAAAAGAAAACTAAAAAAGTTGATGAAGAAAATTTCAAATATTACAATTCAAGAATCTGACAAAACATTTGAAGAATCAATCACAATGGGTCTTCCTCAAAATCTCATACCTTCTCCGAAACGAAATAAATAAAAAATTGCTGCCAACTAACTAATGATAAAGCTAGTGGAAGAACAATGGGTTCCAAATGGAAAGAATGGTGCCAGATTGCAGCTTAACGCTTCGCTCTCAAGCAAGCAGGAATATATAAAACTGGGACGCAGCGAATCTTTTAATGCGAGTTACCTCGGGCGAAAAATAGCTCCAGCTAGGCGTTCGAAAATTCATCCAGGAGCTTTTTTTTTCTCGTCTACGACATGGATGCAGCTTCGATGGCACTGCCCAAAGGCCAAGCTGCCTCCACCAAAGAATCGGCATATTTCACCTTCTTTACTAGCGTGATGTCTTGCCATGGCTCCAAGCCTGTCAGATTAGCCATGAATTAAATGAGCATTTTGCTCGAGAACAAAAAGGAACAGAGTTTTTTCTTTTTGTCATAAATCTACATGGATTTCAACATTTTGTTGAAAAACAGGCTTTTAGAGTTCATAATCATATTCTTGAAGTCGTAAAAATCTTACAAATAACGACAGATGCCATGGTATTACTATATACACACACACACGAATAATTACCAAAACTTCCCCTGGAAGATAGCATAATTATTGAGAGCACCCCTCTTGTTTTCGAAATTACAAAAACCTCTTCTTAAGTTTTCATTTAATTACAAAAACTTCCCCTGAATTTTTCATTTCCTAATATCCATGAACAAAAATACCCCCCCCCCCCCCCTTGGGAACTGTACACCGAGGGGGGGTATTTTTGTGCATGGATGTTATGAAATGAAAACTTCAGGGGAGGTTTTTGTAATGAAATGAAAACTTTAGGGGAAGTTTTTGTAATTTCGAAAATAAGAGGGGTGTTGTCAGTAATTTAGCAAAGTTAGAGGGGAGGTCCCGGTAAATGGCCCTATATATATATATATATATATATATATATATATAAAGATTTGGGATAAAAACGGAGTGCATATGTATGTATATATGTATGTATGTAGACT
This sequence comes from Dactylorhiza incarnata, assembly GCA_033032865.1. Lineage (NCBI taxonomy): Eukaryota > Viridiplantae > Streptophyta > Magnoliopsida > Asparagales > Orchidaceae > Dactylorhiza > Dactylorhiza incarnata. The sequence goes on from JAWHQI010000043.1 coordinate 5,965,071, forward strand.
TAATTTCAATATCATGTCCTGCATATGTATGTAGTCTACATGCATATGTATGTATGTGTGTATTTATTGAGCCTAAAAACTACCTTCATTTTTAACAAAATGTTCAAAGCGTGGAATTTTTTGCTCTTATAAAAAGTTGGTTGAATTTCACATACCGAATCCGTCCACAAGCAATGTGAACTCATAAACAAGATCCATGCAAATATATGGAAGATTTTCCGCTGCTATGTTCGCATAGGTGGTCTTTGCTTCCTCAACACTTAATTTACAAGCTCGTTTGGCAGCCTCCTCAAAGTCTGAAGGTTTAACCTTCGCCACTGGCAAGTTTGGGTCCACAAAGCCAGCCTGAGAAGGACATACAAAGGATCAGTAGCCAGGAGTTATATACTTAGGGGTATATATCATGTCAAAAAATCCAAAACACATTCATGATCACTCAAATTATTCTACTTCAAAACAAATTAGAGTTGGCCTGACATGAACAGTGGCTATGCTCATTTTTAGTTCAATTCAACCCAGAATTGAATCAATGCATGATATATGCACATAAAATGTGTGATTACACACACACACACATATATATATACTAGTGTGAGGGCTAAGTATTACCGTGCATGACTTTCGGTGTCGGCAAACACCTAGAGCGTAGTGTTCGACGATGAAAGCACCCTCGAACGACATCACTCCATTTGTCACACAATACTCCCCATGTGAAATGTCTCAATTTGGTAGTACATTCGTCCTCCGCACGGTGTCCTCCCATTCTATCGATGTTATTTCTTTGTCTTTATAGCTTTTATAAATTTTTTAATTAAGCAAAATTAACATATAAAATTTTATAGAAAAAAGTCATTTTTTTCCAAAATGAATGTAAATCTTGAATCATTAATAAAATCTTAACAGTGCAGACTGCAGAACATAAATATAATAAGATCACATAAAATATATCAACCAGTGGGAGCAATGCACACAACGGGCAAAGGTAGTGCCCTTGCCATTGCTCAATGCCCCATGGAGGCACTAGCTATTTTTCCTGCAGCGAAAAAAAGTTTTGTATAGGAGCAACAGCTACCGCATGCACAGAACGATAACTTGACTCAACTCGAATTTTGCTTGATTTGAAAGCAAAATATTATTTTGAGCTGAGGCCAGTTATCTCGAACTGGATTGGAGATGAGCTCTAGTCCAGTAATGTTTAGTGGAGTAGCAAAAGAGGACAGGAGAAAACTTCCGCAGGAAGATTACCTCAGCGGCCCTATCAAAGAAAAAGGATGCGACAAAAAAACTTTTCTGACCATCTCCACCCCCGCCATTCCATACACCACCAAATGTACATTTCAGGTGAGTGCATGTTGTTTCATCATGTTTAAGAGCTTTGACAGCATCACTCCTGCACTTAGTATAGCTGGAACCAGATGGTGGGGCTGAAGCTGGGAATTCATTATCCCCATAATTGTAAGAACCTGGAAGGCAAAAAACAAAAAAGTCATTATTCAAAATATTACACAAGGATGAAATTTGATGTTTATTATTGAAAGAAACATTTCAAAAAGAATATCAAAAACATCTATGTAATATCATTTTATCTATAATATGAGTCTTCTGGTTTCTCAATACATATGTAACTGTAGTTGATGATTTTGATTTCTCGAGAAAGAAAAAGAACTGGATCCTCATGAGAGCTAAAAGCATTTTCCTCGTAGTGAGCCTTGACTCTCAAAGGAATTTTCGGGTGTGAGCCTTGAAAAGTTCCATTTTATATTGTTAGAAACTACTAATTTGAGGATTCTTCAACTTTCCAGAAAATACTCTCTTCATAATCTCAGGAGTAATAGTAACGTGACTGCTTATTTTACACTACTGCTCAAAATGTAAGGGGTCGTTTCGGAGGCTGTAGGGGTAGAGGGGATCATGGTTATGTAATATAATTGATGTAGATTGTTTTCTGGGAGAGAAATTTGCAGTAACTTTTATTTCATTTCAATAATGTTGTTTTGCATCAGTATGAGGCTATTTATAACATTGGACTTTTGTCCTTTAGTACATACACAAGTATATGTATCACACGCCTGTCTATTTATATTGTTGGTTCTTATCTTTACACCGCTTCATTTAGGGCAGTTCTCTCTTCATTTCTGCTTCTTCTGCTGCCTCTATCTTTCTTGATCTTCTGGTTCTCTTTATCTTTTCATGTCACCTTTTCTGGATTACTTTTTTTCTGTTTTTTTTGCTAGCTTTGGTTTTACACTCCCCCTTAATCGAGAATTGGCAGCTCGATCTTTAGCTTGTTTTGAAGATGTTAAAATCTTTGTCGGTGCAGGGGTTTTGTGAGTAGATATACAAGTTGCTCTTCAATTCTGCAATATTGAAGAGGGTTAGCTTCTACAACATTTCAAATAAAGTGATATCACAGATCTATATGTTTAGATCTGCTGTGAAACACCAAATTTTTGGCTAGTTGGATGGCAGATTTATTATCTATGAGCAATGGCCACGCTTCCTTTTTCTTATTCACGTCTTTTTCTTCTACTTCTTTATCGTCTAATTCTTGCAACAATCTGTTTAACCAAATGCCTCCACACGCGCTTGAACTGGATGATATATGAAAGAGTGCTCGAAGCATCCGAGTGAACATCAAGTTTGAAATGAACTACCCGTTGCCCCCAGCGGGGGTATTTATAGGCGTAACCCTAAATCCCCGACGACCCGTTAACGGACCCGTTAGGGTTCCGTTAAATACCCGATACAACGCTAATATACCTTAACATTCTCCTCCTATATTGTAGCAATTGTATCACATAACGGGTTAAACAAAGCATATAAGTTAGATAACGACAGAATGAGTTTCAGATTAAAACAACAAGAGTTTTAGATCAAACATCTAAACTCAAACAGATTCCAAACATGCAAAAGCAAAAAGCAGAAGCAAGAACAGTAATCTGAAAACAAAACTCAAACTAATAACAGAACGGTCTACTCAGACAGTAGATCATCTGCATCCATGTCGAAATTCACTTTCTCTCCTCCAGACTTCAATTGATCTGCATTTAAACATTTGAATGTCATGAGAACAAACTCAATGAATCCATACATATGCATATTAAAAGTAAAGTGATTAGTTCTTACAATTTAGAACATAATACTCTAACTAGGAAGAAAGACTCACAGGTCCGCATCTCTATCTAATTTACACAAAATTAGAAATTTGGTTTCATAGAACCAAGCTATGTTCCTTCGATTATTAAGATTATTACCAAACGTTTCACAATTGTATTATATCATCAAGTTTGGAATGATACAACAAGCTGTGACCAATATATCATCAAGTTTGGAATGATATAAGTAATGATCATAATATCAGGACGCATATCAGCAACTTTAGTATTCGTTTTAGGAATGATACCCAATTCAGCCTTTGAAAAGAAATAGTTGTGTAAGTCATCAAGTTTGGAATGGCTAGCAACTAAACAATCTCGGGCTTTCATCAAGTAACATCTGGAATACTTCAGTGTACTCAGTCTAGATGCGTGAATGTAGGCAGACTCGGTTCTAAAATCTTAAACAAACATAGGTATTAAGTCCCACTAAATAGACTTTAATCCCATATCCCCCGATGTTTTAGATGTAAGAACCTTGCATAAGCCCTTGGTAAGGACATCTGCTACATTATCTTTTGATCTCACGTCCAAGAGGGAAATGATCCCTTGACTGGTGAGATAGGTCAACCAGGCATGTTTCATCCGTAGTTGCCGTCGCTTACCATTGAACAGGGAATTAGTTGCAATGGTTTTTGTGGCTTGATTGTCACAAAATATCGAGATAGAGTTCATTTTCGGACTCGTCATTGGAATATCCATAACCAAATCTCTGACCCACTCTGCTTCTTCGGCAGCTGAAGCAAGAGCATAGAGTTCGGATTCCATAGAGGATAGTGCGATACACGTTTGCCTCTTAGATTTCCAAGCTACTGCGGCTCCTCCTAGGGTAAACACATAACCACTAGTGGACCTACTATCACCAACGTCTGAGCACCAGGAGGCGTCAGAGTACCCTTCAAGCACAGGAGGGTGACCACTGTAACATAAAGCATACTGCTCAGTATACTTTAAGTATCGCATTAGCCTTTCCAAGGCGTCCCAGTGGTCCTTTCCAGGGTTACTAGTGAATCTACTCAACATGCCAACCGTAAAGGCTATGTCGGGTCTAATGTAGGTAGTAGCATAAATTAGACTGCCAATGAGTTTGGAGTAATCCAACTGTCGAATAGGTGAACCGTCGTGAGGTTTCAGTCTATTATTATAGTCGTATGAAGTCTCAATTTTCCTGCACTTATCATAACCCCACTTTTCTAGTAGAGTTCTGATGTAGTGACTCTGGCTGAGGGTGATACCCTTATCCGTAAAGTTCACTTCCATGCCTAGGATGGTCTTCACCACACCTAAGTCAGTCATGCAAAATTTTGACTTCAAGGTACCCTTAACGTCTTCCACCTCAGACTGATCAGTACCCAGAATAAGCATGTCATCAACATACAAGCAGATTATAGCGACGGAGTGAGGACTTGTCCGTATGTATAGACATTTATCTGAAAGGCTGGATTGAAAATTCAGGCCTTTTACGCAAGTGTCAAACTTCTCGTGCCATAGCTTTGGTGCTTGCTTCAATCCGTAGAGTGACTTAATCAACTTACAGACCTTGGTGTCGAGACCTTGTACGACAAATTCTTCAGGTTGACGCATGTAGATCTCTTCAGTTAGATCTCCATTTAAAAATGCAGTCTTAACATCCATCTGATGAACGACGAAACGTTCAATAGATGCGATAGCGAGAAGAACCCTGATCGTAGCAATGTGACAAACAGGTGATTATGTATCAAAGTAGTCAACTCCACTCACTTGAGTGAAGCCTTTGGCAACTAGACGGGCTTTGTACTTAGCGATACTCCCATCTGGATTCAGTTTCTTCTTAAAAACCCACTTGCTCCCAATGGTTTTAGCTCCTTTGGGTAGGTCAACTAATGTCCAAGTGTGGTTCGCCATGAGAGAGTTCATCTCATCATCAATGGCTTCTTTCCATAACAGGGAATCCCTGGATCGCATCGCTTCCTGATAGGTGGATGGATCAGCTTCAACGTGGTAAGTCACAAAATCTGTACTGAAGCTTTTAGGAACACGTTCCCTATTAGATAGCCTAGTGGACTCTAGGGCACTAATGTGAACTGACTCAGTGTCAGGGAGTCGTAGTTCCGTCCCAACGAGGGTATCAGAACTGGTGTCTGGCAGACCTGGAAGAGTCAGGTTCTTATCTCTAAGAAACTTGTCCTCAAAGAACACAGCATCTCTAGACTCAATAACCGTGTTGGTAGAGAGATCTAGAAATCGGTCTGCAGCACTATCCACCGCACATCCTATGTACACACAAGTGTTCGTCTTAGGTCCTAACTTAGATCTCCTTATGTCAGGTATCCTAGCATAGGCGATACAACCCCAGGTTTTGAGGTGATCAAATCTGGGCGGTCTCTTAAACCATAGCTCATACGGGGTTTGCTTCAATTTAGCATGAGGAACCATATTTAGGATGTGATTCGACGCGAGGGCTGCTTCTCCCCAATAAGCGGCAGGCATACCGGCAGTCAACAACATAGAATTCAACATTTCTGTTAAAGTTCTATTTTTCCGCTCGGCAATACCATTGGACTGGGGGGAATAAGGGGCAGTGGTTTCAGGAATTATGCCATGGCTGGCAAGAAAATCTCTAAACTCACCCGAGACATACTCGCCTCCTCGATCACTCCTAAGTCGTTTAATTTTCAAATCCAATTGGTTCTCAACCCTATTTTTGAAAATTTGAAATTTTTCAAAAGCTTCATCTTTTGATTTTAAGAGATAAATGTGAGTATATCTAGAGAAGTCGTCGATAAAGGTTATCAGGTACTTCCGACCACCACGTGTGACAAAACTCTTATAGTCACAAATGTCGGAGTGTATCAACTCTAGTAAACGTGTACTCCTAGACACCTGACTGAATGGTGTTCTAGTTATCTTAGTTTGAGCACATATCTCACATTTGGCAAATTTGGTTTTAGTGTCCAAGGGGATGTTATGAGTTCTAGCTAGCAGGAGTAGTTTTCTATAATTGACATGTCCTAGTCTTGCGTGTAAAGTCTTAGGATCTATCAAAGTAGAACTAACCTGATTTACTACTTCGTTTGCTAGACTCAACTGATACATTCCGTTGACTACGTACGCACAACCAAAATAATGTGAGTTAACCATTAAGGTCACCCTACCACCACTAATGTTAAAGGACATACCCGCATCGCTTAACAGACTAATCGATATTAAATTAGCAGCTAATGTAGGAATGTACTTAACATCTTTCAAAATTAAATGCGTACCTGAAGAGAGTAGCAGATCCACGGTCCCGGTCTGGAGTACCCCAGCAGTGGCTCCATTTGCCACTGTAACTGTCTCAGAGGCTGGAGTGGCATCCTTCAGCAGAGCGGAGTTGTTGCAGACGTGGCAGATCGCCCCCGAATCCAACCACCAGTCAGTACTGGCCTGAACGTTCCCAACCTTGGCAACAAAGTGGGAGGGCGCAGTCTGATTGAGCATATGAGCTCTGTTATCAGGCTTTGGTGGGTTAGCATCGGGCTTCTTGGGTTGCCTGCAGTCAGAAGCGCAGTGACCCTACTTGTTGCAGTTGTAGCACTTGCCTTTGAACTTCTTGATCTTCTTGCTGGTGTCTACTACTGCGGGTGCACTGGAGGGAGGTCGAGTCCGATCAGATCTAGGCTTCCGCTTCGGGTGTGTGATCATATTAGCAGCAGATTGCTGCTTGCTCACCACCTCCTTTACATGCCTTGTCCGATTCTCATCCTCAATGCAGATAAACCGCTTGAGTTCTTTCAGACTGACCTGAGTCTTCTTGCGATACATTTCCGTCTTGAAAGAGTACCACGCTGAGGGGAGCTTGTAGATGATGGCACCAGCAACGAACCCATCTGGCAGAGGGACACTTTCAATGTTGAGCTTGGCCACCAAATTTTCCAGGTCTGCAATCTGGGGAAGGATTTCTCTGTCCTCAGAGAATGTGAAGCCCATAAACTTGTCCACCAGATGCGTCTTGGACATGTTCTCCTCCTCTTTAAACTGATCTTCCAGCGCAGTCCAGATCTCTTTTGCTGTCTTCAATTTCCCAAACGTCTCGGCCAGTGAATTGGAGAGACAGTTGAGAAGATAATCGTGACAGAAGTCTTCGTCGCTGATCCACTGTGCTTCATCGGGTCCTCCTTGGAAGTCTGCGAGATCAGTCTGCAGGGTATAAAATATATTTCAAAATTTTCATACCAAACTGCGTATTCCGCTTCCAGGGACTGAACTCCGAACGGGAGAACTTCTCCAGCTTGATCAACGGCACAGGAGAGGAGAGAGAACTGGTCTTCTTAAGAGAGGCCATCTGGAGGTAACGGCTGAAGCACGGAAGAACGGACCTCCACAAGCAAAAGGGGCTATCGCCTGGCGATAGCCCTGGCGGTAGCTCTGGCGGTAGCAGCAAGGGTGGCTAACGCCCGGCGATACCGCTAGCACAGGCGGTAGCAGCGGCAGTTACGCACACGATCTTCTCGGCGACAGCGGAGGGCGGCACTCCACTGCTTGCGGCGAACTCCAACGGCGGCAGTGGGAATGGAGAAAGGCGGCTGAGTGCTCCTTGCCAGGAACAGGACCGGCGATAACTTCGGCTTCACGCACAGGATCTTCTTCCTTGCGGGCTACAGATCTCACTGGATCAGCACTGCACTGGGAGCGGCGAAGTGATCAGACAGGGAGAGCAGGGTCGCAACTCCTTCAACGGCGGCGGTTGCAGATCCTAGAGTCGAGATCGACCTAGGGCACGGCGCAACTTTCACGCGAGAGAGAGAGCAAAAGCGCAGGGCCTTCGTCTCCTTCCTTCTCCACGGTCGACCGGAGGAAACGCGACAAAGATCGGCAGTTTGCAGTCGACGAAGACTCCACTGGTGCGACTGGGGGATCCTCCCACGCGAGAGAAATGCGACTGCACTGATGGACGAAAGTTAGAGCGATCGAGCTCTTCCTTCACGCGAGAAGGACGCAGGCGAGCGGCGTCGGGATCGGCTAGGGCGCGGGCCGGCGACTGGCTTTCCCTTCCTTCGATTTCCTTCGATCGACAAGGATGGAGAGATGCGAACAGGAGAGCACCGGCGATGTCTTCTTCGCGAGAGACGAACAGGGAGCGGTTACGCGATCCGGAAGAGGAAAAAAAAAACCGCTCGATCGGTAGAGGGGGCGTTAGGCGCTCACGAGAGAAACACTTCGAGAATGAAAGAGTGCTCGAAGCATCCGAGTGAACATCAAGTTTGGAATGAACTACCCGTTGCCCCCAGCGGGGGTATTTATAGGCGTAACCCTAAATCCCCGACGACCCGTTAACGGACCCGTTAGGGTTCCGTTAAATACCCGATACAACGCTAAATATACCTTAACAATATATACTCTGCTTCGGCAGTTGATAGAGTCATTGTTTTTGTTTTCTTGAGCTCCATGAGACTGGTTTGGTGCCAAGGCGAATTATATAACCTGTGGTGCTTTTACGATCATCAATAACTCCAGCCCAATTACTGTCGGAATAGCCATGAAAGTTATTATCTGATTCTTTAGAATAAACTAGTCCATACTTTACCGTGCCTTTAAGATAACGTAGCATACGTATGGCTATTTGGCAATGAATGTTGCTGGGGTTTGACATAAATCTTGAGATTAAGTTTACTGAATATTCTAGATCTGGTCTATACTCTTCTTCTTTTCCTGTTGATTCTCCTTCATTTTTGCATACTTTATCAGTTGTTGATAATGGTGTGTGCACTGGATTGCATTCCCACATCTTATATTTCTTCAATATTTCTGAGGCATATTTTTCCTTAGATATGAAAATGCTTCCAGGTTTTTGTATAATCTGCATACCCAGAAAATATTTCATATGCCCTAGATCTGTCATCTCAAAATGCAATTTCAAATTCTTCTTTACTTCTTCTATAGCTGCTTCATCAGATCCGGTGAGTAGGAGGTGATCAACATACATGCATAATATTACTTGAGCTCCTCTATTATTTTTCTAGAAATGCAATAAGGCTTCATTATGACTTTTCTTGAAGGACTGAGAGAGCAGGTAAGCCTCTATCTTGCTATGCCATGCTCTTGGTGCATGTTTTAAACCGTATAAGGCCTTCTTTAATTTGTATACTATGTCGGGATGTTGAGGATGCTCATATCCCTTAGGCTGCTACACATAGATTTCCTCCTTTAGTTTGCCATTTAAAAATGCAGACTTTACATCTAATTGATACACGGGCATGCTTCTCTGTGATGCTAATGCTAGAAAACATCTTATTGTTTTTGTTCAAGCAACAGGAGCATATGTTTCTTCATAGTCTTTCCCTGCCCCTGGTATTTGAGAAAATCCCCTGGCCACTAATCGAAACTTATGCTTCATTATTGTGCTCTCTTAATTTAATTTAGTTGTGTATATCAACTTGAGGCTGATAATGTTTTGATTTAGAGGCTTAGGCTGTCCATGTGCCATCTTTTTCTATCATTCTAATTTCCTCATCCATTGCTTCTCTCCACACTTGTTCTTGTGCTGCTTCTTCAAAGATTGCAGGTTCAATAGTTAATAATATGAATTCTGACATTTGGTAAATGTCCTGCAAAGATCAATATCATGGAACTGGAGATGATGAATCACCGTGTGAGCTGATAGATGCGGGATCATCTAGTGGTTGGGGAATGGATGGCTGAGTTTCACTTGAATCATCAGTAACCTCACAGGTTGGTGATATCTGATCCAAATGTTGTTCCCATTGCCAAAATGATAATTCATCAACTATAACATCCCTGGTAATAATTAGTTGCTTGGTAACAAAATTGTATAGCCTATAAGCTTTTGCATTATCACCATGTCCCATGAAAATACATTTTTCTCCTTTAGCTTCTACTCTATTTCTTCTCTCTTTGGGAATATGGGCAAATGCAAAACTTCCAAATATCTTCATATGATTGATTACTGGTTTCCTTCTATACCAGAGTTCATATGGGGTTTTGTTTGGGATGGCAGTAGATGGAGCTCTACTTAATATGTATACAGAGCCGTTCACTGCTTCTGCCCAGAAACACTTAGGCACTTGTTTCTGTTCCATCATAGCTCTACACATTCAATATCGTCTTGTTTCTTATTTCTACTACCCCATTCTGCTGAGGTGCATATTTTGTAGTAATTTGATGGTGAATTCCATCTTTCTTACTAAATTCTTGAAAAGCATGAGACATAAATTCTCCCCCTTGATATGTGCGTAGCTGTTTTATCTTGTAATCAGATTGTTTTTCTTGTTCTCTTTTGCCTTTCTGAAATGCTGCTAGAGCTTCTGATTTTGTTTTAAGATGAGACCCACTGCATTCTAGAGTAATCATCCACAAATAAAATGTAATTCACATTGCCTGCTCGTGTTGGTATAGCTGCAAGTCCCCAGATATCTGCATGTAATACCTTCAATGGGTGTGTAGCCCTTCTTGCTGTCTTTTTTGGAAAAGGTAGGCTTTGTTGCTTGCCTAAAACACAGCTTTCACATATTGTGGGACTGATTTCTATGTTGGGAAGTCCTATAACAAGTGATATATTTTTCAGTAATTTTAAATCAGTAAAACTAAGATGTCCATAACTTTGATGTCATATCTCTGTCAAGATTTTGGTCTGGCTCATCAATGGAGTGACTGATATTCCTTTTAATATAAAGGAAGCAGATTATTGGTAGTCATTTTGATTGTCATTAAGGTAGTCCTCATTGGTTCCTTAATAACACATTTTCAGCAGAAAAAATATTAGTTGATATCCTTTCATAAATAGTTGTCCCACACCCAATAAATTAGGAGTTAGTCCTGGCACATATTGAACATTAAAAATATATTTCTCTTGTCCATTCTGTGCTATAACTGCAATAGTTCATTGCCCGCCAATATCCAATAATTTTACATCTCCTCAAGTTACTTTAGATTGAAGTGATTTATCTAGTGAATGAAAACATGCTTTGTTATGAGTCATATGGTTTGAGCATCCACTATCTAAAAACCACACATCAATGGTATCACCTTGTGTCAGGCAAGAGTAAAACATTTGTTCTCCCTCTCCTCCTTTATCTTCTGCCTTCTCAATATAACGTGCTTCTTCTTTATGCTGAAACCAACAATCTTTATTGAAGTGTGTTGTTTTTTACACCGTTTGCACTTAAAATAGCAATCATTAGTATTGTGGGTATTTTTATTACAAAGGCTGCAATATGCAATGGTAGAGGAAGGATTGAAAGGTTTTCAATACTCCTTCCTCTTCCTTGTCCACGGCCTCTTCTTGATGTACCAAAATTTCAAAGAGGATTGAATTTTTGATGATTTGTTACTGATGCTTCAGGCTGTTTCTTAGCATCATTTTTTTTTTGAAATTTTAATTTGGCTGGTAGTACCTGCTCAAGTGGTGGCTTGATGAAGTCTAATTATACATAAATGATTTTATACTTCACCAATGTTTATTCCTTTAAAATGAATAAAACTTGTGTTTTTATATGATATTTTTAACATTTGTTTTAAGTGTGCAAGGCAAGGATAATTGATTTAATCAAAATAGGACAAGTTGTGCGTATTTGGATAAGAAGAACAAAGGGATAATCATCAATTTCAACCAAGAGACGGCCTTGATTCCTGTCCAAACACGTGGCCGACAGTTTGGAGCGAGAAGGTGCGATTTTTGAGGTACACGGTCCAAGACACACGACCATGTGCCATGACCGTGTGTCGGTTTTATTCAGGTTCTGGCATCCACACACGTATAAGAGTGAATCGGCGCGTTGCTTGGGGCACACGGTCGAGACACACGACCGTGTGTCATGGACCGTGCACATTCTAAACTGCTACCTACAAAACTTCTCTTTAAATAGAAGATTTCGACCTGAAGAATGCATGCCGGATTCGATCCAGAAATGAAAGAAAATCTAGATTAGAGAGGAACACTATGAAGAGATGGGGAGAAGGAGAAGAACCCATGGAGAAGGATACTTCTTCAGTAGGTTTCCTATATTTTTATTTTTCTTTCTTCCTTCTCCCTCTTCCTATGTATCTTGTGTGTTTTGTTCATGTAATCATACTTATAAATGTTTGAATGATATATATTTTATTTTGTTTATACCTTAAATCTTCTATGTGCTTCACCAATGCTCTGGATGCTGAATGAAGGAAGCATGGTTATGTGCACATAAATCAAAATGGATTCTTGGGTCTGCCCTCTCTGATGTCTTTGGCTTTGATTTGAGGGCATGATTCCGCAGCAAACGCGACGGTATAGGGGGCCACTATTTCAGTGGTACTCTGTGAGCAGCCACTTTGTGCATTTATTGTCAAAGGTTAGGTCTTTCTCCTCTGAGAAAAGCCACTTTGTGCATAGTGCCAAAGGTTAGGTCTGTTTCCAATCTTCCCCCGCCCATACCCCCAATGATTGGGGACTATATGGGTTATGTTGTTGTTGTATACCTTAAATCTTCTCCGGTTTTCTTATTCCCCAGAGTTTTTTTATCCAAAAATTATAACAGAATGAATCGGTAGTTCTAGAATATCGAATTCATATTAATTACTAGTAACTCAGGTCATATGATTTTGGGCATTGTTACTATGTGTTAACACACTTAAGGATAAAAAGGGTACGTTGATTTTGTGAAAGAATAGGAAATTTTACTCTTCCGTCTAGGACGTTTCAAAACCTAGTGACGGGGTTCACAGTGTGATAAGGCGATCTTTAGATCCCATACTCATAGTTCAAATCTCAGGTAGGTCAATCTAAAATCAGTGCTCCGGTTGTCCCGCCCAAGGTAACCGGAGTTGGTGTGGAACCCCAACGGCCTAGAGAGTACGAAGAAGAGGGGTAAATTATTATTTTTAAACAAAGATATCTATAATTTATTATATCATGAAAACACTTACTTTTCACAGAACAAAACCACTATTTGTTAATTCTAAAGGACTCTCTATTTCAAATCTATCATTGCATCAAAACTATTTTGGTTTAGTACAAACATATCCTAGATTAAAACTTTATCCATATTAAAATCGATACGATAATAGAATGAGAAGTGAAGTAAGATATTTACGAAGGACCTGTGGAATACGGCCTTGATATAGCGAATCAAATACTACAAACGATATCTATATTTTAAACAAATATATCTATATTTTATTATATCATGAAAACACTTACTTTTCACAGAACAAAACCACTATTTGTTAATTCTAAATGACTCTCTATTTCAAATCTATCATTGCATCAAAGCTATTTTGGTTTAGGACAAACATATCCTAGATTAAGACTTTATCCATATTAAAATCGATACAATAATAGAATGAGAAGTGAAGTAAGATATTTACGAAGGCCCTGTGGAATACAACCTTGACATAGCAAATCAAATACTACAAACGATAGGTGCGCTTGCCTAAAAATACACACTCTATCTATATATTAAAATTCGTAACATAACTCGTGCGTATCAAGTTTTTGGTCTCGTTGCCGAGGAATGCAACTTTGTAATATCTGAAAATTTGTAAGTCTTATTAATCATATCATAAATATATATATATATATTTACAAAATTTATTACTATAAATTGTATTTGCGTGTTTGTTTGTTTGTTTGTTAAAGTTTTATTTTGTATGATTTGGATAATCTTCACTAGATTTTTGATGGGTTTAGAGGACACAATATTTGGCGAATTCTGGAAAATAGATGTTCCTAATTTTCTCCCACTTAAGGGAGAAGAAGAAGGATATCACCTCTTTTTGGACACAGAAATCTTGCAGAAATAATTAGATGACGTCGAAGTAATCATGTTACGACATGAGAAGAATTTGAAGAATTTGAAAAAAAAAATCACATCAGGTTTACTAAAGGAAATCGGGCATAGAAAAGGCAAGGTACTTAATGAAGAAAAATCTAGCAAGGGAACTGAACAACCGACTATTAACAGTCAGTCAAGTATTAATGTATCTTTTAATTTATCATTTCCTTTAAATAGTGTGCAACCTGTTCGTTATGCACAATTCAATAAGGAACTAGTTAGTAACACCGCAAGATTAGAAGAAGAATTTTTTTACAAATTAAGCAAGATCAGTTCAGAGAAATTGAGATCTAAAACTAAACCTATATTACCATGGAAAAGATATTTTTATACATTCTATCATATTAGTGAAAATGTTTCTGGCATAATTGATATAAACCAAACTCTCAGTTTTCAATATAATGTCTTTTGACTTATTTAAATTACAACATCTAGATAATCTTGATCCCACTAATGTTTTTGTACAACTTTTTGATAGAACAAAGTATCATGTGGCAGGAAAAGTAAGAAATGTAATTATTAATATTAATGATATAATATTTCATGCAAATTTAATTGTTCTTGATATAGAAAGTGATATGAAAACACTTATTGTTATAGGTAGACCTTTATTACTTACATTATTTTACAAAATATTAGGAGAGCGTCATTGACACTCAACTTATATAGAGACAATTATTTTTCCCTTAGAATATGTCATTAGACATCCTTTAGAGTTTGATGATCCCAAATTTATGATAAGTTTTATTGATAACCTAGTGTCATCAATTTTACTTGAGATTTTATGTATGGATCCTTTACAAATATCGTTGACTGGAGATATTTCACAAAATATTATAAATAGGGAAATTCTGGACCAACTAAACTCTTTGGATCAATATGAATCTGAACCACGCACTTTAGAGTTTATATCACTAAATTGAAATTCAACTATCGCATTGTGAACCCCGCCACTAGGTTTTGCAATGTCCTAGACAGAAGAGTAAAGTTTTCTATTCTTTCAGGAAATCAACTTACTTTTTTTATCCTTAAGTGTGTTAACACATAGTAACAATACCCAAAATCATATGGCCTGAGTTACTAGTAACTAATATGAATTCAATATTCTATAACTACCAATTCATTCTATTATAAACTTTGGATAAAACTCTAGGAAACAAGAAAACCGGAGAAGATTTAAGATTTTAATAAAGAAAGTAAAATATATATCATTCAAACATTTATAAGTATGATTACAAGAACAAACACACATAAGATACATATTAAGAGGGAGGAGGAAGAGAAGAATATAAATATAGGAAACCTACTAAAGAAGACTCCTTTCTACATGGGTTCTTCTCTTTCTCCCCTTCTTTTCATAGTGTTCATCTCTAATCTGAATTTTCTTTCATCTCTGGATCGAATCCGGCAGGCATTCTTCAGGTCGAAATCTTCTATTTAAAGAGAAGTTCTGTCGGCAGCAGTTTAGAATGCACACGGTCCACGAAACACGGTCATGTGTCCCAACTGTGTGCCTCAAGCATTGCGCCGATTCACTCTTATACGTGTGTGGATGCCAAAACCTGAATAAAACCGACACAAGGTCATGGCACACGGTCGTGTGTATCAGATCGTGTGCCTCAAAAATCGCTTCTTCTCGCTCCAAACTGTCAGCCACGTGTTAGGATAGGAATCAAGGTCATCTCTTTGTTGAAATTGAAGCCTATCCTTTTGTTCTTCTTATCCAAATATGCACAACTTGCCATATTTTGATTAAATCAATTATCCTTGCCTAGCACACTTAAACAAACATTAAAAATACCAAATATCATATAAAAACACAAATTTTATTCATTTTAAAGGAAATAAACATTGATGAAGCATATAATTATCCATGTATAATTATGCTTCATCAAATACCCCCACACTTAACTTTTGTCATTCCAGGGCAAAACATGATATGTAAAGGAATTCATTTAGTTTTAATAGAATACTAAGAAAGTGTCTCATGACTCTTCCCTCGACATACCAGATAGAACCAGTCTGATACAAAATATTATAACATAGAATTTATTCATAAATTTTTTTAATTTGTGTTGTAAATGAAATGAGAATTAATGTGACACCATCCTTTGTATCCTTAATTCATATGTAGTCGATTCTTCCTGTCTTGCTTTGATAGGATTATAGAAGTCAATCTAAATAAAATTTCCTGTCTTATTAGTATTATTCCTTAAAAAGTCATAAAATTTCACAAACCTTAAAATAT
Organism: Dactylorhiza incarnata; assembly: GCA_033032865.1. Classification (NCBI taxonomy): domain Eukaryota; kingdom Viridiplantae; phylum Streptophyta; class Magnoliopsida; order Asparagales; family Orchidaceae; genus Dactylorhiza; species Dactylorhiza incarnata. The sequence goes on from JAWHQI010000043.1 coordinate 5,981,261, forward strand.
GACGTAGGCGATATGACACCATTCATCAAGTTCAATAATTTGAAAATTATGCTTTTCTCCAGCAAGATTTATATCTCAATTCATATTTTTAATCGCACACTAAGCCTTGTGTTCTAATTCAAACGGCAAATGACAAGCTTTTCCATAAACGAGACGATACGACGTTGAACCCATCAGTATTTTATAAGCAGTTTTGTAAGCCCACAAGGTATCATCTAACTTCCTAGACCATTCCTTGCGATTTGATTCCACGGATTATTCGAGAATGCGGTTTAATTCTCTATTGGAGACTTCAACTTGTCCACTAGTTTGGGGGTGATATGGAGTGGCTACTCGGTGATGTCATATTTCTTTAAGACACGATCAAACTGCAAGTTGTAGAAATGTGAACTCCTGCCACTAATGAGAACCCTTGGAGCTCCGAATCGAGAAAAGAATTTACGCAGAAATAAAACTACGACCCTAGTGTCATTCGATGGTGGTGTTTGTGCTTCTACCCACTTCGAAACATAGTCTACTGCTACTATGATATATTTATTTGCGAATGATGTAGGGAAAGGACTCATAAAGTCTATCCCCCAAACATCGAAAATCTCACAAACAAGGATATAATTTTGCGGCATCTCGTTGGCGCGTGAAATATTTCCTGCTCGCTGACAACTATCACAACTTTGAATGAAACGATGAGCATCTCTAAATATATAAGGCTAGTAAAAGCCAATTGGTCCAGCATGGCAATGATAGAGAATATTCCATCCTTCCTCAATCGATACACATCTACGAATGGCTGAGTCGACACAGATTCGAAATAAATAAGGGTCTTCCCAAAAATAATATTTCAAATCAGAGAAATTTCTTTTTCTGTTGATACGTTAAATTTGGGGAAAGAACCTTGGCAACTAAATAATTTGCAAAATCTGCGAACCATGGATAATGATCTTTCGAAATGGAAGTGGCAACATAAAGGTATTCATCTAGGAAGACGTCAGATATTTCAGATTCATCCAGTGCTTCAAGTAGAGAATTATCAAGACGGGATAAGTGATCGGCTGCTAGGTTTTTGGCTCACCTCTTGTCTCGGATCTCAAGGTCAAATTCTTGAAGTAGAAGGACCTATCGAATGAGTCGAGGTTTCACGTCCATTTTTGTTAAGAGATAACGTAAAGCGGAGTGATCTGTATACACTATCACCTCAGACAAAGTTAAATATGACCTAAACTTATCGAAAGCAAATACCACCGTCAAAACTCCTCCGTTGTAGTGTAATTCTCTTGAGTCGATGTTAATGTTTTGTTAGCATAGTAAATCGGGTAAAAATATTTGTCGAGGACAGCGGCCACGACATAGTTGTTAGCATCACACATTAGTTCAAAAGGTAAAGTAAAATCAGGAGTTATCATTTTTGGAGCGTTAATTAGCTGTGTTTTGAGAAATTCGAAGGCACGAAGACATTCTGAATCGAAATTAAATACTGATTCTTTTTCTAAGAGTTTTGTTAAGGGCTTTGTGATTTTCGAGAAATTCTTAATGAAACGTCTGTAGAAACCGGCATGACCCAGAAAACTACGAACATCTTTCACACTTGTAGGAGGCGGCAATTTTTCAATCGTCTCTATCTTCGCCTTTTCCACTTCGATTCCTCTACTAGATACCTTATGTCCCAAAACTAACCCTTCTCGAACCATAAAATGACATTTCTACCAGTTTAGAACTAAATTAATTTCTTCGCACCTTGCGAAGACTCGACTTAAGTTTTTCAAACAAAAATCAAATGAATCACCAAATACTAGAAAATCATCCATAAAAACCTCCATGATATCAAGCGGGGTGATGCAAGAGGTGAGGGGGTATGGTAGGTGGAGCGGGATGCGATTCTTCCATTTCCGGCATAGTCTCTATAGAAATGAACTAGTGGGAAAAAATGAAGAAAACGGGTTTTGCAAACCAGTAAGGCAAACCCTAGATTTGTAGCTCCAAGAGAAATACCCATTAAATCAAAATGACATTAAGAAGTGTTAGATTTGAAGAAGTAACATAGAGGAGCCATAGATAGGCAATTCCTGAAAAAATGAGGGCAAACGATCTCCGAATTATGATGCATAACCGATCGACGCACAGTCAGAACCGTCTGACTGTGCAGGATCAAACCACGCCCAAAACTAATCGGGAGAAGTGGGACATACAAAGATTGTTGAAGTAACCCCTCGATGAAATACATGGAGATCTCAGCTCAGCTCAGTGATGGAACATAAAGAGATTGTTGAAGTCCTGTTGTGTGCGTCTGCAAACTCTTGTTTTGCAGACGTATAATGTAGGTGTGGACGACCTCCTTGATCATGAATTTTAGTCCCTTCCAGAAGAAGTCTACATGTACCCGTTGTAGTGTATTTTCCACCTCATGAGTGAAGTTTGGATGGTGTTGATGATGAACGTGACTAGCGGCGAAGTTGGCTGATGATGTGTTGGAGGACACTTTCTTCTTAATAGCCTCGAACAGTATCATGTATGGCTAAGAAATGGCAAGTAACACTGCTCATTGCGGAGAGAAAGAGCGTTCGCTACTTCGTTGGCTTTCTAGCTCAGTACTAGACTGTGAAGTCAAACCCCAGGAGACGACTGATCTAGTATTGTTATGGGGAGGTAGTCAACACACCGCTCCATGGCATTTCAAGCTGTAGAGATTGGTCCTAATGCTGAAGTGATGACCTCACAAGGCTACGGCCTTCGCCAATCTGATCAATTCATGCTCGTAAACGAACTACTTCATGTGATGGGCCGTCAATTTGCGGTTGAAAATAGTAATAAGATGCTCTTGTTCTTGTAGGACTACTCCAATGCCTCTCCCCAATACATCACACTCTACAAAATACTGCATGAAGTCTAGGATTTGTAAGACTTGGGCAGCTACGAGGGTCGCTTTAACGTCCAAAATGCATGAATCAACTATATCCACTAGAACCCATTCTTCTTGAGCATGTTCATCAAAAGTGCAATGATCACTGCATAGCTTGATGAACCTGTGGTAGTAGCCCGATAAGCCCGGGAAGCCCTGCAACGCTTTTGTGAACTAGGATTGTGGCCACTTGCCCAACTTGTCAAGGGTCAGTTGAAACCCCCTGGTTCTGGACAATGTGATCGAGATAGGTCACTGGTTCCGCATCAAAAGTGCATGTGGAACGCTTGAGGAATAACTGGTGGCGGTGGAGAGCTTCAAAGACCATCCGAATGTAGTAGAAGTGCTCCACTCAAGTGAAGTTGTCGTCGAAGAAGACTAACACAAATTTTTAGAGGGATGGTCTGAGTACCTCGTTCATTAATATCTGAAAGGTCAAAGGATGATCCTAAATGGCATCACTAAGAACTCAAAATGGCGATGATGGGGTTCATAGGGTCGTCTTCACCACATCGTCATGTGATACGTAAAAATGAGATTTATTTTTCTCCAATTCTACAAACTATAGGGAAGTGTATCTATCGTTTATAGCGTAAGATATTTAGAAATATCAAATGTCGTATTTCACGGGGCTTGTCGAGTACTTCTACTCACTATATTTTATTATTTTATCGGCAAATCATGATGTTGGTTCGTGAAAATAAAAGTAGAGAACGGAAATGAAATATTAAAAGAAAGTGGCTATGAGTTGAGAAAAAGACAATAATTTTATAACTAAATCAAAAATGACAATTGCTAGAAAATAGGGCTTACACTAGGAATTGAAAATGCAAAACTAGAAATGAAAGTGCAATTACAAAATTCCACTAGAAATTGAAATTGAAAGCTAGAAATGAAAGTACAAGACAATGAAAAGTGCAGGAAATGAAGTAAAATGATCCAATCTAAGGCAAGATCCAAGTACACGCCCTGAGGTCACAACCTGACATGGGGGCGTGTACCTGGAGAAAAACTGCCAAAATAAACCCCGGGAAACGCAGGGAGTAAAAGCGTCGTTTTGGTCATAAAAGTCTGAACACGCCCTAATGTCACGCCATGTACCTAGGGCGTGACCAGCACGAGTGGATACGGCCTCCGTCAAGGGGTGAATGATGGTTTTCTGTTGTTACTGGAGCAGACATGCCCTGACCTGAGGATGTGTAAATTAAATCGAGCGGGAGGAGTGTCACGGCCTGATGGAGAGTTGGGGAGCGTGAACTGGCTGACACGCCCTCACGTCACACCCTGACCTGAGGGCGTGAAACTTTAAAACTGAACTTCAGAAGTCACGACCTGCTGAAATGGACCATGGGGCGTGATCTTGGAGTCACGCCCTGACCTGAGAGCGTGTAACTTATAAATTTTTGCTATCAGCAGACCAAAATGCTGGAATTGCTCCATAACATCTCCTAAGCTATGAAAACACAAAACAAAGTAAATTGGGTTTAAAATTGAATAAAACAATAATAAATTATTTAAAATGAAAACCCAAACTATGATAAATATATATATATATATAATATGCAGTCCTAGGAAGCACCGGTACGGGTACCGGGTACGATCCGTATCCGGTACGTCGGTACGGCAAAATTTAAAAAACAAACCTACGGGTACGGCGTGATACGTTGTACAGAATTTAAAAAACAAGTATCAGGAAATTCTGTACAGAAATTTTAATTTCGAATTTGCACAGGCACAGGAATTTGCACAGGCACAGGAATTACAGGGAAGAAGAAGCACAGGCAAAGGAATTACAGGGACTTACAGTGAGCGGCAACAACGGATCGATAGCAGAGATCGATAGCATAGATCGACAGCGAGAGAAGATCGACAGCGAGAGATGAACAGCAGGACGGGGAGCAGAAAGCGAGAGATCGGCAGCGTAACAACAGCGGCAGTAGCGGAAGCGTAACAACGAGCGGCAAAAAACCTAAAACCGCGATACTGGCGTATTTCCGCGTACCATACGCGTACCCGTGCCGGAAACGTACCCGGTATGGGTACGGGCCTATTTTCGGTGTATCGGTGCTTCGTAATTATGCACTATCAACATGCACCAGAATTTGGTGGTAGCTGAGTAAAGGACCAATTTAGAGAATAATCAAGATTCGTGAAGCTCGTCGAGGAGCTCGTTGACCACTAGGATTATGAATTTGTTCGAGATGATTTGGTAGTTCAATTATAGGTAGTCCACGCAAAAGCGCCAGGACCCGTCATGCTTCTTCACCAGGAGGACGGGTGATGAATCAGTGGATTGGTTGGACCGAATGATCCCCGCCTACATCATCTCCCGACATTGCTTTTTGACCTCATCCCTCTGAAGGAAGGGCTACTGATATGGTCGGACAGCAACTGGTATTCCCAGGTACCAGATGGATGTAGTGATCCTGGGACCTAGGTGGGGAAAGATCTACCGGATCCTCAAAAAGAGGTGTGTGCTCCTCCAATAAGCTCTCCAAGATCCCCTACTGAGAACTGGATGGTGGAGAGACAAGGGGAACTCTTTTGCTCCTTGCCCGACCAACAAATGAAGTGTGATTGTAGCCAGAAAGGCACGGTGAGGACCACGAAGTCCCGCACGATTGGGCCACAGTTAGAAGCCAATGAACTCCTAAAACGACGTTGAATCCTGCCAGCGGAATGGATCCACCTAGATGGCATCCATATGAATCTCCAACTGGACCTTGACACATGTCAGGGCTCGGTAGTCGTTCTCCATTGGCGACAGTCACGTGCATGCCAGCCTTAGGCAAAATGGTGAGCCTTAGAGTCTGAGCGACCATCTCCCCAATGAACTTATGGGTGCTTCCTGAATCCACTAAGACTCAGACCGAGTGATTGGTCACTCGGGCATGTAATTGCATCGTCTGTAGACCTTATGCCTCAATCATGGCATGGAAAGAGATTGTTGGCTCATCCTCATTCGTAGGAGTTGCGTCCCCTCCATCTTCCACTTCTAGCCAAAAGAGTTTTTTTGCATCGATGCCTTGGTGTGTAATCCTTGTCGCAACTAAAACAAATCCCTTTAGATCAACGCTCAGACATCTATGTTGGTGACAATCTGCAGATGAACGGTGGTAGGGTCACTACTGGTCCCCTGTCCCCTCCCAAAGGGCGGTGGCCCGGTCTGTCTGAGGATTGGTTCCTGGGAGTTGGCGACATTCGTCGATTCTATCCAAGCTCAAAGTCATTGTGAGGTCAAGAGGACCCACAATGTCGAAGTCCAAGTGAAGGTACTCCTGAAATCCCGCGGCAAAGATGAAGACTTATGCCCAAGTGATACCAGGCACGTGTGAGAGGAGCCTGGAACTTCTCTGATAATCATCAATCGCCCCTTGTGTGTTTGGGGAAATCAAGTCCACTAAAAGATTTTCCTACAACGAAGCCCCGAAGCGCATCTGACAGAATTGCTTGAAGCGGTCCCATGTCATATGGGGCTTCTCCATGTTAAGGCGCAAAAACCATATCTTATAACAAGTGATAGATGGCTAGCGAAATTCACTCCATAGCCGGCGTCCTTTGATTCGCGAAGAACTGCTCACATCAGGTCAGTAGATCTAGTGGCTCACTCTTGTCGTCATACGTCGGAAACTCTAATTTGATGTAGTGTGTGTGTAATGGTCTCATAACGCCCTCCATGGAATTTCTCCCGGTCAGCATGGAAGGGGGAGCCTCGATGATGACTGCTTGCCACAAGGCTCTTCATATGAGCTGAAAGCTCAACCAAGGCCACTTCTTGTCGATCCTCGGATGCAGCGAGATTATTCATCATCATAATATTGTGCATCCGTCAAAACATATCTTTTCATGGGGTCATTGGATATCGTCATGTTCAACCTTGATACCAAGTTGTCACAGGTCTGTGTCAAGGATCGAGTCATCGCAGGATGTGACAGAGGAAGGGGATGGGTTTGGTGAGAATGTTATTTCTCCCTTGATATTTGGTGGCATAATATGATTGGATCGATGGTTGGAGCCTTTCTGCGGAGTCCATAGCGGGAGCACTGATGAGTCAAGCAGAAGAGGAGCGTGTCCCGGAAGAAGTCAATGCATGGTCAGGAGGAACGATGCTCTTGAGCCTGAATACTAGACAGCCTAGCGGCAGCTGCAAACAATAGTGCGTACAAAAGTTGAGTGATTGTTGTAAGCACTTGTGCACATTGTGCTCCAGATGTATGCCAACTACAGTTGCACACATGTGGGTCGATCCAAGGACGTAACCACCTGCTAGAAAGAGGTCGGCGGTCTGTGGAGTGTTGAACGGTGGTCCTAGAGGCGGTTGGATGGGCGGCAGAGGGGGATGGAGAGGGGGTACAACGGTGGTAGGAAGAGGGAGCCCTTAGCCTCACAAGATGCACAAATTAAAATTCGTATTCAAGCATGTCGAGTTCTAACATGAACCATGGCATAAATACGTGTCCATAAGCTAAAGTGTCATTATAATGAAATCCAACCCATGCCCATGCACTGCAATCCAACCCATGCCCATAAATAAATGTGACTATAATGAAATAACAATAAAATGCAACAATAAAATAAATGCAAGAATAAAAGATGGATCTCAGCATTACCACACCCCGTGATATTGGCTCCCGACATATTAGCGCTGGATGAAAGCGCCCGTGTGACAAAAATCAGTAGTTGGGTGTGCATGGGTGAAGAGAATCAAGGTGAATTTGGATGGGTATCTTGCTCGGTTGATGGTTCGCAATGTTGTCAAGGGCTATAGTCAAACATATATGGTGGATTATCATAAAAAGTTCTCATGTAGCTGAAATAATGTATATTCAGGAGATCGTATCTCTAGTTGCAACGAATAATTGGCTACCAACTCAACTGGAAATTTACCACCAATGCATTTCTTCATAGAGACCTTAAAGAAGAAGTGTATATAGAATAATTCCCTAGATTTGTTGGTATGTCGTGGTATGATATGTAAACTAAAAATATCATTAAATAAACTAAAATGGTCAACTCAAGCATGGTTTGAAAAATTCTCATAACACATTGGAATAGTTTGTTCTGAGATGTAAAGTTGAACACTTTGTATTATATCTTCATAGGAAGGTAAGGAGTATTATCCTTTTGGTGTGCGTCGATGATTTTGTTAATATGAGTAGTTATAGCAGGGAATCTCATAACTGAATGGTCATCCTTAGACTAGTGATATAGGCAAAGTCAAATAACCCTAGACGTTACTCATACTTCTTCGGTCATGCTTAATGCACTGAAAATATAGTAAATATTATTTTTGAAGCTGAAATTTTTGAATGCAAGCATGTTGGGAAATATTATGGACCCTAATAACAAGTTGAACTGATAAGAAAATTGCATTTCATGATAGTGTACTGAATTGGTTAATGTAACAATAAGAGCATCCCACATGGATATCTAATTCACATGTCAAGACACTTGAAGGGGCACTAAGAGTGGGTCTTGTGTACAAGGATGAGGGTCATGTGAAGATAGAAGGGTCTCCTACGAAGATTAGGTGTTCCCCTTTTGATAGGAGGTCTATGAACTGATTTGGCTTAAGCAATTTATAGCGAAATTCGGATATAGTTTGGAGTTTAGAATCAGTTGATGTTTAAGTTTAACAGCTAGGACAGCACTCAAGAAAAATGTAAAATAAGGATTCATAAAGCTGACCCCAAATAATTAGGATAAGGATTGTTGATGAAAATGATTATTAAAAAATTCTGCCTTACCAGATTAACTTTGATCTCTTAATTGGCCCATTAATCGCCTCATTATTTAAACAACCAACTAATAAAAAAGTACATGGACATAAATTATGTTGCTTATTCAAAGAACTTGAGCGTTGTAAACAGCTGTATGAAGAAGGAACAGGCCAATATTTTTAAAGCTGCCTTTCTTATACGGAGTCCAGATTTGATCAAAAGGCATATTAAAGACACTCTAGCATGCAACAGGAGAACAGAGAAAAAGGTGAAAACAATATGCAGGAAAAAGTATGCAGAAATGTTTACACTTCATGAACTTATGAATGGCTTAAGAATACTAGGCCTATCAATCCTTAAGCAAAACCGTTCTTCATAAGAGAAATCCATAATACGATTGGATCAGAAATTTAATAGCCTCAGTCTGCAACTAATGCCTAATTTACATAATAGTCTGTCTAAAAATAGTCAGCAGGTTTAATGAAAAATCCCAGATTATGATTGCACCTTCCAAGTTCACGAAATACAAAAAAATAGCGCTGATTACACTGAAAATGATACTAAAAAGAGTATTTCATGTTCTGGGAAGTCTATATTTCATGTTCCGGGAATCTATTAAAGTTTCTAAAACTCCATGTCAATGTAATACTTAAGTTGCTTTTTGACACCTAAAGATGCTAATCTCAAGCTTCAGTTGCGTTTTTTTACAACAAAAATGCTAATGAAACTTTAACATGCTACTCTCTGCAACACATTGGCAATAAAAATATATAATTTAGAAGTTCAAATAATACAGATAGTCAAAAGGAGTGATAATTTTACCATCATAGCCAGTCAAGATACAATCACTATGAGGCCCTTCTGCAACTTTCAAGATCTCTGCCCGAGCAGCCAATAATCCATAGCGCAAATAGCTGAAATATTATAGGTAATATCAGAAATTAAATTATCACCGACATGAATAGACTGAGTGATTTAAAGAGACCAATTCCAAGTCTCCTTGTCAATCTAGAAGCCATCAAGGAAGTTGTGAGACCTGTGAACATAAAGGTTGTACTTGGTTCCTTTAAGATATAGTTCCTTCACATATTCATCTTCTCCAGCTGCTGGCTTTGGGGCCTTACCAGCTTCGCTATTCGAAATAGCATATGCCATTTGTACAGATCCACCTCCCAGGTCAACTACTCCAACTGTATTTGAGTATTTTTTGCCCAAGTTGCCAAGCAAATAATTTATAGTGACCTTTGGAAAAAGGTAAACATTCTCAGTTTTTGGAATGGACTAAAATGATAAAGGCTGATAAAGAATGTAAGCAAATACCAACATTACCGGAATGATAATTCAACGACCTATTAACGGGTAAAACTAAACTACAGAACCACAAGGAGCTTGAACAAATCACAGTGATTTATACAAATTCAAATGCAGAGATAATGTCAGGTTCGAAAGTTTAAAAGCCGACTGACACGCACGCTCGGACATTCGTCTTCACTATGCAAGAGTTCTATCGAGCGCGGCTATCTTTATGAATTATCTTGTACTCTTAATTAATTACATATTTTGTCTTTTGTATGTAGCGTTCTATAGCAGGTTTGCATCTTATATAAAGAGTTTAGTTAGAGAGTTATGTTAGCTTGGAGTTAGTTTGTTTTAGGCTCTCTTAGGAGAGAAAAACTCTTAGAGGGATCTTGCCCTCAATAGTAAGAATGAGCATATCTCGTTAATAATATCTTCTTTTAGTTTTTCACTTGCAACATTACAAGTTCTTGCTTGCATTCTTGATATGTCTGTGTTTGTCCGTACTAATTGGTCTGACCAGCCGCCCTCCGCTCTTTCGGGCGTCAGGAACCAACAATCCCCCCTAACCCCCCCATCCCCCCACCCAGTGATGGATCTCCCTCGCTGAAGGATTCATCCACATGAGATGGTTGCATTCACGCTGAAATTCGCCAACTTTGTACGGATCTTTACCACTGCAATGTGTTATGGAAGCAACTAGCTACTCGAACCGGCACAACACTCAGGAGTTGCATTGTTGTAGTAAAAGATGCTTCTCACTGAACTATGTAAATCTTATCTCATGTTTTTTTTTGGTATTTTTCTTGTACTTCTTCCCATTTTTTGTTAATGATATTATCAGAGAGGCGGATTTTCCCCAAGGATATCTGGTATTGGGAGAGGAGCATTTTAGTGTGCATATGCAAATTAATAATTTAAACACCAACGTGATGAACAGAATAACCAAGGGGGGTTCAATGAATATTTTGAGGATTTGGGTGTACAAGTTCCTAAGGGCGGACCTCACCGGTCCCTAATCGATGGAAGAGTCGTGCTATGGTAGCATTGTAATTCTAGAATAACTTTGCATGGTTTAACAGGTACTAGGTTAAACGTATTTCTTAGCAATATCTCCTTTATAAATTCTGAATTTTATTGTAACCCATGTTTCCCACACAAAATTAATGTTAAACGTATTTCTTAGCAATATCTCCTTTATAAATTCTGAATTTCATTGTAACCCGTGTTTCCCAAACAAAATTAATAATTGCACTGTGAACAAAAAATATTAATATTTTGTTTAGCTAGAACAAGCATCAGCATACCTAAAATAACTCAGTATGAAAGAGGGCTGAACTAAATGTGGAAGTACTAAGAAGAAAAAGAGTGCCTTTGTAGTTAAAGTTGCATTAAAGATAAGATCAAATTACAGTAGCGCCGTATGAAGCAAAATAAATAGCAACAATTTCATTAATCTACCAAGTAAATAGTTTGAATGAGTATTGTTGAGAATAGTCATGCATCACGAAACTCATATAGCAGTGTGCGCCATCATATAAATGGCGGGCCCCTCCAACAGTTTTAGATTAGATGCTTAGGTTTTAATATAGTATTGGAGTGTGCTGTGCCTAATCGCTCATTCTCACATCGCTGAATTAAAAAAGCTCTTGTTAAAAGGACAAAAGATCATGCACGTAAGGGAGTGTGTTGAGAATATAGTTAGTGTGGGACACTTAAATTCTAGAAAGTACAATCATGTTGATAATAATGATATAATTTCTTCAAAATGCAGTCACCCATTTAATACAAAATCTCTTCATATTATAATTAACATTACAAGATGTATATAAAAGCATGATAGGATGAAATGACACACCCATTGGAAAGCACCTTCCTGAGTGCCATCGAGAACTGAGACCCAATCTGATTTGAACTTCAATGAGCTCTTGTCATGAAGGAGATCCCTAACCTGCAATATTTTCAAGTAAAATCAACAGGACATTCTATAAAAATTACTGATGAACCAGCAAAATTAGTTTGCTTCACAGGAAAATTGCAATTACAATTTATAATAAGTCAACTTCATTCAAAGAATGAAAATCGAATATTCTCTGTTTAAATAGAACCAGAACTTGGATTTGAAGTTATATAAATGTTTACTGCTTGCAAAATTTGTTCAGATGTTTCAATGCCCAGCTGTCTCAGACCTGCAGTTGCCTGCATAATAAGAAATAAAAGTTCTCCTTGACAAAGCGAGTTATGAGGTTATGGACTGAAATCATATTGTTAGACAAAAATTTACCCCAACTCTAACAGGTGTTTTTCCTCTCAGTTCTGCAGGAACCACACTTTCAGCTTTCTCTAAAAGAGAAGTCAAAGATTTTGCAGCCTCCTTAGGATCCTTAGCATAAAAACTTAAGCCTGGTTTTGTCTGAAGGCAATAAAAACATGAAGAATAAGAAGATAATTGTTGAAGGCACAAGTTGTTTTAGAACATAATTCTGAAATCAATATTCTGAAATACCAAAAACTTTAAAAGAACTATACAGGTAATCAATCACTGCTGCACATTGGCATTTCATCTACCATATGAGTGAAATGTACATACGTTTCTATGTTTTAAAGGTTTTGAAATGTACATACTGATGGGGGACCATCGGGCGCAACTCGGCGCAAGGCGGACTCCACCTTCGTGTATTCTCGCAGACGGACTTGACCGAACCGGCGATCCGCCACCGGATGCGTCCGGCTCGTTGTTTAGATTTAGTTTCATATATAACATTATGTATTTTGGATTTTATTTCATGTAGTTATGACATCGGAACCGCCGGCCAATCATAGCCGTCGATTTCGGTTGCCCTAGTGTTGTTTTCTTATAAATAGATGTGTTGGGAATATTGCCCTCAATGTTCCCTTGATTTGAAGAGGCATCACTTCCAATACTAAGTACATATTGTATTTGATAAAGCTTTGTTTTTGTAAGTTAAACAGGCTTAGGTGACTCAAGAGAAAGGGTTAATCAAGACCTAAGGTTAGGAGAAATCTTCTCCTAAGTTGATGAAGAAATGTCTCAGCTGAACCGCTGAGACGAGGAGCCGTCTCAGCGGATCTGCTGAGAAGAAGCTGTCTCAGCTGATAAGTTCGTCAAACACTGAGAATCAGCGTGTTCGTCGAACGCAGAGTGTCGTTCGTCGAACGCAGAGTGTCGTTCGTCGAACGCAGAACTCAGTTCGTCGACCGCTGAGACGAGACCAGAAAAGGAGCCGCTGAGAAGGCGCAAAGGGCGTGTTCGTCGAACGCAGAGAGCCGTTCGTCGAACGCAGAACACAGTTCGTCGACCGCTGATACGAGATAGAAGAAACAGCTGATAATTGCATGTTCGTCGAACGCAGAACACAGTTCGTCGAACGCTGAGACGAGATAGAAGAATCAGCTGAGATCTGGCGTGTTCGTCGAACGCAGAGTGTCATTCGTCGAACGCAGAGACAAGGCAGATCGTCGAACGCAGAGTGTCGTTCGTCGAACGCGGAGACAAGGCAGATCGTCGAACGCAGAGTGTAGCGCGTTCGTCGAACGCAGACCTTCTCTAAATAAGTTAGTCGAACCCAGAATGAAGCGGGTTCGTCGAACTCAGGACTTAGTGAGTTAGTCGAACGCAGGATGCAGCGGGTTCGTCGAACGCAGAGTGTAGCGCGTTCGTCGAACGCAGACCTTCTCTACAGATAGGAAGGGCGGCGGGTCCTGCGGCTAGGGCAAGTTGCAGAAAAGCTACAGGGGACCACCAATGTCTCTCATACCTCTTGGGAGATCAACTTAGAGCCGTTGAAGATAAAAGAAGTATAAAAGAAAGAGTTAGGGCACTTTCTAAGTGTCGGTTGCTTGCTGAATCTCGATTCTCCATTGACGGCTGCTGCTCTCGTTTTTCTTCCTGCTCACTGAAAAAGAAGAAGAAACTGAGAGAAGAAGATAGCTCCTCCACCAGAAGGGGCAAGGTGATCTTCCATTCTTCTATTGAAGAGGAAAATCAGGTTGTAGCTGTTATCAACATCTTCAGCTACAGGAAAGCACAAACTGTGCAGGATCTACAGGAGAGTATTTCTGTTGTAGAAAGGTTCTAAAATATCTTTTTCTGTAAGCCTTTTTGCCTGAGTTTGTAGGGCATTTGCCTGAGTGTGTAGGGCATTTGCCTGAGTGTGTAGGGCTTGTTGGCCTGAGCTTGTAGGGTTGTTGGCCTGAGCTTGTAGGGTTGTTTAGCCTGGGGAGTAAGGCTTGTTGCCTGAGGTAAGACCAGGAGGTGGTCTGAGCTGTAAGAGGTGTATTCCTCTGAGTTTGTAGGGCAGCAGTGCCTGAGGTAGGAGCTGGTGATAGCTCTGAGTTGTAGGGACTTTTGTCCTGAGGTAGGATCATCTTTGATCTGAGAAGTTCTGAGGAACTTGTGTTGTAAGCTCTTGGAGCTGAAATTGGAGGAGTTGACCCTGTCTAACACACTGTTAGAAGGGTGAAGGGGGAAAGTGGACTACCCAAAGACACACTGTCCTTGGGGAACCACTATAAATTCTTGTGTGCTTTCTGTGTTTGTTGATTTGTTTAAACTAAACCAGAAATAAGCTAGGGTACTTAGAGGAAAATTAAAAGAAACCTATTCACCCCCCCCCCCCCCCCCCCCTCTAGGTGATTTAGACTACAAACCTATAAACTAACAAGTGGTATCAGAGAGAGGTTGGTCAAGAAAGACATAACTGTCTGACCAGATCCTCCAAAGGGAATAGTCAAATCACAATCCAAACAGGGAAGTGGCCAAGCTTGGTGAGACCTCCACTCACACACTGTTTGGAAAGCTGCTCTCCTATGAGATGCAGCTGTCTGCAAGAAAGGAAGAGGACACCTCAACAAGGGCTCAGGCAAAGGAGAAATCTGTAGCTCTCAAAGCTGACAACTCCAAGATAAGCAGGGGCATGATGGTGTCTCCTCCAAGGAGAAGTGTTGAATCTGAAACCAGCACCTCAGATAGCTCTTCCACTGATGAAGAGTTTGATGCCTTTTTAAGGCAGCTCAAGAAGATGATGAAGAGGAAGCAATGGAAGAACTTGCCCTCCTCATCATCACACTACAAGAAAGATAGCAGGAAATCTGAAAGACAGCACCCAAAGGGTGACAGGTATGATTTCAAACTTAGTAAACATGGTTCCAATAACATAGTTTGCTATTGCTGCAGCAAACCTGGACATGTCATAGCTGACTGTCCAGCCAAAAGAAAGGAGGGTGGTGATAAGAATCATCATCACCATAAAGATAGGAAGGGAGAAAAATCCCTCCTAGCAAAGAAAGAAAGGAGCTGGAGTGAATCTGATCCTTCAACATCAGGTTCAGAGAATGAAGAAGATGCCTACATTGGGTTATTTGCACCAGAAGAAGATGAAGATTATCCAGCTGTTATAGTTGGAATCAGGGCCCCTCTTTCACACTCAGATAGTGATGAAGAGGAGGATGAAGAAGACATTGTTTAGCTAGGCCTTATGGCCTTCACTGATGAGGAAGGGAGTCAGAATGCTTCTGACAATGTTCAGGTACTATCTCATTCCACTTCTGTTTCTGATTATGAGATTAGTCCAGAATCTGATGCACCTTCATCAATTGATGGAAGGGGCAAGGAAGCTGAGGAAGAACTCAATCAATTGATTGACAAATATGGTGTTCTTTTGGAGGCTCTGAAGAAGAGCAAGAAGCTTGCCAAGTGGCAAGCACAGGAAATTGTTTCCCTCAAGATGATTAAGAATGACTACACTGAACCTACCACCTTGGTGGATCAGATGAGTAGACAGATTAGCCATTTACAGGGGTTAACTATTGTGCAATTAAGCGTTATTTCCCTGAAGAACAAGGTCATCAAGGACCTTGAGGAGAAGCTTGAGAAGGAGAAAAGCCTGGTGGCTCAATTCTCCAAGCCCAAATCTGTGCTTCCTATTATTGACACCTTCTCCTCTCAAACCAATAGGAGAGGACTAGGATTCAATAAAATGGAAGTAGGAGAAGGGAGTGGAGAGAAGAGCAAGAGGAAGGCTAAGCCTCAACCCACTTTTCAAAATGTGTTACTTCCTTCCAACAGGTATGACCATGAAAGCATTTATGGTCACTGGAAGAATGGGAGTTGCTATAGGAAGGAAAATGCTCCTTCCCATAGTGGAAGAAAGGGAATGGGACTGAGTGCAATGAAGGCTCCCCATGAGGAAATTCAAATGGCCCAACCTGGACCATTTGTATTTGGTACTTCAGCCTCTGCATTCAAGAATATGAAGGCAAGCCCTTCTAAGGTTGAATCAGCCAAGACAATGACTACTGTCAAATCAGTAAACATGTCTGATTGCTCAGTGTCAGATGCCATCAAATCTTGTATGGCTGCCAAGCCATTGCAAGCTGATGTCATCAGGACAAAGAGCATCAAGACAGCACACAGATTGACATTCAGTCAAATCATTGCTGAGAGGAACAGGAAGAATGTTGTTGTATCTAATCCTGAACATGTGGATTGTGCTGCACATCCCTCAAGAAGTGTTCAGAAGAGAAGATACAACATTCATGAATGTTGGTGATGTGGTAAGGTAGGACACTTTGTCATAGACTGTTGGCACAACCCTAATGTGCCATGTGCAAAGATGAATCTTCCTGCAAAGGGTGCAGCTAGAGTAGGGTCATTTGATTATGCTAACAAGAACCTAGGACCCAAGTCATCTTGGGCTCCTAAGGGACATTAAACTCTGTTTTGCAGGATAGATCAAGTACCAACCCCATCATCATTTGGTACTTAAACAGTGAGTGCCCATGGCACATGAAAGAAAGGAAGTTGATATCATGAAGTCAACATCAGTTTGAGGACTAAATCCTCAAGGTAAGTATGTCTCCTACCTATTATGAAATTACCATCAAATGCTGTCTCTAATAATGTTAAAGTAGGATGATTAGATTAACCAGTACAATCTGCCTAAGCTATGCTTCAGATTGCATCTTAACAGCTAAGGAAAACCTGGGTTCGACGAACTCTGTCCTGAGTTCGACGAACGTCGAGTTTGAGTCCAACGAACTCTAGTTTGAGTTCGACGAACTCAGCCCTAGAATGAAAACTTAGATGAATCTTCTCAGCTGTTCCGCTGAGTCGATTAGGTTAACACTAAGACCTAGTGTATAAATAGCAGACCGTATTAGATGACTCTTCACATTCACTTGCCCCACTCCAGCCGCTGAGACGAAACTCCTACCCTTCCGTCCCAGCGTTCTTCTCTTCGACCAAATGGCGCCCAAGATTGTGAAGGAGTTGCTAGAAGGATGCGAACTAGTGAGGGATGGCTTTCTCCATGCTTCACCAGAGATTTTAAGTGTTATCTCCCTCATCTCTTCTGCCAGTCTAGATTTCGTGTTATCTGAACCCTCTCAGATATTCAGGCATGAAGTGCTAGAATTCTATGCAAATGCTAGGCAATCATCTACTAAGGATGGCTTATCGTCTAAAATTGGAAAGATAAGGGTGAAACTGTCCCCTAAGAGATTGGAAAAGGTACTGCACCTACCTACAGTGGAAGAAGAGGAGATATCTGCATCAGACAGGGAGCAAGCCTTAAAGTGGTGTGAATACAGTGATTCCCAGACTGCATCTTTGAAGAAGAAATTCTTCAACCAAAAGGGGAAGTTGTTGTGTGATATAGTGGGAAAGGCCCTTCTGTGCAAGCCAGGCTCACATGACACAATCTCACAACCTATGTTTGAGCTGGTTGTAAGGATCATCATGAAGAAAAGGACATGCTGGGGAAATGTCCTGTACCAAAGAATTAAGCAATGCCTGTAGGATCCAAACTTAGGAAGGATCTTATCACTCTTCCTGCTGAATGCATATCCTGACCAAGTCTCCTCCTTCAAGGGTATCAATATCCACTACTTAAAGAGACTGGATATCAAGACTTTGGACAGGTCAACAAGGGTCCTATCCATGAGCCAACCTTCCATGGTGGCTGAGCTGAAGGAGAAGAAGAAAGCTAAGAAGAGTGCTGAAGATGGTGTTGAAACCTCCAGGAAGGATGATGATCCTCCAGTGCACTTGGATGGTGTGGCTGGTGAAGATGATCCCCAGGGTAGGATAGAAAAGCCAACTCTGTTGAATACTGATCCAGCTGTTCCTCATGCTGAAGAAGTATTACTGAATTCCCCTATCCATGGTAAATTAGGATCATAGATAGGCTTCACTCCCTAATTATAGGCTAGTCTAGGTATCCAACTAACTCATCAACCATTTTTCAGGTTTACCTAGACAGGATACTCCACATATGGATGCCCTGAGTGAGGGGGAGCATAACTCTCACTTTGGAGATGGTGGTGGGGGTGCTAGTGAGGGGGAGTACAGCCCAAATGCTGAAGAACTGCAAAGACCAGAAACTGGAATGGAAAAGGACAATAATGAAGATGAAGAAGTGGTGGAGAAAGTGTTGGCCCAGGAAAGGCCTGTAGCTGTGTTGGACACATCTGATCTGCTGAACTCAATACAAACCATCATTGAGGGTCAGATGTTGTCTGTGAAAGAACTTGTTGCTGAAAAGGTTCAAGGTGTTACTGCTCAAATTAGGGATGAGCTGAATGCTACAAGAGCAGCATTATCTCATGAGATTCAAGCAAGTGAGCAGAGAATGGAGTCAAGGGTGGCTGCAGTGAGGACTGAGCTGAATACCCAGGTTAATGATGTCAAAACTACATCTGATCATATCCTCCAGCAAATGACAAGATGGTTTGAGATGGTCAAAGGCACAGTTGCTGCCCAGCACACTGTATTGAAACAAATTGCTGATCATCAAGGAGTCTCCTCAAAGGACATTACATATGTAAAGAATCAGCTTTACAAGAATGAAAATGTCTGGGAGAAAGCTGTTGCCAGGATGGCACAGGTGGCTAACACATCCAGCAGCCATGTCATGTCCCACATTGACAAGGCCAAGGAACGCATTTTGGAGGATGTGGACAGCACTTTTCAAACTCTCTCCCAATCCATAATAGATCAGCACTCTGAAATAGAGAAAAAGATATTGGAAAAAGGCAAAGAGGGGGAGGAGAAGGTTGCCAAGCTAAATGCTAAGCTGAAAGGAGCTCACATAAAGCTATATAACAACATGGAGAATGCCCACCAGCTGATACTCTCCAATCAGGCGGCAGCCAGCAAGCAAGTGGTGGAAGTGGTCAACAAAGCTTCCAATGCAATTCAAGAAGATATCCTAACTGTGGTTAAAAAGGTTAATGATAATCATTGGACCTCAAGCTTAAAGGTATTACAAGGAACAAGGATTGTCTTGAATCTTCCAATATTGAATCCAAGCAGACCTGAAGACTTTGACTTCCAAGGTCAATCAGATCTGATTCAAGATGAGAGGGAAGCAAAGAGGAGAAGGGCAGAGGGCATTCAGACTGCTGAAGAGTATATGGCCCAGAAGAGGATGGAAAGATTAGAGGATCCACTCCATGAGGATGACAATCTGGAGTTGGACACAATTATTGTCAACACCTGGGTCAGCCATGGCAATCAACTCAAGGACATTGACCATGTCTATTCATCTGCTGAATGGATCAAGCACCTTGAGAGGGAATCTCTAAGGGAAAGGATTCTCAAAGAAAACATGGTAAGAAGGGAAACTCCTATAAGGATTCCCACAAGATATCTTCCCAAGCCATTTTTGTACTTCAAAGTAAAGGAGAAGATCAAGGCTGCTGCTGAAGCTAGGAAGAGAAAGTCTGAAGATGGAGAAAGCTCTTCCTAGGGACCATCTAAGAAGACCCTGCCTTAAGATGCTCTTTAAATTATTTAATGTATAATCATAAGTTGAACTGTTTGAAATATATGTACTGAACATCTAATTGAAATGATATTTCATATTCTGAAAATCATATTGTGTTTGTTACTGTTGGTATATGTACTCTGTATTTCTACCTTCAGTATTCAGTGCTAGAATAGGTTGTTCAAATTGAAGAAGATCAGCTATTATAGAAAATAGCTCTCTAATTGAGGGGGAGCAAAATCCCTGCTCAGGTTGAGGGGGAGATGGCAAATGCTAAGAGTGTATAGGTTGACCTATAAGTTGATCCAAAGGGATCTATAGATGTTGCCTCCCAATCCATAGAAGAATAAATAGTTGAAGAATCCAGAAAGGGGGAGATGACCAATGCTAAGACCATATTTGGTCTTGCTAGATGCAAATAGGAGATGGAATGCTAGTTTTTAAGACCAAAGTAGTGTTAGCCCTCTAAGTTAGTTATCATGATATGCTATTCAATCTGAGTTAGAAAGGGGGAGATGTCTTCTAAGCTAGTCAAAGCTTGTCAAAGCTTTATATAATCTGTCATGAAGTTGTTAGCTTAAACAATGTTGTTATCTAGAAGCTATGTTATCATGATTATCTTATAGATCATTTACATAATATGTTCTTCAAGTGGTATCATGATATGTTTTTGTTGACTATGTACCTTAGCATTGAGGATGTTCTGCATTCTTCAAATAGGGAGATCTTGTTAGGAATATTGTCCTCAATGTTCCCTTGATTTGAAGATGCATCACTTCCAATACAAAGTACATATTGTATTTGATAAAGCTTTGTTTTTGTAAGTTAAACAGGCTTAGGTGACTCAAGAGAAAGGGTTAATCAAGACCTAAGGTTAGGAGAAATCTTCTCCTAAGTTGATGAAGAAATGTCTCAGCTGAACTGCTGAGACGAGGAGCCGTCTCAGCGGATCCGCTGAGAAGAAGTTGTCTCAGCTGATAAGTTCGTCAAACGCTGAGAATCAGCGTGTTCGTCGAACGCAGAGTGCCGTTCGTCGAACGCAGAACTCAGTTCGTCGACCGCTGAGACGAGACCAGAGAAGGAGCCGCTGAGAAGGCGCAAAGGGCATGTTCGTCGAAAACAGAGAGCCCTTCGTCGAACGCAGAACACAGTTCGTCGACCGCTGAGACGAGATAGAAGAAACAGCTGATAATTGCATGTTCGTCGAACGCAGAACACAGTTCGTCGAACGCTGAGACGAGATAGAAGAATCAGCTGAGATCTGGCGTGTTCGTCGAACGCAGAGTGTCGTTCGTCGAACGCAGAGTGTCGTTCGTCGAACGCAGAGACAAGGCAGATCGTCGAACGCAGAGTGTCGTTCGTCGAACGCAAAGACAAGGCAGATCGTCGAACGCAGAGACAAGGCAGATCGTCGAACGCAGAGTGTAGCGCGTTCGTCAAACGCAGACCTTCTCTAAATAAGTTAGTCGAACCCAGAATGAAGCGGGTTCGTCGAACTCAGGACTTAGTGAGTTAGTCGAATGCAGGATGCAGCGGGTTCGTCGAACGCAGAGTGTAGCGCGTTCGTCGAACGCAGACCTTCTCTACAGATAGGAAGGGCGGCGGGTCCTGCGGCTAGGGCAAGTTGCAGAAAAGTTACAGGGGACCACCAATGTCTTCCATACCTCTTGGGAGATCAACTTAGAGTCGTTGAAGATAAAAGAAGTATAAAAGAAAGAGTTAGGGCACTTTCTAAGTGTCGTTTGCTTGCTGAATCTCGATTCTCCATTGACGGCTGCTGCTCTCGTTTTTCTTCCTGCTCACTGAAAAAGAAGAAGAAACTGAGAGAAGAAGATAGCTCCTCCACCAGAAGGGGCAAGGTGATCTTTCATCCTTCTATTGAAGAGGAAGATCGGGTTGTAGCTGTTATCAACATCTTCAGCTACAGGAAAGCACAAACTGTGCAGGATCTACAGGAGAGTATTTCTGCTGTAGAAAAGTTCAAAAATATCTTTTTCTGTAAGGCTTTTTGCCTGAGTTTGTAGGGCATTTGCCTGAGTGTGTAGGGCTTGTTGGCCTGAGCTTGTAGGGCTGTTTAGCCTGAGGAGTAAGGCTTGTTGCCTGAGGTAGGACCAGAAGGTGGTCTGAGCTGTAGGAGGTGTATTCCTCTGAGTTTGTAGGGCAGCAGTGTCTGAGGTAGGAGCTGGTGATAGCTCTGAGTTGTAGGGACTTTTGTCCTGAGGTAGGAGATCATCTTTGATCTGAGAAGTTCTGAGGAACTTGTGTTGTAAGCTCTTGGAGCTGAGATTGGAGGAGTTGGCCCTGTCTAACACACTGTTAGAAGGGTGAAGGGGGAAAGTAAACTACCCAAAGACACACTGTCCTTGGGGAACCACTATAAATTCTTGTGTGATTTCTGTGTTTGTTGATTTGCTTAAACTAAACCAGAAATAAGCTAGGGTACTTAGAGGAAAATTAAAAGAAACCTATTCACCCCCCCCCCCCCTAGGTGATTTAGACTACAAACCTATAAACTAACAAGATGTCTTAGGGCTGTAGGAATTTCATTGCTGAAATTTGGAGAGTTCCTTGTTTCCGGTGATCCCCTCCGCGGTGCCGACTCCGTGGAGCCCCCTTGGTGACGACTCCTTGGGTAAGTATCTTATTTCCTGCCGCCAGCCCCCTATTAGTCTCCTGCCGCCAGGCTACCTCCCAGCAACCCAGCCGCCAGCCCCCTGTCAACCTCCTGCCGCCACCCTACTTCCCAGCAACCCAGCCGCCACCTCCCTGTTAGCCTCTCGCCGCCCTTCCCTCCCCCCTCACAGCCGCACACCACCAGTCCCCTAACAGCAGCCCCTCGGCCTTCCAAACCAGCCCGCCTCCTCCCTGTCCACTGCATAACAGAACGCTGTCAAGATCTGGACCGCCTGTCCAGATCCAGTCCGGCACCGCCCTAATCAGCCCCTCACCCTCCATATCCGCAGCCAACGGCCCCTCCATTCCGTGGAACCACTTCCCCCTTGCCCGATTTAGTCTCTCACCATCCGGAAAACCCTACCGCGCCTCCGAAATTTCAGATCTACTTAAAATTACTGCAGCCCTATTTTATTTCAGATTTTTGTGGTGTTTTGTATTAGTTATTGGTGTTAAACTTTGTTACGTTGTGGTTATCTATTGCTTGATTGGAATACAAGGTTCATCTTTATTTGTCTCGTGAGATCTATAACTGCAGGACGGATTGAATCGCCGCGCGCTTTCTTTTGGCCCTCCGTGCGGAGGAAAGCCACGCCTCAAGCCTTAAGAAATTATTTATCTTTGTTTATGAAAATTTGCACGTTACCTTATAATATTTTGTTGCTAAATATTTATCCTTTGCGCCAAACCACATGTGTCGCATGCATATAGTCATTAGGTTTATTTAAATCAGCCCCTACACGTCACTAGTGTGCATTCCAGGAGTCCGCTACACAGCCTACCCTACATCAGTTGGTATCAGAGCCCAAGGTTTGGGCCACGTCTATGCTCTGTAGTGGTAGGCCTTATAGATCCCCGATGTCTGACCCGAACGTTGTTGACGAGCGAGCAAATAGTTCAAACTCGGGCGCGTCGCTCGCGAAATTTCAGCGCCTTGTCCTCGATCGGCTATGTACAACCCTCATATTTTTCGAGTCGGTGTGACCCGACACGGATGAGGTCGTGACGGAGAAGGTGACCGCGACGCAGCAAACCAAACCATCGGAAACCGTTAAGGATCGAGAAAGAGAAGGCCCGGGGGGGGGGGGGGGGGGGGGGGGGGGGGGGGGGCAGATCTCCATGGGCGAGTGAACCTTGGGTCCACTCGCCCGAGTGTGTGTGTGTGTGTGGGGGGGGGGGGGGGGGCAGATCTCCATGGACAAGTGAACCTTGGGTCCACTCGCCCGAGTGTGTGTGTGTGTGTGGGGGGGGGGGGGGGGGGGGGGAGTGGACCATAAGCCCACTCGCCCGGGCAGCTGGGCGAGTGGACCAAGGGTCCACTCGCCCGGTGGGTTGAGTGGACCGCAAGGTCCACTCGCAGTCAGGGTGGTGGACCTCGGTCCACTCATTCGACCCCCGGCAAGGGGGGAAGTGGACGTCTCAAGCTCCACTCGCCCCCCCCCCCCCCTCCTGTTTTGGTCATTCGGGTTGGTTGTTGGGCTGCGGATAGTAGATTTTTGGCTATCCGCAGCCCAATTTTTGGGAAGTCTATAAATAGACCCTCATGGGCACCTTGGGAAGGGATGTTGGTACCCCCTCCCTCGCGTGTGTGTTGTGAGCAAGCACTACCCCTCCCCTCCACCTGTCATTGAAGGTGGGTGGTGAGGTGATCTTTATTGCCCTCCAAGGTGCCCAGGCTCAGCATTGGCTTGGGAGGGGAAGTTCCTTGAGAGCTTCCGGGTATGTGGTGGGACCTCCACGCTGCAGCTTAAGGGGTCCTTTCGTGGACTTAGGTGATTATTCAAGGGCAAGGTTCTTCGGTTCTTAGTGACTGGTCAAGGGTCTAGCTCGGGTCAAGTAAGGGTTAGCTGCATCCCCCTTGCGAACGTCGAGACCAGTTCTCTGGTTTCAACATTATGGTGCGGTGAGCGTGGACGCGGCTAGTTCGGAAAACCCTGAGCAAGTCTCATGGCTGGAAGCAACGAGCCGGGGGACTCATCCCCTACCGGCAGGTGCGTGACGAAAGATGACTTTGAAGAGTTCAGAAAGTCAATCCTGGAGCTCTTGCGGGTCGCACTCCCCCCTCACGGGGGGTGCTCAACACCACCCGCACCTGTGCTCGCCTCGCCATCTCCGATGGAGGCGGAGCAAACACATCGGCGAGGGAAGGAGCCGGCCACAGAGGAGGAGAAGAAGAAAGAGAAAGAAGAGTAAGGAGGAGAAGAAGAAAGAGAAGGAAGAGCAAGGAGGGAAGAGAAAGGAGGAAGCGAGAAGTCAGGAGGATTAGGGACCTCCCGTTGGGCAGGAGCAAGGCTGGGGGTCTCAACCACCAGTCGCCCGTCCAACCTGGAGGCCGCCAGGAAGATCCCCACAAGGTCAGGGCAGAGGCCATTCCCAGGAGAGAGAACTTTCAGGGAGGGCAGGAACGGTTCGACTCAGCAGGGTGGCAACCTGACCCAAGGCCAGTGCAACCCCAACCCTTGCAGGCCATGTCAATTGGCCGAAGAAGAGGAAAAAGGAAGAGGGGCCGCACAAGGCCGGAATGGTTCGACTCAGCAGGGTGGCAACCTGACCCAAGGCCAGTGCAACCCCAGCCCCAGCAGGCCATGTCAATTGGGCGAAGAAGAGGAAAAAAGAGGAGAGGTCGCACAGGGAAGGAAGCAGAGCCCCGATAGAGGGGAGAGAGCTTTACACGGAAGGACAAGGAGCAAGCTGAGAAGGAATGGAGGAGACGATGAAGGAAATGGTCAAGGTGCATGTGACCAAGTAGGCCCAGAGGGTTGCGTTGTAATAAGCAGGTAGCTCCTCGATGATGAATGAAGAGGTTTCGGGTAACTACTTGACTAAGTGGCTTTGGGAAGGTGATGAGTTCCTCTGCCTCCAGGTGAAGGTAAGCACCTGGGATGTGGATGGGTACTCCGCCCCCATTTGGTAAGATCCCCGACTAGAGACCATTCTCCGGGCTCAGTCATGCCGGCAGATGGGAGACTCATCGGGTCGACTGATTGGTAAAATCCCCGACTAGAGACCATTCTCCGGGCTCAGTCATGCCGGCAGATGGGAGACTCATCGGGTCGACTGATTGGTAAAATCCCCGACTAGAGACCATTCTCCGGGATCAGTCATGCCGACAGATGGGAGACTCATCGGGTCGACTGATCGGTAAAATCCCCGACTAGAGACCATTCTCCGGGCTCAGTCATGCCGGCAGATGGGAGACTCATCGGGTCGACTGATTGGTAAAATCCCCGACTAGAGACCATTCTCCGGGCTCAGTCATGCCGGCAGATGGAAGACTCATCGGGTCGACTGATTGGTAATATCCCCGACTAGAGACCATTCTCCGGGCTCAGTCATGTCGGTGGATGGGAGACTCATCGGGTCGACTCGCCACATGCGGAGTGGCTTGGGAGGGTGTTGGGTTCCTCTGCCTCCAGGTGAAGGTAAGCACATAGGACGTAGATGAGTACTCCGCCCCCATTTGGTAAGGTCCCCGACTAGAGACCATTCTCCGGGCTCAGTCATGTCGGTAGATGGGAGACTCATCGGGTAGACTCGCTACTTGATTGAGTGACTTGGAAAGATGGTTGAGTTCCTCTGCCTCTGGGTGAAGGTAAGCACCTAAGACGTGGATGGGTATTCCACCTCCAGTTGGTTTGAAAAGTGGTAAGTTCCTCTGCCTCCAGGTAAGCTAAGCACCTAAGACGTGGGTTGGATCTCTGCCTCAGTTGCTTTGATAAGATGGTTGAGTTCCTCTGCCTCTGGGTGAAGGTAAGCACCTAAGACGTGGATTGGATCTCTGCCTCAGTTGCTTTGATAAGGTGGTTGAGTTCCTCTATCTCCAGGTGAAGGTAAGCGCCTAAGACGTGGACTAGTTCTTCGCCCCCGGATAGTTCGGGAAACTGTTAGTTCCCTCCCCCTTCAGGTGAGCTCGGCTCCCGGGTAGGTGTGGAGTCCCCTCCCACTCCAGGTGAGCTCGGCTCCCTGGTAGGTGTGGAGTTCCCTCCCCCTCCAGGTGAGCTCGGCTCCCTGGTAGGTGTGGAGTCCCCTCCCACTCCAGGTGAGCTCGGCTCCCTGGTAGGTGCGGAGTCCCCTCCCACTCCAGGTGAGCTCGGCTCCCTGGTAGGTGTGGAGTTCCCTCCCCCTCCAGGTGAGCTCGGCACCCTGGTAGGTGTGGAGTTCCCTCCCCCTCCAGGTGAGCTCGGCTCCCTGGTAGGTGTGGAGTTCCCTCCCCCTCCAGGTGAGCTCGACTCCCTGGTAGGTGTGGAGTTCTCTCCCACCCCAGGTGAGCTCGGCTCCCTGGTAGGTGTGGAGTTCCCTCCCCCTTCAGGTGAGCTCGGCTCCCTGGTAGGTGTGGAGTTCCCTCCCCCTTCAGGTGAGCTCGGCTCCCTGGTAGGTGTGGAGTTCCCTCCCACCCCAGGTGAGCTCGGCTCCCTGGTAGGTGTGGAGTTCCCTCCCACCCCAGGTGAGCTCGGCTCCCTGGTAGGTGTGGAGTTCTCTCCCACCCCAGGTGAGCTCGGCTCCCTGGTAGGTGTGGAGTTCCCTCCCACCCCAGGTGAGCTCGGCTCCCTGGTAGGTGTGGAGTTCTCTCCCACCCCAGGTGAGCTCGGCTCCCTGGTAGGTGCGGAGTTCCCTCCCACTCCAGGTGAGCTCGGCTCCCTGGTAGGTGTGGAGTTCTCTCCCACCCCAGGTGAGCTCGGCTCCCTGGTAGGTGTGGAGTTCCCTCCCCCTCCAGGTGAGCTCGGCTCCCTGGTAGGTGTGGAGTTCCCTCCCACTCCAGGTGAGCTCGGCTCCCTGGTAGGTGTGGAGTTCTCTCCCACCCCAGGTGAGCTCGGCTCCCTGGTAGGTGTGGAGTTCCCTCCCCCTCCAGGTGAGCTCGGCTCCCTGGTAGGTGTGGAGTTCCCTCCCCCTCCAGGTGAGCTCGACTCCCTGGTAGCTGTGGAGTTCTCTTCCACCCCAGGTGAGCTCGGCTCCCTGGTAGGTGTGGAGTTCCCTCCCCCTCCAGGTGAGCTCGGCTCCCTGGTAGGTGTGGATTTCCCTCCCCCTCCAGGTGAGCTCGGCTCCCTGGTAGGTGTGGAGTTCTCTCCCACCCCAGGGGAGCTCGGCTCCCTGGTAGGTTTGGAGTTCCCTCCCCCTCCAGGTGAGCTCGGTTCCCTGGTAGGTGTGGAGTTCCCTCCCCCTCCAGGTGAGCTCGGCCCCCCGGTAGGTGTGGAGTTCCCTCCCCCTCCTGGTGAGCTCGGGTCCCTGGTAGGTGAGGAGTTCCCTCCCCCTCCAGGTGAGCTCGGCTCCCCGGTAGGTGTGGAGTTCTCTCCCACCCCAGGTGAGCTCGGCTCCCTGGTAGGTGTGGAGTTCCCTCCCCCTCCAGGTGAGCTCGGCTCCCTGGTAGGTGTGGAGTTCCCTCCCCCTCCAGGTGAGCTCGGTTCCCTGGTAGGTGTGGAGTTCCCTCCCCCTCCAGGTGAGCTCGGCCCCCCGGTAGGTGTGGAGTTCCCTCCCCCTCCAGGTGAGCTCGGCTCCCTGGTAGGTGAGGAGTTCCCTCCCCCTCCAGGTGAGCTCGGCTCCCCGGTAGGTGTGGAGTTCTCTCCCACCCCAGGTGAGCTCGGCTCCCTGGTAGGTGTGGAGTTCCCTCCCCCTCCAGGTGAGCTCGGCTCCCTGGTAGGTGTGGAGTTCCCTCCCCCTCCAGGTGAGCTCGGCCCCCTGGTAGGTGTGGAGTTCCCTCCCCCTCCAGGTGAGCTCGGCCCCCTGGTAGGTGTGGAGTTCCCTCCCCCTCCAGGTGAGCTCGGCTCCCTGGTAGGTGTGGAGTTCCCTCCCACTCCAAGTGAGCTCGGCTCCCTGGTGGGTGTGGAGTTCCCTCCCCCTCCAGGTGAGCTTGGCTCCCTGGTAGGTGTGAAGTTTCCGCCTTCCACCTCAGGTCGAGTTCAGCTCGACCAAAGGTGTTGAGTTTTCTTTCACCTCAGGTCAAGTTTAGTTCGACCTAAGGTGTTGAGTTTTCTCCACCACCAGTTGAGCTCGGCTCATAAGAGGGTTGTTAAGTGGAGAAAGGTTCACCTTCCTCCTCAAGGCAGGTTCAGCCGATAAACTCGGCAGGAGTATCTCGTTGGCAGGGCCCTTCGTGGATTCCCCTAAGGTCCCACCTACTCGTCAAATAGGTGGGTTGGCCTTTCTTTCCGAGCTTAAGGCAAGCTCGAAAAGAGCGGGGATTGTGTACAACCCTCATATTTTTCGAGTCGGTGTGACACGACACGGATGAGGTCGTGACAGAGAAGGTGACCGCGACGCAGCAAACCAAACCATTGAAAACCGTTAAGGATCGAGAAAGAGAAGGCCCGGTGGGGCAGATCTCCTTGGGCGAGTGAACCTTGGGCCCACTCGCCCAAGGCCCCGGGCGATTGGACCCTTGGTCCACTCGCCCAAGGACCCGGGCGAGTGGACCCTTGGTCCACTCGCCCGGGTGGGGGGGGGGGGGGGGGGGGGGGGGGGGGGGCGAGTGGACCAAGGGTCCACTCGCCAGGTGGGTTGAGTGGACCGCAAGGTCCACTCGCCCAGTCAGGGTGGTGGACCTCGGTCCACTCATTCGACCCCCGGCAAAGGGGGAGTGGACGTCTCAAGCTCCACTCGCCCCCCCCCCCCCTCCTGTTTTGGTCATTCGGGTTGGTTGTTGGGCTGCGGATAGTAGATTTTTGGCTATCCGCAGCCCAATTTTTGGGAAGTCTATAAATAGACCCTCATGGGCACCTTGGGAAGGGATGTTGGTACCCCCCTCCCTCGTGTGTGTGTTGTGAGCAAGCACTACCCCTCCCCTCCCCCTGTCATTGTAGGTGGGTGGTGAGGTGATCTTTAGTGCCCTCCAAGGTGCCCAGGCTCAGCATTGGCTTGGGAGGGGAAGTTCCTTGAGAGCTTCCGGGTATGTGGTGGGACCTCCACGCTGCAGCTTAAGGGGTCCTTTCGTGGACTTAGGTGATTATTCAAGGGCAAGGTTCTTCGGTTCTTCGGTTCTTAGTGACTGGTCAAGGGTCTAGCTCGGGTCAAGTAAGGGTTAGTTGCATCCCCCTTGCGAACATCGAGACCAGTTCTCTGGTTTCAACAGGCTAGACACCATGGGCACCCAATTCCAGGGTTTCTGACGTGACCTCGCAGAGGTGAATACCCGGTTAGGACGTCTAGAGAACCCAAGTGACGCACCCTCCCAAGAAGGGGAACCACGCGAACATGAGCCGGGAATTCCCCTTCGTGCAGACCCGCGCATTCCTCCACGACCGAGGGGAGCTCCTCCACCTCCTGAGCAAGTACCGTCGTGACGCTCCCCGTCGGAGCCCCGCCCCTGAACGTCGGCCAGATCGTGACGATGATAGATATCCTCAGCAGCGCGATAGACCCCGAGTTTTTCCTCAGGACCATAGGGCCCGCACACCACTGCACGGCCGTCGTGATCCAAACCACGATGACTATCCTGAACTCGGCCGCCGAGAGCGGGGGCCTTTACCCGCTCGACGTGAGTACGTCCGGGATGAGTATTATGAGGATTACCCGGAGCCACGAAGAGGCGGATACCAGTACGAGCATGACGTCACCAGACGTATTCTCCTCGACGCACCCTCATTTGATGGTTGCTTGGATCCGAAAGCCTTCAGCGATTGGTTCCTCGACATGGACCATTACTTCGAGTGGTACGACATGAGTGATGAGCGATGTGTCCGCTTCGCCAAAATGAAGCTAGTCGGACAGGCCAAGGTGTTTTGGATTAGCGTGGAGAGAGCGATAGATAGGGATGGCTATTACCCCATCACCCGATGGGAGGATATGAAGCAAAGACTGAAAGAAAAATACCTCCCTGCCTCCTATAGGGATCAGTTACTGGATCAGCTACAAAATCTGCGGCAGGGCACACTTTCGGTCGCCGTTTACATGGCACGCTTCGATGAGCTCGTTGTCAGGAGTGATATTTCTGAGGAGACCATTGCCACCGCCGCTCGGTTTAAGGCCGGCCTTCAATCCGAGATTCGTAGAGAGCTGATTCCTCACCGCCTCGAGACGGTTGACCAGATATTCCAGCTCGCCCTTGAGTATGAGCAGTACCTTCGCTCCACCACGAGGCAGTTCCCTTCTCGGACTGAGTCCTCTACGTACAGGAAACCTGCTCCTCCCCAGACCACTACACCCACGGCCCCACGTGTCTCGCTTGACACAAAGGGCAAAGCCGCCGCTACTGATGGCCAGCGCTCTGGGGGTATCCAGTGCTATAGATGTGCAGGCAGAGGACACGTGGCAGCGCAGTGCCCCACGCGGAATCTGTTGATTGAGGATGAGGAGCAAGGTTTAGAGGGAGATGAAGAGGTGTCTGAGGAGATTACTACCGCCGTAGAGGAGGGATGGGAGAGCGACGCTGAGCGTTCATTAGAGGTGGGAGTGGTTAGGCGCCTTCTACATACCCCACGTGCTGATGAGGACTGGCGCCGCACCACCATTTTCTACACGTATTTCCCGAGTGCAGGCGGACCCTGCAAATTAGCCATCGATAGTGGGAGTTGTGTGAATATCGTGGCCCAAAAGGGTCCAGATCGTATGCAGGTGAAGACTGAGCCTCACCCACACCCCTATCGCGTCATCTGGGTAGACAAGACAGCGATACAGGTTACCCAGCGCTGTCTTGTGTTGTGTCGATCAGTATCGCTTCCTTTGAGGATCGGGTCTGGTGCGACGTCATACCCATGGACGTCGCCCATGTTCTGTTGGGCCACCCCTGGCTTTTTGATCGCGACGTCACGTGCTTCGGCCGCTCGAACACGTGTGTCTTTTATGACAAGGGGCGGAAGATCACTCTATCACCTACCCAGCCCAGAGAGAGACCCAAGGGTCGAATTGAGCCTTTCGTGAGCACGAGTGCCTCGAGGCCCCTGCACATTCTGAGACGCAGCGAGTTTATGAGGGACAGCACTGATGCTGGAATTATGTATGTAGTGGCAGCCACCATGGCACCTGATTGCCCTA
Source organism: Dactylorhiza incarnata (assembly GCA_033032865.1). Lineage (NCBI taxonomy): Eukaryota > Viridiplantae > Streptophyta > Magnoliopsida > Asparagales > Orchidaceae > Dactylorhiza > Dactylorhiza incarnata. The sequence goes on from JAWHQI010000043.1 coordinate 6,012,595, forward strand.
CACCTGAGCCTCACCCGTCTGTTCGATCGTTGTTAGACGAGTTCGCCGACCTTATGCCCGAGGAGCTCCCTGATGAGTTACCCCCTCTGCGGGACATCCAGCATGCTATTGACTTAGTCCTGGGGGCCTCGCTCCCAAATTTACCACGCTATCGCATGAATCCTGTTGAGCACGCTGAGCTCAAGAGGCAGGTCGACGAGCTTCTCCGGAAGCAGTTTATTCGGGAGAGCTTGAGCCCATGTGCAGTCCCGGCCCTTCTTACCCCTAAGAAGGACGGCAGTTGGCGCAAGTGCATTGATAGTAGAGCTATCAATAAGATTACTGTGAAGTACCGTTTCCCGATCCCTCGGTTGGATGACCTATTAGATACGATGTCCGGAGCCCAGATCTTCTCGAAGATCGATCTCCGAAGCGGGTACCACCAGATCAGAGTTCGAGAGGGGGATGAGTGGAAAACGGCATTTAAGACTAAAGACGGTCTGTACGAGTGGATGGTCATGCCATTTGGGCTCTCGAACTCCCCGAGCACGTTCATGCGAGTCATGACCCAAATTCTGCGGCCTTACATGGGCAAATTCCTAGTCGTTTACTTTGACGACATCCTGATTTATAGTCATACTGAACCGGATCACCTCGAGCACTTGAGACTCCTATTTGACATTCTCCGGAAGGAGAAATTATTTATCAATATGAAGAAATGCTCCTTCTTATCCGAGTCAGTACACTTTCTTGGATTCATTATCTCCTCCCCAGGCGTGTCTGTTGACCCTGAGAAGATCCAGTCCATTCGCGAGTGGCCCACACCATCGAATATTCACGAGGCTCGCAGCTTCCACGGGCTTGCGACCTTTTATAGGAGATTCGTTAGGGGTTTTAGTTCGATCATGGCCCCGTTTACTAGCTGTCTGCCCAAGGGCGACTTTCAGTGGACCGTCGAGGCCACTCGTGCGTTTGAGGAGATTAAGAACAAGCTGACGTCCGCTCCTGTTCTGCGACTTCCCGATTTCAGTAGGGCGTTCGAGGTCGCCTGTGGCGCCTCAGGTGTGGGTATTGGAGGAGTGTTGAGTCAAGAGGGACACCCGATTTCCTACTTCGGTGAGAAATTGAACGAAGCCAAGCAAAAATACTCGAACTACGATCGAGAATTTTATGCTATCGTCCAATCATTACGATATTGGAGACACTACCTCCTACCCCAGGAGTTCGTCCTCTATTCTGACCACCAGGCCCTACGATACCTTGATTCCCAGCGGAAGTTGAGTCATCGGCATGCGAAGTGGGTCGAGTACTTACAGGATTTTCACTTTGTTCTCAAACACCACGCCGGCGTTGAGAACAAACCCGCTGACGCACTCAGTCGCCGAGTCTCATTCCTCCACACATTGAGGGCCCAGGTGGATGGGTTTGAGAGAGTGATCGCGGACTACCCCACTTGTCGCGATTTCTCTGATTTATATGTCGCGTTATCGAGGGACCCTCCTAACGATATCGAGGGATATAGGCTGATTGATGGATATCTATTCCGGGGCCCTCGCTTTTGCGGCTATAATTACCTAAAATGATGAATATGGTATATATGGCCAAGGTTTCTACAGCAGTCGGATCTTTAATGCATGAGATGGTGTCATCGGGCCATAGAGATTCGTACAATGAACAAATATATGTTAAATCTAGACAAGGCATGTCGAGAGAGTTAAATGGATATTGCAATATCTGAAAAGTAAGTTGACCACCTATTATTATTTGGTAAAGGAGATCCAACATTCTAGGAATATGTTGGTGTTACTCTGCTGGAGATGCGGATACTCAACGGAGAACAATTGATTATGTATATGCTATAGGTGGTACCATCATATTGTGATCAGTTAATTTTTTCTCGGTTGTAGACAATCATGGTGTTATATTTTATCTACATTAGGGTCAAGCATATGGCAATTACTGCAGCTAGTAAAGAAATGATCTGGTTATAAAATATTCTTACATGAAGAAGGGAATGAATAAAACAATGATCTATTTTACATTCGAAAGTTACTCATGCTAAAATGTGTTATTCCATTCTAGGACTAAGCGCATCCAACTGAAATATTCCTTCACTATAGAATTATTAAAAAAGAGGGATTTGGAAAAACCAAAGGATCTGAGAAACAAGCTAACCTGTTTATTGAGTGAGTCATTACTCAAATAAATAAGGCGTTCTAAAATCTCAATTAATCTCCTTAGTTGTTGAAGAGGAAGGGCCATATATGGTCAATAACTATGAGGATATGTCAAAAATATAATCTTCATGTGGGAAATTGTTGAAAATTATAAGGGTTATATTCTAGATAAACTTTTGGATTACTTTCTATTTTAATTGGATAATTGTTGAATAAGTTGGTGAATTTTTTAATTGATTGTTGCTCCAAACTCTAGCCAAATATGTCAAGCAATTATTATCCAATTTTATAAACTAAAATCAGCCCATTAATATCTTGAAGTTAATAAAAACCAACATCAATAAGTAAGGCTAAATTGAGGAGTACTTTCCTTATTTCATGACTCTTCTTCGGCATTTTCCATGAGCAGAACAGTAGAAGGTAAAAATAAAGTTAGGGGAAGTAACTTGTGTCATCGAATGATAAAGAGCAAAAATATCGAGTAAGCATGCCAGTTGCAGGTTGTGTGCAGTTGCAGGCAAAGCTAACTATTAGTTGGTCCTATAAGTGGTCCAACTATATATCACAGTCCGAGATGAATTGTGCAACTAATGTAGAAGGCGGTCCTATCAAATCTCAATGGGCAAGTTTCAACTCTTATTCAACGAAATTCATATCATAGCAGGTTTGATTTTGTATTCTACAGAGGAGGGAGACAAACATTTGTTGAAACAAGTAAATCGCATGCCCCTTATCTGCTTTTTCTGCAGTTTTCTCGCACGTTCTAGTGTTCATCGATTTCTCTCCTACACTCTCAATTTCCCTATCGAAGAGAACACACACATGCATATTTGTTTCCCTATGAATAACATATCTTCTAAGCAATTGCACAAGTAGCAAAGTATGTAAAGAATGCCCATTAAGTTGATTCTATCAATGTAAGGTCCAATGGATCTCCATCCCTATCTGTAAGGTTTTTCCAGTAGGATTTACAGTTTATGTTACTAGGCCAGAATGATTTTTAACAGTCCAATCGTGCCTACTGAGTTATTTTGTCAGAAACATCTAACATACATTACGGAGACATTCAATTACCTGCACAAAGAGCTCGTTATCCTCCCCAATGGGGATTAGATCCAGATTCCCATCGAAACAGTACACATGAACCCTGCTTCCGGAGCTTCCTGCATCGAAAATGACAGCGTAGCTTCTAGATCGGCCGCTTGTCACCGCCTTCCGGCCGATTATAGCAGCGTCCCGTGCAGGAAGTGGCGCGGGGCCTCGCGGGATGAGATACATAACCAAGAGGACGAGAGAAATTGGGATCGAAACGACAAGGATCACACTTCGGAAGCGGTGGATCTTATCGCCCACCGACTCCTGCCGCGTGCGCCTCATTTTTCCGTCGAGATCCCCGGGCGAGTGGATCAGCTCGGCAGCCGAAGGCGATCGGTATCTGATTTGGCCGTTAGATGATGTGGGAGGCTTCGAGTGCTGCGGGGATTCCTGGGCAGACTCCAGCTTAGGGTGGAGATCTTGGCCGCTGGGAAATTTGGCAGGAGAAGGATAGGAAGGACTAAGGAGGGGTCGCCGGCGGCGGATGCAAAGGAAAAGGGAGTCTCCAAAGAGGGCGGGCTCTCTCTCCCGTCGGCTCTTCGAAACGGAAACGGCTCTTCGAAACGGAGCGGCGGTAGTCTGGCAGAGAGCGAGGGGTGACGTCGGTGGCAGGACCAGCAGATGGCGGTGGCTTGCAGGGAGCGGCAGGAGCGATCAGAGGCCGGAGCAGCAGATGGCGGTGGCTTGCAGGGAGCGGCTGGAGCGATCGGAGGCCGGAGCAGCAGTCGGCGGTGGCTTGCAGGGCGCGGGCAGGAGCGATCGGCGCTGGACAAGCTCCAAATTATAATAACCTGCCGTCCCGCTATCCCATGACCATTTCATTAGGGTCACGTGAGGCGGTAAATAATAATACGAAAAATAAAAATATACAGTTTGTTCACAAATAGTATAGTTCATGAATAGTTCGAGATTCGATTCGTGAAGATTCGATTAAAATTCGTATTTTTTGCATTCGAATTCGGATTCGAATCCGAATTCAAATTCGAATAGTTATAAAAGTATATAAAACATTATAAAATTATATTTAAACATTATAATTTGAATTTAAAATTATATTTAAACATTATAAAATTATATTTAAGCATTATAAATATTAAATATAATTATAATTAAACATTATAAAATTAGAATTCGAATTCAAATCCATGTTCAAATCCGAATCGATTTGATTGAATAGTTATTCGATTAGTTATTCGATTCGATTCGATTTCGGTTCGAATTCGAATTGATTGGATTCGATTGAATAGTTATTCGATTCGATTCGGTTCATGAACACCCTTAATCATAACGGTGAAATGAAAAGTAACTAAAAATTAGCGTGCGTCATACTATATTAGGTCACATCAAAAATTTCTGACTCATATATTTTTTATTCTTCTTACACTAATGATTTAATTTTAGTTGATGAGTCGTTGCAACATCATGTCTTCAAAGATCCATATTTCACTCATCTACATGAGTCTGAATTACATAAGGATTTATAAGTAATTCAGATTCATCAATTCAAGCCGAAAGACAAAAGAAGAATCAACGACATAGCAGATGAGTCGTCGGGCAACTGACATCGTCATATTCACCTGCGCATGAATTAAGAGAGTTGTCGGTGCATTTTCAATTTAAATATCTTTTTAGTTAACTACATATGTCAAGCTCACCAACGTTAAACAAATCGCTCTTGGGAGGCACCCCTTTGTTATCTTTATTTCTCGTGTTCTAATCTTTTGTGGCTTTTATTTATATTGCTTTTTATATCTTTTATTTTCATGTTTTTTTAGTTTTGTTTTTCAAATGTAGTTTTTACGTGTTTTCTTTCTCTCTCTCATATTTTTCAAACATTGAGGACAATATTTTTCTCAAAGTAAGAGGGTATTCTATTATTATTTTCACCATTTTCAACTCCTCATATTTTGGTTTTTTTTGCAAAAATCATGGTAAATCAAATTTATAAAACAATTTTTTCATTTTCAATTTAAATATCCTTTTAGTTAACTACATACGTCAAGCTCACCAACGTTAAACAAATCGCTTTTGGGAGGTACCTCTTAGTTATCTTTATTTCTCGTGTTCTAATTTTTTGTAGCTTTTATTTTACATTACTTTTTATATCTTTTATTTTCATGTTTTTTTAGTTTTGTTTTTCAAATGTAATTTTTACATGTTTTCTTTCTCTCTCTCTCATGTTTTTCAAACATCGAGGACAATGTTTTTCTTAAAGTAAGAGGGTATTCTATTATAATTTTCACCATTTTCAACTTCTCATATTTTGGTTTTCTTGCAAAAATCATGGTAAATCAAATTTATAAAACAATTTTTGTAAACAAAATGTTTTAAAGAAAAAAATACTAAGTCTTATATATGGTTATATATTTCATGCTAAAATATAATATTGTTTTATCTGAGTAAATCCATTTTTTGTTTTGTTATCTAAAAAATTAACAAGTTTATAAAGATTAATTTTTGGATTTATATATGGTAATACTAAAGAGTTTTCTTGTATGCACTCTCATTTTGTGATGTTTTATTTTCATGCGAGCTTAATGTAATTTTAGATGATTTTGGAATAATAAATTCTGCATTGAAAAGCTTGAAAATTGCTTAGTTTTTATTCTCTCTTAAAAGATTCATTTTTAATTTTGTAGTAAACTAGGATGATTCTACTTATTCTTAAAATCATTTTGTCTTATAATTAATTAAAAAAAATTATATACTCTCAAAGCGAAATTTGTTAGAGATTTAAGATATGATCTAGCCCGTTTTTGAATTCTAGATTGATCCTTTTATCATAATCCTTTACTTATCCCTTTTGAGCCTTATTTCCCTATTTTTCTTTGCGATTGTTATGTGCAAACCAAATTTGGATATGTGCAACCCAATTTTACGTGCAGACCAAAATATTATAAGTGCAGACCAAATTGTTACGTGCAAACCAAAATTAAAATTTGAAAGTAGGCATTTTAATCTTATATGTATCAAAAAATATTTGTAGCTCCATGATGAAAGCACTAAAAATTTGTAACCTAAAACGCTGGATTACAAATTTTAACAAAAAACAAAACGTTTTAAGTCATCATGTAATGCTTCTCTATGTCCCAATTTTAGCTTGAATTCTTGCATCTGCCAAAAAAAGAGTATCAAACTTTTAAAATACATAATATAATGTAAGATAAATAAATATGTGTCAACTTTATAGTACATGTAGTCCCAAAATATTGCCCGAAAAACATGTTTGATTTCAAGATTAATGAATTGCACTAGTAAGCACATATTAACACCTAGAGATGGAAATGCATTAGTGAACATTAACAAAATATATTAAGTCATAATAATTACAATTTGAATTTAATGATAAATATATATATCATGGCTCAGCAATCTCTTCACGATATCTCCAAATCGAGATCGTTGGAGGTAGTCGACAATCCTTCAGCATCTTCAGTTGTACAAAATGATTTCCATTAATGAATCCATTGAATATTGTTCTTCGAACAGCCGGAGATGGTGAATGCAAAGGAAAGAAAATGAAAGACTGAAACATGTTGAAGTGGACTAGTTTAATATTATAGCAAGAAGAAATAATCAATCCCATATCAGGCATGGTCATCCATTTATCCAAAGGAGCAGGAGCAACCAGACAATCTAAGGAATTTAACAATTCTGTTCTTCACGTCGTACCAAAAATATCATCATATAAGATCTCTTTTTGTTGAAGTTCCTGTGATAGATTATTACGCACTTGTAACCAATCATCCCTCATTTTCAATCCATTGCTGATTACCCGATAGCCACAATGTCCATCTCCTAAAACATCCATGACATCGGAAATGTAGTCCACTATGTACGGTGGCATTTCTTTACGGGCGGCTCTCAACATTCTTTTTTCCGGAACCGCTACCTTTTTAGTGGGCCGTATTGATCTCATTTTCAATGATAACTGCTCACTCATCAAAATATGTTCAAATAGAGATGGATCTCACTTCGTCGATTTAAAATCACTTGTAAATTTTTTGTAGCTTCCTTTAGGCCGACCCTTTGTTCTAGTTGGTAAAGAAGGCTCCAATGTTTGACTAGAACTGGGATTCATAAGCTCACGAAGTTTTCTTTTTATCTCTTGTTTTTTAAGATCGGATGTGTTATTATATCTCCTTAGTATACCTTCAAATTCCACATCAATTTTACTATTCACTTCCTTTTCATCCTTAATTGCTTGTTTTTCTTTCATTTCATGCAAAGTAAGTTGTTTCCAATGGTCATGTATCATCCATAATGAAAAAACATTATTGTACAATCCTGTATTCGCCGAGTGGATCCCCGGGGCCCAAGATGTCATTAGGCCTAATATCTTTGTAAAGGGGACTGCCTCAAGTAAGAGGGGCAGGTGAGCCTTCGAACGGGCTCAAGTCCGGGGGGCGCGACCCCAGATTATTCCAAAGAGGGGGCGAGCAGGGAGGGCGATCAGCCCCCTGTCTCGCCCAGCCCCAAGAATAGGGGCGGCCTGCGTTTAGCGCCTCAAAATGGCGGGATTTGGCTGTTCGCAGGCCAAATCCGAGGGTATTTTGGTAATCTCGTAGGCCAGATTGTGGTTATTTGCAGACCAAGTTCAAAATCCTATAAATAGGACCAAGGGGGCACCATTTGGAGGGACTTCTCTTTAGTTCTCTCTCTTTGGCCATCTCTCTCCCCAAGTCTCTTTAGTGGGTGAAGAGAGCCTCCAATGGTGCCCAAGCTTAGCATTGGCTTGGGAGGGGAAGCGCTCTAAGATCTTCCGGGTGTGTGGTGGGACCTCCTCACTAAGCTCTTGGCCTTGTTCCTAGTTCCCTAGCCTAGAGCTCTCCCTTGGGAGGAGTAAGTGTGAGGTCACCCCTCAACTTGTTGAGGGCCCGAACTCCACAGAGACCAAGTTATTGGTTTCAACATTATGGTGCGGTGAGCGTGGAGAGTGACCAACTCAAGAAAGTCTCAAGCTGAGCTCCATGGCTGGAGGTGGAGGATCCGACCCAGGCCACTCGCAGCCCCCGGTGGCTGGAGCGATGTTGGAGATGTTTGAAAATTTCAGGCAGGAGGTCCTGCAGACCTTGCAACTAACCTTTGCCGCGATAGGCGAAGGTAGGAGAGGAAGTGGTCTGGAGGTCCCGTCTCAGCAGGTGGGCGAGAGCCCTCCAGGTCAGCAGCCCAGGAAGGAGGTACCAGTTGGGGGGGGGGGGGGGAGTGAGGAGGCATTCGGTGTTGGAGCCTATGTTCCGCATCTCTTGGTTTGAGAATAACAAATATTGTGTTGTATTTGATCTTGTATTTTGTGTGTTTATAGTGTGCAGGTTGTACAGGAACTATAGCTACACATTCCTTGAATAGTATACTGAATGGAGATGACTCTCTGGAAAGAGAGCTAACGCCCCGCGGTAGCTGTTAACGCCCAGCATTAACCTCCGTTGAGAAGGAACCCGTCGAGAAGAAATGTCGTCGAGAAGAAATCCGTTGAGAAAGCAGAGAGAAGGAAGAGACAACACCAGGCATTAGTACTTAACGCCGGTGCTAGCCGTTCAACGAACTTTGCTCTCCGTTCGACGAAATTCCGCCTGAAGAAACTGCGTTCGATGAACTGGACTTGCGTTCGACGAACTGGACCTGCGTACGACGAACTGGACCTGCGTTCGACGAACTGGACATGCGTTCGACGAACTGGACCTGCGTTCGACGAAATTGATTCCGTTCGACGAAAGTTTGTTCTGCCACGATCCCGGCGGTTTGCACGATCCTGACGGTTGCGGTTTTTCGTTCGACGAAGGGTGCGTTCGACGAAGGTGTTTTTGACGAAATCAGTCTCGTTCGACGAAATTGGTTCTGTCACGCTCCCGACTTTATGCACGATGTCAGCAACTGCCGTACACGATTCGCTAACGTCGGGCGGTAGCCTTAACGCGCGCGTTAGCTTCTGAGGCTACTTAATGTACAACCCCTCTCATTCTCAATGAGATGAGATGATTCCAGAATTCTGGTACTTTGGAGAGAGGTTCGTGTACAACAATTAAGAGATCTCCTTTGGGCTAACATGAAGATCTAAAGAAGATTTTGAAGGAGAAGGTCTACAACGCATATCCCATACGAAGGACGATCGTTTCAAGAACGCCAACATCTACATCGACTTCGTCTTCACCTTCAGAATTTCATGGGGAGTTTCTCTTTACTTATCTTGTAATCTTTTATTTTTCCTTTTGTATTTTGTGTGGAGAAATTGTTGGGTTTTTCTAGAACCATACATCAAATGTAGGCGCAGCGAAAATGAAGAGAAACAACCCAAAAGATTCGGATCGACCATGAATATTGAATCAAGAAGTAAATCAAAATGCTAGGTTTGAAATTACCTTGGCGGGATTGGATCAAATTTAACCTAGATGCTCCAAGAAGAAGATTGCCTTCGTCGGTTTTGCAAGAGCTCTCACGTAGAATAATGTCTACGTCTCTACAGCAGTCCACACGAGCCGGGAGAAGAAGACTACACCTTGCGCTTCCACGGATTGCTAGATCCGCTTCAGGAAGAACAACACCGGCGACAATCGTCGGAGAGGAAGTCAGCGGAGGCAATTCAGACGGAACTCCTTCCGTCTAGGGTTCGAGCGGAACTCCTTCCATCGGCTTCTATTTCGTAAGTTATGAGAACCCTAAAAGAAGTCCTATTTATACCCAAAGGATAAACAGCTTCTAGAAGAATCGCTATCCGCAGACCACACAGCAGAATAGGGGCTTCTGTTACAATTCGTCGGGATTCCACGGAACAGCATTCGTCGAGTTTTCACGGGACAATCCGACGAATTCCGACGAATCACATCAGACGGCAACATTTGCCGAGTTAATGCTCTCTGTGACAATTCGTCGAGATTCCACGGAACAATCCGACGAATCCCGACGAATCCGACGAATTCTATCAGACGGCAACATTTGCCGAGTTAAGGATCTCTGTAACAATTCGTCGAGATTCCACGGAACAATCCGACGAATCCCGACGAATCCGACGAATTCTATCCGTGTAAACCCGACGAATTCAGACAGCAACATTTGCTGGACTCCCCCATTCTATATGGTGATTGGTAACCTTTACCAACTAAGTCAATCTTCCAACTTCTCCACATGCTCTTATGTGCGACCATGCAGGCTCATATCGCGTTGGCAGTGACATTACATGTTTGACCACTTCTAGATCACAATGGTAACTCCAACAGAAATCGTTCTGTGAGAACGTCGGTTTCCGGGAAGGATTCAGTGGGTAAATTCGCCTTGTGTTGGCGACTAGGTCCTTGTGCGGCTTAGGGAGTAATTCGTCGTCTTGTGCGTGGCGACTAGGTCGGGGGTAGATATAGGGGGTGGCTAGAGGTCTTATCTGGGGATAGATAGGCTATAGCAACCGGTCCTTGGGAGAAGGACCGGTGAAACAACATAAAGTGTTTTTACATAATTTCGCCTTGATTTCTAGCGTTATAGAAATTAAACATTTGTGTATTCAATTTATTATGAAATAAAATCATGTCTTTTAATGTTCTATTCAATTGATTTTATTTCCTCTTCAAGAGTGTTTTAATTTCTATTTTCATCAAAGTATTAAAATTAATATTTGAATAATTATCTTTGAAATACAATAATTATTTGCATTATCTCTGATTTTCTGGAATTGTATTTCATTTGAGATTTCATAAGTAAAATCACTGTGGCAATCTTTTTGTTCTGAGGAATATTCTTTGGAGAGCTAACGCCCAGCGTTAGGACTTAACGTCAGGCATTAGCAACAGTCAACAAAAAGTTTTGTTTCAATTATTTAAAAAGGAATCTTCATTACAATCCTATCTGGAATATTAAAATATATTTTTCTATAAAATATTCTGAAACTTCAGTCTCAAACTCTGATAAATTTAATTAAGATCTAAATTCCATAAAACCCTTATTCACCCCCCTCTAAGGGTGCTGTAAGATCCAACATTTGGCCCCCACTTGCACGGTCCCCTAGGAAGGGAGTGGTGAGGTGCCAGACCCCCACTCGCCCAGCCCCAAGAGGGCGAGTGGGGAGGTGTCAGGCCCCCACTCGCCCAACCCCAAGGGGGCGAGTGGGGAGGTGCCACGCCCCCACTCGCCCAACCCCAAGGGGGCGAGTGGGGAGGTTTCAGGCCCCAACTCGCCCCCTAGGCGAGTGGGGAGGTGTCAGGCCCCCACTCGCCCAGCCCCAAGGGGGCGAGTGGGGAGGTATCTTACCCCCATTCACCCAACCTCATAGGGGGGGCGAGCGAGAGAAGTTCTTTTTGTGAGCTGGTCCTCTCGGCCCCGGTTCCAGAGGGGTTCAGAGGGCTGGAGATGTCTTACTACTCCGGCAAGGATGACCCCATCCTGCACCTGTAGTGGTTTGAGGACATGGTCTCCATCAGGCCCATGTCGGACGCTTTCAAGTGCTGACTCTTCGCGACAACTTTGAAGGAGAAGGCAAGGGATTGGTTCCACCAGCTCCCTGCGGGATCTATCTATGCCTTCGAAGACTTGCGTCGAGGTTTCCTGCTGCGCTTCTCGACGTCAAGGAAGAGGAAGAAGGATGCTGAAGCACTCTTCAAGATTAGTCAAGAGCCAAGAGAGTCACTGGCTCGCTATATTGACGGGTTCCAGGAAGAGGTTTTACTTGTCCAAGAGGTTCCAGGGTTCACCCTCCAGCTCGCCTTCACAGTGGGGCTGCGGGAGGGGTTCTTCAAGATGAGCTTGAAGCGGAAGTCCCCCTATCTTTCGAAGAGCTGATGGAAAGGGTGGCGGAAGAAATTGAGAGTGAGGAAGCCAACCTGGAGTTCGCAAGAAGGTTGGCCAAGCTGAGTGAGCCGGAGGCAAGGCAGCAGGGTGGGAGGGCAGAGGCTCCTAAGAGGAAGTTCGACCAAGAGGAAGACAACTTCCAGGAAGAAGAGTCCGACCTCCCAGGGTGGAGGCAGGGACCGAAGGCACCCTCTCCACCACCTCAGCAAACCATGACAATCAGTTGGGGAAGAAGGAGGAGAGCCAGGAAAGCAGAAAGAAGAGGAAAAAGAAGGGATATGGTTGAGTTACCTTACTGCGACTTCCACGATGAGGAGGGTCACGCGACGTCCGCCTGCCCTGAGTTCTTGGAATTAAGGGAGGCGAGGTGTCCGAGGCAGCAACAACGATCGGAGGATGTCGAAGAAGACCAGGCCTGGGAGTAGGAGACCAAGTTTTAGTTTTCTTACTTAGTTTCTTTAAATCCATGAAGTGTGTTGGTTCACTTCCAGACTTAGTTTTTATTTCATGTAATATGATGATCAAAGTTATGAAAGTTTTCAAGCTGTTAGCCCCGATGCTGGCCCGCTGAACAGGCTCCCACCTAGCTGACAGGGCCGGGAATCGCTCGGTGGTAGGAAGGAAAATACTTAGCCCCGATGCTGGCCCGCTGAACAGGCTCCCGTCAAGATGGCAGGGCCGGGAACCGCTCGGTGGTCGGATGTTTCAGAAGTACTTAGCCCCGATGTTGGCCCGCTGACCAGGCTCCCACCTAGCTGGCAAGTATGGGAACCGCTCGGTAGCAGGAAGGAAAGTACTTAGCCCCGATGCTGGCCCGCTGACCAGGCTCCCATCAAGATGGCAGGGCCGGGAACCGCTCGGTGGCCGGATGTTTCAGAAGTACTTAGCCCCGATGCTGGCCCGCTGACCAGGCTCCCACCTAGCTGGCAGGGCCGGGAACCGCTCGGTGGCAGGAAGGAAAGTACTTAGCTCCGATGCTGGCCCGCTGACCAGGCTCCCACCTAGCTGGCAGGGCTGGGAACCGCTCGGTGGCAGGAAGGAAAGTACTTAGCCCCGATGCTGGCCTGCTGACCAGGCTCCCACCTAGCTGGCAGGGTCGGGAACCGCTCGGCGGCAGGAAGAAAAGTACTTAGCCCCGATGCAGGCACGTTGACCAGGCTCCCATCAAGATGGCAGGGCCGGGAACCGCTCGGTGGCCGGATGTTTCAGAAGTACTTAGCCCCGATGCTAGCCCGCTGACCAGGCTCCCACCTAGCTGGCAGGGCCGGGAACCGCTCGGTGGCAGGAAGGAAAGTACTTAGCCCCGATGTAGGCCCGCTGACCAGGCTCCCATCATGATGGCAGGGCCGGGAACCGCTCGGTGGCCGGATGTTTCCGAAGTACTTAGCCCCGATGCTGGCCCGCTGACCAGGCTCTCACCTAGCTGGCAGGGCCGGGAACCGCTCGGTGGCAGGAAGGAAAGTACTTAGCCCAGATGCTGGCCTGCTGACCAGGGTCCCACCTAGCTGGCAGGGCCGGGAACCGCTCGGTGGCCAGAACTTCTCTAAGTAGTTTTTTCCCCCGAGGTGGCTCCGCTAGTCGGGCTCTCACTAGCCGGCGGGGTAGGAAGGCCTCTCGGGGAGGCTAAGTAGTTTTTTCCCTGAGGTGGCTCCGCTAGCCGGGCTCTCACTAGCCGGCGGGGTAAGAATGCCTCTCGGGGAGGGTAAGTGTTTTTTCCCCGAGGTGGCTCCGCTAGCCGGGCTCTCACTAGCCGGCGGGTTAGGATGGCCTCTCGGGGAGGGTAAGTGTTTTTTTCCCTGAGGTGACTCCGCTAGCCGGGCTCTCACTAGCCGACGGGTTAGGATGGCCTCTCGGGGAGGGTAAGTGTTTCTTTCCCCGAGGTGGCTCCGCTAGCCGGGCTCTCACTAGCCGGCGGGTTAGGATGGCCTCTCGGGGAGGGTAAGTGTTTTTCCCCCAAGGTAGCTCCGCTAGCCGGGCCCTCAGGGAGGCACTCGCCGAATAAGCAGGGTTTGACTTTTCTTTCCGAGCGTGTACCTCGCTCGAAAAGAGCGTGGATTATGTACAACCCTGTATTCGCCGAGTGGATCCCCGGGGCCCAAGATGTCATTAGACCCAATATATTTGTAAAGGGGACTGCACCAAGTAAGAGGGCAGGTGAGCCTTCGGACGGGCTCAAGTCTGGGGGGCGCGACCTCAGATTATTCCAAAGAGGGGGCGAGCAGGGAGGGCAGCCAGCCCCCTGTCTCACCCCAGCTTCCTTAGGGGGCGAGCAGGGAGGGCGGCCAGCCCCCTGTCCCGCCCCAGCTTCCTTAGGGGGCGAGCAGGGAGGGTGGCTAGCCCCCTGTCTCGCCCCAGCTTCCTTGGGGGGTGAGCAGGGAGGACTTCCAGCCCCCTGTCTCGCCCCAGCTTCCTTAGGGGGTGAGCAGGGAGGGCGGCCAACCCCCTGTCTCGCCCCAGCTCCCTCAGGGGGCGAGCAGGGAGAGCGGCCAGCCGCCTGTCTCGCCCCGGATTCCTTAGGGGGCGAGCAGGGAGGGCGGCCAGCCCCCTGTCTCGCCCCAGCTTCCTTAGGGGGCGAGCAGGGGGCCAGCCCCCTGTCTCACCCCAGCTTCCTTATGGGGCGAGCAGGGAGGGCGGCCAGCCCCCTGTCTCGCCCCAGCTTCCTTAGGGGGCGAGCAGGGAGGGCGGTCAGCCCCCTGTCTTGCCCAGCCCCAAGAATAGGGGGCGGCCTGCGTTTAGCGCCTCAGAATGGCGGGATTTGGCTGTTCGCATGCCAAATCCGAGGGTATTTTGGTAATCTCGTAGGCCAAATTGTGGTTATTTGCAGACCAAGTTCAAAATCCTATAAATAGGACCAATGGGGCACCATTTGGAGGGACTTCGCTTTAGTTCTCTATCTTTGGCCATCTCTCTCCCCAAGTCTCTTTAGTGGGTGAAGAGAGCCTCCAATGGTGCCCAAGCTTAGCATTGGCTTGGGAGGGGAAGCGCTCTAAGATCTTCCGGGTGTGTGGTGGGACCTCCTCGGTAAGCCCTTGGCCTTGTTCCTAGTTCCTTAGCCCCTAGCCTAGAGCTCTCCCTTGGGAGGAGTAAGTGTGAGGTCACCCCTCAACTTGTTGAGGTCCCGAACTCCACAGAGACCAAGTTATTGGTTTCAACAATTATGTTGTCTTATGTAAGACAGTAAATCGTGTGGCAAAGTTGTCCCAACATATATTTTATTTTATGTGCGCACTCTCCAATTAAAGCATGGTCGGCCTTTGCTCTCAATTCTTCTTTTTTTATATGCTTCAATGCTGTGATTGAAATATACCCAACTAAATCAGAATATAAAGAAGAACTAAACTCCTTATTCGTTTGAATGGTGCTTTGTCCAAAATACCTCTTAATTTCAGTGTGATGTAGCATAATCATCTGATCAAAAGTTTGCCAAATAGTAGCAAGGTTTTCAATTGAAACCTCCAAAAATTTCTTGAACTGCCTATGACTACCTTCCACCCGATTAGTGGCAGAGTTACCCAAATGTAGATGCATGTCAACCCAAGCAGGAATAAAATGTTATTTATACGGTGTTATCCATGTTGTGATGATATATGAATAAACTTGTGGGTAAGTAATCTCATAATCATTTTTCATCTCAAGAAAGTTTTGATAAAAATCTGATTCTCTTGGAGAATCTACAAATTGTTGTCATCTACCAATGAAGTTTCCCACTCTTTACCCTTTTTGAACTCTTTTTTTGCAATGCGCCATGATATTTCTACTAATATGAAATTTGCATAAAATATTTTTGGCTCGTGGAAAGACAACTGTAATTGCATTCATTAATGTTATCTCTCTATCAGTTACCAATACACATGGCAATTTCTCTTCGTCTAAAATGCTTCGAAAACATTCAAGTGCTCATGTATAACTTGTTTGTACTTCGTTGGACATGAATCCAAAGGCAACATAAAATGAACGATTGGTTGAAGTAACACCAACTATACATAGCAATGGTAGTTTGTATCTGTTTGTCTTGTACGTGCAATCCAAAAGAAACACGGAGGAAAACATTTTACATAACTGAATTGATACAAGATGAGCGAAAAATAAACTTTCCAACTGATTAGTCTGAACATTGACTTTGTTAAAGCTAACATAGCCACTATTAGTGATACAATTGTATAGAAATTGTATTTGAGTGCCATCATCCAACTCCGTTCTTTGCATCTTTGCCCTTTTATTATAAATAGTTCTCATTACTGTGGTGTTAGAAGAGTCTTTTTTCTTCAAAGCCGATAGAATCTTTCTAAGTTTAACCCCGGCCATAAACATTTCCTCCACAATGTTTTCCTCATTTTCATTTAGTTTAACTGCATAGGAATGAGCATCAAGATACCATTTCATGGTTATGTACTCCACATTTCACTTCAAGAGTCCACTCATTTAAATGTGCATTTTTTTGCCCTTTTAATGAAAATAGACATCCACACCTCTTTGTGCTACTTCTTCGCGAATTCTGTCTTACCCATCCTTTAGCTCGTTGCTTCTCACGATAGTAGTCTGCTCTGTCACATCCTAGCATAACTCTAGGCTTTGGTCTACTGGTAAGTTTGTCCGCACTTTGAATTGTCACCACAAATCCCAATCACCTCGCAATTTTTTGAGCCCAAGACAATAACTCCTCCTTAGATTCAAAACACATGGATGCGATGAAATGAATTTCAACATCAATTTGTGGGGGTTGAGATGTCTCTCCATATGTCAACAATTTCATTTTACCCGAACTCAATGAATCTACACATACAATTTAACACATATATCTTGAATTTAACATCATAAATTGAAACATCAATATATTGGTATAAATGTGGAAAACTTAATGGAAATTAACACCTCTAAAATCTGAAACAGGTTGTATAATGTTAACTGAAAATCAGTGCCTCTTCTTCGAAATCCAATGATCAAATAGCAAAGTAAACTGGAAAATCAAATAATGTTAACCTAACGAATGTGTTGCCTTATTGGAAGGGGCTGCCTAATGAAAATCCAATGATCAAATAATGTAAACCTAATGAAGAGGCTGCCTTACCAGAACCAAATGCAGGGTTGGTTAACCCATTTCTTTGAAATCCAGATCTCAATGGCCAATGCTAACTGAAAATCAAAATAGTTCCTAACTTAACGGAGATAAAATGGCAATTTCTACAACACCCTAAAAGCTAATAACGGGGCGACCTTACCTGATACCGGCGAGGGAGAACCAACCGCAGGGCTGACCGGCGAGGGAGATGTGCGAGAGGGGTTGACGGTGAGAAAATCGGCAAAAGAAAGGGCTCGTCGGCGAGGGAGATGTGCGAACCTGACGGAGGCGGAAGTTGCAAACCCTAGCTGTCGAACGGGAGACGGGATGAAGGCGAATGGACAGTGGCGTGATTTGGTTTGCACGTATCTGTTTTTGAAGGTTTTAATTAGGTAATATTTTAGAGTTTTAAATTAAATGATTGGGATGCACATACCTAAAATAAGTTTGCACATTGTTGAGTTTTGGAAGTGAAATCAGATCTTATTCATATATATATTTATATATATATATATAATGTTTCCTTTTTTGTTCAGGAATTCAATGCATGCTCTGAATAGAATTCAATGCATGCTCTGAATAGAATTCAATGCATGCTCTGAATAGAATTCAATGCATGCTCTGAATAGAATTCAATGCATGCTCTGAATAGAATTCAATGCATGCTCTGAATTGAATTCAATGCATGCTCTGAATTGAATTCAATGCATGCTCTGAATTGAATTCAATGCATGCTCTGAATTGAATTTGCTGCTTTGATATGGTGCTCCATCAATTGGACGCATGCTCTGATTTGGTATGGTGAAGTCGACGCAACTTAATTTCGACGCACGTCGACTTGGCTCACTATTTATATATGCTGTTTTTTTTTTGTAAAAAAAACCTAATGATCTTGTAGCTTTCTCTTCTTCTCCCGTGAAAACATTCAGCCGCCAAGCTTGCCTGTGAAGGATTTCTAGAGAGAGAAAGTCTTCTCTCCTCATTTCGGCGCCGTGTGATCATCGTTTCTAGAGATCGCCGACTCTACGGCGTAGCCCTCGACAAGGAGATCATCGTGGTGTATTTCTCGAAGTGGCGTTTCGCTCTTACGAGTCCGTACATGCAGTTGAAGATTGGCGGAGGTTAATCTGTTTTCGTATTTTCAGATTCTCTGCTTTTATTTCTTGTGAACTCTATTTGGAATCATACAACCGTGTTTGTCTCGGTGTATGTCCGGTATTTGATCTGTGTGTTGTTGCAAACTTTTTCTTGATTTCAAGTATATCCTGCATTATTTTCTGGTGGATTTTTCTTCTGGTGGTTGTGCGCATCCTGGGCACAGATTTTTCACATGGTATCAAAGCTACGTTGGTTTTAGCGGTGTTTGCTAAGTTCCTTCGGAGAAGAAGATCGGTATACCAGAATGGATGGTGCAGGAGGATATGCAAGAGGTCTTGGTATTGAGTTGCTGACACAGACAAATTACAAGAAGTGGACGTCTTGTATGGAGAGTTATCTGGTAGGAGAAGATCTATGGGCGGTTGTTGGCGGTGATGAACAGGAGGAAGTTATTGCGGCCGGGGACAACGGTCCAGCGGTGAGGGCCTGGAAGAAGACAAATGCGAAGGCCGAGTTTACGCTCAAACGGGCAATATCTCCAGATTTATTTGATCACATCATCGGGTGCAAGTCGGCTTCGGAAATTTGGAAGTCTTTGGATGGTCTGTTCAATAAGAAAAACGTCGCAAGGTTGCAGTTCCTGGAGAATGAGTTGGCGAAGGCCAATCAGGGGGAGTTGTCGATTTCAGTCTTCTTTCTGAAGATGAAGAACCTGTGCGCAGAGATATCTGCGTTGGATCCGGATGAGCCGATCTCGGAGGCTAAGTTGAAGAGGCATATTACTCGCGGTCTGCGGAAGGAGTATGTGCCCTTCATTACTTCGGTGCAAGGGTGGGCTACTCAGCCATCTTTGTTGGAGTTGGAGAACTTGTTGGCTTCGCAGGAGAGCTTGGCAAGACAAATGTCTGGTTGCTCTATTTCTAGGGGAGAAAGTGAAGTTCTATTCTCAGGAAAGAAGAATTGGGATAGGCGGAAGAAGAAGAACATGGGGGAGGGACCTTCTACCTCATCACAGGGAGATGGAGGCAAGTTTCCTCCAAGGTCTGATGGAGGGCAGAAGGGGCTCAAATGCTTTAGGTGCAATAAACCGGGTCATTTTAAAAGAGATTGCAAGGTGAATCTCAAGCCGGGTCATGTAGCGGAGAAAGGAGAGGGATCCAAGGATGAAGAGGAATGAGGGAATTGCTTCTTGGCAGAAATGACGGCGACGTCGGTGGATGCCTTGGCCTCCATAAATTTTTAGGATGATTGGATTGTTGATTCTGGGTGCGGTCATCACCTCACTGGCGATGAATCGAAGTTCTCCTCCCTTCAGTCCTATGAAGGGAATGACGCTATTGTGACGGCGGATGATTCAGTGCATGCAGTGGAGAAGGAGGGGACAGTTACCTTGGGCAGTGATGGAAGGGCACTCAAGTTGAAGAGTGTTTATCATGTGTCGGGGATGAAGAAGAACCTCTTCTCGGTGACAAATGCGGTAGATGCAGGCTACCATGTTCTATTTGGGCCAAGAGAGATAAAGTTCTTGTGGAATTTCTCTTCGATGAAGGCGGATATCACTCACACCGGGCGGCGTGTGAAGGATTTATTTGTGTTATCTACAAACTCCTATGTGAACAAGATGAAGACAAATGACGGTGCGGTTATTTGGCATGAAAGGTTGGGTCATGTGGGGATGGACAAGTTGAAGGCTATGGTGGCAAGAGCCCTTGTGAAAGGCTTACCTAGTTTATCTTCGTTTGGTGACGGTCATGTTTGCGAAGGATGTCAATTTGGGAAAGCGCATCGCCTCCCATTTGATAGGTCTCTTTCAAGATGCAAGGCGCCGTTGGAGTGTATTCATGGTGACTTGATGGGACCGTGCGCCTCACCCACATATTCAGGAAACCGGTACATGCTCGTGCTTGTGGATGACTTTTCTCGATACACGTGGGTGTACTTCGTGAAGGAGAAGTCGGAGGTCTTCGTGAAATTTATGGAGTTCAAGGAGAGAGTAGAAGGGGTGCTGAATTTGCGGATCAAAAAGCTGAGAATGGACAACGAAGGGGAGTTTACTTCTAATGAGTTCTCTACCTTTTGCAGGAAGCACGGTATCAGGAGAGAGTTATCCTGTGCTCATACTCCGCAGCAGAATGGAGTAGCGGAGAGGAAGATTCGGCACTTAGCGGAAACATGCAAGTGTTGGCTACATACGAAGGGCATACCCAAAGCCTTATGGGCGGAGGGAATGGCTTGCGCGACGTATGTTATCAACAGGTTGCCGCAAAGTCCGGTTGAGTTGAAGTCTCCACACGAGATGATGTTTGGAGAGAAGCCGAGTGTCAAGCATTTGCGGGTGTTTGGAGCTACTTGCTTTGTGCACGTTCCTGATGCTCTCAGAACCAAGTTGGATGCGAAGGCACGAAAGTGCATATTCATTGGCTATGACGAGCGGAAGAAGGGATGGAAGTGCATGGATCCACAGACACATCGGTTCATCGTCTCTCGTGACGTGGTGCTCGACGAGCTGATTTCATATCAGGGAGTTTCTACTGTTGTTTTGGAGGAGAGTTCAGGAGAAAGAAGAGAAGAAAGAGTTACTGACGACTCTTTGGTGGAGTTACCTGTGTCCCCAGGTGCTCCTATTTCATCAGGCTTCAGGTCAGGTGCTTCGGGTTCTGGAAGCAGGGGGAGCAACGCTCCAAGTTATTCTGGCGGTGGAGCTAGTAGTGATGATGTTGATGGAGCGGTGGAGAGTGGTTCGTCTTTGCGGAGGTCGAAGAGGACTATCGTCCCACCGGCTCGCTATCGAGAAGGTAATCTTGTTAGTATGTGCTCGTGCTTCTTTGCAGGACCTCTTGACGATCGGGAGCCGTCACGATTTGAGGAAGCCACTGGAGTGAAGGAGTGGGAAGATGTCATGGATGCGGAGATGCTTGCCCTCAGGAAGAATGAAACTTGGGACCTTGTGCCCAAGGTTGATGGTGTTACTCCTGTCACCTGCAAGTTGGTGTATAAGGTCAAGAAGAAGGCGGATGGCAGCATAGAGCGATACAAGGCTCGCCTTGTTGCTCGGGGATTTTCACAGCAGTACGGAGAGGATTATGAGGAAACATTCAGCCCGGTGGCGAAGATGACTTCGGTGCGGGTGGTGATTGCATTGGCGGCAAGCCAAGGTTGGAAGTTGTGGCAACTCGACGTGAAGAACGCGTTTCTTTATGGCGAGATTGACAAGGATATTTTTATGGTGCAACCACCCGGGTACGTGTCCAAGTCTCATCCGGAGCATGTTTGTAAATTGAAGAAGACCCTTTATGGTTTGAAACAGGCGCCTCAAGCTTGGCTTGGGAAAATAGCGGAGTACTTGTTGTTTTGCGGGTACTATGCATCAGATTCCGACTCGAGCCTGTTCGTGAAGAAGAAGGGTGGACTTCATGTTCTTGTACTGTTGTATGTAGATGATATGATCGTTACAGGAAATGACGACGGAGAGGTGGCAATGCTTAGAGCGGAGCTATCAATCCGATTCGAGATGAAGGATTTGGGGGAGCTACACCATTTCCTTGGTATTGAAGTGGAGAGGAAGAAGAGCGGAGTGTTGATTTCTCAGAATGCCTATGCGGAGCGGATCGTGGAGAGATTTGGCATGGCGGATGGGAAGCGCTGCTCTACTCCACTTGAAGTTGGAGTGAAACTTCGTCGGGATGAAGGAAGGTTCTTGGCAGATCCTAATCCTTTCCGGGCTCTGGTGGGAAGTTTAATTTATTTGACAATTATACGGCCGGATATCTTGTTTGCGGTTGGCCGAGTGAGCCGTTACATGCAAGAGCCTAGGAAGCCTCATCTGGAGGCGGCGAAGGGGATTCTAAAGTATGTTAAGTCAACCTCGGACATGGGGTTGCTGTTTGGAAGAGACACCAGCTTCAGTTTACATGGATTCACGGATGCCGACTATGGCGGAGATGCTGATGATCGGAAGTCGACGTCGGGGTACGTCTTTATGTGCGGTTCAGCGGCAATATCGTGGTGTAGTAAGAAGCAAGACTCGGTGTCCATCTCCACCACTGAAGCGGAGTACAAGGCATCGTCCTTGGCGGCTCAGGAATGCATTTGGTTGCGAAGGTTGGTGGAGGATGTTTATGAAAAGGTGTGCAGTCCTACTTTGCTCCGCGGCGACTACGAAAGTGCGCTGAAGCTTGTTACAAATCCGGTTTGTCATGCGCGGACAAAACATATTGAGATCGAGCACCACTTTATTCGGGAGAAAGTACTTGGTGGATCTCTTGTCGTGGAGTATGTTCGGAGTCAAGACAACGTCGCCGACATTTTCACGAAGCCTCTGTCTAAGGGGCCGTTTGAGCGCCTCCGCGGGTTGCTCGGGCTAGTATCTCGATTTCACTTCCAGGGGGAGTGTTGAGTTTTGGAAGCAAAATCAGATCTTATTCATATATATATATATAATGTTTCCTTTTTTGTTCAGGAATTCAATGCATGCTCTGAATAGAATTCAATGCATGCTCTGAATAGAATTCAATGCATGCTCTGAATTGAATTTGCTGCTTTGATATGGTGCTCCATCAATTGGACGCATGCTCTGATTTGGTATGGTGAAGTCGACGCAACTTCATTTCGACGCACGTCGACTTGACTCACTATTTATATATGCTGTTTTTTTTGTAAAAAAATCTAATGATCCTGTAGCTTCCTCTTCTTCTCCCGTGAAAACATTCAGCCGCCAAGCTTGCCTGTGAAGGATTTCTAGAGAGAGAAAGTCTTCTCTCCTCATTTCGGCGCCGCGTGACCATCGTTTCTAGAGATCACCAACTCTACGGCGTAGCCCTCGACAAGGAGATAATCGTGGTGTATTTCTCGAAGTGGCGTTTCGCTCCTACGAGGCCGTACATGCAGTTGAAGATTGGCGGAGGTTAATCTGCTTTCGTATTTTCAGATTCTCTGCTTTTATTTCTTGTGAACTCTATTTGGAATCATACAACCGTGTTTGTCTCGGTGTATGTCCGGTATTTGATCTGTGTGTTGTTGCAAACTTTTTCTTGATTTCAAATATATCCTGCATTATTTTCTGGTGGATTTTTCTTCTGGTGGTTGTGCGCATCCTGGGCACAGATTTTTCACACACATATCAATCGCCTTTTTCTTTGACTCCCTATAAAAATTGAAAAAAAAAACTTTAAATTTTGTTTTCTCACAAAGGACAAATTTTTCCTACCTATTTTTCACATTTCATGCACATCTTTATTTTGAGCTTAAAGTGATACAACAACAACACTCAAGCCTTTATCCCACCATAGTGAGGTTGGCTATATGGATCCTTTGTCGCCGTTGCGCCCTATCTTCAATCATAGCATTTGAGCTTAAAATAATATTGGAAAAAAAATTGAGTGGCAATTTAAAAAAAGTGAGAAAAATGAAAACAATTTTTTATCATCATTTTTATGTGAAAATGATGAATGATTGAAAAACAAGAAATGAAAAAAATAAAAAAGTGCTTTCATTCTTATTGTATATAATTCAAATTATTTCTTACAATTAGTAAGAGAGTAAATTCCAAAAAGTAGTATGTAAAGAAGGAAATTAGTTTTTAAAGCTCATGATTTTTATGCGCTAAGTTGTGATTTTTAGTTTGCTTATTTTTTAATCTCCTTACCCTTATTACTTATGCAAAATTGGATTGATCGATTAAAAGGATGAGGGGGAGCACCGACTGATCGATGCAAAATGAACTGCAGGGATAGCCTTTGTGACGACGACAAAAGAGCAGGCGCCGACTGATCGATCCGGTTGACTTCATCGAAGGAAGGCGGAGCACTACAAAAAGGCGTGGGCTCGACAATTGGCTGCGGGATCTCCCGTTCGTTGAAGAAGGTTCACGGAGAAAGTCGTTCGCTGAGTCCGACTTTGTTGCGCGTGCGAGAGGAAGGGGCCGACGACTGGGGGAGTCGAACTATATACTAAATGAAAAAATTTGCGTTGGAGACTGAAAAATGGATTGTCAGGAGAAGATGATGTTGGGTCGGCTGGTGCCTGTTT
Organism: Dactylorhiza incarnata; assembly: GCA_033032865.1. Taxonomy (NCBI): domain Eukaryota; kingdom Viridiplantae; phylum Streptophyta; class Magnoliopsida; order Asparagales; family Orchidaceae; genus Dactylorhiza; species Dactylorhiza incarnata. The sequence goes on from JAWHQI010000043.1 coordinate 6,036,802, forward strand.
CGAGGCTTCGTTGGAGTCTTGGAGATATCGGTGGAGGCGGAGATACAAAGGGAGAGGAAGAAAGTGGAGCCGTGCTCAACCTTAACCCTATAAAATGGGGGGGGGGGGGGGGGGGGGGGGAAAGAGAGACTGGAGAGAGCGGGAGAACTTGAGTGAGCGGGAGAACTTGAGAGGAGAGATAAATTGATTTCATTCTTTTGTATATCTCATACAAGACCTTCGGGGTCCTATATATAAAACCCTGATAGCATGGACGTAAATACCCCTTATAAAAAGAAAATGCCTGAAATATTAAAAACAATACGACGCTAATAACGCGTAACCACGACTCGACTCGATACAACTCGACTCATACACTCAACTAATACACTCGTCTCAATACAACTCGACTCAATACCTGCATGCTCATAATAATATAATCGCTAGACGTCATAAGACCCCCAATACCTTGCTACCCAATATATGCGATGTATACAAGTCTCTCATTTTAATCCACAGATACATCATACAACTAACACAAAATGTTACGAACGTACTCCAATCAGACCGCAACCTGTCAATGGATTGCTCACAAATCCAAGTCTAGATTCGGGGTCAGGAGAGGCAGCTAATATGAAGAAATAATCGCGAGATAACGCCATTAGAAATCTACTGCAACAGTAGTTTTTACTATTTACTATTTAAATTTCTTAATTCGCCTTAAAATATAGAGCGATGTTAAACGCAGGTCACTTTTGGCTATATGCAGGCCACAGTTTTTTAAAAAGAGCGATGTTAAACGCATGCCGATTTTAGCTATATGCAGGCCATAGTTTTAAAAAAAAACTGTCATTTTTCCTTTTAAAACTTCAGGAAAAATGATTCGAGTAGTTTAATACTTCATGTATTATGTGTTTTTTCCTTCCATGCAACTGCGTCTCCAAGGAGTTTACTCGTTTGTCCGAGTCCGATGTGTTTTTAAATTGCAACTGGCCTAAAGCTATTTATGGGTATTTGCTACGGCGATGGCGACGTCGTCGGCGATGTCGGCGATGGCGGCGATGACGGCGATGATTATACTTCGGGTAGTTACGTCGCTAGTGAGGGTTCTTTGGATAACCGCACCCCCATGAATGGGGTGCAGTTTGCGCCTTTAGGGATACTCCATCAATAGCTCTCTCAGATTTACTGACGAAACAGTGACATTCAACATAACCTCGCACGCATGATATTTTACTTACTTATTTTATGAATACAATTTTGCTTGGTGATTTATTTAGGAAAATATTAATTTGATTTTTGAATATGGTATGTAACTATGAAATTTGGCATGCATGAATAATTTTTTGGCATGCATATATTCGCGGCCTGCATATAGCCAAAACCGGCCTACATTTAACATCGCTCAAAATATATCCAAAATTGTTTCCAAGTAAAATTGATTCTTAAACTTTTTGTGTTTTATAAAATTAGTCTCATTTCACATTTTCACCCAACTTTTAATAGAATATGGTGCTAATATGCTCACAATAGTTTTAAAATTATTTTTGTTCTGTTACTAGTTCTGCAACCTCACCGAGGCACTCCCGATGTCTTAGGCTTCGTTTGGCGCGGTCGTGAACGTTGTGGTCATGAACCGTCGTCGTTCATGAACGTCCGACCTCACATAAAAAAATTCATGCATTTTATGCACAAAACTAATTTATTTTCATGGTAGCAGTCGTAACCTTTGTCTTGCCAAACATACATTCTACGATAATTGTGTTTTTGTTCAAACTCGCCGGAGCAAATAAGCCGCGCCAAACGAAGCCTTATGGCGCGTTTGGTTGGGTTGTTGCTGATGAAAAGCTGCTGATCAAAAAGAGCTGTTTCTGAGAAATTGAGTTTTGTCAAAAACTGTTTGGGTCAAATGGAGTTTTCAGTGCTTATTGAAATTGAGTTTTGAAAATTTTGTTTGGGAACAAAACAGAGTTTTTGATAAAAAAAATTCGACACACAAAATACACAATCTTGATAATAGTTACTACAATAGATAAAAATACCAACAATTCTTCTCACTATCTAAGATCTAGAAGTGTACAACTGTTGCGCTATACTTTCACGCAACGTGATCATCTCTTCTACCCCGCCTGCTGTATCAGGACAAACTACTTGATGCTCTTGTGTGCTCACCCCCTCATCATCACCTCCCTGCTCGAAGTCATTGAAATCAATATCCCTTCGCGACGGGTGCCGCCGAATAAAATTACGCAGTGTCATAGTCGTCATCACAATATCGCTTTGTTTGGCGAAACTGTAGCTCGGCATATCACGCAATATGACCCACTTTGCCGAACGATCTTTCAATGACACTTCTAAGGGATGAGTGCATGTGATTGAATATCTCTCGGCGTCCTTCTGGTGCACGACCGCCACGAGCAAAGTCCGGAAGATGATAACGTGTCTCTGGATATGGTTTCAAGTATCCCCTTTGTAGCGGATACCCATAATCCTCCAAGTAATATTTTCCTGAAAAATAGGAGCAAAGTTGTTATGCGTCAAAGGTGAGAAGTATAAAAAAGGAATATAAATCTTATTACCTGGTGGTAGATGCTGAAATTTGTAACGGGTATCCCGAAGTGCATAATTGAAAATGCGGTTATCATGCGCAGAGCCTTCCCAACATGGCATAACGAACGTGAAACACATGTTGAAATCGCAAGCAACCATCACATTTTGTGTTGCATGTCATGTATCCCAATGTACGGTACTTGATCACGAACAGGTACGCATGCATGAACATGTGTTCCATCAATTGCACCGACACAATCTTTAAAGAAGGGCATGTAACGTGAGTCGTACATAATCTATGACGGTGTGCTACTGAAAGATCTATCTAATGGTTGAATCACTTCATCCGCCAGTAGTAGCAATACACGAATGCCTTCTCCAAAAAACCTGCTAGCAGTCTCCGTCGAGTGCTGAAACCGCTCACATGTCTTTCTCATGACCTCGTTATGAGACAGTATGTCCAAGGTCAGTGCCAAAATCTCTCTAGATGCAGTCTGTCTCGTCCCATGAAATCTGTACTTCTCCTCCAAGACATGCAATAGATCCATAAAAATTTCTTGGGACATCCGAAAAGAATTATGAAACCTGACTGTCGAAGAATGAAGCATTTTTCCAACTCATTTATCACATGTTTGCTTCGACGTCATGCATGGTACTGGTTGGTTGAAAAGAGAAATACTTTCAGCCAAAATACTAACTGCTGCTACAACATTTTGATGATGTGCGATCGCATAATTTTTAATAGCCTTAAAGCTATCTTTTGAATCATCAGAGTCAGTGGTAGACATATTCTGATAAACAAAAGACAGGAAGTAAATAAGAATACTGTCTAACCACAACCACAACAGCAATAACAGAAAAAACAGTAACAGTCTAGCAGAAATACTAATAATAGAAATATCTAACATCAGAAAAAACTATAACAGTCTAACAGTACTACTAATATCCAACCACAACAACAGAAATAACAATAACCGTCTAGCAGTACATGACCATAAATATGATAAGCCTACTCCCTACCATTGTAGCGGTTATAAATTCACTTTATGTTCATACCCTCGGGTAGGAACATAAATGCCTCTCTATGACCTTTGTCCAACAAAAATGTGATGATAAAGTCATAGAATTTCTCGTCCACTACAACGTCGGGGTATCCACTTAACCGCTCTAATGCCTGAGTAATAGTATAAAGATTGCAATTCGGATGGCCCTGATGTAACGGCCCAAATCATGAAGTGACCCAAATTGATAATAAAATGAAATAAAAGATCGTCCCTTATGATGAAAATAAACTCAGTGTCAAAGAGTTCGATGACACTTGTTTTGTACATGTTATGGTATAGTGACAACTATTTTGAAAATATAATGTAAACTTGTTTATTGAAAATTAGATAAAATGATGATAGTGAAATGTGTGTGCACCCACCTATGTTGTTTATTTATTCTATGGAATAACTAATTGAGTAAAATGAGTATATAATTTTGATTGACTTGCATTTGTCAAATGTCTGTTATATGAGTGATGACCGATTGATTAGATTAAGGGTAAGGTGTTTGCGAAAAATAAAAATGAAGAGAGCTGACAACAATCGTTCAATTAGGTGAGCTGACAACAATCGTTCAATTAGCAGTTTCCAAAGGAAATATCCGCCCGCTCTTCAATAGTTCTCTCTGTCTCCATTGTTAGGCCTCGACTGGACTATTCCCCCTTATTATCCCTCTCCACCTTTGCGGCTAGACTGCCCTACCGCTGGGCTACCACGGGGCTGCCGCTGAGCTACCGACAAACTCAACTCCGGTCGCAACCGACAGTAACAGCGCGCGCCTCCATGTTCTTTCGACCCAACCGGCCGTTCGTGCGCTACTTGAAGGGGATCGACTGTGTTTTTGTTTGTTCTTTCCTGCTACTAGCTGTGAGTTTTCTCCTCTTCTATCTCACTTCTGTTTAGAATGACGTTTGTGAGAAGAATTATATTGAATTTATGAGTAAATATGAGGATTTAGTTAATAGGTTTGGGTTATTTTCAATTAGGAGATTTTAATTATATATATATATATAGAGAGAGAGAGAGAGAGAAATTCTTTGGAAGTCATATTTACTTTAATAAAATTTTATTTGGATTGTTGCTTCGCTATGTCATATTTATCTTGAAATATCATGCCAGATCAGCCCATTCCAGCAACAGTGTAATTGGGGGAAAACTATAATGTTATAAACAGGCCGACCCTATGATTGTGTTGCAATTGGGTAGATCGATTAATTATGAATTCTTTGTCATTTTATGTTAAGATTAAATCAAGTAAAGTCACTTTAATTTGATGGTACATGGGAAGAAAATCGTTATCACCCCCCATAGTTATTGAAATGTGCAACATCAATATTACAGAATGCTTACTTACAGATATTAAAAAAGGATGACGTTCCAAGATTGATACGATGGTGCATCGACTAAAGAAGAAAGAAAATAGAAACTGATCACGATGAGAGCTACCTGTTTAATATATGCTGTATTTTCTTATTTAGTTGCACTTTCAAGAAGCTAGCTAAAGTACCTCGTTATTTGCATATGATAGCATGAATTCATTGTATGTCACTGATACTTATTGTCGTTATATTGTATGACCTTAACAAAGGCAAACATGCTAAATAAGAACTGTATATGGCTAATATAAATGAAACTGCATCGATGCATGACTATGTTAAGGGTATGACTGAATGTAAATGCGCATGAATGAAATGATTATGATGATTGCCAGACCAGTCGGCCGAAAGGCATAGACGCGTGTTGAACGTACTGGTTTTGGATACTGATGACCTCGAGGGGTCGAGCCCAAGGACTGATAAATGAAAATGAATATGATGTTACAATAGGTACCCTTAACATAACCTAACTGAAAGATTAAAACTTAAATTAAATATGATGTACTCATACACTGATATGAAAATACTGATATATTGATTTATGGCAAACACTTGCTACACACATTGATATGATAACTGGTTCATAATTTGCTTACTTGTACTGGTATACGGATATAAAAGTTGCATAACTTTCTTACTTACACTGCCTCTATGATATAGATACTGTTACGATCTTATAACTGCTTCTAATGTTTTATTGCTACTAATATGTTCATACAGTTATATGCTTCATAAGGTTACTACTGATCCAAGTAAAATGGTTATTATGAAAAATTTATTATGCTATGTGTAAGTTTTTCCTAATTATATGCAGCAAAGAAAGAGGTATATCTTCACGTAGTCATATTTTTATGACTAAGTCCGTCATCAATTTTTGTAGGTAATCGACGTGACCTTGGATACGCACAACCAAATGAACTGAATATGGTAGGACAGAAAAGATTCGGCGAATAAATCAAGGTATGCGAGTAAATTTCTTATTATGTGTTTTTATTTTGTATTCAATAGCCGTACTTCAGCCTGGGACACATGTTGTGAACATAGCTTAGATACAGATGTATGTGGGGTCTAAATGAGGGCCTCACACCTGAATGCATCGACTGATGGTCCTTGAAGATTCTGCCAGATCTTCTAAGACGGAGCTGGTGATACTTTTCTTTCGTTTCTTCCTCTTCCTCGCCGATGTGACCTTGGGGGGAGGTGGTGCAACATTATCCTCCTGAATGTCATGCTCCCCACCGGACAACTCTCTCTCGTTGGTAGACTCAGGTGGATTACTCCTTAAGCTAGGAATGGTAGCATGACGTCCACAGACAACTACTGAATCGAACATCATCCTCAATTGTTCCTCTAACTCGGGGGGGGGGGGGGGGGGGGGGGGGGGGGGGGGGGGGGATGCCAGCATATCTGAACTTTTTGGCCGCTGGGAGAACCTACAATATTATAACAAAAATTAGGAAGGACAAATAGTTGAACATAAAGTAAAATCATCATTTTTTAATAAATGAATACCTTCAATCTCTCGGTCCACCGCTCGTCTGAAGCATCTATAGTCTTTGTAGTCGGATTCCAACCCAAACCAGTGGACTCACGTTTTAGCTCACTCCAAATTTTCCACTCCTTCAAATGATCCCATTTGTTCTTCATTTGAACCTTATCGCACCTTTTTCCAGTTTGTTGTTGAAATTTTGTAGTCACATTTAACCAGCCCTTTTTGCTAAAATGGGTTGTGGGTCGATTACCAAACTCTATGATGTAGGAAAGGATGTTTGGGGTTCAAATTGATGTAGGAAAGGATGTTTGGGTTCACTCACTCATGCGCAATCGATTAGTTTACTCCCAACGCTTCCTAATCTCACACAAGCATGAACGAACGCAGCCGACTCGCGGAATGATTTTTATTCACGTTATTTATCACGCACGGGCAGCCACACCGCGAGGGAACGGAAGGAGGCTATGGGCCAACTTCGCTCCCGGCTAAAAGGATCCACACGATCCGATCGAGCGGTTGTTGTTGTCTACCAAAGAGAGATCCTCCGAAAAAGGTAAAGATTTCGGAAAACGGAAAAATCTCCCCCAACAAGAACAAAAGAGGATCGCCACTCCTCGTCGAATTAAAACGAAATCCAAGATCGAAATACCAATTCAAAATAAAGAAAATCCGCGAGAAAATCAACGATTCAAAGACCACGTCACAGATCTAGCCACCACAGAACTATCTAAGAAAAGAATCACACGAGTGGAGAGTTCGTTACCCCCTCGGAATCGTAGATCCGAGATGTAGGAATCCTAAAGATTGTTTGTCCGCGGAGATCACCGGAGATGAGTCACTTGATGTAGAGCACGTTCGCCTTCGCCGCTTACACCACGATCAAGCCCTTAGAGCCAAATACGAGCCAAGAGATCTCTTTCCACAAGCCTTGGGGGCTGGCCGAAATTCCTCAAGAGAGGAAGAGGGAGAGAGGGAAGAGGTGGAGGCCGAAACCTTCAAGAGGGAAATGAGAGAGAGGGGCGGCCAAGGAGAAGGAAGAAAGAGTGGGAGGGGGCGGAAATTCCAAGAGAGCTAGGAAGAGAGGAAGAGGGGGGAGAATTCCAAGTTTGGATTTCAAATTTCAAATCTATCATAATCTAAGCATAAAACAATACATAAGGCCTTTTATAGGCTACACCACTCCATCGCCACCATTCATCCAACCCAAAATTAAGATGGCTAAATGCAGTCCATCAAAATAAAATAAAAAGCTGAAATTCAAAGTCCCAAATTAAAAGCAATGCTGAAAATAAAATGCATAAATGAAAATATATAATTATAAATATTATCCCAAGAGTTGGAAAATAATTTATAATCATATATTTGCATGTATCCCAAGAAGTGGAGATGCCGGCGCGGCGTCGACGGTGGTTGTCGCGGCAACGTCCGAATCCTCAAGTTGGCGGCAGCGCCCATCACGATCATCAAACTCCAAGTGGCGGACATCATCCACATCATCAACAACGTCATCACGAACAAGCGGTGGGATTGCATCACCATCAATCGAACGGGCTCGAGCAACACGAGCGAAAGGCGGGACATCATCGCCATCACTCTATTTCATGAATGCATATGTCGCAAAAAATCAGGACATCGTTTGCATCCCATATAGCAGAGACACCACCGTCTTTCGCCTTACCCATCTTAAAAAAAATTCAAACATATAAACATATGTAAACTTATAAACATGTAAACACACAATCATACATAAACACACACAAACATACACACTCACACACAAACACATTCAAACATATAGCACACACATAACAAAACACATACACACATTCACATACAAACACACACACACACACATTCAAACACACACACACACACACACACACACACACACACACATACAACACACACACACACACACACACACACACACACACACACATATATATACAAACACACACACATTCAAACAAATACACATACACATTCAAACATATAGCACACACATAACAAAACACATACACACATTCACATACAAACACACACACACACACACACACACACATACAAACACACACACACACATTCAAACAAATACACATACACATTCAAACATATAGCACACACATAACAAAACACACACACACATTCACATACAAACACACACACACACACACGCACACACACACATTCAAACACACACACACACACACACACACACACATTCAAACACATACACACACGCACATACAAACACACACGCACATTCATATAAGAAAACACACATATACACAAACACACATATAACACAAACAGAAACATACACACACACTTACATACAAACACACACACACACACACAAACATACAATTACACATACACATTCAACATATAGCACACACATAACAAAACACAAACACACATTCATATAAGAAAACACACAAACACACAAACAAACATATAAGAAAACACACACACACACACATACACACAAACAAAAATAAACATAACCTCACACACACACACACATTCATCCAATCATCACACATATATTTATAAACACACACATATACTTATAAACATATAAACATAAACACATATCCACACACGCATGCAAACACACACACACACACACACACAAACACACACACACACACACACACACACACATACACACACACATAAACATAAACACACACACACATTCAACACAAACAACAAATCACACACACACAAAACAAGTACAACAAAAACATCACACACACATATACACAACACATAGAACATATCACACACATACAACACACACACACATACCCAACAAAAATTTTCTAGGAGCAGCAATATACCAATCAAAAGTCGGAAGGTGGCTGATCTTGGACTGGAGATTGCAATGCAAGGAGATCTGAAAATCTATACTTGGAAATCGCCTGAAAAGGGGGCAGTTCTGCAACTGTAGAAGGGTATGCCTGTAGGAGGGAGTTTTCAGTGAGGGGATGGATCTAATAATAGAAATAAGGGTGAGAGAGGACTGTAAAACGGATCAAAGAAGGCCAGAAAATAATACCTGGAACACGCAGCGGCGGAGTGCGGCCAAACGACGAAATCCCGGCTGTAGGAGAAGGATGAATCGGGTCAACGTCGTCGACGTCAACCTCGTCGCCGGAGAAGAGGGTATCCTCCTGCAACATGCCGATTGGGATGGATCGCCGAAGGTGGGGGTCGTCGACGGGCGCGAGAGCGAGGAGATAACCCTAGACACGCGCTTTGCCCTCGAGCGAGATCGCGTCTAGACTAGTGCTATCGACCCCGGCAGGAGGTTAATGAGAAACAGAGGTTATTAAAAACGCGGTTTGGGTCCAACAGCTACGCCAAACAAAGCTTTTGCTCCAAATGGAGTTTCAGGCCTGCCGCACCGGAGCCGAACCGCCCAACCAAACGCGCCCTTAGAGACAATAAATTTGCGTTCCTCTTGAGCAAGAAAGTGAAAATTTCTCAATATTAGTTGCCCAAATTAGTCAACATTTGTTTAACAAATATCACATAGAAACAAATATTCACAGAAAATTGTGTCAGGGAATATCAACAAACACTTATAGTGCATGATATCGCATTTGTAGGAGCATGTCTTCTTCCAACTATAAGCGCCAAAACATCCGCCGTGTACAACCTGCATTCGATGAGGGTGGACCCAGACTCTATGGATCTTCGACAACATGGAGTTGATTGTTGACCAAGGAGAGTAACAACATCCAAGGTATGCTGAAAACAGCTAGATGACAAGACAATTTGTTCGCCATATGCGAGACCACTCTTGAGGTTGCCCATTGGCGAGATCCACGGTAAGGACACTTGCAGGCGAGCTCCCTCCTAAGAGCGCACGAGCGAGGCCTCATGCAACCCGCTAATGAGCCTGCATGGCTAGTACCGAACTCTCGAGGTCACTACAACCCCCATGTCCCTTGGATTGCCTATAAATAGGACCTAATAACACACAAAAAGGCACGCCCCCCCGGTTCCTCATTTGTTGAGCTTGTGTTTTCCTTGTGCCCATCGCAATCTTTGGTTTGGAAGGGAAAATTCCTATATACTTCTGGGCGTGTTGTGAGACCTCCTCACCGTAGCTCATGGGTCCTGTTTACAGCCTTCAGCTTTTGCGATCCGTCTCTCTTCCCATAGATATCTGTGGTGTTAGACAACATGTGTTAACTCAAAATTCTACGACTGGTCTACTTTTTTGAAGTTCGCACGGACTTGAAAAGTGTGGGGATTATGTTAACACGAAATCCTACGACGACAATCAGAGCTAGACCAGTCCAGAGACAAGACAAGCTTTGGACACCCAGCAGCATGGGAGGCTACCCTCCTGGTGGTCTCCATCCTCAACCTCGGGGGAGTGGGTGATTACGTGTTGGGCAGTCGCGTCCATACAATCAACCCTCAGTATTCAGTCCAGAGGAGCTTTGGGCGAGCAACTAGGAGCCCGCCTGAGCCCTCCTCCTTGGCTAGCAGTGGCTCGTGCGGTTAAAGCCTATTTGTAACTGCACGAACCCTCCTTTCTCCTTAGTTAGTGATGACTTGTGCGGTTACAACTTTTTGTAACCCACGAACCCTTTGACATTAATTGTAGCATTAATAGCTCCCAATCGTCTGAGCAACCCACCCCCCAGTAGTTAGGGGTGCTTAGAGGGAATATAGAACTTGAGCCAGAATCTGCCCTGTTGTATGTGCAGTTACAAGTTATGAGTCAACGGGTGCCTCTAGTTTTCTGTGTCTTTCATCTTGTGCCTTGTAATAGCCTCTTTGTGGAATATTACTGCCTGCAGCAAATGGTATTCGTCACTGTGGGTAAATCTGGTGTTCATTGTTGCTAGCGACAACCTTTTTTCTGTGCTCTGTTCGCTCGGTCCTCAAGGGATGGTAATTGATTGTTTGCGGTTCCTGATTACTCAAATATCTGTTTGACCCGTCGTTTAGTGCGGTTGTTGGTAACAATTTTGGCATCAACGGTTCGAATAAGCGACCTTCAGATCAAGCAACCGGTGAAATCGCTCAATGCATAAAATGAGGCAGCGGAGCCCTCCCTGACCTGAAGCTCCTCGGGGTGAGCAGTTACATGCGAGTACCCCCTCTCTTTGGGTGGTTACCCGCGAAGAGGCCGCGAGTACCCTCGTGCGGTTAGAGGCAGTGATAAGCAGAACTCATCTCAAGGCCGCCCAGGAGGTGGAGCAGATCCCGATCTCTGGGGGAGATGGAGACAGAACCGTATCCCTAAATGCATAACTGGAAAAGGAAGAAAAGGAGTTGTTGATCCAATGCCTCCATGATAACATTGATATATTTGCATGGCCGACCTCATGCATGCCAGAGGTGAGCCCTTATGTCACATGACATCGCCTCAACATTAGTCTCGATTTCAAACCAGTAAAGCAAAAAAAGCGAGTCGTGGTTGTAATGCTCGCTGAGCCGATTCGAGAGGAAGTTTCCAAGCTACTCAAAGAAAACTTCATCAAGGAAATTCAGTATCCATAGTGGGTCTCCAACATGGTTATGATTCGTAATGCTAATAATAAGTGGAGGATGTGCGTCAATTCCATAAGACTCGATAAGGCGTGCCCGAAGGATTGCTACCTCCTGCCACGAATAGACTCCCTAGTCGAATCCGCCATAGGTTTTCCTGTGATGAGTTTCCTCGACGCTTTCTCAGGATATCATCAGATACGATGCATGCACCTGACATCCCTTGCACGTCTTTCATCATCAATGACGGTAGCTATTGCTACCACATCATGCCTTAGGCTTAAAGAATGGTGGATCATGTGTTCAAGTTTACGTAAGGATGGTGGATCATGTGTTCAAGTTTCAGAAGGGACACAATTTGGAAGTCTACGTTAACGTTCTCCTCATCAAGAGTCATGAGCTAAAGAATCATATCGAAGATTTGGTGGAAACATTCGCTACCCTACGTAAGTACAAGATGAATTTGAATTCGGCCAAATGCGTCTTTGGAGCCAGCAAGGGAAAATTATTTGCTCACCTGTTGACACCTCAGGGCCTCGAACCAAACCCCGATAAAGTAAAAGATGTTTTGGATATGCAGCCTCCGAGGTTTCAAAGAGAGGTTCAATAGATAACAAGAAGGATTGCATGCTTGTGTTGATTTATCTCCCACTCAGGAGATAAGTGTGCCCCATTCTTCAAAACCCTTCGGGGTGGAACCAAGTTCGACTGGATGGAGGAATGCGGCAAGACATTTGAGGAGTTGAAACGACAGCTAACGTCAACCCCCTTCTCCAGAGCCCTCGCCAGTCAGAAGATTTATTCATATACCTCGTAGTCGGGACTGAGGCCATCAGCTCGGTGTTGGTCTAGGAAGAGGGAAAGAAGCAGTTACTCATTCATAACGTTAGTCATGTGCTAAATGTTGGAGTTGGGGAACACTTCTGGTCAGGGTTCGTCGAACGACGTTCGACGAACGGAGAAGAGTTCGTCGAACTCCGCCTGCGTTCGACGAACGGAGAAGAGTTCGTCGAACTACGCCTGAGGCGTCGAACGACGTTCGACGAACGGAGGAGTGTTCATCGAACGGGTCCTTGATTTTTTTTTAAACTCCCGTCTCAGCGGCTCGTCGAACGGGAGATGCATGCGCTCGACGCCTGGTGTTCAAGCCGTCTCAGCGGATGTTGCCGAGTCGTCTCAGCGGATATGCATGCCGTCTCAGTGGATGTTGCTGAATCGTCTCAGCGGTTATACATGCCGTCTCAGCGGATGTTGCTGGACTGTCTCAGCGGATATACATGCCGTCTCAGCAGATGTTGCTGAGCTGTCTCAACAGATGTTGTTGAACCTTCTCAGCGGTTGTGGTTCTGAGTCCGGTTTGACGCCATATTTAAAGGGTGCGTAACCCTGGTTTTAGGGTTAAGGCCTAAGGGTTCGTTTGGCTCGGCTTATTTGCTCCGGTGAGTTTGGACAAAATCGTCATTGTCATAGAATGTATGTTTGGTATGACAAATGTTACTATCATTACCAAGAAAAGACACTAGTTATAAGCATAAAATGTTTGGTATGACAATGACGTTTTTGTCCAAACTCACCGGAGCAAATAAGCCGAACCAAACGAAGCCTAAGAGAGTGCAACAGTGTTTGCGCGGTTGTTCTTGGCGGCGGTTCCTCTGTTCTTGTCTGATAGGGTTGTGTGAGGTAGGATCGGTTTTGATCCTTGTAACCTTGTAAGTTGTAATCCGTCTTGGTGATTAGAACAAAGAGAAGAGGAAGGGGAGAGGGGACGTAACCCGGCTTGGGTGAACCTCTGTATATCTGTGTGTCTTCTGTGTTTCTTCTGTGTGGTTTTGATTTTTCTGTCGAATTTCTCGTCTCGGCATCGCCCGTTGTACAACCCTCATATTTTCCGAGTCGGTGCGACCCGGCACGGGTGAGGTCGAGACAGCAAGATTAGCCGAGGCGAGTAGAGTAACCGCTCAGAGGTGACCGGAGCCGGTCGAGGCAGGAGAGCGGAATAAGGAATCAGCGGGGTCAGAGGGAGGGCGGAGTCCCCCCCACTCGCCCGCCTCCTAGGCGAGTGGGGGATTTCCCCACTCGCCCGCCTCCTGGGCGAGTGGGAGACCTCCCCACTCGCCCGCCTCTTGGTCGAGTGGGGGATCTCCCCACTCGCCCGCCTCCTGGGCGAGTGGGGGATCTCCCCACTCGCCCGCCTCCTGGGCGAGTGGGGGGTTCCCCACTCGCCCGCCTCCTGGGCGAGTGGGGGATCTCCCCACTCGCCCGCCTCCTGGGCGAGTGGGGGATCTCCCCACTCGCCCGCCTCCTGGGCGAGTGGGGGATCTCCCCACTCGCCCGCCTCCTGGGCGAGTGGGGGGGTTCCCCACTCGCCCGCCTCCTGGGCGAGTGGGGTTCCCCCCACTCGCCCGCCTCCTGGGCGAGTGGGGCGCCTCCTGGGCGAGTGGGGGATTCCCCCCACTCGCCCTCGTCTTGGGCGAGTGGGGATCCCCCACTCGCCCTCGTCCTGGGCGAGTGGGGATCCCCCACTCACCCGCCTCTTGGGCATCTGCTCAACCGATCAGGTCAGCAAGTGGACGATGTCCATTCGCCCAGGCATGGTGGACTCGGTTCATTTGGCTATCCGCAGTCCAATTTTGGCTATTCGCAGTCCATTTTTGGGAAAGTCTATAAATAGACCCCCATGGGCACCTTGGGAAGGGTTGGTCACTACCCCCCCCCCCCCCCCCCCTTGCGTGTGTCTTGTGAGCAAGCACCCCCTCCCTTGTCATCCTTCAGCTGACAGTGAGGTGGTTCTTAGTGCCCTCCAAGGTGCCCAGACTCAGCATTGGCTTGGGAGGGGAAGCGCTCTAAGATCTTCCGGGTATGTGGTGGGACCTCCGCGCTGCAGCTTAAAGGGTCCATTTGTGGATTCAAGTGTTCATCAAGTCCAAGTCTTTCAGTTCCTAGTGACCGGTCAAGGGTTTAGGCTTAGGTCAAGTAAGGGTTAGTCGCAACCCCCTTTCGAACGCTGAGACCGGGAAACTGGTTTCAACACCCGTGTTTTCTTTACATTTGGTATCAGAGCGAGTTTTGGATCCTGGAAATGGGTTCTGGCGGCGTGCGAATCGAGATCGAGAAGTTTGACGGAAGTCGATTAGATCTATGGAAGATGAAGATGGAGGATATGTTGATTGATCGAGATCTATGGTCCGCGATAGAGGATGATCCTCCCGTTCCTAAGGTTGCAGAGAAGGATGCGAGCGCATCGAAGGGAAAATCTGCAGACGCGACTGCAGATGCAGCGGAGGCTGCGGCCTGGACGAAAACCGATCAGAAGGCTAAGGGTCTGATTCGGTTATTCCTAGCAGATTCAATCTTGACTAATGTCATGGAGGAGACTTCGGCACGAAGTCTGTGACGTAAGTTGGAATCCCTCTACCAGAGCAAGTCCCTGGTAAACAAATTGCTATTGAGGAAGAAGTGGTATAAACTTCGGATGCATGAGGGAAATTCGTTTTCAGAGCACTTGACTCAATTCAATACCATTGTGAGTCAGCTAATCTCGATTGGTGAGAAGATCTCGGATGAGGATAGAGCCATCACCTTGTTGTGTTCGCTGCCAGATTCATGGGACAATCTGATTGTCGTGATTGGGGGATCGAGTGGAGACAAGGAACTATCATATGATATTGTATGTGCAGCTCTTTTATCTGAGGAGACCAGGAGAGGAGGCTCTGAGACGACGAGCAAAGGTGCTTTGAGTGTATCTAGTGTTGGATTTGACATGTAGCGTAGTGATGAATTTTAAAAAAAAAATATCAAAAACGAAAACACAAAAACGGATCGAGAACTCTCATGGCAATTGCGAGAATAAAAACTAGATTCCTACGTAAGATAAATTACGGCTACCATCGCAATCATCACAGGAAAAAGGATTAAGGATTTATACCTCTAGAAATAAATTTCTAGGTGAAGGCGGTCTCGACTTGTGAATCTGTTCACGGTTAGAGAGGAGGAGGCGAATGATCCAACAGAACGCCGAAACCTCTAGGTTCACCTTGAACCCAAACAGCCCCGCGACCTCAACTTTGATAAAGGCGGAGGAAGGGGATGAAGCTTAGACAACGCTTCAACTGCCGGAAATACAGAAAGCCGGGCCACTCCAACTGCCGGCGAGAAGGGATGCACAGATCCAAAATGCCGACCCTATGCCGTCAAAAACCCACGACCACGTCGGCAAATCAACCGACCAAACTCCTATTTCGGAGCAGCACCACCGGGCGACGCTGCCGGAGGAGTTGTCGTGGAAGGACGCCGGCGAGAGATGACCTAGGCGTGGGTTTCAACAGGAACAGGAGGAGAGGAGGAGCAGGTTTTCAGCTGCCTTGAAAGGCGAGTTTTTCCTATTCTTATATCTACAGGGAGATGAAACCGTAGGCTTTAATTTAGGTTTTAAAATCCTTTTGAAACCAAATTTCTTAATTAGGTTTTAAGATTCCATTAAAACCCAAATTCCTTAATTGGAGCCTTTTCAATTTCAAAACTGAAATTCCTTAATTAAGATTTTAACAGTATCTTGAATACTCAAATAGTGGGATGATTTAATGTGCAATAGAGACCTATTTACACAAATGCCACTATCATCATTTCTCCCCTTTGTAAACATATTTAATTAATGTGATCGATTGTAACATCGCATTATTTTAGCATGATTATCGAATCAACAATGAATTCAATTCATTATTCAAATAACGTCCAAATTAGATCACAAATTAATAATTGTCTAAGCACGCCGACTCACGACGTTTTGCATTCGCACTCAACCACGTATTTGGATCACTTAGCCATTAAATACACAATATGAGTCGAATGCGGTTGTTTCTAATCATTTGGTGTGACCTTTACAGAGGAACTGTGTTGCCTAGGCGATAATATAACAACATATATTATGTTCTAAAAGAGGCTTTATCACGGCATTATAGACGCCTCGGCAACACAGCAGCCAGGTAACAAATTTAAATGACCTGTGTCTATGCATGTCGCATGATATTATAAATATTGCGCGAAATAGGATCGTGTCATTTTCGCACAATGTTTATCTTTCTTGATTTCTCAAACGAGTCGTAATTATAACTACATCAGTTATATTGCATGCTATACAAGCTCGTTTTACCAAGGGGCCCATCAATATCATTACTCAATAAAGTTGAGTGACACTTATAATTCGATATATAAATTTCTCATGCATAAGTGTGTGCAACGAATCACCGTGTGTATCACTATCATGAGATAGTCTTCAATTGTGATCACATTGCGCGCACCGAAGCGATAAATTTACACATCTCATATCTCTTCATAAGACACGTTGAAAACATTACTGACACTAAACACAATCCATATAATGTTACAACATAAGATAGGTCGAGCTCAATGTGTATTAGATTCACACATATATACATTCATGCGATCAAACGATAATCATTTATCAATATTTATAGAACTTTAAATATACTTTAATCGACATGACAATCTTAACTCGGTAGTCAATGTTCCTCTTTGATTACCACGATTGTGAGCACAAGGAATATGATTATATTACCAGTCTCAAGTGCTCTATAGTTCAAGACCAAGAGCATCTTCCTGAACTTTTCATGAGATGTATAGCAAATAATCAAAGGAACAAAATGTAAAATCATTTTATATCAAGAACACATAAAAGAAGACAACTTTCAAAACACTAAATCCTTCATCTAGATCCCGTCCTCAACGAAGGGAGAGCAAGCATGGTGGATATCGAGACAAGTCTCGAGGTAGATCCAAGAGCCAGGAGAGGGAGAAGAGTAAGAAGCCCGTTCGGTGCTGGAAGTGCAATGAGACTGGTCATGTGAAGTCTCAATGTCCGAATAAGGCCGTTCAGAACAAGGAGACACCGACAACTTCTGGTACTACGAAGGAGGGCGACGACGGTGACATGTACATCGCTGCCGCGTGCGTTGCTCAGAGAGATTCTGATATGTGGTATGTAGACACAGGAGCATCATACCACATGACCCCTCATAGGCACTGGTTCTGTGAGTATGAGAGGTTTGATGGTGGAGATGTCATGCTGGGTGATGACTCTGCTGTGCAGATTATTGGGCGTGGCAAGGTGATGTTGAAGTTGTCTAATGGGATCACAAGGTCTCTTCCCAATGTGATGCACATTCCAGGGATGAGCAGGAATTTAATCTCGGTGGGTTCCATGGCGGATGCAGGAGTGCACTTCAGTTGTGACAAGCAATCTTGCAAGATGATAAGAAGGGCAATGGTGATTGCCAGTGGAGTGAGACATGGAACACTGTATACATTGCTTGCTGATACAGTGGTTCCAAGTGGGGCTCTTATCTCTAAGATCCAGGAGGTTAACCAGGAGGAGGTGTCCAGGCTGTGGCATCATCGGCTTGGGCATATCAGTGAGAAGGGGATGTCGGCCATGACATCTGGTCAGTTGGTGTAAGGGGTGCCTGAGTGCTCCACAAGCTTTGGGTTCTGTGAGCATTGCCTGCTTGGCAAACAGACCAGAGTAAACTTTCGTGGGACGGGCACGAGGGCAACTGAAGTGCTGGAGTTGATACACAGTGATGTGTTTGGGCCAACTCCAGCTCCATCTCTAGGCGGCACAAGGTACTATGTGTCCTTTACTGATGACCTCTCACGTTACTCCTGGATCTATTTTCTCAGGTCCAAGTCAGAGGTTCTGGACAGGTTTAAGGAATTTAAGAACCTGGTGGAGAACCAGTTGGAGAGAAATGTGAAGGTCCTTCGTTCTGACAATGGAGGTGAGTACTGCTCTAATGCTTTTGAGCGGTACTTTACTGAGCAGGGGATTGCACAGCAGAAGACCACACCGTACACTCCAGAGCAGAATGGAGTGTCGGAGAGGCTGGACAGGACCTTGATGGAGAAGGCCAGGTGCATGCTCAGTTGGACAGGTTTGGGGAAGGAGTTTTGGGTTGAAGCAGTGGCGACTGCAAATTACCTGAAGAACAGGTCCCCTACATCTGCTGTGGAGGGATGTACTCCCTTTGAAGCCATCTTCAAGAGAAAGCCAAATTTGGCCTATGCTCGTGTGTTTGGGTGTGATGCATATGTTCACATTCCAAAGGAGAAGAGGGGGAAGCTTGATGTTAAATCTGAGAAGTGCATCTTTGTGGGTTACAAAGATGGCATAAAAGGGTACAAGCTTTGGAACCCTGTGACCAGGACTGTAACATTCAGCAAGGATGTGGTGTTTCATGAAACCAGTCCACAGGCTATCACACAAGCTGAGAAGGCTAAAGAAGCAGAGAAAGAGACAGTGGTGGTGGAAGGAAGCTTTGAGAAAGGAGCTACCATTGTTGGGGCTGAATCTGATTCTGAATCAGATGATTTGGAGGTGGTGAGAAGTGATGAAGAGTCAGAAGATGAAGCTGAGGAAATTCCACTTCTGAGGAGATCGACAAGGGAAAGAAAGGCACCAGTGAGATATCCACAATGTGCAGTGGCTGCACAATGTTGCCTGAGTATGCTTGGTGAAGATCCAATTTCTGCCAGAGATGCTAGATCAAGGGCTGATTCAAATCAGTGAGAGCTAGCCATGGTGGATGAAATGGAGTCTCTGAATAAGAATCAGACTTGGAGTCTGTGTAAGCTTCCAAAGGGGAGGAAGGCCATTGGAAGTAAATGGGTCTTCAAGCAGAAGGTGAAGGGTGATGGTACTGTGGAGAAATATAAGGCAAGGTTGGTTGCAAAGGGATTCTCCCAGGTCGAAGGTGTTGATTATGATAAGATCTTCTCACCGGTAGCCAAGATGACGTCGATCAGACTGGCTCTCTATATTGCGGCAGCGCATGATTTAGAGATCGAGCAAATGGATATGAAGACGGCGTTTCTTCACGGTGATCTGGAGGAGGAGATATACATGAAGCAGTTGGAAGGATTCGAAGCCAAGGGCAAGGAGGATCAGGTTTGCAGGCTGAAGAAGTCTCTGTATGGACTAAAGCAATCTCCGAGGATGTGGTACCAGAATTCGACACCTACATGCTGGAGTTAGGTTTTGAAAGATCGAATTCGGACCACTGTGTGTATATCCAGAGAAAGGAAGAGCAGATCATCTTCCTGATACTTTATGTAGATGATATGCTACTGGTGGGCAATAGTGTCAGGATGATCCAACAAATGAAGAAGCTGCTCTCAGCCAAATTCGAGATGAAGGATTTGAGGCCAGCAAGTGTCATCTTGGGAATGCAGATTTCCAGGGATCGAAGCAAGAAGAAGCTTTGGTTGGGGAAATAGAGGTACGCCGAGGAGATGTTGAAGAAGTTCAATATGACGGACTGCAAGCCAGTGGGAGCACCAATGCCAGTTGGGTGCAAGTTATCTGCAGAGTTGAGCCCGAAGACTCAAGATGAGGTCGAGGACATGGCGAAGGTCCCTTATGCTAGTGTTGTGGGAAGCTTGATGTACGCCATGGTCTGCACTCGCCCTGACATTGCTCAAGTAGTGGGATTGTTGAGCCGGTATATGGCTACACCAAGAAAGGAACACTGGAACGCTGTGAAGCGTGTGTTCAGGTATCTCCGAGGCACTTCAAATTACTCCCTATGTTTTGAAGGAGCTGGTGAAGGAGGAGTCCTGGACGTGGTTGGGCACGTGGACTCGGATTGGGGAGGTGATCTGGATAGCAGGAGATCCACCAGTGGGTACGTGTTCACACTGTTTGGAGGTGCTATCAGTTGGATGAGTCGGAGGCAATGCGTGGTGGCACTCTCGTCGACGGAGGCAGAGTACATGGCTCTTACTCATGCAAGCAAGGAGGCCATATGGCTGCGGAGGCTATGTTTGGAGCTCGGGTTTGAGCAGGGGCCAGTGAAGCTGTGGTGTGATAGTCAAGGGGCTATTCAGCTAGCCAAGAATCCAGCCTTCCACGCACGAACCAAACACATTGACATCCAGTATCATTTCATCCGGGAGAGGGTGGAGAAGAAGGTAGTTCAATTGTAGAAGGTGGACACGATGGAGAACAACTCTGATTTTCTTACCAAGGCGGTTCCTGTAGCCAAATTTCAGTAGTGTGCAACGGCCGTAGGGTTGAAGAGGAAGGTTGGAGGAGCAGCTCTCGTTAGAGGAAGATGTTCACCAAGTGGGAGAATGTTGGAGTTGGGGAACACTTCTAGTCAGGGTTCGTCGAACGACGTTCGACGAACGGAGAAGGGTTCGTCGAACTCTGCCTGCGTTCGACGAACGGAGAAGAGTTCGTCGTACTACGCCTGAGGCATCGAACGGTGTTCGACGAACGGAGGAGTGTTCGTCGAATGGGTCCTTGATTACTCCCGTCTCAGCGGCTCGCCGAACGGGAGATGCCTGCGCTCGACGCCTGGTGTTCAAGCCATCTCAGCGGATGTTGCTGAGCCGTCTCAGCGGATATGCATGTCGTCTCAGCGGATGTTGCTGAATCGTCTCAGCGGTTATACATGCCGTCTCAGCGGATGTTGTTGGACTGTCTCAGCGGATATACATGCCATCTCAGGGGATGTTGATGAGCCGTCTCAGCGAATGTTGTTGAACCGTCTCAGCGGTTGTGGTTCTGAGTCCGGTTTGGCGCCCTATTTAAACGGTGTGTGTAGGACCTCAAATCAGAAAGTTGGATTTCTGGAATCCAGCGCTGTCGCCGGCGATAGTGGCTATCGCCCGACGATAGCGTTTTGTTGAGAAGGTTCTGTCGAGAGGCTGTCGCGCGGCGGTAAGTCTAACGCCGGCGACACCGTGACACGTGTCATGCACTGTTCAAAGCAGTGGCATTGACTGGTCGGAGTCGGTTCCTTAGAGCTATCGCCAGGCGATAGCGCTGTCGCCCGGCGACAGCTCCAAAATGTACTTTGCGGTCGAAATCGTGGGCATTGATGGCACTTGGACTTTTGGGGCTGGTTTTGGGTTGATTGGCTCGGGAGCTGGCATAGGGTGGCCGAAACTCACTTGAAACCCATTATTCATTAAGGGTTTTGTTTTGGGAGAGAGGGAGAGCTCCAAAGTGATGATGAATAGGGTTTCTCAACCCTAGGGCTTGGATTTGGTGGAGCTACACTCATCGGAATCCCTCAACGTTGGTGGCTACGCGTAGAGGAGGGCTAGACGCTCCTTTCCAACCGTGCCAAAAATCAAGCTATGGCCTCGAAGCGACGTCTAAGGGTAACGATCTTTTCTACCCTCTTTTGGACATGTGTTAGTCCATTTCCGTGCATATTTGAGGTCCCTACCCAAAAGGGTGAGGTCGTGACCTCCGACGGATGAATTAGTGTTATCCCCGTCAAATCTTGCATACATGTAGAGTCCATGCGTGGAATGGACGTAGGCGCGCTGTGTGAAGCCCATCCGAGACGGTTCGTCCGGGTTGGTGATGCTTTTTGATATTATGCGTGTCGGGGGAAACTCCATGTTGATATCCTGCTTCGTAGGACTAGAGGGTGCTACTGCATGCGCAACAACGCCTGGGGGTGTGCCCCGGGGAGCACCTGAAGTTAGAAGCAGAATTGGAGGTTCTGTTCACTGTCGCTTGGCGTTAGCGTTATCGCCGGGCGGTAGCTCCCAGACTTAGTTCTGGTGATTTTGTGCGCTCTGAGGCAGTGGGAGTGCTACTGCATGTGCATCAATGCCTGGGGGTGTGCCCCGGGAAGCACCCACAGCTAGAAGCCAAAATGGGAGGGTTTTGTGCATTGTCGCCAGGCGTTAGCGTTAACGCCGGCGACACCTCCCAGACTGAGTTCTGGTGATGTTGTTGTGCCCACCTGTTGAGAGGACCTGGGGCCTGTGTGCCCGACTTGTGAGGGCGTCCTGGTGGATGACTTAGCGGCTCGTAGAGCTGGCTATTTGAGAATACCTGGGCTGAGGGGACGCCATACCCGCTTTTCGTGTTGTACAACGAGAGCTGTGAACAACGGGCATTTGGCGAACCTGAAACCGCACCATCGCAACACCTGATTAGTAAGTCTCGAATAACATGTCGGGAAGCAATGGGAAAGAGTCTTCGGACTACGGGATGTTCACATTTAAAGCACGGGAGAGCCCTGGTATTCGGGCCACCGACTTTAGCCTCGAAGGGCAAAGCCATCAAGAGTGGATGGTGGTGGAAGGCGGAGTACACCAAAGAGTGCCTGAGAGCACGAGACGTGGAGGCCATTCCCACGTTTGTGATTGATGCATATGTATGAATTGTTGTGGGCCGTATCAGCCGCTTCATTCTGTTATATATATATATGCTGTGATGCTCTTGCAGGGACGGGAAACTGCCACCCCCTCGAAGGGGTGGGGTCGTTATATTTGGTCAGCTGTTGCTGACCGTTGCCCTGTTTTGCCACTGTTTTTGGTGGGCTTGTTGTACAGGTGCTGGACCGAGCGGGAACCTAGCGGGCTCATAGCGGGCTGAAGCCCCTGCGCTGCTGCGGCCTTTGAAGGCCTTTTTGATGTTCTCTTGTTTTCATGTATGGCCGGCCTGCGCGCCGATGTCGGTAAATTGTAAGGCCGTTGTGCCTCTTTTGTTGTGTAAAACACTTTATTCCTATTAATAGAAGTGGACATACCCGGGTTCGGGTTTTGGGGTTTATCTTGTCTCTCTTCAGCTTCCGCATAGAATGCTCTGAGTTAGGCTTCGTTGTATGGTGTCGTTCGATATTTCAATTAAGTGATGTTCCCGTTTGTTTTGTAGTATATGGCGTGGGGCCCCGACCGGACCCTCTGTTATATGCTCCCGAACGGATGGGGGTGTTACAGTGTGTAACCCTGATTTTAAAACCAGGTTAAGGCCTAAGAGAGTGCAACAGTGTTTGTGTGGTTATTCTTGGCGGCGGTTCCTCTGTTCTTGTCTGGGAGGGTTGTGTGAGGTAGGATCGGTTTTGATCCTTGTAACCTTGTAAGTTGTAATCCGTCTTGGTGATTAGAACAAAGAGAAGAGGAAGGGGAGAGGGGATGTAGCCCGGCTTGGGTGAACCTCTGTATATCTGTGTGTCTTCTGTGTTTCTTCTGTGTGGTTTTGATTTTTCTGAAGAATTTCTCATCTCGGCAGCGCCGAGATTCGGTACCCAATCCTAAAAAGGTTGGGCTTGGATCTTGTAGTATCAGTGTGGAGACTCCTTCAATATTTCCAAGCCATTACATCCAAGTGGTCACCGACCACCCGCTGAGAACCATTCTAGAGAAGCCGGATCACTCAGGGTGGCTGGCCAACTAGGCAATCGAGCTCGGTGAATTCGACATCTCATACGTCCCGAGAACGGCCATCAAAGCTCAAGTCTTGGAAGATTTTATTACCGACTTCGTTGAGGATGGAATCGGTAGGCAGGAGATTATTATCCCGATGTGCTGGATTATTTTTGTGGACGGTGCCTCAGGGAGAAATTATGTCTGCGCAGGAGTCATCCTAATCAGTCCTAACGACATCAGAAACGAGTAAGCAGTCACGTTTCATTTTCCTACCACCAACAATCAAGCAGAATACGAAGCGCTAATAATCGGTTTGGTCTTGGCATGGGAGCTGGGCATCAATGACATTGAAGTATGGATGGATTCCCTGGTGATGGTGCCACAAATAAACTGAATCTTTGAGACCAGGTAACCCTTCCTTTAGAAGTACCAAGCTCTTGCTAAGCAGCAGATTGGGGGGTTTCGTGCCTTCAACATTCAACATATACCATGAGAAGAGAACAACGAGGCCGACGAGTTTGCAAAGCACGGCCTCCCCGCTAGAGGAACACTCATAGAGTTGTTTCACCCAACAGTCGAGGAGTTAGATGTCATGGAGATCGACCAGCGCCCGTATTGGATGGATCCTTTCATTCACTACTTTACAACGGGAGAAATTCATGCCTTAGTGACAGATAAAAGGAGGTTCCGGCTCAAGGTTGCACATTACTCATTTGTCTTCGGAGTCCTCTACCAGAAGAATTTTCTTTCACCACTGGCGAGGTGTGTGTCAGAAGAAGAAGTTCCAAAAGTCCTACATGAGATCCATTCAGGGGAGTGCGATAGCCATTCAGGTGTCAGGACCCTCGAAAAAAGAATTCTCCGGCAAAGCTATTTTTGGCCAACCATCAGGAAAGACTGTGGTGATTATGCGAAGAAGTGATTCAAGTGTCAAAAGTTCCACCCCCCTTCAGACCCAGTCAACACAACACTTGTGATCCATCTCCGTTCCATGGTCGTTTGTTGTTTAGGGAATGGACCTTGTCGGTCCTTTACCCATGGCGAATGGGCAACGTCGTTTCATCCTCGTGATGATAGATTTTTTAAACAAGTGGATAGAGGTCAAAGATTTGGCCAAAACTACGACGCAAGTCGTCAAGAACTCCATATGGGGGGAGATCGTGTATCGTCACGGGATCCCCATGTCCATCATCACGGATAACAGACCTCAATTTGCCAATTCTGATTTGTTGAGTTTCTATGAACACGCTGACATAGAGCTTCATTTTGCGTCGGTCCACCACCCACGGAGCAATGGGCAAGATGGAAGCACCCAACAAGCAAATTCTAAACATGATGAAGAAGAAGGTAGAAAATACTTGTCGCAACTAGGCAGAGCAACTGCCCGCAGTGTTATGGACACTGAGGACCACTCCCTCCTTCACCATTGTTGTGAAGCCTACCCGTTGCATGTAGAAATCCGTTAGTCGTGCGGATTTAGTCATTGTATGTGAAGCCTACCCTTGGTCGTAGGCCCGGATCAGTGATGCTTGTTGTAATGTTGCATTTAGGTTAAGCTTAGAATGCGTGCCGGAGAATGTCTCCGTGAGAAATTTGTCTCCTTATCGTGGGGTTCAGGAATGGGGGATCTCGGGATGTACCCGTCGAAAGCCCTTTGTTTGTGACTTGGTTGAACGCAAATATTCACCACGAAACGTATCGGAGTGGACTTGGACCTCCTACATCGGTAGAACTTGTGATGTCTATGTCCTCCCGTGTGAATTAGGTGCGCAACGAGATATTTCGGTAGTACTTGTATGTATTAAATATTTAAGGGCCGCGGTAAAGTTGCACCGCAATGTGATTAATACTGGTGACTTGAGAACGGGCAAAGTTGAACCAAACATGTTCCTCGCGGTTCGTCATAAGGGTGATCCACTTGGATGTCGATCGACCATGGGATAGACCGCAACCGGCGTGACTTTCCGGACCGGCACAAGCTCATTTGACAACTAAATTCGCATAACTTAGATTGGTGGTAGTACACATGAGAGTGGACACCTAGTGCATTCCTCAAGTGTGTGAAGTGTGTGGTCGTGAGTACTCGCGTACATGTTGTTGTGGAATGATGTTATGTTAGCCTCATGCGTGGCTGCTTAGGAGGTGGTGGTGAACCTTCGGGTGAACTCAACCAACATCATTTGCATTCTTAGGTTCTCCTTACTTTTATGCTCAACCTAGAAGATTGATTGTGCTTGAAACCTCACTTTGTGTAGTGTAGTTGCACTTTCTTTATTGTGTTACATACTGCTTGCTACAACTTACTTGCAGGTGAGTGGTACCTCCACCTCGGAGTCGGCTAGAATGGTCTGGGTGTGAGATCGTTACGCAATTTGTGGTCAGATCATAGTTGACCCTCGTTTACCACTTATTTGTGTCTGATGCAGGTCCCAGTGAACCTAGTGGGAAGTAGCGGGCAGAAACTCGAAGTTGAGCCGGCCCTCGAAGGCCAAACTCTTTTACATCTTTCTCTTTTACCGGCCTGAGTGCTAATGTTTGTCTAAGCACTATTTTGTTTTGATACATTGGATGTGATGTATGGTCATAAAGTCGTAACTCTCTTTTTTATATCAATTCCTAGTGATGTGGACAATCATGGTTTGGTTTTTAAATCAAATCTCCCGTTAGTGCTTTCTTTACTTTTGCGTAGTTATTCACTTTATGATTATCACCTTTTAATACCTAGCTTGTGTGTTCAATATGGCGTGGAGTCCCGACCGAACCTATTATTATATTGTTTGTACAGGTAGGGTCTTACATGTAGAAAGTGATGCCGACTCAATAGTGGTTGTAGGAAGAAGTGTTGGATCCGTAGGCAGCCTTAGATAGGCCTGCAAGTAGAGTCGAGCCAGCTCGAGAGCTCGATGAGTCGGCTCGAAAAAAACTCGACTCGAGCTCGAGACTGTCGAGCTCGAGCTCGAGGAGCTCGAGCTTTCCTTCGAGCTGAGCTCGAGCATGTTAGTCTATGTTTATCGGCTCGCGAGTTTTTTTTTAAAGAAAAAAAAAATATTTTTTTTATTATACTAATGATAGTTTGATACGGATATATTATACTAAATTACTAATAACTATTAACTATTAACTATACTCCAGTATAATGTATATATTAAATTATAAAATATGATTAATAACATATTGCAAATTTGCAATCACTCTAGTCTCTAATAACTCATAAGTCGATCCAAAACAGCCGCAACCCGCAATAGTCATTTAGGCTCTGTTTGGGGGGACTTATTTTCACCGGTCAAGCGGTTACAACCACATGAACCGGACCTTAATTAAGGTCCGGTTCATGCGGTGAAAATAAGTCCCCCCCAAACGGAGCCTTAGGGTTTCTTTCTGCGGAGTGCGGGGCAGCCGGCGCCGCCGACTGACGAGAGGACTGAGGAGTGCCGAGTGCGGGGCTGCATGCGTCGGACCGTGCGGCTGCGGAGTGTGGACTGTAGACGGATTGCGGACTGCGTCTCTCTCACGAGCGACGCCGACAACTGACGAGAGGAAGATAGTGTGAAGGTCAGCGTCGCTCCCTTTTGCACATATAACTATCAAATGCTTGACATTGCTCTATCATAAATTGAATGCCAAATATAAATTGACTGCCAAAATTCCGAGCTCGAGCCGAGCTTGACGAGCTTGAGTCGAGCTCCACGAGCTCGGCGAGCCTGCACAGAGCTCGTCGAGCTCGAGCCGAGCTAGACGAGCTTGAGTCGAGCTCCACGAGCTCGGCGAGCCTGCACAGAGCTCGTCGAGCTCGAGCCATTTTGCAATGAGCTCGTCGAGCTCGAGCTCGAGCCTGCTTTTTTTGAAGAGCTCGACTCGTTTGCAGGGCTAGCCTTAGAGGGGAGGGGGTGAATAAGATTGTTTTAAAACTTATAACTTTTATTTTCACTAATTTAATATATGAATGATATAAGAGTTTAAAGCACAATAAACATATGATTTTATAACTTTAAAATAGTGATTAGAAAAGTTAAATATTTAGATAAAATCTTGATTTTATAATATAATTATTTATATAATCATATGACCACAAAGCTGAATATAATTTTCGTTTACATAACAATTTAAATGAACAAGCATGTGTAAAAGAAAAACCTTTCAATATAATTATTCAAAAGGAATGATTACAAGGATAAGATCTTTTTTAATGCTAAGATCAAGAAGATGAATCTTACACTTTGGTTATCCGTATGACTCACTACTCGAGCCGATTGGTCTTAGTCTATCTATTCTCAGATAGGCCTCAAACCCCCTACACTTAAACCTCTGTCTAGTCTCCTAACACGAGATGAATTATCCGCTCTAAGCCATACACAGACTTAGTTGTCAACACAAGGGCGAGTTACGTAATGAACAAAGAAAAGAAATCAAAGATTCAAAAACAAAATGAAATACAATAATGAGAAAAATCTCTTTTAAAGGAACCCTAAATGTTGATGCCATTTTGTTTATTGGGGGCTTGTCTTTTGTTTATTGGGGCGTATG
Organism: Dactylorhiza incarnata; assembly: GCA_033032865.1. Taxonomy (NCBI): domain Eukaryota; kingdom Viridiplantae; phylum Streptophyta; class Magnoliopsida; order Asparagales; family Orchidaceae; genus Dactylorhiza; species Dactylorhiza incarnata. Next base: position 6,065,475 of record JAWHQI010000043.1, read on the forward strand.
TTTATTGGACAAATTAATGACAGACTTGGATTTCCCTTAAACTTAAGTTAGAAATTTTGTGTCGTGAACACTATGTTTTTGAAGTCGATCTTACTCAATGTTACTTGAGATAAGATGAGACGGTGTAACAGTATGTTTGGAATGATGACCGGTAGAAGTACCAGGGCAATGGATAGACATCATTTGGGTCGGACAACAACTTGCCCTTAGTTGAGTCTTGGGAAATGTAAAGTCGCTAGGATTAATCATTTAAGGATGTGGATGTCTTAGTATAGAAGTTAAGGGCGGAAATTAGATCTTACAAGTTGTAGTTAAATTTGAAAACTCTTGTGGTTGGGGGAAATTCGGAAGTGATCAACTTATGATTTGTTAAAATCACACTCTGTCATGGTTGAAATTTTATCTACAATAATAGCTTTTTACCTTGTGAACTTTGATGATAAATAACCAGAGATCTTAGACGATGACTTTTGGATTTAGAATCTAGTGTTTGAGTTTACTATGATAATAACGATCTAAGTTTATCGTGCTATGGACCATTTGAGAGTAATCAAGACTAGCATAAGTGAAAGTGACAGGATTTTGGAGAGATAAACATGATGATTTTTCCTTGATAAAAATTGACTTGTGAAAAACTCTAAGGTATCAAAATTTTGCTCTTTATGACTCAAACTCCACGTAGAAAATAATCGGGAGTCATCTTGACATTGTGATTGGTTAGCATATACTCATAAAGGTTCACAAGTGCACCCCCATTAAAAGTTAAGGATGATTGGGACGCTAGACGTTTTGATTAGTTACATCAATAGTAAGAACTAGATAAAGTGTAGATTAGAGTTGTTTGATTACTCGGATGTACGTGGAGGAGTAAGAAATTGAACGGGTGAAAGAAAACGTTAGAGGCATAAGAGTCTGCCCAGGTTAGAGTGGAAATTCGAGGATAGATTGACCAAGGTAGCTAGGTCACCCCGGTCAGGATAGATGATACGACGGTGCAAGTCTTGCGGTGCGAGAAGATTCCAGAGGTTAAGACATGTGGAAAAATTAGGGTCAGGAGGAGCACAACTTGGAGCCACTGGAGCTAGTGTGGCATAGATAGTCGGTACTCTTCGAGCCAGGAACAACTTTAATTCTTAGGGGATGTTACGTTCAGTCACTCGCGGTGAAAACCCCGCAAGCCTAACCTGAATTTCGAGGACGAAATTATTATTTTTTGTTTATTGGGATTTGTAACATCCCCCAGACAGCTAGACCCCCCCAGGTGAATCTGTCTTGACAAAGTCATGACAAGGCCTTGGTAGTGTAGAAATCCCTTTAACTTAGGCAAGTTAGGGTTGAAAGTGTCTTGGACTGCAAATAGCAATTTCCAATTACCAAACTTAGGGTTGGACTTTAGGGCCTCAACTTGATTAATTGACCCCACCATAATATCCCTAACCCTTTAGGGGCCCCCTTAGGGAACCAAGGGCACATTGGGGTCAACCAAAGAGGCCAAATTGACCAAAGTCAACCCTAACCCTAAATTGGTCAAAGTAGCCTATTTTAGAGCCAATTAACCTTCACCATGACAAATTGATCACTCATCTAGGTCTAGAATATCATAAGAGACCTAGTAGACCTAAAAGCCCCATCATGGGACCCCCAGTGGTGCAAATTGACCAAAATGCCCTTTTTAGGTCAAAATGGCAATTCTTCACTAAGTGCCCTAATTGACCATCACCATATTAAATTGACCTTACCCATAGTGTTATCATATCATAGGGGACCCAGTGGACCAAAAAGCCCCATGACTGGGTCAACCCTAGGGCTCAATTTGACCAAAGTCAACTTAGCCTATTTTGGTCAAATCAGCTTAAATTGGGTCAACCAAGGCTCATATGACCAAATTGACCCCACCAATAATTTCTAAACTTAATTTGGAATCCAGTGGACCCAAAAGCCCCATCCTAGGGTCACCCAATTGGTCAATTTGACCAAAAGTCAAACTTGCCCAAATTAGGTCAAATCTCTTAAATCTAACCCAATCCCTTTGGGTTAAGCCCAAATTGACCATTTGACCACCCTAAACCGAAGAAAAGGGCATAGACGACAGTGCCAGAGATATGTAGGATTGGTGTCATTAGTTTTTAGTCGTTTGGTATTTCCTATGTTATAGATTGGATGATTTATGTTCAAAACATACAAACCATTATATATTTGAGCAACGCCATAACAAACATCATTCTTAAAGATAGAACAACAATTGTTCTTAATAATAAAAGAAAAACCATTCATGTCCAAACATGAAATAGAGATGATGTTTCTAGTTATAGCAGGAACAAAATAACAATTATCAAGTTCAATAACGAGCCCAGTAGGCAAAGAAAGACGATACAATCCTACGACAATGGCAGCAACTCTTGCCCCATTTCCTATGCGCAGGTCCACCTCTCCTTTACCCAGCTGTCTTCTCCTTGTTAGTTCCTGCACATTCATACAAATGTGAGAACCACACCCGATATCCAATACCCAAGATGAAGGAGCGGACATGTTAATTTCTATAACAAAAATACTTGAAGTGGAAGTCACACTTCCCTTCTTCTTTAGATCCTCGATGTAGAGGGGACAATTCCTCCTCCAATACCCTGCCTTCCCGCAGTGGTGACAATTTTCTTCTTTAGCTAATCCCTTCTTTTTCAGTGTAGAAGACTTTGGATCTAGGCTAGTCTTAGGTCCCACCTTAGACTTCCTGAATCCTTTGGTCTTGCCCTTGCTTTTATGCACCATCAGTATGGGGCTAGCAGGCTTGGTCTTCTTCATGTTATTTTCAGCAGTTCTTAACATGCCTAGGAGCTCGGGCAATGTCTTATCTATCTCATTCATGTTATATTTTAAGACAAAATGCTCGTAACTGTCCGACAACGATTGCAGGATCAGATCAGTAGCCAACTCTTGACTTAAAGGAAACCCTAGTCTCTGAAGGTTCTCAATGTACCCAATCATTTTGAGTACATGAGTTCCCACTGGGTCTCTTGCTCCCATTTTACACTGAAATAATGCCTTGGTGATGTCGAACCTCTCTTGCCGAGCCTGCCCTTGGAACATTTTCTTCAGGTGCTCGATAATCTCAAAGCCACACATGGTCTCATGTTGCTTCTGAAGCTCAGAGGTCATGGTAGCGAGCATGAGACATTCGACATCTAGGGATTCATCTTGATATTTCTTGTAAGCATCTTTGTCGGCATGGGTCGAGTTCCCGGTCGGCACAGGTGGGGGGTCCTCTTCCAAGATATGGAGCTTACGCTCTTGCTTGAGAACAATTCTCAAATTTCTATACCAGTCGAGGAAGTTCGTCCCATTGAGTTTGTCCTTCTCAAGGATAACTCTCAGGGACAACGTGGAGTGCAATGTATTTGCCATGAATTTCTACAATGAATTTGCAAAAACATTTTAGTACTATATTTCAAAACACAAATTTTATTTAATAAGGACTTTTATTAAACACTCCCACTATTTTATTCAAATTGACAACCCTTAATATCAATTCAGAGAGTTTATGCGAGCTACTCTCTTAGTGGACAAGATCCGTATTTCACCAACACAACGAGTCCGCTTTGACGTTCCTCTCATAATGTTGTTATTTAGGTAGGCAACACTTGCCAATTGCATCACTATGCAACTCTTGTATGGTTGGTGAATAACTCTTTATTCGCATCCATCATATGGTGCATGTCAACCCAATGCTTCTAGGCACTCACCTTTTGAGGTCACCTAGTTAAGTTAGACCCGATGTCGACAGCGGGATATCACAAATATCCGCTCGCACCCTAACCAAGATAGATTAATGCACCTTGCTTTGGCAAGCCCACATTTCATCGATCGAGGCAGGAAGAGTGTCATCCATCGGAAAGCATCCGCATACTTAATATTGGATAATGGATTTTGTATGTAAAATTGATTAACGATTAATCAAAGTGCACATTCTCATAATTACAACATTCACAAACCAAATACATCCCAGATGTGCACAAAAAAATAAAATTATCAACGCTTTGATAGAAAGGGCTAAATCTGAGAATTTAGAACATTTCCAAATCTTCAGATTTACATGCATTTGACACAGGAACAAACAACTCCACTTATGCAGTAGACAAACTCGTCTCTCAATGTTAGATTCAAAATCTAAGACATTTGGTTTCACAAACCAATTAGAGGGACGATTACTGCAGAAGAGAAACAATTTCTGAAACAATGAAATCGCAATTTCTGAAACAATAATCCACTTCAGAACAAATTTCTGAAAGTAGATTTCTCAAATCACTTTCAGAACAAATTTCTGAGAACAATTTCTGAAATAACTTTCTGAAAACTGTTTCAGAACAATTTCTGAAAACTGTTTTAGAACAATTTCTGAAAACACAAATCAGAAAACAAAAATCATTTCAGAAACCTAGCTCTGATACCACTGTTGGGTTTTTTTTAATACCATTTCGGAAATGATAATAAAAGCATATCAAATATGCGCAGCGGAAATATCTAGAACAACCCAAACCAGTTATAAGGAACTTGCGATTTCATGGTTTCAAGAAATTAAAATAACTTTCACAATAAACGGCAGAAATTATACCTGTATGGGGTTGAGTCTAAACTCAACCAAGTTGCTCCAATGGCAGTTCCAGAACAAATTTCTGAGTTCCAAGCGCTGAAATAATTTCTACGCCTCTACAGGAAATCCACACGAGTGAGGAGAACCCCAAACTTCTTGTCCAACAGGAAATGGGTTGGGGAAGAAATGCTCTCTACGTCTCCCTCGAACTGCTAGGTCCGACGTCAGGGAGAGGCGGCGGCGGCGGCGGTGGGATCGAACAGTCGGAACACTTCCGTCAAAATCCTTGCGGAACTCTTCCGTCGCCCTCTATCTCTCTCGAAACAGATCGCCAAAGAAAAAGGGATCGCACACCTAGTCAAAAAGAATCGTATCCTTTTATACCCAGCGTGAAAGAGAGAGTCTATCCGCACACCCACGATTTAACTGAATTAATAATCTGCGTTCGACAAACAGGCTACATTAGCCGTTCGACAAATTGGCTTCAGAAGCCGTTCGACAAATTTTGTCGTTCGACGAATTGGCTTCAGAAGCCGTTCGACAAATTCTTCCGTTCGACGAATTGGCTTCAGAAGCCGTTCGACAAATTCTGCCGTTCGACGAATTCTGTCGTTCGATGAATTGGCTTCAGAAGCCGTTCGACAAATTCTGCCGTTCGATGAATTCTGCCGTTCGACGAATTGGATTCAGAAGCCGTTCGACGAATTGGCTTCAGAAGCCGTTCGACGAATTCTTAATTCGTCGAACGAACTTTAAGACTCTTCCTCCAATTTCTCTTAACACTCTTATGTGTGACCCCGTAGGCTCATATCGCGTTGGCAGTGAGACTAGATATTTGACTACTTCCAGATCACCATAGAAACACCAACACTTCTGAGGCACCGAGTCTGCCATACATGTAGAAGAGTGGGTGGAGAGAGTAGAGGAGCTCTTGGTTGGGATGATGTGCCCCTCCGTGGCCGCAGTATCCTTGGTGGTGACCTTGCTAGAGGGCTATGCCCGAGATTGGTGGAGGGCAGCCAGCCGCTCTACATTTAGGGGGCAACCACTCAGCACGGTCCTCTGGGGAGAGTTCTCAGAGGCCTTCCTAGAGCACTTTATCTCGGACGCAGATTGGATTGCACTTCAGGAGCGTTTCCTGCAGATCTGGCAAGGAGAGAGGACGGTACCGGAGTACCAGCGAGAGTTCAACCATCTAGCCCATTTTGCCGGGACCTTGGCAGTTACAGACAGGGATAGGGCGTCTAGATTCTATCGAGGCCTACGAGACGATCTTCGACAGGCATTGATCATGATCTCCCAGTCGACCTTCCACACGATCGCCTCTCACGCCACAGCATTAGAGATGGATCAGAGGATGGTGGCCCAGCAGCGTAGGGGACATGTGGAGGTTCCCCGGGCTCAGGGTCGAGAGAGAGGAGTAGGCCCTTGCAGACAGGACCGGGGTAGGAGACAGCGTCAGCGCCACCAGCCATATGGGCAGGCAGCCCAGCCCCGACCAGCACCTCCAGCCCCAGCACCTCAGGCCGCCCCAGCCGCACGACGAGATGCCCCCTTTGCAGGGAACTGCTACCTTTGCCAGCATCCTGGGCACATACGAGCTTTTTGCCCTCAGGCTATAGGTAGGCCCGGCCTGGGAGCAGTACAGGGAGCCGCAGAGAGAGGGAGAGGACGAGGTGGACGCAGAGGACGATCTGCAGGCAGGAGAGGCCAGGGCAGACAGGGCAGAGCAGCACCGCTCGAGGCTTACGCTTTAGATCTCCAGCACGGCCATGCACCAGATGTGGTGATAGGTATCTATTTTCATTAACCGCGATATCCTAGTAGGATGTTATAGTAGAAATCTGTGATGTAGCCTTTTGTTTGGCTGGTGTAATTACTACACATCTATATCTGTAAAAAGCTTATGATCATAGTACATATATGTATTATCAGGTTTGCTTCTGGTAGAAGGTCACCCCGCTAAAACGTTGTTCGATACCGGTGCCACGCACTCCTTCGTCGCACAGAACTTCATCGCAGACAAAGAAAACACCGTACGATCATCCGGAATGTCGATACGAATACGGCTCCCGGATGGATCAGACATGACGTCCACGGAGAAGTGCTCCTTCCAAGCAACGCTAGGAGGCGTAGAATTCAAAATCAACGCAACCATTCTGGCAATAACCGGATTCGACATCATTTTAGGAATGGATTGGTTGGCCGAGCATAGCGCCCAAATCAATTGTTCGACTCGAGAAATCCATCTCCAGAACCCGAATGGGCAATTTATCACACTAGCAGGTATACCCTCTGTCACCCACATTATCTTAACGTCCGCAGAAACAGTTAAAGCAGTCCGACGAAAGGACGAGGTGTACCTAATCTACTTCGAGATGGAAGACAAGACGCGAGTGCTCTCCAAAGTACCCGTAATTCGAGACTTCCCAGACGTCTTTCCAGAATCCCTTCCCGGGTTGCCCCCGCAACGGGAAGTGGACTTCCAGATTGTACTTACTCATGGAGCTCAACCGGTGTCCAGAGCACCTTACCGGATGGCCCCAAGGGAGCTAGCCGAGCTCAAGATACAACTACAAGAGCTAATTGACGCAGGTTTCATTCGTCCGAGTACCTCGCCGTGGAGAGCTCCAGTATTATTTGTCAAGAAGAAGGATGGATCCCTGCGTCTCTGTATCGATTACAGGGAACTAAATAAGCTCACTATCCGAAATACCTATCCACTGCCCAGGATAGACGGATTATTCGACCAATTACAAGGCGCGTCCGTCTTCTCCAAGATGGATTTAAGGTCCGGCTATTATCAACTCAGAGTACGAGAAGAAGACATTCCCAAGACCGCTTTCATCTCCCGCTATGGACTTTACGAATTCACGGTAATGCCATGGTTGACCAATGCCCCGTCCGCCTTCATGACTTTAATGAACAAAGTATTTGAACCCTTCCTAGATCATTTTGTGATAGTTTTTATAGACGATATACTCGTCTACTCAAAGAACAAAACTGATCATTCCAGGCATCTCCAAATGGTTCTGCTCAAGCTAAGGGAGCATTCGCTCTTCGCGAAGTTTAGCAAGTGTGAATTCTGGATGGAGGAAGTTGGTTTTCTTGGGCACACGGTTAATAAAAATGGGGTAGCGGTGGACCAAGCCAAAGTACAAACAGTACGAGACTGGCCGCCATTTAGGTCAGCAGCAGATATCAGGAGCTTCCTTGGCCTCGTCGGCTACTACCGCAAGTTTGTAGAAGGCTTCTCTAAAATTGCCTTGCCCTTCACCTCCCTCACCAAAAAGGATGCAGCGTTCTAGTGGACTCCCGAATGCGAGGCAGCATTCGTGGAACTAAAGAACCGACTAATAACGGCTCCGATTCTGACACTCCCCTCAGGCACTGAGGGCTTCCAAATCTACGCCGACGCATCGCTGAAAGGGTTGGAAGCTGTATTAATGCAGCACGGCAGGGTGATCGCATATGCCTCACGACAGCTGAAGCCTCACGAACTAAACTACGCAACCCATGACTTGGAGCTGGGTTCGGTAGTATTCGCGCTAAAATTCTGGAGGCATTATCTCTACGGAGTAAGATGCGAGATCTTCTTCGACCACAAGAGTCTCAAATATATCTTCACCCAGAAGGAGCTAAATCTCCGACAGCGCCGATGGCTGGAATTCCTGTGCGATTATGACTTCGCCCTTCAATACCACCTCGGCAAAGCCAATAAGGTTGCAGATGCCCTAAGTCGACAACCTCTGAGGACCGGGAGTTGGATAGAAATGATACCGGCGGAGCTAGTCGAGTCCTTGGCAGATTTGGATGTTATCCTCATCACCCGCAGAAACCCGATGGATTACCAGGCCCAGCTTTGCTGGATGGAGATACAGTGCGACATCAGAGATAGAATACGAGAGGCACAGAAGATCGACGTAGAAGCGGCCCCGATCATTCAGACCTTGCAACATGGCACTCAGGAAGACTACAACCTATATGATGGCATCTTGCAGTACAAGCACCGTATATTCAGTCCCTCTACCGAAGGAATCCGGGAAGAAATACTTCGCGAAGCACATCAATCCAGGTATTTAATACATCCAGGAGTAGTGAAAATGTACCCAGATCTACGAAGAACGTTATATTGGCCAGGTATGAAGAAGGACGTCACTGATTATGTAGCCCACTGCCAGACCTGTCAAATGTTCAAGGCAGAATGTTGTAGCCCCGGAGGTTTACTACAACCTCTGCCCATACCAGAATGGAAGTTCGAAGATATTTCCATGGACTTCGTTCATGGCTTACCCCGATCTCGTGCAGGGAACGACTCCATATGGGTCGTAGTAGATCGCCTCACCAAAGTGGCCCGTTTTATCCCAAATAGACAAGGCGACGATGTCGACATATTAGCCCGGTTATTCATAGAACAGGTGGTCCGATTTCACGAGATACCCAAGTCAATCGTGTCTGACCGCGACGGGCGCTTTACATCAAAAGAATGGAGGAGAGTACAAGCTTATCTGGGAACCAGATTGGCTTTTAGTACCGCCTTCCACCCCCAGACCGACGGACAAACAGAAAGGACGAACCGGATGATGGAAGACTTCCTTCGATTATGCATAGCGGAACACAACGAGCCTTGGGAACAATTACTACCTTTGGTAGAATTCTCATACAATAACAGCTTCCAGGCAAGCATCAAGATGGCACCGTACGAGGCCCTCTACGGAAGATGCTATCGAACACCACTATCATGGGCACAGGATGAGGACCCCGAAGCTTTAGGAGTCACCTACATAGATGATACCACCGCCGCCATAAGGTTAATTCGAGAACGTATGCTGGAAGCACAGAGCCGACAAGCCAAATATTACGATGCGCGTCATCGACTAGTAGAGTTCAAGGTAGGAGACATGGTTTTCTTGAAGATTAAACCAATGCATGGGGTATCCTGAATAAAGAAGCAGAAAAAGCTGGATCCTCGCTATCTAGGCCCATATCAAGTCGTAGAAAGAGTTGGCCCGGTGGCTTATAGGCTAGCTCTGCCAGTTGAACTGGGAAACCTCCACGACGTATTTCACGTCTCCTCGCTAAGACGTGTACTTCGCCAACCAGAGCAACATCTTCCCATACCGCCAGCGTCAGTGCAATCTGACCGATCTGTCCAACTCGAACCAGTGAAGATAGTAGATTTCAAGCTCAAAGAATTGCAGAACAAAACCATCACGATGGTCAAGATTTTATGGTCAAACAACGGACGCGAGGAGTTTACCTGGGAACCAGAGATGCTTGTTCGGGAAAAATACCCGGCACTTTTTCCCCAGGTATGCCCTTCTAACCCCTACTTTAGGCAATTTTTGGGGACGAAAATCCCTTTATTTTTATTGGATTGTAACATCCCGACTTTTATTGGGCCACTAGACCCTAGTGGGCCCAATAAAAGTAGGCCCGAACGGTAGAATAACCCGATATAGGGTTATGTGCTACGAACCCTGAATTGACTTCTGTCAGTTCCATTAGACTCGTATGAACGATACGAGCGCAACAGAATTCGTTACGCCTCGATCCGAGGTCGTATGGGGAGTATGCCATTTTAGGACTATGCAGACCACCTCAGTGCAACGCACGAAATGTGAAGCACACAAACTCGGCATTGGCCCCGACAAATCTTGATGGACCCCGAGACCATAAAGGACCCCGCCCTAGGTTGACCTCGATCAACCCCCCCCCCCCCCCCCCCCCCCAAGCTTGAAATCTGTTGGGAAAAGAAAAGAAAGGGGGAGAGAGAAGCCCCTCCCCCAAGGGAGGGGGCTGCCCATGGATAGGCAGCCCTCTATTGGGGCAAGGGGGCAGGAGAGAGAAGGGGGGGGGGGGAGAAAAATAACTCCCCCCACCCATCCCTCCCTTTTAGCCCACGTGGGCTAAAAGGAGGGAGAGGGGAGGCCTCCCTCTCCTCTATATAAGGAGGGGCTCAGCCTCTCCCTGAGTGCCAACCCCCCCCCCCCCCCCCCCCCCCCCCCCCCCCCCCAGCTCCTCCTCATTCTCCCCTGCCGGTGAGACAGCCCCAGCCCCCATTGCCGGAGCTCCTCCCAACCAAACTGCCGCCACCTTCCCCCTCCATGGCGAGCCGTCCCTCCACCTCCCGAGCTCCACCTCCACTACAGATAGAACCCTCCCCCTCCTCCTTCCTACTCCCCTGAGCCAGGCTGACCCCCTCCCCGTCGCCGGAAGCGCCGCCAGCACCACCCCGAGCCTTGCACGGCTCGGGTGGAGGCATGGTCGTGGAAGCCCCCCCCCCCCCCCCCCACATCGCCGGTGGTGGCGCTGGGGGAGCAGGTCCCCACTCAGGGACCACGGCGCCGGCAAAGGGAGGCGGCCGGGCCGTCGGAGGACGCAGCCCCGGCGGCACCCGTGGCCCCGACCCCCCTCTTCTCTTTGTTTCCTGTACGGGGTAAAACCCCACCCCGGCGGCGGCCGGCGGCGCCAGGCCGCCGGAACCCCGCCGGAGGACTGCCCTCTCCCCGGCGCCCCCGCCAGGGGCGGCAGGGAGAGGCCTCCCAGTGGAGGCGGCGGCACAGCCAGCGTGCATGGCACATGCAGGCTACGCCACCGCCTCCCGCCCCTCTCTGTCCTCTTTTCCGGTGGCAGCCGGCGGCGACAGGCCGTCGGACCACCACCGGAGTGGTCGCCGGCCCTCGGCGCACCGACCGGGGGCGGCGCCGGCCCCAGCCGGATGCTGCCCGACGGCGGCATCGGCTGCCTCGCGTTAAATGAACGGGAGCCGCCCGATCTCCCCCCTTACCTCGTTTCCCGCCTCCCGCCTCCATTTGTGTGCCCCCCACAGTGGATCCGCCGCAGATCCGCTGTGAGGGCCTCGGGATGGCGCAGGGTGTTGCAGCCCTGCGCCTTCTCCCTTCCTCTAAACGCACCCCAACTACCCTTCCCCCTTCCCCATTTTTCTGAGGAAAAATGGGGCAGTCATGGCAAAACTTTCCTAAATGAAAAATGTGCCCCACTCTGAGGGGCAGCTCCTGTAATTTTCTGGAATTTTTAGGAAATTATTTACTATTTTTAAACCCCTACCAAAGGTTTATTTTAAGAAATTTAAAGGCCAAAAGAGTTGGGAAAAATCACCAAAAAATTATAGGCTCTACTTTAGGGTATTTTGCAAATACTATCAAAAGTTGAAATGGTAAGCTTTTCTTTTGGTCCTGTAAAAACTTTTACAAGCAAAATAAACGGCCGAAAGGGGAGCGAAATTAATTGGAATAAATCGGCGTCCTCGCGACGCGTATTTTAGCGGTATAATAAAATTACGCGTATCGATCTAAGGAATCGATTAGGTTTAAAATATCGACGCGAAAATTGGGACGAAATCGCGAAGCGACGCCGCAATGCAGTAATGCCGAGATAATAAAAAGAATGAATCCACGGCAAAGGGAAAATATTAAATCTCGTGAAACGTAGATAAACTCCTGGGAATGGAGTAGAACCCCTATGAACGGGGAGAAAGCAGAACCTCCTCCTAAGAACGGAGTCGACGTTGAAGCCTCCTGTTATGGAGTGATTGGACTACTAACCCTTTATTTATTTACTGCTTTCAGTACTTTCATTTCTCCAGTCTCGCACTGGTCCTTATTTACTGCTTTCAGTACTTTCAATTCTCCAGTCTCAAACTGGTCCTTATTTACTGCTTTTAGTACTTTCATTTCTCCAGTCTCGCACTGGTCCTTATTTACTGCTTTCAGTACTTTCATTTCTCTAGTCTCGCACTGGTCCTGATTTACTGCTTTCACTTTCATTTCTCCAGTCTCGTACTGGTCCTGATATTTCGGCCCCTGCTTCAGGCCTTTCTTACTGCTTATGCTGCCCTTTTTATATTTTAGTGCTAACCGCAGTTCTACGCTGGCAAGCGGTGCTTCTCCTCCTTTCTGTGAGGCCTTAGTTGGAGAAGACCCAGAGTTGAGTCCCTCCTCCTGAGTCAGCCCCAAATAAGGAGCCCTCCTACCGCCGAGCCTCCCGGTCACGGGTCGAGTGACCGGTCGAGTAAGATTGCCGCGTTAAGTTTTACAGCGCTTGCTCTATGATAAAGCTTGCTTTCGAAGATTGTTTTGGAAGTGCCGGGTCTGTCACGCCCGCAGACCGTTCGTATCGGTGCGGGTGGGGTGACGACTCATGGCGACAAGGAGATGTGCACAGCGGTGATCACCACTCTGAATCCGCAGTTTTGCCTCCGCTGGTCGGCCTAAACCTCGGAATCGCCGGATGTCGCTCACATCCCGTTAGTACACCATGTTGTACGAGAGGGCCTGATTGATACAGTACGACTACATTCAGAAGTGGCAGGACTTGCCACTGTCACCGACAGCCACCTCGGTGAGGCCCGCGGGGTTCGCTACCCTGCTTGAAGCAAAGCGGTCCAAACTGTGTCGACACAGGGTCTTTTGTGTGTGTGCAGGTTTGAATACCTGGGTGCGAGTATGCGCGAGATAGTGTTGTATGTTCGTGTCACCACGCGAATATTAGGGTTGGAGGCCCTATTGATATATATATATGTATATATGTATATATGTTTACTTGCTGCTAACCCTCTACCTTGCTTCGGCTATTTATTTCTGTCAATTAGCCCGCCCCTGGATACGGATCCGGGGAGGGGATGTGTTTTCTACTTAGCTCTGTGACTAACGGTTATTCTTATAACCAATCACAGGAAATGGGACAGCGCGAAGCCCCCGCACCGCAGGATGACATACAAGCCTTAGAGATGGCTCGATCGGACACTCCAGCCTCTTCCCCTATCTTCCGAGACGTGAGTCCTAGGGTATAGGACTAGCCTATGGTCTGTGTATTAGTCATGTGTAGCCCCGAGGCAGATGTACTAAACAATGGGCTTCAGCCCCTTTTGTTATGTAATTATAAGCTGTGTGCTAGTTTTCCTATTTCTAATTCTTCCGCTGTGTGAATCTGATGTGATGTTGTGATTCTTGTGCCTGACAAGGCGACCACTCAGCGCTTGAGAGGGTGGACCATTGCCACCCGGGAAGTGCTAGTGGCCGTCCTTGGGCAGTAAGATCCCCCCTCCCTGAACCTGGTTCAGTTTGGGGAGGGGGGGGGGGGGAGTCTTACACCAGGGGTCCACTCGGCAAATACATGGTTGTACATTAGGCACCTTAGAAGTTTTAGGGCACACTTTTACGACCCATCGAGACATAGAGTGCACAAAGCATATAATGGACCTTGAGTGGGCCCCATGGTGCCATAGCTCATACAATGAGCTGAGATTGAACGCAATTTCACCCTAGAGTGAGGTAGTGAGTTTAAGCTAAACCTCAACTGAGCTGACCAAGATATATGATCAAGCTCAAACTAACCAATTAGGGTTTATGCTAACTCAAACTCTGCTCAGGGTGACTCTCATCACCCTAGTGACTTAAGATAACCCTAGTGGACCCCAATGGAATCAAGTGAGCCCAAGGGGTGCACTTCACCAAGGGTTAATCCAGGTCAACTTAGAGAGTTGACTTGGTCAAACCCTAACCCTAATTAAGGTTTAAGAGTACACCAAGTCAATTGGGCTCACTCAAGTGCCACCATAATTTGGAATGGACCCATGGGTCCACCATGATCTCCACCTCACCATGTTGAATGGTCATGGTTAACCCTATTGGGTGACTTGGTTAAACTCAACCTTAATGCCCATTTTTGGGTTAGGGTTTGAGAATTGGGCCCCACCTTGGCCACCTATGATTATCATTCTCTGGTGGTAGTAAGCTATGGTCCCCACATACCTCCACATGGCATGCCACCTCTATAATAAGGTCACATCTGTCGATGAGAGTCAACCCTAGACTAAGTTTCCATGTAATCAACACCTTAATTCAAATTGAAGCCCAATTCATGGCTAGGAGACTGCATAACGACAAGAGCCTTCAATTTCCTTCATTTCAGAGGCAGAGGTGAAGCTTAGCCGGCGCTACAACATTCAATAGAAGGAGCGAGGTCAAACGGGTTCAAATTGAAACACTTGGCTTATTTTAGAGCTCTAAACTGCATGCATTCATCTTCTTAGATTTTTCCAATTCCAAATGAAATGAGAGACATTGATTTTAGTGTTTCATCTACCCTCCAACACCTTCCGGAGATCATAGTGTCGTCGCCACTAGAGATGACTCCCATAACTCGCTCAGGTCTCCTCAACGCGCCATTTATGAGTATTCTTACCTTCATATCTCTTTTAGATCTAGTATGGTCTTTAGATGCACTCTCTAGCCACCAGAGTAAGCTTTACCAACCAAGTGTCGCCTTAGACCACCATCGCTTGTGGAAGCTCAACCAGACCCTTTTATGCTCGCTACTGATATCTACATGGACGGGAAGAACTCCATGGTACTACCTAAAGGTCCGTGAGGCATTGCCGCCGCCTAAAGAACGAGATCCAGGTAGTGGAAGCAATTATTCTCAATGCTTTGTCGATTCTCGACGATCCAGGGGAAGGTCGACCACTGGACCACCACCCATAGATGCGCCTTCCTCCGACGAATCACTCTGTGGCGGTGGCATCACATGAGAGTCGCTGGAGAGCGGCGACTAGCCCTTGAAATGTCTCCAAGTGACGGTGATCTATCATTTGATCATATTTGCCCATCTCATCGGAGAAGACTAAATTATATCCACTCATTTCCTTAAAATGGTCGAGCCAATGATTGGTTATCTCCGGGCAACATATAGACATCGAATCCATTATGGGGGAAGGACACTTTCTGTCAGGAATGATTGACCTTCGTCGAATCGCGCCATGATTCGTGCTGCAGCAAATATACCTTGTTTTGATGAATAATAATATGACTATAGTTTGGTGTGCATACGATGAAAATGTGACGGATCCTTTAAGGACAAATTGAGGTCACTTATTCATGAATTTAGGGGAAATTTCAACATGAAAACGTTGGACACTGTCCCCTCTTTACAGAATAGGGTGGTAAATTTCTTGATGACCACTGTAGCTCCATGTGGAGCGCATTTTGTGAGGCTGTGACAAATGACATGATCGATTAAATTAATGAAATATTTCTCTGAATATTGATTAAAAAATTATGAAATTTGACAAGCTTTTATGTTAGGTCAATATACAGCTGTCCAAAAAAATATTGAATTTATGGGTCAACTTACCTTATAGTTTTTATTAAAATTCAGAAACTACACTGATGATATTAATGAAATAAATTGGCCATATGTTAATCATTTTGCTACCAATTTTCGTGAGTTTACTTATTTGTCATTTTTACATCTATGGTTAAAATAATAGGTCATTTGGAGGATAGAAATTGGTACTCAAAGTTAATCAATTATGGTGTTCATTTTCCTATTTAATCAAATATGCTTAATCAAATATGGTGTTCATTTTCCTATTTAATCAAATATGGTGTTCATTTTCCTATTTAATCTTAATCTTAATCAAATATGCTTAATCTTAATCTTAACCAGATAACTTGGATGATTTTAAATGGTATAACTTGCTGATTTGACATGTGGACATCTTTGAGAACACCTTAGGCATTATGATTTGGCATAACTAAGGCTTCGTTTGGCTCGGCTTATTTGCTCCGGTGAGTTTGAACAAAATCATCATTGTCATAGAATGTATGTTTGGTATGACAAATGTTACTACCATTATCAAAAAAAGAAACTAGTTATAAACATAAAATGATTGATATGATAATGACGTTTTTGTCCAAACTCACCGGAGCAAATAAGCCGAACCAAACGAACACTAAGTCATTTTATGATTCATATTGTAACAACCATCACCTTTGCATGAAAGCATTAGTTTGGGGATTTGATATGGTGTTAGTTTGCTAGTTAGGGTGTAATCAGAGGAGCGGACACTTTGTGTGCCATTTAGCTTAGACGACCCTAAACATGGTACTCCCAATAATGAAAGGTGTGTCGATTCTTGTTACATCACATGGTTATGATTTGGGATTGTTGAGTAGACATTTGTGAGGGATGGACTAGTAGCCACACTAAGTGTATCTTATGGTTTGGTTAGTCTCCTATAGAGTAATTCTCCACTAGTGATAGTGTGAGGAGATGTGATAAGTGCCACCTAATTGATGTGTTGTACACCAAGTATTATGGGATCATGTTTGGTTGACCAAATTATGTTTGGGTTGGACCTTATAGGTCTTGATTAGCACCTAGGGTTGGACCATAGTTTGTCTTAGCATTATAGGGTCCACTTTATAGTGTTACCTTGTTATGGCAGAGTTAAGACAACACCGAGAGTTTTCCCCCACAACACTATCTAACCCGAAAAGATCCACTGCACTGAGGACTGGTCTTTGAGCAATTATCGTATTGATGATGAGTCATAGAGTGAGTAAGGAAGTTCAGAGATAGGTGTTTGGTGTGGGTGAGGTTTTTGCTCTACTGATGGCTGTGACCAACTTTAAAGCTATTAGATCACCTCTCCAATAGGAGGGTGTAGTGGTATATCTCCACACATCAATTTAATGATGATGTGTTGAGTAGTTGAATGCCTACACTTCTTCATATGTATGTGTGAGTTCCACTTATTACTTGGCAGTGAAGTATGATGTTGTTAGTGGCGGGTCTTTCGACTCTTCCGCAGAACTCACTGGCGGGAAGTTTGTGAGTTAGATTCTAGGCTAAGGGTGAGGGTGTTTGATAGGCGAGCCAGGGTAGCTCAATAATGCAAGATCTCAGTAGACTGCACTAGTTAACTAAACTAGAGTACATCCCTACTAAGCGATCGTCACTCCAAAAGAGTACATGATATTGTCGTACCCAGAGGCATAGGTTTGTGAGTTTTAAGCACTCCTAGAAGTGGAGGAGACCGATCCAATGTCATCGTCTTGGCACAACGATGAGGCATGCGATGTTGCTACCCGCTTAACAAGTTGGTCGTGTCTATGCCGCCATATAGTTGAGTTGGATTGTGCATGATTCATTACATTACATAGCATTGTATTGCATCAAACAAATAAACTTTTAACTTATAAATTTTTATGAGCACTCATATAAGTTAAGTTACTTTATGACATCTGATCCCTAACATATAAGTTTGTATGTGTAAGCTTATATGTTAGGTTACTTTATGTTATTTTACCTTACTATACATACTTATAACACAAATTATATTTTTCTAGTTTCTCGGTACTTTTGTTAGTCCTTAGTACATGCATTATTTGTATACATCTGTTGCGGGTCGCTCGGGTGCTTTGGTAGACCGATCGATTTGAACCACCTTAGCTCGGAAGCGAACCGAGCGCGCAAACAGTCAAAGAGTGAGCTAGTAAGTGATACGAGAACTTTTAACGTGGAAAACCCGGAAAGGGTGAAAAACCACGCAGCCGGTGCTGTGTCAGCCAACTTTCACTATCTTCTGGGGGATTACAATTAGAGACTTAGAGCTCGAGCGTGACAGGCCACTGCTCGTTACAATGAGAGAGAGGGAGATCTCCGAAGGTGACAGGCCACCTCTCGGAAAGCTAAGTCTTTTTCCTTCTGAGAACAGTAGTGAGAACTAAAGTGAGAATGCTGGTAAGAATAAAAGTGAGAAGGCTGAGTCGCCTTTCGCGACCTTCGAAGGCTCGAAGGAGATCTTCAAAGATTCGAAGGAGATCTTCAAGCGCCGAAGGAGAATTCCAAGGAAATCTTCAAAGGAGCTCTCCCGTGTGCAGAAGGCAAGGTCCCTTGAAATGAAGGCTATGGGCTCCTTTTATAGCTTTGGTCGGGGGTAACCCAGTAATTTTGCCGTCGTAACCACCGTAACCACCTGACGGGCGAATCACGCTGGTTGATTTGGAGCACATGGATCGCCATTTTTCGTACATGATCGTCTCTCCCTTCGGGCAATTTGGGCAGTTCGGGCAGCTTCGTTGAAGGTAAAAAGGCGACAAGCGAGTTCTGCAATCTGAGAAATTAAAAAATGTTAACTGCGCGTGCGTTCAGAATTTGGGAACGTTCTGAGCGCATTCAGAATGAGGAAACATTCTGAGCGTGCGGGGAAGCCTTCTGAGCGCGCGGGGAAGCCTTCTGAGCGCGCAACGAACTCGGGAGTGTTCTGAGTGCGCAACGAACTTGGGAGAGTTCTAAGCGAACGGAGAGGCATTCTGAACGCGCAATGAGCGCGGGAGCGCTCTGAGCGCGTAATGAATGTGAGAGCGTTCTGAGCGAACGGAGAGACAATCTGAGCGCGCAACGAACACGAGAGCATTCTGAGTGAACGAAGAGGCATTCTGAGCGCGCAACGAGCGCGGGAGCATCCTGCGGCGAACGGGGAAATGAGAAGTCGCGCCCCAAAGGGGGAACTGGGTTCCGGCCGGGTGATATGCAGGACCCCCTGTAGGAGAGGGGGGCGGTCTGACCACATCCGCACGGGGTGTGGCCGCACCCCAAGGTGGGTGCGGCTTGGCCGCAGTGCGTTCTGCGTGTGTCTTTGCACGGGCGGTTGGCCGTGGAGATGGTGGGTTTGACCCACTTTCCCACTCATCCCTCATCACCTTAGTGGTGGAGTGGGGTTTGTGAGTAACCGCTACCCGGCTTTGGATATATAGATGAGAGCCCATGTATGAGTGTGTATCATAAGCCTCCCAAACCTTCGAAGTCCGGATTTTTATACGGAGGAGTTCAGAGGTTTTGATTCTTCTGCTGCGGTTTCAATCATCCTCATCTTTGTGGCATCTTGGGTAGGAATTGCCACTGAGGGATGAGTGTGTAGTTGCTTTTGTTTTCCCATTCTTTCTGGAAGTCGTCGCTCGGTTCTAACTGTGGGAGAAACTTCTATCTCGTCCTGACCGGTTGCGAGTTTGTCGCATAGTGTTTGCATTGGAGATCGTGACTAGCTTGTATTTTAGCGTTGATTCCTGAGCAGCTTGGTGGCTTTTTACATAACAAAAGATAAGTTTGCGCGAGTCTGAGCTCGCGACTTTTTTACATAGTAGAAGATAAGTTTGCGCGAGTCTGAGCTCGCGGCTTTTTACATAATAGAACATAAATTTGCGCGAGTTTGAGCTCGCGGTTTTTTTACATAGTAGAAGATAAGTTTGCGCGAGTCTGAGCTCGCGGCTTTTTACATAATAGAACATAAGTTTGCGCGAGTCTGAGCTCGCGGCTTTTTACATAATAGAACATAAGTTTGCGCGAGTCAGAGCTCGCGGTTTTTTTACATAATAGAAGATAAGTTTGCGCGAGTCTGAGCTCGCTACTTTTTACATAATAGAACATAAGTTTACGCGAGTTTGAGCTCGCGACTTTTTACATAATAAAAGATAAGTTTGCGTGAGTCTGAGTTCGCGGCTTTTTACATAATAGAAGATTAGTTTGCGCGAGTCCGAGATCGTGGTTTTTTTACATAGTAGAAGATAAGTTTGCGCGAGCCTGAGCTCGCGGCTTTTTACATAATAGAAGATAGGTTTGCGCGAGTCTGAGCTCACGACTTTTTTACATAGTAGAAGATAAGTTTGCGCGAGTTTGAGCTCGCGGCTTTTTACATAATATAAGATAGGTTTGCGCGAGTCTGAGCTCGCAGCTTCTTTACATAGTAGAAGATAAGTTTGCACGAGTCTGAGCTCGCAGCTTCTTTACATAGTAGAAGATAAGTTTGCGCGAGTCTGAGCTCGCGACTTTTTACATAATAGAACATAGGTTTGCGCGAGTCTGAGCTCGCGACTTTTTTACATAGTAGAAGATAAGTTTGCGCGCGTCTGAGCTCGCGGCTTTTTACATAATAGAAGATAGGTTTGCGCGAGTCTGAGCTCGCAGTTTTTTACATAATAGAAGATAAGTTTGCGCGAGTCTGAGCTCGCGGATTTTTACATAATAAAAGATAGGTTTGGTCGGTGAAGAGCATATGTATTCAAACCATGGACGAACGTAAGAGGGACATGCCCTTATGACATCGGGACCTTACCGCGGTGGAGAAGGGCGAACCTTCAATCGACGACAAAGAGAAATTGTTGTGAGCGCGCTGCCCAAAGGCAGGTGCTGTTCATTAGCACACTGCCCGACAGATGCTGTTCATTAGCGCACTGCCCGAAGGCAGGTGTTGTTCATTAGCGCACTGCCCGACAGGTGTTGTTCATTAGCGCACTGCTCGAAGGCAGGTGTTGTTCATTATCGCACTGCCCGAAGGCAGGTGTTGTTCATTCAAATAGACGTCCTTTCCTTTGGGCGAAGTGAATATGTAATTTCGATTGCGTGTGAGATGACATGCCTGGAATGATCAACTTTGAAAGCTATTAGTTATTGTGTCAATTTACACAAAGTTCTAATAGAGACAAAGTTGGTAGAACATTTCAGTGGCGCGAGTAGAGCCCTGCTAATAGGCGTAAAGCGTTCTCTCAGGATAACTGACTTAAGGGTTGCCCCCAGTCCTTCTTGGTGATGCGTTTGCTGATCTCCTGCTGGCTGAATCGGTGCCTAGCATCGTAGGAATTTCCTCAGTAGGACTTGTTGGACGAGTCGCTCGATTTCATCCTTAAGCTTGGAGCAATTTTCCGTGTCATGTCCTTGTCCACGGTGGAACTCACAATATTTTGTCTGGTCTCCCTTGTTTTTAGCGAGAGGTTTGGGCTTGCGGAGCGCTTCGTCGCCTTTGATTGCGTAAAGTATGTTGGTTCTCGAGGTATTGAGGGGAGTGTTTCTCTGGTGCTGCCGAGGTTGTGGATTGCCATGCCATTCATTGTTCCTCCAGAGGACTGATAAAGCCTCTTGCTCCCTTTTCCTTTTCACGCATCTATCAAACTGTTGTTGATGTGCTTCAATTGCTTCGTCAACGACGATCTGGGCGTCGATCCGTCGAACGAGATCGGGATATCCGGGCACAGTTTCCCGCATCAATGTGGAGTGGAAGCCACCAGGGCGGAGCCCTCCGAGGAGAAAACCTCACAGGAGCTCCGGTCTTATCCCATGGATTTGTCGTGCCTCAGTGGTGAAACGACGGAAGAAATCTTTAAGAGTTTCCCTTTCGCCTTGACGAATCCCGGATAGGTGGGAAGGATATTTGACTATCCGGCGGCTAGGGATGAATTGGTCCGTAAATTGTTGAGTCAGATCTTCAAAATCCTTGATTTCTCCCTCCTTAAGAGATAGGAACCAGGTGTGAGCCTATCCTTTCAAAGTTGCCGGGAATGCCTGACACAATAGCGGATCTGGGGCATTGTAGAGTTGCATCATGATTGCGAAGTGCCCGATGTTCTTCGATGGGTCGCCTGCTCCGTCGTACGTCTCAATCTTTGGGAGCTTGAAGCCCAGGGGGATTGGATGTGCTAGAACCTCAGGTGTGAATGGTGAAAGACGATGGAGAGGGCGAGGGGCTAAAGCGGCATACTGCCTGGCTCGCTCTCGTTCTTCGAAAATTATGTCTCGAATTTCTTCACGTATGAGCCTCCCATCTGTAGGCTCACAACCTACTGCTTCTGGGCGGTTGTGGTGATGCCGAGCTTCAGGCTCTTTGGCCAGTTGGACACTGAGATATTGGATGGCTACGTTGGGGAGCCCATCTTCAGGTATGAGGTGCTTGCGAACCAAGTCCTCTGCTGGAGTTTGGTCCGGGGCTGGCGGAGGTGGGCTGCTTTGTCTGGAGGCAGGATTATGAGCTCAAGGCACTTTTCTGCTCATAAGATATTCTTCAACTGGGCGCACACGTTTCTCCAGCATTGCACGGGGTGCGTGCGTGACCTCTTCTGTGATAGATGTGCTATCGTGTGAGTGTGAGGGAACTGGACCGGCGTGCCTCCCAAGAACTAATCTTTCGCGAACGTGAGCGATCTTTCCTGACATAGTCTCTAGTCATGAGTATCGTTGTGTAGAGGATACGATATCTTGAATCTTCAGAGCTTCGGGAACCTGGTTCCCACAGACGGCGCCAAACTGTTGCTGGCCGCTCGAGTGCTTTGGTAGACCGATCGACTTGAACCACCTTAGCTCGGAAGCGAATCGAGCGCGTAAACAGTCAAAGAGTAAGCTAGTAAGTGACACGAGAACTTTTAACGTGGAAAACCCGAAAAGGGTGAAAAACCACGCAACCGGAGCTGTGCCGACCGAATTTCACTATCTTCTGGGGGATTACAATTAGAGACTTAGAGCTCGAGCGCGATAGGTCACTGCTCGTTATAATGTGAGAGAGAGAGAGAGAGAGATCTCCGAAGGTGACAGGCCACCTCTCGGAAAGCTAAGTCTTTTTCCTTCTGAGAATAGTAGTGAGAATGTTGGTAGGAATAAAAGTGAGAAGGCTGAGTCGCCTTTCACGACCTTCGAAGGCTCGAAGGAGATCTTTAAAGATTCGAAGGAGATCTTCAAGCGCCGAAGGAGAATTCCAAGGAAATCTTCAAAGGAGCTCTCCGGTGTGCAGAAGGCAAGATCCCTTGAAATGAAGGCTCTAAGCTCCTTTTATAGCTTTGGTCGGGGGCAGCCCGGTAATTTTGCCGTCGTAACCACCGTAACCACCAGACGGGCGAATCACGCTGGTCGATTTGGAGCACATGGATCGCCATTTTTCGTAAATGACCGTCTCACCCTTCAGACAGTTTGGGCAGTTCGGGCAGCTTCGTTGAAGGTAAAAAAAGGCGATAAGCGAGTCCTGCAATAGGAGAAATTAAGAAATGTTAACTGCGCGCGCGTTCCGAATTTGGGAAAGTTCTGAGCGCGTTCATAATGAGGAAATGTTCTGAGCGTGCGGGGAAGCCTTCTGAGCGCGCAAGGAAGCGTTCTGAGCGCGCAACGAACTCGGGAGTGGTCTGAGCACGCAACGAACTTGGGATCATTCTGATCGAACGAAGAGGCATTCTGAGTGCGCAATGAGCGCGGGAGCGCTCTGAGCGCGTAACGAACGCGAGAGCGTTCTGAGCGAACGGAGAGTCGTTCTGAGCGCGCAATGAGCGCGGGAGCGCTCTGAGCGTGCAACGAACACGAGAGCGTTCTGAGCGAACGAAGAGGCGTTCTGAGCGCGCAACGAGCGCGGGAGCATCCTGCGGCGAACGGGGAAATGAGAAGTCGCACCCCAAAGGGGGAACTGGGTTCCGGCCGGGCGCTCCGCAGGACCCCCTGTAGAAGAGGGGGGGGGGGGGGGCGGTCTGGCCGCATCCACACGAGGTGTGGCCGCACCCCAAGGGGGGTGCGGCTCGGCCGCACCCCAAGGGAGGTGCGGCAGCGTGGCCGCACCCCAGGAGGGGTTTGGCAAGGCCGCACACCAGGAGGGGTGCGACTTTGTCGCACCACTAGAGGGGTATGGTTAGGCCGCACCCCTTGAGGGGGGTTCGGCGCTACCGCGCGGTAGCGCCATGCGGTACCGCCACGCGGTACCGCCACGCGCGTCGTGGCGGTAGCGCGCACGCTATCGCGCACGGTAGCGCGCGCGATAGTGTTTGCGGTGGCACGCGACAGGGCCACGCGCGGTGCTGGCGTGCACGGTTAAGTGCGGCCCTGCGGCGCGTTCTGCGTGCATCTTTGCACGGGCGGTTGGCTGTGGAGATGGTGGGTTTGACCCACTTTCCCACCCATCCCTCATTACCTTAGTGGTGGAGTGAGGTTTGTGAGTAACCGCTTCCCGAATTTGGATATATAGATGAGAGCCCATGTATGAGTGTGTATCAACATCTCTCTTGTGTAAGCTAACTATTGCAACTATATTATCCTTCCTCCCGCCCGATGCTTTAGGATGCATCTGCATCAATTGAGAGGTTGAAAACCACTTAGTGAGACTAACTGTTTAATTGACACCACCCAAGGAGTCCCAACACCGGCATCAGCAACAAGAGCAACACATGGAGGAGGATATCGAGACAGTGACTGTGACACCTCCACCTCCCTAAGGATCTACTCCGATCATCACACCGAAAGAGGTCATGAGAGATGCGAGGAACTTTATATTAGCTTCAATATTGTTAGACTTTGTGAGACACTCTTATTAGCCCGTTATGCACCTCTTTTCTATGGAACATTATTATGATGTTTGGGGTATGTGATGCTGGTTGTACCTTCCTTACTTCTTTCGCTATTTTATGACTATACTCTTAGTTGTGATGATGCGATTGCCTGACAGGGTATGCATCATGTGATAGGGGTTAACCCTTGTGTCAGCACTACTACTGGGTGACTATTCTAGGCATATAACTCTATCTAACTTGAGAGTTTTCTCCCACAACACTATCTAACCTGGTTAGACCCATTGCACTGAGGACTGGTCTTCGAGCAATTGTCTTATTGATGATGAGTCATAAAGTGAGTAAGGAAGTTCAGAGATAGGTGTTTGGTGTGGGTGAGGTTTTATCTCTACTGACGACTGTGTCCAACTTTAGAGCTAGTAGATCACCTCTCCAATAGGAGGGTGTAGTGGTGTATCTCTACACATCAATTTAATGATGGGGTGTTGAGTAGTTGCATGCCTAGACTTCTTCATATGTATGTGTGAGTTCCACTTACTACTTGGCAGTGAAGTATGATGTTGTTAGTGGCGGGTCTTTCGACTCTTCCGCAGAACTCACATGGGGGAAGTTTGTGAGTTAGATTCTAGGCTAAGGGTGAGGGTGTCTGGTAGGTGAGCCGGGGTAGATCCATAATGCAAGATCTCAGTAGACTGCACTAGTTAACTAAACTAGAGTACACCCCTACTAAGCGATCGTCACTCAAAAGAGTACATGATATAGCCGTACCAAGAGGCATAGATTTGTGAGTCTTAAGCACTCCTAGAAGTGGAGGAGACCGATCCAATGTCATCGTCTTGCCACAACGATGATGCATGCGATGTTGCTACCCGCTTAACAAGTTGGTCATGTCTATGCCACCATATAGTTGAGTTGGATTTTGCATGATTCATTACATTACATAGCATTGTATTGCATCAAACAAACAAACTTTTAACTTATAAGTTTGTATGAGCACTCATATAAGTTAAGTTACTTTATGACATCTGATCCTTAACATATAAGTTTGTATGTGTAAGCTTATATGTTATGTTACTTTATGCTATTTTACCTTACTATACATACTTATAACTCAGATTATATTTTTCTAGTTTCTCGGTACTTTTGTTAGTCCTTAGTACCAACATTATTTGTATACATCTCTCTTGTGTAAGCTAACTATTGCAGCTATATTATCCTTCCTCCGGCCCGATGCTTTAGGATGCATCAATGGAGAGGTTGAGAACCACTTAGTGAGACTAACTGTTTAGTTGACACCACCCAAGGAGCCCCAACACCCGCATCAACAACAAGAGCAACACATGGAGGAGCATATCGAGACAGTGACTGTGACACCTCCACCTCCCTAAGGATCTACTCTGATCATCACACCGAAAGAGGTCATGAAAGATGCGATAAACTTTATATTAGCTTCAATATTGTTAGACTTTGTGAGACACTCCTTATTAGCCCGTTATGCACCTCTTTTCTATGGAACATTATTATGATGTTTGGGGTATGTGATGCTGGTTGTACCTTCCTTACTACTTTCGCTATTTTATGACTATACTCTTAGTTGTGATGATGCGATTGCCTGACAGGGTATGCATCATGTGGTAGACGCCCGTGTGCCAGCACTATTACTGAGCGACTATTCTGGGCATATAACTCCACTCGTCTGTGTCTAATTCTCAGGAGACCGGGAGGGGGGGGGGGTCTTACATATCCGGAGATACTTTCTTGTTCTGGATCTTATTTACACCCTAATGATGCAGGTTGACAGATAAAAAACTCAAGAAGGAATGGACCCGATAAGACCCGGGCTTGGCCCAGGTGGGCCTAGAAGGCCTCCAAAAGCCTCATTTTATGCTTCATCCCTACCGATGGCCCAGGTGCCCGGCCAGGCCCTCAATTGGGCCGACACAAGCTCCAGTCAAAATTGTGGCGCTCTTTAAAAAGGGGCCGGGCCCGGCAAAGACCAGACGCAGGCTTGGACGTGGCATCGACGAGCTCGGCTGAAACCAGACCGCGGGGGAGTGGCAGCTCCGAAACTCATCGCCATGTGGCGTCGCTGACTCCTGCGAGTCTTAAGATCGAGCGCTCTCAAACCCTACCTCCCGTCCCATTTCCTTCCAATCTTCTCTCCACATTCCTCCTCGATAGTCGGCGCTCTCCGCAATCAATGTCGTGGCTGAAGTCTGCCGTCAACAAGGCCGTTGAGGTCAGCGGCAAACACAACCTCACTCGTACTGTCCGCAACTACGCTGACAACGTCGTCCATCACGCTGGCCAGGCTGTCATCGGCGGGGCTAAAATTCTCCAGGATCGCATGGTGATCTCAATATTTCAATTACATATTGGTTTTATCTAGTATATTGCGTCTAATAAAAACCCTTTGAAAGCCGCCCTCTTTCCGTTTGTTATTTGGCTTAACTTTGTTAATCTGCTGAATCCCAATTTATCCATGAGGCCTAGTTGAGTTTTACGGGCAACAAATGAAGGAATTATAGAGTAGAAATGTAAGTAGAAAAATGAAGAAAGTAAATTGAAATTTCTTCTCTTGTATTGATTGCACTAACTTGTGAGTTCATAGTTGCAAAAAAGAAGGGGAAACAAGTGGAGATGAAGACTCCTCGTTTTAAAGCTTTGCAAGTTTAATGCATATTAAGGTTCAATCTGTAGATCAGAGAGATTGAGGGTTTGCCCCTCCTGCGGCGCCCTCTATGTTTATTGCCTCTCAGAGAAATCATTTCTTTCCCTTTGAGCATCCTGGTATGCTCTAAGGAAGTTAGACACCAATATGCTTTAGACTTCTAAGTGAGTACTTGCAAGTCTACCCTTGCCAGAGTGACAGATTAAACTCAAGTCTATGACAAGATTCCCACCAACAAGTGAATCAAACCAAAGTCCAGCTGAGCCTGCAATCGAACTTACCCAAGCCTATTGCTGACACTAGTCAAATCAATATCAATCTAACTCAAATTGACCTAACCCAAACTTAGGGCCAGACCTTGGATGGTGACACTTTGGTAACTTCACTGACCCTATGTGAATAGGGGTGGTGAGTTTACCGGCTATGCAAACCATTATGGAGATGCTCGTGCGTCCTCCTCTTAGTTCATTTTGGGGCTGGCTAAGCACCTTTATGTTCAAGAGAAGTGGTGGCTGCCTCATTGCTTCTCCATGGGAGTAGCAGCCTTGATCTCACCCACTGGAAGTAACTTTGCCTCCTTGCTCGAGAATCCAATTAAGGAGGAGACAGAGCCTTTCTCTTCCAAGGGATTGAATGCCTCCTCTCCTTGATAAGAAGAGGGTGAATTGCTATTCCTTCATGGAGGACAACACCTAACCCCTTCCAATGGTGGTGACATTGCTGCCGTTACCGAGAAGCATAATAATGAAAGAGAGAATTAGTCTGTCTCTTTCTCAAATCTTCCTTGAATCAAGGATTATGTTTAATATTGCTAAATAATGCACTAATAGGTTTCACATTGATCTAAATAATCAATGTAATGCAATTGTCAAGCAGATGAATCAAATTAAGATTAAGTAGAAAAAAGTCACCTCTTCGGCGTCTCCGCACAATAATTCAACTACCAGGAGGTGTTTGATCTTGCATGAGCAACTACAAACTCCTCTCTTCTCTTCCTGAAAAATTCAGCAGTCCCCTAGTTGTCGGTGCCTTTGATAGAGTAGAGGACCATATGAGGAAAGGTTGAAAGAGAGAGGAAGAGAAAATACGAACGAGGAAATCCAAATCCATAAGATGAATATTCTCGCCTAAGTGGTATATGGTTGATTTCTATTTTAAAAAAGTAAAATTTCTATAGTGCTTGATGTATCTGAATCCATCCCTCTTAATTAGAGGTTCACAGATTTAAAATAAATATATACACACAAGTAAGGCTAATAGAAGAATTCTTCAAACTACATTTGAATCCTTTTTTATGTAAGTGCATTCATCACTCACCTCCCCCCTTCATGAATCATACGCTACTTAGTCGTGCTGAGATTCTTGCATGCATTAACATTCCCCTATGGAGAAAAAGAATTTGAACCCAAAGTTGACTAGTGGAAATTGTTATTGTAATAAACTTTTCCTTGACCCACACTGCCTCCTTTGCTGCAAGCAGATGTGTGAGCTAAGTAAATTTGCACTGCAGATGGTGGGTGATGCCTTGGTGGTCAAAAACCATTGTGTGTTTGGACTAATTTGTCTTAACATCCCCTAATGTCTGCATCCAAGCAACTCCTAAGATGGTATCGTTTATGCCCGAGCGAGCATACATAAATTCGTGTGAAATTAGTTAGTGCTAGAAGAATGAAGGGGGTCGGTGCATTGCTTGCTAGCATGGAATCTACTTAATACGAACAAGAAGAGAAATGCTTGAATTAATGAAGAACGGATACAATCCGGAGCAAGCTCCGGCCAACTCTTGGAGGCTGGTTCCTCCAAGGAGCCTTCCCTCAAATGAGAGCCCAAATCCCTAATGATCAAAGATGCCCTAACTCCCCAAAACCACCTCCTTATATAGGGAAGGGGGGGGGGGGGCTCACATCAAACTAAAACATTTAAAGAAGAGCAATAATAAAAAAAAGGCGCGTGCGCGTAACACTACTCCTGTTTACAAGGTATTTATGGAGTTTTGGTGATGAAGGAGTCACACATAAGAAATTGTGGCTGTTGGCATTATTAATTAGTATCACGACTGCATTATTCTGGAAGGACCCACACATTTTCATCGTGCATGAGCCAAAAATGTTGCCAACTGAATGAAACTGTGACTCAAATCCGTTGAGGTGCACAATGCATGCTAGAAGTTTGCGAATATCATCCAACTCAAGTGCTTCAAAACCAGTTGCACTAATATCTTTATCTTTACTCTGAAGACCATGCAAAATTCTTTATTTAGACATTTGTATTTATGAGAGTAGGATTTTTTGTATTGAAAACAGATGCTACGACTCTTGACGGTACAATCGTTAGGGTTATGATTTCAGTTTTGCTAGAGGTATGATAGGAAGGGATGTAAGACTTATTAAATGCTATTGTGGGTTCAAGTGGTGTTGTACAAGCCCGTTACTAGAACATTGAAGATGTGGGAGTAATGTTTGTTTGTTGGATGTGGTGAGTGATATCTTGGTGGTGCCTTGTAAGAGTACGGAACACCTTTTCCATGAATAATGTTCTATATCTTTGGTCATAGTGGATGGGTTGTGCATGCATAGGTGTGGGCCATTAGGCGATTGGAGACTATGCATACAATATCCTAAATAATGCATTGTCTGAGTTCATGGATGCTAATTGCTAACTCAATGAAGTTGTCGATTAGGCATTGGTCGATTCAATTTAGCCCACTTCTCATATTTATTTGAATGCATTACATAACTAATTGTTGTCGTAGCGTTGACTGAGCTCGTCCATCACTAGTGGAAAGGACATATATAAATTGGTTTGACGTAATAAATGAATCCAACCGATTGAGGAACCTTCAATGTAGATTATCATAAGTGGAACTTTTTGATGTTCAAATTTACTTTGTAGTTAAAATAATTGTTCAACGCGAGCAATCCAACCAATGGGATTAATACCGCTAAACATCAAAAATCAATCCAACCAATAGGGTGAATACCGTCAAACATTAGAATGTTGATACGAGCACGGGCGATCCTGTCCCTTGCCAGCGATACACACATGTTTATACACGACGTGCACACACCACAAGCATGACGACGAAATGATTTACCTACTTAGGCCGTTATGTATTTGTCTTTTATTTGGGACCCTCCTATATATAAGGGAGTCTAGTTTTTCCTTTATGCATGTTTTGTATCTTATTTTCGGATTGAATAGTGTTACGCCGGGCGTCATTACCAGATTCTCCGAAGATTACTGTTCACGTCGACCAAAGGAGAAGGCGGAGGAAGACCGGGCTGAACCATCCGGTTCAGCCCGAACCCAACAATAAAGCAGAATGGGGGTTGAACCACATGGGTTCAGCCCCCATGGGGCCGGCCGGCCCTAGGGGTTGGGTGAGAGCATAAATACCCAACCCCTCCTCCTTGGTTCATCATGAAATCTATTATTCAAGGTACTTTCTCTCTTCTTCCTCTCTCAAACCCTAATTCTCTAGCCGTCTTCCTACTTCCTTCCCTTCTCCTAGTTAGTTCATAACATTTGGTATCAGAGATCTTTCCTCCAACCATGGTGACACGTACCGAAGCCGAGAATGCGCGCTTGGCCACCATCGAAGAAAACTATGTAGGGTTGGCGGATTCGGTGGCGACAATCGAAGAACAAATGAAAATCTCCACAAAAAAATTTAGAAGAACGCTTGGACACCCGCATGGAGGAACTCAAGGCTCTCCTCGTTCAAAGTTTGAAGGGAAAGGCGCAAGTCCAAGAGGGATCAGAAGGCGAAATCTCAAATCAACCACCTGGATACACCGTACAGGGAACGGAACGCGGTTTTCCGACTGGATCTGACGCCGAGGGGTCCCGATGGATCGGTGGCCAGCCGAGGAGGACCGGAGAGGGCCCGGAGGGCTGGTAGGGGGTCGGCGCGCAACATGCAAGCGCCTGGGAGGCGGGCGAACGCGCGCGGGTCCGCACAGGCCGACGGACCCGATCCGCATGTCGCACGGCCCAGGGACTCTCCCAACCCCCTTTTCGTCCTATAGGGGTGACAATCCACTCGGATGGAACCCTCCGGAGCTAACGGCAGCAGGCCCTCGGCCGTATGGAACCTCCGGAGCACTGATTGGGACAGAAATGGGGATTTTGCCAAATCCAAGAGCTTTCAGACCCCCTCTAGGGTTCGGAAACGCAAATCAGGGAGCTGAGCGCCTCCCACCAGCCATGCATCAAGGAGCGGGACATCCCGCGACGGACGGACGCGGAGGCGGGTACTATCCCCCTTTTCGTCCTATGGGGGTGACAATCCACTCGGATGGAACCCTCCGGAGCTAACGGCAGCAGGCCCTCGGCCGTATGGAACCTCCGGAGCACTGATTGGGACAGAAATGGGGATTTTGCCAAATCCAAGAGCTTTCAGACCCCCTCTAGGGTTCGGAAACGCAAATCAGGGAGCTGAGCGCCTCCCACCAGCCATGCATCAAGGAGCGGGACATCCCGCGACGGACGGACGCGGAGGCGGGTACTATTCCGGACCCCAAGGGCGTCCAAACGCGCCGATGGAGCAACGACGACCAATTGCACCGGGGCAAGAATATGGGGGACACGGCCCATGGAACCAAAGAGCTTACATGGCCCCGAAAAGGACCCGCATGAATTTCCCCAAGTTTCGGGGCGGGGATGCACTGGAGTGGGTGCAAAAAGCAGAACTTTTCTTCACTTATCAGGAAATTCCCGATGACCAGTGGGTGCAACTGGCATCTTTTCATCTGGAAGACGACGCGTACCAGTGGGCACAGTGGTTCACCCGAGCATATGGTTACGCACCGTGGACTCACTTTGTGGAGGGATTCTCGGCCCGTTTTGGACCCTTGGAGTACGAGGATGTGGAGGCGACGTTACAAAAACTCCGTCAAAAAGACACCGTGATGGAGTACCGTACAGAGTTCGAGAAGCTGGCCAATCGAGTCAGTTGGGAGGAAAAGACCCTCCTCAGTTGCTTCATATCAGGGTTGCGGGATGAGGTCCATGCCTATATGCCACGAAGTCTGAGCCATGCCATCAGTTTGGTAAGGATACAGGAGGAGAGATTCACCCGGCAGAGGACCCGTACAGCGGTGAGCGCTCCTACGGTTGTACACCCTCCCCGGGGGGCTCCCACGGCCGAGGGCCGGCCGACAGTGACAAAATTGATGTGGCAGGAACTACAGACCAGGAAGGAGAAGGGGTTATGCTTCAACTGTGATGAGCAGTACACCCGAGGGCACACATGCCAAAAGGTCCAGGTATTCATGCTGCGGGAGGATGCTGAAGATGTTCCTCGCACTGAGGAGGAGGGAGAGTTGCCTATTGAAGACTTTGGAGTATCCATCCAAGCCATGGAGGGGGGAACCCCATCTCCGACCTTACGCATAGCCGGGAGGGTCGGCAGAGAGACGGTGACGATCTTGATGGACAGCGAGAGCACTCACAACTTCATCCAACCCGCTGTGGCCCAGAAGACGGGGTATGACATAGATCACAGCGCAACCTTCCATGTCAGGGTAGCGGATGGACGTACACTGCAGTGCGAGGGAGTGATGAAAGGGGTGGAGCTCCAGATACAGGATTACACTGGACATATTGAGGTTTACTTATTGCCAATCCGGGGTTCTGACATGGTGTTGGGCGTACCGTGGCTGCGGCGACTTCGGCGGGTGACTTTCGATTGGGACCAGATGGCTATGAAGTTCAGCCAGCACGGGAAGAGGTACTGCTTGGAAGGCCTCAAGTCGTCTCCGGCAAAGGAGATCTCACTCCGCAGCATGGAACGATTAGGGCACCGGATAGTACGATGACCATCGTTACGCCGAGTAGAGCAGAGCCTACGGCTCCAACAGAGGTCTCGTCTCCGATGCAAGCCAGAGCCGACCTGTTCCAAGAGCCGCACGCTCTCCGCCTCCAGCTTGAGGACAAGCTGACCCTTGATGGGGGAGGGAATGTTACGCCGGGCGTCATTACCAGATTCTCCGAAGATTACTGTGCACGTCGACCAAAGGAGAAGGCGGAGGAAGACCGGGCTGAACCATCCGGTTCAGCCCGAACCCAACAATAAAGTAGAATGGGGGCTGAACCACATGGGTTCAGCCCCAAAGTGGCCGGCCGTCCCTAGGGGTTGGGTGGGAGCATAAATACCCAACCCCTCCTCCTTGGTTCATCATGAAATCTATTATTCAAGGTACTTTCTCTCTTCTTCCTCTCTCAAACCCTAATTCTCTAGCCGTCTTCCTACTTCCTTCCCTTCTCCTAGTTAGTTCATAACAAATAGAAAGGAGGGAGGCGACTTAGCGCCTACCCTAGTTGCCATGATTCTCCTTCTATCAATTTGGCCCGCCCGCCTCTTCCAGCGCCCGCCCAACTTGCAATTTCCTTCACGATCTCGCCTCGTCTCACATCTCGCTCTCCTCGTGGAAACCTCGCGTCCCCATCTGGAAACGCCTCCGCACCAGCGTCGATGCTCTCTACGCCGTCGACGTCTGACATTTTCCCGCTTCGCCTATACGCGACCGACAACCGTGCCGTCTCGCCGTGCCGTCTCGCCGTGCCGTCTCGCCGTCTCGCCGTGCCGTCTCGCCGTGCCGTCTCGCCGTGCCGTCTCGCCGTGCCGTCTCGCCGTGCCGTCTCGCCGTGTAATAGATACCAAGCAAACATTCAGATGACGCCTTTCGAGGCCCAACAAGACCATGGAGACCGAGAGGACCAACAGGACCATTGAGGATATGCTCCGGACATGCGCCTTGGATTTTAGAAAGTGAGGGGAATACCTGATAGAATTCGCTTACAACAACAGTTACCAAACAAACATTCAAATGACGCCTTTCGTGGCCCTATATGGTAAGTGTCGTACACCCTTGGCTTGGGTAGAAACAGATGACAAAAAGTTGTTGAGGAGAAAAGATGTCAAAGAGGAAAATACGATGATTCAGGTGATACGCGAGAGACCACTAATTGCCCAGGATAGGCCTGCAAAGTACTACAATGCCAAGTACCAGAACATAGAGTTCGCCGTTGTCAACTGAGTTTATCTGAAGATCAAACCGTTCAAGGGTGTATCGAGGATTCGACGCTTGAAAAAGCTAAGTCCGAGGTACTTGTGACCGCTTGAGATCACAAAGCGCATCAATAACACTGCTTAGAGGCTTGCTTTATCTACATAGCTTCATGGTCTACATGACGTATTCCATATATCAGTATTGAGGAAGACGGTGCAAGAGCCTACTTAGATTGTTGTGGCCGACAAGGTGCGGTTGATGGTGGGCTATCGACTAAAGTTAAGCCCATTCACATCGAAGACACTGAAGTCCGACAGTTACACAACAAATCGATAAAGATGGTCAAAGTTCGTTGGGACAACTGCGGACGAGAGGAGCTCTCTTGGGAGCGAGAGCAAACCATGCTCGAGGAATACCCAAAGTTATTTCCGCAGACAAAAATGTTTGTGCATTTTCTATTTTTAAAATTTCGGGACGGAATTCTTTTAGGGGGAGTGGAGTTGTAACGCCCCAAAATCCTCTTGCTTTGGAGGGTGTTAGGGTCCGAAGTAACCCAAGGATGTCCCGCGCATTTTGGGGACTGTTCAGAGGCTTTCCGGTGAATTTCAGGGCTGGTCGTGCGTTTTAGCCATGCACGGTCATGCGCGGGCAACGTGCGCGATCAATCACCGAAAGCGGATTTTGGTTGGTTTTACGCAAGGTCGTGCGAACGACCGGAACCAGAGTGCTGTTTCAGCACATTTTACGCCCTGTTGTGCACCTTAAAACGTACGGTCGTGCGATCGGGGCCGTGAACAATTTTTGGCTTGATTTTTGAGCAGTGCGATCTGATCTCTTAATATCCGATGGTGGCGATCTTTTGAGGAAGGCTATTAGGTCGTTTGGAGGCTGGTTAGAGCTCATTTTAGCTATTTCATTCTCTCTCCAAGGGTTGAGAAAGAGGAGAGCTAGGAGGAGGAAGGAGGAGATTCTGCCATTGAAGGAGCTCCGAATCTCGAGCCGATTCCAGATTTGTGGAGGGGAGTCCGTCGCGGTCGATTTCATCCGACTGTCTCATCGTTCCATGCGCGAAAGCGAGCTCCAAGCGTAACGATCATTCTCTCCGGTCTTATGATGTTTTATGTACATTTCATTTTTCTTTGCTTGCATAGGAAGAGTCTCCACCGCTAATTAGTGGAGGGTTTGACCTCCTTTGGTTCGCTAGAACCCCGGGTCGATTGAGTCCGTCCCCAGCATGAAATGCATGTAGAAATCCGGTAATCGTTGCGGATTTAGGCATTGTGTGCGAAGCCTACCTGTGGTCGTAGGCCTGGATCGGTGATGCTTTCATTGACGTTGCATTTAGGTTTTACGTAGTATGTACGGGGTTTGGGGATTTGGTTGGTACCTAGTATTCCTATCGAAAGCCATTGGCTATCGGCCTCCTGTTTGGCCCTTAGAGTTTTCCACGTCATGGAACCTACCATCATGGTAGTCGGTAATCGTCGACCATGTGAATGAGGTGGCGTAAACTAGTAAATGGGTCGTTGGATATGTCACGATATTGGGGTCTGTGCATGATGCCGCCGTAAGTTCGGTGTTTGGGTCTTTATGCATTGCCACACATTTAATTGTGTTAAGATTATATCGAGGTTAGGGTCTTCGTGTGTAATGCCGCCTTGTAGGCTAGGGTCTTTACTCACGATTCCACCACTCATCGTTCGAATAATTATGAAAGAGGGGTAATGGTTTTGGGTCAGTATTAGGTTACTACTACCGAACCCGATAATTGAAAAGGGTTTGGATGCGTGCCATGTGTGTATGAACTCATATGGTCGTCAGTACCCATGAGAGTTGTTGTTGGATGATGGTTTGCTATCTTCATACGTTGTTGCTTAGGCGGTTGTGAGAAACCTTCGGGTGAACCCAACCATCATCACTTGCTTACCTAGATCCCCTATTTTTGTATGCTCAACCTAGAAGATTGATTGTGCTTGAAACTTCACTATGTGTAGCTTAGTCGCACTTTCGTTATTTTGCTACATATTGATTTTTATGGCGTACTTGCAGGTGAGCGGTATCCCTCCCCGGAGTCGTGTTAGATCACTTCTATTATTATCGTCATCCCTATCCTTGCACACGAGCGGACCGTGTTGAACCTTTGTCACGACTCGATTATCTTAGGGATGCATACTAAGAGGATCATCATTTTGAGAGAGATCTCGAATGTAGGTTTCGTGCAGTTGCCCCATCGTTTGATGGTTCATCGAATCCAAAGTCTTATAGTTATTGGCTCGTGGACATGAAATATTATCTTAATTAATTTTAATTATTAGGTGAGTGTCGTATCAAATTTACGAAACTTAGGCTTCTAGATTAGATGGGAGCATATTGGTATAGCATTAAGAGGACCCACGAGCGAGATCGTCTTCATCGCATTATTTTTTGTTTAGAGATGAGACGGAGGTTGTGTCAAAGATATTTGACAACATCTTATCAGAGTTACCTGCTTGAGCAATTATTTACCCTTCGACAAGGATCCATGTCTGTCGCTGATTATATGGATCGCTTTGATGAGTTAGTAGTGAGGATCGACATTTGAGAGGAGTCAACTATGATCACTTCTCAATTTTGGTCTGGACTTCAATCCGAGATACTTACTGAGTTGACCTATCACTACTTAGAGTTCCTCGAGCAGACATACCAGTTTGCCCTTCATTAGGAGCAGTCCTTGAGATCCGCTAGAGTTAGTCGAGTGGACTCGCACTCTGACCATCCCTCCATGAGTCCTCCCCAGCCCGAGGCTACCATCCTACCCATTCGTGCCCGTTTGATCACGAATGCCATGACTTATAGTACAGAGTTATCCCACTCTAATGAGATTCTTTGTCCCATTAGTGGCCCGTCCTTTGAGTCTGACTCATAGCCCATGACCCTGAAAGAGGGTGAGTGCGAGCGATTTGGTGATTCTATACTTATATGTCCTTCTATTGTAGCGATAGACTCCTCCCTTTCCCCGTCCCCATATGCTGACTTAGTCACGACCTCAACCATAGATTCACCTTTGAGTCCACGTTCATTTGAGTGTACCCACGTTGTGGTGACGAGTCATGTCCGGAGTGAGGGTCAAGGGTCTAGCATTAAGTTTGTTCAGTCATTTGGGTGTTCTCTGTAACCTCGATGAGTATTTGTACACCCCGCCCAAGGAACCTCCTGATAAACCACCAATTCTTAGGAACCTTCATCACCACATGAGGTATGCATTTTGTCAGCGTCCCAAGTCAATCATTGTTCATTTGCATTTGTTGCATGCTTTGTATGACATACTCCGTCGTAAAGCTATAATAAATAATATATTTTTTTAAAACTTGCGCCGATAATCACATGAGAAAACAAATGTTCAACGAATATGATTGAGTGATGAGTTGTACCTTATTTGAGAGGTTCCAATTGGGGACAATTTTGAATGTGAGTGTGATACTAGGGGTATCGGGTAGCCGATAGGAGGAGACGACAGCGGAAGGGTTTCGTCGGCGCTGTCGGCGGGCGTTGGCGGCGGCTTGGCGAGGTGCGGACGGGCGAGAGATAGAGAGAGAGAGAGATCGAGAGGGAAAGAGATAGAGAAAAAGAGAGAGAAAGGGGAGCAACCCCACTTCAGTTGATTGATCCAAAGATGTTTACCAAACCCTAAGGTGATCCCTTATATAGGGGGAACCCACCACACTAAAAGTTCACAAAGCAAAATACAACATAACATAATTAATTAAAAGCTGCAGGAGAGATAACTTGGGCCGGTCGGCCATTCTAGACGGCCTCCACCGAACCGCCCGGTTCGGTGCTGTCACTTGGTCTCGCGCGTGCCCTTCTTGAATACACTTGCCATTCCGTCTCATCTGACTGGATGTCTGTAACAATACCTCCATCTGGGAAATTGTCCTTGTCCTCAAGCCAGTAATCCGGAAACTGTCGGCGAAAATCGTCCCGAAGTAGCCAAGTCGCGGTGGTAAGGGGACGGTTACGCCAGGCCACCCGTATCTCCTCTGGGTGGGCATCGCCGGCCGTGTGGTTGCGCCGATCAATAATGTTTTCCGGATAAAGGGGGTCGGAGCTGGCCGAGTCCAAGTCGGCCGGGATGTGGTCAGAGACGGGATGATTACCTATCACGCGCCGAAGTTGTGATACATGAAACACTGGGTGGATGCGAGCGGTGTCCGGAAGGCGGAGCCGGTAGGCCACGGCGCCGATGCGGCTTAGAATCTCGAACGGTCCAAAGAAGCGCGGAGCAAGCTTGGGACAAGCGCGGCGGGCCACCGTGAGCTGTCGGTAGGGATGGAGTTTGATGAACACGCGCTCTCCCACTTGGAATTGAAGGCCCCTGCATTTCCGATTGGCAAAAGACGCCATCTTTGCCTGTGCTCGTCGAAGATGATGCTTCAAACTGTCCAAGATGACATCCCTATCGTGTAGATGATCCGCCAAGCTAGCCACTGGGCATTCCCCGGGTAAATGTCGGAGCACGGTGGGCGGTGGCCGGCCATAAACCGTCTCGAATGCCGAAGTGTTGGCGGCGTGGTGGTATGCGGTATTGTAGGAGTACTCCGCCCAGCCCAGCCATTTGGCCCACGAACCGGGCCTCTCCCCGATGAAGCAGCGCAGATATGTCTCCAAGCACCTGTTGAGCACCTCGGATTGGCCGTCCGACTGGGGATGATATGCTGTACTCATCCTGAGTTGGGCACCCTGAAGACGAAACAACGTGGTCCAGAAGCTACTGAGGAAAAGAGGGTCGCGATCGCTTACGATCGAGCGGGGAAACCCATGAAGACGGACTATCTCTGTAATGAAGCTGTCGGCCATCGACGACGCAGTGTTGGGGTGGCGGAGCGGGACAAAGTGCGCGTACTTCGTTAGGCGATCCACGACCACCAAAATGCAATCAAACCCGTTGGAGCGGGGTAACCGGGTGATGAAGTCCATCGCGATGTCCTCCCAGACCCGCTCCGGGATCGGTAGTGGCTGTAGGTGACCGCTGGGGAACATAGTCTCGTACTTGGCCTTCTGACATGGTAGGCAGACCGCCACGTAGGCCTTGACCTGGCGAAGCATATGGGGCCAATAAAGTGATGCCGCTAACCGTCGGTAAGTCCGATACGCGCCCGCGTGCCCGCCTGACGGGGTGGAGTGGAACTCTGCTAACAAAGACGGAATCATCGCCGATGATGCTGATACAACGAGTCGATCACGGTGGAAGAGGCGGCCCCCAATAAGCGTAAATGGAGGCCGGGAGGAGGGGTCGGTCAACAATGCCGCCCGAATATCCTGAAGCTGGGGGTCCCGGTCCACCTCTTGCTGAATGGCCGCGGCGTCGTCCCACACCGTCCGGGAGATGGCTGTCAATTCTGGCGCGTGCGGGCGTCGGGATAGCGCATCGACCGCCCGATTGGTTTTGCCCGGGCGAAATTCCACCGTGAAGTCATATCCGAGCAGCTTGGCCACCCATACTTGTTGCGTCCGCGTGGCTATCTTTTGTTGGAGGAGGTATCTCAGGCTGTGGTGGTCGGTGCGGATGACGAAGGGCCGCCCCAGGAGATAAGGCCGCCAATGTTGGACCGCCAAGACCAGCGCCATGAGCTCGTTCTCATACGCCGAGCGGCTGCGCACCGCAGAGGAGAATGCCCGACTATAGTATGCAAGTGGCCGTCCGGCCTGCATCAACACGGCGCCGACGCCTGTGCCCGAGGCGTCGCACTCGACGACGAATGTCTGGTGGAAGTCCGGCATGGACAAAACCGGGTCGTTGACCAAGGCCGATTGGAGCGCCGCGAAGGCCTCCATGGCCGCTGGTGGCCATGTGAAAGGTCCCTCCTCCGATTTCTTCAGCAGTTGGGTGAGGGGGCGGGCCAACCCGCCATAGTTTTTGATGAAGCGCCGGTAGTATCCTGTCAAGCCGAGAAAGGCCCGGACGTCCAGGGAGGTCGGGGTAGGCCACCGCAGCACCGCCTGAATTTTATCCTCGTCCATGGCTACGCCGTGGGCGGAAATGGTATGGCCCAGGTAGCTGACTGTAGGCGTGCCGAAAGTGCACTTCTTTTTGTTGACCGTGAGGTGATGTCGGCGGAGAGTGGCGAACGTCTCCCGAACATGACGGCGGTGATTCTGCCAAGTGTGACTGAAGACAAGGATATCATAAAAAAAAACAAGGACATGCTTACGCAGAACGGGCCGAAATATCTCGTTCATAGTTGCTTGAAATGTGGCGGGGGCGTTGGTGAGCCCAAACGGCATGACCAGAAACTCGAAATGGCCGTCATGTGTCCTGAACGTCGTCTTCGGCACGTCTTCCGGACGAACTCTAATCTGATGATAGCCGGCGCGGAGGTCCAGCTTGGTGAAGAGAGTCGTGCCGTGGAGCTCGTCCAGGAGCTCCTGAATCACCGGAATTGGGTATTTGTCCGGTACTGTGGCCTTGTTGAGTTCCCGATAGTCCACACAGAATCTCCAACTGCCATCTTTCTTGCGGACTAAGAGCACCGAGCTGGAGAAAGGGCTAGCACTGGGGCGGATGATACCTCCCAACAAC
Source organism: Dactylorhiza incarnata (assembly GCA_033032865.1). NCBI lineage: Eukaryota > Viridiplantae > Streptophyta > Magnoliopsida > Asparagales > Orchidaceae > Dactylorhiza > Dactylorhiza incarnata. The sequence continues at coordinate 6,106,198 of JAWHQI010000043.1, forward strand.
ATCTCCCGAACGAGTCGCTCTATCTCGCCCTTTTGGGCGTGGCCGTAACGGTAGGGCCGCACTGACACCGCCACCGACCCCGGATGGAGGACGATGGCGTGGTCGGTCGGTCGTGGGGGTGTGAGGCCCGAGGGGGCGGTGAAGATGTCCTCGAATTCCGCTAGGACGGCGCCCATGTCGGCGTCGACGGGTGCGTCCGGCGGTGGTGGGCTCTCCTGAAAGGGCCATAACCAGGCCGAGAAGTCAACGTCGGCGACGCGCGTCATCGCCCGGTACGATAGCGGTGAGCGGAGAAGGGTAGGGTCACCCACCAAACGACACGGTTGGCCCTGCTGCTGAAAATCCATCGTCATCGAAGCACAGTTCACTCGGACGTCCCCCAGGGTCTCGAGCCATGCAACGCCGAGGATAGCGTCGAGGCCACCTAACTCGAACATGTAAAAATCGTCCGTGACCCGGCACTGGCCCATCGACATGGTAACACTCCTGCATTGGCCCAAGGTCGGGCGGCGGCGGCCGTCCCCCAGGCACACCGAAAAATCAGGGGACGGATCGTTTGAGATGGCGAGCTCCTGGGCCAGATGGGCGGACATGAAGTTGTGACTGGCCCCGCTATCCACCATCACGATGACGGGTCGCTTCTGGATCTCGCCGGCCAACTTCATGGTGCGCGGCACGGTCAATCCCCCCATGGAGTAGAACGGCAATTCCAACACATTGAGGGGGGCATCCTCAAAATCAGCCGTAGGTGGGTCGGGTGGTGGCTCCAATGGTAGCGATTCCTCGGTTACGGCGTACCCCTCGCTGTCACTAAAGATGGCGTGGAATTCTTTGACGGGGCAAACATGCTGAGGCGAGTATGGCTGGCGACAGCGGAAACATAACCCGCGGCGCCGTAGGTCGTTATAGTCGACGGTGGAAATTCGGTGTGGGTTGTCCGGGCGTGCCGGCCGAGCGTGGGGCACGGTGGCCGATCGAGAGCCGGTATCCCGCGGTGGGTGAGGACGGAAAGCGGCAGGGCCGGTGTGCCGGGGGCCGATGTCCGCCTCGACCGCACGGGCGAGTTCAAGAGCTTCCGAGACCGTGCGCGGATGATGAGTGCGAATGCGGGAGCGGATGTTGGGTAGGAGACCTTGCAAGAACAATCCCAGGTAATGGTCGGGCGGGAGTCCGGGAACTTGCGTGACGAGAGCGACGAATTCATCGATATACGCGTCCACCGTCGTTGATTGGTGAGCGGAGCAAAGCCGCTCGATGGCGGAACCGGTGTACCGGGAATCATAGCTGCTAATCATCTCTTGTTTGAACTCATGCCATGGGATGAGGGGTTGCACTTGGCGAAGCCAACATGCCCAATGGAGGGCCGAGCCGTCCATGCCGACCATGGCTGTGCCGACGCGATCCGCCGGGGGGTTACCATTGAGGTCGAAATATTGCTCCATACAGGCGATCCAGCCCATAGGATCCGTCCCGGAAAAGGGGGGCACGTCCATCGCCAGTGTGGATCGAGTGGCGGCGACCGGCGGTATCACTGGAAACGGCGGAAGAACAGCCGGCGCACGGAGGCCGGGTGCGAGCGGGGTGCTGAGCACCGAAGAGGTGTCGGCCGGGGCCGATGGTTGTGGCGGCGTGCTCGACGACGAATGCAGAGCTTCGAGGCGCGATAGGATGGCGTTATGGGTTACGAGGATGGCCTCCACCGTTGATTGAAGGCTGGAGATCTGAGAGCCATGGAGCGCGACGCTTTCAGCGATCTGCATCAATATATTATCCTTCCTCCCGCCCGATGCTTTAGGATGCATCTGCATCAATTGAGAGGTTGAAAACCACTTAGTGAGACTAACTGTTTAATTGACACCACCCAAGGAGTCCCAACACCGGCATCAGCAACAAGAGCAACACATGGAGGAGGATATCGAGACAGTGACTGTGACACCTCCACCTCCCTAAGGATCTACTCCGATCATCACACCGAAAGAGGTCATGAGAGATGCGAGGAACTTTATATTAGCTTCAATATTGTTAGACTTTGTGAGACACTCTTATTAGCCCGTTATGCACCTCTTTTCTATGGAACATTATTATGATGTTTGGGGTATGTGATGCTGGTTGTACCTTCCTTACTTCTTTCGCTATTTTATGACTATACTCTTAGTTGTGATGATGCGATTGCCTGACAGGGTATGCATCATGTGATAGGGGTTAACCCTTGTGTCAGCACTACTACTGGGTGACTATTCTAGGCATATAACTCTATCTAACTTGAGAGTTTTCTCCCACAACACTATCTAACCTGGTTAGACCCATTGCACTGAGGACTGGTCTTCGAGCAATTGTCTTATTGATGATGAGTCATAAAGTGAGTAAGGAAGTTCAGAGATAGGTGTTTGGTGTGGGTGAGGTTTTATCTCTACTGACGACTGTGTCCAACTTTAGAGCTAGTAGATCACCTCTCCAATAGGAGGGTGTAGTGGTGTATCTCTACACATCAATTTAATGATGGGGTGTTGAGTAGTTGCATGCCTAGACTTCTTCATATGTATGTGTGAGTTCCACTTACTACTTGGCAGTGAAGTATGATGTTGTTAGTGGCGGGTCTTTCGACTCTTCCGCAGAACTCACATGGGGGAAGTTTGTGAGTTAGATTCTAGGCTAAGGGTGAGGGTGTCTGGTAGGTGAGCCGGGGTAGATCCATAATGCAAGATCTCAGTAGACTGCACTAGTTAACTAAACTAGAGTACACCCCTACTAAGCGATCGTCACTCAAAAGAGTACATGATATAGCCGTACCCAGAGGCATAGATTTGTGAGTCTTAAGCACTCCTAGAAGTGGAGGAGACCGATCCAATGTCATCGTCTTGCCACAACGATGATGCATGCGATGTTGCTACCCGCTTAACAAGTTGGTCATGTCTATGCCACCATATAGTTGAGTTGGATTTTGCATGATTCATTACATTACATAGCATTGTATTGCATCAAACAAACAAACTTTTAACTTATAAGTTTGTATGAGCACTCATATAAGTTAAGTTACTTTATGACATCTGATCCTTAACATATAAGTTTGTATGTGTAAGCTTATATGTTATGTTACTTTATGCTATTTTACCTTACTATACATACTTATAACTCAGATTATATTTTTCTAGTTTCTCGGTACTTTTGTTAGTCCTTAGTACCAACATTATTTGTATACATCTCTCTTGTGTAAGCTAACTATTGCAGCTATATTATCCTTCCTCCGGCCCGATGCTTTAGGATGCATCAATGGAGAGGTTGAGAACCACTTAGTGAGACTAACTGTTTAGTTGACACCACCCAAGGAGCCCCAACACCCGCATCAACAACAAGAGCAACACATGGAGGAGCATATCGAGACAGTGACTGTGACACCTCCACCTCCCTAAGGATCTACTCTGATCATCACACCGAAAGAGGTCATGAAAGATGCGATAAACTTTATATTAGCTTCAATATTGTTAGACTTTGTGAGACACTCCTTATTAGCCCGTTATGCACCTCTTTTCTATGGAACATTATTATGATGTTTGGGGTATGTGATGCTGGTTGTACCTTCCTTACTACTTTCGCTATTTTATGACTATACTCTTAGTTGTGATGATGCGATTGCCTGACAGGGTATGCATCATGTGGTAGACGCCCGTGTGCCAGCACTATTACTGAGCGACTATTCTGGGCATATAACTCCACTCGTCTGTGTCTAATTCTCAGGAGACCGGGAGGGGGGGGGGGGGTCTTACATATCCGGAGATACTTTCTTGTTCTGGATCTTATTTACACCCTAATGATGCAGGTTGACAGATAAAAAACTCAAGAAGGAATGGACCCGATAAGACCCGGGCTTGGCCCAGGTGGGCCTAGAAGGCCTCCAAAAGCCTCATTTTATGCTTCATCCCTACCGATGGCCCAGGTGCCCGGCCAGGCCCTCAATTGGGCCGACACAAGCTCCAGTCAAAATTGTGGCGCTCTTTAAAAAGGGGCCGGGCCCGGCAAAGACCAGACGCAGGCTTGGACGTGGCATCGACGAGCTCGGCTGAAACCAGACCGCGGGGGAGTGGCAGCTCCGAAACTCATCGCCATGTGGCGTCGCTGACTCCTGCGAGTCTTAAGATCGAGCGCTCTCAAACCCTACCTCCCGTCCCATTTCCTTCCAATCTTCTCTCCACATTCCTCCTCGATAGTCGGCGCTCTCCGCAATCAATGTCGTGGCTGAAGTCTGCCGTCAACAAGGCCGTTGAGGTCAGCGGCAAACACAACCTCACTCGTACTGTCCGCAACTACGCTGACAACGTCGTCCATCACGCTGGCCAGGCTGTCATCGGCGGGGCTAAAATTCTCCAGGATCGCATGGTGATCTCAATATTTCAATTACATATTGGTTTTATCTAGTATATTGCGTCTAATAAAAACCCTTTGAAAGCCGCCCTCTTTCCGTTTGTTATTTGGCTTAACTTTGTTAATCTGCTGAATCCCAATTTATCCATGAGGCCTAGTTGAGTTTTACGGGCAACAAATGAAGGAATTATAGAGTAGAAATGTAAGTAGAAAAATGAAGAAAGTAAATTGAAATTTCTTCTCTTGTATTGATTGCACTAACTTGTGAGTTCATAGTTGCAAAAAAGAAGGGGAAACAAGTGGAGATGAAGACTCCTCGTTTTAAAGCTTTGCAAGTTTAATGCATATTAAGGTTCAATCTGTAGATCAGAGAGATTGAGGGTTTGCCCCTCCTGCGGCGCCCTCTATGTTTATTGCCTCTCAGAGAAATCATTTCTTTCCCTTTGAGCATCCTGGTATGCTCTAAGGAAGTTAGACACCAATATGCTTTAGACTTCTAAGTGAGTACTTGCAAGTCTACCCTTGCCAGAGTGACAGATTAAACTCAAGTCTATGACAAGATTCCCACCAACAAGTGAATCAAACCAAAGTCCAGCTGAGCCTGCAATCGAACTTACCCAAGCCTATTGCTGACACTAGTCAAATCAATATCAATCTAACTCAAATTGACCTAACCCAAACTTAGGGCCAGACCTTGGATGGTGACACTTTGGTAACTTCACTGACCCTATGTGAATAGGGGTGGTGAGTTTACCGGCTATGCAAACCATTATGGAGATGCTCGTGCGTCCTCCTCTTAGTTCATTTTGGGGCTGGCTAAGCACCTTTATGTTCAAGAGAAGTGGTGGCTGCCTCATTGCTTCTCCATGGGAGTAGCAGCCTTGATCTCACCCACTGGAAGTAACTTTGCCTCCTTGCTCGAGAATCCAATTAAGGAGGAGACAGAGCCTTTCTCTTCCAAGGGATTGAATGCCTCCTCTCCTTGATAAGAAGAGGGTGAATTGCTATTCCTTCATGGAGGACAACACCTAACCCCTTCCAATGGTGGTGACATTGCTGCCGTTACCGAGAAGCATAATAATGAAAGAGAGAATTAGTCTGTCTCTTTCTCAAATCTTCCTTGAATCAAGGATTATGTTTAATATTGCTAAATAATGCACTAATAGGTTTCACATTGATCTAAATAATCAATGTAATGCAATTGTCAAGCAGATGAATCAAATTAAGATTAAGTAGAAAAAAGTCACCTCTTCGGCGTCTCCGCACAATAATTCAACTACCAGGAGGTGTTTGATCTTGCATGAGCAACTACAAACTCCTCTCTTCTCTTCCTGAAAAATTCAGCAGTCCCCTAGTTGTCGGTGCCTTTGATAGAGTAGAGGACCATATGAGGAAAGGTTGAAAGAGAGAGGAAGAGAAAATACGAACGAGGAAATCCAAATCCATAAGATGAATATTCTCGCCTAAGTGGTATATGGTTGATTTCTATTTTAAAAAAGTAAAATTTCTATAGTGCTTGATGTATCTGAATCCATCCCTCTTAATTAGAGGTTCACAGATTTAAAATAAATATATACACACAAGTAAGGCTAATAGAAGAATTCTTCAAACTACATTTGAATCCTTTTTTATGTAAGTGCATTCATCACTCACCTCCCCCCTTCATGAATCATACGCTACTTAGTCGTGCTGAGATTCTTGCATGCATTAACATTCCCCTATGGAGAAAAAGAATTTGAACCCAAAGTTGACTAGTGGAAATTGTTATTGTAATAAACTTTTCCTTGACCCACACTGCCTCCTTTGCTGCAAGCAGATGTGTGAGCTAAGTAAATTTGCACTGCAGATGGTGGGTGATGCCTTGGTGGTCAAAAACCATTGTGTGTTTGGACTAATTTGTCTTAACATCCCCTAATGTCTGCATCCAAGCAACTCCTAAGATGGTATCGTTTATGCCCGAGCGAGCATACATAAATTCGTGTGAAATTAGTTAGTGCTAGAAGAATGAAGGGGGTCGGTGCATTGCTTGCTAGCATGGAATCTACTTAATACGAACAAGAAGAGAAATGCTTGAATTAATGAAGAACGGATACAATCCGGAGCAAGCTCCGGCCAACTCTTGGAGGCTGGTTCCTCCAAGGAGCCTTCCCTCAAATGAGAGCCCAAATCCCTAATGATCAAAGATGCCCTAACTCCCCAAAACCACCTCCTTATATAGGGAAGGGGGGGGGGGGCTCACATCAAACTAAAACATTTAAAGAAGAGCAATAATAAAAAAAAGGCGCGTGCGCGTAACACTACTCCTGTTTACAAGGTATTTATGGAGTTTTGGTGATGAAGGAGTCACACATAAGAAATTGTGGCTGTTGGCATTATTAATTAGTATCACGACTGCATTATTCTGGAAGGACCCACACATTTTCATCGTGCATGAGCCAAAAATGTTGCCAACTGAATGAAACTGTGACTCAAATCCGTTGAGGTGCACAATGCATGCTGGAAGGACCCACATGGACTTCAACGACTCAATAACCTTATGCAGAGGAAATTTTTACCTGGAGTGGCAGAGAGTCTTGTCTGGCTTGCTTCGAGAGCATTTATTCTCCATTCACCGGAGATGAATGCTTCTGAGCTGGGGAGGTCGATGGAGATCGTTCGTGCGACATTGAGGACGATGATTGGATCGATATTTTGGATCGTCAGATGGACAATCAGAGTCTGTGATATCGTCAGGCTCATTTTTCTGCATTTTTCTATGTATTTGTTTTTATTTTTCAGACACATATTTTGGGAATTAGATCAAGTAATGCGATCATCCAATTTGGGCCATCAAATCATTTAACCTAATCCCCCTTTATATTTGGTAGCAACCGGTCATTTTGAGGGATCAAGGTATTTTTTCAGAGAAGAAAGCTTCGGTCCGAGAGGCGCGACACCTCTCTCCCGCTTGATGCGATGCCTTCCTTGGCTCCCAGCACCCTGCCGCCACCTTCCTTGGCTCCTAGCGCCCGCCTTCGCTTCTTTGGCTCCCAGCGCCCCCGCCGCCTTCCTTGGCTCCCAGCACCCCGCCGCCGCTTTCCTTGGCTCCCAGCGCCCCTGCTGCGGCCTTCCTTGGTTCCCAATGCCCCCGCCTTCCCTAGCTTTCAGACCCCTTCTAGCCGCTGCCTCCCACCGTCGAAGCCCCCGAGCAGTCCTCTTCGTTCCCTTCCCCAACCCCTCAGCCTATTCCAAGGCTGACCAACCCCCCTTCCCCTTTCCCGACCCTCCACTGACCTCCTCCATTCACCAACAACCTTCCCCCACCCTAAATCCCCTCAGAACAGCCACAACCCCCCTGCTTTCCCTCTCCCAACATTTCCACAAGTTCTCCCTTGCAGCTGCCACTCCTACCCACTTTACACAGCCCCTCTCCCACGAAAATCCACCCCCAAACACCCCCACCAGCCTTGGCCAGCCCCTTCCTCCTTTCTACAACCCTTCCAGCCCCTCTAAAACAGCCACCTATACCCTTTGGCCCCTCCAAACAGCCATCCACTCCTCCGACAACCACCATCCAGCAATTGTTATCTTCTTGGATTGCCTTCACCGCTCTTACAATCACCGGATCTCTAATCCTATGCTAACGACCCCTTATTTGGTGAGACTCGCATTTAGTTTCTTGTTTTTTACATTTGTATGGATACACTTCTATTGCTAGTATTATCGTGCTTGATTTTTTTGACTCTTTTATTTCTCGTAAGGGTGTGTTCTCATTGCCCAACACTAATTCTTAGTACTTTCAATTACTTGCAATTGTTATTTGTTAACCTAATTAGAACTTCTCCGATTAATTGTGATGAAATGTGCCATATTTAAAATTTCCTTGTTTAATTAACTATACATTGGAAATAATTGCATGATTGAAAAGTTACATCGCATTAGGATTTATGTTCAATAATCACAAGTCCATTGGACTATGTGCTTGCATTCTCCCGCACCCTCATTTTAGGTTTTGTTATAGTTCAATTTCACTCATCGTTGGCTCACTTGCATTGCATTTAGAGTTAGGGCATCGAGCGTCCTCCACCTGTAGATTTGTCCTGCATCACGTATTGCTGGATATGTGCCAACATTTCGGCCTAAAATGACATTTTAGGGCTTTCACAAATGTCGTGAGCCAAATATGAATATAATATCGGTGTTTTTTCACTCAATCTGACCCCACCACACATCAAATAAAGTAGCAATATAATTGGCTTAATGGGGAGGACAACCAGCTCAGTAGAGTTGCTTATCATATTTGATTCCTTTAATGTAATATGTTCTATAAGGAAATATCTTCATGATCTTTTACCTCCCGTCATTCTTAGCATTTTTTATATGCAAGTTCAAATGATAAATTAAGGATCATCAATACAAACATTTTGTAATTTTAATTCAGCTTGAATTTGATGTTCTATTTGATTTAGAGGCATCTATAATGCTATGCAATGGTATTTAAAAGGCTCCGATGTTTCATTTTTTATATTTTAAATAACATTTTATAAGTGATCAATATGTCCTACGTTAACTATATTTAGATTTTAGAAGAACAATTGCAATCAATAACATTGACATATTTAAGCACACTATCAGTATATCACTAACTCAAACTAAAAAATAATAATAGATAACACTGACGTCTTAATAGCACTTAAGTATGGATAACACTCGACCAGACTATCTCTTTTAGCCACTTTAGCAACTTCAACTTATATTTGGCTATGCTTCTTAGAGCAGTACTATATGTGACCTTCTCGTAACCTAAAAGCTGCAATGTTTTATTCCTCTAGCATCTTGTTTATGTATATCTGTTAAAAATAGCATAACAACACAAAATCATCTCTTAGATCCTCATTTTCTATTGTTCTGCATTAAGTTTATTGTAACACACCCACACACACAGACACCCAGCAACACACAGAGCCACCTCACTAGTTTCATGTCAAACCATAATATTGCAGGGCATTAAAAATTATGAAAGTTTTAAGCAAACTCTGAGAAGATTGGAAGAAGCTGCTGTCTCTTGTAGTGGCCAGGAGCGAGTTCAACTTTTAAGAAGATGGCTGCTTGCTCTGAAAGAGACTGAACACCTCTCTGGTGGACCAGCAGATGAGAAGAGTCCAGAAGAAACCAAAAAATTTACACCTGTGAGTAAGTTCACATTTTTGAATCATTAAATCATTTGGTTTCTTATCCATGTGATTCATTAAATGGGGTTGTCTAAACTTGTACTTTGTTTTAGTATCGGATTCATGTTTTCTATTAATTCATCAGAGTTGGACCAAATCAATTCTCGAGTGACATATTGAACTCCTGAAAAACATTTATTGGCTCTTATCTCCTGCTATGCGAATTTTGTTTTCTCAGTGAAGCAGAAAGTATCTGTTCAGACCTATTGTGAGACTGATTTGGAGATCCTAAAGTAAAAACAATGCTATTTACTATAATCAACATAATAATGGAGGTAGTTAGATATCAATTGTGCGGTCTAACAAACAGCTAACAGACAAATTGATGGGATCACGTCACACATGGGTCTACACGGCGACCAGAGTCGTTCATTTTTTGCGGATTGATGATTCATGAAGGGGAGCCTTGGCGCACCGGTTAATGTGTTGTCGTGTGCTTGAGGTCACAGGTTTGTGTCCTAGAAGCACCATTTTAGTCGAGCTTCTCGCATTTTCTCTGCAATTTGTGCCACTCCTGTCTTATCCCTGATACATTCATTCCTAATTTTATCCAGTCTCGTGTGTTCACACATCCACTTAAGCATTCTGTTACGCGTACGCGCACATTATTAGTGTATTTCTTATTATTTTAGGATTTTGGCATGTGAGCCCCCCTCCCTATATAAGGAGGCGGTTTGGGAGTAGAGGTTATCTTTTTGATCATTTAGGTTTGGGCTCTCATTAGAGAGAGGGATCATAGGAGGACCCAGCCTCCTTGATCTTGACCGGAGTTCACTCCGGATTGTATCCGTGTTCTTGATTAATGCAATCTTGTCTCGTTCTTCCTTACAAATCGTAACAAGTGGTCCGACCTGCCGTCTTTCGGCCGCGGTTTCCGCCGCCCGAACCCGATCCGGCGCCTCTTCCTCGATCCCGATCCCGTTTCAGCTCCCGCGACGACCTCGCCGATCCAGCGCCTCGTCCCGATCCCGATCCCGTACCAGATCCGACGCCTCTTCCGCGTCGACCTCGCCGATCCCGATCCCGCGTCGTCTTCCGCTACAGCTGCCCTGCTGTCGATCCCGTTACGCGCCGTCCTCGCCGATCCAGGACCGCGTCCTCTTCCGCTACAACAGCCCTTCGCCGACCTCCATTTCCCGTTCCAGATCCGGCCGCCCCCCGCCGCACAGCAGCCCTGCTGCCGATCCAGCCCCCCTCTCGGGTTCTTGCGTGCATGCAACGCCGTTCCAACCGTCTAATGGGCAACCCAGATCCCACACCTTCTCACCCAACCACCGATCCCGCCATTCTCCGTCGGTTGGATGACCACGACAGTTCCATCGCAACGCATGGATGCTAAGCTCGACTCCCTCCTGGCCGGCCGCCCTACCACCTCCGCAACGTCGGTGGCGGATCCGCCGCTCCTCCTCGGGAGTCCCCCAGAACTCTCCATGCAACAACTCCCCTTCCCGGGGTGTGCTCACCGGGCACTCGTTCCTTGGATGTCCCCTCTTTCAGCGGCACCGATCCTATGGGATGGATTGCTAGGGCCGAACAGTTTTTCGAGATACAGCAGATCTCGGAGCCACAGAAGGTCAGCACGGCCTTGATTGGCATGGAGGGCTCCGCCCTCCACTGGGTCCGCTGGCTCCGCCAATCCTCTCCCGGCCTCACCTGGACAGCTCTCACAACGGCCCTCATTCAGCGGTTTGATCACCGCTACCCCGACTCCATGATCGAACGCCTTTGCGGACTCCGTCAGACCGGCCCCGTTGATTCGTACGTGGATGCTTTCATCGAGTTGGCCACCCATGTTCCGGGTCTCCCACCTGACCATTACTTGGCCTACTTCATGCACGGCTTACAACCCCACCTCCGAGCCCGCCTCCGCACACTGCAACCGTCAACTGTCCACCAAGCAATAAACCTCTCCCCACTAGTGGAAGCCGAATTCGTAGCAACGTCCGGGGACCCTGCCTTCACGTCGCCTCTGTCCAACCCTCCCTACCAACAATATTTTCCTCCCCCGTCTAAACCTCCACCACTGCCACCTAATCCTCCTCGGCCAACCATTATGGGCCCACACAACAACCGTCATATCCCCACTCTCCGTCTTTCCAACCAAGAGTACAACGACTTGCGGAGCAAGGGTCTGTGCTACCGCTGCAAGCAACCCTACTCGCCTAATCATAATTGTCCTGCCAAGGAGTTCCGGGCCCTCATCGGGGATGATTTGGAAGAGATCGGCACGACTGCCTTGGACACCCTTCTGCTCACGGATGTACTGCCAGACGGAGATCCGAGCACCTCTGCGGCGGCCCACCAGCAGACACATTACTAATAGATGGCGGGCGGTACTTCGACCTTGGGGTCAAGGTCGATTTTCTGGCGGGATGGATTGTTACGCGTACGCGCGCATTATTAGTGTATTTCTTATTATTTTAGGATTTTGGCATGTGAGCCCCCCTCCCTATATAAGGAGGCGGTTTGGGAGTAGAGGTTATCTTTTTGATCATTTAGGTTTGGGCTCTCATTAGAGAGAGGGATCATAGGAGGACCCATCCTCCTTGATCTTGATCGGAGTTCACTCCGGATTGTATCCGTGTTCTTGATTAATGCAATCATGTCTCGTTCTTCCTTACAAATCGTAACACATTCTCATCTCCGCAACTCCCATTTTTTGCTCATGTACACAATTCACTGCCCAACACTCAGAACCATAGAGCATCACCGGTCTAATTCCAATGCAGTAAAACTTGCCTTTAAGTTTTAATGGTACTTTACGACCACATAAGATCCCTGACGCGCCTCTCCACTTCAACCAACCTGCTTGGATTCTATGTATCACATCTTTATCAACACCTCCATCTTTTTGAACTATCGATCCAAGATATTTAAAACACTCACTACAGAAAATATCTTGATCACCTAACTTAATAACGAAGTCATCCGTGCTTCTTGCACCGCTAAATTTATGCTCCATATACTCCGTTTTTCCCTGCTCAACGTAAAACCCTTCTTTTCTAAAGTGTCTCGCCAAGATTCAAGTTTCGCTTTTACACCCTCGCGCGTCTCATCGACTAAAACTATATCATCCACAAACAATAAACACCAAGGTATTGCTTGTTGGATATGTCCGGTGAGTTCATCTAAGATAAGGGTAAAGAGATAAGGGGCTTAAAGCTGGACCTTGATGTAAGCCAACAGTGATAGGGAATTCCTGTGTTAATCCTTAGATGTCCTCACCCTCGTCACTGAATTTGTATACATATCTTTGATCATGTCAATGTATGATACATTTACACCTTTCTTTTCTAAGACTCTCCATAAGATCTCTCTTGGAACCCTATCATAAGTCTTCTCAAGATCGATAAACAACATATGCAAATCTTGTTTTCTTTCTCGATAGTTGTCAATGAGTCTCCTCAAGAGATGTATAACTTCTTTGGTCGACCGCCCTAACATGAATCGAAATTGATTCTCTGAGATGCTAGTCTCTCGCCTTACTCTTCTTTTTATTACTCGTTCTCATAGTTTCATGGTATGACTCATTAATTTAATTCTTCTATAATTAACACAAATTTTATCTCCTTTGTTCTTATACAATGGTACCAAAATACTTTCTCTCAATTGGTCCGACATCCTCTTTGACTTCAGTATCTTATTGATGAAACATGTAAGCCACAAAATTTCTTCTTTCCCTAGACATTTCCATACTTCGATGTGTATGTCGTCTGACCCAACCACCTTTCCATTTCTCATCTTCTTTAGAGCATCATTTACCTCCGATATTTGAATTTTACGATAAAACGTTATGTTCCTATACTCCTCCGATTTACTTGACTCTTTCAAGTTCAGTTCATTGTCTTTTGTTTCATTATAGAGTTGATAAAAATATCTTTTCCATCGCTCTTTAATAGCCACATCTTCCGTCAAAACTGTATCTGTTTCATCCTTTATGCATTTAACTTGACTTAAATATCTTGTTTTTCTCTCTCTATCTCGAGCAATTTTATATATGTCATGCTCTCCATCTTTGATATCTAGTCGCTTATAAAATTCTTCATAAGTTTTTCTTTTTTGCTTTACTTACTGCATGCTTAGTTCTTTCTTGACGACTTTATACCTTGCCATGTTTTCATCATTCCTACATGCGTATAATATTTATAGCTGACCCTCTTTGCCTCCGCTTTGTCTTGCACTTCCTCTTTTCACCACTAAGATTCTTTATTTGGGGGTGCACAAATTTTTGATTCTCCAAGTACGTTCTTTCCCCTTATCCTTAAATGTGAAGAAATAACTTCCCATGAGACACTATGATCAACATAAGAGTCATCAACTAGTTGTTCCATAACTGCTATCTTGAAAACATGTTTTCCATCTTCAAGTTTCACTACAGAATTTTTGGCAACACTTTTGTCCTTGCCTTAAATTTATTATATTTAATTTACACGTTCAACACCCCTAACCTATGTTGTGCTGTCAAACTTTCTCCTGGTATGACTTTACAATCCTTATAAATCATTTTATCCATTTTACAAGTAATAAAATAACCAATTTGTGACTTATTTGGTCCGCTTTTAAACGCAATTAAATGTTTTTCTCTTTTCATGAAAAGCGTATTTGTCACAATTAGCTCATGTGCTATGACAAAGTCTAAAATTGTTTTTCCTTCTTCATTTCTTTCTTCATACCTAAATCCTCCATAAACGGCTGTATAATCTGTATTTTTCTTCCCTATATGTCCATTTAAGTCTCCTCCTATGAAAATATTTTACTTTGTGAGAATTCCCTTACTAAATCATCTAAGTCTTCCCAAAATTGCACTTTAATAGCTTCACTTAATCCTACCTGTGGCGCATAAGCACTGATCACATTAATAGTTTTCTTTTCTATGACCAATTTAAGAGCTAAGATTCTATCACCTTTTCTATTTACCCCAACAACTCCATCCCTCAATGTAGTATCCACAATAATACTTACTCTATTGCTTGTTTATTTTTTTTTTCTGTGTACCATAATTTAAAACCTAAATTGTCTAAAAATTTAGCTTTCTCACCCACCCATCTAGTCTCTTGCAGACATAAGATATTTATCATTCTCATAATCATCGTATTCACTACTGCCATCTCTTTTCCCATTAGCGTACCTATATTCCAACTTCCAAACTTAAGTCGGTCATAAATCCTACGATATACTTTCCTAGGACGTCTAATATGTGAGGACTTTTGCCTATTTAACACTACGCTCAAGTCCTCTTGGAGGTGCAACGATCTTTGCCAAGACGCCGCTTTCGGACCATACGACGAGGACCCTTGCATATTTAACACTACACCAAAGTCCTGGAGATGTAGCGGTCCTTGCCAAGACGCCGCATTCGGACCATACGACACGTCCTTAGGGGGAACAACCTAGCTTTTGCACTATTTCTCAAATGATCCATATTCATAAGGGTGACTAAATTTTACGCTGACCGTCTACCTAACACAACCCTCACCATTTTTACGCTGGCCGTCAATCAGAATGATAAGGTAAAAAAACCACAAAAACATTTCACGGATTGCTTGTTCTGCTTGGAGGATAAGAAAAGAAATAAAATTTTGAAATGATATTTGTTTGCCACAATGTGCACTCGAAATTTCTCGCTTATTCTACATTTATGCCGGCATAAATTGATAAAATTCTATGAGTTCAAAGAGGTAAAATAGTAGAGAACCGTTCAGAACAGCACTGCCTGAAGAACTTTGCTTCAAGTTCCATCAGCAAAGCCCACAATGGAGCCACTCCCAATTCTCCTGGAAGTAGTTAACTGGTTTGCCACAGTCTTGCCCATGAACTTTCCAGCCTTGCTCAAGGCATGAAATCCAGAACCCACAATTCCCACACCAGCACTCACATCCGAACCCACTAAGTTGCGAGAAAAAGAATTTAGTCATGCTGGCATTCAATTCAGTCATGCTATAATAAGAGAGACCATATATCCATAATTTAATAAAATTATAATGCTTAGGGATGGCAATTGTAACTAAAATACATAAAAGCCGACCATCGTGTGGCCAATGTTAAAAGACTTTAGAACCAATCTAAAAAAACACTCAACATAGAGCATAAGATCATATTTAAAGCATTCTTCTCTGCATGTACAGGAAGCATAGAGATTCTTGATGTAGACATTATTCTTATTATAAATCTTGATTCTTTTTGGAATGCAGCACATAAAAAGGAAGCATAGAGATCCTGACTCTGAATGAATGATCTGGATTTCGAATCAATTCTCTGCATGTACAGGAAGCTAAATATTCTTTTTGCTGGTGAAAGATGGGTTCCAGTACTCTGAATGAATGAGCTGGATTTTGAAGAATCCTGTCTGCTTTACCTTCAAAGAGAATTGAGTCAGCAATGTTCATATGTATGTATTCCAGCAATTCTGCAAAATAATCGAAAATGATGTAAAAGAAAACAAAAATCACACTAAGGATGGGGGTCACGTGTAGTGTGAACAAATGCCAAATTCATTCTAATTTCAAATACTGATTAACAATTGTAACTGAATAATTTTCAAATTGTACCTGCACAGCCCTTGGAAAATAGGAACTTGATCCGGATAGGAAAAATTTCGGGATCAATGTCAATTTCAGAATAGGCGCAGGGCTTCAACACTATGCAAATGAGAGAAGAGAATCATATTGAATCTCTTAAAAAGAAATCAAGAATGTTGAACACTAAGGACATTTAAAAAAAAACTTGCCGTCGGCGCTTGGAAAACCGGAATATGAGAGGAAATTTTAGTGCCCGCTTCCCTATGGGAAGGAAATTTGCATTGAAGATACCTGAATGAAAAAATAAAATTTACACAAAAAATGTTGTCTCACTCTGATGAGAAAACACACATGAAGATCAATTATAGCAAAGAAAACACTTATGCAGAGACATTAAATTTGATGCTCTGTGTCATTTCATCGAAAGGTAGAAGGCATTTCAATCTGAACAGAAAAAAGTTAATTACAGATAACTAAGAAAATTGAAGCGATAAGAGACTTAAAATTCAAGGAAGAGAATAATTGTGCAATTTACACATCAATTGTGCAAAATTACCGAAACTAAGAAAATTACAGATCAATTGTTCATTTTTCTTCATAGTAATGAAATTCAACTAATCTTCCAACTACTTACCTGGTTCATTATTTGTATTTATCGGAGTAAAACAACTAATATTGTTCTCAAATCTGCAATACACAGTCAACTTACCAGAAGAAATCTTGGCCGAGGATGCAATGAACAGTCAACTCTCCACTCCTTATCTATCCAATGACCAGTCAAACACAACCATATTATTGAATAGATGTCCAGGTATCCGTTGTTAAACATAACCTTTCATGCTTCAATTCTTTCTTCAATTTTGCTTTTTACATGGTATAAATAGTAGTGCAACTTCTAGCAATAGTTGTTCGAGAAGGTCCACTAAACCTTGGCTCTAATTTCTTAACAAAATTTCGGAATCCTTCATTCTCCACAAATTTGAATGACAACTCATCCACTATTATCATCTTAGCCAATGATAATCTGCATTCTTCTTCATTAAATTTAATTGCTGTCAAAGCTCCAATTGTAACTCCATCCTCTTTTTTCTCGGTAAATGACAACATTTTTTGATTGGGTGCAACCTTCCGAAATCAATGCAAAGTCGTCATATGTGCTCTCAACGCACTAGTACCATTCTTTCTACGGTCGGCGGCATATATTTTGGAACAATGTTTACATTTGGCCCGATCTTTTCCATCACTGTCCTTGTACTTGGTAAACCATTCCCACACTTTAGACTTAAACTTGCTACTATCATGAATTTCTTCTTTCTTTTTCTTATTTAGATGCTTTGAAGCCTCATCATCACATGATAGTGTTCTCTCCTTTATACTTTCAACTTGTAACTCTTTCTCCACGGCTTCAATTTGAGGTACTTTCCCTTTAACATTTTTGGATGACATGATTGCAACGTGGATGCAGAAAATAGTGCTGTAAGAAAATAGAAAATAGGGGTGTAATAAAAATCAAACAACTGAATAATGTTAATTCTAGTTCTACGTCGTCTTCTAGTTCTACGTCGTCTGGAGAAATGCAAAATATAAATCAAACTAGTATTTGGGAATGAATAAGGGAACTGAATCAAGCGCTGTATACCTAGTTAGGGAACGAATAAGAGAAACAAGTCTGAAATGCTGAGAGAAATCAAGCACTGTTCGCTTAATAACAGGTTAGGAAACAAATAAGAACATTGAGATACCTGGTTAGGGAATGAATAAGAGAAACTAATCTGAAATATTGAGAGAAATCAAGCACTGCTCGTCGTGTTTGACCAACGATCTGCAGGAGAGAATAAAAGAAAGCTTGTTAGGGAACGACGAGAACGACCATTGGCGGAGAGATTGGCAGAGAGATTGGCGATCGGGAAGAAGAAAAACATACTGTCGAAGATCGTAGAGGGAGACGCAACTGCAGGAAGCCGAAGATCGTAGAAGGAGACGCAGCCGCAGGAAGCGCTAGAGGGAGACGCAGGAAGCCCTAGATCCTTAGAGGGAGACGCAGGAAGCCGGAGACACGTCCGACTACTTTGAGCCTTGGACGAATAAAATGATTTAGAAAACGATTTACTTAATAAAATGCCCCGCCGGCCTACCCAGCTACCCTTAATAAAAAGCAGAAAACTGATTTGGAAATGAAATACCACATACTCAGCTACTCTTTTAATCACAGGCACAGCCACATGTGATTACTTAGTAAAATGCCCAGCCGGCCAGCCACATGTCCCCGGACGGAGCCCATCCCAAAATTTTTGCTCGTGATACGTCATATATTTATAAAAAGAATTCAAAGTACCCCATATATCAGTGCGGTGTTTGCTGTTTTTCAAATTCGAACACCGCACTGCGTGCGGTTTATAAATTTTCAAAACCACACCGCACCCACACCGCGCGGTGTGATTTGTGCGGTGCAGGCGATTTTTTATGCACACTGCTATATATACACACACACACACACACACATATATATATATATATATACATACACACACACACACACACATATATATATATATACATACACACACACACACATATATATACACACACACATATATATATAGACACATATATATAGACACAAATATATAGATATATATATATACACCCACACACCCACATGAGTCGAACGGCACGGGCCTCCGGCCCTACGTGAGTGCAATCAGCGGGTTTCGCCCGCCCCCGAATGCTCTTAATATTTATATATTATCTAATTATTTATGTGTTTAGTATATAATTGTTTTAATTTTTTTTACTAATATATTTAATTCTCAGAAAAAAAATAAACAAAATATATTTTTTTTAAATACGGGCTGCGCGTTGGAGGCCGCCGGCGGCGGCCTGCCCCGAGCCCACCAACAGGGTCGTCGGTCCCCGGCGAACCCGCCGAGGGTAGTCCGGTGGGTCTCCGGCAGGGCCACCGCCGGCGGTGGCCCTGCCGGAGACCCGCCGGACTACCCTCGGCGGGTTCGCCGGGGACCGACGACCCTGTTGGTGGGCTCAGGGCAGGCTGCCGGCGGCTCCGCCGCGGGCGATAACCCAAATGGGGGGGGGGGGGGGTTCAGTTAACAACGATGAGGGGCTCGGGATTTTTGGGTGAGGGAGGGTGGAGACTTTTCTTCAAATGGCTATTTGCAGTCCATATTGATGACTTGATTTTGATCAAACGGTGGAGAATTACTCAATGTCTTCTTTACCTTGCCTAATTATATGTATACACACACACATACACACACACATATATATATACACACAGACATATACACACACACACACAGACATATATATATATATACACACACACACACACATATATATATATATACATGAGTGACAGGAACGACATTCGGCGGGGGCGGCGACATTCGGCGGGGCGGCGACATTCGGCGGGGGCGGCGACATTCGGCGGGGGCGGCGACATTGAGGGATCCGCCCCTATGTGAATGCAACGGCGGGCTATTCCCGACAGCGAGCTGGCTATGCCCGCATGCGTGCGGGCTACGACTGCAAGATCACTCCAAACGTGAAAATATGTCCAAAAATTACAGTCCTACACAGGCATTTTCTCAAACAGCTACCTTGCAGCTTATGATAAACTACATCTTGAAGAGCAGGGAAACTAGTAGATTAACTTTTAAAGGAAATAGAATGAAAAACCTACAGTTAAGTGCGTGAAAGAAGAGAAATTATAACATATCATTAATTGCGCAGTAGAACTGATGTCTGCAATTGTTATTTCAAGAGTGCTACTTCAGAAGTACCAAAAAAAACGCACGGAAACTTGAAACCACCGGAGGTTGCAGATGTTCAAACCTAGAAAACTGTTTAAAAGATGGATCACAAGTTTCATTATGGGGCTTCGCAAGCAACAGAGACACAATATATTAATTCAATTTTGTGTAAATAAACTTCATAATTGCTTCATATTCTAAAATCTCTACGAGACATTTAATCAAACAACTTTCTTGCTTCTACTTTAATAGACATCCGGTGGGAGAGAGATATAATAGGGAAATGAATAAATACCAGTGCAAAAAAGCAGCAGAGGAATGAAGAAAATGACATGAAATAATGCCTCTCGGTCCACAACCACACGGTTGACAATTCGCTGCCGACCACCTCCAGTGAGAAATCCAGCACAACTTTCAACATCTTTGCCGTGAAAGATGGCTTCACCTGGAGCTCAATTTTAGGATTCACAATTAGTTTCATAATCTTTAAAATTAAAAGCACATAACGATGGTAAGTGAAGAAGGAGACACCTGCGGCCGTCAAAGATGGCTTTAGAGGTGGAAGAAGAAATCACTGAAGAAAGATCAGGCCAGACGACAGGAAGGAAAGCTTGATTCGCCATCGTGGCTGATCTTGGATACTAAAAAATGATGTCGGTGTTAGGGCTTCTGTGATGTGCGAAACCTGAAATAGAGGAAGAGGAATAAGTTTGTAATAAGGAAATATGTTACGCCCCCGAACATGACGCAATTCTTCGGTATATACGCTCGACGGCGAAAGGCGGAGACAAGCGACAAGCCCCCACTATCTAAATAAGGCGGTTTGTGGCTGAACCACACCGGTTCAGCCCCGCGGGAGTGTTGGAGTTGGGGAACACTTCTGGTCAGGGTTCGTCGAACGGTGTTCGACGAACGGAGAAGAGTTCGTCGAACTCCGCCTGTGCTTGAAGAATGAAGAAGGGTTCATCGAACGGTGTTCGACGAACGGAGAAGGGTTCGTCGAACGGTGTTCGACGAACGGGTCCTTGCCTCAGCGGTGCGCTCGACGCTCGACGCCTGCGCTCGACGCCTGCGCTCGACGCCTGCGCTCGACGCCTGCGCTCGACGCCCGCGCTCGACGCCCGCGCTCGACGCCCGCGCTCGACGCCCGCGTTCAACGCTCGACGTCGACGCTCGACGCCTGCGCTCGACGCCTGCGTTCGACGCTC
Source organism: Dactylorhiza incarnata (assembly GCA_033032865.1). Classification (NCBI taxonomy): domain Eukaryota; kingdom Viridiplantae; phylum Streptophyta; class Magnoliopsida; order Asparagales; family Orchidaceae; genus Dactylorhiza; species Dactylorhiza incarnata. Next base: position 6,127,263 of record JAWHQI010000043.1, read on the forward strand.
GACGCCTGCGTTCGACGCTCGACGCTCGACGCCTGCGTTCGACGCTCGACGCCTGCGTTCGACGCTCGACGCCTGATGTACATGCTGTCTCAGCTGGTTCCGTCTCAGCGGATGTTATTGGACCATCTCAGCGGTTGGTTGGTCTGAGCTCGGTCTGGCGCCCTATTTAAATGGTGCATAACCCTGGTTTAGGGTTAGATGAGAAGAGAAGAGAGAGATTAAGTCCAAGAGAGTGCAATAGTTTTTTTTTACGCGGTGTTCCTTGGCGGCTGTTCCTCTGTTCTTGTCTAAGAGGGTTGTGTGACATAGGATCGGATCTGATCCTTGTAACCTTGTAAGCTGTAATCCGTCTTGGTGATTAAAAGAGCAAGAGAAAGAGGAAGGGGGAGAGGGGACGTAGCCCGACTTGGGTGAACCTCTGTATATCTGTGTCTTCTGTGTTTTTTGTCTCGATTTCTTCCGACTTTCTCGTCTCGGCACACCCTGTTTCTTTACATTTGGTATCAGAGGGAGGTTGCTGATCCTGGAGATGGGTTCTGGCGGCGTGCGGATCGAGATCGAAAAGTTTGACGGAAGTCGATTCGATCCATGGAAGATGAAGATGGAAGATATGTTGATTGATCGAGATCTATGGTCTGCGATCGAAGATGATCCTCCCGTTCCTAAGGTAGCAGAGAAGGATGCGAGCGCATCGAAGGGAAAATCTGCAGACGCGACTGCAGATGGTGCAGCGGAGGCGGCGGCCTGGACGAAAACCGATCGGAAGGCTAAGGACCTGATTCAGTTATTCCTAGCAGATTCAATCTTGACTAACGTCATGGAGGAGACTTCAGCACGAAGTCTGTGGCGTAAGTTGGAATCCCTCTACCAGAGCAAGTCCCTAGTAAATAAATTGCTATTGAGGAAGAAGTGGTATAAACTTCGGATGCGTGAGGGTGATTCTTTTTCAGAGCACCTAACTCAATTCAACACCATTGTGAGTCAGCTAATCTCTATTGGTGAGAAGATCTCGGATGAGGATAGAGCCATCACCTTGTTGTGCTCTCTGCCAGATTCATGGGACAATCTGATTGTCGTGATTGGAGAGAGTGGAGACAAGGAACTGTCATACGATACTGTATGTGCAGCTCTTTTATCTGAGGAGACTAGGAGAGGAGATTCCGAGGCGACGAGCAAAGGTGCTTTGAGTGTGTCTAGATCCCGTCCTCAACGAAGGGAGAGCAAGCAGGGTGGATATCGAGATAAGTCTCGAGGTAGATCCAAGAGCCAGGAGAGGGAGAAGAGTAAGAAGCCCGTTCGGTGCTGGAAGTGCAATGAGACTGGTCATGTGAAGTCTCAATGTCCGAACAAGGCCGTTCAGAACAAGGAGACACCGACAACTTCTGGTACGAAGAAGGAGGGCGATGACGGTGACATGTACATCGCTGCTGCGTGCGTCGCACATCGAGATTCTGATTTGTGGTATGTAGACACAGGAGCATCATACCACATGACCCCTCATAGGCACTGGTTCTGTGAGTATGAGAGGTTTGACGGTGGAGATGTCATGCTGGGTGATGATTCTGCTGTGCAGATCATTGGGCGTGGCAAGGTGATGTTGAAGCTGTCTAATTAGACCACAAGGTCTATTCCAAATGTGATGCACATTCCTGGGATGAGCAGGAACTTAATCTCGGTGGGCTCCATGGCGGATGCAGGAGTGCATTTCAGCTGTGACAAGCAAACTTGCAAGATGTCAAGGAGGGCAATGGTGATTGCCAGTGGAGTAAGACATGGAACACTGTATACTCTGCTTGCTGATACAGTGGTTCCTAGTGGGGCTCTTATCTCTGAGAGCCAGGAGGTTGACCAGGAGGAGGTGTCCAGGCTGTAGCATCATCGGCTTGGGCATATCAGTGAGAAGGGGATGTCGGCCATGGCATCCAGTCAGATGGTGGAAGGCGTGCTGGAGTGCTCCACAAGCCTTGGGTTCTGTGAACATTGCCTGCTTGGCAAACAGACCAGGGTAAGCTTTCGTGGGACGGGCACGAGGGCAACTGATGTGCTGGAGCTGATACACAGTGATGTGTTTGGGCCAACTCCTGCTCCATCTCTAGGCGGCACAAGGTACTATGTGTCCTTTATTGATGACCTCTCACGGTATTCCTGGATTTATTTTCTCAGGTCCAAGTCAGAAGTTCTGGACAGGTTCAAGGAGTTTAAGAACCTGGTGGAGAACCAGTTGGAGAGAAAGGTGAAGGTCCTCCGTTCTGATAATGGAGGGGAGTACTGCTCTGATGCCTTTGAGCAGTACTGTACTGAGCAGGGGATTGCACGGCAGAAGACCACACCGTATACTCCAGAGCAGAATGGAGTGTCAGAGAGGCTGAACAGGACCTTGATGGAGAAGGCCAGGTGCATGCTCAGTTGGGCAGGCTTGGGGAAGGAGTTCTGGGCTGAAGCAGTGGCGACTGCAAATTACCTGAAGAACAGGTCCCCTACATCTGCTGTGGAGGGATGTACTTCCTTTGAAGTCATCTTCAAGAGAAAGCCAAACTTGACCTATGCTCGTGTGTTTGGGTGTGATGCATATGTTCACATTCCAAAGGAGAAGAGGGGGAAACTTGATGTCAAGTCTGAGAAGTGTATCTTTGTGAGTTACAAAGATGGCATTAAAGGCTATAAGCTTTGGAACCCTGTGACCAGGACTGTTACATTCAGCAAGGATGTGGTGTTTCATGAAACCAGTCCTCAGGCAGTCAAACAAGCTGAGAAGGCCAAAGAAGCAAAGAAAGGGACAGTGGTGGTGGAAGAAAGCTTTGAGGAAGAAGCTACTACTGTTGGGGCTGAATCTGATTCTGAATCAGATGATTTGGAGGTGGTGAGAAGTGATGATGAGTCAGAAGATGAGGCTGAAGAAATTCCACTTCTGAGGAGATCGACAAGGGAAAGAAAGGCCCCAGTAAGATATCCCCATTGTGCAGTGGCTGCACAGTGTTGCCTAAGTATGCTTGGTGAAGATCCAATCTCTGCCAGAGATGCTAGATCAAGGGCTGATTCAAATCAGTGGGAGCTAGCCATGGTGGATGAAATGGAGTCTCTGAGGAAGAATCAGACTTGGTGTCTGTGTAAGCTTCCAAAGGGGAGGAAGGCCATTGGAAGTAAATGGGTCTTCAAGCAGAAGGTGAAGAGGGATGGCACTGTGGAGAAATACAAGGCAAGGTTGGTTGCAAAGGGATTCTCCCAGGTAGAAGGTGTTGACTATGATAAGATCTTCTCACCTGTAGCCAAGATGACGTCGATCAGATTGGTTCTCTCTATTGCGGCAACACATGATCTAGAGATTGAACAGATGGATGTGAAGACGGCGTTTCTTCACGGTGATCTGGAGGAGGAGATATACATGAAGCAGCCGGAAGGATTCGAAGCCAAGGGCAAGGAGGATCAGGTCTGCAGGTTGAAGAAGTCCTTGTATGGACTAAAGTAATCTACGAGAATGTGGTACCAGAAATTCGACACCTACATGCTGGAGTTAGGTTTTGAAAGGTCGAATTCGGACCACTGCGTGTACATCCAGAGAAAGGGAGAGCAGTTCATCTTCCTGACACTCTATGTAGATGATATGCTATTGGTGGGCAATAGTGTCAGGATGATCCAACATGTGAAGAAGCTGCTCTCAGCCAAATTCGAGATGAAGGATTTGGGGTCAGCAAGTGTCATCTTGGGAATGCAGACGGGATCGAAGCAAGAAGAAGCTTTGGTTGGGGCAGCAGAGGTACGTCGAGGAGATGTTGAAGAAGTTTAACATGACGGACTGCAAGCCAGTGGGAGCACCAATGGCAGTTGGGTGCAAGTTATCTGCAGAGATGAGCCCAAAGACACAAGATGAGGTCGAGGACATGGCGAAGGTCCCTTATGCTAGTGCAGTGGGAAGCTTGATGTACGCCATGGTTTGCACTCGCCCTGACATTGCTCAAGCAGTGAGAGTGTTGAGCCGATATATGGCTACACCAGGAAAGGAACACTGGAACGCGGTGAAGTGTGTGTTCAGGTATCTCCGAGGCACTTCAAATTACTCCCTATGTTTTGAAGGAGCTGGTGAAGGAGTCCTGGACGTGGTTGGGCACGTGGACTCAGATTGGGGAGGTGATCTGGATAGCAGGAGATCCACCAGTGGATACGTGTTCACACTGTTTGGAGGTGCTATCAGTTGGATGAGTCGGAGGCAATGCGTGGTGGCACTCTCGTCGACGGAGGCAGAGTACATGACTCTTACTCATGCGAGCAAGGAGGCCATATGGCTGCGGAGGCTATGTTTGGAGCTCGGGTTTGAGCAGGGGCCAGTGAAGCTGTGGTGTGACAGTCAAGGGGCTATTCAGCTAGCCAAGAATCCAGTCTTCCACGCACGAACCAAGCACATTGACATCCAGTACCATTTCATCCGGGAGAGGGTGGAGAAGAAGGTAGTTCAACTGGAGAAGGTGGACACGATGGAGAACAGCTCAGATTTTCTTACCAAGGCGGTTCCTGTTGCCAAATTTCAGTGGTGTGCAACCGCCGTAGGGTTGAAGAAGAAGGTTGGAGGAGCAGCTCTCATCGGAGGAAGTTGTTCACCAAGTGGGAGAATGTTGGAGTTGGGGAACACTTTTGGTCAGGGTTCGTCGAACGGCGTTTGACGAACGGAGAAGAGTTCGTCGAACTCCGCCTGTGCTTGAAGAATGAAGAAGGGTTCGTCGAACGATGTTCGACGAACGGAGAAGGGTTCGTCGAACGGTGTTCGACGAACGGGTCCTTACCTCAGCGGTTCGTGAAACGGGAGACGCCCGCGCTCGACGCTCGACGCCTGCGCTCGACGCTCGACGCCTGCGCTCGACGCTTGCGCTCGACGCCCGCGTTCGACGCTCGACGCCTGCGCTCTACGCCTCCGCTCGACGCCTGCGTTCGACGCTCGACGCCTGATGTACATGTTGTCTCAGCTGGTTCCGTCTCAACGGATGTTATTGGACCGTCTCAGCGGTTGGTTGGTCTGAGCCCGGTCTGGCGCCCTATTTAAAGGGTGCATAACCCTAGTTTAGGGTTAGATGAGAAGAGAAGAGAGAGATTAAGTCCAAGAGAGTGCAATAGTTTTTTTTTTGCGCGGTGTTCCTTGGCGGCTGTTGCTCTGTTCTTGTCTAAGAGGGTTGTGTGAGGTAGGATCGAATCTGATCCTTGTAACCTTGTAAGCTGTAATCCGTCTTGGTGATTAAAAGAGCAAGAGAAAGAGGAAGGGGGAGAGGGGACGTAGCCCGCCTTGGGTGAACCTCTGTATATCTGTGTCTTCTGTGTTTTTTGTCTCGATTTCTTTCGACTTTCTCGTACCCGGGGCTCCTCTTTGGATGGCATGCATGAGTATAGTAAGGTACTTCCCTCTCCTCCTCTCTAACCCTAATTTCTCTCTAGTTCTCTCCCTAATCTCCTTCTCCCTAGTTTTCTCGTAGCATTTGGTATCAGAGGATTCGTCCTTCGGCCATGGTGAACACCCGCTCGCAAGAGGAGATCAACCGATTGGAAACCCTAGAGGAAAACTACGTCGGGTTGACGGATTCGGTTGCCGCCATCGAGGAAGAGATGAAGGCGTCCACACAAAGGCTGGAAGAGCGGATCGATGCCCGCATGGAAGAACTCAAGGCCTTGTTATCGCAAAATCTAAAAGGGAAGACGACGGCGCACGACGAGCCCGGCGGATCGCAACAACCGGCGGCCGATACGTATGTGTCGCAGCAACAACCTTCGCAAACGAGAGACATGGCCAGATCGGTCGATCCAACGCGCGCATGCGCGGGTTCCAACAGATCGGGAGGCGTCACAGGCGGAGGCGTGACAACGGGCTGAGGCTTCCGCGTGGCGTCTCCAGGAGCCGGTTCTGTCCAGATGGGGACGGCCGACTACGACACGGGACGTCCACCGTGGGGACGACGCGACAGCGAGCAGGGAGGCACCTGGCAGGCTCCAGTCGTGCCGGTAGGAGGAGCGGGGGGTCTTCTACCCCAGCCGCGGGACGTCGTCCCTCCGGGAGGCTATGGAGGCGGCGCTCCTTGGGCCGGCCTTCCACATCCGGGATACCCGGGTGCAAACATCGGCCCTATGGAGCCGAGACGACCGACTTGGAATGGGCCAGGTCCAAGTTGGCAAGGGCAAGCCGCTCCGCGAGCGTACATGCCTCCGAAATTGACGCGCATGAATTTTCCAAAGTTCAACGGAGGGGACGCTTTACAGTGGGTGCAGTAGACCGAACTTTTTTCAGTTACCAAGAGGTTCCGGAGGGCCAATGGGTGCAGCTTGTATCGTTTCACTTAGAGGACGACGCATTTCAGTGGACGCAGTGGTTCCTAAGGGGCAGGGACTATGTTCCCTGGGCTGATTTTGTGGAGGGCTTCACCGCCCGATTTGGGCCCCTGGAGTACGAGGATGTTGAGGCCCTTCTGCAGAAGTTGCGTCAGAAGGGAACAGTGATGGAGTATCGGACGGAGTTCGAAAAATTGGCGAATCGGGTACACTGGGAAGAGAAGACATTACTCAGTTGTTTTGTATCGGGACTGAAGGATCACTTGCGAGATGAGGTTCACGCCTATATGCCCCGCAGTCTAAACCTTGTCATTAGTTAGCCCGCATTCAGGAAGAGCGCTTCAACAGGCAATGAGGTCGTACCATGGGGAGACCCGCGGCTACCCCGATGACCGTCAGGAGGGAACAACCGGCGACCGGCAAGCCGACTGTCACACGATTGTCATGGGCCGAGCTGCAGGAGAGGAAAGAAAAAGGACTATGCTTCAACTGTGACGACAAGTTCACACCCGGGCACAAATACCAAAAGATACAGGTTTTTATGCTGCATGAAGATGTGGAGGATATAGGAGATGAGCTTCCCCCGGAGTCAGAGTGGGTTGGGGACTTGGATTTGACAGAGTTCGGGGTGTCCATAGGCGATGACAGGATGCAACGCCCCCTCACTATGCGGATGGCGGGGAAGATTATTCAAGAGAAAGTGACGATTTTGGTGGACAGCGGGAGTACTCACAACTTCATCCACCACGATGTAGCACAACGAGTGGGCATGTGATTGATAAGGGAGCCACCTTTCACGTTATGGTGGCAGATGGGAGCAAACTTCAGTGCGAAGGAGTTATGAAGGGGGTGGAGCTACGGATACAGGGGTACTCAGGGCGCACTGACATCTATCTCCTACCTATCCGAGGCTCCGACATGGTGCTTGGAGTTCAGTGGTTGCATCAACTGAGAAGAGTTACTTTTGACTGGGACCAGATGACAATGAAGTTCATACATCACGGGAAGGAGTACTGTTTGGGGGGCCTCAAATCCGCCCCTATGAAGCAAACCTTCCTTCGGAGCTTGGAACGACTGGAGAGTCAGGGAAGCACGATGACAGTGATTATGGAGGTTACACCGATCCCTACCGCCCCTCCAGTTGTTCCAGTTCAAATGCAGGCGCTTCTGGCCAAGTATGTCGATATATTTCAGACACCCCGCACACTCCCACCACCGCGGTTCAGAGATCATCAGATTCAGCTCATGACGGCGCGAAACCCACCAACATCCACCCATATCGCTACCCGTACATCCAGAAGACCGAGATAGAGCGCAACGTCAGGGAAATGCTTACCGCCGGTATCATCCGCCCCAATACTAGTTCCTTCTCGTCCCCCATCATTCTGGTCAAGAAGAAGGACAGGACGTGGCGATTTTGTGTGGACTACCGCGACCTGAACAGTTCGACTATTAAGGATAAGTTCCCCATCCCTCTGATAGAGGAACTGTTAGACGAACTGCACGGTGCTCGCCTCTTTACCAAGATCGACCTTCGGTTGGGCTACCAACAGATCCGGATGCTTGAGGAAGACATATACAAGACAACTTTCCATACACGATGGACACTATTAGTTCCTGGTGATGCCATTCAGGCTCACCAACGCCCCGTCCACGTTCCAAGCCATAATGAATGAGATATTTCGCCCTCTGCTCCGCCGTTCAGTACTGATTTTTTGATGATATCCTCATCTATAGTACCAGTTGGGAAGAGCACTTGACCCATGTCGAGCACGTTTTCACCATCCTCTGCCAGCATCAGCTCTACGCCAAGCAATTCAAGTGCTCGTTCGGGCAGGAAGAAGTGGAATACCTGGGACATTTGGTCACCGTTAGCGGAGTCAAAGCCGATCCCAAGAAGATCGATAGCATGTTATCATGGCCTCGTCCTCACACCGTCCGAGCATTACGGGGCTTCCTGGGCCTTACCGGATATTATAGGTGATTTGTCAAGGATTACGACAAGATCGCTCGGCCGCTGACTCAATTATTACAGAAGGACGCCTTCAATTAGCCGATGAGGCGGAAACGACATTCCAGGCCCTTAAGAGGACCATGACGACCACTACGGTTCTCGCACTTCCTCATTTCAACAAAGAATTTGTGCTGGAAACTGACGCGTCTGGTGTGAGCATAGACGCAGTATTGATGCAAGAAAACATGCCACTGGCCTTTTACAGCAAGGCACCCCCCGTACTTTGGGGCTATCCACGTACGCGAAGGAGATGCTGGCAATCATTCACGCGGTGACTATGTGGCGGCCTTACCTGTTGGGGCGACATCTTAAAATCCGTACTGACCATCAAAGCTTGAAACACTTCTTGGAACAGCGGGTCTCCTCCCCGCTTTAGCAGAAATGGGTGACGAAACTGCTGAGCTACGATTATGAGATTCTTTACAGGCAGGGCAAAGAGAACGTGGTTGTTGACGCCTTATCCCGCTTATCGGCGTGCTCTTTCGCCCAACTTTTTGGTCCCCTGCTCGACTCAGTAGATGATATTCAGGAGATCATGCGGGATCCCGCACTGCGGGCCATCGTGGAGGCTCTTCAACGGGGGCAGACCACTACACCGGGCTACCAGCTACTAAACGACAGACTTTATTCTCAGAACCGAGTGGTCGTTCCACCAAATTCTGCCTGAAAGACAGTTATGATGCACGAGTTCCACTCCTCCCCAACCGGCGGTCATGCGGGCATACTCCGGACCCTGCAACGGGCCCAAGCGAATGTGTTTTGGACAGGATTACGGCGCGACATCCAACAGTTTGTGCAGCAGTGTGAGACATGCCAGCGCCAGTGGTACGAGACGACCTCTCCAGCAGGCCTACTTACACCTCTGCAGATTCCCCACCATATTTGGGAGACAGTGTCCATGGATTTCATCGACGGGTTGCCCAAGTCTCAGGGCAAGACAGTTATCTTGGTCGTGGTCGACAAGCTCTCCAAATACGGACATTTCTTGGCTTTGAGCCACCCGTACACCGACGAGTCCGTCGCCGATCTCTTTGTTCGCGAAATTGTCCGACTTCACGGCATCCCGCGCGCCATCATCTCCGACCGGGACCCGACCTTTGTGGGCAAATTCTGGCGGGAACTATTTCGATTACAGGGGACTTGCCTGTGCTTCAGCACAGCAAATCACCCCCAGACGGATGGCCAGACAGAGCTTCTCAATCGGGGGGTGGAAACCTACCTTCGCTGCTTTGTGATGGACGAGCTTAGGACATGGACCAGTTGGCTGCACTAGGCCGAATATTGCTACAACACCTACCATTCCGCAAGCAAACTGACCCCGTTCGAGGTCGTTTATGGCCGCCCTCCTCCGTCCTTAAGCAACTATGAACCGGGCAGCACTGCTTTGCCGACCGTGGATCGGGCGCTCCGCGACCGGGACCGCACTATCGCCACTTTGCGTGAAAATCTCCGCACCGCACAGGACCGGATGAAGGCCCAAGCTGACAGACATCGCAAGGAACGGGAGTTCGCAGTGGGAGATGAGGTCTTTCTCAAACTCCGACCGTACCAACAAGTGTCCGTAGGCCGCAAGACGAACCAGAAATTGGCCCCTCGCTACTATGGGCCCTTTCGTATTGTCCGCCGTGTGGGCCCGGGCGCCTACACTTTAGCGCTTCCTGAGGGGTCGCGCATTCATCCGACATTTCATGTGTCCTTACTGAAACCCAAGATAGGCAACACAATTTTGGCCAGCCCTTTCCTTCCCGAAGCAACAGTATCCGGCGAGCTACGACCGATACCCGAGGAGATTTTGATGCTCAAATGGAAACAGCGGGGTACCGAGCACCGCCCGGAGCTCCTTGTCAAATGGAAAGACGTGTCAGAGGCACACAATACTTGGGTGGATCTGTTGGAGTTCCGGGAACTCTACTCGGACTACCACCTTGGGGACAAGCTGGTTCTTGATGTGGGGGGGGGGGGGGGAATGTTACGCCCCCTAACATGACACAATTCTTCGGACATACATACGCTCGATGGCGAAAGGCGGAGACAAGAGGCAACGGGGCTGAACCATTTGGTTCAGCCCCCACTATCTAAATAAGGCGGTTTGGGGTTGAACCACACTGGCTCAGCCCCGTGGGGGGGGGGGGGGGGGAGGCGGCCGGCCCCTCTTGGGCCCGGGTATATTTATACCCGGGGCTCCCTATTTGGATGGCATGCATGAGTATAGTAAGGTACTTCCCTCTCCTCCCCTCTAACCCTAATTTCTCTCTAGGTCTCTCCCTAATCTCCTTCTCCCTAGTTTTCTCGTAATAAAATATTAACTGACCTGCGCTTGAAATGAACAGATCCATTAAAGGGAGCCGCGCAAGGCGATTTCGCGGAACTAGGAGGCCAAGGGCGTCGTTGAAGGATCCTCCTTTAGAGAGCTTTGACGGCGAGCTTCGGTCCTCGCAGGCGAGAAGGAGGGTGAAGGAAGAAGATGACCCTCTGACGATACCCTAGAAGAAGTAGCAAACTCACGCGGGGCGGACTGCGACGAAGAGGGCAGACACTTAAGAATTAATTCAGGAATACAGAAAGAAATGACGTGCGGTCATTTCACGGGACAACCAAAATTACCTAATTATCTACGTAAATTCTTAATTTTAAATTTCTAAATGCCCGGTCAATGAAAAGTGGGGGCAAAGTAGGGTGTAAGAATGTTGCACCAAAGAGTTTTTTTCTCTTATAGAATAGTATAAATATTTATATCTCATAATTGTAATTAAAAGCCCTCAAAACAATAAAAAAATCACGCATAATTGCATAAATCATCAATTGAAGTACAAATCCATACTTAATGCAATATAATATGAAGTTCTCAAACAAAAAATATTCATAATCCTTTCAATTTATGGATGTTCATCAGTCATTTTATTCTTCTTCTTCCCCATTGCTGGAGATTAACACATTTTCAATTTCTGGTTCGTCTAGAGACAAGTTAACAATAGTAAGCATGTCAACTCCATCAAAAGAATTTACCCCTGTATCTCCTCCACTATCCCATATTCTACTCCTTCCTTCATTTTATATTTCATTTTTCCTCGATAATAGACATAGCTTACTATGCACGTACACCAAATCATCAACTCGTTGTGGTTGAATTTTGTTTCTTCTCAAAGAGTGAATGAATGAGTACGTGCTCCAATTTCTCATGCAACATGAGGATGAAAAAGATTGACCTAGAAGCTTCAAAACAATTTTTTGCAACCTCGGTGCCAAAGTTCTATAGTAGCCCCACCAACTTTTAGGCAACAATGAAGTTCTACTTTCCAAACAGGCTCATTAAAAGCTCTACCAAGACCGGTGAACCTAGAGAACTCATTGATGAGTAGATTCCTCTCCATCAAATCAAGGAAGTATCTGCTTAAGCATTTATTCCTCTCCAAAGAAATCTCCTCATCTTTATTTTTAGCAACTTTATTTGGCTCTTGATGCACAACTTGAGATTGCATCTTTTTTTTATTCACAAATATTTTTATTTGTGCAGCGCACGTCTTCACGCATTTTATGTTCTAATTTTCACGCATGTTTTATTTTCCATACTTATTATTAGTCTATGAGTGTTGTATCGCTCATGTTACTCGCGCATGAAATTTTAAAATTATTAATTTTATATTATTAAAATTAATAATTATGAAATTATAGTTTATTTTCAGAATTATTTTTGGTGAGGGAATACCTAAAGGCATTTCATTAAAACCCCAGTCAATTTGTTGAAACCTAAAGGCCACATTTATATCTCTTTATTCCTATTAAACTCCTCATATTCATCCCCCTTTATTCTCGTTAAACCCCCATTAAAAACAAAGAAACAATCTGCTTTATAAAAAGAACCGAACCTTCTTAAAAAGGAAAGACATGAAGAAAAGTCGAAGACAGAGAAATTCTCTGTTTTCAACCTATCTAGTCGGTCCCCCCATGTTTGCAACCGACGAGCCTCGCCACTACCTTCAACGCCTCTCCCAGTCTCCATCGACGCCACCTACGACGAGCATCAGTCTCCGGCAAGTCCTCCTTCCCTGTCCAACCCCAGGTCTGCATGTTCCAGTGTCCGGGACCCAACTTCTAGCTGTCTGTGTTTTCTCCAGCCTGTTGCTGTACCTTCATCCAGGCCGTCACCTCCTCCGAACGACCTCCAGTCCACATTCCATACCATTTCTGACAACCTTGTCGTCGTTCTTAGATGCTGTCGTCGCCTGATCATGAACAAACACCTACCACCTGAGCCTTCTCCCTGGATCCACGTCTCCGGCTATTCCAGGGACCACCTTTAGTTGTATAATTTTATGCTTAATTTTAGTGATCTTAAATTTCAGAACTTGCCTGCCTAAGCTAACATTAATCCTGTTTGACGTTTGTTCCTCTTTATTCGTTGTCCTTTCATTGAAATGCCTTTGGAAAAATTAATCGTAAATGATGAATGCGAACGAACGTTAAACATTTATGCGTGCTTGCGAATGCTAGGTCGGTTATCGATTGATATTGCTCGTGAAAGTTTTGGTAGCGCCGCTTAATTTAAATGGATCACAAATTTTATCTTTTAAACTCAATTCCTAGATTTCAGTCTACATCAGTTTGGTATCAGAGGTATGTTGATTCACTCATATCGTGAATCACGATTCTGTTAAAAAAATTGCTTTCCGTTTTAACAAAATCTTCCTTTAAAGAAATACTTGCTTTAAGTATTTTCTTTATTTCATCAAATTCCTCTTAAAAAAAGAACAAGAGAGCTTTTACTAAATAGTTTAGATTCTTTTATTTAAGAAAAAACAACACTTTACTCTTTTTTCTTTTTCTATATAAAAAATGGAAACTCAAGTAGACAAATTAGTGTCGAGCGTTAATTCAGGACACCGTGAAGTTCTCAATGGCGGTCTGGATGACCAGCGCATCGCAGAAAGGGTCTTCGTGACCCGGCATGTCCCTCTGGGAGAAAGTAATTTTTTCTGCCGGGGGTGGGGCCGTAGATGTCGAAGCCACGCTCCGACGGTAGATGGTATGGAGGCTCGCCTTGCGGGTTGCCTCAACCCCTACACCCCCGTGGATCTCTCCGATCCCTCCCCGGGTCCCCAAATCAACCCTATCCCCGCACCTTTCCTCCTCATCCTCCCGAGGCAGGACCTCCTCAATCCTCACCTGCTGCTGCCGCTGCGCTGGAGCTCTGGCCCTCTTCGTCTCCAAGAACTCCGGGCAAGTGTCCGTCGCGTGACCTTCCTTGTCATGGAAGTCACAATAAGGTAACTCTACCTCCCCCCTCTCGACTTCCACCGCCCTATTCCCCCTCCTTCGGGCTGCTGCCCCTGCTCCACCCCTTGCTCTTCCTCCTCTTCCTCTTCCTATTGCCATCGCGTGCTGAGGCGGGGGAGGCACCTGTCTCGGACCCTGCCTCCATCCCAACTGATGGGGTCTTCCCTGACCCCCATGGAAGTTACCCCCTCCCGGGGCATAACCTCTCTCTTGACCTTGCATTCCTCCGCCCTGCTGCCTCCATCCCCCCTCCGGGGCCCTGCGCTCTTCTCCTCTCCGCACCTCCTGCTGCCTGACCTCCGGCTCACTGAGCTTTGCTAGCCTCCTGGTGAGCTCCGGATTGGCCTTCTCCCCTTCGATTTCCTCCGCCACCCTCTCCATTAGCTCCTCGTAGGAGACGGGGGCCTTCCTCTTCAATCCCATCTTGAAGAAACTTTCCTTCAGCCCAACCGTGAAGGCGAGTTGGAGGGCAAACCCAGGCATCTCCTGGGTGAGCAATACCTCCTCCTGAAATCGATCCGCGTAGTGAGCCAACGACTCCCTGGGTTCCTGCTTGACCTTGAAGTGGGACTCGGCGTCCTTCTTCCTCTTCTTCGAAGTCGAGAATCGCAACAAGAAGCTTCGACGCAAGTCTTCAAACGCGTAGATCGACCCCGCAGGGAGTTGATGGAACCAGTCCCTGGCCTTCTCTTTCAGGGTGACGACGAAGAGCCGACACTTAAAGGCATCCGACATCGGCCTGATAGAAACCGAGTCCTCAAATGACTGCAGGTGCTGGACAGGGTCGTCCCTGCCGTGGTAGTAGACCCCGTCCCATTCCCTGAACCCTTCCGGGACGGGTGCGGAAAACACCAACTCGCAAAAGGGGCTCCCCCCACCTGCCACCTTTTCCTGCTCCACTCGCCCCCCGAGCTCCCTCGCCAGACTTGATCTCGTAGGAAACACGCTCGCGAGAGCCACACTCGCCGGAACCGCTCTTACGGGCGCCGCGACCGCCGGAACCGCGCTCGCCTGCGCCGTGCTCGCCGACACCGAGCTTGCCGTCACCAGAACCTCGTTCGACGGGCTGGCGAACAACACTCGCCCCTCCAGGTCTTGCACTGACCCCCCGACCACTTCCTTTCCAGCCCTTCCTCCCGGGGCATTCTCGCCAGCCGCTGCTGGAGGAGGGAACGCCTGAGCCGCCGGGGTCGCGAACTCGCTTCGCAATGCTGCGACGGCGAACCCGAGGGTGTCGAGGACTTCCCTCCTGAAGTCCGAGAACATCCTTGGCGTCACCACCGGGGGTGACCCGCAAAACTCCTCGCCCTGCTCTTCATCTCCTGCCATGTCCCTTCCTTGGAACTTTCTTGGACCAGCCACACTCCACGCTCACCGCACCAAAATGTTGAAACCAATTTCTCGGTCTCTTGTGAAACTCGGGCCCTCAACAGGTTGAGGGGCAACTAGCCCTTACTGACCCCTCGGAAGGAGCAGACTGGAGATTCGGGACTAGACTTAGACCTTAGTCACAACGAGGAGGTCCCACCACAAATCCGAAAGATCGTTGAGCGCTTCCCCTCCCAAGCCAAAGCTGAGACTGGGGACCTTGGAGAGCTAGAGAGCTAAACCAAAGTAACCTAGGGAGGAAGAAGCTCAGAGTCTGAGATCGGAATCCTCTCCCAAGGTGCCCTTCAAGGTCTATTTATAGTTATTTGTTCGTGGTCTGCTAATATCGGAATCCCGCCTTACATTCTTACTATACACATCCCAAAATGGTCTGCCAACAGCCAAACTCCGCTGTTTGGAGAGGCTAACCGCAGACCACCAGGGGCTTTTGGGTAAAAACATCTCTGGACCCTTGCTGGGCAAGTCGCACCTGAGGCCTCCTCTCGCGAGCCTGACTCGCGTGTCTTCCCGCGGGCTACCGGCGAGAGTCCAGCTCGCCCGCTCCCTGCGAGCATCCGCCGGGAAGCCGACTCGCTCGCCCTATGCGAGTGACTGCCAGGGGACTTGTTCGCCTGCCTCCTGCGAGCGAGCCCTTTAGTGGTCTCTGGCTCGCCCTCCTTATCCCTTCCCTCGCCTGCTGACCTCCCGATCTATGCTTATCTCCTGGCGAATATTGGGGGTTTTACACTATCATTCAAGCAAACATCTATCTTCTTACGCTCCCTTTCAAGCTCTATTACTTTGACAGTTTCTCATTAAAAGGAATTGCTCTTTTTAGAACTTTAAGTAATTCAGTAAAAGACCGACCAGTCCATCCGTAATCAGATTTAAGTAGAAATAAAGTAACCATAAATTATTTGCAACCAAGATATAATTCTTGTTCAACGTCATTTTACAAATCATGAAATTTTCTAGCTGCTTAATTGGGATCCTCATGATCACGTTCTTCTCCAATCTCATACATGTCATTAAAACCAGTATTTAAATCATGTAGCAGATCTTGCATATCATCATGCTCTAAATCTCTTCTTCATCCTCTCTAAAAAACGTCATCATCGCTGCCACTAGCCGGACTAATGTAATAATCCTCTCCATGACCTGATCACCATTTATATGTTTTTATAATTTCATTTATAATAAGATGCACAAACACAATTTCTTGAGTGTGAAAATTATTTTTTCCACATTTATAACAAGAGCAACGAATACTATTTCCTCTAGCAGAATTATTAAAAGCAAAATCAAGAAACAAATTCACTCAGTTTATGTAAACGGGTTGTCGTCAATTGGTGAGATCCATTCAACTCTTATCCATTGCACTATATATTAATAAATAAATAAATAAATAAAAACAAACTGCGCTAACATAAATAATTTTCAAGGTGATTAACATAAAGGGCAGCCCGGTGCACAAAGCATCCCCGCGCAGTGAGGGTCCGAGGAAGGGTCCCACCACAAGGATGAAATATAGGCAAACCTTACAATGCCCTTATTCCTTAACAAAGAAAGAGAATGGAGGAAATGCTGAAATTATCTAGAGACCATCGCTCGTCGGAGAGAGGCGACACAAAATAGAAGATCAACGAACCTTTGGTGTGGCGGAGGTGAGTTGGAGAAGGCGGAGGCGAGTCGGAGATAACCTTCATTGGAGTCGGCTGAGTGCTTAGTAAATCGACGTCACGAGATGGGCGCTCGATGACATAAGATGCAGAGGAGGCGGAGAGAGTGGAGAAACGGGATGCAGAGGAGGCGTGGAGACACAAGATGCAGAGAAGAGGAGGCGCATGACTTGTTCGATCGTGAACTCTAGAAGAGATATTCCTAACCTAGCAGCACCCATGGTTTTAATTGGGGGGGGGGGGGGGCGTCAAACTAATAGGAGGCAAAATGAAATATTTGACTCTAATTTTTTTTTAGGCAAGATAAGTGACTAATTATTTTGTCACTAACTAAATTATTTAGTGAGGAAAAATAGATTTGATCATTAAATATTTAATATTTGTGACCAACATTTTATGTTGTCACAAAATTAAATGCTTTAGTGACCAATTTTTTTCTATCGCCACGAGTTATCTCAAAATTTGATTTAGTGACCAAAATTATATTATAGTCATAATAGATACATTTTTGTGACGAAAAAAATTTCGTCACTAATATTGTCACTAAATGTGGATTTTTTTGTAGTGAAGTTACAAATACAATGGTGGCTGATGATATGGTCGCCTTTTCACAAGACTTAATATGCTGTTGTTCATTGTAACAAATTTCCCATCATTCTTCCACTTCATGGAATATTTCTAGCAATTTTCTTTTATGTGGCTAGTTATCCGTCAATGATTATAAAACTTCTCAGAGCCATCAGGTTTAGGAGAAGTTTTTAAAGCATCATTTCGTCCTTCTTCGGTAAGTTCTGAGTTTTTTTCTATTTCCTTGGTTCTATCAGTCTATGACCATCTCTAGCTTGTTAGCCTGACTGAAATCCGAGGTTGGGAATATGCGTAGTTCATTTGCAATTTGTGAGTGAAACCCAAAGGTGTACTTCATCCATGTATGTGTGTCCCCAGTATTTACCCCTAAAGTTGTCGCTTGTCAGTGGAACTTTATATGATGCACTCTTATATTGAGTGCCCTTGATGTCAGCTTAGACTGTACCATTTCTTCCATTAATCCTTTATGTATTCCATATGACAGATTCTCAATGAATTAAGTTCCTTCTTGATGATATAATCCTTTATATATCCAATATGATAGAATTCTCAATGAATTAGCTATTCAAACTGTCCATAGGTTTCTTCTTGATGATCTATCCCCTTTAGGTGCGCCCATGTTTTAAAAGGGTAAATGCAACTTTTTCATGAGTGCTATACCCCCATATAAGGTGAAGTATGCTTCCATTTGGTTCATTTACTCATCTAAAAGTTTTGCATGTTTTGCTTCATCATAACTAGGGATTTCCACCGACACTTCCACTTTGAAAATTCTACCCCTATCCTCATTTTTAGTGAACCACATCCTCATCCTCCTCATCTCCGCCCATGTTTGCAACATTGGCTTGTTAAGCTTTTGTTATTGTGGTAATGAAAACTATGGCTTGGTTATCTGAACTTGGTATAAGGACTGAATATTGCATCTTCATCCACTCATTATGGCGACCATTTACTCCGTTAATCTAGAGACTTGTTCAGATAAATTAGCAGGACTCTCATTTTACAGCCATTTGATTAAGAATCTCCCTCTCCCGCTTCTTCCCTGTGAAAGTCCAAATCAATAAGTTTGGGCTTGAGTTTTTCATATTTCTATTCGGCTTTTGAGTGGAGTTTCAGCATTGCTTGAGATACTTTTCTGAATTAGTTATCACCTCTCCTTAATTCTGGACAGGACTGCATACTTATAGATTCAAGAAACTTTCTTTTCATATATATTTTCTCATTTAGTGTTCGCTTTTTTTCTTTCGCACTTGGAACTTATTTTGTGTTGGCTTAAATTATCATTGTGGTTTTTCACTAGTTACGTTGGCGCACTTGGATTGCGACACACATCGGCCTACACGATGATCAGAGTCGTTCATTTTTTGCGAATCGACTATCCAAGATTATTTGTTATTTTTTTGAATTTTTATTTCATTTATTTTGAGGGCTATCATGTTCTGAGAATCATGATCATCTATGATGGCCCCGTAGTCTATAAATAGGTATAAATGGTTCAATTTGAGGGCATTAAAAGATTGAGCGAAGAAGAGATTCCTCCCTTCGATCACCCGACGCCAAAGTCGAAAAATCTGAGTGCCGAAGCTTGGAAGTTATCTCCCATTCCCATCCCCTCAACACCTCCTAGTAGGTCACCCCTCCTCCACCTTCCTTGGCTGGCTCCCCTTCCTCCCCACCTCCACTAGCTGACCACCACTACTAGCTCAAACTCCCCTCCAAAATCCCTCCCCCACCTCCCCCATCCAATTCCATCCATCTTCAGCGATCGCTAAAAAAACATTTCCAGCCACCTACATCAGGTCACCATCACCTCCACAAAATTCCTTACATTTTTCATTTTCTGATGATCGCCGGAAACCACCTCCGGCCACCTTTGGCCAGCCATCACCCCACCACCACATAACCATCATAACTACCTCCCCCACTACCCCATTACTCCACTACAACCATTTCCTAAAAAAATAGGCCCACTTCTCCATAATTCCCTCTCATCCACTCACCTTAACTTCCCCATTATTTCCAACCGGACACACTTCCTCCATTTGCTCACAAGCTGATAACTCCCTCATTTCCCACTCTCCATTACTCATCTCTCTACACTCCAACCTTCTTGAACTCCACTGAAGCTCTCCCCTTCACCCAGCTGCCACTGGAATTCCCCATTTCCCCCCTCCAGATCCTCCCTGATTCCTTTCAACAACCACCAGTCCCTCTCCCATCCACTAGATGTCTCTTTCACCCCATCATCTCTTATATCATTACCCGACTATTTACAGCAGTCCTGCAACTTCATACAGCCATGGGTCCTTCCAATTGGTATATTTCCAGCGTTGATTAGTGCTGTCTAGCCGCCCCAACATTATTGGGAGCCCAGAGTTCAACGCTTACTTCAATCCTGATTCCGGGAAAGTCCACCAAGCCTCCTACTTTATAGTTGTGTGAGTTCTAAGTTGGTTAATTATTCTTTGTTGAATTGGTGACTACTTTCTTGCCCGCGTCATATTTTTTTGTAACTTTGTTTCCACATCGTTTGTGGCTAGTGTTGATATTCATTTGCTTCCTTATTTATGATTCGTGCACTCTCATACTAATACTTCAACACGTGCCCTCCATTTTGTAAAGTTTTCTTCTATTGTGGTTATCTTTCGTTTGCATTTATAAATCATAATAGTTGCAAGTTAAAAGTCATCGGATTCGTATTGTTGCATTTAGAGTTCACCCATTAGCCCCTGATTGGACCGTCCTGCGTCACTTACTCATTTAATTAATTTAGTTTCGTTAATTTATATCCTTAGTCTTTCTCCGTTTGATTAAAGTAACTAGGTCTACATTTAAGTAGTATACAGGCAACCGAGTACGACTAGTATTGAGTCTAGCTTGACATTGGCCGTTTCCGTTAGATCCATCCCCAATTCCAACACTTAACTCTTTTCCTGTTGATTCTGATGTTAGAGTCAATTTTTAGGGCTTAAATTAAGTTGAATGGTCATGCTTAAGTCTAGCTTGAAGGTAGTGCAAGGTGTTTAATGGCTTCCTCAAATTACCATTCCCAAGCATTGCATTAGTTCTCTTTTTGTCTAGTTTAATAATCTTCCATATGATCACATTATACTGTTGTGAGAATCCGTGCTCTTATTTAGAGTTTTTATTGTCATATTTCCATTGAAGTTTTCATTTTGTGATATTTTTGAACAGATATTATTTTTTGATTCTGATATGGAAGGCGAGCCTATGAACTTCCGTGATGTGTTTCTTCACAGCCAAGCAGTAGAAGGCATTTCATTGTCCATGGTTAGTCTGCTTAATGAAACTTTTAATCAAACTCCCTTTTAAAGCATTTTATTAGTGGTAAATGTAGTTTTTGTACTCCAATATTGACTTTTTATGACAGTATTAGTCTACACTTATATCATGACATAATAATAATGTGGAGTGCAATTTTGTTGTCTAATTAATGGTATTTGCATGAACTCGTTTTTCAAATTGCCTATCTTATCCATCATGATTTCTTACTAATTATAGGGTAAACCTCAGCTAACTATTTTTCTAGCACAGATTCTTCAAGCACCAAATGAGGAGGAAGTTTCTTTGCTTTTGGAAATTTTTGGGTAAGGCGTTAGTTTACTAGTTCATCTTTAAGATGTAATTGATATCTTATTCAAGCTTCTTTTAGTATGTTGACAATAAATTTTGTTAGTCATTTAAAACTATTGAAGCGTTTCCGCCCACAACACCTGCCTTGTGCTTCTTCTAAAGTGCATGTGTTTCTTAAGTTACAACCAGTGAAAACTTCTGTAGTTGTCATCACTTTGTTAGATATTCCAAAACACTTTTCCCATACTACAGCATTTGACCATTTCAAACTTTTCAACTTTTCTACATATTTATTGATATTTTTAATTGATTGACCATATATTTATATGTTTTGCTCATATTTGGTGTTTTTCTGGTAACTGCTGACACATTATATTTACTCATGACATAAAGTAGTATTTTTTATTTTGGGGTAAACTTCTTAAGTCGCAAATTCATAATGCTTGCAAATTTACCTGTGCTCTGTTGTCTGGATGTAATGAAATAAAGAAGTTGATTGTGGCCTCACTTCTATGCTTTGCGTTATGTTTTCATTTACTGAATTCACAAATAGATGTTTGTTTTAGTTTTGTCATCTTTAGCTGGTCTTTCTTCTTTCATGGGGATTGACACTTGATTCTTGGTTACATGAGACTCATCAATTTTATCTTGGTTTGATTCGAGTAGTTAAAGCCCCCTTAACTTCCAATGTGTTCTTTAGTGTAAAGAGGAAATTGAATAAAGTTCAAATGCGTCAAGGTATGCATTACATGCTCCTGACCAACAAAAAATGAGGAAGAAAGGAATTATAATCATCATCCAGAGCCTTATCCCTGCTATATGGGGTTGGATTTATGAATCCTCATTTTCAATTTTTTCTTGTTGAGTGTTGCTCGAGGTTTTGAACTTAATCTCCGTTTTTGGAACATATGCTTGAAGCCTAGGATTCTTTTGTAAAATACCAAGTTATAATTTATGTATCTAAGTATATCTTATGGGAAGTCACGAGAAACCTACTTATGAGTGGTTCCACATATGTTGGCTATGGCGAAGAAACTTGTATGCATATGTTTTTCATGCTATTAGAGAACGTCTAGGGAATGAGACTTGCTTCCATCTTCTATGGTAACTTCTTTGTAGATAGTTGATCGTCTGTCACCATAATATCGTTCTAGTGTTGTTCTGCAATCGTGCAAGGTTTTCTTGCCCCAAAAAACAAGAGATTCTATAAGACTATTATGTGGAATTGATGATCGTCTTCCCTTTATGCCGTTATTACAAATCGAGGATCGAATGCCCGCCTCTTCTTGCACACGGTGTGCCAGTCACAACTTGTGCTGCTCCCAACTGCTCGACCAAGCGCCACCTGTTTGTTTGTGGAATTGGGGACTTCTTTGCCATGTCTACTATACGACCCGTTCTCGTTGAGACTGGTATAGGAAAACTGACAAGCAATTGCTATTAGAAGAGCCCCACGAGGGGGAGGTCACAACCACCTCGCTGAAGCTCATCATTACCTTGCCGGACGACGAGATCTGCTCGCCACAGTTTGCTGGCGACCAGATTCACCTTGCGCAGGGGTGGGGCCCATCTCCAGACAATGGGGTATATACCCCCATGCCGTCATATATAAATACGGTCCCTTATCATGAGGGAGAGGTTGTGGTAACAACTCACAAGGGTCCTCTCCTAGAACTAACCGAGTTCGCTCGTTCTTACTTTGAGCCTGCTTCTTCCCCCTAACCCATCACATCATTTGGTTTGGGAGGAGGAGCTCCTAAAAACTCCTGGGCGTGTGACATGACTTCCTAGTTATTACTACCTTTTAATCTCATCCATCAAGCAATATATTTCTTCTCTTTCTCTTGTTTTATTCTTGTATTCACGACTGCTACTTTGTGCGCAAGTAACCTCTGTCCATACCAAAGCCCGAACTTTGCGAGCAGAGTTCTCAACTTCAACATCTTGGTGCGGTGTGTGTGGACTTTGTACATAGGAAGAAACAACTCTGCAGGAAACATCATGGCATGAGAAAACGGCAGGAGTCAGATCACGAGAACCCGCGAGTATAACACGATTTCGTCATGGATTTCGATGATTTCCGTATAATGGTAGAAGAGACCTACAAGGTCACTTTGCGCCCCGTACCAAGGTCACTGCTATACCTCCCTGTGTATCCTCCACGTCTTAAACCCCAGAGCTACCTCGACGACCCAGAAAGGAGCCAAGTACTGAAGATCGTGAACGTCTGGAGCGAGTTCACGCTGTGGCCGTGAGGGCCGCGCGACGCCCTGAGTTTGATCAGGAGGATCACGTCTACCCATCTCGCCAGCATCTTGGGAGTACGAGCCTTTTTTTGCGAGGAGATCTTGATGAGCTGAGATGTCAGCTCTCTCCATCTTGCGAGGCATGGTCGTCGAGGCAGGAGTGCTAGCCATCCACAACGCGGAGGTCGGGCGCTCAACTGCAACTTCTACCAGGAGTAAGGCCACGATACGACCTACTAACGACCTAGTGGATAGGATTAATAAAGAAGGAAGATTGCCGGGAGCCCCAAAGGGAGCTCTAGAAGACAGCTGCAGGAAGTGGCCGAGGCACGTGTGCCAGGAAATGTGCCCGTGTGATCTCGCTGTGAGGAACACGAAGACTTCGACACAAGAGGGGGAATAAGCACGATCCATGGAGGGGTTGGCCTCGAGGCCTCGAGAAAGGGCAGTATGCGATTGATCTACAGCTGAGAAGTCACATCGACCTCATGAGCCCCTCCCCCCATCAGTGAAGTTGTCTTCTCGGCGTAAGATTTGCCTGAGCACAACAATCCGTTTCTCGACGCGGTGGCTATCAAGGCCGCGATCGAGAATTTCACGGTTTTGAGTATCTTGGTGGATAACAGTTCAGTAAACGTGATCTTCAAGAAGGCCTTCGATGCCATGGACGTAGAGGAAGCAAGAGTCAAGGCTTCAGATGGCCTGCTATTCGGTTTCTCTAGAGAAAGAAAGGAGGTCGAGGGAGGAGTTGAGTTGGTGGTTACTCTTGGCGGGACCACGAAGATCATCATAGTTGACGCACTAAGCAGCTACAATGTCATCTTTGACAGACCTCTCCTCAACGTTTTCGAATCTGTAGCTTACTCATACCACCCGTGCTTGAAATACAACATAAACGTGGTACAAATTTAGGTCCGCAGTGATCCGAAGGTGGCCTGAGAATGTTACATTGACACTGTCAACCTGGAAGGAGGGGGCCGAGACAGTGGATAAAGCTTGGAACGAGCAGCGCGCCTCGAGACAGCAGAGGAGACTTGAGGAGATAAAGCTAACGATGGGGCAGGGAGGCCCAATGAGCGTTATGATCAACAAGGAGCTGTCGGAGGACACGAAGGAGCTTGTGTCCAACCTCCAAAACAACATCGACGTCTTTGCATGGAGCACAACAGTCATGTCTGTCATTGATATCGTTGTTGCCTACTACCGCCTCAACTTAGATCCTAAATTACGCCCATTCGCCGGAAGAAACGAGCCAGTTCAACCACCTTGACAGAGCCCATTCGAGAGGAGGTTAAAAAGTTGTTAGCTGCAATGTTTATTTTTGAAATTCAATTTCCGGGATGAGCGTCGAACATTGTGATGATTAAAAAGGCCGGAGGAAATGATGAATGTGTATTGATTTTTTCTTATTGAACAAAGCTTGACTGAATGATTATTATTCTTTGTCTCGAATCGGCGCGTTGGTTGACTCAGTGGTCGGTTTTCCTGTTATGAGCTTTCTTGATTCCTTTCCAGGTTATCATCAGATCATGATGCATTCTCAGGACACCCCGAACAGTTCCTTTGTCACGAATGACGATTGCTATTGCTATAATATTATGCTTTTTGGGCTGAAGAACGCAGGAGCAACATACCAAAGGATGATGGATCTTGTATTGAAAGAGCAAAATGGAAGAAATCTGGAGGTGTATGTAGATGACCTTATGGTGAAGAGCAAGAGCGTGAAGGGCACCTGAGGGATCTCATAAAGATTTTCGCTATCATGCAGAGGTATAAAATCAGACTCAACCCGACCAAATGTGTTTTTGGGGCCACGAAGGGGAAGTTTGTAAGACATCTTACTCCTAAGAGAGTTGAGCCTAATCCCGACAAGGTTAAGGCCATCCTGGATATGACAACACCAAGAGACACGAAGGGGTCCAACGACTGATGGGAAGAATCGCCGGGTTGAGCCACTTTCTTTCTAAGTTCGGAGAAAAGTGTTCGCCCTTCTTCAAAACTCTACGGGGCAACCAAAAATTTGAGTGGAGCCAAGAATGCGAAGAAACTTTCCTCAGTCTCACGCACAACATATGAGAGATCCTGTACTGTAGAGCCCGCGAGAATGAATTTATCTCTTTTTGTATATAGGGGTTGGGGCATAGGCCGCGAGTTCGGTGTTGGTTCGAGAAGATGGAGCGAAGCAGATGCCGATCTACTATGTCAGCAAGGATCTGATGAATGCCGAGACCAGATACCCAAATTTGGAAAACTAGCCTATGTCCCGGTCATCTCGGCCAAAATACTCATGCCTTACTTCCAAGCCCATACCATCAATCTGGTGAAGGATCATACTTTATTCCAAATTGTGGAAAGAACCCAACATTCGGGGAGGTTGGCCAAATGGTCGATAGAACTCATGGAGTTCGACATAGGCTACCTTCCTCGGATGGAGATCATGACACAAGCGGTGGCCGACTTCTTGGTCGACCTCACGGTGGCTCAGGGAGTAGAAGAAGACTTGAAGCATCCATTACGATGTTCCATGTATGTTGATGGAGCCTCAAAGAAGAATTCTATAGGAATATGAATAAGTTAGGTCAGCCTAACCAGAGCCAAGGTTGAGCAAATCGTGAAGCTACACGCCAAGGTACTCGCTGGGTTGCTGATGGTGAAGGAGTTAGGAGTGCAAGACATTCCGGCTCACACCGATTCCCTGGTAGTCACATCCTATATTCGTGAGAGTTCGAGGTCCAGGAACCAACTTTGCTACAGTACTTAGCGGAAGTGAAAAGCTTGATCGGGTCCTTCTAGTCATTCGATATCCAATATGTGCCACGGAGGGAAAACAGTGCTGCCGATGAGCTTCGCAAAAGATGGTCCGAGGATTGGGGGAACACTAACATAACTCTTCGTCTATCGAAGATGGAAAGTTGACGGAGATCGATCAAAAGCCTTCTTGGATTGATCCATATGTCGAGTTCTTAACCACTAGGAAATACTCGGAAGCAGTAAAAGATAGGAGGCGTTTTCAGTTCAAATATACTTATTACCTGCTTCACGACAGAGACTTATATCAGAAAGACCCTCTCCGGAACTCTGACAACATGCGTGGCGGAGGTTGAAGTGTCGCATCTCCTAGAAGATATTCACTCGGGGGAGTGGGAGTCATTTAGGAAGCTGAATGCTGGAAAATATAGTACTAAGGCAGGGCTACTTTTGGCCAACCATCCGAAAAGATGCAGAGGAGTTTGCCCGGAGATGCCAACAGTGCCAACTCTACGCACCTATTCAGCTTCAGCCAACATAACGTCTAAAATTCATCTTTTCCCCTTGTCCGTTTGCAAAAACTCAGAAAGTACTCAAAAGAAAAATCGATTAAGTCAAACTACTGTGCGTCAAGAAGTATTCGAGATACGTCGAGAAGTTGACTTCATGCGTTGAGAAGAAATCAACACATGTCGAAGTATAGGCATCCTCCTTACGTCGAGTTCTCCTAAAGGAAAATCTGCTCAGAGCTTGACTATTCAACTTACGTTGAATTCTCCGTTCTCAACATACCAATATAGACAGCATGTAACAAAAGTTTATCCTGGTGATGATTGATTACACCACCAAGAACTGGCGAAGACGACCACCCACTTCGTGAAGAACTTCATTTGGGGAGAGATCGCATGCAAGTAGGGGATACTTCTTGCTATCATCATAGACAATGGTCCGCAATCTGTAAGCATTGGGTTAGTTGAATTCTGTGAACATGAACTGACTTGCGCTTCGCCTTTGTCCATCTTCCGCGGAGCAACGGTCAGGTGGAGGAAGCCAATAAGTTAATCCTGAACTTACTGAAGAAGGTTGAAAACTTGAAGAGAAATCGAGTGGAGTAACTTCCTTCTATCATTTAGCCTTTAAGAACGAATCCCAACTCAGCTACGGGTGAAACTCCCTTCAAGTTATCCCATAGATCCAAAGCATTCATCTCAGTGGAATTCGAAATGAGGAGCCCTCGGGTCGTCGCAGGGGAGGTGGGGGAAGAAAAATGTTGGTTGGAGAATGAGGAAGCATAGAAGATTGCCTAGATCTTGTGGAGGAACTTAGGGCTGTGCTCAGACAAGAAGAGATCAAGAGAAGAATGAGAAGGTACTTCGACAAGCACATGAGTAAAGGAATTCCAAAAGGGAGACCTAGTCTTGGAGAAGGTAGATGACGCCGGAAGATAAGCCGCCGTAGGTAAGCTTAACCCCAACCGAGAAGGACCATTCCTGACCAGGATGGCGCTTCAAAGTGGTAGCTATCAACTATCAACGTACGATGGCGAGGATCTTGGAAACACGTGGAGCCGAAACATCCTAAAGAGATACTATCAATAATTTCGCACATATGGGCATCTGAGGCAACTGCCATGTAATATGCACTTGAACATCATTTAATGATTTGTTCGATCAAACTAGTCCTAACAAGTTTGCTCAATACTTTATGATCTTGTTCGATACTCCATATGCAATAAATAATCACCTCCAGATTATGTAAGAGTTCGACTTGCCTCCGGGCGACATGACTGTAAATCCAAGCCTTTGCATTGATGACCGAGATCAGCTCCCTCTTGCACTTTGGTTGCCTATCCTCGCGTGACATGAAATTTCGAAAATCAAGATGACTCTCCTTCAGAGTCTCCCCAATGACGACAAACCCTTCCCCCACTCCCTCTGTGATCGTCTAACCATGTGAATGGTCGACACCCTTGGGCACATGCCTCTAAATCGAAGCTTCTGCATTGACGACCGAGATCAACTCGCCCCTTGCACGTTGGCTGCCTACCCCTCGGGTAACCATACCTTCTTCCTAAGCATTTCGGTCAGCTAGGAGTCGGACTGGGAAGAACATCCTAACGAGCTTTACCAAGCTGAAGTCATATTAACTGTAAGTCTGCTCTCCTAATATCCACATCGCCAGGGGCTCCGCTGCCATGTGGCAGCCATGAGTATGTTGATCCCATTGCCTATCTAGCACCGTAACACGACTTTCAGCTCGCCTAAAAGATGCACCACGCTAGGGGCCCTGCGGACACGCGACAGTAAAATGTGTGTTGAACCCAAGCCGGTCTAGCACCACGGTGCAACACTCAGCTCTCCTAAAAGTTCCACCTCGCTAGGGGCCCCGAGGACATGCGGTTCCCAAGAGTGTGTTGATGCCAAGTCTAGTCTAGTATTCTGATGCGACACTCAACTCGCTAAAAAAATCCACCTTGTTAGGGGCCCCGTAGACATGCGGAAGCCAGAGTGCGTTGATTGCAAGTCCGGTCAAGCACCGCGACGCGACACTCAGCTCGCGTAAATGATCCACCTCGCCAGGGCCCCCACGAACATGTTGTAGCTGAGCGTGTGTTTATCCCAAATTCGGACTAACACCGTAGCGCGACATTCATCTCGCTTATAAGCCCTCCTAGGTGTTGACTATAAACTTATGTTTCAAAATATAATCCTGATATGCACACACAGGGCCAACGAGCTCACGTCTTAACAAGCCTAGGGAGCCTATCGACCTCGACATCGAACTCATACTTCAACGTACCTAAAAGCCTATCGACCTGATGAGAAGCAAAGTAAGAAAAATTACACTTGCAGGTCGCCTCCTCGATGTGCACCAAAAATAAAAAAATACAAATATAAGAGGGCTCCGGTTAGTCATTAATTCAGACCTTGCCCTCGCCTTATTGGCGCCGCTGCCAAGCTGCTGCCGCTATTGCTCCTGATACAATCCACGCTTCTCGTGTATTAGTAGCCTGAGCTGGATGACATCGTCGGCGAGCCTCTCGGAAAGAGCTCCGGTAAAAGGTCTTTAAAGTTACGATTCCGGAACTTCGGGGCCATCCAACCTCAGTCTGCCAGGAGAGCTAGTATAGCTTGCCCTGTCAGGATGGCGAGGGTGCTCTCCTACTCAGCGCGATCCACAAACTGATACTCCGTGAACTCCTTCTGAAGCATTGCGAGCTTTGCCTCGAGTCCGTCAGATCTCGCTCCAGATCGCCTGAGCTAGAAGCAAACAAGTCCTGAAGAAGACGAGTACTTATCGCCATGTGCTCGAGGGAAGCTTTCTTGTCGGCGACGAGCTCCTTGATCCTTCCTTCGTCAAAGAGGAGAGATTGGCTCATCGCGTGCATCATCTCAGTGCTGCAGAGTGCAGCGCGCGAAACCCCGATAACAATCTCAGACCGCTTGGCATGGAGAACCGCCGACACATCATTTCGGCTTGTCAACTTGAAGTACACGTTGTAGGCGTCATTGTTCGGTTCGTCTGCTGATATACCTTGTTGGTGGAGTTCTTCAGCTTCAGGCTGAGATCTAAAAAATAGGCGAGCCCTTCTTTGTTCGCCTTGATCAAGAAATAGTTGCAGAAAACCATGAAGTTCCAAGGAACTCGCAATTCTCGGAGGAAGGTGACGACGAGATAACCGTGGCGAGGGTTTACCTGGGAGAGCATTAGCCTGAAATGGTGAAGGATTTCCTTTACTTTGGGCCAGAGAGGAAGCCGCACCTTGTATGCATAATGCTCCAGGGAGAAGGCGAGCTCCCCCTCGCAGCTCGAATTAAGGCGCTCGCCGGCAGTCAGGTACCTCGTCGTGAACCCTGCAGGGAGAAACATCTCCCTGAACAAGGTCTAGTCGCCCCAGTGATAATGTGTTTACTCGAAACTCATCGCGATCCGAGGAACAACTCGCTGACAAAGGTTGTTCGGAAGAAGAAAGAGCATATTTTCAGCTATACGCCCCCTATTTTTGATAGAGGTGGGAAGTCGCAGCATCGCACACCTTGCCAATTACCTTGTACCCGCCAAATCGCCTCGCTCAGAGACAACCATTAGAGACATCACTAAAGGTCAGCTCTTTAAAAATTCTATATTATCTTACCCTTACCGAGGTAAATGAAAGGCCTCCATACCTATGAAGAGAAAGACACGACAAGAAATAAGCTACGAAGCACGAATACTTAAAAATGCTTCGCGTATCGGCTCGAACGCGTATCGGATACGGGAAACACCCGGAAACGCACGGAAACACGTTTCCGAAATGTAGGAAACACAATATTTAAATTAAATAAAAAAATTAATTGGGAAACAAGTATCCCGCTTGTGGGATACACATTTCCCGCTATTTTATTCACTGCGTCAGGTGCGCGGTCACGCCTCATATTGATTTGATTGTTTAGGATTCACACTCAGCGCGTTTCACGACCCCGACCCCCGCATCTTTGCGTTGTTCTCTCCCGACCCCCGCAGCCGAAGCTGTTGCCGCTCCACTGTCGCTCCAGATCACACTCCCTGCTCTCGATCCCTCCCTGTTAGTAAGCTCCTCCTCTTTTTCTTCTTCCTCCTCTTCTTCTTCCTCCTCCGTCTCCTCTTCTTCTTCTTCCTCAATGTGTACTAATAATAAATAAATCAAACTAAAATGTGTGTACTTGTAGGCACTATAAATAATGTTTGTGCTTTTGGACTTGATATACCTCAAGGAATAGATTGCATGGACTATTCTTCATATTTTCTCTTCCTGTGATATCCAATACCTTCTCCTGGCTTAATCTTTTCCATTGTGCCTAAACAACATGATTGCGCGCTAATTATTCTTTATTGAATGTAGTGACTGAGATGGTACCTTAGTTTGTTAATTGTATTTTTTATATTAATTAATACTTATATTAAAATAATTAAAAAAAATTAAAAACGTTTCCGTATCTGTATTTTTTAAAAAATCACGTTTCCCGTATCCGTTTCGTATCGTATCCCGTATCCCGTTTCCGTCCCCGTGCTACATAGGAAATAAGGATAGGAGATAGAGATAAAACTCACAAAATAATGAAGCCTCATCGCATATCCATTCAACTCTCATAAGAGCAAAATTAGGTTCTTCCAATACTTTCGTAAATAAAAGTTCATTATTACAGAGTTGAGTTCGTAGACATAGAAAAACTACATAAAAGGGGGTCACCGTGGGTTCGAAGCATGGCTAGCTGTCCATCCCAACCTGGCGGCAGACTGAAAAGTTGTCGTGGCCTGTGCAAGAATATGCTCGCCCTGACGAGCAAACTCTCTCACGCGTTACTGTTCAGAATCCATTCTTGCAATGCGCGCCTTGGAAGTCGACGACGAGGAACTCTATGCGACGCTCTAGTTTGCGGACCTTGATGCCTAGAAAGGCGATCTCACAGTTGCGTTCTCTGAGGCCACTAACTGAGGCTCGAAGTTTTCCACCGGAGCCATCTGAAGCTCCATGGCAGTGACACGACTCGAGAGGTTTGCGAGCTCGAGAGCTCGCATCCCCGCGTCCATATCAACGATAAAGGTAATCAGGTGGCTCTGAAGGTCGTTAGCAGCATCCGGGTCGCAGATTAGAGCGGAAAAGGCGGCGACGTGATCGTGCACCCATCGGCCCCGCAGAGGTGGTGGTGAGGAACCTTCAGGCTCCGACGCGTTGGTTGCAGGCAGCTCGCCAAGAAGAGTACTTGCAAGATGTATGAATGAGGGCAACATCAACAAAATCATTCCAACAACATCCAGAATGCTCACAAAGAGCATATGAGCTGGGTGGCGTCCCACCGACCGCGTCCTTTCCTTAGGAAGGTTGCTGAAGACCCTTGTTCTTGGGAGTGCGGGAGGGGGCGTCTTGTTCTTTGAGGAGGGCTTGTAAGGATTATTGGAATGACGTCCTGCCGAAGTCTCGCAGAACAAGACTATCCTCGCCTTCTTCGACGACATATGGTCTACCTTGCACAGTGTTGACGGTTCAGCCCTCTTTTGCGAATAGCCTACAAACAAGAAAATGAAGCTTAGTTTAACAACAAAGTCATAGATCACAACCTTCACAATTTTTACCTGGCAGCGAGATCTCCTGCACGTCGCCAACCCTAACCCTGTCCAGACCGAGCTAGAGGATCGGCTCGTCCGTGTCATGGGCCTCGTATATGACCACCGACGCTATCGCCTAAAGGGATCTCACATATCGGTAAAAGACTGGATATAAGGAGCTCGACATTTAAGAAATTAGCCAGTCTTTGATAGCCTTACTCTCCACCGCACTCCTCGCGACATCATTGGTTGAAGGCTGATTGGGGGAGGGGGAAGGGGATCGTCACTTTCTTGCCATCTCGGTCCTGTCCAGGGTAGGATCAAATCTAAAGGTCTCCACCCGAGAAGACTTGTCCTTTCCGCGCGCTTCACCGCCCGGAGTGTTTCGGTAGAGGTTCAAGAAAGCGCTAAGATCTTCGATGAGGTTTTTGGATGCCATGTCAGCGAGTTCAGAAAGCACTTTAATTAACATGAGCACAAGCATTATTAATAGAAGACCAGCCAACTTGCAGAGTCCTTGCCTTGCATTGTTTTTCCGACCTTATACCGAGCTCGAAAAAAGCGGGGATTGTGTACAACCCACACTCGTCGAGACCAATAAATGACAACATGACAAGCAATTACTATCAAAAGGGCCCCACGAGGAGGAGCTCACAACCACCTCGATAGAGCTCATCATTACCTCTCCAGACGACGAGATCTGCTCACCACAACTTGCTGGTAACTAGATTCACCACGCGCAAGGGTGGGGACAATGATGTATACTCCACCCCCTGCCGTCACCTATAAGTACGACCCCTTGTCAAGTGGGAGAGGCAGTGTCAACTCACAAAGGTCCTCGTCTAGAACTAGCCGAGCTCTCCCGTTCTCATTTTGAGCATACTTCTTCCTCTAGCCCAGTACAACATTTGGTTTGGTGGAGGGAATTCCTATACACTTCTGGGTGTGCGCCGAGACCTCCTAGCTGTTGTTACCTTGTAATCTCGTCCATCAAGCAATGCAATTCTTCTCTTTCTCTGGTTTTATTCTCGTATTCACAATTGCTACTTCGGTGGGCAAGTAACCTCTGCCATACCCAAGTATGAATTTTGCGAGCCGAGTTCTGGCTTCAACATCTACCAACTGTGATTTCTTCCTGCGCTTGGACAACTTGTTTACTATTTCTTAGCGAGAGTTATAATTTGCTAGAAGATCAAAGAAATTTTTTAGTGTTAGAAATCCAGAACTTGATACACGACGTTGGGCGAGATCGCCAAGCAATCCAAGAGGGGAGTCGCTAGGTTGGTTTCCACCTCTAGGATCAAGACTCTTTTTTTGATGCCCTAATCTTTCATTTAACTCTCTTTATATAGGCGTTTTTAGGCCATTAGGAAACTCATGAAAATCAAATAACATTAAAAACTTAAAATAAACCATAATTGAAAGATAGTAGATTAAAGTGAATTGAGAATTAGCTTAGGCGCTCCATTTGCCTGGCTCGGTAACTGGCCTGAGTCCTGCCTCTTCTTCTTTCGGTGCGAGTACTCACAATGTGTTGGTGATGTAAACCCAATTCCACAACCAATGTTGACGACGAGGTTCCGCCTCGTAATTTGTTACGTTCTCAATTTCAGGACGAATTATGTTTCAAGATTATTAATCGAAACTCGAAGAGTGAGAATCCCGATTGCTTAGAACTTGACTTCTAATACGGTTCTTCGATTCCACAGAAAGAAATGCATGCAATAATTTATGGAAATTAATAGTAATTGTGAATAATTGAGGAGACTTAGGCTAGCTCAAATTTATTTAAGAGAACTAATAAAAATATAGTAATGATTTGTAAGCAATGAATTTAGGATTTTACCTAGCACGGGCAAACTCGATCCATGCCTCCTGATCCGACGAATGGGAGCAACTGATTTGTCGAAGGCGGCGGAGACAAAATGACCCATGGTCGAAGGAGTCAAGCCATGAAGATGGAATCCTGGCGAGGAAGTCGACGTCGACAGGAACCCGATACCTTTGCCGAATGTAGAACGACGTTGTCGATGGATGCCATCGACAGAGAACGGGAACTCTCCGGGAGTCCAGGGAGTCGAGGATGGAGGTGGCGAACGTTGGAAGGGCGTCGACAGCGGCTGGGGACGAAACGACCGGGAGGCATGCGATTAGGGTCTGTCAGAGGGAACGAAAAGATTTTTGGATGTAGTAGAATCTTTTTCACACTATGATTCTTCTTCAACAAAGCTCTAAAAGGATATTGAAATATGAAGCACTGTTTGGATTCTTGATTGAACATCAGCAACAGGCTAATCCTCTTGAGGGAGAAGTAGAGATTCAATAGAGAGAAGTTGAGTCCAATCTGTGAGAAATCCTAACAAAGAAGTGGATGAACCCCTGAGAGAAGGAGAGCCCAAGATCAGAGAGAGTTCTTGTCGGCTAGGGTTCTTGGAGAGAACTTCTGGAGTAAGAAGAAGAGAACTCTGAATGCTTGAGAGGAGAGGAATGAGCCGAGAAAGGTAGAGTTCTTACACACACACATATATATAACTGCTGCAGAATAGAGACATTCCTGATCTAAATCAATCACAATAATCACCTTCTTGAAATGAATCATTAACAACTTAATTGAATATGAATCAGGGCCTTGATTTGCTCAGGAACCAATTCTGTACGAGGAGAGAATTCGACATAATGTCACTTATGCGTCGAGTACTATTCGACGTACATTGAAATGTTGAGAACGGAGAATTCAACGTAAGTTGAATAGTCAAGCTCTGAGCAGACTTTCCTTTAGGAGAACTCGACGTAAGGAGGATGCCTATACTTCGACATGTGTTGATTTCTTCTCAACGCATGAAGTCAACTTCTCGACGTATCTCGAATACTTCTTGACGCACAGTAGTTTGACTTAGTCGATTTTTCTTTTGAGTACTTTCTGAGTTTTTGCTTGCCTGGATCTGATTACACCACATACCAATATAGACAGCATGTAACAAAAGTTTATCCTGGTGATGATTGATTACACCACCAAGAACTGGCGAAGACGACCACCCACTTCGTGAAGAACTTCATTTGGGGAGAGATCGCATGCAAGTAGGGGATACTTCTTGCTATCATCATAGACAATGGTCCTCAATCTGTAAGCATTGGGTTAGTTGAATTCTGTGAACATGAACTGACTTGCGCTTCGCCTTTGTCCATCTTCCGCGGAGCAACGGTCAGGTGGAGGAAGCCAATAAGTTAATCCTGAACTTACTGAAGAAGGTTGAAAACTTGAAGAGAAATCGAGTGGAGTAACTTCCTTCTATCATTTAGCCTTTAAGAACGAATCCCAACTCAGCTACGGGTGAAACTCCCTTCAAGTTATCCCATAGATCCAAAGCATTCATCTCAGTGGAATTCGAAATGAGGAGCCCTCGGGTCGTCGCAGGGGAGGTGGGGGAAGAAAAATGTTGGTTGGAGAATGAGGAAGCATAGAAGATTGCCTAGATCTTGTGGAGGAACTTAGGGCTGTGCTCAGACAAGAAGAGATCAAGAGAAGAATGAGAAGGTACTTCGACAAGCACATGAGTAAAGGAATTCCAAAAGGGAGACCTAGTCTTGGAGAAGGTAGATGACGCCGGAAGATAAGCCGCCGTAGGTAAGCTTAACCCCAACCGAGAAGGACCATTCCTGACCAGGATGGCGCTTCAAAGTGGTAGCTATCAACTATCAACGTACGATGGCGAGGATCTTGGAAACACGTGGAGCCGAAACATCCTAAAGAGAGACTATCAATAATTTCGCACATATGGGCATCTGAGGCAACTGCCATGTAATATGCACTTGAACATCATTTAATGATTTGTTCGATCAAACTAGTCCTAACAAGTTTGCTCAATACTTTATGATCTTGTTCGATACTCCATATGCAATAAATAATCACCTCCAGATTATGTAAGAGTTCGACTTGCCTCCGGGCGACATGACTGTAAATCCAAGCCTTTGCATTGATGACCGAGATCAGCTCCCTCTTGCACTTTGGTTGCCTATCCTCGCGTGACATGAAATTTCGAAAATCAAGATGACTCTCCTTCAGAGTCTCCCCAATGACGACAAACCCTTCCCCCACTCCCTCTGTGATCGTCTAACCATGTGAATGGTCGACACCCTTGGGCACATGCCTCTAAATCGAAGCTTCTGCATTGACGACCGAGATCAACTCGCCCCTTGCACGTTGGCTGCCTACCCCTCGGGTAACCATACCTTCTTCCTAAGCATTTCGGTCAGCTAGGAGTCGGACTGGGAAGAACATCCTAACGAGCTTTACCAAGCTGAAGTCATATTAACTGTAAGTCTGCTCTCCTAATATCCACATCGCCAGGGGCTCCGCTGCCATGTGGCAGCCATGAGTATGTTGATCCCATTGCCTATCTAGCACCGTAACACGACTTTCAGCTCGCCTAAAAGATGCACCACGCTAGGGGCCCTGCGGACACGCGACAGTAAAATGTGTGTTGAACCCAAGCCGGTCTAGCACCACGGTGCAACACTCAGCTCTCCTAAAAGTTCCACCTCGCTAGGGGCCCCGAGGACATGCGGTTCCCAAGAGTGTGTTGATGCCAAGTCTAGTCTAGTATTCTGATGCGACACTCAACTCGCTAAAAAAATCCACCTTGTTAGGGGCCCCGTAGACATGCGGAAGCCAGAGTGCGTTGATTGCAAGTCCGGTCAAGCACCGCGACGCGACACTCAGCTCGCGTAAATGATCCACCTCGCCAGGGCCCCCACGAACATGTTGTAGCTGAGCGTGTGTTTATCCCAAATTCGGACTAACACCGTAGCGCGACATTCATCTCGCTTATAAGCCCTCCTAGGTGTTGACTATAAACTTATGTTTCAAAATATAATCCTGATATGCACACACAGGGCCAACGAGCTCACGTCTTAACAAGCCTAGGGAGCCTATCGACCTCGACATCGAACTCATACTTCAACGTACCTAAAAGCCTATCGACCTGATGAGAAGCAAAGTAAGAAAAATTACACTTGCAGGTCGCCTCCTCGATGTGCACCAAAAATAAAAAAATACAAATATAAGAGGGCTCCGGTTAGTCATTAATTCAGACCTTGCCCTCGCCTTATTGGCGCCGCTGCCAAGCTGCTGCCGCTATTGCTCCTGATACAATCCACGCTTCTCGTGTATTAGTAGCCTGAGCTGGATGACATCGTCGGCGAGCCTCTCGGAAAGAGCTCCGGTAAAAGGTCTTTAAAGTTACGATTCCGGAACTTCGGGGCCATCCAACCTCAGTCTGCCAGGAGAGCTAGTATAGCTTGCCCTGTCAGGATGGCGAGGGTGCTCTCCTACTCAGCGCGATCCACAAACTGATACTCCGTGAACTCCTTCTGAAGCATTGCGAGCTTTGCCTCGAGTCCGTCAGATCTCGCTCCAGATCGCCTGAGCTAGAAGCAAACAAGTCCTGAAGAAGACGAGTACTTATCGCCATGTGCTCGAGGGAAGCTTTCTTGTCGGCGACGAGCTCCTTGATCCTTCCTTCGTCAAAGAGGAGAGATTGGCTCATCGCGTGCATCATCTCAGTGCTGCAGAGTGCAGCGCGCGAAACCCCGATAACAATCTCAGACCGCTTGGCATGGAGAACCGCCGACACATCATTTCGGCTTGTCAACTTGAAGTACACGTTGTAGGCGTCATTGTTCGGTTCGTCTGCTGATATACCTTGTTGGTGGAGTTCTTCAGCTTCAGGCTGAGATCTAAAAAATAGGCGAGCCCTTCTTTGTTCGCCTTGATCAAGAAATAGTTGCAGAAAACCATGAAGTTCCAAGGAACTCGCAATTCTCGGAGGAAGGTGACGACGAGATAACCGTGGCGAGGGTTTACCTGGGAGAGCATTAGCCTGAAATGGTGAAGGATTTCCTTTACTTTGGGCCAGAGAGGAAGCCGCACCTTGTATGCATAATGCTCCAGGGAGAAGGCGAGCTCCCCCTCGCAGCTCGAATTAAGGCGCTCGCCGGCAGTCAGGTACCTCGTCGTGAACCCTGCAGGGAGAAACATCTCCCTGAACAAGGTCTAGTCGCCCCAGTGATAATGTGTTTACTCGAAACTCATCGCGATCCGAGGAACAACTCGCTGACAAAGGTTGTTCGGAAGAAGAAAGAGCATATTTTCAGCTATACGCCCCCTATTTTTGATAGAGGTGGGAAGTCGCAGCATCGCACACCTTGCCAATTACCTTGTACCCGCCAAATCGCCTCGCTCAGAGACAACCATTAGAGACATCACTAAAGGTCAGCTCTTTAAAAATTCTATATTATCTTACCCTTACCGAGGTAAATGAAAGGCCTCCATACCTATGAAGAGAAAGACACGACAAGAAATAAGCTACGAAGCACGAATACTTAAAAATGCTTCGCGTATCGGCTCGAACGCGTATCGGATACGGGAAACACCCGGAAACGCACGGAAACACGTTTCCGAAATGTAGGAAACACAATATTTAAATTAAATAAAAAAATTAATTGGGAAACAAGTATCCCGCTTGTGGGATACACATTTCCCGCTATTTTATTCACTGCGTCAGGTGCGCGGTCACGCCTCATATTGATTTGATTGTTTAGGATTCACACTCAGCGCGTTTCACGACCCCGACCCCCGCATCTTTGCGTTGTTCTCTCCCGACCCCCGCAGCCGAAGCTGTTGCCGCTCCACTGTCGCTCCAGATCACACTCCCTGCTCTCGATCCCTCCCTGTTAGTAAGCTCCTCCTCTTTTTCTTCTTCCTCCTCTTCTTCTTCCTCCTCCGTCTCCTCTTCTTCTTCTTCCTCAATGTGTACTAATAATAAATAAATCAAACTAAAATGTGTGTACTTGT
This sequence comes from Dactylorhiza incarnata, assembly GCA_033032865.1. NCBI lineage: Eukaryota > Viridiplantae > Streptophyta > Magnoliopsida > Asparagales > Orchidaceae > Dactylorhiza > Dactylorhiza incarnata. The sequence continues at coordinate 6,165,996 of JAWHQI010000043.1, forward strand.
AGGCACTATAAATAATGTTTGTGCTTTTGGACTTGATATACCTCAAGGAATAGATTGCATGGACTATTCTTCATATTTTCTCTTCCTGTGATATCCAATACCTTCTCCTGGCTTAATCTTTTCCATTGTGCCTAAACAACATGATTGCGCGCTAATTATTCTTTATTGAATGTAGTGACTGAGATGGTACCTTAGTTTGTTAATTGTATTTTTTATATTAATTAATACTTATATTAAAATAATTAAAAAAAATTAAAAACGTTTCCGTATCTGTATTTTTTAAAAAATCACGTTTCCCGTATCCGTTTCGTATCGTATCCCGTATCCCGTTTCCGTCCCCGTGCTACATAGGAAATAAGGATAGGAGATAGAGATAAAACTCACAAAATAATGAAGCCTCATCGCATATCCATTCAACTCTCATAAGAGCAAAATTAGGTTCTTCCAATACTTTCGTAAATAAAAGTTCATTATTACAGAGTTGAGTTCGTAGACATAGAAAAACTACATAAAAGGGGGTCACCGTGGGTTCGAAGCATGGCTAGCTGTCCATCCCAACCTGGCGGCAGACTGAAAAGTTGTCGTGGCCTGTGCAAGAATATGCTCGCCCTGACGAGCAAACTCTCTCACGCGTTACTGTTCAGAATCCATTCTTGCAATGCGCGCCTTGGAAGTCGACGACGAGGAACTCTATGCGACGCTCTAGTTTGCGGACCTTGATGCCTAGAAAGGCGATCTCACAGTTGCGTTCTCTGAGGCCACTAACTGAGGCTCGAAGTTTTCCACCGGAGCCATCTGAAGCTCCATGGCAGTGACACGACTCGAGAGGTTTGCGAGCTCGAGAGCTCGCATCCCCGCGTCCATATCAACGATAAAGGTAATCAGGTGGCTCTGAAGGTCGTTAGCAGCATCCGGGTCGCAGATTAGAGCGGAAAAGGCGGCGACGTGATCGTGCACCCATCGGCCCCGCAGAGGTGGTGGTGAGGAACCTTCAGGCTCCGACGCGTTGGTTGCAGGCAGCTCGCCAAGAAGAGTACTTGCAAGATGTATGAATGAGGGCAACATCAACAAAATCATTCCAACAACATCCAGAATGCTCACAAAGAGCATATGAGCTGGGTGGCGTCCCACCGACCGCGTCCTTTCCTTAGGAAGGTTGCTGAAGACCCTTGTTCTTGGGAGTGCGGGAGGGGGCGTCTTGTTCTTTGAGGAGGGCTTGTAAGGATTATTGGAATGACGTCCTGCCGAAGTCTCGCAGAACAAGACTATCCTCGCCTTCTTCGACGACATATGGTCTACCTTGCACAGTGTTGACGGTTCAGCCCTCTTTTGCGAATAGCCTACAAACAAGAAAATGAAGCTTAGTTTAACAACAAAGTCATAGATCACAACCTTCACAATTTTTACCTGGCAGCGAGATCTCCTGCACGTCGCCAACCCTAACCCTGTCCAGACCGAGCTAGAGGATCGGCTCGTCCGTGTCATGGGCCTCGTATATGACCACCGACGCTATCGCCTAAAGGGATCTCACATATCGGTAAAAGACTGGATATAAGGAGCTCGACATTTAAGAAATTAGCCAGTCTTTGATAGCCTTACTCTCCACCGCACTCCTCGCGACATCATTGGTTGAAGGCTGATTGGGGGAGGGGGAAGGGGATCGTCACTTTCTTGCCATCTCGGTCCTGTCCAGGGTAGGATCAAATCTAAAGGTCTCCACCCGAGAAGACTTGTCCTTTCCGCGCGCTTCACCGCCCGGAGTGTTTCGGTAGAGGTTCAAGAAAGCGCTAAGATCTTCGATGAGGTTTTTGGATGCCATGTCAGCGAGTTCAGAAAGCACTTTAATTAACATGAGCACAAGCATTATTAATAGAAGACCAGCCAACTTGCAGAGTCCTTGCCTTGCATTGTTTTTCCGACCTTATACCGAGCTCGAAAAAAGCGGGGATTGTGTACAACCCACACTCGTCGAGACCAATAAATGACAACATGACAAGCAATTACTATCAAAAGGGCCCCACGAGGAGGAGCTCACAACCACCTCGATAGAGCTCATCATTACCTCTCCAGACGACGAGATCTGCTCACCACAACTTGCTGGTAACTAGATTCACCACGCGCAAGGGTGGGGACAATGATGTATACTCCACCCCCTGCCGTCACCTATAAGTACGACCCCTTGTCAAGTGGGAGAGGCAGTGTCAACTCACAAAGGTCCTCGTCTAGAACTAGCCGAGCTCTCCCGTTCTCATTTTGAGCATACTTCTTCCTCTAGCCCAGTACAACATTTGGTTTGGTGGAGGGAATTCCTATACACTTCTGGGTGTGCGCCGAGACCTCCTAGCTGTTGTTACCTTGTAATCTCGTCCATCAAGCAATGCAATTCTTCTCTTTCTCTGGTTTTATTCTCGTATTCACAATTGCTACTTCGGTGGGCAAGTAACCTCTGCCATACCCAAGTATGAATTTTGCGAGCCGAGTTCTGGCTTCAACATCTACCAACTGTGATTTCTTCCTGCGCTTGGACAACTTGTTTACTATTTCTTAGCGAGAGTTATAATTTGCTAGAAGATCAAAGAAATTTTTTAGTGTTAGAAATCCAGAACTTGATACACGACGTTGGGCGAGATCGCCAAGCAATCCAAGAGGGGAGTCGCTAGGTTGGTTTCCACCTCTAGGATCAAGACTCTTTTTTTGATGCCCTAATCTTTCATTTAACTCTCTTTATATAGGCGTTTTTAGGCCATTAGGAAACTCATGAAAATCAAATAACATTAAAAACTTAAAATAAACCATAATTGAAAGTTAGTAAATTAAAGTGAATTGAGAATTAGCTTAGGCGCTCCATTTGCCTGGCTCGGTAACTGGCCTGAGTCCTGCCTCTTCTTCTTTCGGTGCGAGTACTCACAATGTGTTGGTGATGTAAACCCAATTCCACAACCAATGTTGACGACGAGGTTCCGCCTCGTAATTTGTTACGTTCTCAATTTCAGGACGAATTATGTTTCAAGATTATTAATCGAAACTCGAAGAGTGAGAATCCCGATTGCTTAGAACTTGACTTCTAATACGGTTCTTCGATTCCACAGAAAGAAATGCATGCAATAATTTATGGAAATTAATAGTAATTGTGAATAATTGAGGAGACTTAGGCTAGCTCAAATTTATTTAAGAGAACTAATAAAAATATAGTAATGATTTGTAAGCAATGAATTTAGGATTTTACCTAGCACGGGCAAACTCGATCCATGCCTCCTGATCCGACGAATGGGAGCAACTGATTTGTCGAAGGCGGCGGAGACAAAATGACCCATGGTCGAAGGAGTCAAGCCATGAAGATGGAATCCTGGCGAGGAAGTCGACGTCGACAGGAACCCGATACCTTTGCCGAATGTAGAACGACGTTGTCGATGGATGCCATCGACAGAGAACGGGAACTCTCCGGGAGTCCAGGGAGTCGAGGATGGAGGTGGCGAACTTTGGAAGGGCGTCGACAGCGGCTGGGGACGAAACGACCGGGAGGCATGCGATTAGGGTCTGTCAGAGGGAACGAAAAGAGCTCGACCCCGTCGAGAACTCGAAAAGACTGGCATTGGTTGGCATTTTCAGCGACTCCAAGTCGTGCGGCATCTGTGGGGATGCGAGTCGTTTCCGAACTTGGTGTGAGCCAGGCTTTCTCTTTTGTAGCTCATAGGACGTGTCGGGAGTAGATCGCTGCTTGCTGAGATAAGCAAAAAACCAAACTCTTTCTGAAAAGTATAACTCTCGGCGATAACGATCGACTAAGGATTTATAATTTTTAGAGGCTGCTAGTAAATCATTAGCCAAATTTTTATATAGTTCTCTTATATAAGTAATATGAGACCGAGCGTCAAGGACAATGCGATCATAGAATGATGAAGGACAGTGACACTGATATGATAAGCAATTTCAGATGGAATTTTAGTGGTAGCACAAATTTTAGAATTATTAAATGCAAGTTCAATATGTGGAAACACAGAATCCCATTTTTTGGATTTGTCCCGGTCAAACACTTAGGCTTCATTTGGGAGAGCGGTTGCGGTTGTAAAAGGAGCTGTTGTAAATGCAGCTTTGTAAATGCAGCTATTGGAAACTGGTTGCTTGAAATGAAGATTTGTTTGGGTAGTCTGTGTTTGCAGAGCTGTTCAGAACGAAAAACCGTTTGGCCAAACAACAGTGGCGTTTTATAAATATTTTTTATTATAAAATATTTTCTATTAATATAACATTATATAAATCTAATATTAATATAACATTATATAAATCTAATATTAATATTTATATATATTTTCTAATATATATATATATATTTATAGATAATTTTAACGCCTCCGCCGTGCCATGGAAAAGCTCCGTTGCCGGCCAGTCCAGCGCCTCACTAGGCCACACGACGATGTCCCGACGAACTCCACCGTGACCAGTCCATCCTCGAAGCCCGCTGAAAGTGCACAGTTAACCACATTAGAATTCTCTAGAGGGAAGGGGGGTGAATAGAGATTTAAAAGTACTTTGTGCAAAGTTAACAAATATATATATATGTGTAATAATCACAGAGTTAAGCTTCCCACACACCAACAAGAATTAAGCAAAATAGCAAAAAGAAAATCACAGCACAACACAAAGAAATATAGTGGTTCCCCAAACTTTGGGTAGTCCACTCTTCTACCCCCTTGGTAGGAATTCACTATCTTGCACTGAGTCTTTTGATAAGGAGGCTCTTAGAACCAACCTGAGTCTTTTGATAAGGAGACTCTTAGAACCAGTACAACTGAATTTTTTGAAGAGAGATTCTAAAAACTCTTTTACACAATTTGAAAATGAAATAAGAGTAAGAAGAAGTAGAAGAAGTAATTGAAACAAGAAAGAATCTTCTTCCTAGCAAGAAGATTAGAAGCACAAGAAATAGTGAATGAAATCTCTCTTCTATAGTGAGAAGGAGATTGTAGGCTTTTTTCTTTATCAATGAGAGCTTTCAGAAATTGCAGCAGTATGGCTTCAGAAGAAGGAGAAGAAGAGGGCTTGTTGTTTGCTGCAGCACAGTTTTACTTCTCTCAGATTTTCTCACTTTTCACTTGGGAGCTTTTCCTCTTTTTCAAATGGATGGAGTAGATAACTTCATTTTCTTCTCTGTCGACTTCCCTCTTATTTATAGCTCTGTTTATTCAAAGAATACTATAGGAGAATAATCAATTAGTAGACAGAGAGATAGTAAGAGAGAAAAGATTCCATAATCAATATTTCTGTAGAAGGAAAGAGATCATTCAGATTTCAAATAATATCCATAATAAACTTAATCAATTTAGCCAAGAATCATTTAGAAGGAAAAACTGATTCAAAACGGCTAGAAAAGAATAATATCATTCCATAAATTTCAGATCTTCAGATAGAAGGAAAGAGATCTGGCGTGTTTTTGAATTTGACATAGAAATCGACGTACGTCGATTACTATTCGACGGAAGCGTCGATTTCAGACTGACTGGACGTCGAGAGGAGAATATGGAAGGTGCGTCGACTAAGGTGCGTCGACTAAGGTGCGTCGACTTCACTAGATACGTCGACTAGAAGTCAGAGTTACGTCGACATAGGTTACGTCGAATTCTGTTTGGAGTTACTTCGACTCATTCTAAGAGGAACGTCGACTACACTTCGACGTTGCGTCGAATACTATTCGACGCATATTTACTTAGACTAATTTTTCATTCTTAGAATTTCTATTCTACTCATTTTTAAGGGCTAAGATAAATCATTTCCCCAACAATCTCCCCCTATTTATCTTAACCCTATTCAGGGAGAAATTGTATCAGATTTTAATCAACACAGCAAGACATTTATATAGAAAAGAAATATGTTAAGTACTCAGAAGAAAGTAGAGAAAGAAATCATGTAACATGTAAGTATCTTTCACAAGATTTAAACTAAGAACTTCTTGTTATACATGAAGTTAACAAAGACAGAGTAAAGTTTCTTAGATAAATTTTCAATAGCTTCAAAAATGTAGGGCCTAGCTTTATCAGGATGCTCTGAACATTTCTGATAATTGTGTGCAGCTTTGTCAGGATCTTTTCAGCATCAGGAAGGGTGTCATTTATGGAATAGCCCTTGCTAATGATAAATGCTGCATTTTCATCAATCATTTCAATTGTAATGCTATGAGGTTTCTTTTGTGTAGATTTGGGCTCAGATGGTCCCTTGTTGTCAACCTTGGGCCTATATTTTCTCTTCTTCTCTGATTCTTGTTTCTCAGGGATCTCAGACACTTTTCCTTTCCAGGGTGAACTATGTCACTCTTGCATCTCAGCCATTCACCCGTCAGGGGAGTACTACCTCCTCAATCTATATTCCCTTGTTTGGTTGCAGCCCTTGTTGGTTCCCTAGTGAGATTTAGGCCTGGCTACTTCAAGAGTGCACATTGAAGTCAGCGTCTATGGATCTCCCTTCAGAATTGGGCCGCTAGCAATCCAACCACTACTCTAGCCCCTCGGCCGTTAGCTACTTGATGACCTTCCAAAGCTCCTACCAGTCATTCATCCGTTCTTTATTCTCTGCAGCGCCTTTTGCCCCTTATCTCATCAAAGGGATCTTAACCAGTCAGAACTCCAGTAAATGGTTCAGATGGGGAATTCTTGGGCGGTGGAAGTCACGATGGATGCTTCTGGAGAAGAGGTATCTCAACTCGTTTTAGGGTTTAGGGTTGTCTAATTCTACTGGCTTTTCAGGCTTTTTATAGCGAATGTAGATATCTTTTGAACACCCTACACCCCTTTTGTGCTTTTGTCCTTTGTCTAGGATAAGCCCTGCCTGAGGATTTTTCTTCGGATATGCTTCAACATCAAACAATTTCTTTGGAAGTTTGATGAAAGATTCAGCAAGAATCTGTTCTTTGGTCATCCCCTTCTTGATCTTTTCCATCCAGATATTCCTCTTATCCTCTGTCTCTTTCATTGCTGCTTCAAATTCATACAACTCTCTTTCTCTTATTTCTTCATGCCTCTTTTCCATGTCAGGATCATGATACTCCTTTACAGGACTGTTAGGAGTGATATTAGGCATTCTTTCAAACCTTTTTATCTCCTCAACAGCCTTTCTGTATTTCTTTTCCTTTGCATAGTCTTTCCTTTCTTCTTTGGAGAATTTTTGCCAATGAGGGATGACTTCTCTTCTTTTCATTTGTCCTCTTGGTTTTTCCCTAGGTAGCATTTGTGGAGGTAAAAGTAGTAGAGGAGGTAGAGAAGGAGGTTGAAGTGGTGGAAGAGGCAGAGGTGGAGATGCAATTTTCTCTTTAGAAGGAGAAGGAGGAGAAGGAACTTTTGTAGGAGAGGGAATTTGTTCTGTAACAGGAAGCAAAATGTCCTTTGGTGGAGTAGACTGTGCTGATGAATGTTTTTCTCCTTCAAACTCTTCTGAAGGAATATCCTCAAGTAGGGGTGTCTTGAGTTTGATATAGCTGGCAGAGAAGCCAGGAGAGTGATGCTGATATTCTTCCACACACAGGGGTACATCAATCCAGACTTGCCCTTTCAGGTCATCAGAAGTGGCTGCTTCTTCCCCCCCTGGACTTCTGTATTTTGTATTACAACAATCTCCCCCTGAACATATGGGGCATCTACTCTGAATGCTGAATCCACAGCATGGTCTCCTTCTGTATGGTAGGAGGAGGATTCACCAAAGTGTTTGTTGAAGGTGTAATCAGAGTGATTGGAGAAGATTTGAGCCTATGGTAAAAGAAAAAAAATGAAGTTGGTTTAATACTTAGAGATATAATTTAGAGATTGAAGAAGAGTTAGCCCCGTGCTTTAAGAGAATATAAAACCTGAATATGGGGGTTTCTGGAGCAACTCTCCCCCTGGTTTATATCCTGCAGAAAGGATGTAAACCTTTTTGGCGACAGATGTTGTTCGTGAAGAAGAATATGAAGCTCAGGAAGAGAAGCTGAGAGGTTGGCCAGTTTGGCTTCACAGGTAGTTAGCATGGCGGCACACTCGTTTGAGAAGTTGTTCAGTCGTGTCTGAAATTCATTCACGAGTTGTTTCAGGGCATCATCGATTGCTTTGATGATGACAGTTTGAGCAGGAGTCGGCGCCATTGATACAGGTAGAAAGGTAGAAGACAAAGTTTTTGGCGGTTTGAGAGAGTAGGAGGTATAAAATATGAGGTATTATTTAAAGTAGGTGAGACGTCGAAAAGGAAACAGAAATCGAGGTATATTAGGTAAACCAATCGTCAAAAGAGGAAGGAAAGATTTGTTTCCAGTTTTATCATGAAGTCAACGCATGCATTGATATGGAGTCGACGCTCCGTCGAGTTTTTGTCAGCCTAGCGACCTGTCGACGTGTTCGCAGATGTGCGTCGATATCAAGTCGACGGTACGTCGAGAAGGGATTGACGTATCTTTGTCTGTAAGAAATCAATGCCAGCGTTGAGTTCTTTTCGACGGTGCGTCGATAGGTAATCGACGTATCTTCAAGTGCTCTCTTAGTTTTTCTGACCTCTTTTAGATTTGCCCAACAATGATGTTTACAAGTTTCCATCAAGCATTCCTAAGGTGTTGATGAAGTAAGTATGCTTAGTTTCATCCAAGGGTTTGGTGAAAATGTCTGCTCTTTGGCTATCAGTAGGAATATATTCTAAGGTTATCTTGCTTTTTTCCACATTGTCTCTAAGAAAGTGATGTCTGATTTCTATATGTTTGGTTCTACTATGAAGGACTGGGTTGGATGCTATGGATATAGCACTAGAACTATCACAATAGATTTTAGAGTTACTGACTTCCAATTTATAGTCAAGAAGCTGATTTTGCATCCATAGGATTTGTGAACAACAGTTCCCAGCAGCTATATATTCAGCTTCAGCTGTTGAGGTTGAGACTGAGGTTTGTTTCTTACTGAACCATGATATTAATCTGTCACCTAGGAATTGGCAAGTACCAAATGTGTTTTTTCTATCAACCCTACAACCAGCATAGTCTGCATCTGAGAAACCTGTTAATTCAAAGTTGGTTTCTGCTGAGTACCATAGACCTAGTTCAGATGTTCCCTTTAGATATCTAAGAATTCTTTTTACAGAGGAGAGATGAGATTCTTTTGGATCAACCTGAAATCTAGCACATATGCAGGTGGCAAACATAATGTCAGGTCTGCTAGCTGTTAGATAGAGAAGGGATCCTATGATTGCCCTATAGGTCTTTTGATCTACTGATTTTCCCTTATCATCCTTTTCTATGATGACATTAGTTGCCATAGGTGTCTTCATGGTAGATGCTGATTCCATACCAAACTTTTTGATTAGCTCTTTAGTGTATTTAGATTGTGAGATAAATATCCCCTCACTGCTTTGTTTTACTTGTAGTCCTAAGAAATAAGAGAGTTCTCCTATATTACTCATTTCAAATTTAGATTGCATTAGATTAGCAAATCTTTTACAGAGTTTGGGATGGGTTGAGCCAAAGATGATGTCATCTACATAGATTTGAACAAGCAGGAGTTTATTCTTGTGGGTTCTAGTAAAAAGTGTTTTATCTACTTTACCTCTTTCAAAAGAATTTTCTATCAGGAAGTTGGAGAGAGTTTCATACCAAACTCTAGGTGCTTGCTTAAGACCATAAAGAGCTTTGTTAAGTCTATGAACAAAGTTAGGAGAGGAGGGATTGATAAAACCTGGTGTTTGCTCTACATACACCTCTTCTTGAAGGTCACCATTCAGAAAAACACTCTTGACATCCATCTGGTAGACTTTCATCTTCATGAAAGCTGCATAGGCAAGAAAGAGTCTGATTGCTTCCAATCTGGCTACTGGAGCAAATGTTTGGTTGTAGTCTATTCCTTCTTCTTCTCTGTATACTTGTGCTACAAGTCTTGCCTTGTTCCTGATAATTACTCCAGTGGAATCTAGTTTGTTTATGTATACCCACTTTGTACCAATAACTGGGTAGTTTCTTGGTCTCTCAACTAAGTTCAATACTTTGTTTCTCTCAAATTGGCTTAGTTCTTCTTGCATGGCTATGATCCAGTGAGGATCACAATTTGCTTCTTCAAACTTCTTTGGTTCAACTTGTGATAAGAATCATTGGAGCATCATCCCACTGGAGACTTGGTGTCTTGTTCTTACTCCAGTATTGGGGTCTCCAATTACTTGGGATTGAGGATGATTTTTCATATTGATCCCTGTCCTGCTTGGATTTGTCAGATGCTCTTCTTCCTCATTAACAATGGGATCATTGTCCAACTGTTCCTCCTGAACCATGTTCTCTTGTGGGAGTTGGTTTTGATTGCTCTTTTCTGAACCTTCTTCATCTTCTTGTTCAGACTCCTCACTTGGTTCCTGTAGCTGGTTTTCTTTCTCAGTGTCTGTGTTCTTTAGAGTCAGATATTCAAGCTGAGTCTCTATGCTGTTGTTTTCCTGTGGAAAATGACTGGTGGAAGTTTCCTCCCCCTTAAACAACATGTTAGTTTCATCAAATATAATGTGCATGGATTCTTCAATTCTGAGAGTTCTCCTGTTATAGCATCTATAAGCTTTACTAGATGATGAGTACCCCAGAAATATTCCATCATCAGACTTCTTGTCAAACTTGGCAAGATGATCTTTCCCATTATTTAGAATAAAGCAAGCACATCCAAAATTTTTAAAGTATTTAACAATGAGTGTTTTTCCCTTCAGGAGCTCATATGGAGTTTTTGACTTAGTTTTATGTATGAGGCTTCTATTTAGAACATAGTTTGCAGTGTTAACTGCTTCAGCCCAGAAGGTTTTTGGTAATCCTGATTCTGCAAGCAAGGTCCTTCCTGATTCTATTAAGGTTCTATTCTTTCTTTCAGCAACTCCATTTTGTTGAGAAGTTCTAGGTGCTGAGAAGTTTTGTTTGATACCTACATCCTCACAGAAACTACAAATTAACTGATTTTCAAATTCAGTCCCATGATCACTTCTGATTATGGAAACATGAGTATTGAATTCAGATTGAATCTGTCTTATGAATCTTGAGAGAACCTTGTGGGTTTCAGACTTAGCCCTTAGAAAGAATACCTAACTAAATCTAGAATAGTCATCCACAATGACTAGGGTATAAGACTTTCCACCTAAGCTCTGAGTAGATATGGGACCAAAGAGATCCATGTGCAGTAAGTAGAGAGTCCTGGGGGAGTCATCCTTACCAATTGGTTTGAAGGATGATTTGGTCTGTTTTCCTAGTTGGCAAGGTCTACATGGAGAATCCTTAGAGTACCTACCCTTTGGTAGGCCTCTGACTAGGTTATTCTTTGCTAGTTTACTAATGTTTTTGTAGTTTAGATGACCCAGTTTTCTATGCCATAATTCACTTTTATCAATAATATTGTTGAACAAACAAACTTCTGTGGGTGTGGAGCTAAAGTCTACTATATATACTTTCCCTTTTCTAATTCCATTGAGTACTATGACACCAGTCTTGACATCAATAATATGGCAAAATAGTGTGGTGAATTTTACCTCATACTTACCACTGTCACATATCTGACTTATACTTATCAGATTGTGCTTCAGTCCTTTGACTACTGTCACATTCTTGAAGGTAACTTTCCCTTCTTTGAAATCTCCAAAGCCCTGGTTTGCCCACAGCTAGAGTCTCCAAAAGTCACTGATGGTTCATGTCTATCTGCAAAGTTTGTTAATAGATTGTTGTACCCTGTCATGTGCATGGAGCATCCACTATCCAAGTACCACACCAGTCTGAATGTGTGATACATCTGCACATAAGATGTTAAACATTAGTATGGACCCTGCTAAGCTGGGGTCCCTTCCTCCCAACAGAAAAAGGTTCAATGAAAGAGTAAGTTGGTTTTTCAGAGTACCCTTTCTTCTTTAGGAGTGTTGGCTTATCATACCAACAGTCTCTAGTAATATTGCAGAAATAGTATTCATAATAAAAAGAAATGGATTGAGAAGACTTTTTGGAAAAGAAGATATTTCTGTTAGATTGGTTGCATCGATATGAATTCGACGTATGTTTAAGGTTGCGTCGAGTCGAAGTCGACGCTTCCTTCATTTTGTGTTCTCTTTTAGTCGAAGCATAGGAGAGATTGCGTTGATTGGGAGTCGACGCACGTCGATACTGATTCGACGCAAGTTTGTTTCTTTTCAGAGGATATTTACCTAGGATTCCTTCATACATAGTGAAATTATTTTTATTAAAAACAGTAGTTGTTTCTGGATTTTCTTGTGATTCTTCCCCTATGAGATTATTCTTCCTAGTGAAGTGGATATGATATCTCCAGACAAGTTTGCTGGGTGACTGAGGTCTGGGTTCTAAATCAGTATTAAACTCTAGTTGTCTAAATCAGTATTAAACATAGCTCATTTTTCAGTGTTTGATTTTCAGTATTTATTTTATCTAGTTGTTCCTCTGATCTAGAGAGTTCTTGACTAAGCTCATAGTTTTTATATTGTGTATCCATTTGTTTGAGATTGTTCAATTCATTTCTTAGTTCTTTTATTTCCTTTTCAGATTTGACTTGATCTAAACAACATTGTTTGAAATTATTTTTGAAATCAGTAGAAGAGAAGTCTATATCATCAAATATATTTACCAGAGATTTATCTTCAGGCTTCTCAGTAGCCATCAAACAGGTTTCCTCTTGCTTACCCCCTTCTTGATCATTTTCAGATGAGGTACTTTCTTCAGATTCTGAATCACTCCATGATTGAGCAATGAATCCTTTTTCTTTCTTCCTCTTCTTTAGATCTATTCTTTTCAGATCTTTCTTGTTACTGATCTCTTTAGGACATTCAGGTGCAATGTGTCCAGGTTTCCTGCAAGAGTAGCAGATAATCTTTTTAGTAGGAGTTTTATCATACCTGATTTTTGAATCTCTCCTTCTGGAACCTTCTGTTTTGATCCACTTCTTGAACCTTCTGGCCAGTAGACTGATCAGCTCCTCATCACTTGTAGAGGGTTCACCTGCAGTAGCTTTTAGAGCAATACTCTTTTCCTTTGAGAGTGAAGGAGTCTTTTCTTTCATTTCTTTCTCAGCTCTTGTTTTCAGCAACTGTTCATAGGATCTTAATTTACCCAACAGAACATCTGTTGAGATTTCATTTTGGCTCCTGGAGTCTCTAATTGGCCAAATTCTTGAGTCCCATGAGGTAGGGAAGCAAGTTAGCAATTTCTCATTTATCTCAGTGAGAGATATGTCCTTCTCAAGTGTTCTTAACTCATTTATTATGAGGCTGAATCTGGCATACATGTCAGCAACATTTTCACTATCTTTCTTCTGGAAGTTTTCATATTGAGAGATGAGTAATGTCTTTCTATCTTTTCTCTCATCAGCACTCCCTTCTACCATTTTAGTGAGAGCTTCCCATATTTCCTCAGCTGACTCACATTCAGCAATCTTTTGGAAGGTTTCATCTGAGAGGGTTGAGACTAAGATATTCATAGCCTTGGCATCAGAAGCATGAGCTTTCTTTTCTTCATCTGTCCATTCAGCCTTTGGAGCAAGTGTTTGTGTGACCTTTCCACTTGAGTCCTTCTTGAATGGCTTGGGAGGACCTATCATAATAACATCAAATAATTCTCCATCAATAGAGTTTAGATAAATTTTAATTCTTGTTTTCCAAAGTGCAAACTTTTCAAGGTTGCAAATTGGTGTTCTGGTGGAAGCATAATCTTTGATTTGTGTCATGTGAAAAATAGTTTTTAGAAATCTATATATATATATGAGGTAGGATCTTTTTGATCAAGGAGTTACCCTTTTTAGCTTAACCTGGCTCTGATACCAATTGAAAGTGCACAGTTAACCACACTAGAATTCTCTAGAGGGGGGGGGGGGGGTGAATAGAGATTTAAAAGTACTTTGTGCAAAGTTAACAAATATATATATATGTGTAATAATCACAAAGTTAAGCTTCCCACACACCAACAAGAATTAAGCAAAATAGCAAAAAGAAAATCATAGCACAACACAAAGAAATATAGTGGTTTCCCAAACTTTGGGTAGTCCACTCTTCTACCCTCTTGGTAGGAATTCACTATCTTGCACTGAGTCTTTTGATAAGGAGACTCTTAGAACCAGCCTGAGTCTTTTGATAAGGAGACTCTTAGAACCAGTACAATTGAATTTTTTGAAGAGAGATTCTAAAAACTCTTTTACACAATTTGAAAATGAAATAAGAGTAAGAAGAAGTAATTGAAACAAGAAAGAATCTTCTTCCTAGCAAGAAGATTAGAAGCACAAGAAATAATGAATGAAATCTCTCTTCTATAGTAAGAAGGAGATTGTAGGTCTTTTTCTTTATCAATGAGAGCTTTCAGAAATTGCAGCAGTATGATTTCAGAAGAAGGAGAAGAAGAGGGCTTGTTGTTTGCTGCAGCACAGTTTTACTTCTCTCAGAGTTTCTCACTTTTCACTTGGGAGCTTTTCCTCTTTTTCAAATGGATGGAGTGAATTACTTCATTTTCTTCTCTGCCGACTTCCCTCTTATTTATAGCTCTGTTTATTCAAAGAATACTATAGGTGAATAATCAATTAGCAGACAAAAAAATAGTAAGAGAGAAGATTCCATAATCAATATTTCTGTAGAAGGAAAGAGATCATTCTGATTTCAAATAATATCCATAATAAACTTAATCAATTTAGCCAAGAATCATTTAGAAGGAAAAACTGATTCAAAACGGCTAGAAAAGAATAATATCATTCCATAAATTTCAAATCTTCAGATAGAAGGAAAAAGATCTGGCGTGTTTTTGAATTTGACATAGAAATCGACGTACGTCGATTACTATTCGACGGAAGCGTCGATTTCAGACTGACTGGACGTCGAGAGGAGAATATGGAAGGTGCGTCGACTAATGTGCGTCGACTTCACTAGATACGTCGACTAGAAGTCAGAGTTACGTCGACATAGGTTACGTCGAATTCTGTCTGGAGTTATTTCGACTCATTCTGAGAGGAACTTCGACTACACTTCGACGTTGCGTCGAATACTATTCGACGCATATTTACTTAGACTAATTTTTCATTCTTAGAATTTCTATTCTACTCATTTTTAGGGGTTAAGATAAATCATTTCCCCAACACCCGCCGACGTTCGTGGCCCCTCCTTCAAGCTCCACGCAGAGGCGGAAAGGCTTCCAAAGCTCTCGGTGCAGCTCGTCTCGCCGTCGACGGTCGGCCGTAGCGGATGCCGTCGTAGCGCCGATGCGAGCTCTAGATGCCGTGGGGAAGAAAGACAGGCAGTGAGAGACGCCGGAGCGAGACCTGGACGCCGTCAGAGAAGTGCAGTGAAACCCTCCCTTGACCTCTAAACGCGATAAACTGGAGCCATTCCTCTCGGTTTGGTGACGCGAAGAATGAGCCCGGAGCTTTTAGGAGCGATTCAGAAAGGAGGCGGAAAAACAAATGCCTAAAATCAGATCCACTGCGTTTCGACCAAACGCGCTGCCTACAAACGCCAATCCAAATGAGGCCTTAGTGTAATTCCAAATTATCCCCAAAGAGTTTTCCAAAGATATATTATTAAAAATTTAATATTTTGATACATTCAACATGTTCTCCTATATCCAAATGATAGTGTGACGAAATAAAAGTGCGATCTCCAAATATGAAATCAAGATAGTGAGGTGTATGTGATAAATAGTCATCAAGAATTGTATGGGAAAAATGAGAGATACTAGGTGGTACAACGACGACCGATATATGTGGGATCGGGCCTAGGTCATGTGGAGTGAGTGACATATGTAAATTGTGGCTTTCTTCATGGGGTGAGGGTTCAGGCGGGAGTGCGGTGAGTAGTAACGCGGTGGAGTCAACGAAAAGTGAACTAGAAGACGTAGATGCCCTCTCGTGTACCCTTGGAATAAGATAGTTCTTATGGGGAAGAAGAACAATTTTGTGTCCATTGTGCTCGAATGAATGAGAGTTCCTCGTGCCGTCATGCATGACATGTCGGTCGTACTGCCAAGATCGCCCGAATAGGATGTGACAGATATCCATGACGCCGACATGACATAATACTCTATCTGAATATGTGCTCCTAGCAGTAATAGGAGGGTGGGGGGAATCCAAGATCCTAGCAGTGAGGGCAGTGGTGACGCTCGATGAGGCTCTATCGATAGATCTAAGACTGGATGCCCGTTTCTGTGAGGACTCTACTCGACTGGAGCGACTCAAAATTTCTCGTAGGTCCTTGTAATCAAATATCTCTAACTGATCTCTAGGAATAGCATAACCCGTTCAGATAATGGGATACAAACATGTCATCATCCTCTCGGAGGTCGAGGCGAGACTGGAGTACGAGAAACTCGTTCGCGTACTCGTCCACAAATAACTTGTCTTGTCGCAGGTTGTGAAACCTACGATAGAGCGTTTGCAAATATTCAGGTGGAACATACCATTTTCGTAGTTGTGTTTTAAAATCTGCCCATGTGGTGATGGGAGGCATGCCTAAGTTAAATCTAGAGCGTTCTAGTTGTTCCCACTAAACTAGGGCGGGCCCTTTCAGTCTAAGCGTAGCATACTCAACTTGCCTAGCGTGGGACAATTGCTTCCAAATCAGGAAACAGTCCATCCTATCACACCAGTCTAAGCAACCCTCGAGTTCTAAATGCCCTTCAAAATCACCAACGTCTAATTTGATTCCTACATCCCATCGGGGTGGATTACGTGGTTCGGGTTCGGGATGTGCAAGTTCTTGTTGCCTAGGGTTAGGGTTTACTTCATCCTCCAGGGTAGGTGCTCGATTTAATTGCATAGTGACTTCTATATTATTAACTGATGTGCGCAATCCGTTCATTACGCGCCCGATACTACCCATATTGGCGGTAAGAGTTTTTACCGCTTTCATCAAGTCGTTCATACGTTGGGTCAAGTCCCATACGCTCGTCTCTAAATGATCTACTCGTTTCTCCATTTGAAATAATTCGATTTTAGTTTTCTCAAAAAAAAAAAAAAGATTAATTCCATCTTTTTTACTTATTTTTTTTATAAAGAAAAAAGGACTTGTTTTAAAATAAAAGATAACTCAAAATTTTTTTAAAGATTTTTTTTAAAGATGGAGTAGATCTAATTTGAAATTTATTATTATTATTATTTTAATAGAAAATTTGCCCGAATGATTGAAATAAGAAATCTTAAATAGATAACTTTTAATTTTCTTATATATATATTTTTGAAAACCCAGATCGTTTGATTCACGATAGGAGCGAATCAACGAACCTGCCTCTCGTACCAAACTGATGTAAACCTAATTCCAAAACCAATGTTGACGACAGGGTTCCGCCTCGTAATTTGTTACGTTCTCAATTTCAGGACGAATTATGTTTCAAGATTATTAATCGAAACTCGAAGAGTGAGAATCCTGAATGCTTACGGCTTGACTCCTAACACGGTTCTTCGATTCCACAGAAAGAAATGCATGCGATAATTTATGGAAATTAACCGTAATTGCGAATAATTGAGGAGACTTAGGCAAGCTCAAATTTATTTAAGAGAACTAATAAAAATATAGTAATGATTTGTAAGCAATGAATTTAGGATTCTACCTAGCACGGGCAAATTCGATCCACGCCTCCTGATCTGACGAATGGGAGCAAATGATCTGCGGCAGACGGCGAAGACGAAATGACCCCTGGTTGAAGGAGTCGAGCCAGGAAGATGGATTCCTGGAGAGGGAATCGACGTCGACAGGAACCCGATACCTTTGACGAAATGTAGAACGACGTTGTCGATGGATGCCATCGACAGGGAACGGGAACTCTCCGGGATTCCAGGGCGTCGAGGATGGAGGTGGCGAACTCTGGAAGGGTGTTGGCAGCGGCTAGGGACGAAACGACCGGGTGGCATGCGATTAGGGCCTGCCAGAGGGAACGAAAAGATTTTCGTTCCTCTGATTTATTGGCCGCCCCTCTTTGTCCTAACATGTAGGGCTTTATAAGAAAAGCTTTGATATTTTGGTTGGCCAGCAAACAATTTCTTTCCTTTAATTCCAACCTTAGCATGAATCACGTTATTCTCACATAATACGCTTCCTTATACTTCTCTTTTCCTTATTCAAAATTTGATATACTTCCTTTTATATTTTATTCGTTATTTTAAATAATTTGAGCTTGCCTTCTTCTCCTAAACTATCATAAATTACCCTTTTATTCATGGTATTACTGGCTGGTCAGTCCAATAATCCGTCTTCAAACATGACATTCACGTGCGAAAATAAAACATACATTAAAATACAGAAAACACATATAAATGCAGAAAATAAATAACAGAGGTAAAGAGCCACTACGGCGGGTCTCCAGGTGCGATGAAGGATGCATCAGTTGGGCACCACTGTGTGCTTATAATACTCCATGGTGGAAGAACGACCTTGTCCTCAAGGTCGAACTTCGTGAGCTGATCCCTCAGCTTGAATGGGAGTACCTAGTTGGCCTCGTCCGTGGGATGGCCCTGCCACTGAATAAGCACTTGTTCAGACGCTGGTTCATGAGGACTGTCTGCTTGGAGAACGGCTGCACATGTGTGTATATAGTTGTTGGATCTCTAGCAACTATATTTTGAAGCTAGGGGCGACAGGTTGGTTCCTCCATGCGTGCTTTAACTGTGAAACATGGAAGACAGGTGGATCAGGCAATGCACGTGGAGCTTTAGATGCTAGGCGCCCAATCTCTTGAGCCCTGTTTGACCGCTATAAATACCTTCTAAGGGCCATGCGAGCTGCAAATCATATGAACTACTAAATTTGAGCTGAATCATGGGCTATGATATCAATGGTTATGAAGTATGGACCAAAAGAGGAACCTTAATTATGCCTTAATATACTTGTGGTTAATAATTTTCAATACAAGCTTAAGCCTATAGATGAGAGTCAACTACTTGGTTTCTCTACTTCAACATATTTTCTTACCCATTTGAATTAGGAGTAAACCCAATAATGTCACATGGATTGATAAATAATGCAACCTCAAATTGATGACCAACACAATTGGGTACTCTGAGCACTGGGAGTCACATTTCTCATTGATGGAAGTGCATGAAAGAGGTTACTTCTCCCTTTCTTGTTTCAAGTTCTTAGGATTTATATCAAATACACAGAAAATTTTCTACTTTTCCCTGCTAATCACTACGCCCATTCTGTTTCGCATGCAAAAGTGCAATAACAACTTCTAACACGGGAATGAAACCTCAAAATGCTGAGGGTTGTGGGCAATATAAAGAGCGACCGAGAGAGGGATATAAAGAGCGACCGAGAGAGGGATAGTCTAGAGCTAGTGAGAGGAGAGGTGCCAGAATCTTTCTGTTACTGTAATCTCCAAGTTGTGAGCGAAAATTGCAGCCTCTTCTAAGGCATGCAACTGAGAATCAGTGGACATGGAGATTGCCCTATGGGCTTCCTTCTCAGGGATTTAATGGTTTTGCTCTTGGGTTTCTGTGGGAGGGAATTACTTTGACTCCTTTTGGCTTTCTTTTGAGAAATGGCCCTCCATGTTTTTGGTGAGATCTCCCTCTCCTCATTAGTTTTCTATGAAGAGGATTTGATTTGTTTGGTGCTATTATTTTGTACTTCATGTATTCTGTTATTTGATCGTTGTGCCTCCTTACATAATTATGGTGTTTTTATCCGTATGGTTGTTTTATTTCATATTTTAGCGTGGTGCTAGTTTGTTTTTTCTAAGCTTATCCTGTTTCTATCTAGAATTTTTACTCATAGATGATATGGGATAACTGGAATAAGCCAAGAGTTTTGAGATCTTAAGGGTCGTTTTTTGGTCTATTCTATGCTTTTGATTTCAGATTTTGAAACCTGACTCATTGTGTAGGTTCGGAAGCATATACCTATTTGTTGCATAATTTACTTTTGACTGATAATCTTATTGAAGCTGATACTACATGACTTATAATAAAATGTATTATTTATTATACTATAAAATTCTGAATTGTTTATATCCGAAATTTAGTTCTGTTGGTTGTTCTAAATTTGATTGATTGTTCTGTCACATGGAGTATTATGTTCTAAATTGTTTCGTTATAGACTCTGTTTTACAGGAGGCAAGGAAGCTCATAATGCAGTTATTAGTAGCATACAGGATTTGGCGAAAGCATTTTCATCATATGAAGATGAGGTTCTGGTATATCTATCAACCTTTTTTATTTTTTGAAAGTTAAAAAAATAACACTATGATTTATCCCTAATCTTATAGTCTGATGTTACCGGCATAAAATTAGCTTGCAATAAAACTCAAAAAATTGAATACACTCATAAGGAATACTCGTGCCTAACCCTCCGAGGCAAGTTCCTCCTTGAAGTCCCTCTCACAAGGAAAGATCCCAAAACCCTAAGCATAAAAAATGCCTAAAACTCCCAAGCCTCCTCCTTATGTAGGGAGGGGGGTTCACTTACATATTACTATAATGCTCTTACAAATTAAAAATACATGTTGATGAAAAATACAAAGTAAGTTGCTCCAAGGAATCGTCGCCGCGCACGCGTAATAATATATCCCGCCCGAATATCGACCTGACCTCAAGGTTGAGGTGCCGCCCACCGTGTAGTAATGATACGTTCGCGGGTTGGCTGCATGGGGCTCCGTCCGGCGGTGCATCTGTGATAGCAAGGGTGTCAATGTCATCTTTGCCGATCTCCTCCATGTCATCACCGATGAGGGCACGAAACTCTTTGACAGAACAATCGTGATTATGAGAGTAGGGTTCTTACAACGAAAGCATATGCCCTTACTCCGGAAGTCATGTTACTCTTGGTTGGAAAGACAGTGAGTAGGGATAGGACGGTGGTTGTGTGGATGCATAATGGGTGGGCGAGGTAGATGAGGCGTCGGTGGTGGAGGTTTAGGAGGAGGGGCCAAGTAAGGTTGGTAGGGGATTTGGAAGGAGGCGATGTAGAATGAGGGTCTCTGAACGTTGCAAGGAATTTGGCCTCCACGAGTTGGGAGAGGTTCATGGCTTGGTTGACGGTAGATGGATAGAGGGTGCAGAGGCGAGCGTAGATATGAGGTTGTAAGCCATGCATGAAATAATCCAAGTAGTGGGCGGGTGGAAGCAAGCTTGCAGATGTCGGATGTCGGACTTATGTCGGTTTGAGTTTTTTTATGTCGGATTGCGGCGGATATATCGGGGACATTTCAAAATGTCGGATTGTAATATTATATATATATATTATATCATAATATTTTTTTAATTAGATGGTAATTATTTTATTTAATGAAGTATACACTAAAATTCATATTAGAAAATGAATCTACTAACAAGTGTTTAATTAATTTGTAATAAATAAAAAATATTGCATACCTTCAATCAAGTAATAATATAATACAACATCACAAAATCATATTAAAGTATTAAACATTTAAACTAGAAAGTATAATCGTACTTCAGCTTATTACCAAAACATTAATGTTCCACAAAATCCGCTACTCTTATATAATCTACAATATTTTTTCCTAAAATTAATCAACGAACATTTGAGTAAGAACTAAGAACTATATTAAAGAATAAAGAGTAATGAATATGATGAAAATAATTAACTTAATTCAACTCACTTAAATAACATTATGATTCTTCATCAGTTGGGTAGTCATCGGAAGTGTAAAACACTAGTGCATCATCAACAATGTCCTCTGAATTCTCATCAACATCCCTCTCTGACATATGTCGTTTTCCTTTCGCTTTTGTCGTATATGTCTGTTTTAAAATCGGCCTTGCACTTCTCCTACAACTCACATTAGCATCAACCATGTCACCAATCTGAGTCCAAGTCAATCCTTCTCCAGGAAACACTTCGTCGTCATCATCATCGTCTTTAGCATCAGCAGCAGGACCCGCTAACCACTCAACAACTTTTCCTTCATCAATACTCTTTGCAGACAATGGGTCTCGAGATGGATCGGAATATTTAGACTTCAGCTTAGAATTGAATTTTACAAATACAAGATCATTCAATCTTTTGCTTTCTAGTATATTCCTCTTTTTCGAATGAATATGAATATGATATAAACATTAAAAAATGTTATCAACTTAAAATATTATTGTTGTTACGGAGAGAAAATGAATGACTTGTTGTCCATAATGGACCAAGTCATATATATATATATGAAAATAAGGTAAATAACCATACAACATTTAACACTCCCCCTCAAGTTGGGTCATGGGAACTTCCCAAACCTAACTTGTTACATATGAAGTTCATTCTGACCCCAGTAACTCCCTTTGTGAGAATATCAACAACTTGGTCTCCAGTCTTCACATGGCTCAAGGAAATAAGACCTTCTTCATACTTCTCTCGTACGAAGTGACAGTCAACCTCGATGTGCTTTGTGCGTTCATGAAACACAGGATTGGTTGCTATCTGTATTGCAGCTTGATTATCACACCATAACAGAGTTGGGTCATGGACAGGGTATCTGATTTCACAAAGGGTTTGTCTGATCCACATGATCTCAGCAACGGTGTGTGACATAGCATGATACTCTGCCTCAGCACTAGATCTGCCGACAGTGGTCTGTTTCTTGCTCTTCCAGGAGACAAGATTTCCTCCCATAAAAATAGTAAATCCTGTGGTAGACTTCCGAGTGGCTAAACAACCTGCCCAGTCGGAGTCACAGTAAGCCTCTATATTGGAATGACCACGATTCTTGTATGATATTCCTAGACCAGGATCCTTCTTTATGTACCTAACAATGCGGAGAACAGAGTCCCATTGAGAGATAGTTGGGGTGGCCATGAACTGACTGACCTTACTCACAGCACAAGCAATATCTGGGCGAGTCATAGTAAGGTAGTTAAGTTTTCCAACTACTCTACGATACTTCTCTGGCGAATCAAAAGATTTGCTCTCGGCATGAAGGCTCTTTTCTCCTGGTTCAAGGGGAGAATCCATAGGGCGGCAGTCAGACATTCCAAGATCAGATAACAGATCAAGGGCATATTTACGTTGAGAAACAAAGATAGAGTCGTCATGATCAGTAACTTCAATCCCAAGGAAGTATCGCAACAGCCCTAGATCTTTGGTTTGGAAGTTGGAGTGTAAGAACGCTTTGAGATCGGTTATCCCTTTAGGATCACTACCCGTGATGACAATATCATCAACATACACAATTAGGAGCACAGTACCAGCTGAGGAGTTCCGATAAAAGAGAGATGAGTCTTTGATACTCTTGGTAAGTCCGAATTTGGTGACAACAGACCAAAAGAGAGCAAACCACTGGCGCGGGGATTGTTTCAACCCATATAAAGAGGCAAGGAGACGACACACCTTGTTACGCTCCCCCTCAGCAACGAACCCAGGTGGTTGTTCCATATACACCTCTTCCTCCAAGGACCCATGAAGGAACGCATTCTTGATATCCAACTGATGGAGAGGCCACCGGTGAGTGGCTGCAAGAGAGATCACGATCCGAATAGAGGACATCTTGGCAACAGGTGCAAACGTTTCCTCATAATCCACGCCATAAGTTTGGGCATAACCTTTGGCAACTAGGCGGGCTTTCAAGCGAGCAAGAGAGCCATCAGCATTGGCTTTAACAGAATAGATCCATTTGCAACCAATAGCGCGCTTTCCAGGAGGCAAAGACACAAGTTCCCAAGTATTATTCAGTTGAAGTGCCGTCAATTCCTCTTGCATAGCAGCCATCCAGCCAGGATGAGTTTTGGCCTCCCCAACCGTTGAGGGAATGGTGTACTGATCCAACATCAAGTGGAGTGCGGTATGAGAAGCAGACAACCCCTGATAAGAGCTCACATAGAGAGGTCTATTCTGGCAAGTCCGACTTCCCTTTCGGAGAGCAATAGGAAGCTCGGTACTAGCCAGAGGTGGAGCGGCAGGCACTTCAGTTTGGTTCAGGTCCTCACTTGCAGGTGCAATCTGAGGAACAGTAGTTGTGCCATCAATGGTTGAGGTAGGCGGAGATGGTGGTATTTCAGTTCTGTCAGATGTGCGACGAGAGTAGACTTGTCCCCAAAGGGGGCACAATATGTCGGTCGGAGAGACGAGAGCAGAATCAGGACGAGGAACTAGCATCTCATCGAGAGAGAGATCAGAAGATGAAGTGGGAAGGGGAGAGCCAGTGGTACGATAAGAGTCAGATTCGAGGAAGACATCTGAAGAAATGATATATTTGTGAAGTTCTGGAGAATAACAACGATATCCCTTGGTAGTCGGAGAGTATCCAAGGAAGATACACTTCAAAGAGCGAGGATCAAGTTTAGAAACGGAGGGACGAGCATCCTGGACATAGCAAACACACCCAAAGACCTTGAAGGGTAGAGGAGGCCCCGAGTGGTCGGGATAAAGGATGTGATAAGGTGTCTCCCCCTGAAGTATATGAGTAGGAAGATGATTAATGAGATGGGCAGCGGTAAGAACAGCATCTCCCCAAAAGTGTTTGGGAACATGCGTATGATGGAGGATAGCCCGGGTAACCTCAAGAAGGTGGCGATTTTTTCGTTCGGCAACCCCGTTTTGTTGGGGGGTATCAGGGCAACTGGTTTGGTGTATGATACCCTTGTCGGAAAGAAAGCTAGACATGGACTGGGACATGTATTCCCTCCCATTATCAGTACGAAGACATTTCAGACGAACAGAAAATTGAGTGAAAATTTCATTCCACAAATGTTGAAAAATAGATAGTAATTCAGAGCGATTTTTCATTAAGTAAACCCAAGTCATGCGAGAAAAATCATCAATAAAGGTAACATAATATCTGTGTCCTAACAACGTAGGGACAGGACACGGTCCCCAGACATCAGAATGAAGTAAATCAAAAGGTGCAGAAGCACGAACATCTACACGAGGAACATAGCTAACTCTATGGAGTTTAGCAAACAAACACGACTCACAGCTGAGATGGGAAACGTTCCCAAACTCAGGATATAAACGACGCATGACCTGCATAGAAGGATGACCATGACGGTAGTGGAGGTCCAAGAGTTTGGCCGAAGCAGCAGAACAGGCAATGTGGGAAACTTCATCCAGAACATAAACACCACCACGCAGCTTTCCTCTACCAATAATACGGCTCATCGACTGTTCCTGAAAAATGCAACCAGAAGATGTGAAGATAGCAGTACAGTTTAAATCACGAGTAAGCTTACTAATGGACAATATGTTGTAAGCAGATTGAGGAACATGAGCAACCGAGGATAGAGGCATATCCGGTGTCACATTGTAGCTTCCAAAGCCAACAATAGGAACAGTGGATCCATCTGCAACAGTAATGGAAGACCCACAATGGGGATGATACGAATGCAAGATACCTGAAGAACTAGTCAGGTGGTCAGAAGCTCCAGAATCTGCCAGCCACTGAACTGGACGCTGGGTGGTCTGGGAAGTGCAGGCAGGCTGAATAGTCTGAGCCACAGCAGCACTATGAGGTGGAGAGGAAATTGGAAGTGCCTGCAGGCGACAGTAATCCTCCTCAGAGATCTGGACAGTGAGGGGACCCGGAGGAGCCGGTGTCGAGTCGACAACGTGAGCAGATCGAGGTGAAGCTGACGAGGTTTTGGCCGCCCAGTCTGGCTTCACATGCACGAGCCAACACGTATCCCTTGTGTGACCACGACGTCCGCAATGAGTACAATGTCGCGTATCAGTCTCCCGACCACGTCCAGAACCAGACCGACCACCTCGGCTAGTGCCCCT
Organism: Dactylorhiza incarnata; assembly: GCA_033032865.1. Taxonomy (NCBI): domain Eukaryota; kingdom Viridiplantae; phylum Streptophyta; class Magnoliopsida; order Asparagales; family Orchidaceae; genus Dactylorhiza; species Dactylorhiza incarnata. The sequence continues at coordinate 6,191,634 of JAWHQI010000043.1, forward strand.
TCCCCCTCGAGAGGCCAACGCAATTGACTCGCTGGAGGAAACATGTAGAGCAGCTGGAGAAGCGGCAGAGCAAAGTAGAAGGACTCGCAAGCATTTCTGTTCTTGTTGTTGAGAAGTTTGGATCAAGTCCGTTCAGAAGCCAGATGAGAACCAGGTGCTCACGTTGAGCCTGATGTCCTTCACGGGTAGAGGGGGGGATCTCCCAAAGATCCAGGATTTCATCGGCAAGAACCTTCCATTCGGCGAAGTACTCAGTGACAGGACGAGCTCCTTGTCGTAGCTCAGCCATCTTGGGAAAGAGTTCACCAAGACGAGAGAGGTTGTTAGCTTGAGAAAACATCATATGCAGGGTGTCCCACAGCTCCTTAGTGCTATCACAATTCTTGCACATTTGCTGAACTGATGGATCCATGGAACTCAGAAGGAGCGCAAAGATACGACAATCATCACTGTACCAATCGTCGTATTCGGCACTTCCCACGGCATGAGTAGGTAGTCTAGTAAGGTGGTGAGTACGTGGGATGCCTGCTAGAGACATAATAACCCCCTTTTTCCACAACTGAAAGTTGGAGGAGGTAAGGATAGTGGTAGCCAGCCTTGCATTGGAAGGAAAAGTATTGGTAGAATCCCCTGAGGGAACAGGTGTCTGAGTGATGCTTGTAGCCGAGTCTCCCATGGTCTTGGACAGGAACCTTCAATAGACTGCAGGAGGCATCAACAAACAGTACCTGAAGACAGCCTCACAACAGCGGGCGACCTCAGTGCAGCAGAGCAGAGGAGAGGAGATCGGCATCAGCAGGGCAGCACTCGACGCTCGACATCAGAGCAACAGTCGCAGCAGGGATCGGCGGCTTCAATAGTAGCAGCTGTGCAATGGGATCGGCGGCGGCGGCTTCTATAGTAGCAGCAGGGATCGACGGCTTCAATAGTAGCAGCAGTGCAGCGATCGGCGTCCAGCAGGGATCGGCGACCAGCGGTAGGCGTCGGCATCAGGCAGTAGTAGCGACAGCAGGCGGCATCTTCACGCGATGCGCCTCCGTCTAGGGCACGGGAGGGACCAGTAAAGAGCGACGGGAGATACGGGCGAGCGAACGCTGCGGGTGATACGGGCGAGCGAACGCGGCGGCGGATGCGGGAGAACGAATGAACGTGGCGGCTGATGCGAGAGAACCATAGCGGAGCATATCAGTGCTCTGATACCATGTTACGGAGAGAAAATGAATGATTTGATGTCCATAATGGACCAAGTCATATATATATATATATGAAAATAAGGTAAATGACCATACAACATTTAACAATTGTAATATCATTTTAAAATATATATGTACAAGTAAATTACCATCTCAAAAGTGCTCCAATTTCTTTCGCAACCGGAGGAACTAGTTGTCAAATTCAAGATTCTCATAGCCATTTTTCTCAAATTTGGAGTTTCCATTGCATATAACTTCCACCAATGAGTTTATGAAAAAATAATAAATTATTAGTAGTTCAGTAAAAAAAATAGTCCAATAATTGTTTGGTGAAAATATACCTGGATTAAACCCTGGCAGCATTCTTTGCCTCTTAGCTATGTCCCGGGAAAATGCTCTTTGCTCTAGCTGATAAACCTCAACCTCAGCAGTAATAACATCTTGCATAAAAATATCATGAGAGTACATTCTAGTGAGGCAGTCAATAAACCCACCCATGAACTTTGGGTCTCCATCTATCTCTTCCCTATTTGCGTAGTAGAAGAAGAGATTCAGTAAATTGCCTGTTAGATGTAGATGATTGCTCATCTTAGTCTCTACTCTTCTATCTATCAACTTCCATACGGGAAGATATTTACTCTCCTTAAAATCAAGAGCAGCAGCAACCTCCTCTCTAGCCTTCTTCATATCACCATACAACCAACCTGTTGAAGGTGCGTCCCTATCAGCTCTTCTGAGGACTTTCACCAATGGGGCAAATACAAGAATGGCAAGCTCAACATTTACCCAAAAAGTCCCACCCAAAATTGTAGTTGTAGCCTACAACTCAAGAGGATAGATAGATGATAAGTAACAGAATAATTATATTCATAGATCAATAAGTAATATAGTACTAAGATACCTGTTTGCCCGCCTCACTACCAGATAATTTGGTAGCATCCCACCTTGTTGATGTAAACATCTCCCGCAACTGCTTCTTTTTCTCATGGATGTTCTGTAATGAAAGAAATGTTGTTGCAAATCTGGTCACTCCGGGGCGCACAAGATCATGGGACTCCAAGTCTTTCGTCGTCTCCCTAAACATATCAAGGGAGATAGTATGACCATATATAAACACTGTCAATTGATGTCCCATTGCAATTGCATTTTTGATTTGCTTTAATCTATAAATGTCCTGGAGAAGTAAATTGATTGTGTGTGCAGCGCATGGAGTCCAAAAGATTCGTGGCCTCTTCAAAGCCATCAACCTTGATGCCGCCATGTTATTGGATGCATTGTCTGTCACCCCCTGTATTATATTCTCCTCTCTTGGGCCATCTGGGCTGGCAATCGCCTCGTCCACAAAATCAAAAATAAATTTCTCATCATGTGTGAATGAGGACACATTCTTGGATAGCCAAAATGCCACCCCAGCAATAGTGCGCTCCACTATGCTTATGATGCTTCTCCCCTTTCTATCTGTCCACGCATCTGTAAGAATACTGCAACCATGCACCCTACATGTTTGAGTGAATGTACTTAGCATCTCATTCGTCCGTTGAACCTCCATCTTCAATAATTTCTCCCCCATCTCATATGGGGTTGGCCCCTTCATCCCAGGTCCACATTGCCCAACTGCATGCAACGCCTGTTGGAAGGATGTAGCATACAAGGCATTGAAAGGAATGTCTGTCTCGTATGCCCACCTAGCAATGTACAAGCAAGCGTCATCTCTAGTTTTTTTTTTACTTACTATCAATTGTGGTTTGTACCACTTTGCTACCCTCGGCTGGTTGGAGTTGGACAAATTGATCTATCGGTACTTTAGTACCTACCCCGACATACAAACTCCTTTGTGAGGCTTCCTCTTTGTCGCTATCCCCTCCGACAACTACATCTTCCAAAGCTGTTTGCATCCTTTCAATCTTAGACTTTTTGGTTGCTTGTGCAGAATTTAAATATCCCTCAACCTTCTCTTTAACATCAGATGGTACCTTCAAGCATGCCTTAACATTGCCCCTTACCCCTGCCAAGTGATGCTTCAAGCGTGTAATTCCACCATTCACAATTTGCTTGCAATATATGCATCGTATCCGATTGGTGTCATTTGGAGTCACCTTCTCACCAAATGCCCAACATGGATCTCGACCTACTACGGAAGAAGCGCTAGGAATCTTGCTAGAACCTTCTGATGAATGCATTATTCTACACAGTGAACAAATAAAAAAAACATCAGTGATATTCCCACAATAATGATGCCATCATTCTCATCATTGATCAGTCTAATAAACTAAGGGTCAACATTAATTTTGCAACATCAGAAATATTATATGTTGCATATTTGCATCACGTAAAAATAACAAAATTAATTATTCCAAAATCCAAAATAACCTCTTGCTTACGATAACATCAATTCTCAATTTACTACGACAGCACAAAGCACCGATGATCCATTATTCAATAAGACATGTTCAATATAAACTACAATAACAAGTAGTTTAAATAGGGCAAGAGTACAAAAATCTTCCATCATTTGTTGCAAAAATAATGTTGAAACCTAAGTGTATAGCTGGAAATTTTTTCACATCATATGTTGCAAATAAAGAGGAAGAGAGGACTGCGGACTGCCATCCAAAATAGAGAGGAAGAGAGGACTGCCATGCTGCCAGCCTGCCACACACAATGACAGCCGACTGCCCCACAATGTACAACCACAGCCGACTGCCCACAATGCACAACCACAACCCCCCACAATGCACAACTATTGCCCCACATAATGCCAGCCATAGTATTGAGAAATAGAGAGAAATATTGGAAGAGGGAAGAGAGAAAGGGAGAGGATGAGAGGATAAGGTTAGGGAAATGGAGAGAAATGAAGAGAAATAGAGGAAGAGAGATCAGAGATGAGAGCAGCCGACTGCCCTACAATGCACAACCACAACTGACTGTTGTGATTGTGCAATGTGGGGAAATGGAGAGAAATACAGAGAAATAGAGGAAGAGGGAAGAGAGAAATGGTGAGGACGAGAGGATTAGGGTTAGGGCAGCCGGCTACTCTCATCCCTCTTCCTCTGTTTCTCTCTATTTCTCTCCATTTCCCCACATTGCACAATCACAACAGTGCCGAGAAGAAAAACCACAGAGATGAAGTTAATCCACAAGCCACAGAAATAACGGTTAAACTCACAGTGCTGAGAAGATAAGCCACATAAATGAGAGGAGAGGAGAAATGTGTCCCGAACCAGTGCCGAGAAGAAGACGAATCAGACTGCCGAGAAGAAGACGAACCAGACTACCGAGAAGAAGATGAGAGCTGCGAAGAAGACGAGAGTCAGAGGCGGAGATTAGGGCAAGCGAAGAAGACGAGAGCCCAGAGTGTCGTGAGGAGGATGCGAGGGGGATGAGGAGCGTCGGGTATAGGTTATAAGTTAAATAATGAAATATAAGTATAAAATTAAATAAATATTAAGAAAATATTGTAAATAATTAAAAAAATGCCAGCTTCGTGATATGTGGCGGTAACGTGGTGATTCCTCCTCAAAAATGACATGTCGGCCCACATGTCGGACATGTCGGCCGACATCTACAAGCATGGGTGGAAGACATGGGACGTGGGACCAACTTGATAAATTCATCCATGTATGAGTCAATGGAGCCGGTCTGACGGACCCAACAAAGGTGCCCGATCATGTTGTCGGAGTAGTGGTGATCATAGCGTTGAATGAGTGCCTCTGTGAGAGTTGCCCAGGTGAGCCCGGGAGAGGACTGATGGAGCCAGTGGACCCAATGGAGGGCGAACCCTTCTATGTCGATAAGAGCCTTGGAGACCTTTTACTGCTCGGCACGGGCAATCTAACCCAGGGGTCAGTCCCGTTGAATGTGGCAATGTCGATGCGGAGGAAAGGTGGAGGATGCAATCCCCCAAAGCGGGTTCAGGGGACAATGTGCTGGGGGATCCCAAGGCAGAGACGACGTTTGGCCTGAAGTGCTGGCCGGGTTGCATGTTGTGGAGCATGGCCATAATCGAAGCGAACCGCTTCCTTGGAACTCGAGACAAGAGTTGATGGTGGTGAGAGCGTATTCGAGAGACTCCACACAGAATTCCATTGTTGGGTGGAGGGTCTTTGGCATAAAAAGGAGATGGTGAAAGGGCAGAGGTCCACTGGACACTGTCGAAAAGAATCGCACCTACTAGTTGCTACAAGTTAGGAAGAAACGACGTGCAAAAAGTAGTATATGGTCTGATGGAGGGCGTCAGAAGAAAGCCACAACAGTGCTGAGAGGGATTCGTCGATCAGAATACCTGTGCGGTCGCTGGAGTCGCCGCCGGGTGCGGTCGTTGGCGGAGCCGAACGGAGAGATGGTCGAGCCCTCCGTCGGGGAGATCGGTTGAAGCTTGAAGTAACGCTGGGATGCGTTTGTAGGGAGAGATCGGTTTGAAGTGACGCTGGGAGAGATCGGTCGAAGTACGCCGATGGAGGGATCAGTTTGAATTGACACTGGGATGTGTCGAGGTCGCCGCGAGACATGCCTGGTAGCGGCCAAATAAACGCAAGTGGAAGGCTGGGAGACCGGCCCGGGCGGAACGCACGTGTAGACTGCTTGCGAGCATGGAGTGACAATGTCAAAGCCCCAAGTGGAAGTAGCCGAACGAAACAACGGCAGAACTGCTCGTGATGTCAAATCTAGCGACGAAATGTGGGTGGAAAGGGCAGGTCGGATCAAATGTCACTGACCCAAAATTAGCTTGCAATAAAACTCGGAAAATTGAATACACTCACGAGGAATACTCTGCCTAACCCCAGGAGGCTAGTTCCTCCTTCAAGTCCCTCTCGCAAGGAGATATTCCAGAACTCTTTGCATAAAAAGATGTCTAAAACTCCCAAGCCCCCTCATATTGGGAAGGGGGCTCACTTATACATTACCATAAAGCCGTTACAAATTATAAATACACGCTGATCAAAAATACAAAATAAGATGCTCCAAACAATCGTCACCACGCGTGCGTAACATCTGTACTTTTGGGTTGAAACAATGCAGAAAGGTTTAACAAGTACTAGTACTGGGTTAACTTTTCTATATATGAATTCACAAATTAAGTACAAAGAGAACAACAATACCATATTTGCATATGAAATTGTTGAATTCCCATTGCTTAAAGCAGTTTATTTCTCGTCAGACAATGAGGGTTAGAACATAAGCGGCTTAGTCTCTGGTTGTGTAGTAAAGCAACTAATTTAATTCTGTAACCTTTATTGTGTTAAATGCAGGCTACTCCTAGTTTGATGCCATAAAATCATTTACGGAGGACGGTCCTATATGACAGGATAAATAAAAGGGAAATTCTACATGCAACCATACATATCCGACGAATTTAACTTGCAATAATAATTAGTTTTATAAATCAAGATAAACTTATGCCACAATAGTTAAAGCTCCCAAATCAAGAGACACGAGAAGTCGTATAAGTGCAAGAGTGTCAGAAAATTAAATAGCTAAATAAATGAGAGATTACACGGACTTAAATAACTAAAATCAAAGCTTATAAACCACAATCTCTTCAAGTAGAGAACAGACACAAGACCCAACGATTAAGAAATAACACACGAACCTTACCACGAATATAGTGAGGGGAAGGCTGGAGGTATCTTCGGAGGACTGTGGAGTAGCTGGGAAACCTCCGGGGGCTGAAATTGGGTCCCTCTGAAGTGGAGAAGAGCTGTCCAAGCAGCAGGGGTTGGATGGTGGCTGTATGGAGTCTGGGCAGCTGCTGGGGGGGGGGGGGGGGGGGGGGCGGAAATGGAGAAACTGCTGCCTGGGAAGAGGACTGCTGCTATTGAGGGGCCGGGACCTGGATAGCTGCTGTTTGAGGGGGCCGGGGATGAGGAACTGCTGCCTGGGAGTTCCTTCAACAGAAAGTGTCTGGTAGGGGGGAAAATGGGGGGCTGCTGGGTGGTGGCAGAGGGGGGATCTTTGCTTGTAAAGAGAGGGGCGATGAGTGATGTTCTGGAGGCTGGAATTGCTTTCCAGGTTGGGGCCGAGAGGTAGATGAGTTGGTTAGGGGTGGATGTGTGAAGGGGGATCAGGTTGGGGGAATAAAGTGGCTCCACGAGTAGGAAAGAGGGGGTTAGGGGGGGGGGTGTGTATGGGGTAGTGGGGTGAATGGAGGGGCTATAATTTAGGAGGTAGTTCCTAAATTCTAGGAGATTGGGGGTGGTTCCACGTGGGGGAGGGAATTGGGGAGAAGTTGCTGGTGGCTCCACGTGAAGTGGGGAGGGAAATGAGGAGGGGGCCGGCTACTATGTATGGGGATAGTGGGAGAGAAGTTAGGCTCTATTTTAGGAATTAATTCCTAAATTTTAGGAGAGTAGGGGTGGAGGGGTAGTGGGTAGTTAGTGGGGTTTTTATGGGTGGTTACGAGTGGTTGTGGAGGTGACTGGCTGGAGGTGGTGGTGGCCGGAGGAGTTCAAAATGAAGGGAAATGAAAGGGAAAGTGGCGGTGGATCACTGGAGGTGTCCGGAGATGTTCTCCGGTGATCGCCGGAGATGGAAATGGGGGAATAGGGTGGTCTGTTTTGGGGAATTAAGGTGGTGGCCGACAACTTGGTGGAGGAATTGAGAGGGGAAGAGGTGGTGGATGGCAAGGTGGTGGTGGGGATCCAAGGTTTCGCACCCGGGACTTGGCTTCAGCACCGAAATGAGCAAAGGAAGGCTTCTATGCTCCAATCCTTCAATACCCCTAAATGAGAGCCCTCACCCTTTATTTATAGACTCCAGTGGGCAACATATGGTTATGGTTGGTCGATCGTCCCGACTCAAAAATACATAAAAATACAACTCGAAATAAAAAATGACAAGAACAAATAATACTACGATCGTCGATCCACATAAGATGAACGTTTCCGATTCCCCATCAATCATTTAGGCCTTGTAAAATCACGTGCAAACGTTGCAGTTTGTCTCAGGATGTCAACACCACTGCAGATTTGTCTCATGAATTGTGTAGTTATATGAAAAATGTATATAACACGGCACAAATGATGCTATTATCTCAGATATTGTATTTGTGCTAAGTAAAAGACGGCTTTTCTCTCACATATATAACATTTTGGTTTGGTTTTGTAAGCTGGCAATAGTGCGGTGTTGTTGGGAGGCAGTCTATGGTTTGAAAAGCTAATTGATACAGAATGACCTTCTCTTTGCAGCTTTCTTTGTTATTTCAGCCTGTCATTTATTTTGCATCAACCTTTGGCCTTTGTTGTTGTCAACCTTTCGCCTTTGTTTTGCATCAGCCTTTGGAATTTTTTCTCTCTTACTGTGCCCTCTACTTTTGTTTTCCATTTCTGGCAGACTTCTTGACTCATGATGAATCTATAGGTGGTAGGCAAATGATGCCCTAACCTTACATGCAATGCGAAAATTCATGCAACAGATGTAATGAACCTTAACACCGACTGATGGTGGGTAGTCTGGGTGGATGAATTCTAAAATGCAACCCTAATGTGACTGCGTGAAGATATGTCTACTCACCTTAACGACTATATGTAAAATGCTTGATCCGACGACGAATTCAAGACATAATAATAAATGATTAAATCACATATCTAATTTTAGCAAAAAAAAATGTTTCTTTTAGACAAAGCAAGCTTAGGCTTTCCTCCGCGTGGTGGCCAAAGCGAGAGCGTGTGGCGAATAAATCCTACAAATCACAATATAATCTAAAACAAACAACCACGATACTAGAGATCCAAACAAGTATGAATCACATAGCCATATATTAATATTGAAGAAAATGTTCCATACAACAATAAAATAATACTCACGAAGTAAGGGGAGGCTGTAGCCTGGAGATCCAGTGCTTGGTGGCTGTCCGAAGGAAGGAGTGATGTACTGTGGTTGGAATGAGGGTATTGTGGGTGGGGAGGGTTGATTTTGGGGTTGCTGGACTGGGTCGAAAAGTTGGGGTTCAGGGAAGGTCCTGGCCGAGTGATTCAGGAGGAGGGATGTAAGGATTGGTGGGGCTTTGATGGTAGGGTTTCCTGGGGATGAATCTGTGGGTTAAAGGGAGGGGGGGGGGGGGGGATATGCGTTAGATAGGCTTGGGGAAAACAGCCGGATGCTAGACTCATGAAACGGTGAAATGTAGAGATTCGTCGATCCACATAAGATGAACGGTTCCGATTCCCCATCAATTATTTAGGCCTTGTAAAATCACGTGCAAACGTTGCAGTTTGTCTCAGGTTGTCAACACCACTGCAGATTTGTCTCATGAATTGTGTAGTTATATGAAATATGTATATAACACGGCACAAATGATGTTATTATCTCAGATACTGTATTTGCTAAGTAAAAGATGGCTTTTCTCTCACATATATAACATTTTGGTTTGGTTTTGTAAGCTGGCAATAGTGCGGTGTTGTTGGGAGGCAGTCTATGGCATGAAAAGCTAATTGATGCAGAATGACCTTCTCTTTGCAGCTTTCTTTGTTATTTTAGCCTGTCATTTATTTTGCATCAACCTTTGGCCTTAGTTGTTGTCAAGCTTTCACCTTTGTTTTGCGTCAACCTTTGGCATTTTTTTCTCGCTTACGTGGCCTCTACTTTTGTTTTCCATTTTTGGCAGACTTCTTGACTCATGATGAATCTATAGGTGGCAGGCAAATGATGTCCTAACCTTACATGCAATGCGAAAATTCATGCAACAAATGTAATGAACCTTAACACCGACTGATGGTGGGTAGTCTGGGTGGATGAATTCTAAAATGCAACCCTAATGTGACGTGCGTGAAGATATGTCTACTCACCTTAACGACTATATGTAAATTACAAGATCCGACGGCGAATTCAAGACATAATAATAAATGATTAATTCACACATCTAATTTTAGCAAAAAAATAAAATTATTTATTTTAGACAAAGCAAGCTTAGGCTTTCCTCCGCGTGGAGGCCAAAGCGAGAGCGTGCGGCGAATACATCCTGCAAATCACAATATAATCTAAAACAAACAACCACGATACTAGAGATCCAAACAAATATGAATCACATTGCCATATATTAATATTGAAGAAAATGTTCCATACACCAATAAAATAATACTCACGAAGTAAGGGGAGGCTGTAGCCTGGAGATCCAGTGTCTGGTGGCTGTCCAGAGGAAGGAGTGATGTACTGTGGTTGGAATGAGGGTATTGTGGGTGGGGACGGTTGATTTTGGGGTTGCTGGACTGGGTCGAAAAGTTGGGGTTCAGGGAAGGTCCTGGCCTAGTGATTCAGGAGGAGGGATGTAAGGATTGGTGGGGCTTTGATGGTAGGGTTTCCTGGGGATGAATCTGCGGGTTAAAGGGAGGGGGGGGGGGGGTGATATGGGTTGGATAGGCTTGGGGAAAACAGCTGGATGCTAGACTCATGAAACAGTGAAATGTAGAGATTCGTCGATCCACATAAGATGAATGGTTCCGATTCCCCATCAATCATTTAGGCCTTGTAAAATCACGTGCAAACGTTGCAGTTTGTCTCAAGTTGTCAACACCACTGCAGATTTGTCTCATGAATTGTGTAGTTATATGAAATATGTATATAACACGACACAAATGATCCTATTATCTCAGATACTGTATTTGTGCAAGTAAAAGACGGCTTTTCTCTCACATATAACATTTTGGTTTGGTTTTGTAAGCTGGCAATAGTGCGGTGTTGTTGGGAGGCCGTCTATGGCATGAAAAGCTAATTGATGCAGAATGACCTTTTCTTTGCAGCTTTCTTTGTTATTTCAGCCTGCCATTTATTTTGCATCAACCTTTGGCCTTTGTTGTTGTCAACCTTTCGCCTTTGTTTTGCGTCAACCTTTGGCATTTTTTCTCTCTTACTGTGGCCTCTACTTTTGTTTTCCATTTCTGGCAGACTTCTTGACTCCTGATGAATCTATAGGTGGCTGGCAAATGATACCCTAACCTTACATGCAATGCGATTATTCATGCAATAGATGTAATGAACCTTAACACCGACTGATGGTGGGTAGTCTGGGTGGATGAATTCTAAAATGCAACCCTAATGTGACTTGCGTGAAGATATGTCTACTCACCTTAACGACTATATGTAAAATGCAAGATCCGACGGCGAATTCAAAATATAATAATAAATGATTAAATCACACATCTAATTTTAGCAAAAAAATAAAATTATTTCTTTTAGACAAAGCAAGCTTAGATTTTCCTCCGCGTGGAGGCCAAAGCGAGAGCGTGCGACGAATAAATTCTGCAAATCACAATATAATCTAAAACAAACAACCACGATACTAGAGATCCAAACAAATATGAATCACATAGCCATATATTAATATTGAAGAAAATGTTTCATACAACAATAAAATAATACTCACGAAGTAAGGGGAGGTTGTAGCCTGGAGATCCTGTGCTTGGTGGCTGTCCGGAGGAAGGAGTGATGTACTGTGGTTGGAATGAGGGTATTGTGGGCGGGGAGTGTTGATTTTGGGGTTGTTGGACTGGGTCGAAAAGTTGGGGTTCAGGGAAGGTCTTGGCCGAGTGATTTAGGAGGAGGGATGTAAGGATTTGTGGGGCTTTGATGGTAGGGTTTCCTGGGGATGAATTTGTGGGTTAAAGGGAGGGGGGATATGCGTTGAATAGGCTTGGGGAAAACAGTTGGGTGCTAGACTCATGAAACGGTGAAATGTAGAGATTCCCAATGTGGGAATCTTGTACGCAAACATGAATTAATGGGCTGTAATCAACGGGCTGTGGCGGGATTTTGGTAGTAATGGCAACATCAAGATTACCGTGAGGGAAGAAAGCGGGGGGGGGGGGGGGGGGAATGGTGGGTTTTAAAGATAGTGATTTCTCATTCAGAACTCTTGTACGCATGTAGGATCAACAAGATGTAGTGGGCTTTCTGGTAGAAACGACAACAAGAAAATTTCCCATGAAGGAAGAAGGGAGCTGGCGAGTTTTCAGAGGGTGTATGGGAAGGGAAAAGCTGCGGTTGTGAGGAGGGTGCAAGGGGATACAAGAGATTACCTAGGAGTCATCACTTAGGTCCTCACAGAGTCGTCGCCGTGAGGGGATCACCGGATTCCGGGAATACTTTCTCCAAATCTGCAACCTATGACGGCTGCCCCTACCCTCTTATTTATAATAAAAATGTCTTAAGGCAACCATCTTGGACATCTATGATTGGCCGTACACGATAGTTGTCCGATCTCACTAAATAAAACACAAGAAAATAAAATGAATACATGAAAATATCGAAACGTCGATCCGGACGCATCCACGGAGTCAAATTGACGATCCGGAGACGCCATATATGGCAAGTGGCCTCTCCACGCCGCCCATCATTTGGGTTGCTCGAATGCAAAACATTGGAGATATGTTTCAAGCCATCAGTTAAGAACCTCTGTTAGACTGTTGGCTTGGGGTTGATGAAGAGCTTAAAAAGCTCCCACTAGAATGTGCTCTTGAATATCAAATCATAGTCATTGACGATTGACCTGGGTAATCCACAGAGTTGAACGATCATCTAAGCAAAGACTCTGGTAACTATATTGGTTGTGTAAAGATGTCGTTGTTTGAGGAAGTGACAATAGTTGGAGAGTCGGTCAACTACCACGAAGATGCAGCCAAAGTCTTTGGACTTAGGTAACTTATTGATAAAGCCCGCGACTATGCCATGCCAAATGAGCTTTAGACTGGGCACCGACCAGAGAGGGCACCAGCCAAAGAGGGCACCCAAAATGGTGGTTTTGTATTTGACTCGCTTACATGTTATACTTGAGTCTATAAATTGTTCCACCAAGAGCATTATCCCGCACCAATATAAGGAAGAAACCGGGAGTAGCAAACGAAGCTGTGCTATAATGAAAAACAAAATTAGGGTGGGCTTTAGATTGTACTTGGAGTTGACAAATGCTGTCAGCTAACTAGAGGTCATGTTCAATTTCACTTTGAACAAGTCCACCCCCAATCACAATGTTCTAGAAATTGTTCAAAAAGTTCCCTCATGTTGCCCTAGTTGGTCTTGCTTGGATTGTACTTGATGGTAAAATAGTGACCAAAGAGTTTCGCGACCCATAATTATTGGGCTAGTGTGGAGATCTTTTGTCCGAGAATGTAATAAATACTACGATGGTTGGTGCCGACGATGAGATGTTGGCCGATAAAATATGGGCTCTAGTGTTGGATAGCGAGGATTGGCGCCATGAGTTCAACTTCATAGGTTGATTTTTGGTCGTGTAGGCCCAATGAAGACAAATGAAGGAGGCTACCGAGATTCCTTGTTGCATGAGCATTACTCGATTCTAGGATCTGGTCCATTTTATTTGATGATGAAGTCCTTGCTATAGTCGAGCATTGATAACACCAAAAAAAGGCGAGTGTTTGTTGCAAACATGGAGGGTAAACTCGATTCGATGTCCACTAGAATGAGGGGTTTAACATACGCAAGACATGTGCTACATAAATAAAAATGTGAGAAATAAAATAAAATGCGACCCTTTCGGTAGTAGTAGGTTGACGTGGTGTGCTCATAATGAGACGCTCACGCTCTACCTCAAAGAACTTAGATGCTATGATATCCAATGATGGTAATGGATCGGTAGAGTGGACATGGTGTCTGAGCACGTGGTATTCATCACGAAGTCCACCCAAGAACTGAGAAGATTGCACTATCTCCTTTCGTGAATAAAATAGGAAAACATGCAAGATGTAAAATCATTAGGGTATTGCTGGAAAAGTATCTAACACTGCCCACATAGCCTAGAGTGTATTGTAATACTCAACCATAAATTGATTACCTTTAGAAATGGTAGCTAGTTCCCTTGAAATTGTTATGCCCTCATAGCATTGTTAGATGATCCATATAAGGTTTGAAGGGATTTCTAAATTTCCACGACAAAGTTGCAAAATAGATGTGTTTGACGAATATTAGTTTCCATGGAATTGATGAGCCAAGATTCCACTGTAGCATTGGCAATTTCCCAGGCCGACTATCGTCCTTGAATTTAGTAGAGGTATTATCAATGGGGCTTGGAATTTCACCAGTAAGAGAGCCAATTTTACCCATCCAATATTGAAACGGCCAACTTAGCCAGATCAAGTGACATAGTTTCTGGAGTTCAATTTCATCTCTGAAGTAATCACATTATTAATTAATCAAATCTCTTCCTTATGATGTTCAACAATAGTGGGGGAAAGAGTTGGGGTGTAGGGTGTAGAAGAATTGTTAAGCAGCAATTTGGATCCGAGGGAATGGGCAGAGTCGCTGAGCAAGCGAGAGTTCGAGCAGAGGGAAGTCATATGTAGAGGGGATAGACACAGATCTGCTGCTAGTGCTCGAGCTGTTGGGAGCCGAACATAGGTCTATTGCTATAGCATGAGCAGCAGAGAGCTGGACGCTGGAAGAAAAACAGATGGACGGATGCCGAGCTTTCTGCTGGAACTCGGGTCGTTGGGAGCCAAACATTGGAAGCAAAACTTGTTGGTGGCCCATTGTATAGACGAGTGGAAACGACTAAGTCGGCGGAGGCACGCTTGTCGGTAGATCGAGCGGATAAGCTGAAGAAGATCGACGAGATCACGAGGCCGATTGGATCTCGAAAGGACGTGATTAGCACTTGCGAGTACTGAAGCAAACCAACGAGATCATAGGCTTTGACCTAGCGATGCTTTCTGACACCATATTGCGAAGTGAAAGTTTATTATTTTGATTTACAAGCCTCATATCATATATATATATACATCTTTGAGAATATGTTGTGTGCTCGCCGGAGTAGTGTCCGGAGGCGGAGGGGGATACTTTGGAGTCAGAACCGCGGCTGCCTAGGCGGGGCTTGCTCGGAGGAGAGAGCTACCAAATTCTCTTACTGAAGACAAAGGAATAGGAAATAACTTCTTGGATACCTTCTCATGACCCAAGCGGTTCTTTAAATAAGATTACATAAGGGCATAACAGTAAATAAGTTCCACATTTGCCCTTACATAAAAGGACTTACATAAAACAAAATATAAAAGATGTGGCATTAATAAAAAATATAAAAATAACGTCAGATAATGAAATGGAATTGAGACCATAACAGAATACTTGACGGGTTACACAATAAACTATTCAACAAATGTACTAAATAAGCCAACCATCTTAAAAGGGAGTCAATGAGCTTACATCTCATAGTTCATGAAACTTCAATTCTAAGAATATATGATAAATTTCTAAGATCTTTTACCTCGAAT
Organism: Dactylorhiza incarnata; assembly: GCA_033032865.1. Classification (NCBI taxonomy): domain Eukaryota; kingdom Viridiplantae; phylum Streptophyta; class Magnoliopsida; order Asparagales; family Orchidaceae; genus Dactylorhiza; species Dactylorhiza incarnata. The sequence goes on from JAWHQI010000043.1 coordinate 6,207,040, forward strand.
TCCACCGTATGTTTGAATTTTGAGGGATATGATTTTCAGAATATCATCCCCAACCATTAAGATACCATCTACATATATAAAGATGTTTCCGTCCTTTCTTTTGATTAACAATGTAGGATCAACATTGCTTTAAGATACAAAAAAGGGAAAGTGTGATTTTCTTGAAACGATAAATCCAAGCTCCTGGGTATTGTTTTAATCCATATAAGGCCTTCCACGACTTACATACTTTTCTTCTGAGTTCTTTGGGATGACCACAAGATGGCTGCTCATGTACACTTCTTCCTTCAGATTTCCATGTAGAAATACATTCTTAACATCTAAATGTTATGCCCCCGAACGCGTTCCGATTCACGGGGCATCAATATGCTCGACGACCAAAGGAGGCCACAAGGAGCAACGGGGCTGAACCATCCGGTTCAGCACCCAATCACTAAAAGGATGCCTGCGGGGCTGAACCACACGGTTCGTCACCTATTGAGGGGGCCGGCCGGCCCCCTCTAGTCCCGGGTATTTATAACCCCGGGACTCTCTTGGATGGGTTATCTTGAATATTATTTAGGTATTCTCCCTTCTTCCCTCTCAACCCTAACCCTAATCTCTCTTTCTTCTCTAGATCCCTCTCTATCTTGCACTCTTCCTTCCACATTCATAACATTTGGTATCAGAGCACTATCCTGCGACCATGGTGACCACACGCTCGGATGCAGAAATCCCACGATTGGCAACCCTAGAGGAAAACTACGTAGGGTTGACGGATACGGTGGCGGCTGTGGAAGAAAGGATGAAGACATCCATGAAACAATTGGAAGAACGCTTGGACGCTCGCATGGAGGAATTCAAAGCCCTCCTTGCACAAAATCTGAAAGGAAAAGCGACGTCAAACGATGGATCGGAGGCCGAGGATTTACATCACCAGCCGATACCTCACGGTATGGGGGAATATACCCGGCAACAGCCGGTTGCGCCGATTCACGGGACGGACAGAACGTCGAGCGTCTGGATGGGGACCGATCCGTCCAGATCTGCCGGAAATCAAGCGGGGAGGATCGGGGAGACTTCGGTTCAGCCGCCAAAGATGGGAGCAACCGCTGGTGGGTGGAGCGGGTCCGGAGGAGGCCGTCTAGGGGCGTGGAGACCGACGGAAGCCCTGGCTGGGCCGTCCACCCTGGGAACGACACAGACGGCCGAAACGGGTTTTACGCCCAATTGGCGACCTCCAGAGCATACGGGGGGGGGGGGGGGGGGGGTCAACCTAATGGAGCGTCAGGCGCTCCGATTGGAGGTGTCGCTGGACTCCTACCGCTTCCACATGCCTTCAGACCGCCTAGAGGCTACGACAACGGAAGCCAAGGGTACGAACGACCTCCAACAGCCACTCAACAAGGCGACACGTATTTTCAGGGACCTCAAGGACCACCAAATCACCCTATGGAGCAACGGAGGCCGGGAGGGTACGACCAGGAATCAGGGGCGTGTATGCCACCTAAGTGGACCCGCATGAACTTTCCCAAATTCAGAGGGGGGACGCTTTAGAGTGGGTGCAGAAAGCCGAACTGTTCTTCAATTACCAGGAAATCCCCGAGGAACAATGAGTGCAGCTAGCGTCCTTCCACCTGGAGGACGACGCCTACCAGTGGACAAAGTGGTTTCTGAGAGGCCGCGACTATGCGCCGTGGACGGAGTTTGTGGAGGCTTTTGCCGCCCGATTTGGGCCCCTGGAGTATGTAGACGTCGAGGCCATGCTAAAGAAGCTATGACAGAAGGAAACCGTGATGGAATACCGCACAGAGTTTGAAAGGTTGGCCAACAGGGTCCGATGGGAGGAGAAAACAATGCTGAGCTGTTTCGTCTCGGGTCTGAAGGATCATCTGAGGGACGAGGTCCATGCATATATGCCCCGCAGCTTGAGTCACGCCATCAGTCTGTCACAGATACAGGAGGAGCGCTTCAACAGACAGAGGAATCGCACCACAGGTAGAATTGCTACGGCTCCCACACTCGCCAAGAGAGACCCGTCGACGACCGTCCGGCCGACGGTGACAAAATTGACCTGGCCTGAGCTGCATGCAAGGAAGGAGAAGGGCTTGTGCTTCAATTGTGATGAGAAGTATGGTCCAGTGCACAAGTGTCAGAAGATCCAGGTTTTCCTGCTGCGGGAGGTGGAAGAGGACGAAGAAGCCACCGAGGTAGAACTAGAGGAAGATTTGGATCTGACAGAATTCGGGGTATCCATACAGGCAATGGAGGGGAGTGCGCCCCCCTCACTATGCGCATATCGGGGTAGGTGACCCAAGATCGGGTTACAATTCTGATTGATAGCAGGTGCACCCACAACTTCATCAACCCAACCATGACCATGAAAGTGGGACACACGGTAGATTGGGGTGTCGCTTTCCAGGTCATGGTAGCAGATTGGAGCAAACTGAGGTGTGAAGGGGTGATCAGGGGAGTAGAACTGCGGATACAAGGGTATACTTGCCGCACCGACGTCTACCTCCTGCCCATTTGGGGATCTGATATGGTACTAGGAGTCCAGTGGCTGAGACTGCCGAGGAGAGTCACCTTCGACTGGGACCAGATGACCATGGAGTTCACACAGCTTGGAAAGGATTACTGTCTTCACGATCTCAAATCATCCCCGCTGAAGGAGAACTCGGTCAGGAGTTTGGAACGTTTGGGCGAACAGGGAAGCTCGATGGCGATGATCATGAGACTAACATCTCCCACTCATATTCCCTCAGAGGTTTCAGAGCAGATACGTCCCGTGTTGGTCCAGTATGAAGATGTCTTCCAGGAGCTGCACGCACTTCCCCCGCCGAGGTCCCGAGACCACACGATTCAGCTCAAGGTGGGGTCGGAGCCCACCAACATCAGACCGTACCGCTACCCGCACATACAGAAGGCGGAGATCGAGCGCAACATTAGAGAGATGCTTACAACTGGGATCATCCGTCCCAGTACTAGTTCCTTCTCCTCGCCCATCATTCTAATAATGAAGAAAGACGACTCTTGGAGATTCTGCGTTGATTATCGAGGCATGAATAATTCTACAATCAAGGACAAATTTCTCATTCCCATGATTGAGGAACTGTTAGATGAGCTACATGGTGCGTGCCTATTCACCAAGCTGGACCTCTGTTCCGGCTACCATCAGATTCGGATGCGGGAGGAGGACATCCATAAGGCTGCTTTCAGGACCCATGATGGACATTACGAGCTTCTCGTGATGCCTTTTGGGCTATCCAACGCCCCTTCCACGTTTCAGGCCGTGATGAACGAGATCTTTCGACCACTTCTACGTCGCTCAGTGTTGATCTTTTTCAATGACATCCTGATCTACAGTAGCAGTTGGGAGGAACGTCTAGAGCATGTGAAGCAAGTCCTCTCCATATTGTGTCAGCACCAACTATACGCCAAACAGTCCAAGTGCTCTTTCGGCCAAGCAGAGGTCGAGTATCTGGGCCATCTGGTTTCGGCACAGGGAGTTCGGGCCGACCCACACAAAATCGAGAGCATGATAACTTGGCCCCGCCCTACGATGGTCCGGGCTTTGCGGGGATTCCTAGGTCTCACGGGCTACTATCGTCGGTTTGTGAAGGACTACGACAAGATTGCGAAACCGCTCACTCAGCTATTACAGAAGGAAGCCATCGTGTGGCAGGAGGACTCCGAGGAGGCTTTCCAGGCGCTCGAACGGGCCATGACGACTACGCCGGTCTTGGATCTACCGGATTTCAGTAAGGAGTTTGTGTTAGAGACCGATGCGTCCGGGATAGGCATTGGCGCAGTTTTGATGCAGGAAGGGAGACCTCTGGCCTATTTCAGCAAGGCACTAGCCCCAAGGACCCTGGGGTTATCCACATATGAGAAGGAGATGCTAGCCATCATACACGCGGTGGCCTTATGGAGGTCGTACTTGCTGGGACACCATTTCAAGGTTCGCACAGACCCTCGAAGTTTGAAACACTTCCTGGAGCAACGGGTAGCCTCCCCTCTTCAACAGAAGTGGGTGACCAAGTTGTTGGACTATGATATTATGAGATCGTCTACAAGCAAGGGAAGGAGAACGTCGCCGCCGATGCTCTATCATGACTCCCGAAGAGCTCACTCTCCCACATTTCGGGTCCCTTGATCGACTCCCTCGACGACATACAATAGGAGGTACAACAGGATCCCGAGCTCCGGATCATCGTGGATGCACTACGACAGGGGCAAACGACCACACCGGGGTACCAGTTACAGGGAGGGCACCTTTATTACCAGGTCCGCGTTGTCTCCCACTACCTCCGCCTGGAAGACAATTATGATGCATTAGTTCCATTCTTCTCCGATGGGGGGACATGCAGGCGTGCTCCGAACTCTCCAACGGCTGAGGGAGAATGTCTTTTGGAAAGGCTTACGTCGTGACGTACATCAGTTTGTGCAGTAGTGTGAAGTTTGCCAATGACAAAAATACGAAGCAACCTCCCCAGCGGGCTTGCTTACTCCGCTGTAAAGTCTGCACCATATCTGGGACACGATCTCCATGGACTTCATAGACGGCCTACCCAAATCGCAGGGCAAGTCTGTCATTTTGGTCGTGGTCGACAAACTCTCGAAGTACGGGCACTTCCTCGCCATGAGCCACCCCTACACCTGGGAATTGGTAACCGATCTTTTTGCCTGAGAGATCGTTCAACTGCATGGCGTGCCCCGGTCTATCATTTCGGATCGCGATCCGGTGTTCGTCAGCAACTTCTGGCAGGAGCTTTTTTGGTTACATGGTACGTGGTTGCGCCTGAGCACGACCAACCATCCCCATACGGAAGGCCAGACGGAGGTTCTCAATCGAGGGTGGAGACATACCTACGATGCTTTGTGATGGATTAGCCACGCACTTGGACCCGCTGGTTACATTGGGCGGAGTACTGCTACAACACCTCTTACCATACAACCAACAAGCTTACCCCGTTTGAGGTCGTCTATGGCCGCCCTCCTCCATACTTGGGTTCTTACGAGCCAAGCAGCACAACTCTTCCAGCGGTCAATCGAACACTGCGCGACCGGGATCGCACCTTGGCCCTCCTACTTGACAACCTCCGAGCGGCTTAGGACAGGATGAAAGCACAGACAGACAAACATCGGAAAGAGCGGGAGTTCGAGGTCGGAGACGAGGTCTTCCTCAAACTCGAACCTTACTGACATCTCTCCGTCTCCCGTAGGGCAAATCAGAAATTGGCACCACGGTACTACGGGCCGTTCCGCATTACTCAGCGGGTAGGACCGGTGGCCCACACCTTAGCGCTTCCGGAAGGCTCTCATATTCACCCGACCTTTCATGTATCCCTACTCAAAAAGAAGATTGGCGACACACTTCAGGCGAGCCCTCTATTACCTGAAGCTACTACAACGGGGGAACTGCGACCCTCTCCGGAGGAAATATTGCTGACCAAGTGGAAGAAGCGGGGTACTGAATACCGTCCTGAGATCCTGGTCAAATGGAAGAACTTGACAACTGCACACAATACCTGGATTGATCTGCTAGAGTTTTGTGACTTGTTTCTATACTTCCACCTTTGGTACAAGTTGGTGCTTGATGGGGAGGGGAATGTTATGCCCGTGAACGCGTTGCGATTCACGGGGCATCAATATGCTCGACGACCAAAGGAGACTACAAGGAGCAACGGGGCTGAACCATCCGGTTCAGCCCCCAATCACTAAAAGGAAGCATGCGGGGCTGAACCACACGGTTCAGCCCCTATTGAGGGGGCCGGCCGGCCCCCTCTAGTTCTCGGTATTTATAACCCCGAGACTCTCTTGGATGGGTTATGTTGAATATTATTCAGGTATTCTCCCTTCTTCCCTTTCAACCCTAACCCTAATCTCTCTTTCTTCTCTAGATCCCTCTCTATCCCGCTCTCTTCCTTCCACGTTCATAACACTAAATGTTGGAGATCCCGCTGTTTGTTTGCATCACATGATAGTAAAATTTGATGATATACATCTTTTCTATTATAAACCATATGCTGATATGTTTAAAGGCTTCTTATATCCTCGTGTTACCCAATCACACTTATATCTTTCAAGAATACCATCAACATTCTTGTTAACAATAAAGATTCACTTGTACCTGACAATTTTCTTCCTTGAATGAAGATTTATTGAACATTTACCATTTTCGGCCTTTGCTTATTCTCTACAGACGTTATATTTTCTACCATAGCATAACACCGCTTAGGAACTTTGAGTACTTCCTGCTAGTAGTTAGGTATAATTATGGATGATTTGAAGACAATAATTTGGTGGCATTGATGCCTATGAGGTAAATTTAGAGATAACTTGAACATATATCCTTTTTGAAGCCAATTGATCACTTATCTGGACTTTGAGTAAAAGTAGAATCTGAAGATGTAGACAACAAAGCATGGTAAGCTGTTATAGATGGAGTCTGTTTGTTTTTCCTGGAATTAAGACTCATTTTCACGAAACATAACATCCGTAGAAATATAGGCCCTACGAGTTGTGCTAGCATTTGTATCCCTTCTAAATAGGAGAAAAGTATATGAATGTATAATGTGACAATCACAATGTCACATGTCATTGATGTGGACCTATTACTCAGGTAAAGAAGGAAGAACTACTTCAGTTTGCTCAAGGTGCCATTTCAGGGCTGAAGTTAAATGCTGATATTGCCAGGTCTGTAAGAAGCTTTATTTGTCATAGTAATTCCCTTGGTACTCATCTTCACGATTATCGACTAAAACATGCTGATTTTTCAAGGTTTCTGAGAAACTTTGTGGTATTTTTATTTGTTAATAAACGTTATTTATTAGTAAATGATCATTCGGGATCATTTTGTGTTGAAACACAGGAAATGTTCATATTTTATATATCTTGGAGAAAACAAAGCATATCAGGGCATTTGTTGAAACACAGGAAATGTTAAGCATTAGAGTGGACCCCTTTTTTCTTCATGTATATTTTCTATAAATTGCATTTGTTATAAGATAATAGTTTTATGTGTTTGTATCCTATCTTTCTCCAAAGCAATAGGGTGAATTTAAGTAAATGCAATCCCTTAAAATCCCTTTCAGATCTATTGCAATTATTGAACAAATGATAGTTTCAAATAGTAAAAACCAAAATAACATTGAAATAGAATTAATAAAGTAGATTGATCATCGGCAGTCTCTTACACAACCGGTGGGCTAGTATCCATCACCTTCCTACGTGTGCAGACTCGTTGCGGCGTCTCGTCGGCGCGCGCGACCGTAACAATGTCGTTGTCTCGAAAATGTGTCTTGTCCTCAAGGCAGTAGTCGGCAGACAGGCGGCAGAAGTCATCTCGAGGCAACCACGTGGCTTCGGACTCAGGATAGTTAAGCCAAGAAACAAGGACCTCCTCCAAACTATAGTCCCCCTGAAGGTGGTAGCAGCGATCAAGTATCTTGGCTGGGTAGTACGACGCCAACTGCCATCCTTCTTCCGAACTAGAAGGACCGGGCTAGAAAATGGGTTCACACCGGGATGGATAAGGCCCCCCATCAACATCTCATTTACCAGATGCTCGAGCTCATCCTTATGCATATGGTCAGAACGGTATGACCGCGCTGAGACTGCTGCAGTCCTAGACTGGAGGGAATTGACACGGTCAGTTGGCCTAGTTGGTGGCAGTCCTGCTGGAGGCTGGACGACGTCAGCGAGCGCAGTGGGAAGCTCTGGAAGATTCGTCGGGTGAGAGGGAGGCATAACGGACGGCCCCTATTGGGGCCAAAGCCTTGCGGGGAAGTCGACATCAGTGGTCCGCTGGATCGTGCAGAGGGAGACCAGAGAGCGCAGTCGCCGTCGAGGCAACACCTGGACCCAGTGGAGGAACTGCATTGTCATAGTCGTCCAATTGACGCGTACATCGCCAAGTGTGCGGAGCCAAGCCACCCCCAAAATGGCGTCGATACCACCGAGGCCGAACACATAGAAGTTCGCGGTCACGGAACATGACCCCACATAGAGAGTCACGGTAGGGCAACGACCCTGAGTCGGTCGACGTCGCCCATCGCCAAGGCGAACTGAAAAATCTGGGGATGGAACCAAGGAAACTTAGATTTGCTGCACCAGTCGCTCGGAGATGAGGTTGTGGCTCGCGTCGCTGGCCACCATGACGATGATCGGGCAATCGTGAAGCGTACCCGGGAGCTTCATGGTCTGCGGCCCGGAGATCCCGCCCACCGAGACACAGGATAACTCCAAGCGGTGGAACGTAGCCACGGCGGGGTCGAAGGGGGGACCCTCCGTTGAAAGCTCCTGGGCCTCAAAGTCAGCCAGGGTAACCTCAGGGTCGACGTCACCAACGATGGTGTGGAACTCCTTCACAGAGCGTCATTTTGCTGCTATCGAGGTTTGGTGTGGAACTCCTTCACAGAACTCCTTCACCAACGAGGTTTGTTGTGTGCTATCGAGGTTTGTCACATCCTACTAGGGTGACCTTGGCTGTACGATAAACACATTCTACATGCTGGTCTAAAGAATTCTCATTCCTTCAAGCTCAATGGGTGCAAGATTATTCTTATCCCACAGAGAATAACCTTGTTCTTATAGCCTCAAAGAGGTCTTCACATCCCTCTAGTACTGTTTTTTCTATGTCCTTCCCCTCCGCCACTATGTTACTGACTGCACCACAATTTCAGGAGGAGTTGAAGGGTAGTAACATAGTTTACTATCTGACATTCACTATACCCCCACCACGATAGATATCCCTAGTGCAGTGCGACCTCTTATTGACGAGTTCTCTGAGATTATACCGGAGGAGTTACCCGATCAGCTCCATCCAATGAGAGATATCCAACACTGTATTGACTTGATGCCAAAAGTTAGTGTTAGAAATAATTAGCCTCTTTAATATTTTATGTTTTATTGTATTGCAATACCCTCTTCTATATGTAGAGGGACTTTTATTATTCGGGATATATGATATTTTGAAGTTTGGCACGGTATCAGAGCAGGTTTATACACTTTATTATTCGGAATATACCAGAGGAGTTACCCAATCATCCCTCTAGAACTGTATCACCCGCCCTTCGATCCGCAGCTCGCCGTCCGCCTCTTCCCTCTCCACTCTCCTCTTCACCGCAGATCCTTCCTTTTCCCCTCGCCTTTCTCCCCTACCGTCGACGTCTGATCCTCCTGTAGTGTGCCGATTGGCGCACGGGCCGATCGACTTGGCCGGATGCCGCCTCCGGCAACCGTCTGATGTACCAGTTTTTTCTAGAAAAGTTTCGCTTTCCCGCCTCTACCACATACTATGATGATCGATTGAACGATCCACTAGATCTTCCTACATCATCGATCTAGTGTTCTTCCCCTCTATATCCTCTCTCACATGAAAAAGGTTCTACCTTCTTCTTCAAGCCTTCTTTGACTTAGTAGGGTTAATTACATAAATGTCATTTCTTTTAATTTGAGATGTATCTTGCATTCTTTATTTATTTTTATTTAAACCTGGGTTGTTACAGACTTCGACACTCAAGGATTTATTGTTCTAGGATCCTGGGCGGTCCTATTGTTGGTGTTTGATAATTTTTTTGGCAACAATGCATTTCCGGCGATCTTCCGGTGGCTGTTTTTGACCTAATCCAAAATTCTTCGGCATTTATTTGTTCTCTGATTTCATAATGTCTGACGCGGTTGATTCTCGTGACGGCTCACAACCTGCTGGATCTACTCGGGTTGAGCACGATCATATGACATCTCAAATTACCACGATTCGTCTTGATACAACAAATTAAATATCCTGGTCTCGATCTATTGAATTGGCCCTTAAGAGTCACCGATTGTTTGTCTATGTTAACAACAGTATTAAGGAGCCAGAGAAGACTGCGTCCACTTGGGGGCAATGAGAATCAGAGAACTCTTTGGTTATGTCATGGCTGATTAATTCCACGCAAGAGGCTAATGCACGAAATTATCTATTCTTTGATACCGCTGCGGACATTTGGAGTCGTGCCGAATCTATATATTCCCAGAAAGGAAACACCACCCGTATATTTCAGCTACGAAGGAAGATCTTTCTTCTTCGGCATGGTGATTGCCCACTGTCTGCCTATTATTTGGAGTTCACTCAGCTATATCAGGTGTATGATCATCTTACCGCCCTCGACCTTGTCTGCTCTGCTGAAGCGATCCTTGTTCGTGCTCATGAAGACCAGAACATGGTGTCTGATTTTCTACATGGTTTACACACACCGGGACTTTGATCAGATTATTGTTCAGATCATTGACCGTACTCCCGTCCCTTCGTTGTCAGAGACCTATAACATTGTCCAGCAAGAATATGACCGCCGTTAGTCTTGGAGTTCAAAGGCTCTCACTAGTGGTTTTGCACTTGCTTCTTCTCATTCTGGAGGTACCAATCCTCGAAACTTTAAGCCCAGGCCCATAGACAAAGACCACCTGATGTGTGACTACTGTGGCCAGAGTCGGCATACTCGCAACACTTGCTATAAATTGCATGAGCTTCCTGCACCGAAAGGTGGAATGGTACCTCGTGGAGGACGTGACCGTGGCCGCTCCAGTTTTATCTCTCCTCGCTCTGCTCACCTGACTGAGTTCATTGATGATATTACCTCTGGTGTCCAGATCTCAGAGCTCCCGTCTTTACCTGGGTCTATGAGATGAGGACCCTCCGCCGCATGATGCAGGGGTTATCCTCTGAGCCCACTCCTGGTCCATCCTCGTCATTTGCCCATTTAGGTACTCCAAATGCTCACTCTGCTGCTGTACCGCCTACCACTCATTGGATCATTGACTCTGGAGCCACTAATCATATGACTGGGCCATCGTCAGGTTTTGTTTTCTATTCACCATTGTCTAGCAGAGACAAAGTAAGCATTGTTGATGGAATTCTTTCCTCTATTGCAGGAAAGAGATCCATCAATTGTTCTACTCTTATCTTGGCTTCTGCTCTTCACGTCTCTTCTTTACTTGCAACCTTTTATTTGTTAGCCATATTACAAACTCTATGAACTGCTCTGTCACTTTCTTTCCTTTTCATCGTGTCTTTCAGGACCTGCAGACGAATACGGTGTTTGGCTCTGATAGGATGCGAGATGGATTGTACGTGTTTGATACTGCTGTTCCTCGGGCTCTTCATGCTCAACAACTTCCTCTGTTGGCTACCTAGCATCGTCGTTTGGGCCATCCCTTTGCTACTACTATGCAATCTTTATTTCATAGTTTTTCATCTTCTGTGTTTAAACTTTTATGTGTGATATTTGTGAACTTGCTAAACATAAGCGTGTCTCTTTTAATCACATGTCTAAGCCTTATACTGTACATTTTCTTACTATTTATAGTGATGTATGGGGCCCTTGCCTAGTTGCTTCCATCTCCTGTTATTATTGGTTTGTTACATTCATTGATTGCTTTTCTCGCATAACGTGGGTTTATTTGATGCATAGTAAAAGTGAAGTGTTCCCTCTTTTTCAAAAATTTCATAAATGCTTTCTACTCAATTTAGTGCAACCATTAAAAATTTTCGCAGTAATAATGGTCGTGAATATATGGATTCCAAATTTGAAAGTTATTTGAGTGATCTTGGCATTGTTCATCAAACCAATTGTGCACATTCTCATGCACAAAATGGTGTTGCTGAACGTAACAATCGCCATCTTCTTGAAGTGACACGATACTTGTTATTTACGATGTCTCTTCCGAAATACTATTGGGTTGATGCCCTTCTTACTGCGGCTTACCTCATCAATCGTATGTCTTCCCGTCATCTGGGCAATCACACTCCTCTTCATACCTTAGGTATCCCTCATACTACTCTTTTACCCTATGTGTTTGGATGTTTATGCTTTGTTCACATTCATAACGTTACTCGAACAAAACTTGATCCTCATGCCCTTCAATGCGTGTTCATTGGTTACTCTCTTACACAAAAAGGGTACACATGTTATCATCCTCCTAGCATAAAAATCTGTCTCTATGGATGCCACTTTTCATGAAACTGCCTCTTATTATGAGTCCTCACTTCAGGGGGAGTCTTCGCACTTGGAAATGAGTGCTCCTACTCTTCCTCTACCTGTTCCTCCTCTATAAATCACTACTCAGGGGGAGAGTGCGATTATTCCCAAAGAAAAGGAGTTACAAGTGTACACTCAGAGAAACAAAGGATCAAACACTCAGTTGCATTCCATAATACCATAGACACTACCGAATTTGTCTTCAGCACCCCTTGAGTTACCTATTGCTCTCTGAAAAGGTATTCACTCATCCACTCAACATCCTTTATCTAACTGTTTCATATGTCGCTTTAACCTCTTCCCATAAAGTCTTTGTCGCTTCTCTATCCTCCGTCTTTGTTCCCGGTACATGGCAAGAGGCACTTGGCCACCCAAAATGGACAAAGACGATGATGGAAGAAATGTAGAATCTAGAAAAGAACCATACATGGGACCTGTTCGATCTCCCTCCTGACAAGAAGATAGTTGGTTGTTGATGACTTTTTATTGTAAAGCAGAACTCTGAAGGTATTGTGGAGAGATTCAAGGCACAGTTGGTGAAGAGGCTACACCCAAACTCATGGTATTGACTACCAAGAGGCATTTGCTCCGGTGGCAAAAATGAATTCAATCCGAGTCTTATTATTCTGTGCCACCTGTAAAGGGTGGGATCTTCAACAGCTAGATGTAAAGAATGCTTTCCTTCACAGTGAGTTGGAAGAGAAAGTCTATATGCCAATGCCTCCTGGTCTTGTCTCTATCTGCTCATAAGGGAAGGTTTGTAAATTGAAGAAAGCTCTCTATGGGTTAAAACAATCTCTGAGAGTTTGGTTTGGGAGACTTCACAAAGTCGTGATCTCGTTAGGCTATACCCAAAGTCATGCCGATCACACTTTATTTATCAGACGAAAAGAGATCAAGGTGGCTCCCCTGATTGTGTATGTTGATGATATGATTATTACAGGTGATGACATGGATGAGATTCGTGCTCTGAAACTAAAACTTGCTAGTGAATTTGAAGTGAAAGACTTGGGTAAGTTGAGGTATTTTCTAGTGATTGAGGTGGCAAGATTAAAATATGGGATTCATATTTCACAGCAGAAGTTTGCCCTTTATTTATTATAACAGACAGGAATGAGTGGTTGCAAGCATGCTGATACCCCTATTGAAGTCAACCACAAACTTGGACGTGATGATGGGGAGTCAGTGGAAGATATTTCTAGTTATCAGAAGCTGGTAGGAAAACTGATCTACCTATCTCATACTCATCCTGACATTTCATATGCAGTAGGAGTGGTAAGTCAATACATGCATTCTCTTAAGATCAGACATCTCGATGTCGTGCACAAAATTTAGAGGTATTTAAAGATCTCACCTGGTAAGGGCATTATATTCTCTCCCAATGATAACTTAAAACTTGAAGTATATACTGATGCAGAATGTGCTGGATCAGTTGGTGATAGAAGATCTACCATAGGATATTGTTCCTTTGTTGGGGCTAACCTGGTCACTTGGAGAAGCAAGAAATAATATGTAGTGGCTCACTCTAGTGTTGAGGCTGAGTTTGGAGCTATGACTCATGGTATATATGAGGGGATGCGACTTCGTTCTCTCTTGAATTATCTTAGTTTACTGGAAACTAATCATTTCAACTTGTATTGTGACAACAAAGCTTCAATCAACATTGCCCATAACCCTGTCCAGCATGACCGCACCAAGCACATTGAATTGACTTCATTAAAGAAAATATTCTGAACGGGATTGTATGCACCCCTTTCGTACACTCGGAGGGACAACTTGTAAATCGATTTACTCACTAAGGCATTGAGCAAAAAAACACTTGCAACTATTATTAGCAAGTTGGGTATGAAGAGCATTACATGCCCAACTTGAGGGGGAATGTTAGAAATAATTAGCCTATTTAATATTCTATATTTTATTGTATTCACTTGTAATACCCTCTACTATATGCAGAGGGACTTTTATTATTCGGAATATACGATATTTTGAAGTTTGACAGTTAGCTTACCTCACCTCCCCCATTATTGTATGTGTTTGAAAGAGTATGAGGAACTCCATAGACAGGTGATCGATCTGATATCAAAAGGTCATATTAGGGAGAGCATGAGCTCTCGCGCCGTTGCCGAATTACTAGTTCCCAAAAAAGATGGGACATGGTGCATGCATGTCGATAATCAAGTAATTATTAGAATCACTATCAAATATCGCTTTTTGATCCCCCGATTAGACGATATGCTTGATATGCTTAGTGGGTCTAACATGTTTCAAAGGTACACTTGAAGAGTGGATACCACCGAATCTGGATCCGACCCGGGGATGAGTGGAAGATTGCTTTTAAGACAAGAGAGAGTTTATACGAGTGGCTAGTGATACTTTTTGGACTCTCCAATGCACTCAATACATTTATGAGAGGATGAATCAGGTGCTTAGACCACTTATTGGAATCTGCGTAGTGGTTTATTTTGATGATATCCTAATTTATAGTACTGATCCTGATCAGCACCCGATTCAACTTAGGCAAGTATTAAAGATCCCGCGTGTTAGTAAATTATATGCCAACTTGAAGAAGTGCACTTTTATGAGTGATAACCTGACCTTCTTAAGATATATTATTTCATATGGGGCATTAAAGTTGATAAAGAGAAGGTCAATGCGATTGAATCACGGCCTAGCCCTAGGACGATTACTGAGCTCGAGGATTTCATGAGCTAACATCTTTTTATCGACGTTTCATTCAGAATTTTAGTGCACTGATTGCGCCTGTCACTGATTGTTTTAAAAAAAGGCTATTTATTTGGACTGAGGAGGCAGAGTGTGTTCCTATTAGTTAATGAGAGACTCACTAGTGCACCCGTTTTAACGCTGCCTGGTTTTGAATTGATTTTCGAGGTTGATTGTGATGCATTCATTATAGACATTAGCGCAGTATTGAGTCAGAAGGGTCGGCCTATAGTATATTTTAGTGAGAAGTTGAACGAAGTGAATAGGTACTCCACTTACGACATAGAATTCTAAGCCATCGTTCAGGCTCTTCGCCACTGGTGGCACTACCTGATTCAACGTAAGTTTGTGCTGAATACAAATCACGAGACATTAAAACATTTGAACTCTCAGAGAGAGATTAGACGACACGCCAAGTTGGCTGCATATCTTCAAGAGTATACCTTCCATTTAAAGCACAAATCTTGTGTTACGAATTGAGTAGCCTACGCCCTTAGCCGATGTCGCCGCTCACATTTACTAGTCACCCTGCAGCCTCGTATTACCGATTTGGATTCCCAGTGTGACTTGTATACCACTGACCCATTCTTTCGCAATATTTGGGCTTCTTGTCCTCATAGTGGGACTGATCCTATTGCCCAATACGTGGTGAGTGAGGGATATCTATTTAAGTGAACCAGTCTTTGCATCTGTGAAAGACCCCTTTGAGAGAATTTACTTAGGGAGCTTCACTCATCCAGGTTAGGTACACATGGGGCGATCTAAATTGTTAGATATCGCCATTGCTAGATATTATTGGTCGAAGATGAAACATGATGTCATCGAGCTTATTAAACACTGCACAACCTATCAATTATATGAGGGGCACGCCTAAAATCCTCTATTATATACCCCTACCGATTCCTGAGAGGCTGTGGGATGACATTTCGATGAATTTCGTAGTTGGGCTTCCATGCACTTAGAGAAAAGATTGTAGTGGTAAATCGCTTTTCAAAACTAGCGCACTTCATCACGTGTAGGAAAACTTATATTGCCGTACACGTCGCTGTTTTTTTTTCGAGAGGTCGTTCGGTTGCATGACATACCTATGTCAATCACCTCTAATAGAGATACGCGTTTTATCAGATACTTTTGTAGAACACTTTGGGGGCGACTGAGAACCAAACTCGAGTTTAGTAGCACTTATCACCCTCAGACTAATGAACATACTGAGGTAGTTAATGAGAGTTTGGGGGACCTTCTTAGGTGTTTAACTGGGCAGAATCCAATGCAATGAGATCTTATACTTCCACAAGCTGAATTTGCTTTTAATAATTCTAAAAATTGCTCTACTAATAAATCACTTTTTGAGATTGTCAATGGATTATCCATGCCCCACTTGCTTGACCTCCATTCTCTACCATATGATAACGTATTTCCTTTTATGCTCAAGGTCATATTGAGTATTTAAAGAAATTGCATAAGAAAATTGCGATTGAATTATGAAATTTATAATTTCATGGTCGATCGTCATCGCCGAGAGTTATACTTTTCATAATGAGATTGGATGTTAGTTTATTTCAGGAACCAAAGATTTACTCCGGGGACATATCATAGGCTACAACAAAGGAAGATCGGTCCATTTCAGGTTCAGAAGCGCATATATGGGAACGCCTCCCTTCTACATCTGCCCATTTCATTGATATTTAACATGGCTGATTTGGTGCCGTTCCATGGAGAGCCACCTATTTCCAGCCCCAAACCTCATACTGCAGACCCATACGTACCATCCAACTTAGCACTTGATGCATCTGATGGCACATCCATTTAATTCCTTTAGATTTCTTCATTTACATTTTTTTTCATCAGTTATTGTGATTGTTCGTGTTACATGTCATCGTGTTCATCGCCACATTGCATGATTGCCGTCGTCGTATGTTTGTCATTTATCATTGTATGCTAATTTTAATATCGGTTTATTGGCCCGACCAACCAATAAGACCTTAAATAAATAGATCCGTCAATGCTGAATAGGTTGGTAACAGGTAAATAATATTTATGATGAATTGCATAAGCCAAAAAATATTACTAAATTAATTTCAGAATAAAACTCTGAAATTAATTATTTTGGAGGAGTAAGCCTCTTGATTTCTGATTAAATACATTTCAGATTTTCCTCTATAAGCCACATTTGCCTTTTGATTTCTGATTAAATACATTTCAGTTTTTCCTATTTCATCTGGGACATAATTTTCCCTGCGTTGAGCGTAGGAAAAGAATGGTGGGGGAAATGCATTTATCTATTATAAAAAAAAATTCACAAAATAATTAACTGAATATTAATCTATGTATTTTTATGATCATTTTAAGTACTCATATGTATATATTTTGAGGTGAAAATACACTTGTCAAAAAATATATTTTTTGGACTTTTTACAGCTGTATTTACAATTGTATTTACAACTAAAAATACAGTTCATATACAGTTGTATATGACGTTACAACTGTATATAAAACTAGAAATACTGTCCCGCAGGCCTGCTTTCCTGCACTCAACGCAGGGAAAATTACCCCTTCATCTGGAACCAGTCACCCCCTTTTAATTACCATGAATTGACTGTTACCTTTTTAATCTATTAAAACCAGCTTCCCCCTCCTGTAAATGGCGGCCTTGAGAAAATCGAGAAGCAGAACACGACTGTTCCTATTTCTGGGTATACTAGGAAGCTTCTTGCCCGACATTTCATTCCTTCTGCCTGCTACTTTTGCCTCGCATGCCTCCGTTGATGCCATCTGAGGGAAGGAAGGCCTTCGACGGCTCCTTCCTGTACCTCCTCCATTGATACAGCTAAAAGTGTGTATTCTGTTGAAGAATGAAGAATCATAACCCATAAAATAGCCGCCATCCTTTGTTTATGTATTTGACCCATGTTAAGACCCATATAGTTTTCTTTGTTTATTAGTCCCACATTGTGTATTGTGAGTTTGTTTATAGTCTGTCTCCCTATGTATATGGTGTAGTTGTACATGAGAAAATTAATGGAAAAAATACCGAAATAATATTTTATTTCTTTTTTTTTTCCACATGGTATCAGAGCCATTTGAATCATCCAGTATTTTCGGTTAAGCTCTTGCTCCCGTCGTAGACCAGCCAACCGTTCTCGCAGTCTCTTCTTTGCGCCCACACCTCTCGCAGCCTCTTATTTGAGACCGCACCTCTGCGTCAGGTCTCTTCTCTCCATCTCTGTGTTTCCAAATCCCTCCCTCCCTGTTGCTTTATAGACCTCTCCGACGGGACCCACCTCTACTTTTGTTCCGCAAATCTTGTTCGCGCGACCTGTTAGCCCGCTTCTCTCCGCCCTGCGACCTCTAGTACCCGCATCTTGAGACGCACGTTGTCCGCCGCTCTTTCTTTCTTGCCAGCGCCCTGTGTTGACCGCTTGTTCCCGCGGTGTTTCTTCCCTGAGCCTCCTGCATCCCTGACCATGATTGTGCCGCTGCTCTCGCACTCGTGCTTTGACTGGACCAAATCGTGGTTGTTATTGCTTTGCTTGCACCCGCTCACCTCCAATCACCCTCTGCTCGTCGCTGCTTGAGCCCGTGCTCGCCACGCATTGTTGCTCTTGTCTCCTGTTATGCGCGACTGCTCTCATTGAGCCCGCGCACCGCAACCCGCAACCTGAGCTCGCATCCTGAGCTCATACCCGAGTTCGCCAGGTAGCCTACGCGAGCTCGCATCCAAAGATCACATCCAGGGCTCATCCGCGGCTTCTATCGCCGTGTACGGACCTGACTGCTCCTATTCTCGCGTGTGACATCCAGTTCTCGCGCGCTGTTCCCGTGCTCGCCGCTTAAACTAGATCACATGTCTGTTGCTCGTGTGCTCGCTGATCATGTGCTCGCCACAGCTGCCTCTGTTCCTTCTACTCGCAGCTATTTGCTTCCCCGCTCTACAACTCGACCTTCTTCCAATAATTCCCGCGCTTAACTCGATATCTTGCGGTATGAACTTAGGCAACTGCGGGAGCTGCTTAACTGCCCAATTGGCCACGTCGCCCAATTCCAAGTTTTATTGGTCTACCCATCCCCCGTTTAACATGCCTAATGACTAAACTCTCGCAACGCCTAACATGTGCCTTTAATGGTCTCCTTTGTATGTGTCTGAACCATCTTAGTCGAGCTTCTCGCATCTTCTCTGCAATTGGTGTCACTCCTGTTTTATCCCTGATACTTTCATTCCTAATTTTATCCTGTCTCGTGTGTCAACACATCCACCTAAGCATTCTCATCTCAGCAACTCCCATTTTTTGCTCATGTACACAATTCACTGCCCAACACTCAGAACCATAGAGTATCGCTGGTCTAATTGCAGTGCGGTAAAACTTGCCTTTAAGTTTTAATGGTACTTTACGATCACATAAGATCCCTAACGCGCCTCTCCACTTCAACCAACCTGCTTGGATTTTATGTATCACATCTTTATCTACTCCATCTTTTTGAACTATCAATCCCAGATATTTAAAGCACTCACTGTGTGAAATATCTTGATCACCCAACTTAATAACGCAGTCATCCGTCCTTCTTGCACTGCTAAATTTAAACTCCATATACTACGTCTTTCCTTTGCTCAATCTAAAACCCTTCTTTTCTAAAGTGCCTCGCCAAGATTTATGTTTCGCATTTACACCCTTGCGCGTCTCGTCGACCAAAACAATATCATCTGCAAACAATAAACACCAAGGTATTGCTTGTTGGATATGTCTGGAGAGCACATCTAAGATAAGGGTAAAGAGATATGGGCTTAAAGCTGACCCTTGATGTAAGTCAACGGTCATAGGGAATTCCTGTGTTAATCCTCCTGATGTACGCATCCTAGTCACTGAATTTGTATACATATATTTGATTATGTCAATGTATGATACATACTTTTCTTTTCTAAGACTCTCCATAAGACCTCTCTTGGAACCCTATCATAGGTCTTCTCAAGGTCGATAAACAGCATATGCAAATCTTGTTTTCTTTCCTAATAGTTGTCAATGAGCCTTTTCAAGAGATGTATAGCTTCCATGGTCGACCGCCCTGACATAAATCCAAATTGGTTCTCCGAGATACTAATCTCTCGTCTTACTCTTCTTTCTATTACTTGTTCCCATAGTTTCATGGTATGACTCATTAATTTAATTCCTCTGTAATTGATACAATTTTGTATATCTCTTTTGTTCTTATACAAAGGTACCAATATACTTTCTCTTCATTGGTTCGACATCCTCTTTTTCTTCAGTTTCTTATTAAAGAAACATGTAAATCACAAAATTTCTTCTTTCCCTAGGCATTTCCATACTTCGATGGGTATATCGTCTGCCCCAACCGCCTCTTCATTTTTCGTCTTCTTTAGAGCATCATTTACCTCCAATGTTTGAATTTTACAATAAAACGTTATATTTCTTTACTCCTCCGATTTACTTAACTCTTCCAAGCTTAGTTCTTGGGATCGCTACTGTTCTCCTAAGACGGCTAAACGTAAATAGATCGAAAATTAGACGAGGAGGCTCATCGTGCTCACCTACAATCATATGATAGTGAGGTGAACTAAAAGTGAGATCACCAAATATAAAATCAATATAAGGTGGCGCTTCCAGGACATCTAAGGTGAATGACTTATGAGAGTCAAGTGCTTCTTTCTAGAGCGGGGGTCCATGCAGAAGTCTAGCACTGAATAAAAGTGGTGTATTTGAATCTAAGGGAGGCAAGACAGATGATGG
Source organism: Dactylorhiza incarnata (assembly GCA_033032865.1). Classification (NCBI taxonomy): domain Eukaryota; kingdom Viridiplantae; phylum Streptophyta; class Magnoliopsida; order Asparagales; family Orchidaceae; genus Dactylorhiza; species Dactylorhiza incarnata. The sequence goes on from JAWHQI010000043.1 coordinate 6,227,504, forward strand.
CGAGGTCCTCTAAGGTGCCCTAGGCACAAGACTATTTTTCTGGGGAAGAAGAACAATCTTGCGCCCATGATGATCGAAGGAATGAGAATTTCTTACACCATCATGCATGACACGTCTGTCGTACTGCCATGGTCGTCCAAATAGGATGCGACAGACATCAATGAGGGCGACATCACATAAAACAAAATCCTGATACGTGTTCCTTATAGAAAACTCTACAAGACAACGATGAGTAACATGCATAGTCAAGTGACTATTAACCCAAGTTAAGTCGTAGTGTTGATCTAAGGGACGAGTCTTGAGTCCTAGTGCCTGTACCCTACGTTGAGAAACGAAGTTCTCCATACTACTGATATCAACGATGATGGAACATACTTGTTCATGAATGCGCGCAATAGTGCAAAAAATATCATTTCTCTGAAAATCAATCTCATAGGTCTCGCTATGGGAAACCAAGCTATAGAGGACATAAACTAAATGATCAACTTGTTCGCCTTCGACCTTGATCACGCTATTAGACTCGGGCTCAGGCTTGGAGTCACTAAGGAGTATGTTTACCCAGAAATCAGCGATCACCTTGAGCTAGCTTTTTGCAGGTAACCGAAGCAATCCACACCCTCTCTCGGCAGTTCAGGTATTTTTCTCCGAATATCCAAGCCCTGGCGGTCCCTCACCGCCCGGGTGGTCTCGCCTTTCGTCTCGTAGAGGTCACGCTTCGCTCGACCTCGCCTAGAGGTCACGCCTCGCGTGATCCCTCCCTCGAGAGGTCACCCCCTTGGGGCGACCTCGGCCTGAGGCAGATCGCCCTAGCTGGGGCGATCTCAGCCTGAGGTCGCCCTCTGGGCGACCTCGCCAGGTCGTCCCCCCTGGGGCGACCTCGGCCTGAGGCAGATCGCCCCAGCTGGGGCTATCTCGGCCTGAGGTCGCCCTCTGGGCGACCTCGCCAGGTTGTCCCGTCCCCCCTGGGGAGACCTCGACCTGAGGCAGATCGCCCCAGCTGGGGCGATCTCGGCCTGAGGTCGCCCTCTGGCGACCTCGCCAGGTCGTCCCCTTGGGGCGACCTCGGCCTGAGGCAGATGGCCCCAGCTGGGGCGATCTCGGCCTGAGGTCGCCCTCTGGGCGACCTCGCCAGGTCGTCCCCTTGGGGCGACCTCGGCCTGAGGCAGATCGCCCCAGCTGGGGCGATCTCGGCCTGAGGTCGCCCTCTGGGCGACCTCGCCAGGTCGTCCCCCCTGGGGCGACCTCGGCCTGGGAGGTCTCGGCTCTGGGCAAACCGTTCTTTCCTGACCTGCCCGTTTGGGCAGGCCCTCCCGCCTATAAATAGGGGGGTAGGGGCATTGGTTTCGGGATCTTTGGAGAGTTTCTAGCCCTTGCCTTTGACATGAGCGGTCTCACTTTTGAGACCATCAAATCTCTTTTCAGCAGCTGGAGCGGTCTCATTTCTGAGATCGTCATGATCTCTTTTCAACAGCTGGAGCGGTCTCATTTCTGAGATCGTCATGATCTCTTTTCAGCAGCTGGAGCGGTCTCATTTCTGAGACCTCGTTACCTCTTTTTTCAGCAGATTCTGCTATCTCCTCCCAGGAGACCCTCGACTTCTCTTTTTCTCCTCCCTCTTGTCTTCCATCATAGCTCAAAGTAACCAACCATCTAACAGTTTCCTTCCTCCACCTCTTTTCAGCTTGAGCGAGTGTGGACCTGGAGCATTTTTGGCTCAAACAGAGTACTTCATATTCAAGCTCATGCCCATCAGTGGAATTAGTAATGGTGACGAAGTGGCGTCATGGTCACTCAGACGATTTGTGCCCAAGCTCCATATACTTGAAGCATCGGAATGCTCCAGTGTTGGGCTTGAACCCAATGGGCTCCTTACCTCGGGATGGGTCAGTGGGAGGAATCAGGACCTCGGTAGCTACATGAGGATGAGTGGGATCTGAGACCCTAGAGGTGGGTGCAGTGGTGTTGTTGCTCGGAGTAGGTCTATCAGTAGACCTTGGCCCAGATGTCCTCTTCAGCAGTGCGACCTCTACTCTGCGTGCTCCACTAGACATTTCACCCAGATCTCTAAAGTCGTGCAACTCAAGCTGGTCCTTAATAACATAACGGAGCCCGTTCAGATAACGGGACACCGGCACATCGTCTTCCTCACAAAGATCTAACCTAGACTGCAACACTAAGTACTCATGGGTGTACTCATTTATGGAAAGCCTATCCTGATGAAGGTTGTGGAACCGTCGATATAAATTTTGCAGATAGTTCGGGGGGACAACGCTTCCGTAACTGAGTTTTAATATCTACCCAAGTAGTTATAGGAGCTAGGCCTAAGGTGAAGCGTGGCGCTCTAACTGTACCCATCAGATTAGTGATGGTCCCTTTAGCCTAAAGGTGGCATATTTTGCCTGACGATTCACAGACATTGGTTTCCATGCCATGAATCTCTTCATACGCTTACACCAATCCCAACATCTATCAGGTTCAACGTGGCCCTTAAAATCACCTACATCCAACTTAACTCCATCCCAACGAGGTTGGTTGTGGATTCTAGGATGAGGGTATGCAGGTACGACATGTCTAATGATGTGGTCCTCGTGTCTAGGGATTTGGTGAGGGCCCCCCTTAAGTGCATTGTGGCATCTATGTTGTTAACAAACGTGCATAATTCATCCATTACGTGTCCCACATCACCCATATTGGTGGTGAGAGTCTCTACCACCTTCATCAAATCACCAATTCGTTTGGTCAAGTCTCCTACGCTAGCCTCTAAACAATTTACTCGATTTTCCATTTTTTTAAAAATACTTGAAATAACTGGATTTAAAAAATAATATACCCAATAAAGTTTTTTGTTTTTATATAGATTTGTTTTAAAACAAAAAATAAATTTTTTTGTAATACCAATTTTTCCCTTTTTAACTTGAAACTCAAATTAAAATTCTTTTTTTAATAACTTTTTTTAGATTAAAGGATCGTCGGACTCATGATAGGACTGAATCCAATCTCGCTTTGATACCAAACTGATGTGGACTAAAATCTTGGAATTGATTTTAAATGAAAAAAACTCAAGGTCACTTTAAAATTAATAACGAAAGCTCGACTTATCGGATAATAAAATGAGAAAAGCAACTTAGGTATTCACGAGACTACCTGCAAACAACTAACGTTCGAGCGCACACCGCATTATCATTCAATTATTCCTCAAGCATATTAGCAACAAATTTAGTTGAAACAAGAATATGCAAATTGACAAGAGAAATTCAAATTGACTTCAAATAGGATCAACAATAATTAGCGACAAACTCTGAATGTTGTAAAGATCAAATAAAATACCAAGCATAAAAAATATGATATCAGCTAGTGAGCATTGCAAGAAGCAAGAGTTATACCTCTGGTCGTAGACCAGCGAAGAATCTTCAAATTTGACAGGTGAAGGAAGGTTTGGGCAGAGGAGGGAACAGGTGTGAATCGGTTGGAAGAAGAGGTAGGCTGCACATCAAATAGACTTGAACAATCCCTGTGGGGACGCAACGGGCCGGATGAGAACCGACTGGAGGGAGTCGATTCCGCTGGAGGATAGGGAAGGGCTAGGCGCAGGATTCCCGGGAAGTTGTGGAAGGCAGGGGCGAGTCCAAGCGGTGTGACTATCGAAGACAGGAATGGGGGAGAACGACTGAAAGCTCGACGAATCACTTGGCAGCGGGCGGAGGAGTGGTCGCCGGTCCCTGGAAAGTCCTCTAGAGGCGGCATCGGTGCTGGGGAGGCTGGCGTCGGGCGACTGGAAGGGTATCAGCTAGGTCTGCGCGCTGGAGAAACGAAACAGAGACCTCGGTCTCTGTCGTTTCTATTCCAGGCTCCCTTTCACGATTTTAAGCCAGTTTATTTTATAAGAGTTTTAATGGGTCTTTGAAAATTTCATAACTCTTGGTTTAAATAGATTAGGAAATAAAGAGTCAAAACAGGGGTTACAATCTCTTAGGCTTCTCCTCATAAAATTTTGAAATTAATTTATGAAACTATAACATTCATAAATTAATATTAAGAAATTAAAAGCTTAGTAAAATTTATCTTTTCAAACCTGCCCTAATTACCATATCACCTAATTTAACGGATCTTTGTATTCAAGGTTTTATTGGTCGGTCACGCCAATAAGCCGGACGAACGTGCGCAAGTTACATGCGTAATACAAAACATAAAGGCGCTAACAACATGCGAGGAAAATAAAACATAAATTTGCGCGAAGACGTGCGCTACACGAACAATAAAAAAATGCTATAAATAAATAAATAAATAAATAAATAAGATGCGACTCAGGTTGCATCAGAGTGTCGGCCTGTAATTGGATTGAGGCGTGGTTGCAGTCGATTGTGGCCGAGGTAAGGAGGGTCAGTCGGTTATGGTTATGGCGAGGAAGAAGACACGCGAGAGAAGGGTGGATTACGAGAAAAGGAAAAGAAAAAAACAGAAATAATTAACCGTGACGTCGCACCCCGGGATCTCGCGGCGTCGCACCACGATATGATTACTGGCTCTGGAATCTCTTATAAGGCTATCAATTCCTCAAACTGATAGTTATCAACCTTATTTATACCAAAAGGGGTTTTGGGCACCCGTCGTGAATTGCTATGATTGGTCATTATGCCCGGTGTCCGAATAATACTAAATAGAGTCCAACAATAAAAATAAAATAAATAAAAAGTAGTAAAACGGCGCTCTAGACATGCTCGTTATCTCGGATTGTTGATCTAATCAACTTTTCCTGCGCGAGTACTCAAATGCGGACCCCGACGAGTGGTGGCCTGAAGTCCAATGTCGATCTCGCGGCTGATTTCCATCACAAATTAAATCCTTTGATGTGGTGTGAATCTCAGTGCACTGTTGTTGGTTGTGCTTGTCCCATCCATTTTCGGTTTTCCAAGTACACTCAAGTCTATACATTTGAGTGCACCAAATAAAAGTAGGCAGTGCTTTTATTCTTAGTTTAATGATAAATGATTCTGCAATGATTGCCAAGTTCACAGGTTGACATATGATATTTTTATTATCACTAATAAATTTGCTTGGTAAGATAGTCATCAGAGTTTTCAAACTAGTATGACTTAACTCCGATGTCATAGAATTAACATGCCATTACCATATATGCTCCCTGTCTCCAACTCTTGTCCATCCATAATGTAGACACCACAGGACTCATGTACACCAGCAATCCTCTTGCCTCTCACTAGATCATGAAAGACTTAATGAGAAGAAAAAATGTGATAAAAACAATTAAGTTACTTAACTTCTGGTAGATAGTAAGCTATTTATAAATGAAAGAACTAACAACATAGACTTTATGGATATAACGGGTAACTCTTATGGTGAATTTACCCGAGTCAAATGTTAAAGACCCATCAACGAATCTGAAGCTACCAGTGGAAGGGACCAAAGATGTGATCTGATTAGAGGCTCTTGTCTATGCTGTCAGAAGCTACACAATCAATAATCCATAAAGTTGGTTCATGGAGTAAGAATAGACTCAGTACTCCCTGAATTTGGTCAATATATAGAGCCAGCAAGAAGACAACAACAGGAAACAAAGAAAGCTGAAAAGAAGAATAAGATATTACAACGAAAAAATATAATAAAGGCACAAGCCTACGTGACATCCACAATAGCAACCAACAAAATCAGCACGAAAATAAAGGTGTAAAAGACAACAAGAATTTGATAAGACCTGACCTATCTTGAGCTCAGGATGACAACACCTGGAACAAAGAGATACGTCTGCCTTAAGGTCCAACCATGTTTTCTGTCATATTTGATCCAATACAATGAAGGTAATAGGTATCAAAAGATACCTTCGAGGAGAAGAACAAGGGCCTGTAGGGATCTCACGGTTCCATTAGGGGAGGATGGCTATAGAAAGCAACATCCAAAGTGATCCAATACTGGCTAAGAAGGAGAGGCTCTACAGGGGTAGAATGATTCTATTGAGCAGCTACAAAGCACGGATACTTTAAAATGCTTCACGTATCGGCTCGAACGCGTATCGGATACGTGAAACGCCCGGAAACGCGTTTCCGAAAAGTAGGAAACGTAATATTTAAATTAAAAAAATAATAATTGGGAAACGCGTATCCCCCTTGCGGGATACGCGTTTCCCGCTATTTTATTCACGGCGTCAGGCGCGCAGTCACGCCTCATATAAAATGGTGGCTAACTCTTAGAAATAATTTCTTCTCCTTACAAAATCATTTTATTAATTTAATGTTAAAGAAGATCTTGTTTATGTGAAGAGTTTGATGATCTTCATTACACATTATGATATTAGTTCTCAATGTGTACTTGTAGGCCCAATCTTGACTCTTGAGTAATTTGTATTGAGAATAAATAAATCAAACTAAAATGTGTGTACTTGTAGGCACTATAAATAATATTTGTGCTTTTGGATACCTCAAGGAATAGATTGCATGAGCTATTCTTCATATTTTCTCTTCATGTGATATCAAATGCCTTCTCCTAGCCTAATCTTTCACATTGTGTCTAAACAACATGATTGTGCGCCAATTATTCTTTATTGAATGTAGTGACTGAAATTGTACCTTAGTTTGTTAATTGTATTTTTTTATATTATTTAATACTTATAATAAAATAATTAAAAAAAATATTTAAAATGTTTCCCGTATCCATATTTTTTTAAATACCACGTTTCCCGTATCCGTATCGTATCCCGTATCCCGTTTCCGTCCCCTTGCTACATAGTAATGAGCAGTGCAGGCTGAGAAGAGTCTCCACTCTACTTAGGGTGGAAAGCTTCGATAAAACAATAGATTAAGGGTTCCAGTATATGGGGAGAAGGAAGGGGGCGACTTCAAGGGAAGATCGAATAGATGAACAATGCTTGATTGACATGGAGAAGATCTCGAACGACTTCTCCAACGATGAATCTGGAGCATTCATGCAACTTCTTCAGGGATGAATCAATCACATGCAGTAAACAATAGGAAGGAGATGGAAACCCTTTTGCGGCTTCTTGACCTGGCGGCCTCTTCAGTGACCAAGTTAAACTCAACATCGGCTGTAAACTTAATCCCTAGAATAAAAAATGTGGAACTTGGTTCTGTTCGCCTCCTGATAAGACAGTCACTAAGAAGATATAAACTTTAAGTTACATCAACTAGTTTGATTTTTCATAAGTTTAGCTGTTTTCCTGACTGCCAATCATTTTTGGATTCTAGATTTCTCTGTGTTCTATTCTTTTCTTCTCACTAACTATTATAGAGGTGGCTGGAAATCATTAATTGGATGACCCTTCTGCTTATACTTTGTTTACAGACTTGATGCTGAAGCCTATAAGCTTAGGCAAAGCATCGATGGAATCAGATTGTTGCAAATTTCTTCAAGTGAAAGTGATAACAAAACATCAGAAAAAGGGACACTTCTAACAGAGGAGGTATGCACACATAACTAGTATAAGGCCTACTATCTCTGGCTGAAATTTGTGATGTTTATCTTGAAGTTTTGAGCATGCGTATGCAGATTACACTTTTTTTAATCTATTAATTAAAAAACATGTGTAGAAGAATATGAGCACCGTGAGAATTTAAAATATTAAATAATATTTTTCCAAAAGATTCTATCTCATTATATGGGAGCTCCCCTCTTTATATAGAGCAGAGAAGGAAAAAGTATGTACATTTGGAGATGTGAGACTAAATATAAGGAGAAAAATACAATGAGCTCCTAGATGGGCTTTTACGCTTGGGCTATAACACTCTCTCTCAAGCTGAAGCATATATATCGATCATTCTCAGTTTGACACAAATATCTAAAAAAGAGGAAGAAATTGGTTCGGTGAAGACGTCAACCAACATTTTATCTGAAGGAACAAACATTGTGTATATTTGCTTTTTGATAATTTTCTCTCCGATGAAGTGATAATATCTTCAATATGTTTTGTTCTTTCATGAAACATTGAATTTTTAAATATGTAGATAGTAGCTTATTATCACAAAACATTGGTAGATGATAATTGTAGATTTCTCTAAAGTATTTTAGAAATATTCTCATCTACTTTAACTCACTAGCAGTTTGAGTTATACAAAAGTATTCGGCTTCAACACTTAACCTGAACACTACTGCTTGTTTCTTGCTTTTTCATGTGATCAGATTTTCTCTAACATATGTGCAGAATCTAGAAGTGGATTTTTGATCTCCTTTATCATCTGTAATACTTGCATCAGAATATGCTTCAATGTATAAATGATTGTTTCTTTGAGACAATAGTCCTTTTACTGAAGACCCTTTGATGTATTGTAATATTTTTAAAGTAACTTGCAGATGACAATCTCTGGGAACCTCCCCCCCCCCCCCACCCTACCCCCACCCCCACACGTAGATATGTCATGTGTGGTTACAGTAAGATTGATGAGTTTACCGACTAGACACTTGTATCAAGTAATATCCTATAGGAGAGGAGATGTTTGATCCCAAAGTTTGTTATCGCCCATAGGCATGAGATTCCGTGCTGGTTTCGTTCCAAGGAGACCGACTTCATTGAGTAGATCTAGGGCATACTTGTGTTGGGAAAGAACTATGGAGTTATTGCGTCTCGCAATTTCAATTCTCATTAAGTATCTTAGATGACCCGCATATTTGGTAACAAAATACTCTCGAAGATGTTTCTTTGTTTTTTCTATTTCAGAGGAGTCATTTCCGGTAAGAAGAATGTTGTCAACGTAGACAGCTAGGATAACCAACCCATGATTATTTTTCGTATAAAGGGAGAGTGATCAACATTGCTTCTGGAGAAACCAATGGTAGAGACTGCCTGACTGAATTTGTCAAACCATGAGCCAGGGTTATGTTTAGGACTATAGAGGGCCTTCCGAAGCTTACACACCTGAGATTCCCCCTGAGCAACATAACCGGGAGGTTGCTCTATATTAACTTCTTCGTGTAAGTCACCATAGAGGAATGCATTTTTTAGATCAAACTGAGACATTTGCTAATTTCGGTTGACAACAACGGAGAAAAGGACCCGGATAATACTAACACGGGAAACTGGAGAGGTGTCAAAGAAATAAACACCATATGTTTGGGTAAACCCCTTAGCAACTATACGAGCCTTGTATCGATCCAGGCATGCATTTTTTCTATTCCAGAGGAGTCATTCCCAGTAAGAAGAATGTCGTCAACGTAGACAACTAGAATCACCAGCCCATTGTTGGTTTTTCGTATAAAGAGAAAGTGATCGACATTGCTTCTGGAGAAACTAATAGTAGAGACGACCTAACTGAATTTATTAAACCCCAGGGCTTTGTTTGAGACCATTGATGGTCTTCCGAAGCTTACACACCTGAGATTCCCTCTGAGCAACATAACCAGGAGGTTTCTCCATGTAGATTTTTTCGTGTAAGTTACCATAGAGGAAAACATTTTTGACATTGTCGAAAGACTGAATTGATTTATTAACAAAAGGGTCTCCTCCTTTATATATAAGAGAGACTAAGATGTACAATAAAAAGGAAATACTACAAAAATATGAGACATTCAACACTCCCCCTCAAGTTGAGCTTGTGATATCTGTCAAACCCAACTTGGACATAATATTTTCAAAAACTCTAAAATTCAACCCCTTGGTGAGGACGTCTGCCAGCTGTTGATCTGATGGGACAAATGGAGTGCTCACAGCCCCACTCACTATGTTCTCCTTGATGAAATGACGATCGACTTCAACATGTTTCGTGCGATCATGTTGAACAGGATTGTGCGCAATACTGATGACCGTCTTGTTATCACAGTAGAGACGGATGGGACCCTTGCCCTTAATCCCAAGATCAGACATAAGACACAGAATCCACATTCCTTCACATATTCCATGGGCCATAGCTCTGAATTTGGCTTCGGTACTGGACCTGGCAACCACCTGTTGTTTTTTACTTCTCCAGGTTACTAAATTTCCCCCAACTAGAGTGCAATATCCAGAAGTAGATCTACGGTCATCCACTGACCCCGCCCAGTCGGCATCTGTGAAGACTTCAATGGTTAAATCTTTGTTGGGAGTAAACAAGATGCCACGCCCAGGAGAGGTTTTAAGATACCGAAGGATCCGGTGGGCAGCATCCAAATGGTGAGATTTAGGGGAATGCATGTATTGACTAATAACTCCAACTGCATAAGATATATCCGGGCGAGTATGGGATAAGTAGATGAGTCTCCCTACAGGGCGTTGAAACCCATTGATATCTGCAACAACTTCACCTCCATCCCTCCCCAATCTGTGGTTAGCTTCAATAGGGGTGTCCGCAGGTCTACACCCACTCATTCCTGTTGTTTGCAGCAAGTCAAAAATGTACTTTCTCTGGGAGATAAAGATGCCATGCCTGGACCTAGCAACTTCAATGCCAAGAAAGTACTTGAGATTCCCGAGATCTTTTACCTCAAATTCACTAGCCAATCTTGTCTTCAAATTTCTGATTTCGTCTGTGTCATCCCCAGTTATGACAATGTCATCCACATAAACAATTAACGCAGTCACTCTTCCTTGTCTGTGTTTAACAAACAGAGTATGATCGACATTACTCTGAGTATACCCAAATGTCGTCATGGCTCTTTGGAACCTTCCAAACCAAGCCCTCGGAGATTGTTTAAGGCCATATAAAGCCTTCTTCAATCTGCATACCTTTCCTTCAGATCCCTGAGAAACAAGACCCGGAGGTAAAGCCATATAAACTTCCTCTTCCAAATCCCCATGGAGGAAGGCATTCTTCACGTCCAACTGGCTGAGGCTCCACCCTTTGCAGGCCGCACAAGAGAGCAAAATTCTGATTGAATTCATCTTTGCTACAGGAGCAAAGGTTTCTTGACAGTCTATTCCAGCCGTCTGTGTGTATCCTCTGGCAACCAACCTAGCCTTGTAACGGTCCACAAGGTCTTGAGGGTTTTGTTTCACAGAGAAAATCCATTTACATCCAACCACGGTCTTGCCTTGAGGGAGAAAAACAAGGTCCCATGTGCAATTTTTCTCAAGAGCCATCATCTCTTCCAGCATAGCTTCTTTCCACTTTGGATGCCCTAAAGCTTCCTGCCATGAGGTAGGGATGGATATGGAAGACAAAGAAGTAACAAAGGCTTTATGCCAGGATGACAAAGAGTCATAAGTCACATAATGAGATAATGGATGGCAAGTGGAGGCACGATTACCTTGGAGACCAGTAGGCGGATCAGGCGGTAGCTCTGGTATAATGTGCGAGACCGGATTGTTTGTACCCCTTCATCGACGAGTATACACCTGCAGAGGAGGAGTCGGGCGAGGGGGCAATGCCGGAGGCAGAACACCAGAAGGAAGAACAGGCGAGTAGGGAGGATAAATAGGTAGAGGAATAGAGGGAGAGCTCACTTCCATGGTACCAGACTCCCCCTGAAGTGAGCTCCCATAATAAGACGTGGATTCATGGAATGTGACATCCATGGAGACAAAAGTCTTACGAGTCACAGGGTGAAAACACTTATACCCTTTTTGAGTAGGTGAGTAGCCAATGAAAACACACCGAAGTGCCCGGGGATCAAGCTTGGATGTGTGGTGCACATGGACATAACACACACACCCAAAGATATGCGGAGGGATCGCAGTAGGAGTAATGTTGAGGACATCCAACGGGGTTTTATGGTGAAGGATACGGGTGGGCAAGCGATTAATAAGATGCGCCGCCGTAAGAACAGCGTCCCCCCAATAATATTTGGGAAGGTGCATCTTAAGTAAGAGGCATCGAGCAACCTCAAGAAAGTGCCGATTTTTACGCTCAGCGACCCCATTCTGGGCAGGAGTGTAGACACAAGACGTTTGGTGGATGATACCCAAGTCAGAAAGGTATCGCTCAAAATGAGAGTCCATGTACTCTCGACCATTATCACTGCGCAACACTTTTACAGTGGCATGGAACTGAGTAACGATCATTTGATGAAAGCGTTGAAACAGAGAGAAAACCTCAGATTTGGATTTCATGAGGTACACCCAAGTGCAACGAGAAAACCAATCGATAAACGTTACAAACCATTTACAACCAGAAATAGAAGCATGCGGGGAAGATCCTCAAACATCAGAATGAATAACCGCAAAGGGAGTATCACTAGGAGGGGAGAACTGAGGAAGAGAGGCCCGTTTGTGCTTACTTAGTTCACACACATCACAAGTAAAAACATTAAACACAGAGTTTGACATAGTTGGAACTAAAATTTTCATAACAGAGGGAGAGGGATGTCCTAGGCGACAATGCTAGGAATCCAAATCAGGAGAAGACGCCACATGAAGAGCACGAGGAGGAGCCGAGCTGGAGGGGTCAAACAGGTACAGTCCATCACACAGGCTACCAGAGTCAATCACCTTCCCCGTCTTCAGGTCCTGAAAAATACAGGAAGAGGAAAAAAAAGTCACGGAACAATTCATAGACTTAGTCAAGTGACTAATAGACAGAAGGTTTCGAGTAAACTTAGGAACGTGAGCACAGACGAGAGAGTGAGGGAGGCGCAAGGAATAGTGCCCTTCCCCGCAATTGAGGAAAAGGAACCATCAGCAACACTCACTTTATCGCGACCAGACAAAGGAGAGTACGAGACATAACCTGAAGAAGAGCCAGTCATATGATCGGTGGCTCCGCTATCGATGATCCACTAAGTGGGGACATGGCTGGTGGCAGAATGAGCACCTGGGGGCCCCTGATGGGCATAGGATGAGGACGAGGTAGAGGGCTCGGAAGATTGGCCGTGCATCATACGTCGGAAGGCCAGAATCTCATCCGAAGAGAGAGCAAAAGTAGCAGCTGGAGTAAAATCTTCTGAAGCTTCTGAGAGATGAGCAGAGCGTGGCAGAGGAGGACGGCCAGTAGAGCGACCATTGCCACGACCACCACGAGAAGCAGGACCACCCCGGGAAGGAGGAAAGCCATGGAGCTTGAAGCAAGTGTCCTTGGTATGACGGGCCTTCCCGCAATAATCACACATCAGATGATCCTTCTCACCCGGGCGCGGCTTGTAGTCACGAGAGGGACGGCCAAACTGAGCAGCAAGAGCAGAGCCCTCCGGTGCGGAGTCGGGATGTCGAGTCTGACGGCGATCAAATTCTTGCTGAACAAGGCTGAAAACTTCCGGTAGAGATGGAAGAGGAGATCGCCCAAGAATCTGGACACTAATAGGATCAAAGTCACGGTGCAGACCATAGAGAAACTCGAAGATCCGGTTGCGTTCTTCCCGGGCCCGAACAAGAACTTCATCTTCAGGGGATACCAGAGTGAGACCATCAAAGTGATCATACTCTTGGTAGAGCTGAGAAAACTCCAGATAATATGAGGAAGCAGAACGGTCACCCTGCCGCAGGAGGAAAATCCGTCGGCGAAGCTGAAAAATCTGAGCAACATTGCCACGACACGAATAAGTAACCTCAGCGCGCTTCCAAATATCTGTTGCAGTGTCCAGAAAAAGGTAATTCCGAGCTATGTGCTCCTGCATGGAGTTGAGAAGCCAGGACATCACCAGGGAGTTTTTCGACTCCCATTGAGGCCACTCAGGAGAAGCCAGTGCAGGAGCCTTTGTAGTGCCGGTAACATATCCAAACATCCGGCGACTCTTCAGGGCCAGAGTAATCGACCGAGCCCACGGGAGATAATTTGCACCATCAAGCTTCATGGTAGTAATTTGAGGAGATCCATGGTCATGGAGAGGACGACTGGAACCCAAGGACGGCATCGAAGAGGACTCAACACGTTCACCGGAGGACATATTGGGAGACTCACTAGTCCCGTCCATAGCAACCCGAGGATAGAAACCACGGAAAAAAGGGACAACAACCCTAGCAGCTTCTCATAGAAAGAGAAGAGCATAGACGAACCCGGCGGAGAAGCCGAGTCAGATGCACAGGGGAGGAGATCAGCACTGATGAGAGGGCATCACCTCAAGCACCGAAGACACCGGACGCAAGGAAGAGATCCATTACTGTTGCATACCTCCTGCGTCCGGAACCTGCGACGAAATCTGCGTGCGGAAGAGCGACTGGAAGGCCTACGGGCTGACTGCGACGAAACAGGCGAGCGGAAACCTGCGACGAAACAGGCGAGCGGAGACCTGCGGGCTGACGGAACCCTGCGTGGAAGGCGGAAGCGGAGCGGGGAAGGAGAACGGAGACTGCGACGGGCGAGGTTGGCGGAAGCAGCGACGCGCGGCGGAAGCGGAGCGGTTGGCGGAAGCGGAACGATTAGGGCTCACACCGCTTTGATACCATGTCGAAAGACTGAATTGATTTATTAACAAAAGGGTCTCCTCCTTTATATATAGGAGAGACTAAGAGGTACAATAAAAAGGAAATACTACAAAAATATGAGACATTCAACAGACATCAAACTGAGACATTTGTTAATTCTGATTGACAACAACGTAGAAGTAGAAGAGGACCAGGATAGTTCTAATACGGGCAACAAAAGGGTGTCAAAGAAATCAACAACATATGTCTGGGTGAACCCCTTAGCAACTTGACGAGCCTTGTATTGATCCACAATGTTGTCTGGGAGAAACTTGATGACAAAGACCTAACGACAACTGACAACATCTCCCCCAGATGGGATAGGGACAAGAGTTCAGGTACCCCGTGATTTTAAGGCAGAGATTTCCTTATCCATGGTTGCTTTCTAACAAGGAGCTTCCCCATATGTAGTAGGAATGATGGTGGTAAATATAGCTCTTGCAAACATGCAGCATGAAGGACCGAGATTGACATATGAGACAACATTAATAAGATGATGTTGTGTGTTCACCCTTACTCCTTTGCACAAAGCAATGTGAAGATCTAGGTTCGAGTCTACCGAAGTGTGGTACCTTCCGAAGAGGAGAGCGGTTGTCGGGGAGCTGTCGACGGGGACTTTGGAGTCGAAGGAGCGAGGATAGGTGGAGAAGCGGGGCGTCGACGATATTGATATGGAAAGGGTGAAATTGGAGGGATACGTGCAGGAGTTGGTGTGGCATGAATGATAGGGAATGATGAAATAGAGGTGGGAGGAGGGGTTGTAGAGAGCAGGAGAGTCTTCAAGAGTAAGAGTGATGGCGCGTCCCCTCCGACACTCCTTGATGATGATGACCCGGCTGCCGAGGCGCTGCGCCATAAAGATCTGAGGTGCCGTGATGATGCTGATGGACGACCGCGTTATAATCTCCGCCCGCGGCGTGCCAAAACCGCCATGAAGAATTAGACTTTTATTTCATGCACTTTTATTTTATATTAATAAATATAAAATTAATTCATAATAGATGATAATTTTATATTTATTAAAGTGATTGTAATTTTAATTTTGAACTCTTATTTTCATTTTGGTGTGTATTTAACCATTCGGGTGGATGAGATTTCATCTCCATCATGGATGGTTAAGATGTTTTGTAAACTCCTATTTAAAGGGGTCTTATGTTGGAATGAGGATTATTGAAGAGTCAAAAAGAAAACCCTAAACTTTCCCCCCCTTAGAGATTTCGGCCACAAGGAGGAGCCTTCTCCTTGCCGCCCCCCTCTCTCCTTGGTGTGACTCCAAGACCGCCTCCCTCCATCCTCTTCGGTGCGACTCCGGCGAGACTTCCGCGGTGCGACTCCAAGGAAGAAAGGGTGCTTCTCCATTCGGTGCGACGCCGGTGGAATCGTGGAGAGAGCGATTCTCCCACATCTATCTTGTGTGATCATTTTCTTGGTTGGGTAACCTCTCCCCTTTGAGATTCTTTCTACGATTATTTTGTGGAGGTTTTGTCGAATCGTTTTATCCGCGATCTTAAATCTTTTCGCTTGCAAGATCTGAAATAATAGTGTTGTTATTGAATCTCTTGTTGTTCGGATCGGGTAGATCCGGTGCGGGAGCGAAACTCGGCCTAGCCTTGGTTTGCTCTCCAAGATTGGCGCACTTAGCGTTAACAAGGGAGTTAATCTCAACTAGGGCTTAATCGCCGCTTGAATGTTCACCGCCGCTCCAAAATATTGCCGCTGCGTTTTGTAAAGAAATCGATTGACGGAATAGATGCTTGTGTAGGTGCGGTGAGTTGTGTGCTTGTTGGAGAGGTAGGTCTTAAGGACGTTGTATCGAGTCCGGCTAACGGTGAGTTGTGTGCTTGTTGGAGAGGTAGGTCCTAAGGACGTTGTATCGAGTCCCGCATATTGATTTTTCTATCGGATTTGGGAGCCAACCGACCCCTTTTCGTTCGCTCTTGGTCGGAGCCCTCCTATGTTGTTTACCTTTTGGTGATGAATATGTTTCCGTTAGCGTAACGTCCACGTCGTCACGAAATCTCTACATCAATTTGGTATCAGAGGCGGTTGTTTCAACTCCCACGTTGCAAACATCCTCGCTGCGATCCTTGTTGGTCGTTCTAATCAATAGGAAAATCTGAAAATTTTCGGATTGGTCTGCGTTTAGCAAAATCTCAAAAAAAAAAATTTTAAACTTGTCAGAAAAATCTGAAATTTTTCCTGTAGCTTCCTGAAAGTATTTCCAGCAACATTAAAACTGAAACTTTTTCGAGTCGTCCTCGTTAGGTCGGCCTAAAAATTGGAAGCGTCGTAATTCTGTCCAGGTGGTGTGCGAATAGCGGTCTGAAATCTGAAATTTTTGTCAAAATTCAAAAATAAAATTTTTTTAACGAGCTACGTGTTACGCACATCAGGAATCTATAAAAATTTCTTATGTCAATCTATCAACGACCCTAGAAAAAAAATCACCTTCCTGATTGTCCTGACCCTGAATGCCCACTAGGCTAGGAACGGAGTACACGTTACCGTCTACGTCTAGGATGGCTGCGAATCAGCCCAATGATCCCAACACCGAGGCCATAGCAGGACTACGCACCGAGCTGACTGACCTTAGGACGATGTTAGAACAAATCTTACGGAATCAAGGAGGACCACCACCACCACCCGGTGATGTTGAAGAGCCCAACCGGCACCAACCGCTCACTGATTCGGATTCTGATGGGGGCTATCCCCGAGCGCCTCCTCGAGAGCGCCGCCCCGAGCGTGGCTTCGATATCACTAAAGCCATCAAGATTGATGCCCCCACCTACGATGGCATGGGAGACCCCCAGGTCTTCCTTAGCTGGGTAGTTGACATGGAATGTTACTATCAATGGCACAATCTCACGGATCTCCAAAAGGTCCAAGTCGCCCGCATGAAGTTGACAGACCGAGCGAAAACCTTCTGGCTGAATGAGGAAAGGAGGTTAGGAGCCGGACAGGAAGTCCCACCTATCGGATGGGCGGTGATGAAAAATTTGCTCACCGACCAATACGTTCCCGCTTACCACCGAACCCAAATGTTCGATGAACTAGCCACCCTGCGGCAAGGTTCAAAGTCGGTGGCCGAGTATATGGGAGATTTGAAAGACCGCATGGTGCGTTGCGAGCTTAGGGAACCTCCAGAGGTCACATTATCCAGGTTTCGTAAGGGGCTTCAACCCGACATCCAGCGGAAGCTCTTGCGTTATGGGCACACTGATCTGAACACGACATTCAATGCCGCCCTGGACATTGAAAAACACTTAGCCGCCAAGGCTCAC
Organism: Dactylorhiza incarnata; assembly: GCA_033032865.1. Lineage (NCBI taxonomy): Eukaryota > Viridiplantae > Streptophyta > Magnoliopsida > Asparagales > Orchidaceae > Dactylorhiza > Dactylorhiza incarnata. The sequence continues at coordinate 6,245,054 of JAWHQI010000043.1, forward strand.
ACCCGTTATTCCCACTCGAAGAATAAGACCACCGTTGGAACATCTTCTTCCACCTATCCGGACAGGGGGAAGTCTAGAACCACCGAGTCTAAGTCCGTCGTGATCACCGCTAGGAACACTAGGAATCCCACGAGTGAGCGTGTTCCCATTGGGAAGGTTAGCAAGGCCAATACCACTTGCTATTCTTGCGGTGTTCAAGGCCACTATGCCTTTGAATGCCCAACTAAGACTAAGGCCGTTGCCCTCTTAGACATGGCCACCGACTCTACTGATTATGTATATGAGGCCGCCGAGGAGAGCGACCCCGATGGGGTCCCAAGCGATTTGGAAGACGATCCCCCCCTCATGGTGATGCGTTGTATTCTGACCACTCCACGTCCGCTAGATGACTGGAAGAGGACGAGTATCTTTTCGCTGATCTTTAAGAGTGGTGACAAGCTGTGCAAGCTCATTATAGATAGCGGTAGCTGTGTGAACGTTATCTCTGAGAACGCTGTTAAACGTATGAATCTAACCACGGAACCACACCCCACACCCTACCAAGTAGCTTGGATTAGCAAGGTTACCATCCCGGTTAGCAAGCGTTGCCTGGTCCCTCTTACCTTTAAATCTTACACGGATGAGGTCTGGTGTGATGTCCTCCCCATGGACGCGTGCCACGTGTTATTAGGCCGCCCTTGGCTTTATGACCGTGACGTCACACATTTCGGTCGAGCCAATACTTATGAATTCAAATTCAACGGTAAGACCATCACATTGAGACCGACCGTTCCAAAGGAGCCGGTAGCTTTGGCTAAAGACACTACTGTCCCGGCCGAGAGGAAGGCTTTGAGCCTAGTTGGTAGGAGAGAGTTTGTGAGAGATCCTTTTCTTGAAGGAGTTATGTACGCTCTAGTTCTTATGAGTGCGAAGGGTGAATCGGACGCGTTGAATGAGTTGCCTAGGGAGTTACGAGCCCTTTTGGACGAATATAAGGACGTGTACCCAGACGAGTTGCCTTCTGTGTTACCTCCATTGAGGAATATACAGCATGCGATAGATCTCATCCCGGGTTCGTCCCTGCCGAACCAACCCCACTATAGGCTTCACCCCGCGGCCCACAAAGAGTTGCAGACTCAGATCGAGGATTTGATGAAGAAAGGATTCATCAGGACTAGCATGAGTCCTTGTGCGGTGCCAGCCCTTCTTGCCCCCAAGAAGGATGGTACGTGGCGGATGTGTGTTGATAGCCGCGCTATCAACAAGATCACTATCAAGTACCGATTTCCTATACCGCGCTTAGATGACCTTCTAGATGTCTTATCGGGCGCCACCATATTTTCTAAATTAGATTTACGAAGCGGATACCACCAGATAAGAATCCGCGAGGGAGATGAGTGGAAGACGGCGTTTAAGTCTAAGGACGGGTTATACGAGTGGCTTGTGATGCCCTTCGGGCTATCCAATGCCCCCAGCACATTCTCCCGAATGATGACGCATGTCTTTCAGCCATTCATGGGAAAGTTCGTAGTCGTCTACTTCGATGACATTTTGGTATACAGCACTTCGACCACCGAGCACGTCTCCCACTTGAAAGTGGTTCTTTCCACCCTACGGAAGGAAACTTTATTTCTGAATCTCAAGAAATGCACGTTCCATGTTTCGGAAGTGGAGTTTTTAGGCTACATCGTGGGAGCGGAGGGCATTAGAGTTGACCCCAGCAAGGTTAAGGTGATTAAGGACTGGCCCGAGCCGACCACGATACGTGAGGTGAGGAGCTTCCATGGATTAGCCACTTTCTACCGTCGTTTCATCAAAGACTTTAGCAGTATCATGGCCCCCATTAGCGACTGCATGAAAAAGGGTGAGTTTACTTGGACGAAGTCCGCCACCTTCGCTTTCCAACGCATCAAAGAGCTTATGACTGAGGCACCCGTCTTACGTCTACCTGACTTCTCGAAAGTCTTTGAGCTTACTTGTGACGCTTCGGGCGTGGGAATAGGAGGTGTCTTGAGTCAGGAAGGGCACCCTGTGAGTTTCTTTAGTGAAAAGCTGGCGGGCGCTAAATTGAATTATTCCAACTATGATAGGGAATTTTATGCGGTCATTAGATGCTTGCACCACTGGCGGCATTATCTCCTCTCTAAGGAGTTCGTGATCCTCTCCGATCACGAAGCTTTACGATTTATCAATGGCCAACATAAAATCAGCCCGCGTCACGCTAAGTGGGTATCCTTCCTACAGGGTTACACTTTTAATCTTAAACATCTTAAGGGAGCGGACAATCGGGTTGCGGACGCTCTTAGTCGACTAGCCCTCTTAGTCACCACTATGGAAGTTAACGTTGTCGGGTTCGAGCGAATCAAGGATGAATACGCTTCATGCCCGGATTTTCAGGAGTCTTACCTATCTGCCCAGGATAGTTCCCCCACCACTATTACTGCCTTCGTTATCAAGGATGGTTATCTCTTTAGGCATGGGAAATTATGTATTCCGCAGTCATCCCTACGTCTCCATATCATCTGGGAACTACATAGTGGCGGGTTGAGTGGCCATTTCGGTAGAGATAAGACTATTACCCTGGTTGAGGAAAAGTTTTATTGGCCAAAGTTGAAGGCAATGGTAGGGCGGGTAGTGAGTAGTTGCCGTACTTGCCAAGTTTCCAAGGGTACCAAAACCAACGTCGGGTTATATACTCCATTGCCTATACCTTCCGTACCTTGGGAGGATGTGAGCATGGACTTTGTCTTAGGCCTACCCACCACTTTTCGTCGTCACGATTCTATCTTCGTAGTTGTGGATAGGTTCTCTAAAATGGCCTATTTTATACCGTGTACTAGAACCGACGACGCATCTCATATCGCAAAGCTTTATTTTAAGGAAGTTGTTAGTCACCGAGGAGTGCCGAAGACAATTGTCTCGGATAGGGATGTTAAGTATACGAGCTACTTCTGGAAGACACTTTGGATCCTAATGGGTACCAAACTGTTGTTTTCCTCCGCCTATCATCCTCAAACCGATGGGCAAACTGAGGTGGTTAGCCGGAGCCTAGGGAACCTTCTTAGATGTCTCGTGAATGATCATAAAGGCACATGGGATCTTATTCTTCCCCACGCTCAGTTAGCCTATAACAATTCCAAAAATCGGTCCACCGGTTTGTCGCCAAATGAGATTGTCCACGGGTACAAGGCCCCTGTGCCTCTTGACTTGGTTCCCTTGCCCCCAACATACAAGGCAAGTCAATTTGCACAATCCTTCGCCCAACATCTTCACGACCTTCATGCACGTATACGAGCTACCTTGACTGCTCAGTATGATTCTTATCAGGCACACGCCAATATAAATCGGAGAGTGTCACACTTCAAGGTTGGCGATTTGGTCTTAGTACGATTAGTTCCCGAACGATTGTCATCTGGCACCGTTAGAAAGTTAGCACCTAAGCGCGCCGGCCCTTTTCGGATCATCAAGAAAATAGGTGACAACGCTTTTGTTTTGGATTTGCCTGCCGAATGGGGAATCTCCCCTATTTTTAACGTCTCGGATTTAACGATGTTCGTATCGCCTCCACATGAGTTGAGCTCTTTGACGTCTTCTCCTTCCACCAAATCTTCTTATGGGTTGGGGAGTGGTAGTACGGATGACCTCTCTCTATCGGTTCCCACAGGTATTTCACCGGATGGTAAGTCGCATACTTTTATTCCTACTGCTGATATGTTTCCCAGGTTTCCGAAGACGTTTCTCACTCCGGACATGATACTGTCTGCGGAGCCACTTACTACCTCGGAGGGTGCTACATACCGCTTCCTCATCCGTTGGCGTGATCGCCCTCCTTCAGACGATTCTTGGGTCCTCGCGACAGAGCTTCAACGACTGGATGTTGATCTTCTCCGCCGCTACATTTCGGACCACGCATCGGAGATGCTTGATTTTGAGTGGGGGAGGATTGATGGCGCGTCCCCTCCGACACTCCTTGATGATGATGACCCGGCTGCCGAGGCGCTGCGCCATAAAGATCTGAGGTGCCGTGATGATGCTGATGGACGACCGCGTTATAATCTCCGCCCGCGGCGTGCCAAAACCGCCATGAAGAATTAGACTTTTATTTCATGCACTTTTATTTTATATTAATAAATATAAAATTAATTCATAATAGATGATAATTTTATATTTATTAAAGTGATTGTAATTTTAATTTTGAACTCTTATTTTCATTTTGGTGTGTATTTAACCATTCGGGTGGATGAGATTTCATCTCCATCATGGATGGTTAAGATGTTTTGTAAACTCCTATTTAAAGGGGTCTTATGTTGGAATGAGGATTATTGAAGAGTCAAAAAGAAAACCCTAAACTTTCCCCCCCCCTTAGAGATTTCGGCCACAAGGAGGAGCCTTCTCCTTGCCGCCCCCCTCTCTCCTTGGTGTGACTCCAAGACCGCCTCCCTCCATCCTCTTCGGTGCGACTCCGGCGAGACTTCCGCGGTGCGACTCCAAGGAAGAAAGGGTGCTTCTCCATTCGGTGCGACGCCGGTGGAATCGTGGAGAGAGCGATTCTCCCACATCTATCTTGTGTGATCATTTTCTTGGTTGGGTAACCTCTCCCCTTTGAGATTCTTTCTACGATTATTTTGTGGAGGTTTTGTCGAATCGTTTTATCCGCGATCTTAAATCTTTTCGCTTGCAAGATCTGAAATAATAGTGTTGTTATTGAATTTCTTGTTGTTCGGATCGGGTAGATCCGGTGCGGGAGCGAAACTCGGCCTAGCCTTGGTTTGCTCTCCAAGATTGGCGCACTTAGCGTTAACAAGGGAGTTAATCTCAACTAGGGCTTAATCGCCGCTTGAATGTTCACCGCCGCTCCAAAATATTGCCGCTGCGTTTTGTAAAGAAATCGATTGACGGAATAGATGCTTGTGTAGGTGCGGTGAGTTGTGTGCTTGTTGGAGAGGTAGGTCTTAAGGACGTTGTATCGAGTCCGGCTAACGGTGAGTTGTGTGCTTGTTGGAGAGGTAGGTCCTAAGGACGTTGTATCGAGTCCCGCATATTGATTTTTCTATCGGATTTGGGAGCCAACCGACCCCTTTTCGTTCGCTCTTGGTCGGAGCCCTCCTATGTTGTTTACCTTTTGGTGATGAATATGTTTCCGTTAGCGTAACGTCCACGTCGTCACGAAACCTCTACATCAAAGAGTCCCTCCGTCCTTGGCAAAATAAAGGGTAGACTAAAAAGGGCGATGTCAGCATGAACGTAGACGTTTGGAGAGAGGGTGGAAATAGCGATAGCCCTTCTGAGTTGGAGAGTACCATATGAATATACATTTGGTGGCGCGAGCGGAGAGTTTATCGCAACCAGATGCAACAGTTTGGACATAAGCAATACAACCAAAGACACGCGGGCTGAGGGGAAAAGGTGTACCGGTCGGATATAGAAGAGAGAAAGGGGTCTTATGTTGAAGAGTGAAAGAAGGTAAACAGGTAATGAGGAAATAAGAAAATGAGAATTGCATAACTCCAATAGGAGCGGGAAACATTCATCTGACATAGGAGTGAGTAACATCGAGGAGATGACGATTCTTCCTTTCGACCACCCCATTTTGTTGAGACATGCACACGAGTGGTCTAATGAATAATATCATTGTAGGTACAAAAAGATAAGAACTTTTAACTCATGTATTCCTTCGCATTATCGGTCTGAATAATTTTGAGTGGCGTACCGAACTGAGTGCTAATTTCATTATAAAATTTCGAGAATACAGAGAAAAGTTCAGATCGTTGCTTTGAAAGATACACCCAAGTATATCTAGAGAAATCATCAATAAAAGTTACAAAATACAGACTGCCTCCACCAACAGACTTGGTGGGACTAGGACCCTAGATGTCTGAATGAACAATGTTAAAAGGACGAATAAAACTTGTACATAGTTTGGCAGGAAAGGTATTACGATGATGCTTGTCATATTGACAAGTGTCACACTCTAAAGTCGAGTCAGCCTTGAAAGATGTCGTGAGCTGGTGGAGAAGTCGCAGCGAAGGATGACCGAGACGATGATGTCACTGAAGTAACAAGTGGAGACGGCAGATGCAAAGAAAGTGGGAAGATCGTCGAGGTAGTAGAGTTCAGTCCCAGTAGCAATCGTTCTTTGCGAGTGAAGGTCCTGAAAATAACTAGTAGGGGAAAATGAGATGGAGCATTATAATTGTCATGAGAGAGCATTGACAAACAATAAATTGCAAGAAATATTGCAGATGAATAGAGTGTCGTCAAACTGGAGAAGAGAGGCGGTAGTCACAACTCCAAATTCGCAAACTGGAGCAGGAGAGCCATCTGCCACAAAGATCGGAGGTTGGTTATATTTCTCGAGGCGCGAGAAGACAAAGAGAGTTTTCAGTCATATGATTGGTAACACCCGAGTCGATGAGCCACTTACACTGAGTAGCAACACGCACGCTACCTGACAAAGTGGAAATTGAGGCAGATTGCTTGGAGGCATTGATGAGCAACTCAATATCTGTCGAAGAGAACCAGCGATCGTACTCTAGTGGTGGGGTTGATGGTGATGCAGAAGGCTCGGGCGCAGTAGTACTGACATAGTTCTGAGGACAGGGGTGAGGATGCTTCACAAAGCATTTATCGACAAGATGGCCAAGCTGTCTATAATGGGAGAAAAGAGGACGAGGTCCCCCACTACCCCGGTGCGCCCTCCACGACCGCGTTGAGATCCACGAGCAGCCGAATGAGCAAAATTGTCGGAGGGTGGAGGGGACACGATCAGTTCTCCCAAGATCTGTTGGCGCATCATCTCATAGGAATCTAGAAGTTGGAGAAGTTATCAGACTACCAGGAGTTCCCAAAGAGGTTTCTACTATATAACAAGGTCAGCAGAGAAGGGCCGATGTTGGAGAAGTTCCACGGCAAGAGATTGAACTTCCTAATGCGCAACATCAGGAGAGAGTGTTGTCAAAGAGAAAAGATCAGAATACAGGGTGTAAATGCGAGAGGTTTTGACAGTCTTGGAATAAAAGGCAACAAGATGATCTCATGCTGCCTTCACCGTGTCGTCATATCGGATGATTGCAAACATGCATCAGAAAGGCTGTTTGCAATCCAGGTGCGAATAAGAGCATCACTGGCGTCCCAAATCAACATATGCGGGAGACGCTGGGTCAGAAGGAGCGTCAATGAGATGATGGCCTTTGCGCTGAGGTTGCAAGAGGAAGGTGAAGGAGTCACTCCAATTTGGATAATTGGGTTCAGTTAATTTTGACGACGTGTCGAGATTTCCGGAGGCATTGGAAATTGTTGAGATTATTAATATTATTATTATATTAATATTTATGCGTGAGTGGGTATTAATCCCACACTGTCTGTCCATCTTTACGAGTCCCTTGTAATTTTTAAATATACCCATATGTGGATGAATATAAATATCTCGCATTATGTTTTTTCCTTTCTATTATTTCTTTCAACATGGTATTAGAGTTGGAATTGACTCCTCCCTTTTATTTAGTTGCCCTAATTATGGGCAACGTACATTTCACGGTGGCTTCCTCTCTCGATTCCTCCCGTTTCGCTTCAAGCCTGTCGAAGGAGTCCGGTCACTGATGTTTCATGCTCCCTCGATCCCGTCGAGCATTCCTATCTATTCGACATTTCTTCCCGTCGATCCCATCAAGCTAATCTCGTCCGCTCAACTCTGTGTTCTGCTTCCTCTGATTGACGAAGGTTTCCGCTCATCTCTTCTTCTGATCACGCAGTCGGTGATTCCAATCCAGTCGGGCTTCCTTCTGGCCTCCCGTCGTCGATCTCACGACATATCCGACATCGAGGAAGCTCCCCCTCGACTTATTCCATTCCTGCTCAGAGTGTGCGCTTTTTCTGGGTTCGACGACAACATCGCTCTCCCGCGTATTCTTCTCGCCTGATGTGCTTGTTTGCTACTGATCCCGATCGACGACCTACCTGATGATGTCGATGTTTTCCTCTGCCAATCCTGATCTCATCAATCGCTGGACTTGATGATCTCCTGCAGAAGCTCACGTCTCTTTTCCAGCCGACGATCTTGTTGCAGTTCCCGTCGAACTTACCCTCTGCAAATTCTGGTACGTCACATCCTGCCTCCAAACCGCTGATCCCATCTGATGATGTCCTAGCTCCTGTTTGGTGAACCCCACCTGAAGATTCTTCTGTTGATGATGTCTGCTGCTGTTCCTGAGCTTCCACGCCTCTATGGGCTGTTCACTGTTGCTGTTCTGGAGCCTCCACTCCTCTCCCTGTATGGAGCTTCCAACTCCGGCCGTGCTCTCTTGACCCTTCATTTGTCGGACGATTTCAGCCGCTTCCGGCCGCTGCCCTCCTGTCGCCAATGCTACCAGCTGCTGCTACTTCTTCCAGGGCGTTCATCTCTCGTCGATGATGAAATTTCTTGCTTTTTAGTAGTTTCTTTGTGTTTTTTGCTTGGTTGTCCATGTTTGTTTGTGTGTTTCATGCCTATATGCACGTGTTTTCCACATGAGGTGGAGTGTTTGGGATAAAGGCGACTCAGATAATTTTTCCCGACCTTTCTCCTTCGTTCCACATACTAGGATTGTGTTGTGTGTTGTTAGCGTCTCCCCATGTTTCTTTCGATTGGTCATATGTCGGGGCACGACTGATGTTGGTGTTTTAATCTCAGCGAGTTGTGTGGGATCGTGTGGTGCGGGACTGTGTCGTGTGACACCGCCCTTTGTGCGGATTATCCCCGACAAATTATCACCGACGGATTATCCCTGGTTGTGCGTTTGATGATTAGCCCCACATCGTTTGTTCCCTTCCGCATGTTGTGTGTGTAGGTGATGTTGGTTGACCTTTCTATCCAGCGGGTTGTACCGTGTGGGAGTATCCCCGGTCACCCGTATGCTAATTTCCTTTCAGCGAGTCCACGTCGTGTGTGGGACCTGCGTCGTATATGGGTCTACATCGTGTGTGGCTATGTCCTCGACTTGATTCCCCGGTTTGAAATTTCCCCCGGTGTCTTGTCTGTTGTTTTGTCCCACTTGCCTACCACCATTTTCTTTCTTTTTTATGATGTCCAAGCTGAAGGTTCCCCCTTCAGCTTGAGGGGGAGTTTTGAGATTATTAGTATTATTATTATATTAATATTTGTGTGAGTGGGTATTAATCCCACATTGTCGGTTCGTCTTTATGAGTCCCTTGTAATGCCTTAAATATACCCTTATGTGGATGAATACAAACATCTCGTATTATGTTTTTCCTTTCTATTATTTCTTTCAACAGAAATGATTGTTGGAGGCACATTGTCGGTGGGAGTAGAAGGAAGTGGTGGATTGTCCATTGTTGAAAATAAGTTCAATGAGCACGCAAAGAGAGACGACGACTTCACCGAGAGAGCTCGCAGAAGCACAACAAAATTCGGGGTTGCAGGAGAACTCGCAGAGGGGCTGGTGAGGTCGCATGAGCTGGTGAGAATGATTCAGCAGAGTGGCAACGAGCGCAGTACTAGCAGGGTTTTGAAGAAAGACGGGATGGGAGTTCACAGGAGGCAGGAACTCACAGGCGCTGGCGGGAAGCAAAGTGGGACTCACTGAATGGTGCTCGAGACCTTCGATTGCAGAGAGGAGCTCTCACAGATAGGATCTCGCTGGAACCCACAAACTCGCCAGATGGATCGGCGAGTACTACATGAGAGAAGCAGAACAGATGAGTTTGGCCAGCGCCTGAGTCCAGTGGATCGGTGGGAATTGCTTCGGATGGATCTTCGAGCTCACGAGATCAGTGATTTTTGTCGCTTCTGGAATGATGTGAGCTCGACGAGCTGGATCAGCGAGTTCTGCGAAAATGGAGTTCACATGGAGACATATCATGGCTAGTAGAAGGCAGAGTTCTCGCATGAGATTCCCGTACGCTTTGAAGAGGACTCGCAGAAGCGTGCAGAGGGGCGGCGAGAGCGTCAACACAGCAGAGCATATAAATATCCTGTCAAGGGAGGTTATTTCTTAAATAGTTCCAGTGGTTGTTTCTTTCATAGAACAACCATAACATTAACCTAAATTGGTTGCACTTCTTAGAGTTTTGTCGTTAGCTTTATCTATAGATTCCTCTTCCGCATCTTGTTCAATTATCTATGTTTATCTTATTCAGAATCAAGGTTGTAGATGTCGGATATCGGGGACACGTCGGTTTAGATTTTTCATGTCGGTTTTAATATGTCGGGGGATATATCGGGGATATTTCATATATCGGATTTTAATATTTAATTATTTACGTGTAATTATATATAAATTTAATCATTTTTTAATTTATATATATTAATATATTAATAATTTGATATTTATTGAACTCCTAAATTTATCAAACTAATATAAACATTTTGTGCTACATAAGAAGTAATAACGATATAACGCGTGAAATAAAGTAAGAGGAAGCAGAAAGTCAGGAAGTTGTCAATGACAATAGAAGATAAAGAACCTTTAGTCCATAATTCAAAGACCATGCATAATTGAAGTCAATGACGGACTTGAGTAAGGAAGAAAGCCATAGAAAGGAAAAAAACAACCTAAACAATGAAACAATTTCGGTTTATTGTTTGTTAGATCATAGACAATAATTAAAATAAATTGAAGAAAAAAAACAGTCGATAAAATGTCGCGATATATCGGTCTATATATCGGCGAATATATCGGTCAATAGCAGATATATCAGAGGACATTTTGCAAAAAAATATCGGAAACGTATCGTTTTGTCTATGAAACCTTTATGTCGACCGACATGTCGGCCATGTCAGAGGATATTCACAACTCTGTTCGGAATACTGCATTATGCCGAAAAGTTAGCATCAACACCAAGCAAAATAATGCATTTAACTCTTAGGATGTTTGTAAAGAACACTTGAAAGCGGCTTCATGAGTTTAGGGAGTGTGTTTTTACCTAAGCATATATAATATGAGCATCTTTGCTTGTTCTTTTATACATACCTAAAACAGATTTCTTGTTTGTTTATGCGTGGTTTTAGCTTTTTAGGTGCTTTAATGATCTGTAGTGCATATTATTAATATAAAAAATATTAGCATACCACAACATCTCTTCTACTTATTAGTTACCTTAAAATTTTCAAACTAGAATACCATTTTTTGGTGATTTTTAGGCTCTAAAAGAGGCGCTTGCAGAAGTTCGTGTTTGCTCCAGAATAGAGGCCTTACTACTAAAGAAGAAAATCATAAACTCTGGAGATTCACCTGAGATCCATTCTCAGAAGGTATGCTGCTAGAGCTATATCTTCATATACCAATAAAGTAAACACATTTTCAAATCCTGAGCTTGTATGGCATCTCATATATAAAAGTAGCTTAATATATGTCGAGGTGGTGGACCAACAACACTTGTTGTGCATTCTTGAGATGCTGTCAAAAATATCTTAGATTTCAGTGGGAGAACAGTAGACACCCATAATGCCATGTCATATTTTTGCGTTTTTGAAATACGATTTTTTGTGTTATTTCTTAATTTAGTTTTGTTTAATTGTACAAGGAATCTAGGAAGCATAGATTTCCATGCAATAACCTGCTTTATGGACTCATGCTAATTAATGTAACAAAGTCAGCTGATCACCATGCTTTATCGTGAAAATTTTAAATCCAGTTGCAGATTCACACTCTTATAGATTGTTTACACCTAAGAAGTTCCACTTAATAAATTCTAAGAGTTTCTTTGATATTCTAAATTTTCATTCCGGACAATCATGCTACAAAATCAAAATTTAGTAGGCAAAGGTATGATTACAAATTCAACTGAGCATGGAGACTTGTCATGAAGAAATTGTTCAATGAACTTAATGATAATATTACAAAAGGTCACTACTTTCATTGTGCTGGATTAAAAAATCTGAGCATTATGAATGTGCTAGTTTCAAATAAGCATGACAAGTGTATCATTGTAGGGACTCCACACCTGTTACCTTGTTGGCTTTGTTTTTAGTGAAACTCCAAGCGCTTGGCAGAAATAAAGATGTATGAGGGCTGATTTAGTTTCTCTTTCTATCTGAGTAGGACAATTGAAATCCCAATTAGTATTGTTGATCCAAGAAGCTTGGTATTAGGGTATCCTTTTATTTTTAAAATAACATTATGTTACGGATCCGCATTGGGGAATCACTTACAAGCATCGCGAACCACGGACAGTGCGCGCTTGATCTATCATTCTATTTCACATGCTATTTTGTTACGTTTAGTACGTTTAACCTCAATAGTTGTTAAGCCTTATTGAGGGGGCAAGTTGATCTTTTATTTTGATGGTTGGACCTTTATGTTGGTGTGTGGGGAATGAAAGGGTTAAGAAAGTTATTTGAAATCTCTCTCTCTCTCTCTCTTAAATTTCTCCCATTCTCTCTCTATTCTCCCGATAGAACCGCGCCTCCCCCCTTTCTGCCAACCCTAAGCCGGTCCACCGCTTCGCCCTTCGCGCTCGCCGCCGCCGCCGAAGGAACCACTCCGCCTCCGCTTCACCATAGTTCCCACGGGCTCAAGGAAGGGTCCTCCTCTTCCCTCCGGGACTTCTCTCTCCAACAGTCGTTCACCCGCTCGCAATCAAAGGACTGTAACAACTTGGTATCAGGGCCAACGGTCCTTCCTACAGCCGCTACCGCCGTTGTTCTACCGCTGCCGCACTTTAGGACGCCGACCGCTCCAATCCGACGCCCCAGCACCCCATCCGATGGGAACCGACTGCCGCTCGACCGCTTTTCGCCCAATCCGACCCCTCCGGGACGCTCCTTGCTGTCCCCCGCCTGTCCTCCTTGGATCCTCTCTCAGCTGGGGTTCGCTTCTCGCTTCCTCCACTGGTTTACTTCCTCTTCCCGATTTTCCCCCGCTCCGGCCTTCCTGCATTATGGCCGACAACGCTCAAGGGATCCAAACTTTGGCCCAAATCCTGGAATCCTTCAAGACCATGATGGCCGACAACCACCAAACCCTCCTCGCCGCGTTCCGGCCCGACGACATGCCCTTGCCGGCACGGGCGGCCTCCGCCTCCTCTCCCTCCGTTAACGAACAGAAGCCTCATACGCCGCAGACTGAACTGTCGAACCGCTCGGAACACTCGATGGTACCACGATTTGTTAAACTGGACTTTCCGATATTTGAAGGCAAAGAGGATCCCCTTACCTGGCTGAACCGCTGCGAGCATTTCTTTGCGGCACATCGCACACCAGGGGAGGATTGGTTGGGCGTCGCCTCATTCCACTTGATGGGATCGGCTCTACTGTGGTTCTCCCAGCTTCAACAGGAGAAGCCCCTTCTCACATGGGATGACTTCAAGACTCAGTGCAACTTGCGTTTCGGGCCTCCACTCCACAGCAACCCCATCGACGAGTTGATCTCCCTGAAGCAGTCAGGGTCTATTGACGATTACTTGGAGCAGTTCCAGGTGCTCCTGGCCCGTGCACCGCCGGTCCCTACGACCCACCGGGTGGCCTTCTTTACTGCGGGATTGCATGAGCGACTCTGCATGGACGTTGAGTTCCAAAACCCGCAGGATCTCTCGACTGCCATGAGTCTCGCGCATATTTGCGAGCGACACATTTTACTGGATCGTCCCCACATGGGGCATCGTAGTAGCGATGTCTCTTTCCGGCACCACGCGCATCCCCCACCGCCGCCAGGAGGTGGCTCTACCACACCAAAGGAGGGGGAGCAGCAGCCTCATATTCGACGCTTGTCCAATCAGGAGATGTCCGAGCGTCGCGCCAAGGGCCTTTGTTTCAACTGTGATGAGACATACACTGGGAGACAGAGGTGCAAGCGCCTCTTTTGGCTTGAGGTTGACGAATCCTCAGATGGAGACGAAGGGGATGACGGGCCAGGGGACCCCGCACTATCCATCAATGCCATGTCAGGTCCACATTCGGGGGAGACAGTACAACTGCCTTTTTCCGTGGCGGGCCATAAGCTATTTTCCCTCATGAATACGGGAGTACCCACAGTTTCATCAGTGACCATGTCGCTCAGCGCCTCCAGCTACCTGTTACTACCCACAACCGCTTACGTGTCGTCGTGCCAAATGGCGTCGCGATTGTCTGCACCGGAGTTTGTTGGGACATTTTGATTATGGTGGCGGATTATCACTCTCGGGTGGACTTCTTTGTCATAGCCCTGCGGGGCTTCGAGGCCGTTCTAGGGACTCGTTGGTTACGCACGCTGGGACCAATCCTGTGGGATTTGGAGGCCCTCACTATGTCGTGGGGACATGGGCCTACCTCGACAGTATGGCAGGGCCAACCGATGGTGAAGGCTAGTCATGCCTTCTCGCTCCAGTCTGCTTCAGCCGCGCAGCCAGGCCTCTCTGACCTCCTGCAGGAGTACAACGACACCTTGGTCGCACCGACCGGGCTTCCCCCCTCGCGCCGCCGGGACCACCGTATCTGCCTCCTGCCGAATACGGCCCCGGTGGTCGTCCGTCCATGTACCTATCCTTTTCTACAGAAGGATGAGATCGAGAGGCAGTGCACCGAGATGCTCCAGCAAGGCATCATCCGCCACAACGTTTCCCCCTTCTCATCACCCGTCCTCTTAGTCAGGACGGCTCGTGGCGCTTCTACGTGAATTACCGCGCCTTGAATGCTCAGACCGTCAAGGACAAGTTTACTATTCCAGTTGTGGAAGTGTTGTTGCACGAGTTGCATGGAGCACGCTACTTCTCCAAGCTGGATCTTCGCTCGGGATATCATCAGGTCCGTATGCACCCGGGGGACGTGGAGAAGACCGCCTTCCGGACACATCATGTCCACTTCGAGTTTCTGGTGATGCCTTTCGGGCTCACCAACGCCTCATCCACATTCCAGGCCCTCATGAACGTGGTATTCCATACACTCCTACGTCGTTGTGTCCTTGTTTTCTTCGATGATATTTTGGCATACAACAACTCTTGGGAGGCGCACCTCGACCACCTCAGACAGGTTCTTCAGCTCGTACGGTCTCAGCGGCTCTACTTGAAGGGCGCCAAATGCTCATTCGACACTAACAGAGTCGCCTACTTGGGGCACATCGTCGATCACACCGGTGTTGCTGCGGAT
This sequence comes from Dactylorhiza incarnata, assembly GCA_033032865.1. Lineage (NCBI taxonomy): Eukaryota > Viridiplantae > Streptophyta > Magnoliopsida > Asparagales > Orchidaceae > Dactylorhiza > Dactylorhiza incarnata. The sequence continues at coordinate 6,260,091 of JAWHQI010000043.1, forward strand.
CCAGTCAAGATTCAAGGGGTTATAAACTGGCCCCTTCCCCAGTCACAATGGGAACTGCGCGGATTCTTAGGCCTGATCGCCTATTACCGACGTTTCATCCAGGACTACACGGTCATCGCTGCCCCCTTGTTATCGCTCTTACGGCGCCAGTGCTTTACATGGGACGAATCGGCCAGGGAGGCTTTTCGAGCTTTACAGCAAGCTCTAGTCTCCGCCCCAGTTCTACAGCTACCAGATTTTGAGAAGGATTTCCATGTGGAATGTGACGCTTTAAAGCATGGTTGCGGGGCGGTTCTTTAGCAGGACGACCACCCGATTGCTTACTTTAGTCGCAAGACGGCTCTTCACCACCGCAAGCTGCCCGCCTACGAGCAAGAGCTTATTGGCCTGGAAAAGGCCGTTCACCACTGGTGGCCCTATTTGTGGGGACGTTCCTTTTTGATCCGGACCGCACTTTAGCCTCAAGTATTTGTTGGTGCAGAGATTGACGACGGTGCCCCAACAACGTTGGGTGAGCCGCCTTTGGGGGTATGATTTCTGGGTGGAGTACAAGGCCGGATACTTGAATAGTTCGGACGACTCTCTCTCTCGCCGCGACTCCCTGGATGCTCTTCTCTATTCTATGTCTGAGCCCTCCTCACGAGTTCTCCCCCGCCTTAGTCAGGAGATTGATGACTCTCCCTTTCTTCGCGAGCTACAACTCCGTATTCAGGAGGGGCACCTACCGCCGAGTTGGAAGATCCTTGATGGTCTTATCCTCTACAATGATCGCCTCTATTTGACAGCGACCTCACCTTTAATCCGTGACATTCTTGATGTCGTCCATGACCGCACTCATGAAGGGATCCAACGTGTGCGCGCCGAGTTCTTTTGGCCAGGGCTCAAGCGCAGCGTTCAGACCTACATTGCGGAGTGCATCAGTTGCCAGCGCAGCAAAGCGGAGGCTCTCTCCCCAGCCAGTCTACTACAGCCGCTACCAGTGCCGACCAGCAACAAAGCGGAGGCTTTCATTGAGGGATTGCCTCCATCTCGCGGGTTCAATGTCATCTTTGTGGTAGTGGACCATTTCTCCAAGGGGAGACTTCATTGCCATGAGCCAACCCATCACAGGACCCGCTGCGGCCCGTATTTTCTTCAATCGGGTGTTTCGTCACCACGGGATTTTCGGAAAGCATCGTGTCCGACAGGGACAAAGTCTTCACTTCCGAGTTTTGGCAGGATTTATTCGCACTTTGTGGCACAAAACTGGCCCTCTCCTCCGCATACCATCCACAGTCTGATGGCCAGACCGAGGTGGTCAACAGGACCCTCGAGATGTACTTGCGTTGTCTTACGGCGGATCGGCCCAAGGACTGGGCCCGCTGGCTACCCTGGGTGGAGTATTGTTACAATACTTCCTACCACACCACCCTCCAGACCACCCCGTTCCACCTCATTTACGGTCGGGATCCTCCCCGCCTCCTCACGTATGTTGCTGCATCGGCCCGTTCTCCCACCGTCGACAGAGCTCTGCACGCGTGACGAGGTTCTTCGCCTCGCCCGGGACCGGCTCATTCAGGCCCAAGCACGGATGGAGGTTACCTACAACGGCAGCCACCGAGAATTATTCTTTGCTCTCGGACATTGGGTTTGGCTTAAACGTCGACCCTACCGTCAAGCAACCCCTCCAAAGGGGCATATCAAAAACTAGGGCCCAAATTCTTCGGACCTTTTGAGATCCTCCACCACATCAGGGACGTGGCTTACCGTCTCCGCCTTAACGATAACGCGCGGATTCACGACGTCTTTCATGTGTCCCAGTTGAAGCCCTTTGTTGGCGAACCCCCCACAACAACTATGATTCCATTGCCACCACCACCACAGGACAAGCTTGAAGAGCCGGGCGGAGATGTTACAGATCCGCATTGGGGAATCACTTACAAGCGTCGCGAACCACGGACAGTGCGCGCTTGATCTATCATTCTATTTCACATGCTATTTTATTACGTTTAGTACGTTTAACCTCAATAGTTGTTAAGCCTTATTGAGGGGGCAAGTTGATCTTTTATTTTGATAGTTGGACCTTTATGTTGGTGTGTGGGGAATGAAAGGGTTAAGAAAGTTATTTGAAATCTCTTTCTCTTAAATTTCTCTCGTTCTCTCTCTATTCTCCCGATAGAACCGCACCTCCCCCCTTTCCGCCAACCCTAAGCCGGTCCGCCGCTTCGCCCCTCGTGCTCGCCGCCGCCGCCGAAGGATCCACTCCGCCTCCTCTTCACCATAACTCCCACGGGCTCAAGGAAGGGATCCTCCTCTTCCCTCCGGGACTTCCCTCTCCAACGACCGTTCACCCACTCGCAATCCCGGGACCGTAACACATTACGATTGACTGATTTGGAATTTTGTGATGTATACAGCTTGGTACTGCAATATTCTTTCCTTTAGGGTTTATCTTTGTACCTCATTGGCATGGAAATAATGTCACACTTATAAATTGCGCTGCAGGTACTAGCATAGCAGCAGTCTTGATGACTTGCTCATAATAATCAGTGTAACGGCCCGAAGCCCGCCACAATTTAAATATTTTTCTTTATCTTCTGAGCAGGTTTTACACAAATAAATAATGCAGCTAAGCGAATCACATGAGTGGTACCAATAAAAGACAAAAAAAGTACTTTTATTCATTAACATAATGTACATCATATCCATGCTTACAGGGAGAGCCAAAATACAAAAGTACATATCAAACTGAGATGTACACTGCTAAAATACATTCTAACCCGAGGTCGAGACGCATCTTCCCTTTGCTTCTTTTCTGCCTCCGCAGGTCTCCTCCTAGCGGGGCCTAGCACGCTGGCAGTCTGATCCTAAAAAGAAAACTAACATCCAATTAGTTTTATAAAACTAAGTGAGTTCCTTACCTCTTCGACCGCCCTACAGGCAAACACGAAGAGTCAGCTATAATAAGCAGTTATATAAATCTGAAAAACTGTATGAACATGAAAGTAGACAGGTCAAGTAAACCGGGACACAGAAATAAACAATTTATGTTAGTTCAGTTCTTACATCTTCTTATAGTTCATTTTCATGTTCAATTATCTTTCTTTTCGTTCTCTCGAAATACTGAGGGTCATTCTCAATCAAATATCCGAGCCCATCAAAATCAATGTCCATACTAGGGCGTTCAACCACGCAACAGGCTCTCATGCCTCCTAATTTGGACATTTCAGTATCAATTTCCGTCGGAGATCTACCCCTCCACTGGGTGTAGGAGTCTGAAGCTTACCCCCCTACTAGGCTGACCCTTAGTGTTTCGATGCGTCGACGCATTCTCTTTTTCTTATTCATTTCATTTCATATTCAAATTATAAATATAGGAAATAATTGTTTTAATTCCCCTCAGAAATTCTATCGCTTGCTAATCCATATTTAGCTTTTAGCGATCTCATACATTTCAGTGATTTCATATTTTCCACATTCTATATCAAAGCTATATCAAAGCAATTCATATTCAGCAAAATATTCGAATGTATACGAAATCAAAGCCGTAAGGACTCACCGCAGCTTTTCCTTTGTCCTTGTCCTTCGCAGGATTCTCGTCGCGTCTATTGCCGGACGCCATCCTCTGCAGTATCAATTAAATCATTTACTATAGGGTTGCGTCTTTAAATAGCTACGAATAGAGTCCTTAAGATGGCCACAACTACGACCTCTAGGAGTTGCCTAGGAAAGGACAAGCTTGGTGACTTAAAAATGAAAGCACAAGTTCAGCCACTCAAATCAGAAACCAAGGCAAATATCTAGGGAGAAGTGGGCATTTAAGAGGAGCCATCAATTTCCGATCAACATAAATAATAACAGCCGGCCATAGGCCTAACCAGGGCCAACAATCAAGGCCATCTCCATACAACAGTCGGCCAAAAGAAATCACCCAGATCAGGAACAGAGTCACATCAAGAGTAGCCAGCAATAAATCTCAACAGCCCACAACAACAACAACAAAAACAGTCAACAATCAAGGTAACCCTCATACAAACAGCCGGTCAGCAGGAAAAATTCCCACTAGTAAAAGCAGTAACACAGTAGTTGATCAAAAGAACTCAGGAAACAAAACTAACTCAAGAGCAGCCACATCAATATGAGGCATAAAGTTTCTCCTGAGATGAGAGCTAGAAATCTAGACAGAGTAATATCTCCCCTACTATAATAGAACTCTTAATCTATATGCCATAGGAAGAAGAGTAAAGGAGGAGGAGAGAAGAGCTTACAGAGCAAGGGTCAAAGCCCAAAGCTGTCGGCCAAGCACAAAGCCGATCCAAAAACAACAGCAGCACCACGAAGAGCCAAGCTACAGTTCCCTCAAATCTTTCTACACTTTCGACCAGAGGAGGGAGACTCGAGCAGGGAAAAATATATCAGGTAAGCCCTGAGCTAAACTTTCAGAAACTCCAGAAGGCAAGCAAGAGAGGCAGGGAGGTGAACTTGTATCGGTATAAAGGAGACCAGTTGATAAATAACATATAAAGGATTCAATTCCACCGCTTATTTGACAGAACACAGCCACCGCTTAAGACTCCTCCATATTATATATTATATTATTATACTATTACAACTTAAAGTATAATAACCAGAATGTCAGCAGCCCAGCGACCCATCAAACCATCTATCTTAATCAGCCGGCCATCAAAGGAACCCCAACAACCATAAAAAAAATGATTCCATAAATCAGCCACCACCATTAGCCACCAAGCTTTATGCTTGGTGCCTATATGTATCTTTTAGTAACGAAGACGAAATATAAGTCATAACGAAACGAGCGTCGCAAAAGCATCGGAAATCACGAATCTTCAAATTAAATTGCGACGTCGAATCAACACTGATTTTCATTTTCATCATAGGGGACTTACTTTATTCCTTCTATTATATATTAAAATATAATACTTATACACGATCAGGTTCGGGTATTACAATTCTCAAGTCAGTTCTTACAATCAGTACCTTGAATTAATCTTCAACTCCTAGGTTCCCGTTGGGAACTCAAAACACCATTTGGTATCTTTAATGCGTGTGTGTAGGAGGGGGGGGTCTACACTACACACACACACACACGCGCGCGAATAATTACCAAAACGTCCCCTAGAAGATAGCATAATTACAAATTGCACCCCTCTTATTATTGAAATTACAAAAAACTCTCCCTCAATGTTACAAAACATAACATTTACCTCCCATGAAGTTCACATTTCATAACATCCATGCACAAAATACCCCCCCCCCCCCCCCCCCCCCCCCCCCCCCCCCCCCCCCCTGAAAATGTATTCCAAGGGGGGTATTTTTGTGCATGGATGTTATGAAATGTGAACCTCAGGGGAGGTAAATGTTATGTTTTGTAACATTTAGGGGAGGTTTTTGTAATTTCAATAATAAGAGGGGTGCAATCTGTAATTTTTGAAACTTAGAGGGGAGGTCCCGGTAAATGGCCCTATATATATATGCATCTGTGTGTGCGCACTTTTGTAGTTTTTTAGTAATGAATTCTTTTTGTCAACAAATTTCTTCTTTTTATGACACTTTTCTCTGTCAGTCTTGGAAAGATCTTCCTTGAAGTAATGACAAAAGATAGTAAATTTGACTAGATAATAAATTCTATTAACAAATTATTTTTTGCTACTAAACTTGCACTGCCTTTGTTATTAAAAATTTGTCCTTTTTCAGCTGTAACCATATTCTTGCTTAAGATTAGTTACCCTTAATTTGCAGGTCGATAAGCTCAAAGTTCTGGTTGAATCCTTGACGAACTCTTCCTCAAAGGCAGAAAAGCGTATTCTAGATAACAGGTCAGATTTGTTCCATTTTGTTATTCAATCTCCTTTTGATTTCAGTTTTACTACAAGCATTACTATTTTTTTAATACATCGCTTGATAATTCTGCTTGAAAATTTTGGCTACAGCTCTTTTTTTCATAGCCCTGTGGCTGACTTATATCGATTGACTGACCTCATCTTAATTGCTTTGTTTAAGTGAGTTTGTTGGATTCTTAAACGACACTTTATTACTCAATGTAAGATAAACATAACAGAGCCAAACAAAAGATACAGAGTTAGAATAATTTAGTGATAAACCAAGTGAGTTAGGTGTTTTCTCTTGTTTCCACCTGCGCGATGGAGAACAGTAATTTATATTTGATTTTAACCTCAGATAAGAAAACTGTATCCAGTTGGCTATACCATGCTCAAACTACTATAATACATTAGTAGAATAGGCTAAGTCTCAACATCAAATGCTCAATTAATAAACCAAGTGTTAAAAACAAATATAGCAAATGTAGAATTAGGACAATCGACTCTCCCTTTCCATCTGCGCGATGAAGAACGGTAATATAATATTTGATTTTTAATTATGGATAATAAACTTGTATCCAATTGGTTATGCCATACACAAATCATTGGTAGAGTAGGCTAAGCGTAAGCATCAAAGACTCCGTATGTCTAACTTACCTGTCAAATTAGGACCAGTTTATTTGTAACTGTCATGAAGTGTTCCGTACATTTGAAGGGTAGTATGGTAAAGTATAAGTGACTCTGTCTCTATACAAGGAGGAGACATGTAAGAGTTAGGACATCTTTTGATAATTGGGATTTGGATCTCTCATTAGAGAGGGACTTCAAGGAGGAACAAACCTCCTGGGGTTAGGAACGAGTATCGCTCGTGGTATATATTTTGTTTTTCCCATTTAATGCAATTATTTTCATGTTCATAACATTGGTCCGACCTGCCATTTCTGCACGCAAATCCACCCACCTGGAACCAGCTCGTCATTTGATCAACTTAGGTAGCAGCTTCACCGACGCGCTTTCCGGTTCTCGGTGTCACATGCAGCTTCAACTTAGGTAGCAGCTCGTCATTTGATCAATTGTCTAGTAACTTTGTTTAGAAGTATAAAAAAAGATTTCTTTTTCTTTTCACTGCATTGTTGAAGCAAGGCTTACTTGGTTAGCACAACTTTATGGACAAAACTAGCCAAGTGTCGCACGTGCCTTGTGTTGAAGTTCTGTGTGTGTGACAAACAACTCGATTGTGGAGCCCCTAGTGGCATTGTTATAGAAGAAATCATTTGCATGAGGCGAAATGATCACGACGGCCTTCGAGATCATCCAACACGCCTTTGTCACCGCTCCTGTGCTTAATCTGTCCGATTTCACTCCAGAGTTTTAGGTGGAGTGTGATGCCTCGGGGAAAGGATGTGGGGAAGTGCTACAGCAGGGCAGACAACCGATTGCTTACTTCATCGGATGGTTCCAGGTTATGAGCAAGAGTTGATCTGCTTGGCCATGGCAGCACAGGACTGGCGGCCATACCTATGGGCGGACATTTTTGATTATGACAGATTACTTTAGCTTGAGGTATCCTCTTGAGCAGCGCCTCAGTACCTCCCCTTAGCAGTGTTGGGTTAGCAGTTGTTGGCTTTTTTATTTTTGGGTCGAGTACAAGGTTGGCGTCTTGAACCATGTCGTGGATGCACTCTCCCGACAGGATTATCAGGTCTCAGCCATCATTTTCCAGCTCACTTCCGATATTCTCACTCGATTTCGACAGGAGATGCAATGCTCATCCGCTATCTTGGAGCTCATCCACCGAATTAAGCAAGGGCGGCTTCCCACCTGTTGGACCGTGAGGGAAGACTTCATTATGTATAAATAATGGTTGTACTTGGTGCCCACTTTCCCCCTCATTGCTGGCATTTTGGAGGACACCCATAGAGGGGCCTATGACGTTGTTCACAAGCTCCTTCAACACATTAGAGCAGAATTGGAAGGGTCTTATGCCAGTGTGCATGAGTTCATGTAGTTTGTTCTGTGTGCCAACACATCATCACCTTCTCCCAGCAAGTTTCCTTCATCCACTCCCAATTCCTACACGGACATAGGCTGACATCTTTATAAATTTCATGGAGGGCTTGCCTACATCGAAGTTCAAGTCGATTCTCTTCGTGCTGGTGGACATGTTCTCCAAGAGTTCACAATTTATATCCTTGAGCCTCCCTCTCACCGCGGAAGGTGTTTCTCTAGCTTTCTTCGAGCATGTGTTCCGCCTGCTAGGCTTACCCGAGAGTATCGTACCCGATCGGGTTAAGGTTGTCTCCTCACAATTTTTGAAGGAGCTCTTCGCACTTTACAACAATCTAGCTTTTTCCTCCGTTTACCTGCCCAGTCTGACGGTTAGACCGAGGTGGTCAACCGCATGGTCGAGATGTACCTTTATTCTATCATATGGGATCGTCCCAAAGACTGGGTAGTTTGCTTCCCTGGGTGGAGTACTGCTATAATTCTTCATACCACAGTTCCTACAAACCACCCCCTAAACCCTAAACTGTCACTATGTGCAAACTGAAAAAAAATTTTGTATATTGTAAAACATTCTCAGCAAGCCTGGTTTAAGTAGTTTGTAGTTACTTTAAGGCATGTGTCCTTCCAATGCCAAATTATTGTTTTGCCCGTGGAAGCAGATGTAGTGAATTAAGAAAAAGATGAATTCACATTTTGACCGTTGATATTTGCTAGGGCAGTTGCACAAGCAAATGCGTAATGCTTACCTCTTTTTATTTGCTGACATGTCTTCACATTCGCACAGTTCATGAATACTTGGATATAGGTTTCTTTTACTTCTTTGAGATTAAAAAATCATTCTGTTAGTTTTTTTATTGAACATTTTATGTTTTCTGCTACAATTTTGTACCTCATATTGCCAGTTTTGTGGAAATTGCTAAGTTCTAAAGATTTTTGTTTTTATATTCTAGGCATCAAAAGGAAGAGGCTCTTAATTTCCGTGCGGCCAAAGTTACTGAAGTGGATGAAATGGAAAAGGTATATTTTTGGTGGGATAAAAACTTTCCCATAGTGCTATATGTTTGTCTCTGTAGGATATAGAGAACCATATCTCTACCATTTTTCAAGGAGAGAAGATCTCATACATCACCTCCAAGCTTTCTTGTCTGCAATCTCTCTGCTGAGCCTCTCAGATGGTATTCGCTGCAAACTATTTTCAATGTCCTTCGAGGGGAGGGCTAGAAAATGGTTCTGCAAGCTTCCTCCAAAGTTGATCTGCTCTTTCAGGAAGTTGAGAAGAGAACTCTTGCTGAGGTTTACAACTTATGGGAAGAGGAAGAGCGGGCAACACACCCTCTTTTAGATAAATCAACAAGTGTCTGAGACTATTGACTGTAATATTGACAGGTTCCAAGAAGAAATTTGTGGATTCATTTGTGGTCTTCCGGAAGGGATCTTCATGTTTTAAGAGACCAAGAAGACTCTGAGTTCCTACGGAGAGCTCATCAATGTGCCGAATCATTTTATCGAAGGAGAGGCGACCAATCCAGAGTTTGTCTCTTAACTCATGTCGTGCAGAGGCAGCATGAAGATAGTTCATTAGGATAAGAGCTGATTAATCAGCATGACCGGGCTGTCAAGCCTTGTCTCGACCATCAGCATCCTCCTCCTATGCCTCAAGGAGGAAAGATTTTTCACCACAACTGTCAGCCCCTGTCTTGGTGTTTCCAGCAAATGAGGCCTCCAAAACCTCGATCTCCACCTAGAAATAGACAGGCGAGGCCACCTCTTCTAATAATTCAGCCCGCACCTGTACCGACTCATCCAATCGAAGTGTAACAACAACCCATATCTGCTGGGAGTTATGATGATAGCCTGGAAGAATACTCCGGCCTAATTTTGTCGATGGAGGAGGTCGTGAGAATTCTTCAAAAGTAGTCGTGGTGCAAGAGACCTCCGTCAATGATGACACAATATGAGAGTCGAAATGAGGAACTTTTTTGCAAGTTTCATAAAGACACTGAACATGTTACAGAGAGTTGTTGAGCTCTCTGTGATCTTGTCGAAAGAATGCTTAAGACCGATAGGTTGCGGGAGTATGTAGCTTGCAAGCTTAAGAACAATCCCGCATCTGATAAGGGCATAAAGGTTGCTAAAGTGCATTTCCCATAGTGGGAATGCATAGAACAAGAAGATGTTAACCTTCTGAGCAACATTAACTATTTTTGTGAATGCATCGAACTGGAAGATGTTGGCCTTTTAAGCCTGATCAATTGTATTCATAGTGAAACATGCTTGGAATCTTCCAAGAAGGAAATAGATAGATCCACGGGTGAGTGCATTATGGACGTGATCGTGTCCCGCATCTCCATCACGCTAACAATTATATCAATGAATCTACTCACAAAAGATGATCTTCTAGCATGACACACCTCGACGCGTCCTCTCCCTCCCAGACCTCGATTCGATCATGGATCTCTACTTCACATCTGTTCTTTCCTCTGCCCATCGAGTCACATTGTCTGGTCACTTCCAGCCATCGGTTCCATCAATTTAATTGTGCTCCTTTCTCGCCTCATTTTGTCCCCCACTCTTGTCTCTTTGAGACTAGGGCCCCTAGCCCCCTAATTGAATTAATTAATTCACTCCTTATTTGATTGATTAAATGATTGATTAATTCAATCGGCATGATGATGAGCTCTAACGAGCAAAATGTCCTTCATCCGATACTACCAAAGTTATTGGAGATGTCAGTGTCATACCAAGTCAAATGTCAGTGTCCAACTTAAATAACCTAATATACCATATGCAGCAAATGGAAGAAGATGGAAAGGGAGAGATAGGCTTACAGTGAACAAAGAAGAATAAGCCTTGCTGCTCCCACAATCCAAAACCCGCACAACACTGCTTATTCAGCGCCGAAATCTAGGGCTGAGTTGTCGACGAGAGAAGGAAGGTTCGGTGCAGGTGTAAGAGGGAAGAATACCATCTAGACAGAGAAGTCAAGAGTAGAGGTTAATGGCCATGCGAGTTGTTTTGCAGCCATTAACATTATCAGTAGTAAGGCCTTTACTAGTCGATCACCCTATATTCTAAATTGTGCCAAAATGAACTTTAGATTGAGAGCACCAAATTTATTTCTCTATATGATACTTATTTGGATATTTTAATATCATATTTCACCTTATTCTGAAAACATCACTCTTATTAGCAATGACAGTTTTATTCATAGTATAACAGCTTAAGCCCCTTTGTCTTTAGCTTGTGAACTCCTCTAATTTAGGCCTTGCTTGAGAATGCTCTTTAGTTGCTTTGCTTTTTAAAATTTGGCAAATCACAATTTTAATTCGGTGAAATTTGCAGCTTAGCATCACTCACTGCAAAGTTTTTAGATCGTTGACCCCACATTTGCAGAGCAACCCATGCTTTTCTATGAGGGAAAAAGAATTTATACTTCCTATAACACACTTCAATAGCAATATAGCATTAGAATGAACTTAAGCAGTATAGCCATAAGTACAAATCTTGTAGAAATGTTCAACTCAGGCCCCAAAAGTAAGAATATGATCTATGTTTTTTTTCATATTTCTACTCTATTCTCGATCTCATCAATTAACGGTATGGGCTCTTCTATCCGAAGCTTGGAAGATTAAGTAAGCAGTTTGAAATGCACTACATAAGGGAACCGGTGGAGCACTTATGGTGAACTCATTTGGAGAACTAAGAGGTCATTTAATGTTGTGCTGTTACTGCATTCCCTTCGCGTAAGACTCAATGTTCAACTCAGCATCTTTGATAGTATATGTGCACCATACAGCCATACTGCATTCCTTGATTCCTTCACACGTTTTGAAAAGTGAAGTAGATGTAACATATTACCACTTCAGGTCAAGACTATAATTAGTGCCTTCGAGAAACATATATTAAGATCCAAATGACCTTCAAAGCAATAAAGGATTAGTTTTGTATATGTTTTGATGGAAATAAAATGGTGTCATATATCTACTATCTAAGCCCATTACTGGCTGAATTTATATTTGGTCAAAAATATTTATTTATGTTTTAAGAACTGGCCTCGTTAACTGAAGTAGACTGCTTCATCTATTATCTTTTCCAGGAACTCCTTGCTGAGATTGCCGTTTTGGAACAACAGAGAGATAAACTTGAGGCTGAACTGAAGAAGGTGATGCTATTCTGATAATTGTACCCCAACCTGCACAATATTATATTCGATTTCATATCATTCCCTTTTTAAAGTGGGTACATTTGCAACATTTGTACTCATACAATAATTAACTAGCTCTATAACAAAAATAATTCAAGTAGATTATCCTACATCCAGATTTAAAAAAATTACTATTACTACCATGAAAAATGCTGACTTTCCAAATTTGTAATTTACCAAAAGAGGCAAACTTTTCACAGGAGCCTAAGTTTGTTTGTTTTTCCTGTACATTATTTGATCGCTGCTTAAGAAATGGAGTTCTTTTTGATTACCAATGCTTCTACGAGGGAGTTGTCTTCTAGCGAGGGAAGGAGTCCCAGTGATTCATTCCTCTATAATCATTGATGGTTAGGTCATAATAGTAGGGTTTCCATGTTACCTCTAGGGATTTATTAGGGTTCCATGTAAGATGAAGAGAGGGAAGTGGTAGTAGAGAAATCCAAGGGAACTCCCCGGGAATTTATAAACCCGGGGCCTCCGTGGAAGGATTATGAAGATTATTTCTCAGGTATTCATCCCTCTTCTCTTAACCCTAACCCTAATTCTCCCTTCTCCCTTCTCCTTCCTAACAATTGGTATCAATGCACTTTCCTGCGACCATGGTGACCACGCGCTTCGACGCAGAAATCGCACGACTGGCAACCCTAGAGGAGAACTACATAGGGTTGACGGATACAGTGGCAGCGATGGAAGAAAGGATGAAGACATCCACGAAACAATTGGAAGAACGCTTAGACGCTCGCATGGAGGAGATCAAAGCCCTCCTTGCACAAAATTTGAAAGGAAAAGCGACGACCAACGATGGATCGGAGGCTGAGAACTCACATCGCCAGCCGACACCACACAGAACGGGGGACTTCCCACGACAGCAATCGGTTACGTCGATTTACGGATCGGACAGGCCGTCGGGCGTCTGGATAGGGGCCGATCCGTCCAGATCCGCCGGAAATCAAGCGGGGAGGATCCGGACAGCATCGACTCAGCCGCCGGAGGTGGGAGCAGCCGCTGGGGGGTGGTGCGGGACGGGAGGAGACCGTCCAGGGCCTGGGAGGCCGGCGGAGGCCCTGGCTGGGTCGTCCGCCCTGGGGACAGCGCCGGCGGCCTGGATTGGAGCCGGAACGGGCTACACGCCTAATTGGCGGCTTCCAGAGCATGCAACGGGGTATTTTCAACCAAACGGAGCGTCGGGCACTCCGATTGGAGGTGTCGCGGGAATCCTACCGCTCCCACATGCCTTCGGACCACAGAGGCTACGACAACGGACCCCAAGGGCCACCAAATCACCCTATGGAGCAACGGAGGCCAGGAAGGTACGGCCAGGACCTAGGGGGATATGGGCAGGCGAATCAGAGGGCGTATATGCCACCCAAGAGGACCCGCATGAACTTCCCCAAATTCAGAGGTGGGGATGCATTCGAGTGGGTGCAGAAAGCCGAACTGTTCTTCAATTACCAAAAAATTCCCGAGGAAGAATGGGTGCAGCTAGCGTCCTTCTAATTGGAGAACGACGCCTACCAGTGGACAAAGTGGTTTCTGAGAGGCCGCGACTACGCACCGTGGACGGAGTTTGTATAGGCTTTTGCCGCCCGCTTTGAACCGCTAGAGTATGAAGATGTTGAGGCCACACTGCAGAAGCTTCGGCAGAAGGGGTCGGTGATGGAGTACCGTACTGAGTTTGAAAGGTTGGACAACCGAGTTAACTGGGAAGAGATGACAATGTTGAGCTGTTTCGTCTCCGGGCTGAAGGATTACCTGAGGGATGAGGTTCACACCTACATGCCCCGCAGTCTGAGCCACGCCATCAGTCTTGCACGGATTCAGGAAGAGCGTTTCAACTGGCAGAGGAACCGTACTACCACGAGGACCGCAGCGGTCCCCACAGCCGCTAGGAGAGAACCACCGGCTACCGGCCGACCGACAGTGACAAGATTGACATGGCCTGAGCTGCAGGCTAGTAGAGAGATGGGTCTGTGCTTCAATTGCGATGAGAAGTACGGACCGGGACACAAATGCCAGAAGATCCAGGTCTACATGTTAAGCGAAGAAGAGGAGGAGAACACTACCTCGGGAGCACTGGAGGAGGAGTTTGACCTGACGGAGTTCGGAGTCTCCTTGCAGACGATGGAGGGGTGTACTGCCCCTCTTACTCTACGCATAGCCGGGAAGGTGGATCGGGAGAAGGTGATAATTCTGATCGACAGCGGGAGTACTCATAACTTCATCAATCCAGCAGTAGCAATGTGAGTGGGCCATGCAGTAGACCGAGGGGCCGCCTTCCAAGTCATGGTGGCCGATGGGAGTAAACTGAAATACGAAGGCGTGATGAATTTAGAGATGTAGATACAGGGCTACACTTGCCATACCGATATATACATGTTGTCGATCTGGGGATCCGACATGGTCCTTGGAGTGCAGTGGCTGAGACAGCTGAAGATAGTCACCACGGACTGGGAACGCATGACTATGGAACTTAACCAACAAGGAAAGGACTACTGTTTGCACGGCCTCAGGACACCCCCCCTGAAGGAGATTTCACTCCGAAGTCTGGAGCGATTAGAGGAACAGGGCAGCACAGTGGCGATGATCATGGGGCTTACACCCTCATCACAGCACACCCCAGAGGTACCAGAACGGATACAGACACTGCTAGTCCAGTATGAAGATGTCTTCCAGGAGCCACACGCACTGTCCCCACCGAGGTTCCGAGACCACGCAATTCAGCTCAAGGAGGGGTCGGAGCCTACTAACATCCGGCCTTACCGCTACCCGCATATACAGAAGGCAGAGATCGAGCGCAGTGTCAGAGAGATGCTTACCACCAGGATCATCCATCCCAGTACCAGTTTTTTTTTCTTCGCCCATCATCCTGGTGAAGAAGAAAGACGGATCATGGAGATTTTGCGTCGATTATAGGGGTTTGAACAGTTCAGCAATCAAAGACAAGTTTCCTATTCCCATGATTGAGGAGCTGCTAGACGAGCTGCACGGAGCGTGTCTTTTCACTAAGCTGGACCTGCGATCCGGCTACCACCAGATTAGGATGAGGGAGGACATCCATAAGACGGCTTTCAGAACGCATGATGGGCACTATGAGTTTCTCGTGATGCCTTTCGGGTTGTCCAACGCTCCATCCACATTCCAGGCCGTGATGAATGAGATTTTTCGGCCACTCCTGCGCCGCTCAGTGTTGATTTTTTTTTTGACGACATCCTTGTCTACAGTAGCCATTGGGAGGAGCATTTGGAGCATGTAAAGCAAGTCCTTGAAATGTTGTGCCAACACCAGCTATATGCCAAACAGTCCAAGTGCTCTTTCAGCCAAGCAGAGGTCGAATATCTGGGCCATCTTGTTTCAACACAGGGAGTTCGAGCCGACCCACGCAAGTTAGAGAGCATGGTGACCTGGCCACGCCCCATGACGATACGGGCATTACGGGGATTCTTTGGCCTCACGGGCTACTATCGCCGGTTCGTGAAAGACTACGGCAAGATCGCTAGGCCACTCACGCAGCTATTACAGAAGGATGCTTTCGTGTGGAAGCAGGAAGCTGAGGCTTCTTTTCAGGCCCTAAAACGGGCCATGACGACTACGCCGGTCCTGGCTCTTCCTGATTTCATCAAGGAGTTTGTGTTGGAGACCGACGCCTCCGGGGTAGGAATTGGTGATGTTTTGATGCAGGAAGGGAGACCCCTGGCCTATTTCAGCATGGCCTTAGCCCCTCGGACCCTAGGGTTCTCAACCTATGACAAAGAGATGCTGACCATTATACACGTGGTGGCCTTGTGGAGGCCATACTTGCTGGGACACCACTTCAAGGTGCGCACAGACCACCAGAGTTTGAAGCACTTCCTAGAGCAACGGTTGGCCTCACCCCTCCAACAGAAGTGGCTGACCAAGCTCCTAGGCTATGATTATGAGATCATCTACAAGCAAGGGAAGGAGAATGTGGCAGCTGATGCGCTCTCCCGACTACCGGAGAATACTCTTTCCAATATTTCCGGTCCGCTGATTGACTCGCTCGACGAGATACAGGAGGAGGTGCTACAAGACACTGAGCTCCGCGACATCGTGCTCGCCCTCCAACAAGGGCAACCCGCACCACCAGGGTTCCACCTACAAGGCAGCAGACTCTACCACCAAGGGAGGGTGGTTATTCCATCCACATCGACCTGGAGAACGGTCATGATGCACGAGTTCCACTCCTCGCCGGTTGGAGGACACGCGGGGGTGCTCCAGACTCTACAGAGATTACGGGCAAATGTCTATTGGCGGGGCATGCGCCGGGATGTTCAGCAGTTTATCATAAAATGCGAGACATGTCAGCGCCAGAAGTATGAGACGACATCCCCGGCCGGCTTGCTTACACCACTGGAGATCCCTCGCCACGCCTGGGACACTATTATGGACTTTATCGATAGCTTACCCAAATCTAAGGGTAAATCCGTGATCTTGTTCGTCGTTGTACAACCCTGTATTCGCCAAGTGGGTCCTCGAGGCACTGCCCCAAGAAAGAGGGGCGGGGGAATTTCTGGGCATACCCGGTGAGGGGGGCGAGCAGGGGAGGCGGGCGGCCTCCCGCTCGCCCAGCCCCTTAGGCGGGCGAGCAGGGGAGGCGGGCGGCCTCCCGCTCGCCCATCCCCTTAGGCGGGCGAGCAGGGGAGGAGGGCGGCCTCCCGCTCGCCCAACCCCTTAGGTGGGCGAGCAGGGGAGGCGGGCGGCCTCCCGCTCGCCCAACCCCTTAGGCGGGCGAGCTGGGGAGGCAGGCGAGCTGGGGAGGCGGGCGGCCTCCCGCTCGCCCAGCCCCTTAGGCGGGCGAGCAGGGGAGGCGGGTGGGCTCCCGCCCGCCCAGCCACTTAGGCGGGCGAGCTGGGGAGGTGGGCGGCCACCCGCTCGCCCAGCCCCTTAGGCGGGCGAGCTGGGGAGGCGGGCGAGCTGAGGAGGCGGGCGAGCTGGGGAGGCGGGCGGCCTCTTGCTCGCCCAGCCCCTTAGGCGGGCGAGCAGGGGAGGCGGGCGGCCTCCCACTCACCCATCCCCTTAGGCGGGCGAGTTGGGGAGGCGGGCGGCCTCCCGCTCGCCCAGCCCCTTAGGCGGGCGAGCTGGGGAGAAGGGCGGCCTCCCGCTCGCCCTGCCCCTTAGGTGGGCGAGCAGGGGAGGCGGGCGGCCTCCCGCTCTCCCAGCCCCTTAGGCGGGCGAGCTGGGGAGGCGGGCGAGCTGGGGAGGCGGGCGGCCTCCCGCTCGCCCAGCCCCTTAGGCGGGCGAGCTGGGGAGGCGGGCGGCCTCCCGCTCGCCCAGCCACTTAGGCTGGCGAGCAGGGGAAGCGGGCGGCCTCCCGCTCGACCAGCCCCTTAGAAGGGAGAGCGGTGGAGGCAGCCTGCCCCCTCTCGTCCAGCCCCGAGAAGAGGAGGCGGTCTGCGTTTAGCGCCTCAGAATGGCGGGATTTCGCTGTTGGCAGGCCAAACCTGGGGGTATTTTCGTAATCTCGTAGGCCAGAATCTGGCTATTGGCAGACCAAGTTCAGAAAACTATAAATAGGAACAAGGGGGCACCTTTGAAGGCAGATCACTCTCTTTGGGCTACTCTCCCCCTAGGTTTCTTTGGTGGGGGAAGAGAGCCTCCAAAGGTGCCCCAAGCTCAGCATTGGCTTGGGAGGGGAAGCGCTCTAAGATCTTTCGGGTGTGTGGTGGGACCTCCTCGCTGAGCCCTCGGTCCTGTTCCTAGTTCCTTAAGCTTTCGGCCTAGTGCTCTCCCTTGAGAGAAGTAAGTGTGCGGTCACCCCCTTTTTGGGGACCCCGAACTCCACGAGAGACCAAGTATTGGTTTCAACATTTATGGTGTGGTGAGCGTGGAGAGTGACCAGTACGGAAAATCTCAAGCTGAGCTCTATAGCTGGAGGTGGAGGAGATGGATTCGTTCCAGGCCACTCGCAGCCGCCGGTGGCTATGGTGACGATGGAGATGTTCGAAAACTTCAAGCGGGAGGTCCTGCAGACCTTGCAGCTAGCTTTCGCCACGAGAGGCGAAGGCGAGGAAGGAGACGGTCCGGAGGTCCCGCCCCGGCGTATGGGCGAGAGCACTCCCGGCCGGAAATCCGGGAAGGAGGTGTCGACGGAAGCGAGTGGGGAGGCATCCGGCCCCCACTCGCCCGACCTCCAAAAAGGGGGCGAGTGGGGAGGCGGGCTGCCCCCACTCGCCCAGCCCCAAGGGGGCGAGTGGGAAGGCGGTCTGCCCCCACTCGCCCAGCCCCAAGGGGGCGAGTGGGGAGGCGGCCTGCCCCCACTCGCCCAGCCCCAGGGGGGAGTGGGGAGGCAGCCTGTCCCCACTCGCCCAGCCCCAAAGGGCGAGCGGGGAGGCATCCTGCCCCCACTCGCCCAGCCCCAAAGGGGGGCGAGCGGGGAGGCATCCGGCCCCCACTTGCCCCGCCCCAAAGTGGGTCGAGCAGATGCGGGTGGACGAGCCGGGAGGGAAAGTCCCTTTTGCGAGTTGGTCCCCTCGGCCCCGGTCCCAGAGGGGTTCAGGGGGCCGGATATGTCTTACTACTCCGGCAAGATGAGCTTAAAGCAAGAGCCAAGGGAGTCGAGGTTTTCTGCTGCGCTTTTCGGTGTCGAAGAAGAGGAAGAAGGATGTCGAAGCACTCTTCCAGATCAAGCAAGAGCCAAGGGAGTAGCGGGCTCGCTACGTTGACAGGTTCCAGGAAGAGGTCTTACTCACCCAGGAAGCGCCCGGGTTCACCCTTCAGCTCGCCTTCATAGTGGGGCTGCGGGAGGGGTTCTTCAAGATGAGCTTAAAGCGAAAGACCCCCTTATCCTTCGAGAAATTGATGGAAAGGGCGGCGGAAGAAATTGAGAGTGAGGAGGCCAACCCTGAGTTCGCAAAAAGGTTGGTCAAGTTGAGTGAGCCGGAGGCAAGGCAGCAAGAGAGGGGATGGAGGATCCCAAGAAGAAGTTTGACCAAGAAGAAGATAATTTCCAAGGAGAGAGACCCGACCCCAAGGTGGAGGCAGGGACCGAGGGCACCCCCTCCACCACCTCAGCAAGCCATGGCGATTGGCTGGGGAAGGAGGAAAGCCAGGAAAGCATAAAGAAGAGGAAGAGGAGGGGATAGGGTGGCGTTACCCTACTGTGACTTCCACGAGGAGGAAGGTCGCGCGACATCCGCCTGCCCCGAGTTTTTGGAAATAAGGGAGGCAAGGGGTCTGAGTAGCAACAGCAACAACCGGAGGGGATCGAGGAAGACCATGCCTGGAAGTAGGAGACCAAGTTTTGGTTTCCATACTTAGTCTTTTTTTTTTAAGTCCATGTAGTACGATGGTTTGCTTCCATACTTAGTTTTTCTTGCATGTAATATGATAATTAATGTTAGGAAAATTTTCAAAGTACTTAGCCCCGATGCTGGCCCGCTGACCAGGCTCCCACCAAGCTGGCAAGGCCGGGGACCGCTCGGTTGCCGGAAGTTCTCAAAGTACTTAGCCCCGATGCTGACCCGCTGACCAGGCTCCCACCAAGCTGGCAGGGTCGGGGACCGCTTGGTGGCCGGAGGTTTTCAAAATACTTAGCCCCGATGCTGGCCCGCTGACCAGGCTCCCACCAAGCTGGCAGGGCCGGGGACCACTCGGTGGCCGGAGGTTTTCAAAGTACTTAGCCCCGATGCTGGCCCGCTGACCAGGCTCCCACCAAGCTGGCAGGGCCGGGGACCGCTCGGTGGCCGGAGGTTTTCAAAGTACTTAGCCCCGATGCTGGCCCGCTGACCAAGCTCCCACCAAGCTGGCAGGGCCGGGGACTGCTCGGTGGCCGGAGGTTTTCAAAGTACTTGGCCCCGATGCTGGCCTACTGACCAGGCTCCCACCTAGCTGTCAGGGTCGGGGACCTCTCGGGGAGGCTAAGTAGTTTTTTTCCCCCGAGATGGTTGTGCTAGCCGGGCTCTCACTAGCCGGCAGGGCAGGATGACCTCTCGGGGAGGTTAAGTTGTTTATTACCCCTGAGATGGCTCCGCTAGCCGGGCTCTCACTAGCCGACAGGGCAGGATGACCTATCGGGGAGGCTAAGTAATTTTTTCCCCCGAGATGGCTCCGCTAGCCGGGCTCTCACTAGCCGGCAGGGCAGGATGACCTCTCGGGGAGGTTAAGTAGTTTATTACCCCCGAGATGGCTCCGCTAGCCGGGCTCTCACTAGCCGGCAGGGCAGGATGACCTCTCGGGGAGATTAAGTAGTTTTTCCCCCTAGATGGCTCCGCTAGCCAGGCTCTCACTAGCTGTCAGGGCAAGATGTCCTCTCGGGGAGGTTAACTAGTTTATTACCCCCGAGATGGCTCCGTTAGCCGGGCTCTCACTAGCCGGCAGGGCAGGATGACCTATCGGGGAGGCTAAGTAGTTTTCAGCCCCGGGATGGTTCCGTTGACCGGGCTCTCGCTAGCCGGCAGGGCAGGATGACCTCTCGGGGAGGTTAAGTAGTTTTTTCCCGAGATGGCTCCGCTAGCCGGGCTCTCACTAGCCGGCAGGGCAGAATTGGCCTCTCTGGGAGGCTTAGTGAAATTTTTCCCGAGATGAGGTGGAGTGTTCTCAACTTCACTCAGTGCCACTCGCCGAATGTACAGGGTTGGACTTTTCTTTCCAAGCGTGTGACCCGCTCGAAAAGAGCGGGAATTGTGTACAACCCTGTATTCGCCGAGTGGGTCCCCGAGGCACTGCCCCAAGAAAGAGGGGCGGGGGAATTTCTGGGCGTATCCGGTGAGGGGGGCGAGCAGGGGAGGCGGTGAAAGATTTGTGTTTTGAAAGTTGCCTTCAATTTTATTAAGTTCATGTTTAATGAATGTTTAAGTCATTTTGTCCCTAGATCATAGGATGATGCCTCATGATAGCTCAAGAAGATGCCCATGGTCTTGAGCTGTATAGCACATGAGTTCCATCACATGATCTTAGTTTAATATGCTAACGATCATGGTAGTCAAAGAGGGACATTGACCACCACCTTGGATTGTCATATGAGTTAAAGTACATTGTAGTTCTACAAATGTTGATAATAATTATCATTTAATCATATGAATATGTATATAGGTTGAAGCTATACATATTGAGTTAGACCTAATCTTGTGTTGAGATATCGTATGGATTGTGTTTAGTGTCATCGATAGTCTCAACGTGTCTTATTGAATCTAGATATGTGATCTGTGAACTTACCGCCGCAAGGTGTATAATGTAGTTGCAGTTGAACACTGTCTATTGATGGTATATACACTGCAGCTCATTGTGTGACTTGTGCGGATCAGGTTTACACATCGACAGTATCAATTGTCCCTCGAGTTATATCGTACTATGATATTATTGGGCCCCCTGGCAAAGCGAGATTGTATGGCATGCAATATAACTGAAGTAGTTATAAATACATTGCGCTTAAGAAGCCAAGAAAGATGAATGTGCTGCGGGAATGACACTAACCTATCCTACGGGACATTCATGATATCATGTGACAGACATAGACACAGGTCATCCAATTGTGTCACCTAGCTACTGTGTTGTCGAGGCGTCTATAATGCAATGATAAAGCCTCTTATAGAGCATAATATAGATTGTTGTGTTATCGCCTAGACGGCTTAGTTCCTCTGTAAAGGTCACACCAAATGAATAGAAACAGCCGCGTTCGACTCAAATTTGGTATTTATTTTCATGGTTATATGATTTAAATAATTGTTGAGTGCGAATATAAAACGTCGTGAATCGACGCGCTTAGACAGTTATTAATTTATGATCGTGTTCGGGTGTTAATTGATGTAATAAATTGAGTTTGTTATGAAATCAATAACAAGGCTGAATTTCATTGGTAACGCGTGCGACGTTGCAGGCGATCAAAATTAATTAGTGAGATTTCTACGGAGAAATTGATGGCGGATAACGTTTGTGTAAATAATCATCTTTTACACAATATATCAGCCCCTAATGAGTCCTCTTTCCAAATACTCTTAAAACCATGCTTTAAGTTTTTATAATTAATACAAAAGTAACTGTTTTCGTTTTAGATTAAAAACTGAAAGATGTGATTTTCGGTTTTTTATAAAAACCTTAGCAGTCTCACTTTTATTAATATATAAAATCTTAATATTTTTGGGTTTTGATATAAAAAAGGATCTCTCTCCCGTGAATAAGAAAGAGAAGAGAAACCCTACCCTACCTGCTCTCTATCGAACACAAGAAAAAACGGCGCCTGGGATTTTCTCGCCGGCGTTCTTCTTCCACTCTCCTCCGGCGCCCTCTTCTCCAGGCTCTTAGCCTGAAGAGGATCCTCGCCGGTCTCCTTCGGGGTTGTGGTGGTGTTTTTCCTGGACGATAAAGGTGCAGCGTCTCTTGGTTCGCATCTCTCGTTTTCTCTTTTTCTTGCCGGTGACCGGAGTGGCTCGGCCACCTAGGGTCTTCAGCAGTTGGGACACTGTCTAGCATCTACCCTTCCTTCCTCTCATCAAAGACAAGGTCGGTGGGCTGTTTGGGTTCAAGGTGAACCTAGAGGTGATCGACGCTGCTTCGATTCTCCGTCTCTTCGATCCGATCCACAGCAAAGTCAGAGATCCCCGCTCCACCTAGAGATATATTCTCTAGAGGTATAAATTCCTAATCCTTCTGTGATGATTGTGATGGTTATTGTGGTTAGCGTAATTTGCTTAGCGTGCAAATTAGTTGTGGCTATTTTTATATATATATCAATTGATTAGAGAATGAGTTTTTTTTTTTTTTTCACGTGTCGTTGTCACAAGTGATTCGATCCATTTGTGTGATTGGTTAAGGATGAAAATTTTTGTTTGTCACCCTTGTCCCGCATCACAAAAAATCCTACAGTGGTATCAGAGCTAGGTTGGATTCACTCATGACAATTACGTTGTTTTTCCTTTGTACCAGTCCAGGTGCACAAGTGCTTTGGATTTTCATGTCTCAATCCCTAGCCCGTGTTGTATGACCCTTCCCAGAAGGATCGCATATAAATCATTCTCTAGGATTTTGAATGATTTAGATGAGTTATGGTGATTTTTGGACATAGGATTATCCAAGGAGGGGATATACATTGCATGTGATTCTCTTATCAAAGTTGATATTTTTTTTACATGCGGCATTAGTTTTATTTATTTATTTATTTATTTAGATCTGGGATGTATCTGGATGTGAATGAATGTAATAATTAGAATGCCGTATGTTTAGGTTTTATTCCTGCTTTTTCGTTTCCTGTATTTAAGTGAAAAGAAAAATTTAAGAATGTCTTTCCTCATCGTGTCCATCTAAGCTAGTGATATTGAATGAACTTGAGTGTAATTTCAATCACTGGACATGGTGGCACTTATGCGAGTTGATATTAGGCCACAAGTGAGTAGGTTGTGTGAGGCACTTCTTGCTGACTCTATGGGAATGTCACTCGCATGAGTTCCCTTACAGGATGAGTTTTCTTAATCAAATCTCCAAGATCTAGGCTTGGTCTTTTGGGAAAGTGTTTTTCTTAAAATAGTAGTTTACAATAATTTATGAAAATTTATTAATATCAAGAATCATAAGGGTTTAAGATTGTCTTAAAAGGTTATGATTGGTAATTGGTACCTACCTTGATAATCTTGTGGATGAGTCCACTAGGTTGAAAGGATTTTAATTCTCTATTTTAAAACATAATATGGATCTCTCTAATCCATCAAATTTTTCTTAAAAGGAAATTATTTTGAACATGAACTCTAACTTGCTCTCATAATTTTTTTTAAAGGCTATGTCTGCTCTACCAAATTTTCTACGTTCAATGATGATAAAAGCCCCCTTGCTAACGACGGGTCAAACTACTCTGACTGGATCCTCAAGCTTAACATTGTGTTGCGCTTGGAGAATCTCTTACCTGTACTGGAGGGTGAATGCCCAGTAGAGAAAGAGATTGGCAAGTCAACTGATACTGAGAAGGAGGAACAGAAAAGATGGAATGCAAGACTCTGATCTTGGCCAGCATTGACGATCAGCTGCAAAGGAAATTTCTCGATACTCCTGCAAAGGAAATTGTATCACAATTGGAGAAAGTGTTCACTGATAGTGCTCGTAAAGAGCGCTATAAGACCACCATCGCACTCACAAGGTGCAAAATGATGGAGGGTGAATCTGTCTCAGTGCACTTCCTTAAGGTGCAGGGCTATTTGGACAAATTGGAGAAACTGAAGTCTCCAATTCCTGAAGACATTGCTGAGGATATCATTTTGGGGTCACTACCTTACTCGTTTAAGGACTTCATCATGCATTATCATATGCGTGAGAAACAAATGACCATAAATGAACTCCACAACGCCCTCAAAACAGCTGAGGTTGACATGGGCAAGACAAAGGGGAATGTTGTCTTAGCTGTGGCGTCTGAAAGCAAGAAGATATTCAAGAACAAGGATAAGACCAAAAGCCCGACCTCGAAAGGAAATCCTCATCTCAAGGACAAAAGGGGAGGAACTCAAGGGAGTACCTCCAAGGGAGGCAATGTGAAGAATTCTCCTAATTCTCTCACTGAATGCTTCCATTACCACGAGAAGGGACACTTCAAAATGAACTGCCCCAAGTACAAGAGAGACTTGGATGAAGGCAAAATCGAAAGGAAGCGTCCTATAGGTATTTTTGTTATTGAGTTGAACTTAAATTTAACCACTACTATCTTTGATTGGGTAATTGATACCAGATCATGTGCTCACTTAGTCTCTAATGTGCAGTCACTAAGGGATAGGAGATCTCTCTCCAAAGGAGAAGTGGTGCTGAAGGTTGGAAACGGTGCTAGTATCTCTGCTGTTACGGTGGGCACTTTGGAACTTCCCTTACCTAGTGGTTTATGTTTGACTTTATTTAATGTTTATCATGTCCCTTCTATTTTGAGAAACATTATTTATGTATCATGTTTGGATTCAGAAGGTTTTTGTTTTATCATTGGGAACTCCCAAATAAGGATTGAGAAGGATGGTTTATTTTATGCAAGTGCTTTCATTTCAAATGGATTGTATTTGCTTAGCATTGTTAAAGATAAACAGGTTTTAAACATCAATAACAAACGACTCAAAATATCTCACATAAGTGAGACACTCTTATGGCACCACCGTCTTGGTCACATTAATGAAAAACGCATAAGGAAATTGCATCAGGCTAATCTTTTAGATTCTTTTGATCCTAATGCAATTGGGACATGCGAATCATGCCTAACTGGCAAAATGACCAAGACACCATTTAAAAAGAAAGGTGCAAGAGCAAACAACCTATTGGAATTGATACACTCTGATGTATGTGGTCCAATGAGTGTATGTGCTAGAGATGGTTTTAGGTACTTCATCACTTTTACGGATGATTATAGTCGATATGGCTATGTTTATCTTATGAAGCATAAGAGTGAATCCCTTGCCAAGTTCAAGGAATATAAAAATGAAGTGGAAAATCAACTAGATAAGAGAATCAAAGTTTTGAAATCAGATCGTGGAGGTGAGTACTTGAGCAATGAGTTCAGTACTTACCTAAAGGAGTGTGGTATTGTACCACAACTAACTCCTTTTGGGACACCGCAGTGGAATGATGTCTCCGAAAGGAGAAACCGGACTCTGCTTGGCATGGTTAGACCCATGATGTGTCAAACCGATCTACCTTTATATTTTTGGGGTCATGCACTTTTAACGGCAGCTTACACTTTAAACTTCATTCCAACTAAGGCCGTAGAGAAAACTCTACATGAGATATGGGTTGGGAAACCACCCAACACATCTTTCCTAAAGATTTGGGGTTGTGAGGCATATGTCAAACGTATGCTATCATCCAAACTAGACCCCAAAGCCGATAAGTGTTTCTTCATTGGATACCCAAGAGAAACAAAAGGGTATAGCTTTTGGCACAAGTCAACAAATACTGTATTTGTTAAGAAGGGTGCAACATTCTTAGAGAAAGAGTTTCTTGAAAGAATCAAAAGCGGTGACCGTAGGGTGACACTTGAGGAAACTCAAGAAAACCTACAAGTGAGTGATCATGGGATGAGCATTGATGTTCAATATGATTACCATGAGTCACAAGAAGTTCCTTTAGTCAGTGGGAGCATGAGTATTCCACCTCCGCAAGTGATTACGGAGGAGACTCTTACTTTACCACCGCCTGTTAGTCTTACTCGTGTTGAGCATGAATTGACTCCACCAGAAATAGTGGAGGAGATTCAAGAATTTCAGACTGTACTAGACAAACCAAAGGAACTTAGAAGGTCAACAAGGGAAAGGAAAAAAGCTTGACATATACATGGGTCTTCATGAGGTGCTTATTCTAGACACAGAAGACCCGTTGACCTATGAAGAAGCAATGAAAAGAAAGGATTTCATAGCATGGCTTGAAGCCATGAAGTCCGAGATGCAATCCATGTATGACAACCAAGTATGGAACTTGGTTGACCTTCCTGATGGAAAGAGATCCATTCCTTGTAAATGGATTTTTAAGAGGAAGATGGACATGAATGGCAACATGACAACCTACAAGACAAGACTTGTAGCGAAAGGTTTTAGTCAAATCCAAGGGATTGACTATGATGAAACATTCTCGCCTGTTGTGATGTTTAAGACAATTCGGATCATGTTGGTCATTGCTGCATTTCATGATTATGAAATTTGGCAATTGGATGTCAAAACAGCTTTCCTGAATGAAAAGCTAGATGAGGATGTATTCATGAAGCAACCTCAAGGTTTTGAAGATCCTCAGAATAATGGCAAAGTATGCAAGCTTCAAAGAGCCATTTATGAGTTGAAGCAAGCATCAAGGAGTTGGAATAAACGCTTTGATGAAGAGATTAAAACACTTGAGTTCATTCAAAACAAGGAAGAACCTTGTGTATACAAGAAGGTTAGTGGGAGCCACGTTATATTTTTAATCCTATATGTTGACGATATTCTTTTAATGGGCAACAACTTATCTTTAATGGAACAAACAAGAAACTCATTGAAAATAATTTTTTCAATGAAAGACATGGGTGAAGCCCAATATATCTTAGGAATCAAGATATGTAGAGACAGATCACGTAGACTCATTGGCCTAAGTCAAAGTATCTACATTGACAAAATCTTAGAAAGGTTGCATATGGAAAACTCTAAGAAAGGAAATGTGTCAATGCAGATGTCTGCTCAGCTAGGCAAGTCTCAATGTGCCTTGTCACATAAAGACATTGAACACATGATGAATGTGCCATATGCTTCCGCCATAGGTTCCATCATGTATGTCATGATCTGTATGAGACCGGATGTCGCATATGCTCTTAGCATGACGAGTCGACATCAAGCTTCACTGGTCCAAATCATTGGACGGCAGTCAAGAATATTCTTCGGTACCTGAAAAGGACCAAAAATAAGTTTCTTTTATTTGGTGGACATAAAGAGCTCCATGTAGAAGGTTACACGGATGCTAGCTTTATGACAAATCCGGACAATAGAAGATCTCAATCTGGGTTCGTTTTTCTTCTGAATGGTGGAGCTGTGAGTTGGCGTAGTTGGAAACAATCCACTACTGTTGATTCAACCACCGCAGCGGAAGTCATGGTGGCCGCAGAGGCAAGCAAAGAGGCAGTCTGGATAAAGAAATTCCTTGAGGAATTGGGAGTCGTGGCATCTAGTGAAGGGCCCTTGAGATTGTTTTGTGATAATAGTGCTTCCATCTCACAAATCAAGGAGCCGAAATCACATCACAAGACAAAATACATGGACCAGAAGTATTTTGTCACACGCGACTTCATTGAAGAAGGCAAGATTGCGCTTTTATTGATTGACACAAATAGCAACACAGTTGATCCCTTCACCAAGCCTCTGTCTCAAGCCAAAGGAGAAATTCATTTCGAGTCCATGGGGTTGCAAGACCATGGAGAGTGGCTTGATGTTTAGTGACGGAGGATTCTTATTTATGTTTTGTATTTCTTTTATTAGAAACTTTAAAAACAAGTGGGAGATTGAAGGATTTGTGTTTTGAAAGTTGTCTTCAATTTTATTAAGTTCATGTTTAATGAATGTTTAACTCATTTTGTCCTTAGATCATAGGATGATGCCTCATGATAGCTCAAGAAGATGTCCTTGGTCTTGAGTTGTAGCACTTGAGTTCCATCACATGATCTTAGTTTAATATGCTCACGATCATGGTAGTCAAAGAGGGACATTGACCACCACCTTGGATTGTCATATGAGTTAAAGTACATTGTAGTTCTACAAATGTTGATAATAGTTATCATTTAATCATATGAATATGTATATAGGTTGAAGCTATACATATTGAGTTAGACCTAATCTTGTGTTGAGATATCGTATGGATTGTGTTTAGTGTCATCGATAGTCTCAACGTGTCTTATTGAATCTAGATATGTGATATGTGAACTTACCGCCGCAAGGTGTATAATGTAGTTGCAGTTGAACACTGTCTATTGATGGTATATACACTGCAGCTCATTGTGTGACTTGTGTGGATCAGGTTTACACATCGACAATATCAATTGTCCCTCGAGTTATATCGAGCTATGATATTATTGGGCCCCCTGGCAAAGCGAGATTGTATGGCATGCAATATAACTGAAGTAGTTATAAATACATTGCGCTTGAGAAGCCAAAAAAGATAAATGTGCTGCGGGAATGACACTAACCTATCCTACGGGACATTCATGATATCATGTGACAGGCATAGACACAGGTCATCCAATTGTGTCACCTAGCTACTGTGTTGTCGAGGCATCTATAATGCAATGATAAAGCCTCTTATAGAGCATAATATAGATTATTGTGTTATCGCCTAGACGACTTAGTTCCTCTGTAAAGGTCACACCAAATGAATAGAAACAGCCGCGTTCGACTCAAATTGGGTATTTATTTTCATGGTTATATGATTTAAATAATTGTTGAGTGCGAATATAAAATGTCGTGAATCGACGCGCTTAGACAGTTATTAATTTATGATCGTGTTCAGGTGTTAATTGATATAATAAATTGAGTTTGTTATGAAATCAATAACAAGGCTGAATTTCATTAGTAACGCGTGCGACGTTACAGGCGATCAAAATTAATTAGTGAGATTTCAACAGAAAAAATGATGGCGGATAACGTTTGTGTAAATAATCCTCTTTTACACAATATATCAGCCCCTAATGAGTCCTTTCCAAATACTCTTAAAACCATGCTTTAAGTTTTTATAATTAATACAAAAGTAACTGTTTTCGTTTTAGATTAAAAACTGAAAAATGTGATTTTCGGTTTTTTATAAAAACCTTAGCAGTCTCACTTTTATTAATATATAAAATCTTAATATTTTTGGGTTTTGATATAAAAAAGGATCTCTCTCCCGTGAATAAGAAATAGAAGAGAAACCCTACCCTACCTGCTCTCTATCGGACACAAGAAAAAATGGCGCATGGGATTTTCTCGCCGGCGTTCTTCTTCGACTCTCCTCCGGCGCCCTCGTCTCCAGGCTCTTAGCCTGAAGAGGATCCTCGCCGGTCTCCTTCGGGGTTGTGGTGGTGTTTTTCCTGGACGCTAAAGGTGCAGCGTCTCTTGGTTCGCATCTCTCGTTTTCTCTTTTTCTTGCCGGTGACCGGAGTGGCTCGGCCACCTAGGGTCTTCAGCAGTTGGGACACTGTCTAGCATCTACCCTTCCTTCCTCTCATCAAAGACAAGGTCGGTGGGCTGTTTGGGTTCAAGGTGAACCTAGAGGTGTTCGACGCCGCTTCGATTCTCCGTCTCTTCGATCCGATCCGCAGCAAAGTCAGAGATCCCCGCTCCACCTAGAGATATATTCTCTAGAGGTATAAATTCCTAATCCTTCTGTGATGATTGTGATGGTTATTGTGGTTAGCGTAATTTGCTTAGCGTGCAAATTAGTTGTGGCTATTTTTATATATATCAATTGATTAGAGAATGAGATTTTTTTTGTTCACGTGTCGTTGTCACGAGTGATTCGATCCATTTGTGTGATTGGTCAAGGATGAAAATTTTTGTTTGTCACCCTTGTCCAGCATCACGAAAAATCCTACAGGTGGGCGGCCTCCCGCTCGCCCAGCACCTTAGGCGGGCGAGCAGGGGAGGCGGGCGGCCTCCCGCTCGCCCAGCCCCTTAGGCGGGCGAGCAGGGCAGACGGGCGGTCTCCCGCTCGCCCAGCCCCTTAGGCGGGCGGGCAGGTGGAGGCGGGCGGCCTCCCGCTCGCCCAGCCCCTTAGGCGGGCGAGCTGGGGAGGCGGGGGGCCTCCCGCTCGCCCAGCCCCTTAGGCGGGCGAGCAGGGGAGGCGGGAGGCCTCCCACTCGCCCAGCCCCTTAGGCGGGCGAGCTGGGGAGGCGGGCGGCCTCCCGCTCGCCCATCCCCTTAGGCGGGCGAGCAGGGGAGGCGGGCGGCCTCCCGCTCGCCCATCCCCTTAGGCGGGCGAGCTGGGGAGGCAGGCGGCCTCCCGCTCGCCCAGCCCCTTAGGCGGGCGGCCCCCCCGCTCGCCCAGCCTCTTAGGCGGGCGAGCAGGGGAGGCGGGCGGCCTCCCGCTCGCCCAGCCCCTTAGGAGGGCGAGCTGGGGAGGCAGGCGGCCTCTTGGTTGCCCAGCCCCTTAGGCGGGCGAGCTGGGGAGGCGGGCGAGCTGGGGAGGCGGGCAGCCTCCGGCTCGCCCAGCCCCTTAGGCGGGCGAGCTGGGGAGGCGGGCAGCCTCCGGCTCGCCCAGCCCCTTAGGCGGGCGAGCGGTGGAGGCGGTCTGCCCTCTCTTGTCCAGCCCCGAGAAGAGGATGCAGTCTGTGTTTAGCACCTCGGAATGGCGGGATGTGGCTGTTGGCAGGCCAAACCTGGGGGTATTTTCGTAATCTCGTAGGCCAGAATATGGTTATTGGCAGACCAAGTTCATAAAACTATAAATAGAACCAAGGGGGCACCTTTGAAGGTAGATCACTCTCTTTGGGCTACTCTCCCCCTAGTTTTCTTTGGTGGGGGAAGAGAGCCTCCAAAGGTGCCCCAAGCTCAGCATTGGCTTGGGAGGGGAAGCGCTCTAAGATCTTCCGAGTGTGTGGTGGGACCTCCTCGTTGATCCCTCGGTCCTGTTCCTAGTTCCTTAAGCCTTCGGCCTAGTGCTCTCCCTTGAGAGAAGTAAGTGTGCGGTCACCCCCTTTTTGGGGACCCCGAACTCCACGAGAGACCAAGTATTGGTTTCAACAGTCGTTGACAAGCTCTCCAAGTACGGACATTTCCTTGCCTTGAGTCATCCCTACACGGGCGAGTCTGTCGCCGAGTTATTTGCGCGGGAGATCGTACGACTCCACGGCGTACCCCGCTCCATTATCTCTGACAGAGACCCGGTCTTTGTGAGTAATTTTTGGAGGGAGCTGTTTCGACTACAGGGGACAAGGCTGCGCATGAGCACGGCCAATCACTCACAGACAGATGGGCAAACGGAGGTCCTCAACCGGGGAGTGGAGACATATCTACGCTGCTTCCTGATGGATGAGCCCCGCAGATGGACCCGTTGGTTACATTGGGCCGAATATTGCTACAATACCTCGTATCACACGGCCAGTAAACTCACTCCCTTTGAGGTTGTCTATGGTCGACCGCCACCATATTTGGGTACGTATGAGCCCGGCAGCACGACACTACCATCGGTGGACCGGACATTACGGGATCGTGAGCGCACGTTGGTTCTGCTACGTGACAACCTTCGGACAGCTCAGGACCGTATGAAGACTCAGGCAAATCGACACCGCGCGGAGCGGGAATTCACGGTCGACGATGAGGTTTTCCTCAAGCTCCAACCATACCGGCAACTCTCGGTCTTCCGACGGGCAAGTCAGAAACTAGCACCCCGGTACTACGGGCCATTCCGCATCACCCGGTGAGTGGGACCGGTGGCGTATACACTGGCCCTCCCTGAAGGGTCAGGCATCCATCCTACCTTCCATGTGTCCTTGCTTAAGAGGAAGATTGACGACACGGTTCAAGCCAGCCCATTCTTACCAGAGGTTACCACCACAGGAGAGCTACGTCTGCTACCTGAGGAAATCTTGCTGACAAAATGGAAGAAGCGTGGTACAGAATACCGGCCCGAGGTTCTAGTAAAATGGCAGAAATTATCAGAGACACACAACACATGGGTGGATCTTCTGGAGTTTCGCGAGCTATTTCCGGACTTCCACCTTGCGGACAAGTTGGTGCTTGATGAGGAGGGGAATGTTATTCTCCCGCTCGCGCTACGGTTCGCAGGGTACAAATACTCACAACGTCTAAAGGAGGCACCAAGGAGCAACGGGGCTGAACCATCCTGTTCAGCCCCAAATCATTAAAAGGAGCCGAGAGGAGCTGAACCACCCGGTTCAGCCCATATTGGGGGGTATTTATAAACCCGGGGCCTCCGTGGAAGGATTATGAAGGTTATTTCTCAGGTATTCATCCCTCTTCTCTTAACCCTAACCCTAATTCTCCCTTCTCTAGACTTCTCCCTCCTCCTTCCTAACAGGAGGTGCGTAAAAATCAATCAGAATGTAACAAGTACTTAGTTGCTACTGAAGATGGCAGTACAGGACTCCTGTCGGAATGTTGTGGTCGTCCTCCAAAATGACAATGAAACCCGGGGCTGGGCTCAGTGTCCTGGACTTTTACGGACTCAAAAGTCGGGAGGAGTGCCCTCCAGTTTTTCATGTCCAATGATCACACGCCACTTTTTCGCTCGGCAATCGATGATCGTTGTTAACGCCCGTATTTCATCACTGGGCAATCGATGATCGATATCTACTTTCTAAGCCCATTACTGTCATGATCGATGTTAACGCCCGTATTTCATCACTGTTTAAATTGGATTAGCTTGTGTAATTCCAGATGGACTTGTAAAGTAGATATTACAAAGACCAACTTTGTTGGAGAGGTCATACAGGATAGCAGGTCCGATGTGCTTTCTAAGAATAGCTGAGAGCCGATCTACGAAAGAATTGGGGCTATAAGAGATCTATCATGAACCTTCTCTTGAGATGCTTTGACATCAATATTAATATCTTTTCTCCTTTTATAAAGAACAAAGTCACTGTATATTTAAATAGCCGCCTAATTATCATATAATAGTGATATTAAAAGAGCCACCTTTGGTGACGTGGGATTGAAGCCACACCATTCCACATGCCCCCTGAGCAAATGAGTTGTATTCAACTTCAGCACTACAATGGCAACAATATTTTATTTCTTGCTTCACCAGATGCAAGGTTTCCTCCAACAAAGGTATTGTAACCTGAAGTTGGTGGTTTGTGAAAGGGCGATCTTGCCCAATGTACATCTATGGATCCTCTATTTCTAAGTGTCCATGAGCACGATATATACAATTTTTTTTCAGGATGGGCATGAATATACTCGTAGATACTCTGAACAACCATCGGGTGATTCGAGCAAGGGATATGCATCTTAAGGTACCTTGCCTTCCCTGCTTAACTAAAGATCGGGAGAGAGAGTCATATACTCCTTTCCAGACTAATGACCTTAAAGAAAAAGATTATTTAATATCCATTGATGAAGGGCCATCGAAAGGTATCAACAAGACTAACGAACTTGAACAGAGGTGAGCTTGGCCACTAGAGCAAATGTAGCATATAAATTCCATATGCTTGAGTAAAACCACGGACGGGCGTCAAGGTGAGCCTTATATCGAGCTACATATCCATCAACATAAAATTTGAAGTTGAAAATTCATTGGCTATTAAAAGTTTTATTTCCAAGTGGCAGGGCAGCGACTGTCAAGCCTGATTATGTGTAAGGGTGTCCATCTCCTTTAGTATGGCCTTACTCTACTCTATATGAAGCCAGAATGAATTCACATGACAATGTCTGGAGGTAGCATTAAGGGAAATGCAAGGACATAATCATATATGGAGAGGTCACGATAAGAAACATATTGTTCAATGGGATGAGAATTGACACAATGACGTTTGTTCTTATAGATGGCAATGACAAGTTGGAACATCGATAGCTCGTGTAATTCCTCCTGGACTTGGAAGAGAGGTCATGCAGGATAGTAGGTCCAACATGCTTTGTAAGAATATCTGAGAGCTGATCAACGGATGTGAGAATTGGGTCTATAAGAGATCCATCATGAACCTTCTTTTGAGCTACTTTGGCATCAATATTAATATCTTCTCTTTTTATAAAGAACAAAGTCACTGTATATTTAAAAATGCTGCCGAATATCGTGTAATAGTGATATTGAAAGAGCTATCTTTGGTGACGTCGGATTGAAGCAACACCATTCCACATGCACCCTGAGCAAGCGAGTTGTATTCAACTTCAGCACTACAGCGAGCAACAACAATTTATTTCTTGCTCCTCCAACAAAGATATTATAACCTGAAGTGGGTCATTTATTAAGAGCGATGTTAAATGCAGGCCGGTTTTGGCTATATGCAGGCCGCGGATATATGCAGGACAAAAAATTATTCATGCAGGCCAAATTTCATATTTACATACCATATTCAAAAATCAAATTAATATTTTTCTAAATAAATCACTAAGCAAAATAGCATTCATAAAATAAGTAAGTAAAATATCATGCGTGCAAGGTTACGTTGAATGTCACTGTTTCGTCAGTAAATTTGGGAGAGCTATTGATGGAGTATCCCTAAAGGCGCTAACCGCACCCCATCCATGGGGATGCGGTTATCACTACCCGAAGTATAACCATCGCCGCCATCGCCCCATCGCCGACGACGCCGACAACGTCGCCATCGCCGTCGTCGCCATCGCCGTAGCAAATACCCATGAATAACTTTAGGCCAGTTGTAATTTAAAAACACATCGGACTCGGACAAACGAGTACACGGTTGCATGGAAGGAAAAAACACAATACATGAAGTATTAAACTACTCGAATCATTTTTCCTGAAGTTTTAAAAGAAAAAATGATATTATTTTTTTTAAACTGTGGCCTGCATATAGCTAAAATCGGTCTGCGTTTAACATCGCACTTTTTAAAAAACTGTGGACTGCATATAGCCAAAACTGGCCTGCGTTTAACATTGCTCTTTATTAAAGGGTGATCTTTCCAAATCTGCATCTATGGATCCTGTATTTCTAAGTGTCCTTGAGCACGATATATAAGATTTTGTTGGAAGTAAAATAGAAGTCAAATAATAATTCCTTAGACAAACATCACTCCACTATATATAGGAGTAATAGAATACAACGTACAAAGTATAACTCGAATAAAATAAACTGGAAACACCACTCCCCCTCAAGTTGAGTTTGTAATGTCTGTCAAACCCAACTTGGTCATAATATTTCCAAATGCTCTATGACACAATCCCTTAGTAAGAACATCTGTCAACTGTTGATCAGAGGGGACGAATGGAATGCTCACAACTCTCCTCACTATGTTCTCCTTGATGAAATGTCGATCGACTTCAACATGTTTAGTGCGGTCATGCTGAACAGGATTGTGCGCGATGCTAATGGCCGCCTTGTTATCACAATACAGCCGGATGAGACATTTACTTTGAATCCCAAGTTCAGACATAAGGGATCGAATCCACATTCCTGATTTCCTTCACATATTCCATGGGTCATAGCTCTAAACTCAGCTTCGGTACTGGACCTAGCAACAACTTGTTGTTTTTTACTTCTCCAGTTTACCAGATTTCCCCCAATCAGAGTACAATATCCAGAAGTAGATCTACTGTCATCAACAGATCCCGCCCAGTCAGCATCTGTGAATACTTCAATGGTTAATTGTTTGTTGGGAGTAAACAAGATACCACGCCCAGGAGAGATTTTGAGATATCGAAGAATTCGGTGGGCAGCATCCAAGTGGTGAGATTTGGGAGAATGCATGTATTGACTGATGACTCCAACAACATAAGAGATATCTGGCGAGTATGGGATAGGTAGATGAGCCTCCCTACAAGCTGTTGAAAACCATTGATATCAACAACAACTTCTCCACCATCCCTCCCCAACCTATGGTTGGCTTCAATAGGGGTGCCTGCATGTCAATGATGTACTTCCTCTGAGAGATAAAGATACCGTGCTTGGATCTTGCAACTTCAATGCCAAGGAAGTACTTGAGATTCCCGAAGTCCTTTACCTCGAATTCACTAGTCAATCTTATCTTCAAATTTTGGATCTCCATGTTATCTCCAGTTATGAGAATGTCATCCACATAGACAATCAAAGCAGTCAATTTTCCTTGCCTGTATTTTACAAATAGGGTATGATCGGTATTACTCTGAGTATACCCAAATATCATCATGGCTCTTTGGAACCTTCAAAACCAAGCCCTCGGTGATTGTTTTTGGCCGTATAGAGCCTTCTTCAGCCTGCATACCTTTCCCTCGGATCCCTCAGAGACAAGACCTGAAGGTAGAGACATATATACTTCCTCTTCCAAATCCCCATGGAGGAAGGCATTTTTCACGCCTAACTGGCTGAGACTCCACCCTTTGCAGGCAGCACAGGAGAGCAAAATTCTAATGGAATTCATCTTTGCTACGGGAGCAAAGGTTTCCTGATAGTCAATCTCAGTTGTCTGGGTGTATCCTCTGGCCACCAACCTAGCTTTGTAACGGTCTACGGTCTACCAGACCTTGAGAGTATTGTTTTACTGAAAAGATCCACTTACATCCAACAACGGTCTTGTCTTGAGGAAGGTAAATAAGGTCCCACTTGCAATTCTTCTCAAGAGTCATCATCTCTTCCAGCATAGCTTCTTATTACTTTTGGTGCCCCAGAGCTTCCTGCCACGAGGAGGGATTGGATATGGAGGAAAGAGACATGACAAAGGCTCTATGCAAGGATGACAAGAAGTCATAATTCACATAATGAGATCAGGGATGTCGAGTGGAAGCACAGTTACCTTGGATACCAGTAGACGGATCAGGTATTCGCTCTGGTATGGTGTGCGAGACCTGATTGTTTGTGCCCCTTCGTCAACGAGTGTAAACCTGCAGTGGAGGAATAGGATGAGGGGGCAATGCCAGAGGCATAACAGTAGGAGGAAAAGCAGACTGATATGGAGGAGAAATAGGTAGAGGAATAGAGGGAGAGCTCACTTCCGTGGTACAAGGCTCCCCCTGAAGTGAGATCATATAATAAGACTCTGATTCATGGAAAGTGACATTCATGAAGACAAAAGTCTTTTGTGTCACAGGATGAAAACACTTATACCCTTTTTGGGTAGGAGAGTGGCCAATGAAGACACAACGAAGCGCACAGGGATCAAGCTTGGAGGTGGGTGCACGTGGACAAATCGCACACCCAAAGACATGAGGAGGAATCTCAGTAGGAGTAATATTGAGAGTTTCCAACGGGGTTTTGTGGTGATGGATACGAGTAGGCATGCGATTAATAAGATGCGCAGCTGTGAGGACAGCTTCCCCCCAGTAATACTTGGGAAGGTGCATCCTAAGTAAGAGACAGCGGACAACCTCAAGAAGGTGTTGATTCTTACGCTCAGCGACCCCATTCTGAGCAGGGGTGTAAACACATGAAGTTTGGTGGATGATACCTAAATCACAAAGGTAACGTTCAAAGTGAGAGTCAATGTACTCACGACCATTGTCACCTCACAACACTTTAACAGTGGCATTGAGTAACAATCATTTTATGAAACCGTTGAAACAGAGGAAAAATGTCAGATTTATTTTTCATGAGGTACACCCATGTACAACGAGAAAAACAATCTATAAAAGTAACAAACCATTTACCACCAGAAATAAAAGCAAGCGAGCAAGATCCCCAAACATCAGAATGAATAACTGCAAAAGGAGTAGCACTAGGAGGAGACAGGTGAGTACGAGAGGCCCATTTGTGCTTACCCAGTTCACACACATCAAAGATAAACTTAGAAAACATAGAATTCGACATAGAAGGTAACAAAAGTTTCATAACAGGAATAGAGGGATGTCCTAGGCGACAATGCCGGGAATCCAAATCAGAAGACGAACCCACATGTAGAGCACGCGGAGGGGAAGTTGAGCTAGAGGGGTCAAACAGGTACAGACATCGCGCAGGCTACCAGAGCCAATCACCTTCCCCATCTTCGGGTCCTTAAAGATACAAGAACAGAAAAAATTCACAGAGCAGTTCATAGAGTTAGTCAAGTGACTAATAGAAAGAAAGTTTCTAGTGAATTTAGGAACATGAAGAACAAATGAGAGAGTGAGGGAAGAGCAGGGAATGGTTCCTTTTCCAGCAATGGAGGAAAAAGAACCATCAGCAACACTCACATTGTCCCGATCAGACAGAGGAGAGTAGGATATAAAACCTGAAGCATTGTCAGTCATATGATCGGTGGCTCTGCTGGCAATAATCCACTGGGTGGAGGTGTGGTTGGTAGTAGAATGAGCACCTGGGGGGCCCTGGTGGGCATAGGAGGATATGATGAAGTACAGGTCTCGGAAGATTGGCCATGCATCAGATGACGAAAGGCTTGAATCTCGTCCAAATAGAGGGCAGGAGTAGCACCATAAGTAGGAATATCATCAGAAGCATCCAAGAGGTGAGCAGATCTGGACAGAGGACAACCTGGAGAGCAACCATAGCCACGGCCACCACGAGAGGTAGGACCCCCCTGGGAGGAGGAAAGCCGTGAAAGCTTGAAACAAGTGTCCCTGGTATGACGGGCCTTCCCGCAATAATCAAACATCAGATGATCCTTCTCACCAGACTTGGATTTGTAGTCACGAGAAGGATGCCCAGCAGGGATAAAGTGAGCCGCAAGAGCCAAGCCCTCCGAGGCAGAGTCGGGATGTAATGTCTGGCGGCGATCAAATTCTTGTTGAACAAGACTGTAGACTTCCGGTAGGGAGTGAAGAGAGACCGCCCAAGAATCTGGACACTGATAGGATCAAAATCTCGATGCAGACCATGGAGAAACTAAAAGATCCGGTTGCATTCTTCTCGAGCCCTAACAAGCACTTCATCTTCAGGAGAAACAAGGGTGAGAGCATCAAAGTGATCATACTCCTGGTAGAGCTGAGTAAACTCCAGGTAGTAGGAGGAAGGAGAACGATCGTCTTGCCTCAAGAGGAAAATCCGTCTGCGAAGCTAAAAAATCTGTGCAGCATTCCCACGACAAGAATAAGTAACCTTAGCTCGCTTCCAAATATCTGCGGCAGTGTCCAGGAACAGGTAATTTCGGGCTATGTTGTCCTGCATGGAGTTGAGAAGCCACGCCATCACAAGGGATTTTCTGACTCCCATTGAGACCACTCAGTAGAAGTCTGAGCGGGGGCCTTTGTAGTGTCTGCAACATACCCAAACATACGGCGGCTTTTCAGGGCAAGAGTGATGGAACGAGCCCATGGGAGATAATTGACGCCATCAAGTTTCATGGTTGTAATTTGAGGAGTCCCATGGTCATGGATAGCAAGGTCGGATCCCAAAGCCAACATCGGGGAGGAACCGGAGGACAAATTTGGAGATTCCACACTCCCTTCCATAGCAACCCGAGGATAGAAACCACGGGGAAGAACGAACTAGAAAAAAAGGGACGCAACCCTAATAGCCTCTCATAGAAAGAGAGGAACTGAAACGATCCCGGTGACGGAACCGAGCCAAGTTCACACGGAGAGGAGCAAAGGTGGGCTCATCCCCTCAAGAGAAGAGGCACTGGACGCCAGGAAGAAACCTACGCCTGCATACGGCTGGCGTCCAGGCATCGAAAGCGGGAGAGGGCGGAAGACGCTTGGTCGGGCGAGCGGAGGTCGGGCGAGCGGCTGCGGAACTGTTGCTGGAGATGGAAGTTGGCAAACTGGCGAGAGACGGACGATCGACTGGGGAAGCGCTTAGTCGAGTGGCGTCGTTGGACAAGACGCGCGTGCGAGCGGGCGGTGGAAGACGACGCGGTGGATTAGGGTTCCACGGGCTCTGATATCATGTTGGAAGTAAAATAGAAGTCAAATAATAATTTCTTGGACAAGCATCACTCCGCTATATATAGGAGTGAAAGAATTCAATGTACAAAGTATAACTCGAATAAAATAAATGGGAAACACAACAGATTTTTTTTTAAGAATGGGCATGAATATACTCACAGATAATCTGAACCGCCAGGTGATCAAGGGACATGAATCTTAAGGTACCTTACCTTCCCCGCTTCAACCCGAAGATCGGGAGGGAGAGGCAGCCATGTACACCTTTCCAGACAAGTGACCTTGAAGAAAAAGATTATTTAATATTCAATTGATGAAGGTCCATTGAAAGATATCAACAAGAGTGAGAAGAACCTGAACTGAGGTTATCTTGACCACGAGCAAAAGTAGCATATAATCAATTTCATATGATTTATTAAAACCACAAACGGGCGTCAAGGTGAGCCTTATATTGAATTATATGTCCAACTGAAATTTGAAGTTCAACAACCATTGTTAATTAATAGTATTATTCCCAAGTGGTAAGGGAACCAACTTTCAAGCATGTTTATGTCTAATGGCATCCATCTCCTTCAATATGGCTTACTCCACTCTAGATTAGCCAACACAAATTGACATGACGATGTATGGATGTTAGCATTAAGAAAATACAAGGGCATAATCATATATGGAGAGGTAATATAAGAAACATATTGTTCAATGGGATGAGAAGTGGCACAATGACATTTGTTCTTATAGATGGCAATGACAAGTTGGAACGTGGGAATAGTAAGAAACACAATCTCATTCCCAAAATGATGAGAGGGTTAAGAAGACAAAACCTGGCCCAACAGGCAGAAGATTTGGAGAAGAAAGAGAATTGGGCTACCTAGAAGGGAAGAGATGAGGAATGTAAGTGTGAAATTTGGAGAACCCATACTAGGGCATGAAGAGGGAGGAAAATTGACTCCTTGATAACTAACAATCATCTTCTGAATGAGTGATATTACTTATACCTCTTTGATTGATTTAAGTACCCTAAAAATATACACTTGATCTACTGAGGTGTGCATAATCCGTGAATGTAGGCAACACCCAAAAGTGTGAAGACACAAACTGAAACATGTGGCATTAACCTCCAGTGGGAATAAGAGGCAGGCACCCTTATGATGCTGAGTGGGCAGACAATTGAT
Source organism: Dactylorhiza incarnata (assembly GCA_033032865.1). NCBI lineage: Eukaryota > Viridiplantae > Streptophyta > Magnoliopsida > Asparagales > Orchidaceae > Dactylorhiza > Dactylorhiza incarnata. The sequence goes on from JAWHQI010000043.1 coordinate 6,301,112, forward strand.
GATGAAGCAACTCATCAGACCAACAAAAGCAATTACTTAGAAGTCAATTTCCGTCCACATCCGTGTTGTAGATGTCGACCGACATATTTGACATCGGTTTTGGCAAGGAATCGACACGTTTTCTACATTTTAAACAAAAAGTGGTCTTTCAAAATATCGCACGATATATCTGGCGCAGATATTATTTCTTCTTTAATTAAATCAAGGCTCGATTTTAAACTGAGCCCCGATTTTCTTTTCATTCAGTCACCTTAACAAGTACGAGTTGCCCTGATCTCTTGTTCTGGTTCTCTACTCTCTTCCTCTCTGACCAACAGCTTCTTTTGCTCTGCTACTTCTTTGGTTTTTTGAATCTGCATCTTCTTCTTCGACTTCTTCTTTTAGTTCTCGACTATCTTCATCTCCATTGCGTTGTGAGTTTTTTTAACTTTTATCTTACTGGCATTGTGGGTTCTTTTAAGTTTTATCTTCCTGGTAATAAGGTTTCTTCTTCAATTTAATATTGCTTATGGGTTTATGTGCCTTCAACTCTCTTCCTCTCTGATCCACATTTTCTCTTCCTCTCTGATGCGGCTTCTCTTCCTCTTTGATCTACGGCTTCTCTTCCCCTCTAATCTGCAACTTCCCTTCTCTCTGGTCTACAACTTATTTTCTTCTCTTTTTTTCTAATCTCCTGACAATAAAGCTCTTTCTAAATTTCTACCGTTCTATTTCTCTGACACGGCAGATCGCTTTGCTTACTTTCTGATCTACTGGCAATACAACTTCTTTTATTAATGGCATTGCGACAAGTACTACTTTCTTTTTTTATTTTTCAAATTTGACTTTCGGACTTTGAGAAATTTCCTGAAGCACCCATGCCCCGGATGTGTATGAGTGTGAAATATGTAACAATCGATTACAAAGAATATCTATGTGATTGTCATTGGTATGAAGCATTCAAATATTAGTTAAATTATGCAGATGTTGTAATTTTATCCTATTTTTTAAACTAAGATATTGAGATTTATTTTTATTTCTCTTACTATTGTGGCAAGTTGGCAACATATGTTGTAATGTTAATCTCAATATTAATCAGAGTTTAAACATAATTGTGTAACAAATAATGCCTTTCATTCTATGATATTTGTTGTGTCTGGTGTTCTATCTTTGTTCACATTGAGCGGGTTGATTATTGGTAATCCGCATATCATCTAATTGAATAGTGAATATTGAATAGAAAATGGAAATTTGGAAAACCGAATTATGGAGATTAGGGGTCGATTGTGATGGATAATACTTTCAACAACATGACGGCATTACGATTGATGGCTTTGAAGAAGCCAAGGATCTTTTGGACTTCATATGTTGCACACATTTAATTTGTTTTTCAAGGACATCACAAAGAAGAGGCAAATCAAGAATCTTTTCTCCATGGGATAACAACTTGCAATATTTATATATGGTCATACCATCTCCCTTGACATGTTTAGGGAGACTACGAAAAATTGAAGTCTTACTATCTTGTGCCCCAAGGGTTACTAGATTCACTACAACATTTCTTTCTTTACAGAGCATCCATGGAAAAAAGGAATAGTTGAGGGAGATGTTTACATGCATCTGCAAAATAGGAGGCCACCAAATTATCAGACAATTGTTTGGACAAGCAAGCATCTATTTCTTAATTACTATTACTTAGTTATCACCACCCAAGCTTTTTTTTCATTTGTTATTTTTCTTTCTAATATTAAGCTATAAATACCAGAGGTTTGATAACAAGTGCAAACGTGCAGACGCATGTTATAGAGGGGTTGAATGTTCATTCTTTAGCATGCCTTTGTTGTTATGTCTTGCATGTGATAACTGCTAATACCTTCCTAATCTGGTTTACGGAAATCAGGTCACTATTTCCTTAAATGCTACTACCTCACGCCTTAACAAGACAAGGGAGGAAAGAGATCAGTTTGATGAAGCAAGTGACAAAGTTGTTTTGCACTTAAAAGCAAAGGTCAGGCATACTCTTTGCTCATGTTTCTTTTTTTCTTTATACTGGGTACATATTGCTTGTGTAATTGCATGACATCCGATGTTCTGATATATATTGGTCACTGTACTTAATTTGGAAACTTCAGGAAGATGAGCTATCAAAATCTGTTGTTTCATGCAAAGTTGAGGCTAATGTTGTCCATACATGGATCAATTTCTTGGAAGATACATGGAATCTTCAGGCATCATTCACTGAAATGAAGGAGAAGCAAACCAAGTATGTATGTTATACCTCATGGCATAATCGCAATTTCAGATGCCTTTAGTGATTATGAGTAGCATGTTCGTGTGGGTTGGTGGGTGGCCTCCATGTGCGTAGACTAATTTGTAGCAAACATAACAATATAACATTTTATTTCTCACAACAATAAATATAGCTAAAAATATTGATGGCAGTCAATGTTTTAAATATCGGATGTCGTCGACATATCGGATTATGTTTTTAAATGTCGGATGTCGGATGTCGGAAGTCGAAGACATGTCGGGGATATTTTAAAATATCGGATTTCCATGTTTTATAAATAAAATATTTATTTTTATGTATACTAACTATAATTATATGTTATAAAAATAGAAAAATAATATAACAAATAAATAAAAAATGAGCCATTTATATTACAAAATAAAATCGAATAGTATCTAAGATAAATATTGTTAACAAATACAAAATGATACATTGTAAAATATATTTAATATTATACAATAATTTAATTTTGATAACAATAAACATACATAATATAATATTCATAGGTGATTTAAACATATGCTGCTAGTCTGCTAATATAACATAAAATAAAATAGCGGGCGATATATTTAAAAGTCATGTCGGCCGATATATCGGATAAAATCGGACATGTCGGCTTATATTTTACAAAATGACAATCTATTTTTTTTTAGAAAAACATATCGTTTTGCCCTAAAAAATGACATGTCGGGAGACATGTCGGACATGTCGGAGGACATTTAAAACAATGATGACAGTAAAAGATTAGTAAGCTGATTCTTTCAGTAATATCGACATGTTAACATGCATGTGCATGTCTGGATGTGAGAAATCGGGAATACAATGTGGATGTTGGCATAATATTAATAAAGATGACGATGAGTCACCAATACATAAAGGCTCCGTTTGGGGGGACTTATTTTTACCGGTCAAGCGGTTACGACCGCATGAACCGGACCTTATACTTATAAGGTCCGGTTCATGCGGTCGTAACCGCTTGACCGGTGAAAATAAGTCCCCCCAAACGGAGCCAAAGTTCTCTAATAATTTCATGCCATGATCTGACATGCAACATTCATCAAGAGAAACTCAAAAAGGGAAGTTACTAAAGAAGTTGAGGATCTGTTTTGGCACTTGTATTCAGATAATTATATGAAAATTTTAAACTAAGGGTCCGTTTGTGCGGCGTCGGGGCTCCGGTGCGATCAGATCTAATGCCACCGCCGTCGCACGGTTCTGTTTGTTTTTCCGTCATCCCTCACCGTTTCCAGCCTCCGCCCCCCTACAAACGGAGAAATCCCTCCGTCTCCGAACCCGGATCGTCACCACCGGTGGCTACCGCTGCTTCGTTCGCTCCCTCACCGGAGCCCGGACGCCGCCCCAAAGGGACTCTAAGTCTTTTCAAACAGATTGACAATTTACTGGTCAATCTGTTTCCCTTTTACGGCCAACCAAACTCAGTTTTTTGTCTAGAAGTGATCATGAATTCATGATCAAAATATATATCCTTGTTATGATTTACCAAAACACATTATGAGGAGAAAAAATTTGGAATACCACAATGATTATTCTCATTCTTTGTTAACTGAGTATTTCTTCTCATGCATACACATTGAACTAGGACAAACCATATCATTTGTTGGTTTAATATGATTGTAACTCTTATTTTAAACTATTACTTTTATTTTTGTTCGTTCTCTTATTAACTTGGATTCTGCTTTGCTTATTGTGCCCTCTAATGAAGTGATGAGTTGGACAAATATGGGAGTTATTTATTGAATTTGATGAAATACCGGCTTTCAACATTAAAGGTGAGTTTCATTTAAATTGCATTAAAGCATTTAGATACAAATTGGCATGTGTGTCATTCATAGTTCGAATACTGTTATTGATGATAATCATTCATATCTACAGATAAGCTAACGTATTTTTATATGATAAAATGGAAAATAATAGAAGATTGAGAACCATAAAAAATGTTTTTTGGAGAGATTAGTACGAGAATCTTGAATATGGTTTCTTAGATGGAAATTTGAATAAGACCGACATACTATATGTATAATATGTTTCAAACCCGTCTCTACCATGTACCTAGATGCCTAAAAGTGTACAAGAGGGTATCCAAGAGGTGTTGAACTTTTGACATTTTTTAGTGGGCTGCTTGAAATTGTGCCCTAGAGCTTTTTAACCGTTGACCTTCCAAAGTGTTGAGCTTCATATTTCAATAATGATTGTAGGGGGCTATAAAATTCAACGAAGTTTTTGCCCTTTACTACTCTTACTCTAATTGTCAATGTAGGATGAACTTGTACCTTCTATAAATAGGCTAGGGACATTTATCGACAACTTGAAGAAATTCAATGAAAGGTATTTGAAATACTTTCCTCTTTCCTTGAGTTAGGTAGATTGCCTCGTTATTATTCAAGAACCACAATTCTATGATTTTGCAGGTCAGAAATGATTAGAGATGCTGAACATGATATTTTAAAAGACACCAACCCAAAGAAATTTCTTGAGGAGGAATATTTGGAAGCCGAGAGGAAGGTAATTATATAATGTTTTATAATTATTTATTAATTTCTATTCCGTCATGAAATTTGACCGGCATGATCAATTTATTATTTTCTTATGTTGTTTTATAGTCTTGCTTTTAAGTTCTCGGCCAATTTTATTTGCACTAGTGAGAGATCTTTACCTGCATAGCGAGCACATCGTGTTACATGTTTAACTATTTAAATCCTTTGTGATTGCTTAAATCTTATGAGGTGGGTTGCTAGAAGCAATAGTGTCTGTGCTCTTACTTTCAGTTTTCATCCTTCCCACTGAAGTTCTTCCATGGCAATGTGTTAATTTTTATAGCAAGTCTGTTGCCCTATCCACATTGTGCATGCTTACTATTTTATATTGATCTGTCCATATTGTTTAATCTGGCCTATGATTTAGTCCAGCTTGAAAGGATTGGGGTAAGGCGAGCACTGCTGCTTGTAATGATAATTTTGCCCTAGTTTTGTGATGGTAAGAAATGTTGCAGTGTTGGTTTGAAAATATTTTTGACGGTGATCGTGTATCGAGAGCGGGCCGACACTTATAGCAGCCCGCAGGAGTCTACATAAGCAAGAAGTGGAGATGGGATCGTCGGATAGACGATCCGATCCGATAGTCGCGTTCAGAGTAATGACGGCATATTTTTAGACGGATGTTACGTGCAAACCGGTTTTGGCTACGTGCAAACCATCAAAACTCGCACTTTTTGAAAATACGCCTTATAGGTGCATTTTTAGGAAAAGTATTCAGCATCAAAGTTGTAGATCTCGTCGAGATCTACAACTTTCGTGTTGAACATTTTGCCTAAAAATGCACCTATAAGGCGTATTTTCAAAATGCGCGAGATATAAGTGAAATATTTCGCGCCTTTTGAAAATACGCCTTATAGGTGCATTTTTAGGCAAAATGTTCAACACGAAAGTTGTAGATCTCGACGAGATCTACAACTTTGATGCTGAACACTTTTCCTAAAAATGCACCTATAAGACGTATTTTCAAAAAGCGCGAATTTTGATGATTTGCACGTAACCAAAACCGGTTTGCACATAACATCCGTCTATTTTTATATATTTTTATTTATTTATTGTATTTTTATTTAATATAAATTTGGTAGTTTTATGTTCCGGACGATCTAGGCCACCCGTAGTGTGTTCTAAGTTTATAAGTAGGGGTTTAAGGACTGATTTTCAGATATCTTAGATTTTGGACAAAAAAGTTGGACTCTCGCGGTGGTCACACGGTGGTCACATGGTACTAATTTCGTGGATCCTTGGTGCCAAAGCCAATGTAACTCCCCTCTTTCATAACTACCTCATAACCACCGTCCGCCACTCTACCGCCAATAATAACCTGCCTCCATTATCAAATCACCCTATAACTATCTAGAACTTCATATAACCAAAAATACCCCCCACCCTCACACTCAAGGTTGTAATTGTTCATTTCAGAACAGTACCTGCTTGTTTCCCCCTCCCAAACATCCTATCGATCACCCCTGAAGCTGTTTCTTCCCCTTATTCCCTTTCAACTCCTCTTAACCTCTGCCACCAATTCCCCTTATCCAAACAGCAGCCCGCATCTCCAAAGCCCAGTCAACAGCCCCCCTCTCTCACCCATAACCCACAACTCCTCCCTTCCATTCAGAATCTGTAACTTCTATCACTTGTGATCCACCATTCATTCACTCTTGAACTCAACCCACCCTTCCTCATTGTTTTCCCGAACCCAGCCTTCCCCTCCAGCAGATCACCCGTACAAACACTCTCCTGGGAAAGAAAACCAAGTTCCCTATTTACGTTTATCGTGAAATTCCTGAAATTACACCATATGCAGTCAAAAAAATCCCATTTCCAGCGTCAAATACAACCCAAATCATGTTGGACTTAGTTTTTCATTGACCGAAGTCAATGGCATAATTAATATAAGTGATGGTGGCGTAATAAATGAGGAGGTAATCATGGCGTGAAAGTGGGAAGACACATGGCAGCAGCTCATTGGGCTCAAATGCCTATAAATAGGTTGGCATTCAGCGCATAAAAAAATAACAAGAGAAAAAGCTGTGGGCGGAAGTTTTGCAAAGCTTAGAAAGCGCGTGAAATCAGATAGGAGCTGTGGAGGCCGCGAACGTTATTCTCCAACAGCAAACTCTGCGAACAGAGAATAGGAGCTGCGCGATCAGCACCTTTGCCCCAAGCTTGCGAACTGGTTTTGCAGCAAACCTCTTGCATACAGTTCCTGCGAACTGGTCTTGCGGACAACATCTTGGCGAGCTCCAACAGTAGGTGGATAGAAGAAGTTTGCGAACAGTTTCTTTGCGGACAACCACCTCGCGAATAGAAGAGCTTGCAGACAGAAACTCCGGCGATCTCAAAAGAGTAGTGAACTCTATTGTTGGCGAGATTGTATGCTTGTGTAGAAGAGTTGTGTTGAGTTGTAACTCATGGTGAAGTTGTATTTTGTTCTAGTTTTGTAACCGCTTGTTGATTAATATAAGAAGTTGTTTGCCTTGTCACTCTTGAGGTGCGTGTGTGTGTCCATCTATCGCTTCCAACAAATCAACCATTCAGCCATGCATTCTTTCACGCCTGAACAGAACATCCCTCCCAGCCACTCCCACATTCCACAAGCCTTATACCTATTATCTGAGTCGCCCAATTGCTGCAGAACTCCAACCAGACATCTGAATCAGAACAAAACTGCAGCTACATCGCTGTCCAGCCCCAAAATCATCCCCTTGCCACTTTCTCAGACTCTTATTTCTTGTGCAAGTTCATAGTTAAAATTGATTCCGCTCCTTGTTGTTTAGTTGGTGAACAAACATTATTTTGGATGTTAATTTGTAATTGTTTGCTCAGTACTTTCTCTACTTACTGGGTTTATTCTCTTAACGCCTAATTGAAACACTTGTTCTTTAATTTAACTTGATCTAGCTTGTTTCTCTAACGTCTAATCTCAAAAGTGAATGTTTGTGAACGTTGTTAATAATTTCAGCACTTATTGTAATTGTTTGTTGGATAATTGTTTGATCATTAAACCATTTTAGATCTCTTCAACACTATAGTAGCACTCATTCATTAGTCTCTTTAGGGCATCTTTGGTTGCACACTCATTGCATTTGTCTTGCGTCAGTTTTGTAGGTCTAATCATATTATTCATTGAACCGATATATTACAGTTACTTTTCCAATATATGCTGCTACAGTTTACTTGTTTCTCTGGTATGTGAATAAACAACTTCGACCGAATCTCAGCTTGCCCTCGCGCCTTGCAACTTAACCTCCTTAAATCTACCTCAATCTCGAACCAACTGAACCCTACCATAATGAACTGCAAAGAGATACCCGTGGCTGGTATTCTGTATAACTTGCTGTTGATAATATCTCTAACACCTTTACAAATATATTATTATTTATTAACAGCTCAGAAGTTCTGATTTTTGTCAAGTATCTGCTAATATTACTAGATGATAAAATTTATATAGTTGTGGCTGGCCTAAGATCTGTGAATATATCAAACAGATGATTGAGCATATATCTTCTATAACTCGGTCTGTGCTGTCCAATATCCGTGAACTAGCCTAGTAAAAGCCCCAATGGGTTGTCCCTACTTGGTATGAGCTTAAACGGGCTTAACCTTGATGGGCTCATGGTTGACATGTGATTATTAATAATTATTTAAAGCCTACTGTCGGCTTCCACCAGTCGCCATAGACAACTAATATTTTGGGATATGCTTTGAACCCAAAAATTCATATATAATCACCCAATATTTTTGTTTATACTGTATCAAATATATTAAGATATTATTACTTTTTTGCCAATCAGAATCAATTTATTTATGAAATACCAGAAGCCATAGAAAATATAAAATAATTTTCAAGTTCGATGTTAACTTAAAATTAAGTCCAATAGGTTCGATTTGATTAAATTTTAGTGTTTTAATTGTACATTAATGAGTAGTACACTAATACCCGATAGGGTGGCAGTTCGCGCCTATAAATAGGCCAACTGGGAAATGCAATGGAGGGGTTGGTCTATTTATAAATTATAACAGGGTTTCAATAACTGGAAAAACTCCAAGGAAGGATTCCTTGGCCAGCCCTAGGCTCCAAATTTCCAATTCCAAAATCCAAAGTTCCAAGATACAAACAAAGCAATGATGTGTGGGTCGATATACACCCACCTAATGACAACAATGTAAATAACAGAAAATACAAATACTAAAATAACGAGCATGGCAAGTTACGCCATCATCCCGCCGCCGGGGCACTCGCAGTCGTCACGCCGTCTTTCTTCCTTCTTGAGTACACCCGCCATGCCATCGAAGCTCCCTCCTGTTCTGCTCCGTCCCCCTCCGTGACAATACCCTCATCTGGAAAATTTGTCTTGTCTTCAAGGAAAAACTCCTAAAATTGGGCGTGAAAGTCGTCCTGGTCCACCCACATGGCGTCGGAGGGAGCCCGCTATTGCCAAGCCACCAAAACCTACTCCCGGCCGAAACCATCCACCGTGATGGTTTTGCGGTCCAAGATCGAACCGGGCAAGTAAACCGTGGAGCCATCTGAGACCATATTCGGCGTAAGCATCTCCTCCACTGAGTGACCTCCCACCACTCGCTTGAGCTGAGATACGTGAAACGAGTGCCATCAACTCATTCTCATGGGAGAAACGGGAACCGACGGTCGCGGAGAATGACCTGCTGAAATATGTGATGGGGCGGCCGGTCTGCATGAGAACCGCACCCACGTCGGTTCCCGGGGCATCACACTCGACTGTGAATGACTGAGAGAAATCTTGCATGGCTAGGACCGGGGTTGTCACCAAGGCCTGCTGAAGAGCCGCAAAGGCAGTGGCCGCATCCGGTGGTCAATGGAAGGCGGGCCCAGCCGACTTGCGGAGTAGGCGCGTGAGAGGCAGGGCCAGCTTGTCGTAGTCGCAGATGAATCGACGATAATAGCCGGTGAGGCCAAGGAACCCTCGTATTTGCTGAACCAAAGTGGGTGTGGGCAACTGTAAAACTGTTGTAATCTTGTCGGTGTCCATGGCTACCCCTTGTGCTGAGACAGTATGACCCAGGTAAGAGATTTGGCATTGACCAAATGCACATTTCTTCCTATTGGCAACGAGAGAATGATGCCGCAATGTCTCCAAAGTAGACGCCAAGTGTCATAGATGATCATGCCATGTCAGACTGTAAACAAGTATGTCATCAAAGAATACAAGGACATACTTACGAAACACTGGACGAAATATATCGTTCATGGTAGCTTGGAAGGTAGCGGTGGCATTAGTTAGGCCGAATGGCTTAACTAATAACTCATAGTGGTCGTCATGTGTGCGGAAGGCCGTCTTCGGGATGTCCTTGGTTCGCACCCGGATTTGATGATAGCCCGAGCGGAGGTTGATCTTAGAAAAATAGGTGTCTCTGCATAACTCATCCAAGAGCTCCTGAATGACGGAAATCAGATATTTGTCTGCCACGGTGGCCTTGTTGAGGGCACGGTAATCCACACAAAAACGTTAGCTACCGTCCTTCCGTACAAGCAAGATCGGGCTCGAGAAAGGGCTTGCGCTGGGACGTATCCTTAGGTCGTTGGTTCGAATCCGGCGGGTCGGACCAAATAATACTCGATGGGGAGGCAGTGTAGACGAAGGGTTTCGATAACTGGGAAAACTCCAAGGAAGGATTCCTTGGCCAGCCCTAGGCTTCAAATTTCCAATTCCAAAATCCAAAGTTCCAAGATACAAACAAAGCAATAATGTGGGATTGATATACCCCCGCATAATGTCAACAACGTAAATAACAGAAAATACTAATACTAAAATAACGAGCATGGCAAGTCACGCCATCATCCCGCCGTCGGGGCACTCGCGGTCGTCGCGCCGTCCTTCCTTCTTGAGTACACCCGCCATGTCGTCGAAGCTCCCTCCTGTTCCGCTCCGTCCTCCGTAACATACACCAAAACCCATCTACATCATTGTCAGCCCACTTTAAAATTATTCTTTGGCGGACCCAACTTAAAGAGCTTGGATAACTCATTCGACAACCTTAGTTGATGGGATCATGCCATACAAGTGTCTACAAGACTATTAGTACCGTTCATTATGTGTGGATCGACGATCCAAGAATTTTGATAATTTTTTATATTTTTCTGATTTTATTATAAGTGTGTTTGTAAAGCTGTCATAATTGAAGATGTTAATCATTCATGATGGCTCTAAACTCTATAAATAGGACTGTGGGCTTCATTTAGGGGATCAAAAATTTGAGTTAAAATTCTCATTTTGATCAACTGGTGCCGAAGCCACATATCCTAGATGCTAAGCTTACAAAACACCCCCTTCCTTGGTCGGCATACCCCCCCCCCCCCCCCCCCCCCCTTCCGATTATCTGGCCACCACTTTGGTCTGTATCCCCCCCCCCCCCCACACACACACACACACACCGTAACCCGTATGCCCCCTGAAACCCACCAGCTGAGAGCCTCATTGCAACCTTCCCAAGTCCATTGCACTTATCACTTCCTCTTAAGCATATAACCCATTTCTTACCCTTCCACCCACCTCCACCCCTCCCCGCCAGCTGCATCCCTGCACAATCCAGTAAACTACATTCCCGACTGTATTTTTTTCCAGTGGTCAGCAAACATCTCCCATCCACTAGCGAGCCATTCCCTGCACTAGAAAAACTCTTATCCACCCCCTCTGCGTCCCTCTTATAACAGTGTTATTACCTCCACACAAGCTCCTACTTCCCCACGTTTCTGAGTCAATCCACCACAACCTCTCTGCTCGTCATTTAATCAGCATTATGCCCTCTAAGCCCTCTATCTTGTAGTCATTGTGAGTTGATGTCTTTGTTGTTAAATTTCTATTGTTGAATCTCGTATTTATTGTCAATGTGTGTGGATATTATCTTGTAGTATTTGTGTCTGGGCTTCTTGCGATTTGTTGGTCTTTGTTTGCTTGATATTATTTTTCCCTCTCATATGTACACCCCTACATATGAGAGGTCACGGGTTCATGTCTCGGAAGAAGCCTCTTGCAAAAATGCAGGGTAAGGTTTGCCTACATTCACCCTTGCGCATTGCGCGGGGATGCTTTGTGCACTGGGCTGCCCTTTTTTATATGCACACCCCTACATTTGTTTCCTTAGTAAATCTCTTTATTGCATTCATATGCTTGGGTCGAATTAATTTATCTTTCATTTGATCATTCCTAGAGTCGACCTCTACTTTGCTAGACTTGTCCTACTTCTGTTTGGTATCATTTATCAGAGCATCGGGTTCATGTCTCGGAAGAAGCCTCTTGCAAAAATGCAGGGTAAGGTTTGCCTACATTCACCCTTGCGCATTGCGCGGGGATGCTTTGTGCACTGGGCTGCCCTTTTTTATATGCACACCCCTACATTTGTTTCCTTAGTAAATCTCTTTATTGCATTCATATGCTTGGGTCGAATTAATTTATCTTTCATTTGATCATTCCTAGAGTCGACCTCTACTTTGCTAGACTTGTCCTACTTCTGTTTGGTATCATTTATCAGAGCATCGGGTTCAGGTTAAATCTAAAATATGCGGGTGTCTATAGAACATCCATAGCATATCCTAACAGTCTTCTAACACGATTTGATTATAATCAGAAAAACATCATCTAGGTTGTGGTCGTTACTCCTCTCCTCAATTCAAGGATTCAGAGCTTATTCATGTCCGACCCCAACTAACTCATTAAATGAGATGTTCGTACTATTCCAAAGGACACCGTTGTGATTCGTCTCCTTTGTCTGAGGATCCCGGGCTTGTTTATGTTCAACCTCAGAGAGTGTCTCATAAGAGGTCTTCATACTATTATAATGAACATCCTCACCCACAACACCCTCTCCAATGCCCTCTGATGATTATGAAAAGCCTCGTAGAGGTCACTCTTCTGAAAATGACACTAGCACGGAGATGGCGTATGTTGAATTTCGGGAGTTCTATTAGGTCGGTTTTGATCGCACAAACACTCCGATCAAGTAAGAAATGACTTAAAAGGCATGAGCGCAAGACTCTATGTAATGCAACATAAGAGGTTGAGTCAAACCACTCCTTCCGTAGTTGATTGCTCTGCAAAGAGTTCACCTTTGAATTGTGAAAATGAGTTTTTCCCTGACTAGTGTTGTGTATATGTCGACATAAAGGTTTCATGGATAAAACAACACAATTTCGATAAGTTTTTTGCAATATCCTTTTGAAATAAATCCACCGATATATATAAGTTGTCTTTTTTTAATTTTGTTTTATTTAGCGCATATGGTATAATACACAATAAAATGAAATTATTTTGTTTACTGGGTTGTTTTGTGCTCTAGCTTTCGACTCTCTTCATGTTTCCTCTGTCTTTCTCCCTGCGCCCGTCCGCCGCCGCCGTCGATTCTGTTTGGCCTTTGGATTTTTAGATTGGGGGTTCCTTATCTTCCATCGTTGTCCACGATTTCCTGGCTACCTACTTCCTCTAGCTTTCTTTCTTGTGTTATACTGTTATTACTTATGTAACATAAAATATTTATAACAGTTTGGTATATTTTGAAGTTAAATACATGTTAAATTATTAATATATCAATATATAAAATTAAGAAAATTATATTTAAATATAACTATGTATATAAATAAATAAATATTGAAATTCAATATATGAAATCTCCCGGATATATCCCCCGACATACTAAAACATACATGAAAAACTCAAGCCGGTGTGTCCCTTTTATATGATATCTGCAACATTGCCCTTAATCCAATAGCGCAAACTGAAAAGGATAACACTGGGAGTGTCATAAATGATTCTGAGAGCGATAGTAGCCTGGAGTGTCTAGCACCCAGCCTACTCCCTACATTGTTAAAGGCGCGCCTCAGGCTCCGGGCGCGAGAGGCCTCACCTCGGCTAGCCTGAGGCGGGCGAGGTGACCCAGGCGCGGCTGAGGCGCGCCTTGGGTCTTCTGGTCGGTCTAAGGCTCCAATTGAAGTCCTCATTTTTTAGGGTTTTTATTTTTATATTCTCCTGTGAGCCTGACAGCCCGCTCGTTATTTTTCTTCATGCGCCTGCTCCTCTCGATAGTCGACTCTCTCTCTCTCTCTCTTGCCTTCTCCGATACTTAGTCTCCGCCATCCGTGAAGCCCCTCCAGGTGAAGCTCTCGCCGGCGTGAAGCTTCTCTTGCTCGCCTGAAGTTATTGCAGGAACTGCTACCACATTTCGCTCATTATTTGGTTTTCAAGCAAATAATTTTGTGTTGGATACACTACTTGTCTGTATAATGATGAGTCTGCTACAATTGGGACACTTTGTTGAATATGAATCAGTTGACTTATTGTTGATTTCAGAATTATTTTCTCCATTTTTCTTAGTTGTTAAAGTCTCTAACCTCTAGGCCTTCAATATATTCTATCTTTGGTGGCTCTCCCCAGGGTCGGGGATGCGACAATCTTTTGTTGTCGATGGTGAAAGTTGTTCTGAGATCCAATTATTTCTCTAGTCGCTCAACGAGTCCTCTATAATCGAGTCATCTTCTTGAGATTTGCCAGGTTTCTAACTTCTCCTATGTTTGAACTACTTTTTCTTCCAATCACACTTTCTTTTGCTTGAGCCGTCTTTTTGCAGCCCACTTTGTAGTTGATGGTGTGTTAAATACTTGCTTTTGGGAAACATCCTTCTCAATATCATGTATTTCCTTATTTCTTATTGCCTAAATTTGTTATCTACTTAACAATGTCATTTGGATAATCTTAGTGTGTTGATATGGTGGTAGATTTATTTTATGTGTTTTTTGTATTTAATAAATTATATTGTCATTTTTTTCTTTTTTGCGCCTCACGTTCTTCAAGCGCGCGCATGCGTTTGCGCCTTGGTGCGCCTTTAATAACATAGCCTACTCCTATTGAAGTGGAGACTCAAGTGAGAGACTCGTCAACTTGTATAGGATTCTTGGAGTCTCTTCCAATTATATGTCGGAGCCCACCCATCCCAAAGGATGTGGAGCTTGGCATTATTATGTAGGGTCAATCTCTTATACATATGATTTATTGGGAACCTATCCTAGTACTCGTCGTACACACGACGGGGTTTCTTATATCCTATCAGGTCATCCACCCTTAGAGACGCTCAACACATTCTAAAGCGGGTGATAGTGTCAATATCCCAGGTATTTATTCTGGTGATCTTTGTATCCGTCATTACTGAGTCCATCAAGTTTGAGAGGCTCTCGATGGCTTGAGGACTTATTTTATCATTGTTAACACTCTCGAAGACATTCAGTATACTATATTGTCACATCGTACTACTGATGTCTCAGGTGATTATTTGACTGATCATTGCATTCATGATCTATTTTTCTATACTCCATCTACTGAGCATCTTGACCATGTGCTCCTCTGGGGAGATATTGGTGTTGGAAAGTAGAAAATAAAATAGATTGTGTGTTTTATTCATCCTCATAGGGGCATTATATAGAAATACATTGACACATTAACTCACATACACGATATGAGACTAAACTCAACAACTCCTAGAGACTCTAATAGACCGACATAATAATATCAAATTAATAATTTCAACACTCCCTCTCAAGCTGAAGGGGGAACCTTCAGCTTGTACATCATAAAAAAGATAGTTAAGGGTGGTAAGCAAAGAGATACAAAACAACAGACAAGCCACCGGGGGAAATTCCAAACCGGGGAATCCAGTCGGGGACATAGCCACACACGACGTAGACCCACACACGACGTGGACACGCTAGAAAGAAATCAACAGACGGGTGACCGGGGATACTCCCACATGATATAACCCGATGGAATACAGGTCCACACACACGAATCCACGAGACTGCAGGGTAAACACCACACACACATATCTACGGAACCGCGGGGAAAAAGGGAAAAAGCCAACCGCCAAAGACCATACCACCTACCAATCAACAAGGAAATACTCGGGGAGATGTAAAAAACATACGACATAAGCCTTGAGGCCATGTGGAACGAAGGCGAAAGGTCGGGAAAATCATCTGAGTCGCCTTCATCCCAAACACTCCCCCTCACGTGGAAAACACATGCATATTGGCATAACAACAACATGAAGTAAATACAAAAATAAAAACACAGACAACTGACTGAAAACACAAACACACATCATCATCGACGGGATACTACCACCCAAAAAAGGTGGAATAGCGACTGGAGGCAGCTGAAGTCGTCTGAAAGCAGCGACAAGTGGTTGGAGTGGACGAGACGTCAGTCGGAGCAGCATCGGGATCGTTGGCGGGGACATCATCAGTCGGAGGAGTCCGACAACGGGAAAGAATGAAGCAGCAGCAGCCGGCAGAAATAGGAGAGGCGACGGAATCGCCAGAGGGATTGACGGGAAGAAGCATCGCCGATGGAAGAAGCAGCAAAAGCGATGAGGTCGACAGAGGAGACGCAACAGTACGCCAGACGGCAGTGGCAGCCAGCGTTTGTAGCGACGATGGCTAGCAGAAGACGTCGACGACTGAACTAGCGATGGAAGAAGTAATAGTAGAATGACGATAGGTCGTCGACGGGGTCAGCGGCCAAGATCGATAGCAGCAACAGCGCAGACGGAGAGAAATCGCGCCGATGGAAGCATCCGTCGAGAACAAGGATAGAGAAGCGCAAATGGGCCTCCGACGTCGATCGAGTCGGAAGAACCGAAATAGAAAGTGCTCGGCGAGATCTGCAGTGAGCGAGCTAGCTGGGACAAGAACTTCGTCGAATGGAACAGTGGAAGTGGAAGCAATCGAGACTCACAGAAGCCCTAGGCCTCACGGGAGCGGAAGCGGGCGAAGGGATCACATTTGCTCAGATACCATGTTGGAAAGTAGAAAAGTAAATATACGGTGTGTTCTATTCATCCTCATAGTGGCATTATATAGGAAATACATGGACACATTAACTCACAACACGATGTGGGACTAAACTCAACAACTCCAAGAGTCTCTAATAGACCGACATAATAATATCAAACTAATAATTCCGTCAATTGGGAACGATGTAGAGCCACTGTGTATGAGGTCCATTGAGTCTGTTGATCATCATTTATCTCGGTTGCATGCCCGAGTCTATCCGACGTAGGGTTGTTTGCAATAATGGAATTTATGAATCTTACTCAGATAGCCACAAGAGTGCATATATCTTCAACGAGAATGAATTGAACATTCTGATTTATGTACATGTTGAAAGGTTCCTTGCAGAATTATGAAAAAAATCATATGTGATGTGAATGGGCCCATACATAGTCATCAGGAAAATTGGGACAAATGTTTACAAGTCTAATATCTCCAAGAACATGAAATTTCTTTCCGCATTTAGCATAAAATATCAACATGAGATGCAACTAGGGCATCCGGATCGAACTACTCATAATGTCCAAACCGATCGAATGTCAAATACAACTTGAAAAATAAAATAAAAATATGAAACAGACTCGAAACAACCATCCAGACACATCCGTGGACTCGGGTCGTCCAGACAGACAATGGATCACCGTCTTCTGTGGGAATAAACGTGCGTTGGTCGTCGATCCCCGTCACACTTCGTATAGCACTGGCGAAATTCTTCAAGGAATTCCATGCCAAAGTTTCTATGAACATGTATTGAAATTATGCTCCAAATGTGAAGCATGAATCCTCATGCATATCCAGGAGATTATGAATATTTTGTGGAGAAACTCATTTGGTATGTGTTTTGTTCGGCGGAATTGGTGTTTCGGGATTGGAATCGGAGGTTCAGTTTCGATGTTACTGGACCTCCAATTCTAGGCTACTTTTATTTTCGGTAATGAAATCATTTCTAGTGTTGGCCATTGTACTTTGTTTTAACTCGATTTTATCTTTCTTCGATGGTCTCAGATTGTTACTGCCTTCAGTTTGGTTGATCACATGAAGGAAATCTTCTACGCAGAGCAAAGATCCAGATACAGGTTAGTTTAGATCCGCAGCGTTGATAAATTCTTCACAAGCTCTCCATTTTGTATATTTTATAAATATTTTACAGTTATGATTTCATCTTATTTTTCATTTTATAACCAGGAAAAATGACGATGAACTCCAGGAATTATTCAATGCTGTTGAGAAAATTAGAGCAGATTTTAATTCGACCGAGAGGCCAATTCTAGAAATTGAGGCTCTCGGGGAAAAAGCTGCGCGCAAGGGGAAACAACAGGGTCAGCAGCCTCATGCTACAGAACCAATTCCTTCACCAAATTCTGCAAATTCGTCACCAAAATCAGTTAAATTCGTGTCAAACGAATCTCCGAAAACAACCCCTTTGACAGGGGAGCAGCAACACGATCCGGAATCAGAACTTGCCAAATTTGAAAAAGAATTTGGAGATGTCGGCGGAGTTTTTTCCGGCGAAGAGGTCGGAGGCTGGGAATTCGATGAGCTTGAAGAGGAACTAAGATCTGGAGCAAATAACTAGCCTTGGTATTGAAGAGAACTGAATATCTTTTCAACAAATCTGGATTGGCAGGAAAAATGTGTATATCTTTTCACCCATCATGTATGTAGAATGCCTGATTCAAGGAAATTGTTCATTTATTATAAATTGTTCAAACTTGTATACCAGCATGTTCACAAAATTCTATAGAAAACTGCCCTCTATACCCAACTTTTCTCTGTAGTAAATATCATTCATCAATCATGAAATCAGGAAGAGTCACTTCAAGTCCAATCAATAACTAAGGGCTTTTTGAGAGCTGTACGCCGCTGCAGCCTCAAAAGTAGGCGCGTGATGGGGAAATATGAGAAGAATGAAGAGCGAAAATTGAAATAAACAATCACATGAGAAGAAGAAGAAATAACTTTTATAGTCTATAGAAGAATAGGCTTATTAGAAAAAGCATATATAACTTATTCTTCTTCCTCTATATAGAAGGTGGAGGAGGAAAAGAAGAAGCCTATTATATATAGCATCTATAGAAGAATAAGCCTACATAAAAGAAGATGATGAGGATGAAGAAGATGCCTATATAGTAGAAGTTTATATAGAAAATGAAAAAGAAGCTTATATATGATTCTTCTTCTACTTCTATAAGCTTATATATTGCCTATAGAAAAAGCATATATAGGCATCTTCTTCTTCTTCTATATAGAAAGTCTATATAGGTCTCTTCTTCTTCTAGATATAAGAAGAAGAAGAATGAGCCGATAAAAGAAGAGGTTTATATATTCTTATTCTTCTTCTCCTACTTCTTGTTCTATAGGCTATTTCTTTTAATTCTTCTTCTATATAAGCTTCTCTTATATAACTTATATGGGCTATATATAACATGGAGAAGACGCATATATGTCTATATAAGGAGTGACTTCTTTATGGAAGAAGAATAGGCTTCTTATATATCGAAGAAGCTTATAGTAGTAGAAGAAGAAGAAGCATTTATATAAAAGCTTCTAAGAGGAAGAGGAATATGCTTCTTCTTCTTCTTTTTATTCTTCTCCTATATATATAGAAGAAGAAGATGATGATGATGATGATGATGATGAAGCATATATATTAGTGAATGGGATGACTTAACGTGAAAATCCTAGAAAGGAAAAAATCACTGGGTCAAGTCCAACTTGAGCAAACCCACTAATAGTAGTTGTTTACAAGAGTAGCTTTGGGAGGGTGGCAAACTATCACATGCTTACAAATTTTTACTAAGTGTTTCGCTTTGGGTGGTGCGGAGCACGTTGTAGCACGCCCTGGAGCAAAAAAATGCAAACGCCGAAGGAGCACCGACCAATCTTTCATCAAATGACTTGAACGCCGAGGGTGATCTCTGAGTCTTCTTCGTCAGAAAACTCTAGAGCTCACTCTGGCACTAGATGCAATGTCCCCTCAAATGAAGTATTGGACCCCTTTTATAAGTTTTGAGGGGCATGTTGTTAATTATGTGTCCTTAGATCTTGGACGGGCGAATAGAAATATATGGTTCTTGTCACGCAGAGGAAATAGAAAAAAAACCGTGAGAGCGCACGACTGTGCTTTCCCGGGGGAGAAATGCGGTTGCCCACCCCTTGGGGAGTGCGAGCAACCACACCCCCGTGGTGGGGGGGAGGGGGTTGCATGACCGCTGCGCTTGTGTTTCGCTTTGGGTGGTGCGGAGCGCGTTGTAGCACGCCCTGGAGCAGAAAAATGCAAACGCCGAAGGAGATCACCGAGCAATCTTCATCAAATGACTTGAACGCCGAGGGTGATCTCTGAGCCTTCTTCGTCAGAAAACTCTAGAGCTCACTCTGGCACTAGATGCAATGTCCCCTCAAATGAAGAATTGGACCTCTCTTATAATTTTTTAGGGACGCGTTGTTATGCCTCCTTAGATCTTGGACGGCAAATAGAAATATATGATTCCAGTCACCCGGATCACGAATTTTAAGAACTCCCCCACCCCCTGGCGGCCCGGGCAACTTGGGTTGTCCGATCAAGCTCGCGAGGTGACAACGACAGAGGAAATGATAAAAAACACCCCGCAAGGGCGCACGGTTGTGCTTTCCCAGCGGAGAAATGTGGTTGCCCACCCCTTCGGGGGTGCGAGCAACCACACCCCCATGGTGGTGGGGTGGGGGGGGGGGGGGGGGGGGGGGGGGGGGAGGGGGTTGCATGACCGCTGCGCTTGTGACTTTTGCTTTAGGGATTGCTTTGGCGGGCTGGTCGAGGCCGTGACACAAATCTTTACTTTAATAATCTTGGACTATTTTGGGGGGTGACCATCAATTTGAATGAATTTTAGAGTTTTTATATATATAAAATGGTTGAAATTTAATCTGGATATTGTATGACCAATTAGGAGCAAATTATTAAAGAGAAAAAATACTCAAAAATATCTTGGATCAAATTAAGATGATGGCATGCTCATAACTCTTCAATTATACAAATATTTTTTTACTAAACTAATAATAAATTAAATGAAAATTTCTCCGGCTGCCAAATTCCGGCGATGATTTTGTGATTAATAAAACTAGCCGTTGACATTTAAGTATATTTCAAAATATACTTAAATGAGCATAAAATCAAAATCTTCCCTTTATTATATGTAAAATAAATAAATAAATCCATAAACTCCAATCTGAAGAGTGCTGTTAGTAGCAAATCCATTTCTGCTTCTAGTAAATAATTACTATAAGCAAATCATAAAATTTGAAAATGATTATTTGAAAATCAAGTTATTATTAGCAAAAACCAAGAAAAAAATAAATGTGATGTTATAAGCACCCCCATTTTGGCTATTTACTCCCAGCATTAATATCAATTTCACTGTTTTATATCTTCTATTCTCGATTTAGGCGCACCCCATCTTAAAACCCGAAGCCCTAGCCGCCCCCTCTTTCTCCCTTCGCGTTTCCCAACCGTGGCTCTCGTTTCTTCGGGCGAATCCATCAAGCACTCCCGCAAGCCTCCGAAAGGGTTCGTTAATTTAGCTGATCCATGAAGTCAAGGTATAAGCATATTATTTTTCGTTTTCTATATTCATTATAATCGCATTATTATTTAAACTAACTGCGGTGAAGATTTCGGTTTAAAATTTATAATGTTATCATGTTTACAGGATAAAATCTAAGTCATTTCTTATAATGTGTTATTTATGTACGTAGAAAATTCAATATTAATTAGGTAATATTTTGCTCATACGGATGATGGAGATTTGGAAGATTTACATTCACTCGAGCATGTTTAACTTTAGATTTGAAAGATTTACATTCACTCGAACATATTAACTTTTTTAGGATTGTTGTATTTCGATCATAAGAAAATAATGGACTTTATTTGAACAATATTTTATATTAATTATCTCTTCTTGCATATTTTTCATTTCATTAATTTGGGTGTCAATAGAAATTTGGGCAACAAATAAAATTTTATTGGACTACAAATAAAATTTGACTATAAATAGCAAAAATAGGGGTGATTATAACTGTTGGAATATTTACTATATATTCCTATATAAATGTATAATTTTTTATTTTAAAAACTTTATAAAATAATTACAGATCTTGAAACAGGATTCTAAAGAAAAACCTTCAGTTTTGCAAAACAATCTTTTGGCAAGGGTTTAAAACAGAGGGGTTAGAAACAAAAGAAACAGAGCATAGTATATATATATGTGTGTGTGTGTTTAGAATCGAGCATGGGTAAGGCGTGTGGTCACTGCCCTAAAGAAGTTGCAACCCTCCGGCAAGGCTTTCGACCGATGCTCACTCCTCCAAGGTACAACACCAGGCTAGATCTCGAAAGCTTCGATGGGCGCGGACACCGAAGAAGCACAGAGCATCTGAACTCTCACTTGATGAAGCAAATGTAAAGAAGAAAGAATCACCGTAAAAATTGCAAGAACGAAAGAGGGAGATGGTCAGAGAGAGCAGTTTTTTTGAAAGCATAAAGCGCAATAAAACGATTCAGAAAAAAGCTCTTATAAGAGAGTCTCGGAAAAATAACACATAATTTATTCCAACGGTTATAATTGGTAAGAGATAATCGTGCAGAGAAACGTGAAAGATTTCCAACGTAAAAGAGTAATGGCGAGAAAACCGCGTAGAAGGAACGGTTAGAAAATCATGCGTAATAACTGCATGCGAAGAGAAAGCACAAACGACAGGCCGCGTCGAATTCAATTCGACGCAAGTCGACGGTACGTCGAGTTCTTGTCGACGCAGGTCAAGCCGACGGAGAACTTGTCGACGCAAGTCAACGTTGCGTCGAGTTCTTGTCGACGCAGGTCAAGCCGACGAAGAACTTTTCGACGCAAGCGTCGAGAACTAATCGACGCAAGGAGCTAGGTCACGTCGAGTTCTTGTCATCTCTCCGCCTCTTTTGCCTGGCCTCCCTTGTTGATCGAAATTCCTTGATCCGCCAAATGATCACGCATGTATTCTTTCATGCATGTATTCTTATAAATTAGTCAGCTAGCTTTGTCACCGGCCCGTATTGTTGGATCATTCATGGGTATACTTTGTAATTAGTCAGCTTTGTCGAATATAAATTATTAAATTTCATGTTATTCTTATAAATAGTCAAATGAAGGATATAAATATTAATATATATATATATATGACTCATGATTTATTGACATTATTATATAATTAGTTTCATTCATTCAACTATATATAAAAGGAGGCTGATGATCTCTACATACCTTTGCCTAATATTGCAGCTTACGCCGATCGACAGACAGCAGTGCCGATCGTCGACATGGGGTTCTCTCGCAGATCAATTATTGCAGGACTCGCCCTCCTATTTCTTCTCCCAAGCTTAGGTGATGACTCTTTCTCTAATCACATATATAGTTGCATACCAAGTGTTAAATGGTTTCTTTTCTTAAGCAGTTATGGCGGTGAAGCCCGTGTGGTGGAAGGATGATTGTGTTCTCAGACGTGTAAAATTTCCGCGACATGATTTTTACTGCTCCAAAGGACTTTGCGAAAATGAATGTCATGCCCGAATTATTAACGATCAAGTCCGCTTGATTAGTGCTTACTGCCATACGAGTTGGATCTGCAAGTGTAAGATTTGTTTTCTGATCGAACGCTATAAGATATCCAACCCATTCTGGAGCAATAGGCCGACACACACTCCGAAAACTTCAGAATATGGCATGTAAGACCCACACAAAGTACTGATGCGTCGTTTCTTTTCTGAAACAGTACTGATGCATGGAGTCGAGGCCGAATAAGCATTTAGTATGTGTGTGTGCATCTGTATGTCGTTAATTGTTTACTGGTAAGACCTCTTTTAAGTATGTTTAAGCAGTGATGGAGTCGAGGCCGAATAAGCACTGAGTATGTGTTACTGGTAAGACCTCTTTTAACTATGTTAATTTACGGAGTGCTCTTTGTTCTTTTCTAGCTATTTTATTTGCTATTTTCTTTTCTTCTTAGACTCCATTTGTTTGAATGACTTACGCAGCGTTTGTTTGAATGTTTTTTCTCTGTGGTAAGATCTTTTAAGTATGTTAATTTACGGAGTGCTCTTTGTTCTTTTCTAGCTATTTTATTTGTTATTTTCTTTTCTTCTTAGACTCCATTTGTTTGAATGACTTACGCAACGTTTGTTTGAATGTTTTTTCTCTGTGGTAAGATCTTTTAAGTATGTTAATTTACGGAGTGCTCTTTGTTCTTTTTTAGCTATTTTATTTGCTATTTTCTTTTCTTCTTAGACTCCATTTGTTTGAATGACTTACGCTTTGTTTGAATGTTTTTTCTCTGTGGTAAGATCTTTTAAGTATGTTAATTTACGGAGTGCTCTTTGTTCTTTTCTAGCTATTTTATTTGTTATTATCTTTTCTTCTTAGACTCCATTTGTTTGAATGACTTACGCAACGTTTGTTTGAATGTTTTTTCTCTGTGGTAAGATCTTTTAAGTATGTTAATTTACGGAGTGCTCTTTGTTCTTTTTTAGCTATTTTATTTACTATTTTCTTTTCTTCTTAGACTCCATTTGTTTGAATGACTTACGCTTTGTTTGAATGTTTTTTCTCTGTGGTAAGATCTTTTAAGTATGTTAATTTACGGAATGCTCTTTGTTCTTTTTTAGCTATTTTATTTGCTATTTTCTTTTCTTCTTAGACTCCATTTGTTTGAATGACTTACGCAGCGTTTGTTTGAATGTTTTTTCTCTGTGGTAAGATCTTTTAAGTATGTTAATTTACGGAGTGCTCTTTGTTCTTTTCTAGCTATTTTATTTGTTATTTTCTTTTCTTCTTAGACTCCATTTGTTTGAATGACTTACGCAACGTTTGTTTGAATGTTTTTTCTCTGTGGTAAGATCTTTTAAGTATGTTAATTTACGGAGTGCTCTTTGTTCTTTTTTAGCTA
This sequence comes from Dactylorhiza incarnata, assembly GCA_033032865.1. Lineage (NCBI taxonomy): Eukaryota > Viridiplantae > Streptophyta > Magnoliopsida > Asparagales > Orchidaceae > Dactylorhiza > Dactylorhiza incarnata. The sequence goes on from JAWHQI010000043.1 coordinate 6,325,734, forward strand.
TTTTATTTGTTATTTTCTTTTCTTCTTAGACTCCATTTGTTTGAATGACTTACGCTTTGTTTGAATGTTTTTTCTCTGTGGTAAGATCTTTTAAGTATGTTAATTTACGGAGTGCTCTTTGTTCTTTTCTAGCTATTTTATTTGTTATTTTCTTTTCTTCTTAGACTCCATTTGTTTGAATGACTTACGCAACGTTTGTTTGAATGTTTTTTCTCTGTGGTAAGATCTTTTAAGTATGTTAATTTACGGAGTGCTCTTTGTTCTTTTTTAGCTATTTTATTTACTATTTTCTTTTCTTCTTAGACTCCATTTGTTTGAATGACTTACGCTTTGTTTGAATGTTTTTTCTCTGTGGTAAGATCTTTTAAGTATGTTAATTTACGGAATGCTCTTTGTTCTTTTTTAGCTATTTTATTTGCTATTTTCTTTTCTTCTTAGACTCCATTTGTTTGAATGACTTACGCAGCGTTTGTTTGAATGTTTTTTCTCTGTGGTAAGATCTTTTAAGTATGTTAATTTACGGAGTGCTCTTTGTTCTTTTCTAGCTATTTTATTTGTTATTTTCTTTTCTTCTTAGACTCCATTTGTTTGAATGACTTACGCAACGTTTGTTTGAATGTTTTTTCTCTGTGGTAAGATCTTTTAAGTATGTTAATTTACGGAGTGCTCTTTTTTCTTTTCTAGCTATTTTATTTGCTATTTTCTTTTATTCTTAGACTCCATTTGTTTGAATGACTTACGCAACGTTTGTTTGAATGTTTTTTCTCTGTGGTAAGATCTTTTAAGTGTGTTAATTTACGGAGTGCTCTTTGTTCTTTTCTAGCTATTTTATTTGTTATTTTCTTTTCTTCTTAGACTCCATTTGTTTGAATGACTTACGCAACGTTTGTTTGAATGTTTTTTCTCTGTGGTAAGATCTTTTAAGTATGTTAATTTACGGAGTGCTCTTTGTTCTTTTCTAGCTATTTTATTTGCTATTTTCTTTTCTTCTTAGACTCCATTTGTTTGAATGACTTACGCAGCGTTTGTTTGAATGTTTTTTCTCTGTGGTAAGATCTTTTAAGTATGTTAATTTACGGAGTGCTCTTTGTTCTTTTCTAGCTATTTTATTTGCTATTTTCTTTTCTTCTTAGACTTCATTTGTTTGAATGACTTACGCAACGTTTGTTTGAATATTTTTTCTCTGTGGTACCTCCCCCCCCCCCCCCCCCCCCCCCCCCCCCCCCTAAAAAAACCTCATTTTATGTCTGATTCCAGCCACATGGAGGGAGCTCCATTTAAAAACAGTATTTTATCTTTATCTTCAACCTCTCTATCTCCAATCGTCACCACCCACCCAAAGAAGCTTTTAATGTTGATTAATCAGTGGGAAGAAGATAGAAAAAAGAGAAAAGATAATCAAAATTTAGTAGAGGATTATAAAAACAAATTTCATGCACTCATCATTAGCGATTTTAGAATCTTATAATTAACTCATACAAACCCAATCACCTCAAGAAGGCGACGATTTCTTTTGTACTCTACGTGCCCTTAATTTTGACTTACATGTACCCCTTTTTGTATTGATTGTGTGCCGGCTATTTGATGACTTGGTAATATATTATCATAAAATATTGCGGCGGGACAGCAATTACTATATTTAGGATTGAATTTAAGATTGAGGCAATTAGATTAATCAAATTGATCCAAGTTCAGCTTAGCTGGTCGAAGTCATATCAAAAGATCCGTCAAGCAAGCCAGAACAACCCGGCTCGTAAATCAGATTGATCATTTCGATCCGAGCACAATTACAGCCAGAATTCGAGCAAGCGATCTTCGATCCACCATCACAACCCTAAACTCCTATAGTATGCTTATCACAATTTTCTCTCAGACATGATACATGTGAACATGACATACAACCTAAGTTTCACCAAACATTACACTGGTGATGGAGAAGCATTTGTAAGCTCAAATAATTATTGAGAACAATTATTGAATTGAACCTAGTGCATGGTTTTTTTTAATATGCTGAAATCAAGGAAATTAAACTAAATTAAATTATATGGATTTATTGGTTGAATAAAAATATGATGTTATGCTTTGTGCACATAGAAATGTTCCATTCTGTTGATAGGGTGACCCTAAAATCCAAGGTTGTTTGATCGGAAATTACCGTCGCGCTCCCGACCGTTTGACAAGGAAATTCTCGAGCACCATGATCACCAGCATCGCTGCCCTCCGACGTCGTTGGGATCGCCGCCCATCATCGTCACCATCATCGTCGGCCGCCTAACTCGCTGTCGTTGTCGGCGAATCTGCCCGAACTGCCCGAGGGGCAAGGTGGTCATGTAACTAAAATTGCCGATTCATGTGACTTAAATCGTGCATTTCTATTCATTTGTCTACAATTTAGGGAGTACAATTACCAACATGCATGCCCTCCTCAAAAAGTATAACAAGGGGTTCAGACCTTCATTTGAAGGGAGATTACATCCAGTGATAGAGAGAACTCCTTAACTTTCCGACAAAGATGGCTCAGAGATCTCCCTCGACGTGCATCCTCTTGCCTCTTCATAGCAAGCTTCGCCGCACTCCGCTCTCAAGTATGTTGGAATATGCATTATGCATCTCTTGGTTTGAGAATAACAAATATTATTATGTATTTAATATAGCCTTTTGTATGTTTATAATGTGCAGGTCGTCAAGGTACAAGCACTCATTAAAAGATGATAATTGACGAAGACCGTTTGCTCAGGATTGAGAGCTACCGCTGGAGGTAGGTTTCAATGTTGGGACAGCTGGCAAATTGAGTTTGAATGCAAGGATTGGCGGGAGCAAGTTCATCTTTATAGGGTACCGTCCGGCAGTAGCACTATCGTCGGCGGTAGCTCGCAGACTCTATTTAAAGGACTGAATTCGCTCCTTCTTTCACATCAACCATATATATATATAAGAAGAAGAAGAAGAAGAAGAAGAAGAAACATATATATTAGTGAACTGGATGGCTTTTTACGTGAAAATCACGGGGCCAAGTCCAGCTTGAGCAAACCCACTAATAGTAGTTGTTTACAAGAGTAGCTTTGGGAGGGTTACAAACTACCACCTGCTTACAAGTTTTTACTAAGTATTCCGCTTTGAGTGGTGCGGAGCGCGTTGTAGCACGCCCTGGAGCAGAAAAATGCAAACGCCGAAGGAGATCACCGAGCAATCTTCATCAAATGACTTGAACGCCGAGGGTGATCTCTGAGCCTTTTTCGTCAGAAAACTCTAGAGCTCACTCTGGCACTAGATGCAATGTCCCATCAAATGAAGGATCGGACCCCTTTTATAATTTTTGAGGGGCGTGCTATTAATTATGCGTCCTTAGATCTTGGACGGGCAAATAGAAATGTATGGTTCCATCACCCGGATCACGGATTTTAAGAATTTTAATTTTAACTAAAATAATAATAAATTAAATGAAAATTTCTCCGGCTGCCAAACTCAGGCGATGATTTTGTGTTTAATAGTACTGATTTGGGCTCCGTTTGGGTGGACTTATTTTCAGCGGTTATGACCGCATGAACCGGATCTTAATTAAGGTCCGGTTCATACGGTCGTAACTCGTAACCGCTTGACCGGTGAAAATAAGTCTCCTGAAACGGAGCCTTGGTCAGAAACTAGCCGTTGAAATTTAAGTATATTTCATGATCATTTTTCTTATTTAATTTTGGCTGCTTGAATTAAAATCTAATAGGATAGTTGATGACAAAATCTTCCCTTTATTATATGTAAAATAAATAAATAAACCCATGAACTTCAATCCAACTGTTGTTGCTAGCAAATTCATTTCCGCGTCTAGCAAATAATTACTACTAACAAATCATAAAATTCGAAAATGATTATTTGAAAACTAAATTGTTACTAGCAAACACCAGAAAAAAAATCTCTGCATCCTTAACTCCCGGCCGACGGCGCTCAAACTTTAAGAACTCGCCGGTTGCTAAGAGATCTCTATATTTAAAGATCATCATTGTAGCATGTTCTCTAAATATATAGAGCATGGTTAGAGCAACTCCAATCATGTTCTTCATATTTGAAGAACATGATATTTTTTTTTATGTATATGTAAATTATATTTATATGTATATATAAATATATATATATATAATAATTATAATGATAAATTATTATTTTATTAAATTTTTTTGTATTATATTATTTTATTAATATTTTTAAGCTTTTTTATTTCAAATTTGATTACATAACTAAAATAAAACAACATTACATAATTCAAAATAAAAAATATTACATTTGAAATTAATACTAAAATTCTGGGAGGTCATCACCGGGTTCACTACGACTTCCGAGCGCGCTTCCCCTGTGCTGTTCTTGTCCATATTCGGGTACTCCATAGTCGCTTCCTCCATACTGGCTTCCTCTATGCGGGTCTCCTCCGAACTGAGGTCATTCATATTGGTCTCCTTCATATTGGCTTCTTCCAAATTGAGGTCCTCCAAATTGAGGCCCTTCAAATTTAAGTCCTCCATGTTGGTCTCCTTCATATTGGCTTCCTCCATATAGGCTTCCTCCATGCTGACCTCCTCCAAAAACTGAGGTCCTCCATGTTGGTCTCCTCCGTAATGGCTTCCTCCGTAACCACTACATTTATGCATGCCTCTTCCATATTCGGTTACTTTGAGTGATGAAGATTCTCGAAATAGTGATTTTTTAATGTTTCTATTCATGACGGCTTATTTTTTCTGTCGAAAATATTACTGCTTTGGAGTTCTTTTGATGTTATTCAAATCTATCATCATGATATCATGATCTTGTTTAGCGCTCTGAAGCTCTAATTTTCTCAACCATAGGCAGGTGCACGGAGGAGTTCTTCCAACTCAAGATTGAAGCTCTCGTCCAGGGCAGATGCATGGAAGATGTCACTTGCTTCCCTTCACCATCGTTGCCGCCAACGATAAAAGGCCATTTTCGGGTTTTTTTTTTAGATTTAAGGCTATGTTCTTCATCTTGGAATAGAGGGAATGACAAGAGATGGCGAGAATCCGCACGATCCGTGCCTTCTCACGTTGTAGCAAGAAGAAATCAATTAGATCGGTGATGGAGTAGCGCCGATTTAGCATTGGATTCGTTATTAGATCACTTCGAATTTCACGCTTTGCAAGGAAGCAGTCGACGTAGTTGACGGCACGGTAGGCCGGCGCCGGATCGAGATTTTCGCTAAACTGAACCTGCGACATTTAGACGGATCCATCGATCATCCTCCGATTGTGAAACAGTGCGGGATGGACCGATCAACCTAAACCTTCACATTTCACCTCCCCCGGCCGCCCGACTCAAGCAAGCCACGCGAGTGAGGGTCATATGTACATCAATTCATTAGGGTTGATATTCGCAAACCACGGCTTGACATTTATTGGATCATTCATCGTTATACTTTGTAATTAGTCATCTTTCTCGAATATAAATTATTAAATTTCATTTTATTCTTATAAATAGTCAAATGAAGGATATAAATATTAATATATGTCTCACTTAATTATTGGCATTATTAATTTCATTTTACTTCATTTCTCATCTCTAATACTGTGACTAAGCCCTCTAACAAACACTACTAATATCACCATCATTAATGATAATTATAATAATAATAGTGATAATTATTGTCTTTATTGGGTACGCTTTAAATTTTCTGACCCTTAACAACCCAAAGTTCAACGATAAATAGGGGTGTAAGTCGGAACCAACCGAACCGCATAACCAAACCAAACCGCACGGTTCAGTTCGGTTTTAGTAGCCCGCGGTTCGGTCACGGTTCCATTTTTTGAAAAATCATGTGGTTCGGTTCGGAATATCAAACCGAACCGAGTCGAACCTAACCGAACCATATTAGCTTTAATAATATTTTAATATATTAGAAATATAAATTGTTACAAGTTTTGATTTTTTTTAATCTATATCTTGTTATTAAAGCTAATAAGTCCAACAAACATAGTAACATACGATCATATTAAGTTTTAATTTTTTATCTCTTCAGTCATTATTAAGTTTTATGGCTTCACGCCTCACGGGTTCACCACTTTACCGTTCACTTTTCACTTCTCCTTTCTAGGTCACGATTCACGACCTCACGAATTCACGAGTCTTTGGGAGCTTGAATTCGATCTAGTCATCCTTCTTGCATTAATCATATAAGATTCTTTTTAACTCACCAAAATCAAAATTTGTTAGCGAAAAGAAAGGACTCGGAGCACCCCAAAAAGAGCTTGGAATGCAGCTCGAACCCACGAAGATTTGACCCAACCCTAAGTTCACCCCCTCCAAACTTTTGGAGATGATTGTCAATGATCCTTTGATCCATTAGAAAACCCGGCGACACCACTCATACTGCATTGATCGGGCAAATCTTTCTTAGAGATTTGTGCTCGATCTCACGAGTTCTATTTCTCTAATAATGTAGGTGCCGCCAATCACTTCTCACCGATACTCTTTCGGGATCAGACCAAGTTTGAGTTCATGTAAAATGTCATCTCTATGACAAATTTAGTGATCTATGGGATGAAATTCCTGTGATTCTATTATTGAAGAGTAAACAAGTAACAAATATTCAAGCACAAATCTTAAATGTTACTAGTAAATCTTGATTGTGAATTCAACTTATGGGCTAGGACATGTGAAAGAAAACACAAGTAGTAGTCAAATGTGCGGAGGGAGCAGATCTATGACGACTCTTTTAATTACCAAAACTTCCCCTGGAAGATAGCATAATTACATATTGCACCCCCTCTTATTATTGAAATTACAAAAACCTCCCCTGAATGTTATAAAACATAACATTTACCTCCCCTGAAGTTCATATTTCATAACATCCATGCACAAAATACGCCCCCTGAAAATGTACTCCGAAGGGGGTATTTTTGTGCATGAATGTTATGAAATGTGAACTTCAGGAGAGCTAAATGTTATGTTTTGTAACATTGAGGGGAGGTTTTTGTAATTTCAATAATAACAGGGGTGTAATCTGTAATTTTGCAAACTCAGAGGGGAGGTCCCCATAAATGCCCCTAATATATATATATATATAACATATCAAGGAATACAGTAGCTACAAGAATAGAAATTTATAAAGCTGGTCACAAATAATTGGGATACAATTATAGACTAGTATCAGGGAATGAAATTCAACCCAGGGGATCTTTCCTAGCTATTCATTTATCAAGCTAATTGTTCTCATATTATATGAAACCTCCTAAACTAAAACTACAATCAAAACCCTCTAAATAGCATAAATTGGATCCACCTCAGAATCAGAGAACTGGTAATTCTGCCATGAACTTGAAGTGCTTCTCCTGGATAACTTATCCCTCTTCCTCACCGACCGACTGCGCTTCGATCTCACCACAAAGTACGTCATCGTCCCAAGCACGCCCGCCATTATCACGCCACCGATCCAAGTAACCACAACCGCAGCCCACCGCGATTGCCGACCCACAACAATATACGAGGAGGCTATGAAGGCCACCGTAGTGCACACCGATGCCAGCCACATCAGTTTATTGATCACCTCGACCACCCGCCTTTCCGACTTGGTTTCTCCCCTGACCAGAGTTATCTGAACCACCACAACAGCCAGTGATGTGAACAAAGCTATTGCATTGAAAAGAAAGAAAATTTTGAAGGAAATCGTTCCGATTGTGACCGCCATTCCGCTGTTATCGTCGCCGCCGGGAACCGTGAAGATCGCGGCGAACGCAACGGTGGCGAAGAGGACGGCGACGACGGTCACGGAGTTTGTCGCATTGTTGATTCCTTCTCTGTGGAGCTTGCGGAGCTCCTTCGCGATCCCGTGGACATTTCTGTTGGTTTTCCTGGTTTGCTCGAGTTGGGTGTGGACGTCTTTTTTTATCTCGGTGACGGTTTTTCGTAGCTCGTCTCGGGGCTGGTTTAGCTCATTGGCCCGCACGGCGCCGAAGCGTGATAGTATCTCTTTGATATCGGCGGCTTCTTCGGAAAGAGGCAGGCCTTCGGCAATGTCGAAGGCAGTTTTGTGATCTCTGGTTAATGCATTGACGTGGATGTCTGGGAGAGATAATAGAACACTCACTACCTGTAAAAGCAGAAAAAAAACAGTCAGTTCAATTTTGGGAAATTTTAGATTGAAGACACTTCCTGGAGAGAATTTGGGAAATTTTAGATTGAAGTCAGTATTAGTAAGATCTAAACGTTATTAGATGCAAGTATTGTCTATTTTAGATTGAAGCCAGTGTGTTATGGGCTCGCCGGAGAGGTGACCGGAGGATGACCGGAGACGAGAATGATGACGGAAATACTACGGAGCCGAAACCACGGCTGCTTAAACGGTGCTTGCTCATTAGAGGAGAGAGCTACCACAAATCTCACAAGGGCATAGGAAATAGACTTACCTTCAATTCATAACATTCCAAGACCTCCAAGGTCTCTTAAATAGAACATACAAGGGTATTAACATAAATACCCCGACCCTTAACATAACAATACATTCATGATAAGACTTGATACGATAAACCCCACCTAAATTCAATTGGTTATGCGTTGAATGCTTAGGTCCTAACAAGGTATCTTAGCAGGATAAGCCAAACGGTCACTCCCATGGTGAGGAAGGAAACGCATATACCGCGGCGCACTTAATAAAGACCACAGGCCCTTCCACCTACAACCAATTGGGTTGAATTAGATACCTAGGTCTTAACCTGGTATCGAAGTAGGCTAGGCCCAACATCCCAACTCTCATATCCCCAAATTTAAAATATATATATATATTTTTAGGCCAAGGCCAACGACCCTATTCGTCTCATATTACCAAACTCATGTAATTTTACATACTTGGGCTTCGTTTGGGGCGGCTTATTTGCTCTGGTGAGTTTGGTCAAAAATGTCATTATCATAGAATGTGTGTTTGGCAAGACAGGTTATGACCGCTATAAAGAAAATAAACTAGTTTTGAGCATAAAATGCATGAATTTTTTTTAGGTAAGGTCGGGCGTTCACGAACGACGGTTCATGACCACAGCGTTCATGACCGCCGCCACTGCGCCAAACGAAGCCTTAATATAAATCATGAGTCCATCCACCCACAACCAATTGGATTAGGATCTCACACTAGTTACAAATCAAACAAAGTAAAAAGTAAGAAATTGGCATTATACAACATGAAGCGACAATACCTCTGATCTCTTCTTCCGCGTTGCGACATGCAATGCTGTGTTCCCAGATCTATCCGGCAACATCACAGTTGCTGGGTCAGCATCCACAAGGGCTTTAACAACTTCAGTGTTGGTTCCTTTGACTGCCATGTGCAAAGCTGTTTGGCCTTTCTTATCAGTCCTACGCGGAAGCTGTTGATCCTTCTCCAGCAAAGCTTTCACAATTTCCACATGCCCTTGCCTGGCAGAAAAGTGGAGGGCATTTTTGCCATTTGACTTGGATAGCTCAACCAAGCTCAAATCATGAGCCAGAAGATAGTTCACCACTTCTGCATGACCTCTAATGGCTGCAGATATTACAGGAGTTACATTGGCAGGACCAAAGGATTTGCAGAGTGTTGAGTCAATCTCCATAAGAGCCTGCACAATTGCTGTACAGAAGTAGTCAGAAAGAGGTTTTTTTTGGTAATGAGAAAATCATGATAGTATTCTGAATGTAGTAAACCATGATAGGTCAATAACGATGCCATGCTTATCTGAAAAAATAAATTTTGCTTTGTTGGTTCGCTCTAGAAGAGGGTAATTAGTAATTACCTTATATGATCTTCTTAAGTTTGACATAATACCAAATATATTTTTTATTGGTTTATGCATCTATATAAAATCTAAAATTAATTGGTTATTGGGAGAGTGGCCTGGGATCTATATTAAGTGAAGAAGGTTACAAAAGCTTACCGATACAGACTAAAATCTCAGCACGCCCCTCACTTGTAGGGTATTTGACCCCTAAACATGATTTTTTGGGGGGATGACAATGAGAATGGGTTGTTGGACTTTTAGCTTGTCACGTCAGAACATATTCATTCAATCTAAAACTAGCGGATTATAGGTGGAGGAGCACCAAATCAATATTATTAAGTAAAATAGGTAATATGAGTATCCTGATGTGGGACTAAATTATCAAATGTTTAAATATTTTTCTCCCACTTGAAATTTGATAGAAAAAGGTCTTCAATTTTTGTAACAACAAGACACCTAAATACTTCACTGTAGTTTCTGATACAATATATATAGCTCTTATATATCATAGATAAGTCTTATTATACCATATTAATGATTGCTAGCTGAAAAATTCTACAAAAATGGTAGCTATATAATAATTTTATCGAACTTCAGGTGACTAAGCAATAACAACACTCAAGCCCTTATCCCACAATAGTGGGGTCGGCTATATGAATCCTTTGTCGCTGTAGATAAAGGTATAACACCTTGTAGTATATTCACTCAAAAAGTAAATACAAGTATGGATACAAATATATAAGAAGAGAGAGGAGGAAGAAATCCTATACAAGAGATGTGGGACTAAAAGAGAGGAAAATAAATGGGCCTAATTAATGGGCATTTACACATGTTTTCTTATATTCTCTAACACTCCCCCGCAAGCTGGAGCGTACAAGTCGTAGGCACCCAGCTTGGATAAGAACTGGTGGTATAATGGCCGAGGAAGAGCTTTAGTCATGATGTCAGCAACTTGTTTTGCAGCTGGGACATGTTCCAATTCTATCTTCTTTGACTGAACATTTTCCCGGATGAAATGACAATCAACTTCAATATGTTTTGTCCGCTCATGAAACACAGGATTCTTAGCAATATGAATAGCAGCCTGACTGTCACAAAGAAGAGTTGTCGGAGAGGAGAGTTTGACACCTAAATCTCCCAAAAGCCCTTCAAGCCAGGTTAATTCAGATGTGACAGCAGTCATAGCTCTATATTCAGCCTCAGCCGAGGAGCGGCAACCACAACCTGTTTCTTGCTACGCCATGTTATAAGATGTCCACCAAAGTACGTACAAAAACCAGTCGTGGAACACCTGTCATCTGGAGAGCCAACATAGTCAGCATCCGAGTAAGCAAGAAGAGATGGCGAGGTGGATGGTTTGTAGACAAGGCCTTGTCCAGGAGCAGTTTTCAAGTATCGGAGAATGCGCTCAACAGCTTAGAGGTGAGAAGTCCTCGGAGTGTGCATGAAGCGACTTACAACGCTGACGGCAAACGAAATATCAGGTCGAGTAACTGTAAGATAAATCAGCTTCCCAACCAAACGACGGTAGTACTATGGATTCTCAAGGAGTTGATCAGTCTCAGAACCAGCTGCACATAACTTTTGGTTTGAATCCATAGGGGTATCTGCAGGTTTACAGCCAGAGAAACTTGCCTCTTGAAGTAAGTCAATGCAGTATTTCCGTTGGGACAGGACTAACCCATCGGGTCGACGAGCGACTTCAATTCCGAGGAAGTATCTAAGATTGTCAAGATCCTTCGTTTGAAACGCCGAGTTCAGATGCTCCTTGAGTTGTTGTATCCCAGAGATGTCGTCCCCAGTGATCAGGATATCATCAACATATACAAGGAGGATCACAGTTCCCGTGGGTCCTTCTTTGATGAATAGTGAGAAATCAGCAGAGCTTCGTCGAAAACCAAGTGCCAGTAGGACTTTGCAGAATTTATCAAACCAAGCTCTCGGAGATTGTTTGAGGCCATAGAGAGCTTTCAGAAGGCGGCAAACATAGGCAGCACGAGACTCCCCCGTGGTCTCAAACCCGGGAGGTTGGTACATATACACTTGCTCCTGTAGATCACCGTTCAAGAAGGCGTTCTTGATATCTAACTGAAGAAGAGGCCAACGACGGTGGACAGCGACGGAGATCACCACACGAACAGTGTTTAACTTGGCGACGGGGGAGAAGGTTTCATCGTAGTCCAAGCCTTGTTGTTGAGTGAAACCGCGGGCGACGAGACGAGCCTTTAAGCGGTCAAGAGTCCCATCAGCATTTTGTTTGACAGCGAAGACCCATTTGCAGCTGACACAGTGTTGGCCAGGAGGAAGAGGTACCAGCTCCCAAGTGTGATTAGCTCGGAGAGCGACCATCTCTTCTTCCATCGCAGCACGCCACCCCGGATGCTGTAGCGCTTCCTGCACAGAGTTAGGGAGGGAAATGGAAGAAAGAGAGGTAGCAAACCGGTGAAGAGGTGGAGATAGCCGGTGGAGAGACACGTGATTTGCCATCGGATGAGCTGTAGAGGCGGAGGCTGGATCAACCACTGATGGAGAGGCATTGGTAGCTGAGGGCGCCTGACGGGGACCATCCTTAGATTTACGACGAGAGTATACTTGAATGATGGGAGGAGGTTGTTCAGTAGATGGAGATGGTGAAGGTACCGTAGGGGGCGGAGATGGTGAGGGAGTAGTGTCCGTCGGAACAAAAGGACGAACAGTAGTGGAAGGTAATGTGCTTGGAACAGAGGGAGAGTGGAATGATTGATCTTCACAGAACGTAACATCAGGTGAGACAATGGTTTTGCCGGTGGTTGGAGAGTAGCACACGTATCCTTTTTGAGTCCGAGAATAGCCGACAAACATATACTTGGCAGCTCGTGGGGCAAGTTTATCGATAGGCGGACCGAGAAGGTGGACGTAGCAGACGCAACCGAAAATTCGAGGTGGAATAGGAAAGAGAGGAGTGGAGGGGAAGAGGAGTGTCATAGGAGTGGCAAAGTTAAGAACGGAGGAGGGCATGCGGTTAATGAGATGGCAAGCAGTGGAGACGGCAAAGTTCCAGTATTCCGTAGGAACCCGCATTTGAACCATGAGTGCCCGAGCAACTTCCAGAAGGTGACGATTTTTCCGTTCGACAACGCCGTTTTGTTGGGGGGTATAGGCACAAGATGTTTGGTGAATTATGCCAAACTCTGTGCAGAGAGTAGAAAATGAGCGGCCAGTGTACTCGCGAGCGTTGTCAGTTCGAATGATTTTAAGTGTAGTGGAGAATTGTGTCTGTGATTCAGTCACAAAGGCACGAAACACAGATGGTAGCTCAGAGCGATCATGAAGTAAATATAACCAGGTAACACGAGAATAATCATCAATAAAAGTTACAAAATAACGGTAGCCATAAATACTTGGGACCTTATGAGGGCCCCATACATCAGAATGTACTAAAGATAATGGAGTCGTGCTCCGGGTACATGAAGGGGAAAAAGAAGAGCGATGTTGCTTGCCATAGATGCAGGCTTCGCAGGTAAACTCGTGAAGAGGTACATCAGGGAGAGCTTTGCGGAGGACTGGAAGTGGAGCATGCCCAAGTCGGCGATGCCAGTCAGCTGTGGAGACAGTCAGGAGAGTGGTAGGTGGGAGATCCAAGAGATAGAGCCCATTCATCAGCCGACCGCTACCAATGATTCTCCGTGTGCGGCGATCCTGAAAAACAGAAGAAGAGGAAGAGAAGGTTACACAGCAATCAAGATCCTGTATCAAATGACTCACAAAGAGTAAGTTGAAAGGAGAGCCCGGAACATGAAGAACCGAGGAGAGCATTATAGTGGGAGTGAGGTGCAGATCAGCAGCACCAGCAACCGGAGTAGTAGCACCATTTGCAACAACAATAGACGGAGGGTGAGACGTCTGTATATACTGAGGTGGTTTCTGGGATGTGATATGATGCGTCGCTCCAGAATCTACGATCCAATGAGAACAGTGAGATAGACAGGTAATACCTTCAGTGGAGAAAGAAGCAACTGAGCCAGGAGAACGGCCAAGACTGCCTTGAAGTTGTTGGAACTGGGAGCGTAGGTCATCATATTCCTGTCGGGTAGGACCAAGCTGATCGGCTGGTGAAGACGCAGCAGGAGGTGCCAAAGTAGCAGCAAGGTGAGGAGGGAGACCATGCTTACGGTAGCAGGTTGTTTCACGATGACCGTCACGGCCACAGTAAGTACACTTTAAAGGAGGCCGGCCACCACGTCCTCGTCCCCGAGACGGGGGACGGCCACCGCGAGCAGAGGAACCAGGGTTAGGTGTTGGAAGGAGCGGCTGTTGGAGAAGAGCCAGAGAAAAACTTTGTGGGGCCTCTGATGGAGGTGTAACCTTGATAAGCATGGAGCAGACAGCAGACAGAGACGGTGTGGTAGTAGAGGAGAGTATCTGAGCGCGAACGCTATGTAGATGAGGAGGTACGCTAGAGAGTAGCATAGCAATGGTCATTGCCTCTTTCTGGGATCGCTGAATAGCGAGATCCAGAGTGGGAGGCTGATGTTGAAGCCAAGCCTCATGAAGAGTCTTTGCCTTGGCGACATGAGAGAGCATGTCATCGGGCGCGCCAGGCTTAAGGTTCTGAAGGTCAGATATGATGTCATACAGATGTTGGAGACTGTTCTGCCTAGAGTAGAAGGCATGAAGTTCATCTCACATGGCTTTGGCGGTGTCATGATACATAGCCATCCTGTACGGCTCCGAGTCCATGGAGTTGAGAAGCCACGTTTGGACACGGCCATCGTCCTTAAGCCAGTCAGCAGTAGGATCAGTAGTAACATGGGTTAAGAGATGAAGGAGCCCTTTGGTCTGTAAGACTCGACGCACCGAGTGCACCCATTCCACAAAATTACGCTTCCCGGTAAGTGAGATAGTGGTAATTCGAAGTTCATCACGAACATCGGAGATCGGAGCAGCAGGCGGAGCGGGCGACGGAATGGCAGTGGAGGAGGAATCGTCGAGGGCCATTGGAAGGGAGACCAATGGAAGAGAAGCCGGCTAGAGGGCAGGGCAGCGGTCTGGAAGAATAGGGCAGCGGTCTGCACGGGCTGGAGGACAGCGAGCAGAGCAGCAGCCAGAGCAAAGCAGGGGCGAGCGAGCAGCGGCAAGGACGGCCTGGAGGATTGGAGGCCGATCGTGCGAGGTCGTAGAAGGCGCGGGGAGGCCGCGCGAGGTGGCGGATTGGAGGCCGATCGTGCGAGCAGGTCGCAAGCCACAGGTCGCAAGCCGTAGCGAGATCGCAGGCGGACTGGACAGAGATCGCTGAAGTTAGGCGAGCAGGTCAGGTTGTTCGCGGTGAGATCGCGGGAGCAGGCGATCTGGGGAGGGGGCGATCTGGGGAGATCACAGATGCACAGATGATCGCAGATGTGGTGAGGAAGCGATCACAGGAGACGAACAGAACTTGCGATCAAGGAGCACGGGAGGACGAACAGAACTTGTGATCAGCAAGCAGCGATCACACAGAGAAGAGATCGCAGCCCAGTGTCGAGCTGGCTGGTGCGGCGAGCGGCAAGCAGTGGTCTAGGAGGAAGGTGGGTCCCAGCGGCCAAGGGAAGAGAAGGTATAAGAGGAGGAGGAGGGAGACGAATGAGAGAGTGGGTAGAGAGGGGGGCGCGGTCTCACAAAGACAAGATCGCAGATAGAATGGGAAGACCGCGCTGGAGACGGCGCTAGCAGGGGGCGGTCAAAGAATTTGGAGACCGCGGGTTCGAGAACCTCCCTCTGATACCATGTAGATAAAGGTATAAAACCTTGTAGTATATTCACTCAAAAAGTAAATACAAGTATGGATACAAATATATAGGAAGAGAGAGGGGGAAGAAATCCTATACAAGAGATGTGGGACTAAAAGAGAGGAAAATAAATGGGCCTAATTAATGGGCCTTTACACATGTTTTATTATATTCTCTAACAGTCGCCATTGTGCCCTATCTTTAGTCATAATCTCACTAATGCCTAAGTACATCATGTTTTTTCTTATAGTTTCATTCCAAGTTTTTATTGGTCTACCCCTACCTCATTTAACATGCCTAGTGGCTAAACTCTCACAACGCCTAACAGGTGCCTCTAATGGTCTCCTTTGTACGTGTCCAAACCATCTTAGTCGAGCTTTTCGCATCTTCTCTGCAATTGGTGTCACTCTTGTCTTATCCCTGATACATTCATTTCTAATTTTATCCAGTCTCGTGTGTCCACGCATCCACCTAAGCATTCTCATCTCCGCAACTCCAATTTTTTGCTCATGTACACAATTCACTGCCCAATACTCAGAACCATAGAGCATCGCTGGTCTTATTGCAGTACGATAAAACTTGCCTTTAAGTTTTAATGGTACTTTACGATCACATAAGATCCTGACGCGCCTCTCTACTTCAACCAACCTGTTTGGATTCTATGTATCACATCTTTATCAACACCTCCATCTTTTTGAACTATCGATCCAAGATATTTAAAGCACTCACTGCGGGAAATATCTTGATCACCCAACTTAATAACGAAGTCATTCATCCTTCTTGCATTGCTAAATTTAAGCTACATATACTCCGTCTTTTTCCTGCTCAACCTAAACCCCTTCTTTTCTAAAGTGTCTCGCTAAGATTCAAGTTTCGAGTTTACGCCATCACGCATCTCATCGACCAAAACGATATCATCCGCAAACAATAAACACCAAGGTATTGCTTGTTGGATATGTCCGGTGAGCTCATCTAAAATAAGGGTAAAGAGATAAGAGCTTAAAGCTGAACCTTGATTTAAGCCAACAGTGATAGGGAATTTCTGTGTTATTCCTCCAAATGTCCGCACCCTCGTCATTGAATTTGTATACATATCTTTGATTATGTCAATGTATGATACATTTACACCTTTCTTTTTTAAGACTCTCCATAAGATCTCTCTTGGAACTCTATCATAAGCATTCTCGAGATCGATAAGCAGCATATGCAAATCTTGTTTTCTTTCTCGATAGTTGTCAAAGAGTCTCCTTAAGAGATGTATAGCTTCCGTGGTCGACCTCCCTGGCATGAATCCAAATTGATTCTCTGAGATGCTAGTCTCTCATCTTACTCTTCTTTCTATTACTCGTTCTCATAGTTTCATGGTATGACTCATTAATTTAATTCATCTGTAATTAACACAATTTTGTATATCTCCTTTGTTCTTATACAAAGGTATCAAGATACTTTCTCTTCATTGGTCCGACATCCTTTTTGACTTCAGTATCTTATTGAAGAAACAGGTAAACCAAAAAATTCCTTCTTTCCCTAGACATTTCCATACTTCGATGGTTATATCGCCTGGCCCAACCATCTTTCCATCTTTCATCTTCTTTAGAGCATCATTTACCTCTGATACTTGAATTTTACGATAAAACGTTATGCTCCTATACTCCTCTGATTTACTTAGCTCTTCCAACTTCAGTTCATTGTCTTTTGTTTCATTATAGAGTTGATAAAAATATCTCTTTCATCGCTCTTCAATAGCCACATCATCCGTTAAAACTATATCTGTTTCATCCTTTATGTATATAACATGGCTTAAATCTCTTGTCTCTCTCTCTAGCTCGAGCAATTTTATATGTCACGCACTCACGCTCTCCATCTTTGGTATCTAGTCGCTTATAAAAGTTTTCATAAGCTTGACTTTCTTGTTTTACTTACAGCATGTTTAGCTTCTTTCTTGGCGACTTTATATCCTGCCAAATTTTTTATCATTCCTACAAGCGTAGAGTGTTTTATAGCCGGCCCTCATTACACTCACTTTGTCTTGTACTTCCTCTTTCCTCCACTAAGATTTTTTATTTTGGGGCGCACGACCTTTTGATTCTTCAAATACGTTCTTTCCACTTCAGGTGACTAAATAATATCAAAATAGTTAGCTAAATCTCGAAGGAGATAGATAATGGTCATCCCTTTTAAATAGATCCAACACAACATAAAGGCTACTTAATGACGGAGTCATCCGTCCATCTTGCCTTGCTAAATTTAAGCTCCATATATTCTGTCTTTGTCCTGAATGTTTTAGGTTGAGCGGGACAAAGACGGAGTATATGGAGCTTAAATTTAGTAAGGCAAGAAGAACGAATGACTCCGTCATTAAGTTGGGTGACCAAAATATTTCTCGCAGTGAATGCTTTAAATATCTGGGATCGTAATTCAAAAAAATGGAGGTGTAGATAAAGATGTGATACATAGAATTCAAGCAAGTTGGTTGAAGTGGAGAGGCGCGTCTGGGATCTTATGTGAACGTAAAGTACCATTAAAACTTAAAGGCAAGTTTTACTGTACTGCAATTAGACCAGCGATGCTCTATGACTCTGAGTGTTGGGCAGTGAATTGTGTACATGAGAAAAAAATGGGAGTTGCGGAGATGAGAATGCTTAGGTGGATGTGTGGACACACGAGACTGAATAAAATTAGCAATGAATGTATCAGAGATAAGACGGGAGTGACACCAATTGTAAAGAAGATGCGAGAAGCTCGATTAAGATGGTTCAGAAACGTACAAAGGAGACCATTAGATACATTTGTTAGACGTTGTGAGAGTTTAGCCACTCGGCATGTTAAACGGAGGACGGGTAGACCAAAAAAGACTTGGAATGAAACTATAAGACATGATGTACTTGGGCATTAGTGAGATTATGACTAAAGATAGGGCGCAATGGGGACAAAGGATCCATATGGCCGACCCCACTATAGTGGGATAAAGGCTTGAGTTTTGTTGTGTATTGCAGTGTTGCAGAACCATTTTCTAACTAGCATCTTATGGGTAAGCCCTCTAGTAGTCATGCTAGTTCCAAAAACTTGGGGTTAGAGGACGTCTTATTTCAAAATCAACATGGAATTCAACTAAACTGTACTGTAGGATACCTACCACCAATACAGATGGAAAGAACAGAGAACCTGGTCTCTTTCTATATACTATAATCTGATCAGTAAAAGTTACATAATTTCGTATTAATGAGAAATTATTGAGTACAAAGTATCTAAACAGCATTAGGTATGTCAAATGAGAATGGGCCTCATAGCATCCACATAACATAAGACCACACATGTCTATTAGATTATACAGCTAAAACAGAAAAAAAAACAAGTTCTTACATGGTTCGGCCATTTCTAATGTCAACGATTGGACAAAATTTTTATATTTTTCCTTGATAATCAATTACAAGAGAAGGGTACCTTCATGTAAACCGAGTCTGGGATTACAAGCACAAGGTAAAATCCAAACTCTAGCGAATGGGAATCTTCTCATTTGGAACCAAATGGAGAGGATCCATTTCATGGTCGAGATATATTCTTTCTTCATCCAACGGGCTAAGTAATCTCATTATCTTCATATAAAGAAAACAATTTAGACCCTTAGATAACTAAGGGTTTGTTTGGGAGAGCGGTAGGGAAAGGATAGGTGACAAATGGAGGGTTGCAATTTGAGTTGCAGGAAACTGGTTGTGCAAATGGAGATCTGTTTGGATGGTCTTTTGTTTGCAGAGCTATTCAGAACAAAGATTTTTTTGAGTTGTTTGACAAAACAACGGTGTTGTGATTATTGTAACACAAATTGCTCATTTTTTACTATATTATTGTACTAATTTATTATGGACTATATATAGTATACTATAAATCTATAATATAGACAATATAGTCCATAATAGTAGTAGACATATACTATAGTCTATACTATATAATGTACTAATTTTATAGCCTATAGTATATTATTGTCTATAGTATAGCATTAGTATACTATAGTTTATAAACTATAGTAATACTATATTAGTGTGTAAGTACTTCAACTATCATGTGAGCATTTCCACAATTTATTAGCTGCAGAATTAAAGGGAAACAAAAAACAACATGCTGAAATTTCTGATTCGACCGGTCTCTCGCCATTAAAGTATTTCTACGAAGTTTGTCATTTATTGCACGTGAGATGTTTAAAAGTAAGTGTGAGAGACAGGCATCTGAAGCAGAAGAATAGAATTTAACTCGTTTTGCGGCATATAAGAAGACAACTGCAATGGTCATGGCGACGGCACGGCGGCAAACTGCTTGTTGAAGGATCGCTGCCTTACAGAGGGGTATCGAGCTTTTGGCGAGCAGCCGCGGGGAAGTATAGCACCTATGCTTCCAAAAACTCCAACCATTTCTATCTTGTGCAAGAGTCAAGAATGCTGGCATTGAAAAAGAAGGGCTCGGACGGTCGTCGTCGATGGAGGAGAATGTTACGGACAAGCCAACCCCACTAAGGGGCCCGGCAAGCCGCAAGCAGGTAACCCTCTATTATCCTGGCATGGGGACCAGCGAGGGGCCCACCGACTTCAACAGGGCTGAGCCGCGGCTCAGTTGGTGATGAGGCTCAGCGTTAAGGAGTTCTTATCAAGGGGGCGGGGGATCGAATCCCCGCCCCAACAACCTGACGCCATGAGAACAGTGGCGGGGATGGGTTGGGGTTGCACTGGGCCGCGGCCCTGTTGAAGTCGGTGGGCCCCTCGCTGGTCCCCATGCCAGGATAATAGAGGGTTACCTGCTTGCGGCTTGCCGGGCCCCTTTATGTTACGGACAAGCCCACCCCACTAAGGGGCCCGGCAAGCCGCAAGCAGGTAACCCTCTATTATCCTGGCATGGGGACCAGCGAGGGGCCCACCGACTTCAACAGGGCCGCGGCCCAGTGCAACCCCAACCCATCCCCGCCACTGTTCTCATGGCGTCAGGTTGTTGGGGCGGGGATTCGATCCCCCGCCCCCTTGATAAGAAGCGCTTAACGCTCGCCCTCATCACCAACTGAGCCGCGGCTCAGTTGGTGATGAGGCTCAGCGTTAAGGAGTTCTTATCAAGGGGGCGGGGGATCGAATCCCCGCCCCAACAACCTGACGCCATGAGAACAGTGGCGGGGATGGGTTGGGGTTGCACTGGGCCGCGGCCCTGTTGAAGTCGGTGGGCCCCTCGCTGGTCCCCATGCCAGGATAATAGAGGGTTACCTGCTTGCGGCTTGCCGGGCCCCTTAGTGATGAGGCTCAGCGTTAAGGAGTTCTTATCAAGGGGGCGGGGGATCGAATCCCCGCCCCAACAACCTGACGCCATGAGAACAGTGGCGGGGATGGGTTGGGGTTGCACTGGGCCGCGGCCCTGTTGAAGTCGGTGGGCCCCTCGCTGGTCCCCATGCCAGGATAATAGAGGGTTACCTGCTTGCGGCTTGCCGGGCCCCTTAGTGGGGTGGGCTTGTCCGTAACAGAGAACAGGGCTCGAAAGAAACGTGCCGCAGCGACTGGAGGTAGCAGGCTCATGTCGCTAACGACGAATTAAAAATGAGGGCTTTCGGAGGCGTTCTGAACATAAGAGGAAAACCAAACGACTTGTCGCATGGGTTGTGTTAAACCTGAAACGTACCGGCACTCAAACGTGAATCAAACAGGACCTAAGGAATTGATCTTGACCATGAAATACATCCCTCCATTTGATCACAAATGGAGAAGATCATCCCTCCATTTGATCACAAATGGAGAAGATCTTCATCCAATTTCGGGGCAAGGCCAGCAAGCCCCGGGCAACCCATAAACTACCCAATCATTCTACAACACTTTACACTACTAATTTCATGAAATATTTTTTCAGCATGTCATGGGCGGGTTATGGGTTCCCGGGATGGCATAAGAAGTGAAGGCTGCATGAGAGCTTATTAGGGTAGTACCTCCTTTTGTAGAACCCCTAAGAAAATTGATGCCCAACAGAGAAATATCAATAGAGACATGGAGTTTAAAAAACATCTAGAAAATCGAAAAAAGGTAGAAAGCATTCTATTTCAGGCTTTTTTTGGCCCATTTGTAGCACTGGGAGAAGCAGTGATGAGAAAATTAGTTGTTTTGCAGAGTGGTGAAAAAATTGTTGAAACTGTTTGGAGGAACTGTTTTTCAGTATTGTTTGAATAGAGAAGTAAATTAACCTATTTGACAGAATAGTTGTGCTGTGGTCATAACAATAAAGAAGTGCACTGATTTGCACTTCTTCAATCAGAGGAATCATTCTAATTCAGACTTATTTAAGGATGAAGTTAGCAGGGAATAACTAACCAAACGTGCATGAATTTAAGACTACTTGCATGAATTTAGGCAAGCAAACTTGCAGCACCTGGCTTGAACTTTAATACATTTTTCAAAACTTTATAGTATCATAAGTATGTAAATGAAATCCACATTTTTTTTCAAAACTAGCATCTCTTCTTAGATTTGGATTCAAGATTGGTATGTTTTATAGTATCACATTAGATTAATAGGTCGTGAAATCAGAAGTTGGTCGACAACCTAGATCGGGAGAAGGGGTTAGAACAATACCAGCCTGGATCGGGAGTATCCACTAGAACACCTCAGGTTAACTGGTTAACATCCTGCTCTCTGCCATGGTCATCAGTTTAGGAGCATCCAGTAAAACTCTCGCTAGTAGAATTCACAGCCTCTGGTTGGGAGAATCGACGACAGCGAACCTGGAAATGGAGCGTTGGCCAACGGGGAAGGAGAACCCTAGCACTCAGGATGTACTTGCAAAGAAATCATTGGGATCCATCCACTGCAGATTCATCGATTTCTCGCTTGCACCTAGTGCGAATGTGCGATCGAAGGGAAAGTTGTCTGGGTGGTGTATCGTGACCCCTCAACTGCTGTCAGTAAGGAGCATAAAACGCCAGTGGGAGAAGCAAGCCGCAAAACAATTGTTTGGCGCGGGTATTCAAAAATCAACGGTGTGTTGCTCCTAAACCGCTGAAACAAATGGAGTCTGAATTAACTTATTACCACAAACTTCCTACCCCCATTAATGTGAAATTCAGGGTGAGTTTTTCTTAAGAAATGAGCAGAAAAACTTTTAAGCTACGTTCGTTTGGAAGGAATTGAGAGGTGAAAAATAGAATTGGCTCAATTCCAATCTCGAAGGAATTGGAATTGATGTCAAATTCCAATTATATTGTTCGGCTGTTGCAGGAATTCAGCTACAGGAATCATAATTGAGATTTCCAATGTTCAGTAGCAGGTAAGAATTTAGTGACAAGAATTTAAAGACTAAGCTATTAAACATTAAACCCTTGAACATAAAATCTACATAAATACAGACACACACAAATATTATTGTTCATATATGAACATGTCTTTCTTAATTATCATAGTTGATTGTGTGCTCTTGTTGTTTAATGATATAGGGTAGAAGAAAACAATAGAAATCAGTAAAGTGATCTGGAAATGGGGACTCGAAATCCATGGTGTAACCAAGTACTTGCACTCATGCACATTGAGCAGAATCCAGAAATCTAAATACCATCTCAAAAAAACATCAGAGTAGCGCACCACTGACCTCCAGTGAACAACTCGGCACTTAAAACGATATCCGCGTAGATCTTGGAGCCAGGATTAAGAGTTGAGCTCACAGAATCGTACAAAAACACAGCGAGAATGATGAGAAGCACAGTGATATACACAGACGCTAGCATCATCGACGCAGCCACTATAAGCAGGGGCGGATCCAGAGGGGGGCCAAAGGGACACTGGCACCCTCATTTTTTGCGATTTGTTATCAGCAGATCAAAATTTGGCTATTTGCAGATCAAATTTGGTTATTCGTAGATCAAATTTGGTTATTCGTAGATCAAATTTGGCTATTCGCAGACCAGACTCAGCTATGTGCACCTCCAAAATTAATTTTCAATCCATGACCCGCGGTCCGCCTACTCACCCCCACTCAATGTAACATTTTATATACTATTGTGTTTAGAATTTTTTTATGTGCACCCTCATTTATAATTTCCTGAATCCGCCACTGACTATAAGGAGACCTGTGACTGATACCTCCCCCTCCGGCACAGTGGTCGCCATTGCTGGACGACCAAGAGCTCCCTAAGCAGAAGATCTATCGGGAAGCCGACGCCGAGCGATCGAGGTCGTGAGAATTTCTATGGAATTCCCCCAACTTCCAATTCCGTGGCTCCCTAATTTTGCAGAAATGAACGAGGTCTTATGGTGTATTAGTTTATTTTTTTTCTTTAATTAACTTATGTACTAAAACCACTGCATTCAAGCTGAATAGGCATATCAAAATGTTCAAAGGGAGGGGAAGATCCAAATCTCAACTGCTGAGAATTTGATTTTAGAGAAGCCATTAGAAGCAATAATAAGCAAGCATAGTAAGGCGTACTGAGTGTCAGATTCACCTAGGTGTCCTTCCCTTGCGGCAAGGTGAAGAGCGTCGTAGCCGGACCTGTTCTTCCTCGCGAGAGTCTCCCGGCTTGAATACTTGAGCAGCTCAAGAACCACATCGAGAAACCCTTTCTCCGCGGCGATGAGAAGGGCGGTTTCCTCCACCTCGTTCACCTCGCCCACGATCGCTGCTCTAATCTCAGCCACCTCGGTGTCGAACTCCTCCCCTCCCGCCTCTCCGGTCATCTGCGAGTTGATCTCCCTCAGGATCTTATGCACCGCCGCCAGATCCCCGCGCTGGGCCGCCAGATGCAGCTCCGTGTCGTTGTGCCGACCAGTCACTTGTTTCACGTACTTCTTCTTGCCTGTAGTATCCATCCTCTTCCCCGAAGTTGATAGCACTAGAGCCGGCGGTGTTGACGACGAAGCCAGCGCCGAGGCGCCCGCGGTGGCCTTTGGCGACAGCAACGGCGGCGACTGGTTCGTTCTCGGGCTCTGAGTCATCGGCTCGGCCTCGGAAATTTTCTCCCCTGCTCGTTGTCAGAGTGATGAACAGATCAAAAAGGTTTTAGAGAGAGAAAACTGAAGAGTGCGCGAAGCAGTACAGAGACGTGGTGATAGATACGAGGGAGATGAGAAGAGATGATGGGAAGCTGAGCACTTAAGTCGAGAATTTCGGATTTATTTGCATAAAAAGAAAAAAAATTATTTATTTATGAATTATTTATTCACAAATTACTTCGGATGTCGCTCGATTTTCTAATGCACTCGGGGGATGCGACTATGTGAGTCATGGGAGCGTCGTCGTGCCAGTGCACAGTCGCTATCGCAGAGGACCCCTGTACACTCTCTCTCGTTTGTGTGTTTGTGTCTATATATTAGTACACACAAAAGTGACACTGCACCCCCCCCCCCCCCGGTGCGGCAAATATTCGGCGAACGAGAACATTCGGCGGGCGGCATCATTCGGCGGGCGGCATTATTCGGCGGGCGGCATCATTCGGCGGGCAGCATCTTTCGGCGGGCAGCATCATTAGACGGGCGGCACCATTCTACGGGCTTCGCCCGCGCCCGTCTAATAATGTCGCCTGCCAAAAGATGCTGCCCGCCGAAAGATGCATCTCGCCGAAAGATAATTTATTCTTGTTGCGGAACGCTTAGGGCTCTTGGTAGACCGGTTCACTTGAACCACCTTAGCTCGTGAGCGAACTAAGCGCGCAAACAGTCAATTAGAGATTTGCTGAGTACACAGGGACTTTTTAACGTGGAAAACCCGGAAAGGGTAAAAAACCACGCGGCCGGAGCTGTGCCGACCAAACTTCACTATCTTCTGGGGGTTACAACTTGGAAACTAGAACTTGAGCGCGACAGGCCGCTGCTCGTTACAATATTTGGAGAGAGAGAGAACGAGCTCCGAGGGTGACAGGCCACCTCTCGGAAAAACTAAGTCTTTTTCCCTTCTGAGAATGCTAGTCGCCTTTCGGAAGTGAGGCGGCTAGTCGCCTTTTCCTTCTGAGAATGCTAGTCGCCTTTCGGAAGTGAGAAGGCTAGTCGCATTTTTCTTCTGAGAATGTTAATCGCTTTTTTCTTCTGAGAATGTTAATCGCCTTTCGGAAGTGAGAAGGCTAGTCGCCTTTTTCTTCTGAGAATGCTAGTCGCCTTTTTCTTCTAAGAATGCTAGTCACCTTTCGGAAGTGAGAAGGCTAGTCGCCTTTCGGGATGATGAAGATCTTCAATTCCACGAAGGAGATCTTCAAGCGCCGAAGGAGAATTCCGCAAAAGTCTGCAAGGAGCTCTCCCGGGTCCAGAAGTCAAGGTCATTTCAAATGAAGCCTTGGGGCTCCTTTTATAGCTTTGGCCGGGGGCGACCCGGTAATTTTGTCGTTGGTAGTTTCCATAAATGCTCGGTGGACGAATCATATTCTCCGGTTCGGGGCCCTCGGATCGCCATTTTTCGTAAATGACCACCTTGCCCCTCGGGCAGCTTGGGCAGCTCGGGCAGTTCGGGCAGTTCCGTTGGAGGCGAAAAAGGCGACTGACTGTTCCTGAAAAGTGAGAAGCCGGAAAGACAAAAAGTGAGAAGCCGGAAACCCAAAAAGTGAGAAGCCGGAAAGACAAAAAGTGAGAAGCCGGAAATCCAAAAAGTGAGAAGCCGGAAAGACAAAAAGTGAGAAGCCTGAAAGACAAAAAGTGAGAATGCTCTGAACGCGCTCAGAAGCGTTCTGAGCGCGCAACGAACATGGAAGTACTTTGAACGCGCTTGGAGGCGTTCTGAGCGTGCGTGAGCGCGGGGGCGTTCTGAGCGCGCTCAGAAACGTTCTGAGCGCGCAACGAACATGGGAGTGCTTAGAACGCGCTTGGAGGCATTCTGAGCGCGCGTGAGCGTGGAGGCGTTCTGAGCGCGCTCAGAAGCGTTCTGAGCGCGCAACGAACATGGAAGTGCTTTGAACGCGCTTGGAGGCGTTCTGAGCGCGCGTGAGCGCGGTGGCGCTCTGAGCGCGCTCAGAAGCGCTCTGAGCGCGCAACGAACATGGAAGTGCTTTGAACGCGTTTGGAGGCGTTCTGAGCGCGCGTGAGCGCGGAGGCGTTCTGAGCGCGCAACGAACATGGAAGTGCTTAGAACGCGCTTGGAGGCGTTCTGAGCGCGTGTGAGTGCGGTGGCGTTCTGAGCGCGCGTGAGCGCGGAGGCGTTCGGAGCGCGCGTAAGCGCGGAGGCGTTCTGAGCGAACGGTGGAGTGGGGAGTTGTGCCCCAAATAGAAATTGGGATCTGACGCACCTGACAAGGGGGTGCGACTATGGCAGGCCCCCTTGCGAGCCCCCCTGCGGAAAAAGGCGAGGGGAGGGGGGCCGGACCGCACCCTATGGGCGGTGCGGCTGAGTCGCACCCCGGGGGGATGCGGCTTGGCCGCACCTGAGGGGGCGCGGCTGGGCCGCATCCCCCAAGGGGTGCGGCTGGGCCGCAGGGCCGCACCCCCCAAGGGGTGCGGCTTGGCCGCACCCCTTAAGGGGTGCGGCTGGGCCGCAGGGCCGCACCCCCCAAGGGGTGCGGCTGGGCCGCACCTCTTGAGGGGTGCGGCTGGGCCGCACCCCCAAGGGGGGTGCGGCTGGGCCGCACCCCTTGAGGGGTGCGGCTGGGCCGCACCCCCAAGGGGGGTGCAGCTCCGCGCGAGCCGCACCCCTTGAGGGGTGCGGCTGGGCCGCACCCCCAAGGGGGGTGCAGCTCCGCGCGAGCCGCACCCCGAGGGGGGTGCGGCGGGGTCGTTCCCCCGCGACGTGGGGCGCTGTCCGCGCGCTACCATGCATGCGGTAGCGCACGCGCTACCATGCATGCGGTTGCGCACGCGCTTGCGGTTTGCTCTTCGCGCGCTCTGTTTCTGGCGATTGGCGGCGGAAATGGCGGGCTCGGTTTCTTCGATTCGAGCGATTGCGTGCTGACCGTTGACCCCATCTCTCTTCAATGGAGTTTTCTCTAGACGCACCCCAAGGCCTTTATGGATGGTATAACATAAGCCCCCCAAACCTTCAGAGTCCGAGTTTCGGCGCGGAGGAGTTCGGAGGTTTTAATTTTTCTGCGGCGGCTTTGATCATTGCTCTCTTTGTGGTGCCTTGGGTAGGAGTTGCGTCGGGGGTAAGTGTGGTTGACTTTGTTTCTTTGTTCTAGACAGGCGTTTCTCGTCGTACGCTGAGTCATGATAGCCCTCTGATGGTCCTGCTGCCCTGGTTGCTGACGAAGCGTTGATTGAGGGAAGACGCTTTAAGATGGCCGGCGAAGGGCGTTGGTTCTCTGATACTGTTGTTGGTTTGCTGCCTAGCATTGATATCTGTATAGGTTGAATGATTTCTGCAAAATAACAGATGAACTTGCGCGGTTCTGAGCCCGCGGCTTTTATATAATAGAAAATTAGTTTGCACGAGTCTGTGCTCGCGGCTTTTGCATAACAAAAAACTAGTTTGCACGAGTCTGTGCTCGCGGCTTTCACATAATAATAAAAAATTAGTTTGCACAAGTCTGTGCTTGCGGCTTTTACATAATAAAATAGGTGCACGAGTCTGGCTCGCGGCTTTTATATAAAATAGGTGCACGAGTCTGGCTCGCGGCTTTTATAAAATAGGTGCACGGGTCTGGCCCGCGGCTTTTTGCACGAGTCTGGCTCGCGGCTTTTTGCACGAGTCTGGCTCGCGGCTTGGCCGGTGAATAGCGTTTGTATTCAAACCGAGGGTAAACGTAAGGGGGGCAGGCCCCTACGATGCACGAGTCTGGCTCGCGGCTTTCTGCACGAGTCTGGCTCGCGGCTTTTTGCACGAGTCTGGCTCGCGGCTTTTTTGCACGAGTCTGGCTCGCGGCTTTTACTCGCGACTTGGCTTGCGCAAGACTGGCTCGCGGCTTTTGCTCGCGCGAGATTTACTCGCGACTTGGTTTGCGCGAGACTGGCTCGCGGCTTTTGCTCGCGCGAGATTTACTCGCGACTTGGTTTGCACGAGACTGGCTCGCGGCTTTTGCTCGCGCGAGATTTACTCGCGACTTGGTTTGCGCGAGACTACCCCCCAGTGATTGATCCTTCGGCGGCGCTGATGTCTTTTCCTGCCATGATGCCAAGTCACGAGTATCGTTGGGCTGGTGATACTGTGTTTCTGGACTTCTGTCAGGATGGGCCACACGGTCTTGGGCATTCGTACTGGAGAGCTCTCCTTCGGGTTTGCTGATAAGCGAGTGGAGGGGAGCCAAATCAGCATGCCCCCCCGGGATTGATTCTTCACTTGTGCGGATGGCTTTTCCTGCCATGATCTCTAGTCACGAGTATCGTTGTGCAACGGATACTGTCTTCAGAGTCTTCTTCAAGCTTTGGGGGAACTCTTCCCACAGACGGCGTCAAACTGTTGCGAAACGCTTAGGGCTCTTGGTAGACCAGTTCACTTGAACCACCTTAGCTCGTGAGCGAACTAAGCGCGCAAACAGTCAATTAGAGATTTACTGAGTACACAGAGACTTTTTAACGTGGAAAACCCGGAAAGGTTAAAAAACCACGCGGCCGGAGCTGTGCCGACCAAACTTCACTATCTTCTGGGGGTTACAATTTGGAAACTAGAACTTGAGCGCGACAGGCCGTTGCTCGTTACAATATTTGGAGAGAGAGAGAACGAGCTCCGAGGGTGACAGGCCACCTCTCGGAAAAACTAAGTCTTTTTCCCTTCTGAGAATGTTAGTCGCCTTTCGGAAGTGAGGCGGCTAGTCGTCTTTTCCTTCTGAGAATGCTAGGCGCCTTTCGGAAGTGAGAAGGCTAGTCGCCTTTTTCTTCTGAGAATGCTAGTCGCCTTTTGGAAGTGAGAAGGCTAGTCTCCTTTTTCTTCTGAGAATGCTAGTCGCCTTTTTCTTCTGAGAATGCTAGTCACCTTTAGGAAGTGAGAAGGCTAGTCGCCTTTCGGGATGATGAAGATCTTCAAGTCCACAAAGGAGATCTTCAAGCGCCGAAGGAGAATTCCGCAAAAGTCTGCAAGGAGCTCTCCCGGGTCCAGAAGTCAAGGTCATTTCAAATGAAGCCTTGGGGCTCCTTTTATAGCTTTGGCCGGGGGCGACCCAGTAATTTTGTCGTTGGTAGTTTCCATAAATACTCGGTGGACGAATCATATTCTCCGGTTCAGGGCCTCGGATCGCCATTTTTCGTAAATGACCACCTTGCCCCTCGGGCAGCTTGGGCAGCTCGGGCAGTTCGGGCAGTTCCATTGGAGGCGAAAAAGTCGACTGACTGTTCCTGAAAAGTGAAAAGCCGGAAAGACAAAAAGTGAGAAGCCGGAAACCCAAAAAGTGAGAAGCCGGAAAGACAAAAAGTGAGAAGCCTGAAAGACAAAAAGTGAGAATGCTCTGAACGCGCTCAGAAGCGTTCTGAGCGCGCAACGAACATGGAAGTACTTTGAACGCGCTTGGAGGCGTTCTGAGCGTGCGTGAGCGTGGGGGCGTTCTGAGCGCGCTCAGAAACGTTCTGAGCGCGCAACGAACATGGGAGTGCTTAGAACGCGCTTGGAGGCGTTCTGAGCGCGCGTGAGCGTGGAGGCGTTCTGAGCGCGCTCAGAAGCGTTCTAAGCGCGCAACGAACATGGAAGTGCTTTGAACGCGCTTGGAGGCGTTCTGAGCGCGCGTGAGCGCGGTGGCGTTCTGAGCGCGCGTGAGCGCGGAGGCGTTCTGAGCGCGCAACGAACATGGAAGTGCTTTGAACGCGTTTGGAGGCGTTCTGAGCGCGCAACGAACATGGAAGTGCTTAGAACGCGCTTGGAGGCGTTCTGAGCGCGTGTGAGCGCGGTGGCGTTCTGAGCGCGCGTGAGCGCGGAGGCGTTCTGAGCGCGCTCGGAAGCGTTCGGAGCGCGCGTAAGCGCGGAGGCGTTCTGAGCGAACGGTGGAGCGGGGAGTTGTGCCCCAAATAGAAATTGGGATCCGACGCACCTGACAAGGGGGTGCGACTATGGCAGGGCCCCTTGCGAGCCCCCCTGCGGAAAAAGGCGAGGGGAGGGGGGCCGGACCGCACCCTATGGGCGGTGCGGCTGAGTCGCACCCCGGGGGGGATGCGGCTTGGCCGCACCCCCCAAGGGGTGTGGCTGGGCCGCAGGGCCGCACCCCCCAAGGGGTGCGGCTTGGCCGCACCCCCCAAGGGGTGCGGCTGGGCCGCACCCCCCAAGGGGTGCGGCTTGGCCGCACCCCCCAAGGGGTGCGGCTTGGCCGCACCCCCCAAGGGGTGCGGCTGGGCCGCATGGCCGCACCCCTGGAGGGGTGCGGCTTGGCCGCACCCCTGGAGGGGTGCGGCTTGGCCGCACCCCTGGAGGGGTGCGGCTGGGCCGCACCCCTGGAGGGGTGCGGCTGGGCCGCACCCCTGGAGGGGTGCGGCTGGGCCGCACCCCCAAGGGGGGTGCGGCTTGGCCGCACCCCCAAGGGGGGTGCAGCTCCGCGTGAGCCGCACCCCGAGGGGGGTGCGGCGGGGTCGTTCCCCCGCGACGGGGGGCGCTGTCCGCGCGCTACCGCGCGCTATCATGCATGCGGTAGCGCACGCGCTTGCGGTTTGCTCTTCGCGCGCTCTGTTTCTGGCGGTTGGCAGCGGAAATGGCGGGCTCGGTTTCTTCGATTCGAGCGATTGCGTGCTGACCGTTGACCCCATCTCTCTTCAGTGGAGTTTTCTCTAGACGCACCCCAAGACCTTTATGGATGGTATAACAATTCTCATTGTGCTTAGGCAAATTGTTCTTCGTTCCGTTCCAATTTTTAGGGATTCGGCGATGGAGATCATGTCGCTTATTGAGATGATATAATGGCTTAGACCAAAAATAAATTTAGCAAAATAGTAGTTTGTTTAACCATGCACCCAAGGTCCCAAACCTTATTTGCGCATCTCATGTGAGGGCGTAATGCGCGAACACACGGTTAAAGAGTTAGAGTTACAACGCTCATCTTTCTTGCACGAGATTTGACCTATTTTATCTAATATTGTTTTATGGGATTGTTAACCGCAATCCTATTTTGGCTTGTCGCACCCCAATGTTAATCGTAACCCAAAAATTTAAAAATGTTAGCCGCAACCCAATATTTGTCTTGCAGCACCGTGTTTTTAAATGCAACCCGAAATCTGAGAGAAATCACAGAACACAAATTCTAAAATCTAAGAAGAAATTAGAGAAAGTGGAGGATCGAAAACAAAAACAAAAACGAAATGAAAATCTGAACGAAAATACAACCAGAGAGAAAAAGTAGTGTGTCAAAACTCGAGGGAAATCAAAAAACAGAGGAGAACTGAGAAGAATCGGTTCCGTGTTCTCCCCCCAAACCCGAGCACTGCTAAGTTTTGGCAATTTCCCATGAAACGGTAGGCAAGATGTTGTCTTAGGCTTCTGTTGTATACCCGCAAAGGCCTTAGGGTGCGGTTAGTAAAACTCCGCTAATAAGAGATGGGGACGACAATCAGCGCGCAATCGCCCAAGGGACCGAGCCTGACATTTCCGCCACCGGCAAAACCAAGGCACTCGCAGAACAAACCGCGAACGCGTGCGTTAACCATACGCGCGATAGCGCGCAGGCAACACCCCATCACAGGAGAACGGATTCGCCACGCCCCCTATGGGCGCGACGCGCCAAGCCACGCCCCTCCCCCGGGGGGGTGCGGCCAAACCGCACCCCCAAGGGGGTGCGGCCAAACCGCACCCCGCTTGGGGGGTGCGGCCAAGCCGCACCCTCCAAGGGGTGCGGCCAAGCCGCACCCCCCTGGGGGTGCGGCCAAGCCGCACCCCCCCTTGGGGGGCGCGGCCCGGCCTCACCCCTCAAGGAGCGCGGCCCGGCCAAGCCGCGCCCCTCCCCCCTTTTTTTTGGAGAGTGCGGCTTGCCGCTCCCGGCCGCGCCATGCCT
This sequence comes from Dactylorhiza incarnata, assembly GCA_033032865.1. Taxonomy (NCBI): domain Eukaryota; kingdom Viridiplantae; phylum Streptophyta; class Magnoliopsida; order Asparagales; family Orchidaceae; genus Dactylorhiza; species Dactylorhiza incarnata. The sequence continues at coordinate 6,358,037 of JAWHQI010000043.1, forward strand.
GCGCCCTCTCAGTGGGCGCGTCGCAGCCCGCTCCCTCCTTGGGGCACAACTGCCCGCTTTTCCGTTCGTTCAGAACGTTCCGGTGCTCGTTGTGCGCCCAGAACGCCTCTCCGTTCGTTGCGCGCTCAGAACGCTTCTGAGCGCGCACAGCTCACTTTCTGTCTTTCTGACTTCTCACTTTCTGTCTTCCTGACTTCTCACATTTTGTCTTTCAGGCGTCTCACATTTTGTCTTTCAGGCGTCTCGCTTTTTGTCTTTCAGGCGTCCCACTTTTTGTCTTTCAGGCTTCTCACTTTTCAGGAACGGCCAGTCGCCTTTTTCGCCTCCAACAGAACTGCCCGAGCCGCCCAAGCTGCCCGAAGGGCAAGGTGGTCATTTACGAAAAATGGCGATCCGTGTGCCCCGAATCGGAAAATATGATTCGTCCACCGAGCATTTATGGAAATTGCAAACGGCAAGATTACCGGACTACCCCCGGCCAAAGCTATAAAAAGGGCCCTGGGGCTTCATTTGAGAGGACCTTGACTTCTGGACCCGGGAGAGCTCCTTGCAGACTTTTGCGGAATTCTCCTTCAGCGCTTGAAGATCTCCTTCGGGACTCGAAGATCTTCATCATCCAGAAAGGCGACTAGCAATCTCAGAAGGGAAAGGCGACTGACCTTCTCACTTCCGAAAGGCGACTAGCAATCTCAGAAGGGAAAGGCGACTGACCTTCTCACTTCCGAAAGGCGACTAGCAATCTCAGAAGGGAAAGGCGACTGGCCTTCTCACTACCGAAAGGCGACCAGCATTCTCAGAAGGGAAAAGGACTTAGTTTTTCCAAGAGGTGGCCTGTCACTCTCGGAGCTCTCTCGCTCTCCAAGTATTGTAACGAGCAGCGGTCTGTCGCGCTCGAGTTCTAGTTTCCAAGTTGTAACCTCCCAGAAGATAGTGGAATTTGATCGGCACAGCTCCGACCACGTGGTTTTTTACCCTTTCCGGGTTTTCCACGCTAAAAAGTCCCAGTGCAACCAACGAATCTCTAATTGACTGTTTGCGCGCTTAGTTCGCTCACGAGCTAAGGTGGTTCAAGTGAACCGGTCTACCAAGAGCCCTAAGCGTTCCGCAATAGTTTGGCGCCGTCTGTGGGAACATTCCCAGAACTTTTTGAAGGCCAACTGCTATGGCAAGGAAGAGTGCTCGCACTGCGGAGGGATCAGTGCTGGAGGGACGCGTCGACCCAGCTCCCTCCCCCTCGCAAATCGATGCACCACCCGCAGAGCAGGCACCGCCTGCACCAGCAGCTGGGCTAGAGGTGCGCATGCAGCGAATCGAAGAACACCAAGCCGAGATGTTGGCTCTCGTAAGGGATCTCGGGGATCCTCAAGCTCTGGTCCAGCCGCCAGCTCCGAACGCACCGCCGCCCCCAGTTCTAAACCTTGTCCCGAACCAAGAAGCCGTCCAGGCGGACGAGGCTTCAGAAGGATTCTCCAACGCGGCGAGTTCCGCTCACCTTGCCCCGCCGGCTGGAGGCCCGGAAGCTGACCACCGTCGCCATCACCCCAGAAGAGCTGCCCCTGAGCGGGCAACGGAAAGGACTATGCGCGAAGAAATACGTGATATGATCGAAGAAGAGTATGCCCAAGCAGGACGACGCGCCGCGCTCGCTCGCCGCCCCGCGCATCAGGGCTCCCCCCTGTCACCTCAAGTCCTAGCTCATCCAATCCCGAATGGCTTCAAGCTTCCTAACATCGAGACATTCGACGGGACGGACGACCCTTTGGAACACGTCAATCACTTCACCACCGTCATGAGGATTTACAGCGCTCCTGATCAGCTCCTCTGCCAGGTGTTCCCGGCAACCTTGAAAGGACAAGCGCGCACTTGGTTCCATTCTCTGCGGAATGGGGCCATCAACAACTTCACGGAAATGGCGCAACAGTTCGTGGATCAGTTCATCGCCAACCGCCGAATTGTCCGGGATCCCTCCCATCTCTCAGGGATCCGCCAGAACGACGGAGAGACACTCAAGGACTTCTTCCGACGCTTCACTACCGAGGCACGGCAGATCCCAGGGGTTGACCCCGAACTCTTGCGAGGAGTTTTCTTGGGAGGACTCCGCCCAAGTGGATTCTATTCGGCTCTCATGAGAGAAACCGTACCAAGCTATCCCGACCTTGTTCATCGGGTTGAAGCGCAAATAGCTGCAGATGAGGCCATCGAAGCGCACCGTCGACAGTTCGAAGGAAGCCAAGGCAAGAAAAGGGAAACAGATCAAGCCCCTCGCGAACGAGAAGATCGTCGCGGCGAGGAGCGTCGCGGCGATGGACGTCGGCGTGACCCCCGAAGGGATCTGGGACCGCAGCCGCCCAGAACCTACACCCCGCTGAACACCACCAGAACGAACGTGCTCTACGCCATTCAGAACAACCCCGAACTTCGCATGCCCCGGGTACCCCCGCCAAATCCGAGGGGCGACCAGTCCAGATACTGCGAGTTTCATCGGGGAACCGGGCATACCACCGAAGAGTGCACCAGGCTCAAAGACGAAATCGAGCGCCTCATCCGCCAGGGACTCCTGGGAAGATTCTTACAAGGCCAAATTCCCAATCAGCCCCAACAGCCCAGGGAGGCAGGGGAGCAGCCCCCCGTCCCCCGAGGCGCAGGTGGAGGAAGGCCGATGGTGGGAGAAATCGAGACGATCGCCGGACCGCCAGTCCTGGCGTCGCAAATCCTCTCGATCGCCCAGCCCGTGAGAGACCACGAAGACAAAAAGCTCAAGCAGGATATTACGATAGCTTTCGGAGATGAAGACTTGCAAGGGTTGTGGCTTCCGCACCAGGATCCACTCGTGATCAGCGCAGGGATCGGGGATCCCTGCTTCAAGGTGAAGAGAATACTGGTCGATAATGGAAGCTCGGTCGATGTCTTATTTCTCTCCACTTTGCAAAGTATGAAGCTCACAAAAGACCAGCTTAGTCCTGCGGCCGGGCCCGTCTACGGCTTCGATAACAGACCTGTCCCGGTGCAAGGCATGATCATTCTCCCAGTCACATTGGGCGAATTTCCAAGACAGTCAACGCACAACATCCAGTTCATGGTGGTAGAGTCCACCTCCGCCTACAATGCCATCTTCGGGAGACCGCTCCAGTCAATCTTCAGGGCAATCTCCTCCATTCCACACCTAGCTATGAAGTTCCCCACTGCCGCAGGAATAGGAGTCGTAAGAGGAGACCAAGAGGCAGCCAGGACCTGCTACCTGAAGCAGGCCCAGCCAGCAAGGGCGACCGCTCTCAACATCAATAACTTCGACCTGCGGGACGAGGCTACTTTGCAACGAGCGCCCGTTGAAGGGCTGGTAGAAATACCACTCTCCCGGCGAGACCCGACTCGAACTGTTCAGGTCGGGTCACTCTTAACCCAAAAAGAGCGAGAAGAGTTCACCACCTTCCTGCAGAAGAACGAGGACATTTTCGCTTGGAGCCCGGAAGACATGCCCGGGGTAGATCCTAACGTTATCTATCATTCGCTAAACATCAACCCCGCCTGCAGACCTGTGATTCAAAAGAAGAGGAACTTTGCCCCCGAGCGTTTAAAGGCGATCGAGGAGGAGGTAGCTAAGCTCCTAGAAGCACGATTCATACGCAAAGCAGAATACCCCGCATGGCTCGCCAACGTACTCATGGTGAAGAAGGCCTCGGGAAAGTGGCGGATGTGCGTCGACTACAGCAATCTGAACCAAGCATGCCCGAAGGACAGCTTCCCCCTCCCAAGGATTGACCAGCTCGTCGACGCTACGGCAGGCCATGAGCTGCTCAGCTTCATGGATGCTTATTCAGGTTACAACCAGATAAGGATGAACCCCGTGGACGAAGAACATACTGCCTTCCGCACCGACCGGGGAGTCTACTGCTACAAGGTGATTCCCTTCGGCCTTAAAAACGTCGGAGCCACCTACCAAAGGCTGATGAACAAGGTCTTCAAGGACCTCATCGGGGAGACGATGGAGGTTTACGTGGACGACATGCTAGTAAAGAGCGTCCACCGGCGCGACCACTTGGAAGACTTGGAAAAGTGCTTCCAGCTTCTCCGTCGCTTCCAGATGCGGCTCAATCCCAGCAAGTGTGCGTTTGGTGTGACGGCGGGGAAGTTTCTAGGTTTCATGGTAACCCATCGGGGAATTGAGGTCAACCCCGAGATGATCAAGGCGTTGGAGGATATGTCGCCACCTCGCTCAATTAAGGAAGTACAACGCCTAAACGGGAGGATCCCTGCTTTGTCCCGTTTCCTATCACGAACGGGAGACAAGTACCTCCCCTTCTTCAAAATCCTCCGGGGAGCACGACATTCAGGTTTCCAGTGGACGGACGAGTGCCAAGTGGCCTTCGAGCTTCTCAAGCAGTACCTGGTTTCGCCACCGCTTCTTTCAAAGCCCACCCCCGGGGAAACTCTGTTCTTGTACCTGGCCGTGTCGCCTACGACTCTTAGCTCAGTGCTCGTGAAAGACGAAGGAGGGGTGCAGCGACCGATCTACTACCTCAGCAAAGTCCTCACCGACACCGAAACCAGATATCCGGCAGCAGACAAGACAGCCTTGGCTCTTGTTTTCTCAGCTAGAAAACTCAGGCCCTACTTCCAGGCTCACGCAGTCAAGGTATTGACACAACTCCCATTGCGGGCAATCCTCCAGAAGCCGGAAGTCTCGGGGAGACTTGTAAAGTGGGCCGTAAAACTCGGCGAGTTCCACATCCAATTCCTGCCTCGCCCCGACATCAAGTCACAGGTGCTCGCCGACTTTGTGGTAGAATACACCATCCCGCCAGAAACAACCCTCATCAAAGACACCACTAGCACCCGTTGGACCCTCTATGTCGACGGCGCCTCGGGAGCTGAAGGGGCCGGAGCAGGATTACTCCTCATAAGCCCCGAAGAGATCACCCTGGATTACGGACTCCGGCTGAAGTTCCCCGCAACAAATAACATCGCGGAATACGAAGCACTGATCGCCGGTCTCCGGCTCGCCATCGATTGCAAAGCCGAGAACCTAACGATCTATACAGACTCCCAACTCGTGGTCTCACAGGTTGAAGGAGATTACGAGGCTAAGAGCGAGCAGATGGCAAAGTACCTCGCATTCGCGAAGTCACTTCTCCAAAAGATCTCATCATATCAGATTCTACACATCCCCCGAGAGCAGAATTCCAGGGCGGACGCTCTATCCAAGCTCGCCACCTCACCCTCCAGCTACCAGTCTCGAAGACGCTGAATCGAAGAAGTTGTGATCCCAAGCATTCAAGGGCCATGGGAAATCACAACCATCCACCAGGAAGAGTCATCTTGGATGACCCCATTGCGAGCTTACCTCGAGCAAGGGCACCTTCCCGAAGATCGCCTAGAGGCGCGAAGGCTGCGAATGCGGGCAGCATCGTTCACCATTATTGACGGGGAGCTTTACAAACGGGCATTCTCAGGACCATATCTGAAATGCCTGCCGGCAGGCGAGGCGGACTACGTACTCAGGGAAGTACACGGAGGAGTCTGCGGAGAGCACCTAGGCGGGAAGGCATTAGCACGGAAAATACTGCGTCAAGGCTTCTATTGGCCAACGATGAGGAAGGGCGCAGCCGACTTTGTCCAGAGGTGCAAAAGCTGTCAGCTGCACGCCAACATGTCTCATCAACCCCCGGTTTCACTTTCCACGCTGCAGAGTGCGTGGCCATTCGCGCAGTGGGGGATCGACCTCCTCGGTCCCCTACCCCTAGCCTCCGGACAAAGGAAGTTCATCATCCTAGCCATAGACTACTTCACCAAATGGGTGGAGGCGGAGCCCCTGGCCAAAATCACAGAAGAAAACGCCAAGCAATTCGTCTGGAAGAACATCGTCTGCCGCTTCGGCATCCCGGCTACGATCATTGCCGACAACGGCACTCAATCTGGGAAGTCCTTCACCAAGATGTGCGAGGATCTGAAGATCAACCTGCGCCACACGGTCGTGGCGCATCCACAAGCCAACGGACAAGTAGAAGTCACAAACCGCACCATCCTCAAAGGACTGAAAACACGCTTGGAAGAAGCCGGGGGACAGTGGGTAGACGCGCTCCCGAATGTGTTGTGGGCGTATCGCACAACAGAAAGGACTCCTACAGGGGAGACACCTTATAACCTCTGTTACGGAACCGAAGCTATCATCCCCGTCGACATCGGCGTTCCGAGTGCTCGAGTACTCACCTTCGACCCCAGCAAGAACGATGGACTGCTCCGAGAAAACCTCGATCTAATCCCAGAAGTTCGAGACGGCGCCGCTCATCGTGCTGCACTCTACCAAATGCGTGTCACCCGGACTTACGACAGAAGGGTGAAGCCCAGACCAATCAACATAGGAGATCTCGTCTTACGCAGCATCGAGGCCGCCGGTAAAGGCCCCCAAGGAGATAAGCTCTCACCGGCCTGGGAGGGCCCGTACGTAGTCACCACAGTCGTGAAACCCGGAACATACAGGCTCAGGACGGCGGAAGGGAAGACTTTGCCACGCACCTGGAACGCTCAAAACCTGCGCCGCTTTTACCAGTGATCCAGGGACCCCAGCCATGTACTAAGCCACGAGCTCAAGCTCGTGCAAACTTATCTTCAATTTATGTACTAAGCCACGAGCTCAAGCTCGTGCAAACTTATCTTCAATTTATGTACAAGCCGCGAGCTCGGACTCGTGCACCTATCTTATATTACATGTTATGTAAAAGCCGCGAGCCCAGACTCGTGCACCTATCTTATCTTACACAAAGCTATGCACCGAATGATTTCTTATTGTAAAACTATATTTTGACACCCACACACACTTAAGAAAATTTTTATAACGAGGCCCTGCCTCGGGGGCTTTGCACCGCCGTCGATTGAAGGTTCGCCCTTCTCCTCCGCCGTCGAGTCCCAGCGTCGTAGGGGCCTGCCCCCCTTACGTTCGCCCTCGGTTTGAATACACCAGCTATTCACCGGCCACTTCGGGGACCTGCCCCGGGGGCTTTGCACCGCCGTCGATTGAAGGTTCGCCCTTCTCCTCCGCCGTCGAGTCCCGGTGACGTCGGGGCCTGCCCCCCCTGCGTTCACCCTCGGTTTGAATACAAAAGTTATTCACCGGCCAAGCCGCGAGCCAGACTCGTGCAAGAAAGCCGCAAGCACAGACTTGCGCAAGCTAATTTTCTATTATGTAAAAGCCGCGGGCTCAGAACCGCGCAAGCTAAACTGTCATTTTGCAGAAACCCCTCGGCACATACGGATATCAGGAACGGGCAGCAAACCCACAACGATCTCGGAAAACCAACACCCTCCGACATCAGCTCCTATCAGAAAAGCACCGCATAGAGGACAATGGGAAAAGCCGCCGCGGAAAAAATCAAAACCTTCGAACTCCTCGCTCTGGAACTCGGACTCCGAAGGTTTGGGGGGCTTATGTTGTATACCCGCAAAGGCCTTAGGGTGCGGTTAGTAAAAACTCCGCTAATGAGAGATGGGGACGACAATCAGCGCGCAATCGCCCAAGGGACCGAGCCTGACATTTCCGCTACCGGCAAAACCAAGGCACTCGCAGGACAAACCGCGAACGTGTGCGTTAACCATACGCGCGATAGCGCGCAGGCAACACCCCATCACAGGAGAACGGATTCGCCACGCCCCCTATGGGCGCGACGCGCCAAGCCACGCCCCTCCCCCAGGGGGGTGCGGCGAAACCACACCCCCAAGGGGGTGCGGCCAAACCGCACCCCCAAGGGGGTGCGGCCAAACCGCACCCCCAAGGGGGTGCGACCAAACCGCACCCCGCTTGGGGGGTGCGGCCAAGCCGCACCCTCCAAGGGGTGCGGCCAAGCCGCACCCTCCAAGGGGTGCGGCCCAGCCGCACCCCCCTAGGGGTGCGGCGAAGCCGCACCCCCCCCTTGGGGGGCGCGGCCCGGCCGCACCCCTCAAGGAGCGCGGCCCGGCCAAGCCGCGCCCCTCCCCCCTTTTTTTTTGGAGAGTGCGGCTTGCCGCTCCCGGCCGCGCCATGCCTGCGCCCTCTCACTGGGCGCGTCGCAGCCCGCTCCCTCCTTGGGGCACAACTGCCCGCTTTTCCGTTCGTTCAGAACGTTCCGGCGCTCGTTGCGCGCCCAGAACGCCTCTCCGTTCATTGCGCGCTCAGAACGCTTCTGAGCGCGCACATCTCACTTTCTGTCTTTCTGACTTCTCACTTTCTGTCTTCCTGACTTCTCACATTTTGTCTTTCAGGCGTCTCACATTTTGTCTTTCAGGCGTCTCGCTTTTTGTCTTTCAGGCGTCCCACTTTTTGTCTTTCAGGCTTCTCACTTTTCAGGAACGGTCAGTCGCCTTTTTCGCCTCCAACAGAACTGCCCGAACTGCCCGAGCCGCCCAAGCTGCCCGAAGGGCAAGGTGGTCATTTACGAAAAATGGCGATCCGTGTGCCCCGAATCGGAAAATATGATTCGTCCACCTAGCATTTATGGAAATTGCAAACGGCAAGATTACCGGACTACCCCCGGCCAAAGCTATAAAAAGGGCCCTGGGGCTTCATTTGAGAGGACCTTGACTTCTGGACCCGGGAGAGCTCCTTGCAGACTTTTGCGGAATTCTCCTTCAGCGCTTGAAGATCTCCTTCGGGACTCGAAGATCTTCATCATCCAGAAAGGCGACTAGCAATCTCAGAAGGGAAAGGCGACTGACCTTCTCACTTCCGAAAGGCGACTAGCAATCTCAGAAGGGAAAGGCGACTGACCTTCTCACTTCCGAAAGGCGACTAGCAATCTCAGAAGGGAAAGGCGACTGACCTTCTCACTACCGAAAGGCGACCAGCATTCTCAGAAGGGAAAATGACTTAGTTTTTCCGAGAGGTGGCATGTCACTCTCGGAGCTCTCTCGCTCTCCAAGTATTGTAACGAGCAGCGGTCTGTCGCGCTCGAGTTCTATTTTCCAAGTTGTAACCTCCCAGAAGATAGTGGAATTTGGTCGGCACAGCTCCGACCACGTGGTTTTTTACCCTTTCCGGGTTTTCCACGCTAAAAAGTCCCAGTGCAACCAACGAATCTCTAATTGACTGTTTGCGCGCTTAGTTCGCTCACGAGCTAAGGTGGTTCAAGTGAACCGGTCTACCAAGAGCCCTAAGCGTTCCGCAACAGCTTCGTTTGGCGCGGCTTATTTGCTCCGTTGAGTTGGGTCGAAAACGCCATTATCATAGATTGTATGTTTGGCAAGACAAAGGTTACGACCGCTACAAAGAAAATAAACTAGTTTTGAACATAAAATGTATGAATTTTTTAGGTGAGGTCGGGGGTTCACGAACGACGGTTCATGTCCACCGCGTTCACAACCGCCACCACCACGCCAAACGAAGCCTTAATGTGCTGATTTTGGCCCACGACAGTGGGTGTGAGGAGGGTTTGGGGAGCCTTTCAGCCATTCGAGAGGAACAACTTGGGGACGGCGACCACGGAGGTTCCTATCCCTTTCATGGCACCTTATGTTAGCTCCACCACTTCCATGACCATGGAAGGAAAAAGGATGGTGGTGGAGAGGTGGAGCGACAGTCGCTGGGTTCTATGGGGTCTAATCGAAAGCTCTCAATCCTAGCACTAAATGAGTACCGGAAAGCCCAACGTCGGCATGTTGTTCCAGCTTCAGCGGGAGGAAGGAGGAACCGAAGGGAATACTCAAGCAGACGTGACTGAAGACGGGATATGCGAGGGGTTAGGGTTTTAAGCATTGGATTGCGGTTAAACACAAAAATTAAGGCGTTTTTTGAAATTTTAGGATGCGGTTACCAATCGCCTTGTTTTAAACTCGCATTTTAAAGATTTTTTTTCAACTACTCAGTACATTGCCATCCATTAACCAGAGAACGGGCGGAGCAAGCTTTGGATAGACACCGACAAGTTTTGCAGGTGGCGGGAACTCAAATTCGTATTTTTAGTAAAGTTACATAGCATGTCCTCCATTGTTTTTTTTTAGAGAAAATCAGTCCCTCAATTTTTAAATATATTATTTATTAATCCCATAATAACGCCCCTGCCGATGCCTGCCACTTTGGCACCTTCCATCTCCACAGCGAAAGGCCCATTTCGCCATGGTCGCCGCCCTATGAAGAGTTGATGGGAGCGGCACCATAAGCGGCAGAGTTGATGGAAGCAGCAGAATGATTCGCGGTGGCGATGCCTCCCTATGTCGCGGCATGGTCGCCGTCGACATTGACGCGCCCTTGATCGATGATTCAGCGGGAGTTGAAGCCACGGGTAGTCGTAACAATCTCACGGTTAGTGAATTCCCTCTGGCATGGGTGTCAAAAGTGGCGGGGATCCTCTCCATTTCTGACGAAATGGAGGGGGGAGGGGATCCATTTCACGGTCCTGATTTAATCTTCGCTGATCCGACGGGTTCACTTTTCCCCAACCTTTTATAGTTTTTTTAATCCCAAAAAATTTGCATCATCGGATATGTATTAAAGTTCTTTTGGTCATTGGATGATGAAATGGATCGAAATGACGAAATGGAGAGGATTCGGATCCGGCGGCAGGGGCGTCAAAATAGAGGAGGGAAGTGGAGACTCTAATCAAATTTCGAGTCGATTTTGAGCCAATTCTGAATCGCTCAAAATATGATTCAAACAGCTCTAATTGATTAAAAATATATTGTATTTATTAACATATTATTATTTTAAAAATAAAAAATACTAAAATTTAAACCTAAATAAAAAGAGTAAAGTCTTGGCGTGTTTCATTTGCTATTTTGCTAAATTTAGATATCGCCAAATTTAATTTCGAGCCAATTAGAAATAAAAAGAAAAATTGCTAAATTTCTAGCCGAGTTCGACTCAAAAATTTTGATTTCGAGCTCAAATCGCTCGAATTCGACTCGATATCAGCCCTAATGTCATCCAATCAATAAATAGTCCGGGCAGTCAAGCATATCACAAATACACAAATACCTTTATATGAAAAAATTGTAGCATTTAGGAAACACGAAGAACAGATAAGAAATGTATTACCTCACTTTACAACATAATAATAGAGCCAGAGAGAAGATGAAGTGATTGTCTGGGCTTTTAAATTACAAAAGAAACTTACATACAGATGAAATTCACAAATACACAAATACCTTTATATGAAAAAATTGTAGCATTTAGGAAACATGAAGAACAGATAAGAAATGTATTACCTCACTTTACAACATAATAATAGAGCCAGAGAGAAGATGAAGTGATTGTCTGGGCTTTTAAATTACAAAAGAAACTTACATACAGATGAAATTCACAAATATACAAATACCTTTATATGAAAAAAGTGTCGCCGCATTTAGGAAACATGAAAAACAGATAAGAAATGTATTACCTCACTTTACAACATAATAATAGAGTCAGAGAGAAGGTGAAGTGATTGTCTGCACTTTTAAAATACAAAAGAAATATACATACAGATGAAATTCACATGCTGGGTGGTGTGACTTGAGGCCTTGGGAGAGGCTGCCAACCTGTAGATATCTGAAGAACCTCCTTGAGAGCCAAAGAAGCTGGCTCCATTGTCCATGTTGGATAGTGCTCATGAGCTTTGAATACTGACTCAACACCAGCACTTTCTACAAGACAGGGTTGGGCACCATTTAGAAACAAATCTCCTTCTGATCTTATCCACCCAGCCATCACCTCCTCTCTATCAGCAGCCTGCAACATGAAGGGAATTGGAATTGAAACTTATTGAAGGATAATTCAATAAGTTCTGTTTTTAGAATTGTATAGTTTTGTTTTTAGGAAGGAATCCAATCAGAAGAATGACTGTTTTTGCTCACCATTTTCAATGTTGATATCAATTTTAGACCTACAAGCTATCTTTCTCTTATTATTTATCATGTATTATTCTATATTTTGCTAATTCCGGGTCGCTTCTCATTTGTTTCCGTCCCATTCACAGTGCTTCATTTATCACACGAGGGCCCCTGTAAGTTTACAAAAACCTCCCATGTGAGTTTACATTTCATAACATCTATATGCACAAAACGACCCCCCCTGAAAATTTACTCCAAGGGGGTATTTTTGTCAATGGTTGTTATGAAATGTAACCTTACATGGGAGGCTTTTGTAATTTCACAAGAGGGGAAGTTTTGGTGATTATTCCTTTTTTCCACAAAACAATTGACTTAAAAATATCACTAGAATTCTCTCTACATAAATCTATGTATGAAGGTTCTAACTTACTAGATTTTTGCCACTCAAGAAATTATCGCTCTGACAATTCTCTTACTAGAAAAATTCTCTCTATAATATAACTATTGTCTGTCTCCCTATGTCGTTTTTGGATTTATAGGATGAGTAACACCACAACACCGTCATCTATAGGGAAGATGCCATTTTGTATTATGGTTGTCGATATATCAATATTTCCCAACATATCGTAGATAATTCATAATATATCACAAGAAAATTATTGTTTTGATGATGAGGAAAGAAATTAAGAATGATGGAACTTATATATATATATATATATATCCTTTTCAGTTCTTAGCAAAGATTCTTTTAGAGTTATTTACCGGGCTCGAAGTTGGCAAAATTACAGCCGAAGGTCGAGGAACTGTTCGGCGCGGATGATCCAACCGAGTGGATCAATGTCGTCGAACACAGGAATCTCAATCTGACGGAGATGGGTAGGGCGGATGTACGTAGCGGGGTGGAGAAACCACATGTAGTCAGGGACAGGCCGAGGGGGTTGTAACGGTGGTGGCGTAAGGGCCGGTGGCCGGTTTACCATCTGGCCGCAAGCTCTCAAAGGAGGAGAGCTAGATCCTCAAGTCATGCTTCGAATTGATCCAAGCTATGGGATCCAGCGGAGGCCGAGGCATCCACGTTGCCATGGAGGGTCATTGAATGTGTCTGAGGCATGGAACAGTGGGGCCGAAGGGAGACGGTACGGGGCTGAACGGGGTGCAGCAGTGGGAGGGGAAGACACGGACGGAGCTGATGGGCTACAACGAAGGCCATGAATTTGCGTGGAGGTTGCGTCGAGCGGCAGGAGTAGCGGTTGTGGCTACAGACTCACGAAAGGGAAGAAGCGAGTGTGGCGTGGGAAGCAGAGGGGTCGATGGCGCCGAGCAGAACCGATGAGGGTGTCATGGGAAGTGAGCGCTGGAGCGGAGAGGAGTCGTTGAAGACACAGAATCGGCGGAGCAAACCAGGCGGAAGACGAGGAGATCGGGCGGGTGCGATCTGGAACAGAGATCTGTGCCCAATTATGGTTTCGGAGAAAACCCAAAATGAGGGGCAGATCGGACCAATTGATAGTTGCACACAATCACGAACCGAAACAATAAGATTGAACACAAAGAAGAGATACAAATGTCGAGACAAGCTCGACCCGAACTCTTGAGGGATGGTTCCCCCTAAGAGCCTCTTTCACTTAAGGGAGTCTAACACTCATAAGATCTCAAAGATAAAGAGACACTACCACTCTTATATATAGGGGAGTGGGACGTAAAAAGTACGATAATGCACTTAGACTACATATGCAGAGGGAGACTTGTGTCCAGGAGGTCGTATCCATATCAAAGGCCTTCCCACTACATCCCCAACGAACACCTCTTTGTGCTCCGCTCCCCACCTTCTCCCACCCATGTCCACGCACGTCTCCGTCCACCACCCAAACTGATGGTCGAGACCATATGGCACCCACCTGCGGTTGCAACACCAAAGATGACCTCACCTTTCCCATCCTCCCAAAGCCTCTCCAACGCACACTAATCTCCATGACATCAATTGCGCGCGACATACACAACCTCCTTCACCTTAGCGCGTGTGTAGAGACGACATCCTTCCTCTCATTCACGACATCTCCCCTAACTCCAGCGATCTTCCCTTTATGTCCTCTAGCTCCCATACCCTCTGTTCTCTATCTCCCGCACCACCCTCCCCGCTCCAATCTGTCGACATCCCAGCCAACGTCTATATTCCCGCACACGCCGATCTGTCTCACGTTTCACTAGCACACAGTTGCATCCCCACGGCATATGTATCACACCAATACCTTGTGCCCCAACCCTCAAACTTTTTTTCTTCAACTGGTCCTGCACGTTGAGCGCCCCACCTCGCATGCCTATTTCCCTCGCCTGGTCCAATCATCTGAGTCAATTTTCAGCTTTTTCCCCCAACACATGTCTACGCCTTAACTTTTCTTGTCTTACTTCTTTCGCTCACATGCATCACGCTCCTTCCAATTCCCCCTTTACGCACAACCCCACACCATTCCAGTTGCATGGGACCCACCTCTTAATTATCATTAGTTATATAACTTCGCTCAACAAGTTATCATTCCACATGACCCATCCACCAAATGCGACTTCCAAGGATAACATTCTATTTGGACGCATCCTCCTACCCATCGTCATGTTCTTCAGCCCTGCAATGATCATTAAGGTCTCGGGACAATTTATTATGCCGTTCTTTCACTCATCCAACTCCGGCAGACTCCGTTCGAAGCCCTGGCCCAACTGGCGAGCTTCCACCACTATGGAAGCCTTCAAGTTTGATCCACCTCGCTCGACCTTGAGGACAAGGTCAATTTTCAAGACGGGTGTGTTGATACGTACATGGCTTGCAACATGTCAGACACGCGATCGAATGATCTACCTCGCAACACGAGAGCTCCATCAGAGATGCGTCGGACTTTATAGAGTATCTTGTATTTGTACTTAATTATGCACTTGTCTTTTATGTATTGGTCTTTTTATGTATTTTGTCTTGTATAGGGTCTTCACTTATAAGGAGCCAATAGTGTAAGAGTTACCTCACCTTGGAGTTAGTTGTCTTTGGCTCTCTTAGGAGAGGACTCTTAGAGGGATACTGCCCTCAAGAGTTAAGAACGAGCATGTTTTGTTGATTGTACCTCCCTTTCATTTCCCATTACAATATTATAAGTTTTTTTTCTTGCGTTCTTGATACGTAGTTACTTGTCCATATCATGTTCAACTATTTCGATAAGTAATTTGCTATATCATGTTCAACTATTTCGATAAGTAATTTGCTAGATGTTTTATACGGTTCGTTATGAAATTTTTCCATCACCTATATTATGTTATAACAGCTTTTTTTTGGCAGTCTTAATCTTGTGTATAAAATTGCCATGTGCACTATGTTTCTATGTTTTTATGATTAACTCTTATACACAGCTATTATGCACTCTTCACTATCCCCACTCTCTCATTGAGCATTTATAGCACTTGAGGAGATGAGTTCACTCAGGCTCCGATTGGCGCGGCTTTTTTGCCCTGGTGAGTTTGGACAAAAACGCCATCATCATAGAGCGCATGTTTGGCAAGACAATGGTTATGACCACCACCAAGAAAAGAAAACTAGTTTTGAACATAAAAGTGGATGAAGTTCCTTAGGTGATGTTCACGAACGATAGTTCATAACCACCGCATTCACGACCGCCACCACCGTGCCAAACGGAGCCTCAGTCAGTAGGTAGACCCCTTTCTTTAGCTTGACTGCCCCTTTCTTTTGCTTGACTAGGCCATTTATTTTGCTTGGCATTTCTTTTGGCGGGAAAACATGTGAAGACGCCCGAAAGATTTCCCAAGCTCAAGTAGTTAAAAATTTCTTTATATTCCTTTTTAGGATATAAAATTTTGAACTTGGGATCCATTTGGCTCGTAATTTTTGCTCCATATATGTTTGGCCTGACAACAGTTATGACCGTCACTAAGAAAACAAAAAACAGTTTTGAACATAAAAGTGGATGCAGATCCTTAGGTGAGGTCAGACGTTCATGAATGATTGTTCATAACCACCGTGTTCACTACCGCCACCGCCGAGCCAAACGGACCCCTTAATGTTGTAGCCTATATGTTTGGGAGTAGAAATATGTATCTGTTTTGTACTAGTGCGCTCTGTTGTATTATTGGACCCTTATGATTTATAATCAAATCTTAATATATTCTGTATAGAAATGCTCTGTTGAATTCTTTGGGAATTTATGTGAAGCTTTTTAGTTTGTTCCTTAGCCTAGCACCATGCTTAGCTTTAATTCAGTTGTGAGTACTGATCTGACAAATATAGTGAAATAAACATAAATTGTGGCGTTACAGACTATCCTTCGTATTTTTGCATCCATCATAATAACTTCCTTCACAAAAAACATGATTAGGAGTGATATCTTGGTTACCCAACACTTTCTATGACTACTACCATAGTATCATCATCATTCCAGCTTATTTAATCAAAGTTTTGCAAATTATTCTCTCAAAACGTAAATTATTCTTAATCTAACTTTTTTCTAATTTATAACCAAACACTAATTTCAAATTATTGTGTCACCCAGCTTAACTTGATCAATCAAGACAACAGAAAAGGTCATGTAGTAATTTATCAATTTTACCTTTACATAGCGGTATAAATAAACCTAGCCTTGAAATATTCAAGCGTATTTATTTATTTTCTTACAGAGTTTTTTACAAGCTTGAAGAAAATCTAAGTAATAAATTCATGTCAAGCATATATTTTGTAATTTTACTTTATCAAGCTCTTTTAATTGAGACTGCCGAAATATATAGGAGGTGCTCCTGTTCAAGATTATAAAAATATACTACACAAATGTATAAATATTAGTATCCATGAGAAATTAACATAATTTAATTGGTATGCATTTTCAATGTTTATACATCCAAAGAATATTATAACTAGTGTAAAATTAGATATTTAGGAGTTACTATAATTTGTAGTACCATACTCTATTAAAATGCATAGGTAGATGTTAAAAGAGAAGTTTAACAGTAGACATAAGTTTAACACACGAACATTAAAAAGAAAAGTAGACAATCTAAAACAAACAAGTACTTTATTCAGTTTCTACAAGAATTATTTGTCAAAGAATAATGAGCATATTCAACAACACTCAAGCCTTTATCCCACCATAGTGGGGTCAGCCATACGGATCCTTTGTCGCCATTGCGCCTTATCTTTAGTGTTCATAATTAGCGTATTCATGAACATAAATTAATTAAAAAAAGATAACATTCAAGCTTTGTCCAATTAGTTGTAAATCTTAATACGTTACGATCAAGCTTGTTAAATTGACGAAGTAAACAAAGATAAACAAGTCTTAGCTGAACGACTATCGAGTTGTTTCATATATAGCACAAAATCTATATTTTCACAACACTTGAATATTAGTGCCACACTCCCAGCCAGGTCCACATTCTTCAACGTCAGAGTTGAAGGTTCTAAACCTATTAAATCTAGAAATAATGTATTCCTCCATCATTATTGATTGGTTATTATAAAATTCATAATATCAAAATCGATATTACATACCAATATTTCTTTTAATTTTTCTAAATCTCATCATCAAATGATTTTTTTGTTGTTCCATCTTTTCACCTCAGATAACTTCACATGTAAAGAACATAGCATCTATATATGAAAAGACACTAAGAAAGCCAATTGAATAAGCCTTCGCCTTTAGTCCCACCTCAACATTGCACAATTACAAAGCTTCAGAAGCTACTAAATAAACTTACCAATAAAACACAAATGTCTGTTCTTTTATCCATTTTTCCTCCTAAGATGGTCCTAAGATAGGTAACTAAGAACCTATTGAAAGAATTAAGCATTGGATTTTATTTTTCAAAAACTTCAAATCAAAGGTTCATGTCTAAATAGCATAATAATAAACAAAGGAACTATATTTTTGCATCTAAACAAAACCAATAACAGATGTAAGGTTGCAATCAGCATGTCTATAGTGGAGGAAGAGAGTTTACCTTTTCAGGCATGTATCTGAAGACGCTCGGCTTCTGCCCTGCTTCATATATATTGCACTGAGAAAGAACCTGAGAACCCAATCATATGTCCTAGTTTAATTGGAGAAGAATGTCTAATATTGCAAAGAAAAAAACTTGGGGATTGATATAGACCTGTGCTTCCACACTAGCGCACACAGCATATATACCCCAGTTTCTTGTATAATTATTGTAAAGGTGGACTCTGCCGAATCTAAGTCGAGGGTGTCGCTGTCTTGTGCCATCAAAAAAACAGTGATGTATCGTCACCCGGATGCATCTATCAGTAATGTGGCTACTATCAGCCCCAATAAGCATTGTTTTATCATGCATTGCAAAGTGGCATCTGCTCAAAGACAAAGTTAATATGTCAATGGGATATATAAAACTTAGTTAAATACAAGACTAGTATCAAACGTATTAGGGAGCAGCAACTAAGGGGGAATTTAAGTTTGGCTAGACACACAAATAGTCAAACTGATATTCAACCCCAACGTTAAGCTAGTGTCAAGACATTTCTACACCGACATATATTTTTTCAACCTGATGTGTGACTAAACAACCTCTCAAGTGAGAGTTCTCCGCATCATTCATCACTCGCCCTCAAATAAAAGGTTTTAACATGATCAAGTATCATGCACCAAAAGCACCAACCATGCGGAGCTATTATGGAAGTCACCTGCTTCTAAACCTTGGTCAACCATGATTGAAGGAGCTCAAACCCATGGGAGCCACAAACCACATGAATATTCTTGATCACAACCGAACCAGCGAATATGGTCCTACTTGTTAGGGAGAGGCAACCAAGAGGGGCATAAGTTGAATATGATACATCAGTGGTTAAACTCATACTCAAGCAAAAAGCTTAAGCCAATGGATGAATGTCAACAACATGGTACTTCCAACGTGTTAATTACCATCCAATGTGGGATTAAGGGTATGTTTAGCGCAGCATTTTTGCTCAGGTGTATTCAGACAGAAATACCACCACCATAAAATACTCGTTTGGCATGACAACATACTTATTACCATCCAATGTGGGATTAAGGGTATGTTTGGCGCAGCGTTTTTGTTCAGGTGTGTTCGGACAAAAATACCACCGCCATAAAAGACTCGTTTGGCATGACAAAGGTTGAGACCATTGTTGCAAAAACACTCATTTTGAACTTAAATGCAAACAGTTTTGTTGGCGAGGTAGGGCTTTTACAAACAACAGTTCACAACCATTGCGTTCACGACCGCCACGACTACGCTAAACAAACCATAACCCAATATTTTAGCATACCTTAACAATACATGTGTTATGTGAATTTACTTCAGATTTGGAATGAATACTATGGATTATAAATTAAAACTCAAATTATAAAAATATAAAGGATTGTTTAAAATTAATACTAGTAAAACATATGTTTATGCTTTAGAATGGTAAAATTTACATATTTTTCAAAAATTTCTAAAATATGAAAAATGAAAACTCTTTTGCATACTTCACACATGTGTGCATTATACAGGTGCAATACATTAAACAAATAATTGCGATAGGCTAATCATGACCATGAACAAATGTAGTAACAAGCATGCCTTCCATTATCTATGTTTTGGTAAGGGAACTTACTTCAATTGATTATAGGTGTAGAAGAATCAAATTTGAAGCAGAAAATAATTTTATTCTTCACACACATATTCATAATATAAGAATTTGTACATATATATATATATATAGGAATGAGTGGAGAGAGAACTCCAAACGAAGATGTGTGATTAAACTATACATGAGAAAAGTGGGCCTAAACATGGGCTTGTACATGGGCTTATTCAATTTTTGATACGCACATATCTTTAATGTATTTCGTCATGTAGTGTCATGTCCTATAGAATGGCCTCCATCTATATAAGGAGTCCATTAGGTAGTGAGTCATATTTGGAGTGTAGTCTTGAGTTTCTCTTTGGAGAGGGGAGTGCCTAGGAGGACCCAGCCTTCAGGTGTTTGGCGGGAGCTTGTCTCCTGATTGAATCTTCATTATTATGCAATGCAAGTTCACGTTCTTGTTTCTAGATCTTGATACGGCTAGCCCATACCAATGGATCCGACCTACCGCTCATTTACAATTTCTGGCCAAACCATAATTGGATCTTCCTCCTCTGTCGACCGTTTCTCCCTCTGCACGCATCGACCAGCGCCATCAGCTTCCAGTGTGACCCGAGCCTGCTCGTCTTCATCCCCCATTGTGATTGATCCCACGCTCGACGGCTCATGCGCAACTCGCCTCGCACACCCCGCATCGACCTACTCTGGCTTCTGTGAGCCCGACCTCCGTTCGGCCGACGCTTTCCGACATATAACTTTTTTTTCAACGGCTAGTCTTAGCATTTGCGGCCTCTTTCTGTCGAGACCACCCGTTTTGGCGGCCCGCTCCAACACAACACCTCGCCGCACGGTCACGCACCCCACTCCAGCCCCACCCTTCACTCCAGTGCCATCGTCGGCCCTGCATCGGCTTCCCGACTTTTCCGTACGCCTCCTGTAGGTCTCCTGGCGTTTCCGTCGACTTCCAACGGCCCTCCATCTCTCTCACCCGCATTTTGGAGGCCCTCCTGCTGCATCTGTAGCCTTCCAGCAGTCGCTACTCATCCTCGTCGCCCTCCTGCGTCTCCTGCAACATTCAGGCAGCCCTCCTACGGCGCCTGCAACATTCCAACAGCCCTCCTGAAACTCCTGCAACATTCCGGCAGCCTTCCTGCGGCTCCTGCAGCATTCCGCCAGTCCTCCTGCGGCTCCTCCTGCATTCTGACGGCCCTT
The DNA here is from genome assembly GCA_033032865.1 of Dactylorhiza incarnata. Taxonomy (NCBI): domain Eukaryota; kingdom Viridiplantae; phylum Streptophyta; class Magnoliopsida; order Asparagales; family Orchidaceae; genus Dactylorhiza; species Dactylorhiza incarnata. The sequence goes on from JAWHQI010000043.1 coordinate 6,378,612, forward strand.
CAGATCAAGGTTGTAAATATCGAATGTCGGCGATATGTCGGATTAGGTTTTTAAATGTCGGAAGTCGGAGACATGTCCGGGATATTTTATAATATCGGTTTAAAAAATTATTTTTATGTATATTAAGTATAATTATATGTTCTAAAAGGAAAAAAAATAACATAACAAGTAAACAAACAATGAGTCATGTATATCCCAAAATAAATTCGAAAAATATCTAAAGTAAAATATTATAATAAGTACAAATCAATCCAATGTAAACTATATTTAATATTATAAAGGAATTTATTTTATTTGTGCTAAGTTTTATAATAAATAAAGAAGATTTAAAAGCTAAATATTCCGGATTTATTATAAGTCTTTCCATATTTAGTAAGTTTATGTAAAAGTCATAAATATCAACTAATAATTATGTTGAATTTTTTCGTATTTTATGTAATATTAAATAAGAAAAATATAGTATGAAATAATTATATAAAATTGATTATAAGAATAACACAATAAAAGAATGAAACAATAAGTCCAATTGATTTAAACATACATAATATAGTATATTTGGGTTATTTAGACATATATGCTAGAGTGTTAACATAACATAAAATAAAAGAGTGGACGATATGTTCAAAATCCGTGTCGGCCGATTTATCGGAAAAAATCAGATATGTCGGCCTATATTTTACAAAAGGACAATCGATTTTTTTAGAAAAAAAATATCGTTTTACCCTCAAAAACGACATGTCGGCGAACATGTTGGAGGACATTTAAAACAGTGCTCCAGAGCCTCGTGCCATTTTTTGTCCGTCCTCACTCCCTTTTCCATCATGACTCTCCTTCCGGACTTAGTGCATGCTCAATGCGATCGAATTGACGTTACCCTAGATAATCTCCTCGCCATGGCGCTTGAGATTCGTCATCGGCGTCTTCCGCATTCCCCCTTACAACCCATGCCCGCTCTCTGCTTCTAGACGAGCCTCCTCCCTCCATCCCACCGCCACCCCCTCATTAGGTCTTCTACCATTGGAACCACTATTGCTTCCCCCCTTCCCAACACCCTTTTGTTCTCCCAGTGCCGACCGCGACACGCGCCCCCTAATACCCCCCCCCACCACCCTCTTCTGATTTGCACTGGTTGCCCTCCAATCCGCTCGCCTTCCAACATATCCGTGACAGAGGCTCCACCTGGCGGCTCACCAGCCTTTTACACTGAGTCACATGCTTTTGCTGCTTCCCGCCGTTTCTTGGAAACCCTCGCCCATCTGTCAGCTCTCTTATCTCTCGACTCCTCTTTTCTAATATCTCTCAAGCTCACTGCTACCCTACCCTCACATCTTGTCACTCTCCCACTTCAACCAGACTTCCCATTGGATTTCCTTCCAAATAATCACTAATTACTCCTCATCGACCTAATGTCCGACCCCACGACCATCGTTTAGGCGCACAACCCCCCCCCCCCCGGCCGCCTTTGACAGGCAGAGGCGGGCGAGGTGCCTCTGGCGCACCTGAGGCGCGTCTAGACCTGTAGGAATGAAGAACAGCGGAAAAGGATCGAGGGAATCCATCCAATCCTGGTCAAACGCCCTAAAAATCGTATTTATAAATGCAGGACAATGACCACGCATGTCTGTGTGCATAAAGACGCACGACACGTGCGTGAAGGAAACCTGAACTCATACTGGACTTAGGCAGTGAACGCGCACAAGCATGAACAGTACGTGCACGAGCGTGCGTGAAGAAGGCGCACAGGAGCTCCAAGACAAATTGAAATTGCATCCTAGAGCATAAATAGTGCATGCACGTGCGTGCCTAACAAACGTGGGCGCTCATACCTATCCCAGGGATTCTGCAACATGCATATAATGATCGAGCACGCCTGTGCTCCTCAGCTCTGTGCGCCAGTCCAACTTCGTGGCCACCTACATCAATGAGTTTATCGAGGTAGCCATGCACGTACCCGACTTATCCTCCGATCATTACCTGGGGTACTTTCTTGGGGTTCTGCACCCCACCTCCAGGAACGCCTTCAGGTCCACAATCCAACTACTCTTTCTCTCGTCATGGAGCAAGTTGTTTCCTCGACAAGGAACTTTGCACAGACCAGACGTCCTCCTCGTCCCAACCACCCCACCAGTCGATGCCACTATCGTTGTCACCGCCGACATCTTCGTCGCCTCTTCCCTGCTTGGAGCACCTCCCCCACCTGGGCCCCCGCTGCTAGGCCTGCCTCCACTACCGCTAGTTCCACCAACCACGGCACCCTGACGACCCCAATGCTTATCTCACCAGCAACACCTCGAACTTTGTTGCAAGGGCCTTTGCTTTTACTGCCAACAACCGTACTCGCTCACCCGCATCAACCCTCTCAAATAATTGTGCGCTACTTGGATCTGATGACGACAATCCTGACTTCAGTGACTTGGATCCTTGAATGCTCGTTGACGACCCCTACGGACCTCGACCTTGAGGACAATGTCGATTTTTTGAGGGAGTGTTGATACGAAGACGGTCTCCACGTGACACCTTAATAGTCTAGATTGCATTGGGGGCATTATCGTATTTTATGTACACCCAGTATTGCCTATATAATGGAGTGGGGGAGAGTCATTTAACAATCTTTTGAGATCTTATTTAGTTTTAAGCTCTCATAAGTGAAAGAGACTCTTAGAGGAAACCAGCCTTCAAGAGTTTGGGTCGAGCTTCTCGATATTTTGTATCCTTATTTTGTGTTCAAGCAATACAATTTTGGTTTGTGATTGTGTGCATCTATTAGCCGCGGCACTCATAGAACAGCGAGAGTAATGTTGGGAAGCACCGTGAGTGCATATATAATTAGAACCTTTATTAATTAAGTAAACGAGTTTTAATTCATTAATATTAATAATAATTGATTAATATTAACTGTTAGTATTATTAATAAATATTCATTATTGAAAAAAAATTGCCTTATTAGAGGGGGTAACGCTAGATGAATCTATGCATAATGACCCAGATGAAGGCAAGCAAGCACGTGACAATGCAAATGAAATTACGGGTTGACTGGCCAAAGATGCGAACAAACGCATTCACACAATCCAATGAACAAGATATCACAACATAAGCCCCTAAATCTAATGCAATGCAAGTACAAATGATTCAATCACACATTTTCTCCGACACATGATTAATTAAATGGCAAAACATAACAACTCACATATTTGATCAGAAGTAATCACAAGCATTCAAATCAAATAACATGGGGTAATTGATATTTAATTGAGAGTGCATAAGAATTAAATAGCATGGCGAATAGGTAAAAACATCTAATTGAAAGATATTCTAGTCAACATTAATTAAGCAAAATACGGCTAGAAAATGGTGTGTTCGTACAAATGTAGATAATTTTGAAAATAATTACGGAACTTACCTAGTAAAGGGGTTGTCGGCGTTAGAGATTCGACGGTCGTAATTACAGTGGAGGTTTTCTGGAAGGGAGAAGGTCGTTGTAGATTGATGTTCATGACTGATGGGGGGATGTTTGGTGGCGGGTTTAGTAGGAAAGGGGTTGTGGGGATCAACTTGAGATGTATGGAGGGCTGGGGAATCGGGTGAAGGGTTGTAGAGGTGACTGGAAGCACAAAGAGGGGTGGCTGGAAGCTTGGCCGACGATGACAGAGTACTGGGAGGTGGGCGAGTGTTGTGGTAGAGGCGAGTCTGTCAGAGGGCGAAGGACGACGGAAGGACGAGGGATAAACAACTAGAGGTCATCTCGAGGAGGGATCGCCGGCTGCAGGTCGAGGAAAGCACATCAGAGGCAACGGATGGGGAGTCAACACCGCTGGAGGCAAGACTCGCGGTTTCGGCACCGTGCTGGATGGTCAGCGCCGCACCAAGTAGAAGAACGAGCGGCTCCGTATCGTGGAAGACCTTAACTTTTGATCCCCTATCGTACACCAAATGGAGTGTATATAAAGGAAAAGATTTAGGTTAAGTATATACGGCGGTCATGCCAATTAAATAACTTGACTCCCAAAATAAATCTCAGAAAATAAAATAAAAATACATAACAATACGAAAACTCGATCTCATCGTAATCACGATCTTCAATCTTCCATCTGATTATCCAAATATAATGATAATGACAAATCGCTCAAATGAGGTGCGGTCAATATCCATCAGGAGGACTTCATCCTATATAAGGAATCCTTAGGAGTAGTGTTATGCATATTTGGATATCCTTAGTATTTGGTCTCTCATTTTAGAGAGGGGCTTTCTAGAGGACTAAGCCTCTGAGAACCTGGTGGGAGCTTGTCTCTCGAAACTATATTCAATTGTTATCATTTTAATGCAAGTTTTCTTAGAGTCTTTCTCTCCCACAACCATAGAAAATTCTTGTTGGTAATAATAAGTATAGCCAAAATGCATGGAAGCCACAAAGTGCATCTCGTCCCAGAACCATATAAATTTCTTGTTGATAATAGTAAGCATGGTAGCCACAAACTATATGAACATGCTTGACTCCTGGCTGAACCATCAACTCTCATACAACTTCCTAGGGAGTGATAAACAATGGGAATAAATCTTATAGGAGATGCATCAATGATCAAACTCATAAACTAAAACTCACAAATCCATGGGTGAGGTGTAACTACATAGTATTTTTATGCCAACATATATTTCAACTAACGGATCTGGGTCTAAAGCATGCTATCGTATGCCTCAATCAACTTCTTCTCACGTGATAGCTCTGTGCATTGGTCATCACTCTCTTCGACCATAAGCTTTTCAACATAACAACTATCGTGCACCAAGAGAACACTAAACCATCTATAGTCGGCGTGAAAACCAACTTGCCCTTGAAACTTTCTAAACTATTGTAGAAGCAGCTAAGATTCATGGAAACCACAAACTACATAAAGATACTTGACATATGGTCAACCCATCAGATCTAATGCGAGTTATTTGTGAGTGAGGGACAACCAAATGCACATTTCTTGTGCGGGCGTAAGAGTATTACCTACGAGCATGTGCACCAAGGCGTTCAAGCATCAACATGGAAAGTTCAGATATTGACGCTAAACAAGAAGAAAAATTGTTTCGTGCGTCCGACGCACCGCGCGCAGGAGAAATCCCCGTCGTTCATCTACTGTTTTTTTAAAAGCCTGCTTTTTGCGAACCGCTGGATCACAAATCGGACGGACCACCTACACTGCGCCCGATGAGCTATGTGCGCACGACATGTTGTTAAAGGCGCGCCTCGGGCGCGCCAAAGGCTATAGGCTCAGAGGTTTGCGCCTTCGTGCGCCTTTTGAGCATAAAAGTCGTGTTTGGGTGCGATTTTTGTTGCAAACTTTTTTTTTCCAAAAGAAAGAAAGAAATAATGTAAGACCTCAATAATTTTTTCATGATTTAGTGTATGTGAAACATAATCGAATGTTAAGACTTAGATATGATGTAAATGACCACATTAATTCTATTTTGTAAGAGATATAAATGATAGTAATGAATAATTAATGAGTAAAATAGATGAAAAATCTGATCAAGAAGATGAACTGATGTTTGATGCTTATTTTTTAAAATGAATGTGGTTGCGTCTTGCCTTCGTCAGGCGCGCGCCTACGCCTTGAGCCTAGGCTCCGAGATCCCTTTGCGCCTTGGTGCGCCTTGTTCCTTTAATAACTACGGGCCGCACGCGCACCTACTTATTTCTCAAACAAGAAACTCGCAGATTTTTGGTTTCCACGATGCTTGCCAATAGGCCCAAAACAGTTGTTTATAATAAAAGGCAGATTCTTTACGACTTGCAGGAATCAAAACTACACCAAAAGGGGGGAAATAATAACAATAACAATAATAAATCTTACCTTGAGACAGTGATATCAGTGCTCTCCCGAGTAATATCAATCAAGCCATCATCATAATCACGCAGGCTGCACCGATCAATCCAGATATGTCTGGACTTGGGTTTTATCTGAATCCCATCAACATCATGCCCTCTACCGCCTTCAAACTCCAGATTGCAGACAATCACATGCTCGCATTCCTTCAGCTGCAAGCCCTTCCCTGTTAACTTAATCCTCTGCCCCCGACCGTCAATGGTCTTATAAGACGACACCCGCAAGTAGGTCAACAAGTGAATCGTCCCCGACACCTCAAATACAATCCATAGCGGCTCCTTCTTCCGACACGCCTCGCGGAGGGAGCCGTGGCCGTCGTCTAGGACAGAGGAGGAAGAGGACGATGAGTAAAGAAGACGGCATTGAACAGCTAACTGTGTGACATATGAGTGTGGAATAGATACCGGACAAGGTCGTGACGCAGTAGACAGATCCGTGGAGCCCGCCAATGGAGTGGCGACCAAAGCCCTCGGCTCGGCCGGCGAGGGCTCGGAAGTCGTCGTCGACGTGAGCGTATGGTAGCGCCATAGTTCCCCCGCCGCTGCCGCCCTTGTACAAGTTGGGGTCGACCTGATTCGGGATTACAGGGGGGGAAGCTGGAGAAGGTTCTGGAGGAACGCTTTTGTGATTGGCTGATGAGAAACAGCCTCCCATGAACGAGAGGAGCTGCTGAGAGTTTCGGGATTTGGAGATCAGATCTAGGGAAGAAGGGAAACGACAGGGATGTGCTAGAGGACGAAAGACAGAGAGCGGCAGACGCGGCGGCGATTGCGGTCCGGATCGGCCTGCGGCGGATCACCGACATACCGACAGAGCTAACATGGACCACGGAATGAATGCAACGATTAAGGTCCGGTTCGGCTTGCATGGACCGCCGAATGAATGCAACTAGGTCTGAAAATTAAAAATCGAAACAGCAAAAAACCACAACACCGCACCACACCGTTTTCAAACCGCACCGAACGGTTTGGTTGTGGTGCGGTTTTGGTTATTGAAAAACCGCAAGGTTTGCGGTGCGGTTCGGATTTTATCTTGACAAAACCGAGTAAACCGCACCGCACCGCAATTATTAACATGGTAAGTGATTTTGAATTACTGCTTTTAAAATAATGCGCATGTTTTGTGTTTTATGAAATATTTGATTTTCATTTATTTGTAATATTTCTTAAATTGTGATTCTGGAATAATAGTTGTGAAATTTTTCATAAGTTTTGTTGAAACCTGCAACAGGTCTCTTGAGTTCGGACCCACTGGGGGTATAGCCGGTGCTTACTTCTCCCTCACTAGACTCTCTTGACGGTGGATGTGAGAATATGAATAGACCCAAGGCTGAAGCGAGGAAGTCCCGCCACACACCCGGAAGATCTTAGAGAGCTTCCCCTCCCAAACCAGAGCTCAACCGGGCACCTTGGAGGGCACTAGCAGCCGACCAAAAACTAGCCTGGAGGAGAGGATTCTCTAAAATCGGATCTCCTCCAAGGTGCCCTTAAGGGTCTATTTATAGATATTTCTAGGCTGGTCTGCAAATAACATGAATCCGCCTTTTAATTTTACTAACAGCACCCCGAACTGGTCTGCTAACATCCTAACTCCGCTGTTCTGAAGGGATATTTGCATCCCACCAGGGGTATCAGGGTCATTTCCCTCTCAAATCCTCCTGGGCGAGTGGTCCGTGAGGGCACCACTCGCTGGGGCACCCGCCTAGCTGGGCGAATGCCCACGCTTCCGGGCGAGTGGTCCGTGAGAGCACCACTCGCCTATCTTCTTTTCTTCTGCACCTTACTCCCACCAAACCGAGGGTACCTCCATCTCCTAGCCGGGGCGAATGATCGGGCTGACCCAGGTCTCGCCATTTGGCTTGAGGGGCCCACTCGGCGAATACGGGTTGTACACAATCCCCGCTCTTTGCGAGTGGTTACTACGCTCGGAAAGAATCAGTCCAACCCTGCATTCGGTGAGTGCTTGCTGACTGGACTCACAAGATTCTGTGGGTCCCACCGTTGTCCTATATATATCTCTTCATGTCAGAACTTCCTGGAGCGTTGACAACCCTCGATTCGGAGCTTCTTCCCTCCCTTAGCTCTTCACCGAGATCAATGTCTTCTCACAAGCCTTCTGCGAGACCCCTCTCGCTGGAGATGATCGAGCGTCTGGCCGCGGCCCAAGCTGTAACTGCCCCCAAGGCAGCCAAATTTGCTCCCTGGCTTATGTCTAAGCGGGACCCGAGTGCCCCCTACGTCTCGCGTCGAGCCAAGGCGATTCGACTGAATCGTCAGAGAGGCGAGACCGCCTCGGAATCCCCTGCGGGCACTCCTCCGGCGAGGACTCCGCCGGCGGATACTCTTCCGGCAAGGAATCCTCCGGACCCCGGGACGCAGGTATGAGGGTTCCTCTCATCCCTCTGTTTAGTTCCTCCCCTTACCCTGTCTTTGCTTTGACCATTCGCAGGGGATCTCGATGCCCGAGACCGGCCACGGGGCCGTCTTGAGCAGTGTCGTGGTGCCACCTCCCCCGGACGAGAGGCCTCCAGATCGGGACCTTGCTCCTCCACCTCCTCCGGGCGAAACCTCATTGCAGTCCGGTAAGTTGTAAACCCTTTTAGATTCACCCTTCATGATGCTCGCTGCTGACCACTGTTTTTTGTAGCCCTTGACCCCAACCTTCCGCTGCGGAACCCCCCCCCCCCCCCCCCCCCCCCCCGTTCTTGCGGATGAGCCGAGGGTATCTCCCCAGAAGGGATCCGGTCATCAGGGCCGTGCGGATGATCCTGCGGATGCTCCAGCTCTTACCTCACAGCCCTACCGTCCTGGAAAGGGAAAGGTCCTACCTCCCGCCGGGCTGTTTGGAGCGCACCCCCATTCGTCTCGTCCTTCAGGTCACAAGGACCCCACCCCAGGTCAGTTCACTCACCTACCCCTGTCGTACTCGCGTATTTTACCACTACTGACCCAGTTGTGATTTCGCAGGCTATCGGGAAGCCTCCCCCTTTGATTCCTACTATGAGGGGGGAGAGGGGATGCTCTCGCCTCTCCCTTCCCCTGGGGATCTCGCTGACTTTCTGGGTGACTCCTCAGATCACGCGACCCTGAAGGAGCGGATCACGGAGGTCTTGGGTAAGCTCATCCTCATCCAGCGAAATGTCGCCGGCCAGGTGGACGACGTGCGGCTGAGAGTCGCGCATGAGTTAAAGGACCTCCAGCGGGACTACTCGCGCATTCTCGCGACGGTGGAGCGCCTGGGGGGTGAAGGAGGGGAGTTGTCTCCCGAAAGACACGCCGCGCGAGCCCGGGACCAACTCCAGCTGGCTTCCCATGAGATCACCAACATGCTCGCATATTTCCGTCCGCGAATGCCCCTGGAAGCGGGGTCGCGAAAGCGAGGTCGGTGGGTCTGGGAGGAGTATTGAGCCAGTCTTCATTCGCCCTTCTTGTAATTCTTCTGTTTTCTGTAGCGCGGATGCTGAACTTTTATTTCTGTTTGTAATAATCTTATGCCATGTGCTTTGCGAATGCTCTATTCTTTATCCTTTATTTCCTATATCTTGCTTGGGTATTGCCGAATGCTTTACTATTGCCGAAGGCTTTCTTAACCTCTTTCGCGTAGTCGATGAACGAATAGCCATAGGGCATTTGTCATTACTGGGCGAGAGGGGTCAGCCCGGGTTCCGAGGCGTCGGGAAGGCGCGACTGCTATCCGCACACCCGTTACCTCGAAAGCCCAAACGCCGTTTAGCCCCTCTATAAATAGGCCTTTCAACCACCGTATTAAACACCTTACCATCCGCTCCTTCTCTTTCCTCGCGCTAGCACTCGCGCTAGCACTCGCGCTTCCTTCTTCTCTGCTGCTTTCTTATCCTTCGTCATTCGCGACATGGGTGGCGATGCGGAGGGCAGGGCCAAGTGCGCCAGCGCGTTCGTCAACCACACCTTCGATTCATGCGACCTCTCCGACGAGGCTTATTTGACTGCGGTCGCGGATTACATCCCGCCTGGGTTCGAGGCGCGAAAGCTCAGGCCGGACGAGCGCCTAAACTCCATCTCGCCCTGTGCTCTCGCGATCCCGCTAGAGCACTTCGAGGTGGGGTTTCGCCTTCCCATCTGGCCGGAACTCCGCCAGACCTTCAGGTATTATGGAGTCGTGCCCGGCCAGCTCAACCCCAACTCCATCGCCATGTTGGTTGGGTACGCGAGCTACCTGCGAGAAGAGGGGATCGAGTTCTCGCTCCCTGTCTTCCGCAAGCTCTACACCTTTCGCTGCACCAACGGCATCTCATTCTTCTCGGGTCTGAACCCACTCAAGCACTACGGGCTCCCGAATAAGAACCACGACTGGGTTCGGCGCTTCCTCTTCGTCAGCGGGAACCTGGGAAATACACTTCTCGCCCCGGTGCAGGAGGAGGAGTCAACCTTCCGCCCCCCGACCCTAGGGGGGCACGAGGCCAAACTCCACCAATACATCTTGGAGCACGGGATGGACCTCGTCTATCTCCGGCGAAACGTCAACTCGCTCCCGCTCATTCCGCAGGGCGAGGGTAAGTCTTCGGGACTTCGTTCGTTTCGATTTTGTGACTCTTATACCATTCGCTAAATCATTCGCAATATTGCGCAGGCGTGCGTAGCTTCCCCCTCCATCCACCGCGTCCCTCTGGGGCTTCCGTGTCCTTCGCACAGGCTGCAGCGGATGCCTGTCGGGAGGAACCCTCCTCCTCCAAGCCTAGCGGGAAGAAGCGAAAACCTGGGGCGCTGGCCTTCTCTTCCTCCAAGAAATCAAAGAATCCCCCCTCCGCCAAGGGGAAGGGGGTCTTGGACGAGACCCTAGGGGCGAGTGCTCAGACTCAGACCCCGGGGGTGGGTGCGCCAGGCGAGACCACCCTTCACGCGGGATCGTCGTTGCCGCAGCCTCCATTGCCCAGGGACCACCGGAACTTCCCCAGCGGCGAGAAGTACGTGGACCCCTCAGGGGATCCCCTGGTAAAGTGGGACAGGAACGTCAACAGGGTCTCGCTCTCCACCCTTCACCCGTCGTGGATAGAGAGCGACCTCGCCAGTGGTGAGGCTTATGCCATCGCATATGCCCTCTATGGCCGGGAGGATGCTGAAGTCTATGATGCCGAGACGACTCAGGTTCTCGCCCATGAGACCGCCAGGGTCATGCTGCGGTCGCTCGAGCTCGCGCATATGTCTTCGCGCCGGAGCATCAAACTGGCGCGGAGCTTGGCGGAGGTTGAGGAGTCCAGGTCCGTCGTTTCTGCCGAGGCGCAGACCCTCAGGACGAAGTTGGCAGCTGCGGAAGCTCTTCTCGCCAGTCGTCCCGTTGCCGAGGTATACATTTTCTCCCTCCCCGCAAGTGACTTGTTGCCGCTTGATGCACCTTCTTCTGACCACCTTCATTATTATTTTTAGGATACCACAGTTGCCGAGATGCTTCGTGCTCGGGTGGCTGGCCTTGAAGACGAAGTCCGGCTGGCTAAGGCCGAGGCCCAGCGGTCGCGAGAAGCCGAGGTCTCGGCACTCGCCTTGGGGAGTGGGGGGCACTTCTACCCCCACCACGAGCTGGAGAAATTGATGCAAGAGAACGCCCAGAGCGCCGTGAAGCATGCGCTGCAGGTGTTGCGGCAGGCTGGGTACCTGAAGGAAGAGGTCGAATGCCTCTCTGCCCGAGAGGTCGTCCCCGAGCTCTTCATCCCGATCCCCTTCCCGGAAGATGAGGATGGCGAGCCGCGAGAAGACGCCCTTCTACCGGATTCAGGCGAGAGCGATAGATCTTCTGGCGGGAAGCCTGCCGACCCCTGAGACGAGCCCTGTGTTTTTTGCCGTCTTTTACTTAAAATCTTTTGAATGTAATCATGAACGTGGCGAGTGCCCTTGAAAGATATGTATATTGATCACGATTTTTGTGCTCTCCATTTTTGTGTTATCTCCATTTTTTTCTCATTTGCTGTTATGTCTCGCTAGGCTCGCTAGGATGTTAATTCTTTCTCATTCGGGCTATATCTCACTAGGCTTGCTTGGACGTTAATTCTTTCTCATTCGGGCTATATCTCACTAGGCTTGCTAGGACGTTAATTCTTTCTCATTCGCCGCTATATCTCGCTAGGCTCATTAGGACGTTAAGTCTTTCTCATTCGCCGCTATATCTTGCTAGGCTCATTAGGACGTTAAGTCGTAGTGCGACTGTCCCGGCCATCCGGCGAATGCTCGAAGATGACCTAGGCGTGTCGCCCCTCTTCGCCTTCCCGCTGCCTGCCCCACTCGCACCTCCTTACCATTCGCCCAAACCAGGGTTTTGCTTAGGTAGTCATGAAAGTGAAGTGAGGTCACCTCTCTGGCGCGTGGTCTATGCGAGTGTTCTTGAGGTCACCCCTTGAGGATTTTGAACCTGCCACCGAGTGAGCCTTCGGACATGCCAGCTAGTTGAGAGCCTGGACAGCGGGTCTGCTCGGGGCCACTTTCTCAACACCTTGGAACCTGCCACCGAGTGAGCCTTCGGACCTGCCAGCTAGATGAGAGCCTGGACAACGGGTCTGCTCGGGGCCTTCTTCTCTTTCACACAGAACCTGCCTCCGAGTGAGCCTTCGGACCTGCCAGCTAGATGAGAGCCTGGACAGCGAGTCTGCTCGGGGCCTTCTTTTCTTTCACATAGAACCTGCCTCCGAGTGAGCCTTCGGAACTGCCAGCTAGATGAGAGCCTGGACAGCGGGTCTGCTCGGGGCCTTCTTTTCTTTCACATAGAACCTGCCTCCGAGTGAGCCTTCGGACCTGCCAGCTAGATGAGAGCCTGGACAGCGGGTCTGCTCGGGGCCTTCTTTTCTTTCACATAGAACCTGCCTTCGAGTGAGCCTTCGGACCTGCCAGCTAGATGAGAGCCTGGACAGCGGGTCTGCTCGGGGCCTTCTTTTCTTTCACATAGGACCTGCCTCCGAGTGAGCCTTCGGACCTGCCAGCTAGATGAGAGCCTGGACAGCGGGTCTGCTCGGGGCCTTCTTTTCTTTCACATAGGACCTGCCTCCGAGTGAGCCTTCGGACCTGCCAGCTAAATGAGAGCCTGGACAGCGGGTCTGCTCAGGGCCTTCTTTTCTTTCACATAGAACCTGCCTCCGAGTGAGCCTTCGGACCTGCCAGCTAGATGAGAGCCTGGACAGCGGGTCTGCTCGGGGCCTTCTTTTCTTTCACATAGAACCTGCCTCCGAGTGAGCCTTCGGACCTGCCAGCTAGATGAGAGCCTGGACAGCGGGTCTGCTCGGGGCCTTCATTTCTTTCACATAGAACCTGCCTCCGAGTGAGCCTTCGGACCTGCAAGCTAGATGAGAGCCTGGACAGCGGGTCTGCTTGGGGCCTTCTTTTCTTTCACATAGAACCTGCCTCCGAGTGAGCCTTCGGACCTGCCAGCTAGATGAGAGCCTGGACAGCGGGTCTGCTCGGGGCCTTCTTTTCTTTCACATAGAACCTGTCTCCGAGTGAGCCTTCGGACCTGCCAGCTAGATGAGAGCCTGGACAGCGGGTCTGCTGGGGGCCTTCTTTTCTTTCACATAGAACCTGCCTCCGAGTGAGCCTTCAGACCTGCCAGCTAGATGAGAGCCTGGACAGCGGGTCTGCTCGGGGCCTTCTTTTCTTTCACATAGAACCTGCCTCCGAGTGAGCCTTCGGACCTGCCAGCTAGATGAGAGCCTGGACAGCGGGTCTGCTCGGGGCCTTCTTTTCTTTCACATAGAACCTGCCTCCGAGTGAGCCTTCGGACCTGCCAGCTAGATGAGAGCCTGGATAGCGGGTCTGCTCGGGGCCTTCTTTTCTTTCACATAGAACCTGCCTCTGAGTGAGCCTTCGGACCTGCCAGCTAGATGAGAGCCTGGACAGCGGGTCTGCTCGGGGCCTTCTTTTCTTTCACATAGAACCTGCCTCCGAGTGAACCTTCGGACCTACCAGCTAGATGAGAGCCTGGACAGCGGGTCTGCTCGGGGCCACTTTTGGAGCGTTCGGGGTTTTTCCTACAAGCTGCTGTATCAATCTCAAATAGATATGTTAAACAAAACATTCTTATTTCAAAACATTTTTATTACATGATTTCATGGATAGAAACATTTAAGATCGTCACCACTCCATGTGTGGCTGAGAGGTTGGCCCTCCACATTCTGAAGGCGATACCCCCCAGACTTTAATGCCTCTTCCACGACATAGGGGCCTTCCCAGTTGGGGTTGAGTTTTCCCACCGCGGCGGATCTTCCGGCCGCGTCGACCTTCTTGAGCACCAGATCTCCCTTCTCGAACTGCTTGACCCTGACGTGCTTATCGAAATACTTGGCCATCTGCCGCTTGACCTCTTCTTGGCGAATGGCTGCCAGGTCTCGAGCTTCTTCGATGAGGTCGAGGGAGAGCCGCAACTCCACCTCGTTTTCGGCTCTCCAATCTTCTTCTCCGCTTGCGGCGGCCTTTACCCGTGGCGTCATAACTTCGAACTCTATGGGGATGACGGCCTCGCAGCCGTGCGAGAGCTTGAAAGGGGTCTCCCCCGTGGCGGTGTTGGGGGTAGTTCTTAGGGCCCACAAGACAGATGGAAGCTGTTCCACCCAATTGCCCTTCAGATTTTCCACCTTCTTCTTGAGCAGGTTCACAATGACCTTGTTTGCCGCCTCCACCTGCCCGTTGCTCCTGGGATGGTGAACGGATGCAAACCTGAGGTCTATCCCCAGCTGGCCACAGAAGCTGATGAATTCCTCGCTTGCGAACTGCGGACCATTATCCGTGACTATGGCCTGTGGAAGCCCATGTCGACAAATGATCTCCCCCCATACGAAGTTGCGGATTACCTGGGAGGTGACCTTAGCCAACGCCTTGACCTCCAACCACTTTGAGAAGTAGTCAATCATTACTAGGAGAAACCTCCTCTGCCCACTAGCCTTGGGGAAGGGTCCTACCAGATCCATCCCCCATATGGCAAATGGCCAGGGCGTCGTGATACTCTTTAGCCTCTGAGCCGGCATGAGCTGAAGCGGGGCGAACATTTAGCACTTCTGGCACCTCTTGGCGAAGGCTGCCGCGTCTTTACTTAGGGTTGGCCAGAAGTACCCCTGCCTCATTATTCTTGCCTCCAACATCCTGTTCCCTGAGTGGCTGTCGCACTCGCCGGAGTGGACTTCTTCCAAGATCCTTGGGACCTCCTCCTCTGAAACGCATCGGGCCAGGAGGCCCGAGAGGGTTTTCCGATACAAGTCCCCCCCCCCCCCCCCCCGTGGAGCACGTAGTAGGCGGACTTATATCGGAAGCGCCTCTGGTCCGGAACCTCCTCCGGAAACTTTCCTATCGCATGGAAGGTGACGAAGGGATCCTTCTAGGAGGGCCGCTTCTCTACATCCATGAGTTTTCCCTCCTCAATCGAAGGGCGGAATAGGTTCGTCAGGGTCCCCCCGGCTCGAGGACCGGATTTGGCCAACCGATCCGCCGGGGTGCTCTCCTCCCGAGGGACGTGCCGGATGGAGAAAGTTTTGAACGTTCCCACGAGACCTCTCACTTTGGCCAAGTACCTTATGAGCGCCGGCTCCCTTGTCTCGAACTCTCCCCTGATCTGAGAGGCTATTACCATTGAGTCGGTGAGGACCTCCACATCATGGACTCCGAGCTCCTGGGCCAACCGTAGACCGGCGATCACCGCCTCATACTCCGCCTGGTTGTTGGTGATTGGGAAGTGTATCACTAGTGTCTGCTCGATCTTTACCCCTTGGGGACTCTCTAGCACCACCCCTCCTCCGAGTGAATTCTTGCCCGAAGCCCCGTCCACCAGCAGCTTCCACGGAACGTGACGAGGGGCTCCATCTTCCTTCATCTCGGCCACATAATCTGCCATGAAATCAGCCACCACCTGCGCCTTCATGGATAGTCGAGGGACGAAGATAATGTTGAATTCACTTAGCTCTATCGACCATTTTGCGAGCCTTCCGGAGTGTTCCACTCCTTCGAAGATCTGGCGGAGAGGGTGGTCTGTCACTACTTGAATTGAATGGGCCTGGAAGTATGGCCTGAGTTTCCTTGCTGCGACGACCAGAGCAAAGGCCAACTTCTCCAAAATCGGGTATCTGAGCTCTGCTTCCCTCAGGACCCTGCTCACGTAGTAGACGGGCAGCTGCTTCTTGCCTTCCTCCCGAACCAGGACGGAGCTTACGGCCTCTGTCCCGACCCCGAGATATAGATATAGATCCCCCCCTCTTTGGGACCTTGGAGCAGTGGAGCCTTGGTGAGTTGGCTCTTCAAGGCCTGGAAGGCCTCCTCGCATTCTTTGGTCCATTCAAACTTCTGGTTACCTCGTAATGTTTTGAAAAAGGGGGAGCACTTCTCCCCGGCTCGGGAGAGAAACCTGCTCAGCCCCGCGAGTCTTCCGGTCAAGCGCTGAACTTCCTTGGCGTTCCGTGGCGACCCCAGCTCCACTATGGCCTTAACCTTGTCCGGGTTAGGTTCTACCCCCCAAGGGGTGAGAAGATGCCCTAGGAATTTCCCCTTGCTGGCCCCGAACACACACTTCAGGGGGTTCAGGCGCATCTTGTACTTGCGTAGGGTGGCGAAGGTCTCCTCGAGGTCCTGGATGTGAGAGTTCACGCACTTGCTCTTCACCATAAGGTCATCCACGTAGACCTCCAGGTTCCTTCCCCTTTGCTCCCTAAATACCTGGTCCATCATCTTCTGGTAGGTTGCTCCTGCATTTTTTAGCCCGAAGGGCATCATCTTATAGCAGTAGCATCCCTCCCTGGTGATGAACGAGACGTTTTTGACGTCCGGGGGGTGCATCCTGATCTGGTGATAACCTGAAAAAGCATCCAAAAAACTCATCACAGAAAAACCGACGGCTGAGTCAACCAGCGCGTCGATCCGAGGCAGGGGATAACAATCCTTAGGGCAGGCCTTATTTAACAATGAAAAATCCACACACATACGCCAGCGGCCATCGGCCTTTTTTACCATTACGACGTTGGAGGCCCAGCCTGGGTACTGGATCTCCGATACAAAACCTGCTTCGAGGAGTTTTGCCACCTCCTCGCGGATGGGTCCTTCGAGCTTGCTGGCAAAGGTCCTTCTCTTCTGCCGGATGGGACGGGCTTCTGGATCGAGGTTGAGATGATGGCAAGCCACGTCCGCCTCGATGCCTGGCATATCAGCTGCGCTCCATGCGAAGACATCCACGTTCCTCTGGATGCACTCCAGCATCTTCACCCTGTCCTCCGGGCCGAGGCCCCCGCTGATCCGCACCTCTTTCACCCTCCCCTCCTGGGTGAGGACCTCCATCTCCACCACCTCTTCTGCCGCCTCGAGCCAGGCTGGATCTTCCCATTGGCCCTTTGCTTTTTGCCCTTCTACCCGGGCCTCTTCCTCTGCGACTCCTTCCGCCTCCACCGGCTCGACCTCCTGCTCCTCCTGAGCGACCTCCATCAACTCGACCTCCTGCTCCTCATGAGCGACCTCCATATTCTCCTCTCGGGCCTCGCCCTCTCTCCCTACCTCTCTCTTCCCCACTTCTTCTCCTGGCCCCTCCGGCCTCGCCATCTCCTCATCCATCTTCTTAGCATCCGCCATCCAAGAGATGGTGTTGACGGCAGTCACATAACACTGCCTCGCCACCTTAGCATCTCCTCGGACGCGGACCTGGACTCCTCCACTATGGAGCTTTAAGCACTGATGGTACGATGAGGGCACGCACCGGAAGGCGTTGATGAGGGGTCGTCCGAAAATGGCATTATAGCTGCTCGGAGCGTCCACAATGACGAACCGGCAGTTTCTTGGGACTCCTCCTAGCGTCACCTGGAGACCAACACCTCCCTCGACCTCCTTCCGTTCTCCTGAGAAACCAAACAGCGGTCCGTCGGAGGCCTGCACCCTCTTCTTTTCCACCTCCATTGCGTCGAAGGCCTTCTTGAAGATCACGTTCACTAAGCTCCTGTTATCCACCAGGATCCGGGAGACCGTGAAATTTTCAATCGCCGTCTGAATTACCAGAGCGTCGCAGAACGGATCCTCATAATCTGGCATGTCTTCCGAGGAGAAGGTGAGCTTCTCCGAGGGGGGTGGGGTCTGGGAAGTCGACGCGACGTCCCTACGGAACATCGCCTGGAAGCTCCTCTTGCGAGAGGCCTCTATCCCAACCCCTCCATGAATCACCCCGATTCCACCCCTGGTTCCTGTATCCGCCCTGTCCTCGCATCGGTCTTCTTCCGCCTCCGGGAGCATTTCCTCGATCCTGGCCTGCTGCCGCCGTGGCTGACCTCTCTCTCTCATCTCCAAGAATTCTGGGCAGGTGGCGGTCGCGTGACCTTCTTCGTGATGAAAGTCACAATAAGGCAACGCCACCCTGCCCCCTTTCCCTGCTCTTCCTCTTCCTCCTCTTGCTCCTCTGCCTCCTCTTCCTCGGCCTACTTCCATAGCTTGCTCCCTTGGGGGGTGAGGGGGTCTGGGACCCTGCCTCCACCCCGGATTCATTCCTTCCGCTTCTCTTCCTTGGTACCCCTCTTCCTGACCTCTCGCTGGTCCTTCCTGGTGCCTCCAGCCCAACCTGTTGTTGGGCTCCTGATTCCTCCAATTCCGAGGCGGTCTTTCGAACCCTTGACCCTTGGGTTCATCTCGCCTTCTTCCTTCCTGCTGCCTCACCTCGGGCTCGCTCATTTTTGCCAACCTCCTGTAGAACTCCGGGTTGGCCGCCTCCCCTTCAATCTCCTCTGCTGCTCGCTCCATCAATTCCTCAAAGGATGAAGGAGGCCTTCTTTTCAGGTCCATCTTGAAGAACCCGTCTCGCAACCCTACGATGAACGCCATCTTGAGGGCGAATCCCGGCACCTCCTGCACAAGGTGTATCTCCTCCTGGAACCTATCCACGTAATGTGGCAGGGACTCTCCCTCCCTCTGCCTGATCTTGAAGAGAGCCTCCGCATCCTTCTTCCTCTATTTTGACGTCGAGAAGCGCAGCCGAAAGCCTCGGCGCAGATCATCAAACGTGTAGATGGAACCCGCGGAAAGCTGGTGGAACCAGTCCCTTGCTTTCTCCTTCAGGGTGGTTGCGAAGAGTCGGCATTGAAAAGCATCCGACATGGGAAGGATTGATGTCATGTCTTCAAACCACTGCAGGTGCACGACTGGATCCTCCTTGCCGGTGTAGTAGGACATCTCCGGCCCACGAAACCCCTCTGGCACGGGGGCCGAGAGGATCATCTCGCAAAAGGAGCTCCCTTCCCCTGTTCGGCGAATGGTCTTCTCGCGTAGACCCAACTCGCACACCTCAGCACTCGCCGGACTGCTGAACAGCTGCCGCCCCGGGAGATCTCGCGCACTTCCTTCTGCTGGCACCTCCTTCCCGGCCGCTGCCCCGGTGCGTTCTCGCCGATCTGCAGGGGTGGAACCACGGGGACTGCCGGGGTCTCGCACTCGCTCCTTGCTGCGAGAACTGTCTGCAGGACTTCTCGCTTGAACTTCTCAAACATCTCCAGCCACTCTCCTGTCGCGGGTGGCTGCGAGTGACCTGAGTCAGAACCATTCCCCCCATCTCCTGTCATCGAACCTAATTCAAGATTTTCCTTCACCGGCTACGGTCCACGCTCACCGCACCAAAAATGTTGAAACCTGCAACAGGTCTCTTGAGTTCGGACCCACTGGGGGTGTAGCCGGTGCTTACTTCTCCCTCACTAGACTCTCTTGACGGTGGATGTGAGAATATGAATAGACCCAAGGCTGAAGCGAGGAAGTCCCGCCACACACCCGGAAGATCTTAGAGAGCTTCCCCTCCCAAACCAGAGCTCAACCGGGCACCTTGGAGGGCACTAGCAGCCGACCAAAAACTAGCCTGGAGGAGAGGATTCTCTAAAATCAGATCTCCTCCAAGGTGCCCTTAAGGGTCTACTTATAGATATTTCTAGGCTGGTCTGCAAATAACATGAATCCGCCTTTTAATTTTACTAACAGCACCCCGAACTGGTCTGCTAACAGCCTAACTCCGCTGTTCCGAAGGGCTATTTGCAGCCCACCAGGGGTATCAGGGTCATTTCCCTCTCAAATCCTCCTGGGCGAGTGGTCCGTGAGGGCACCACTCGCTGGGGCACCCGCCTAGCTGGGCGAATGCCCACGCTTCCGGGCGAGTGGTCCGTGAGAGCACCACTCGCCTATCTCCTTTTCTTCTGCACCTTACTCCCACCAAACCGAGGGTACCTCCATCTCCTAGTCGGGGCGAATGATCGGGCTGACCCAGGACTCGTCATTTGGCTTGAGGGGCCCACTCGGCGAAT
The DNA here is from genome assembly GCA_033032865.1 of Dactylorhiza incarnata. NCBI lineage: Eukaryota > Viridiplantae > Streptophyta > Magnoliopsida > Asparagales > Orchidaceae > Dactylorhiza > Dactylorhiza incarnata. The sequence goes on from JAWHQI010000043.1 coordinate 6,398,730, forward strand.
ACGGGTTGTACAAGTTTGGTGTTTAGAAATATCATTAGTGAATATGCATAAATATCATTAGTGAAATGTTTCATACAAATGAATTTTGCCGTAGTTGGAAGGAATTTATGCTCTGAAAATATATAACACAATAATTCATACAAATATGTGCTTAAAATTGAAAATGAATAATATAACTGTACAAAAACTGAAACCGCATCGCAAAAACCGACTCCAAACCGCACCAATGTCAAACCGCACCGCATGGTTTGGTTGCGGTGCGATTTTCTTCAGTCAAAAACCGAACCCCTATGATTTGGTTGCGGTTTGGGCTAAAACCGCACCAAACCGCACCAGTTTCAGTCCTAAATGCAACGATTTGGTCCGGTTCAGCTTGCATGGACCGCCGACAATAATAATAGAGCAATTAAGAAAATTAAAATGGGTGTTGTCTTCACTGGCTGCTGCAGCAAGACCTAGGACCTGCGGGTGGAAAGGGGGTTGGGAACGGAGGGGAGGAGGCGGGGATCGCAATGGGGCGTTTTGCCCCGTTTCTTATGGCGCGGCGGGTCCAGACGGAGCAAACGCCGCCGGAGGGCGTTTGTTTACCCGCCGCCGGGCGGCGTTTGCCCCAAACGCGCGGCCAAAATGCCGCGCCAAATCAACCCCTAATCTTTCTTCCATATTCATTGTTTTCGTGATGGTCGAGTTTACGACGGAACTAGGATTTTATTCTTATTCAGGTACCAAGTAAAATCCTTGCAATAATTAAAAAAATTCAAGTAATACATTTAAAGGGGTTCCGCCTAAAGATTTTTGAGTAAAATCGGTAGGACTTCGACCGAAACGCTAAAGCAAGTTGATATGATCTAGTGAGCCGCGCGCACTGATCGTGCTCGCTCGAAGGGTCCCAAACATATCCCGAAGGAGCACGAATGCATAGCATGCACCCCCCTTGCGCTCGGACCCCCACGCGCGCCAACCCGTGTGCGCGTCGTCGGCGCGCCGGTGGCCCTTCCCCGACACGCCGGCGGCCCTCCACCGGCGCTGGCCACCGCCACCACTTCCGCCGCCTCCGGACGCCACCGTCGTCAAGGAACTTGCTCGAGTGGCCCGGACCGCCCGGGGGGGGCATGTTCCTCATTTTCAAAAATTTGGTGATCCAAGTGACCGGAATCGAGCAACGTCATTCGTCAACTCCAGATTCAGTCGGGCGCAATTATCAACACGTTCCTTCAAGAAAGCTATAAAAAAGGTCAACAGACCTTTATTTGAAGACAAGCAACGAGAGAAACATGATAGAGCTCTGAGGTTTTCCAGCGAGGACGCGAGACTTAGATCGTTCTTTCGCTCTGAATTCCCTCTGTTCGCTATCAAGTCTACTCACACTCAACGCTCACGTGGACGTTTCAGCAAGCACGGAAGAAGGCTTAGAAGAACGCTCTCGTGGACGCTCTCGCGGAAGCTCCGTGAATTTAGTCTTTTTTCCTCTTTTCTCTGCCTTCAAAACTTATAAACAGAGAGGTGGTATGTCACCCTCCTGGGAACTCAAACTCTTGTAACCTCAAGAAATCTTGTGGATTTTGGCCCGACACAGATCCGGTCACGTGATTTTTTCACCCTTTTCGGGTTTTCTATGCGAAAATGTCTCGCTTGTCATTGTTGTAGGCTATCTTTTGACTGTTTGCGCGCTCCGCCCAATTTTGACCTACAACGGTCCAATTCTCCGGACCGGAGGAAAACCGAGTGACCCGCAACAATTTTCTTATTGAATTTTAAGCAACGACCTCATAGCTTGCTATTGGTTGCCTCAAACCTAAATATGTTAAGTTCTTTAATTTAAATTTTATACATTTCTCCGTCATAAAGCATAACAACAATTGAAATTTTGAAAGCACAACATAATTAAAATTGTTGCGGGTCTCTCGGTTTTTCTCCGGTCCAGAGAATCGCAACACCTTAGCTCAAGAGTGGGCTGAGCGCTCAAACAAACAAATGAAAATCAAACAGCAATGACATGAGACGTTTAGCGTGAAAAACACGGAAAGGTGAAAAACACGTGTTCGGATTTGTGTCGGGCCGAAATCCACTAGTTTCCTTGAGGTTACAAGAGTTCTTAATTCCAGGAGGGTGACAGACCACCTCTCCGTTTACAAGCTTTGAAAGCAATGAAAAGAGGAAAAATGACTAAGTCCACGAGCTTCCGCGAGAGCGTCCGCGGCAGCGTTCATCTACGTCATCCTTTCCTACGCGTGCTGAGGCGTCCACGTGAGTGTTGAGCGTGAGCAGACTTGAGAGAGACTTGAGTGAATTCGGAGCGAAAGAACGATCTAAGTCCCACGTGCTCACCGGAAAACCTCAAAGCTTGTCTCTCTGATTGTTTGTCTTCAAATGAAGGCTTGTAGGGCTTTTTATAACTTTTTTGAAAGGACGCACTAGTAATTGCGTCCGGCTGAATCTGGAGTTGACTAATGACGTTGATTGGTTTCAGTCACCGGACGGCCTCTCCCACGCACGGGGAGAGGCCGCGTGCGGGGAGGAGCCACACGCGCGCGACCCTACGCGCACGCACGAACTTGCGCTTGCGCGCAGGGAGGGGCCACACGAGCGCAGCCCTGCGCGCGTGCATGGTTTTGCCTGCACGCGGGGTGAGGCCGCGGCTTCGTGTGCGTGCAAGGAGTGGTGCGTGACCTCGTGGCTCCGTGTGCGGTGTCGTGCACAACTTCGTGGTGTTTTGTTGTCATTGATTTCACTAATTTCACAGAATTTTCTCATTTTTATTTTACAAAATTTCTTCACCTAGTCTTCTTTGTATTTTCCATCCAAACTTCAACAAATATTAAACCCTTCTACAGGTATCAATGTCTCAAAAGTCTTCTGTTCAAGATCTTCCTAGTGACTATGTAGAACCTGAGATACCATATGTGGACACAGTTTCAAAAACAAGATATTTTCGCCCGAACAACAAACGCTTTACGAATTGCAGAAAGATTGACTAGAACATGCTTAAGAGAATTCTTGTTGACCCAGAGATCGTCGATTTCACTTTCCAGTTGGGATGGATGCACTTGTTCAACATCATCGAGGTCGGATACCGCGAGCTTACAGTGGATTTCCTGTGTACATTTAGGATTCTTGGCGTCGTAGGACCATTCGGATCCGACTCTACATTTAAATTTTGCATTGGGAAGTCGACGTATACTTTGACGGTAGCGGTGTTCAACATCATTTTGGGTTTCTGCAGTCGAAATTTTGTCAGATCGGACCGCTCTCGGGCACTGACTGTACATGACTGTTACGAATTACTCAATCAAAGTGCGAAGCAATTTAAGGAAAAGCAGACAGAGGCTTCCTCGCTATGCTCCCCTGCACTACTCATACTACGTACACCATCTCCTCAGTCAGACCATCGAAGGGTCAGGTGTTCGCGCCAACATTCTTAGTAGGAGGGAAGTTCTGCACTTATATAGTATGTACGCTGAGTATCAGATCAATGTGGGGTACTTCCTATTCCAGTGTCCCCGTGATCAGGCTGAAAGGCCTTCGATCACCGTAGCGAGTATCAGCACATACATTGCATTACTTGCAACAATAGGGGCCTTCGATACATGGAGCCCATCTCCCGTATGACTCAAATCTCGATGAATTCTCATGCGTCTTTGGGGATAGTCGAAATGCAGATCGGGCAGGATGGAATACATTTCTATATTGAAGGTTGTGTATTTGGTGATCCTCATCTTCGTGAAGGCAGGCAGGCCGCCACTAGTTCTTAGACACCCCACCCGTTTCGCTATACATTCACGAGTGCAGCCAAGCCTCAAGCATCCCCGCAGTTAGATCTGAAGAGGTTCGGGAGTTAGATTAATGGAGGATGCTCATGAGACTATGGCTACCCAATTAGCCACCATTATCAACAACAAAGGAAAGAATAGAAGAGACTCTAGAGCGCCTTCATTATCGAGGGATAGATCTAAAGCGCGTTCAGTATAGGATTCAAAACGAGTTGACAGTTGGGACCGCCAGCACGCACGATCACCTCTCCTATTTATGCGACCGACGCAAGGCGGTGATCTCCCCCTGCGAAGGACCGTCTTATTCCTGTGCTAGCCCTTGATCTTATTCTGTGATAGTTGCTATTATATGTTATATGGTTATCTATTGTAGAAGCCTGTATTTCACTATTTTATATTTGAACATCTGTTGTTTGTCATCACCTATTATTAGACAAGATTAACCCGTCTTCAGGAGAAGAATAAGATTTTCTTTTCTCGAGTACGGGCCTCTGTCGGTAAAGAGGAATCAAATGATTCAAGTGGAGTTTTTTGTCAACCGCGAGTTGTTTCATGCCATAAATAAACACAAACACTCGAAAAATTCGTTGGACAAGCAAATTCACATCTCTTACAACCTACACAATCCTCGGTTCTTGGCGCAGAAGCAATTTGCGTAGCTTTACATCCATCCCAAGGTATCAGTTCCAATACATCCGAGGGACAAGCTCGAACACATTGGGTGCAAAACTATTTAAAAAACATTTTTAGAAAACTATTATTGTCTCCAACCCCGCCACCCCACCTCCAGTCACAAACCCCGCTCGTTCGCTGCCTCGCCGGAGCTCCGACGCCGCCCCAAACAAAGCCTAAATGTCTACTGATGATGCAATGAAGGAATGTATGAATCTCCCTTTCCCCTTTGTTTCCTTGTATGTGAATTTGCCATCTCACAGCTCTGTAATGCAAATCCCTGCGTTCTGAACATAGAACAATGAGACCACGCTCAAATTCATCCCAAACGCTTAATTGGGTGCACGAAGTTGAAGCCGATCGTCTCAAACCTGCCAAGAGCGAGACCAAGCTCACGCAACTAAAATCCAAAATTGTCTAGCCCGCATATCACGTGTTTCAACCCAATAAACTCGTATTGACGTGGCTGCTTAATCGGGACAATCCGATTGATGCGGTCCACTAAATGAACGGAAAAACTTACATGAAGCTCTGATCTACACAAATCCTCTGTTCTTTAGTAATGACTATCAACAAAATAACCAGTGGCACTCACTATTATCAAAACATTCTCTTACAAAATAATAGAAAAAATGTATAAATTAACTTAACAATGCATTGTGCACCAGAAAGCACAAAAAGAAACAATTGACATGTTTGCCTTAAACTAAAGCAGCATTACTGAAATCATTTTCTTAGATTCTTACAGATGCAAGAAATACATGCACTTATAATTTTAATCGTCATCCGCACCATCCAATAGTCTTGTTAGTCCTGAAGCCAGTTTCCGAAGCTTCGGGTTCGGAGGAACTTGCGAAAGGCTTTCGTTCTTTCGGCTTCGCCGGATCAACAAAAATAACCCATCCATCCAAGAATTTTGCATTCATAGCGTAGCGAGCTTTGTCGGCCTCTTCTACGGTGGCATAACTAACAAACGCGAACCCCTTAGACCTTCCGGAAACACGGTCGGCGATAACTTTTGCTGCGAATTCACAAAAAGAAAATTACGGCCATGGTAAGCGATAATTTTTGCTGCGAATTCACAAATGGAGAAGCAGATAAAGAAGAGATGATGGTAGAGGCTATTTGAGGGCACCTTCAAGCAGTTGGCCATAAGGAGAAAATGCCTCTCTAAGTTTTTCATCAGTAGTTAACCTAGACAGTCCTGAAAGACCAATGAAATGTTAGAAAACTTAGTATATATACAAATAATTACCAAAACATCCCCTGAAAGATAGCATAATTACAGACTGCACCCCTCTTATTATTGAAATTACAAAAACCTCCCCTCAATGTTACAGAACATATAATTTACCTCCCCTGGAGTTCGCATTTCATAACATTCATGCACAAAATACCCCCTGAAAATGTATTCCGAGGGGGGTATTTTTGTGCATGGATGTTATGAAATGTGAACCTCAGGGGAGGTAAATGCTATGTTTTGTAACATTGAGGGGAGGTTTTTGTAATTTTAATTATAAGAGGGGTGCAATCTGTAATTTTCCAAACTTAGAGGGGAGGTTGGACATTCATTAAACATTCCACAAGCAGTTGTAATAATAGTCACTACATATATATATATATATATATTAATAACTTTTTGACATATTTTTATATTAAAACACAATATTAATTTTTGAAATTAATAAATTTTAGAAATTAATAAATATCATATCCATAGCTTGTCTCTATAATCTATAATTTTCAACAATTTTTTTAATTTTTCTTAACACAGGGTCACTACAAAAGGGCAACCCGATGCACAAAGCATCCTAGCGCAGCGAGAGCCCGGGGAAGGGTCCCACCACAAGGGTGAAATGTAGGCAAACATTATCCAGCATTTTTGCAAGAGATTGTTGTTACGGGTCCTTTTATGGCGTTATTTAGTATTCATTATTTCCTAATATACATTTATTATGTCATAAGAGTCGCGTCCTTATAGGGCGTCGTTATTTATGTCGTGTCATTATGAGATGTCATTTTTAGTCGCATGTCCAAGTCTGTTGTTATTTCCTTTCATGCTCTTTCCTTTTGATGTCAATTGTAAGTCTTATTTAAAGGACTCAGTGGGTCTTTTATTAGCATGAATGAAGAAAGACTATTTCCACAAACCCTGAAGAGATTTTGGAAGCTCTCTCTCTCTCGAGCACGCGCCGCCTAGGCAGCCGCGGTCAAGGCTCCATAGTATCTCTGCCTCCGTCATCTCCACCTTCGGCTACTCTTCCAGCGACCTCCGAGTCGGTCCCTAACATCTTGGTATCAGAGCCTTCGGTCCTCTTTCGTCGACGTCATTTTCCCCTCGGTCGAAGTATCCTCCAACTTGCCAATCACTCCTCGGGTCGTCTGTTCCGCATGCCTACACTTCTTCGACAGCCTTCCCATAGCAATTCATGACATCGAGCCATTTCCGCACTCTTCTTCCGCCGACAACCCCCGCTGCGATCCACGACAGCACCACAACAGACACATTGTCGAGCATCGTCAAGCATCGTCGAGCATCGTCAAGCATCGTCGAGCATCGCCGAGCCCGCCGCGGTTCTCGATCTTTTTTCCTTTCGCGTGAAGCCAGTCGCCAACCAGCGATAGACGCCAAATCTCCGTTCGGCGTGTCCTCCGCATAGCACGCCAAATCTCCGTCGGCGGTCTGCGAGCGCCAAACATCAGTGACACCTGCAAGCTCCTTTTTCGTCAGCATCCTACGACGACAAACACAAAAGGAAACGCGCCTCTGTCTCCGCGTGTTTTGATCGGCCGCACCCATGGACTGCATATGGATTAATTTCTTCCTATTCTGACCGGGACCTGGCAATTAAATCATATTTTTCCTATCTAGCCTGCTGAAACCTTCCATCTACAGCCACATCAAGCCCAACCTCTATTCATTGTCGATTGGGCTTAATAAATTCAGGACACTATTTCAGACTATTGGAGTATTTCTCTTTCATCATTGGGAGACGACGTGGATCTCGCGGCACCTCCCAAACAGCCGCCTCCGAGCAATCTAGATGTCCCGTCACTCGCTCCTTATCTAGTGCTACCTTCATCCACACTATGAGAGACTCGCAAGATTTTACGGCTGCTCTCCAGGACGTGATGCAGACTGTCATGACCACCATGGAAGCACGCTTTCGGGACGCCGAGACCTAGCATCGAGACAACATGGCCACTATCACCGCCAGACTTAATGAGCTAACTGCCTCCCTTCCCGTTGTTACTACTCCACCCATGGATCACGTCAGCAGCAGTCAAGTTCCGCTACCGCCGATCATCCGTCATAAAGCTGTCATTCAGTCGTGCTATACCCGATTGGAATTCCCCACCTACGATGGGAAAACTGAACCCTCGGGCTGGCTCACCAGGTGCGAACAATTCTTTGTCCATCAACAAACACCGACAGCTGAACGACTCCCTCTGGCCTCCTTCCACCTTCTCGACTCGGCCTTGCTTTGGGCCACTCACTCCTCACTGATCAGACAGGCCTAACGTGGGACGACTTCAAGCGATTTTGCAACCTGCGTTTCGGCCCTCCCATCCGCAGCAACCCCCTAGGTGCCCTCACAACACTACGCCAGACAGGCTCCGTGGACGACTATCTGGACTAGTTTCAACTTCTTCTGGCGCACGTCACGCTTTCCCCAGAGATACAGGTCGGCATCTTCACCGTCGGACTTTGCGATCGCCTGCAACTTGATGTCGAATTTGAGGCTCCTCCAGACTTACTGACTGCTATGAGTCTGGCTAGGATATGTGATCGTTGCCTCCAACTGGCACAGGAGGTCTATTTGTCCACCAACACGGGCATTCAACCAGGTCATTCAGAGGGACACCCATCCCCACCAGTCCGGAAACTATCTCGGGATGAGATGATGGAACGGCGCGCCAAGGGCTTATGTTTCAACTGTGACGTGCAGTACACTAGCGGCCATAGGTGCAAACGGCTTTTCTATCTGCACGTTGAGGACTCTAATGATGAGGGTGTCGGATGAAGCGTACACCATTGATCTCCCTCGAGCTTGAGGTCAAGCTCCTTTTGCAAGGCGGGAGAGATGTTACGGGTCCTTGTATGACGTTATTTAGTATTAATTATTTCCTAATATACATTTATTATGTCATAAGACATGTCCTTATAGGGTGTCATTATTTATGTCGTGTCGTTATGAGATGTTTTTTTAGTCGCATGTTCAAGCCTGTCATTATTTTCTTTCATGTTCTTTCCTTTTGATGTCAATTGTAAGTCCTATTTAAAGAACTCAGTGGGTTTTGTATTAGCATGAATGAAGAAAGTCTATTTCCACAAACCCTAAAAAGATCTTGGAAGCTCTCTCTCTCTCGAGCACGCCCCGCTTAGGCAGCCGTGGTCAAGGCTCTGTAGTATCTTCGTCTCCGTCATCTCCACCTCCGGCTACTCTTCCGGCCACCTCCGAGTCGGTCCCCAACATCTGCTTTCAGGACTTGAACCAAAAGGTCACTACAATTGAGAAAAATGTTGATAATGCTTGATGATTATTGCAAACTCCTAAAGCATAGAGAATAAAACTAGATCGCCATTACTGATCGAAAAAAAGATAGAGGGGTGTGATAAAGAAAAAAAGTAAGATGAGACCAACATCATAGTAACTCTAATCCTCATGTAGTCATATTCAAAACTTATCAGTACGCGAACAAAAATAATTGCGGTAATTACACTAATGCGTGCACGGTGTAGGACCAATAATTATTATGCAAATATCAAATATTAGACCATTCACTAGGTTTTTTCATCAACAACTTCTCAACATACGTCCCATCAGGATGACGAAAATTCATTTGATTGTGAATTTAAGTTTCAGCAATGTACTTCTTTCCTGCTTCATTTTATTTATCACATCATTTTAATAATCGCATCATTTTAGTTACAGCCATTTAGTGTTATTTTAATTTTAAGTTCATGCACTCACGAAGTTGCAATTTGAATCGACACATTGGATTGACCGATCAATAAGACCCTAAATGGAAATGTTAGGTAATTATAGAAAAATAGAGATTCTAATGTAAGTAATTAATTCCCCTTAATCGAAGATTCGCCGAATCCAGCAAATAAAAAAGAGGTACAAACAAACCCCGGTTTCGAATAGTCAGCCCGGGTCCGCTAGGTCCAGTTCACGGTTTCGGTTCGATTCCGCTTCGATTATGTTTCCATTAAAACCAAGAAGTAAATCATCAAGGTAACAATTCTTCAAATTAGAAGAACTTTATTTTGTTTGACTAAATCTTGTTCCGGTTTCGGCATAATTTTTTGGAATCATCATGTCAACCAAGCTTGTAAGGATCGAGATCTTACGTAAGATCGGTCAGCAGTGGTACGATCGTAAAACGTGGGATCGACACGAAACGGTAAGATCTTACTTATTATACAAAATTAAAAAAAATCTAATTTATATATAAAAATATCTAGTAGATCAACAATCATGAACGATGAAATGACGAAAGAGTGAACGACTTAACTGAGGAAATATATGTATATATATCGACTTACAATTATTGCAGGAGGAATGCAGACGATCAGTGCAGCTAGTCCATAGTCTATCGTCTGTGACGAAAAGAAAGAAATGTAAGCATACACTGATAGGTCGGCGGCTGTGAGGAAGAGAAAGAAATGTTGGAAATCGCTAGTTACTCCATCGTCGAGCGGCTGTGAGGAAGAGAAAGAGGAAACCGCTAGTCCATAGTCCAGCGTCTGCTCTGCGGAGGAGGAGGAAGAGGAAAGTCCAGCGTCTGCTCTGCGATTTATCTTCGTCGAGCGGCCTGCAATCTGCGTAAAATAGGTCGGCGGCTGTGATGCAGAGGAAGAGGAAGAGGAAAGTCCAACGTCGAGCAGCCTGCAATCTTGCCGCCGGAGGAAGAGGAAGAGCGTCGAGCGTCGAGCGGCTCTGCGTAAATTAGGTCGGCCTGCGATTCGTAAATGATGTCCAGCGTCGGCCGCACGTCCCGTTTTATTCATACGCGTGAGACAAGATCGCTCAGGATCGTAAGATCGTGCGATCTTACGATCCTGAACGGCGATCTTGCCGATCCTAACCATCCGGCGATTTTAGCTTCAACGCGAATCGTTGCCCCAAAAAAACGTAAGATCGTGCGATCTTACGTGTAAAATCGCGTTTTTGAAAACCTTGATGTCAACGGTTCCGATTCCGGTTCATTAAGAAAAAGAATTAAATTATTCACTACCGATTCAATTCGACTCTATGCGATTCTAGTTCGTTTCCTATTCCTAATAAATCTGCATTACTATAGACATGGTTAAATCACATACCAACTTGTGTCTTCTACAATATATTAATCATTTTAAACACTATGCAATGATAAATAAGATCATTAATGAAAAAGAAAAAAACAAACATGTTTAACATTGTTCAAATAAACAATAATAGAAATCAACTCATGTTCATCAAGGAGATAATCACAACACAAAGCATCAAAACAGATGTAGGAGATGAGGGTATGCTTAGAAATATGTGAAGGTTAATCAGAAGGGCAAGTCGTGGGCGGGGAAGATTATGTTACGGGCCTATCCAGGCATCGTGATCACGTCGGAGGTGGTGGTGGAGGCGGAGATATAAGGGAGACGAGCTCAACCTATGGAGAATGCGAACAAAAAGGAGGGGGAGTGGAGCTCAACCCTAACCCTAACCCTAACCCTAGACGGAGGAGAGGAAAAGAACTAGAGAGGAAGATAAGAAATTTTTCATAATTTCATTTCATAATCCCTTCATGACACAAGGGGACAAAATTATATTAAGTCCAAACATTTTGAGTTTTTGACTTATATAAAGTAGCGTATGCAAGAGTCGGTGACCTGATAATTAAACGATGTGACATGCGTCGACACAAACATAAATTAAAACATATATACAATTAAATGGATAACAGGTCGTGTGGGACCATAACATCCCACATGTCCTTCAAATTGAGCATGATCTCAAGCTCGAATGAGGTTTGCATGGCCTGATCATCTATCTTTTTGATTTCCCACCAGAACAGCTTCTTGTAGAGCATTGATGTAGTGGAGATTGCATCGAGCGGAAAAATGTCATCGTGCTCACAGATGTCAGGAAGGGTCGCAGGGATCTGGTGGTGTTGAGGCGCTTACTGAGGGGAGACTGTCATGCATGATATTTGGAGTCGGGACAAGTGCGCCTGGTGGGCAGCCAATGGAGAACCTTGCTGAATGTGAGTTGCGGCAATCAAAAGCGGCGACGCCAGCATGTGGTGATCGCCGAAAGAAGCGTAGGGCGTTGGATGGAGTCAGCGGGGACTGATGGGATGGTGCATGTTGTGTGAACTGTGCGCCAGTAGGATCAGGCCCAAGAAGTATCCTGACATTGCAAGTCTATCAATGCTAGGGGTGACTAGTGAAATCGCGACTTGTGCAATACCGACATCTCCAGTAACTTCTGAACCATTGAACGGAGGACAATTTACTCGTCAAAGCACATCTTCATGCCGAAGTAATTACTTAATCAATTAATCGACGAAGAATTAATTGATTAAGAAATCAATTAATCCATGAAGAATTGATTGATTGAAGAACCAATTAATCCACGAAGAATTGATTGATTGAAGAACCAATTAATCCACGAAAAATTGATTGATTAAGGAATCAATTAATCAATGCCCCCGATTAATTAATCAATTCCCCCAATTAATTAATCAATTAAGAAATCAATTAATCAATGCCCCCAATTAATTAATTAATTAATTAATGTTGCCATGTACACCGTATCTCAGTCGATGAATCAAGGTATGCATGAGCATGGAGCAGGGCTTGACAGGTGGGAGGCACGAGATACAACGGGGACTAACGAGCTTTGGGTCGCCGAGGGTGCAGAGAGGCGCAGGGCCACTGGAAGTAATTCTAGAGCCAAACGAAGCCTTAGAAGGGACACACATTCATCACTATGCAATTCCTATTGCAATGCCACAGTTCCTTCCCACGCGTAGAGATCCGAAATTTGTTTACGAACACCGTCGTGAATTTTGGACAGATTTCTGCACTCTCACAGTCTTCCCACGATGCCGATTTTGTGGACCCTTAAGTGTTGATGCCAAGGTAACTACTTTCCGGTCAGCCCACTCACTCCCCCCACTTCACTATCAAGCCATTTGTTAACAACACATAATCTCCTGTAATTACTTCCAATTAATTCTTTAACTGCCTGTCTTTCCTGAAACTAACCATTTACAACATTTGTAACTCCTGTAATCGTTCCACAAAACTCCATATACTATTAACCTCACTCATTCCTACTGAATCCATTTCCTAAGGACTCACCAAGGAGATTCTTGGAACTTTCCTGCAGCCAATACCCCTTCCAACGCCTACCCTGCAACCAAAGAAGTCAGGACCTGTTAACTCCACCCCCAAAACTGCATGTACCATTCCATCCCATTCCCCACTGGACACTACCTACTGGCCAGCCCCATCACCTCCCTACTACCCACTGTCTCCCCAACCATTCCAACATGCCACCTCCCCAACGAAATCCCCCATTATAGCCAGCTGCTTTCTAGAAATCTGAAATCAGTGCAAGAATTATATGAATTTCGCTGTTCAGGCCCCGAATCAGCAAACAAGTACCTCCACGGCTCCTAATACTTGTGTAAGTTCATTTTTTGAAGTTATCATCACTCGTTGTTTATTTGATGAAAACATGTGTTAGGGCACAACTACTAGAGAGAGATTGAGAGAGGAGAAGATCTAGAGAAAGAGAGGAGAAATTAGGTCTAAGAGGGAGAGAAGACTAACCTTGAACAATTCTTGCATAACCCCCAAAAGGGGGGCTGCCCGGGTATATAAATACCCGGGCAAGGAGGGGGCCGGCCAGCCCCCCAAGGAGGGCTGAACCCGCCTGGTTTAGCCCTCGGCCGGCCGGTTCACTGAGTGGGGGCTGAACCGGAAGGTTCAGCCCCGTTGTTTAGCGCGCCCTTGCTCCTCCGTACGTAGTGATGCCCCGTAAAGCGTAGCGGGGGCGTAACATTCCCTTCCCCATCAAGAACCAACTTGTCCCCAAGGTGGTAGTCGGGGTAGAGCTCCTTGAAGTCGAAGAAGTCCACCCACGAATTGTGTGTCGGTGACAGGTTCTTCCATTTGACCAACAGCTCGGGCCGGTATTCCGCGCCCCGATTCTTCCACCTGAGCATCAAAATATCTTCAGGGAGCGGCCGCAGCTCTCCGGCCGAGGTGACCTCCGGTAACAAGGTACTCGGTTGTACATGCGACCCTACCTTCCGCTTGAGCAAAGAGACATGGAACGTAGGATGGATGCGCGAACCCTCCGGTAAAGCCAGTGTATAAGCTACCGGTCCCACCCTGCTGACAATCTGAAAGGGACCGTAGTAGCGTGGGACAGTTTCTGATTGCCGCGACGAGCAACGGACAACTGCTGGTACGGCTGGAGCTTGAGGAACACCTCATCACCCACGGCGAACTCCCGCTCAGTGCGGTGCTTGTCCGCTTGGGTCTTCATGCGATCCTGGGCTAGACGGAGATTCTCCCGAAGTGTGACCAACATGCGATCCCGGTCTAGCAGAGCGCGATCCACCGCTGGAAGAGCGGTGCTCCCGGCCTCATAGCTGCCCAGGGTAGGAGGAGGTCGGTCGTAAACCACCTCAAATGGTGTCATCCTGCTAGCGGAGTGGTATGCCGTGTTATAACAGTACTCGGCCCAATGCAACCAGTCTGGCCAACTGCGCGGCTCATCCATCACAAAGCAACGCAGATAAGTCTCGACCCCACGATTAAGCACCTCCGTCTGGCCGTCCGACTGCGGGTGGTTGGCCGTGCTGAAGTGTAAGCGAGTGCCCTGCAGCCGGAACAACTCCGTCCAGAACCCACTGACGAAGGTAGGGTCCCGATCAGAAATAATGGCGCGTGGGAGGCCATGCAGGCGGACTATCTCTCTAGCAAAGAGTGCGGCCACAGATTCCCCGGTGTACGGATGGCTGAGCGCCAGAAAATGACCATACTTGGACAGCTTGTCCACCACCACCAGAATGACAGACTTCCCTTTAGACTTCGGTAGTCCATCAATGAAGTCCATGGACACCGTGTCCCAAATCTGTTGCGGAATCTCCAACGGTACAAGCAGCCCTGCCGGAGAAGAGGTTTCATATTTCTGCCGCTGGCAGATCTCGCAGTGCCGAACGAATTGCTGAATATCCCGACGCATGCCGGACCAGAAAACGTTTGCCCTCGCCCTCTGAAGGGTCCGGAGCACCCCTGCATGCCCTCCTGTGGGCGACGAGTGGAACTCATGCATCAACACGGTCTTCCAGGCTGAATCGGCGGGCACGACCACCCGGCCCCGATAGTAAAGCCGGCCATTACACAAGTGATAGCCAGCTGCGACAGTCTCTCCCCGCTGTAAAGCCTCCACCAACGGACGCAGCGTATCAGATCGCCGGACCTCTTCCTGAATATCCTCCACGGAATCAACCAACGGCCCCGAAATATGAGCGAGAGTAGCCTCTGGCAGACGAGAGAGAGCATCGGCAACCACATTCTCTTTGCCCCGGCGATACACAATCTCGTAGTCGTAACCGAGAAGCTTAGTCACCCATTTCTGCTGTAACGGCGAGGAGACCCGTTGGTCCAGGAAATGCTTCAAGCTCTGGTGATCCGTCCGGATCTTAAAGTGGCGGCCCAACAGATATGGTCGCCAAACAGCCACCGCATGAATAATCGCCAACATCTCCTTCTCGTAGGCCGAGAGGCCTAAAGTACGAGGGGCTAAAGCCTTGCTGTAAAAGGCTATTGGCCGCCCTGCCGGCATCAACACGGCCCCAATGCCGACACATGAGGCGTCCGTCTCCAGAACGAACTCCTGTGTGAAATCCGGTAAGGCCAGAACTGGCGTGGTGGTCATGGCTCTTTTGAGGGCCTGAAAGGCCTCCTCCGCCTCCTCACTCCAGGAAAAGGAGTCCTTCTGCAACAGCTGGGTCAGTGGCCAAGCTATCTTGCCATAGTCCTGCACGAACCGCCGGTAATACCCTGTGAGCCCCAAAAAGCCCCGCAAGGCGCGGACTGTAACCGGCCGCGGCGACGACTGCATACTCTGAATCTTTCGTGGGTCGGCCCGGACGCCTTGACCGGAGACCAAATGGCCCAAGTACTCCACCTCCTCCTGACCAAAGGAGCACTTAGAACGGTTGGCATAGAGATGGTGCTGTCGAAGGCGGCCAAGGACCTGTTCCACGTGGCCCACGTGGTCCTCCCAGTTCGCGTTGTAGATGAGTATATCATCAAAGAAGATCAGAACAAACACCCGCAGAAAATCTCTGAATATCTCGTTCATGTTGGCCTGAAATGTAGCGGGCCCTCCAGTCAACCCATTTGCCATAACCAAGAACTCATAATGGTCGTCATGTGTCCGGAAGGCCGTCTTATGGACGTCCTCCTGAGCCATCAAAATCTGATAATATCCGGAACGAAGATCCAGCTTGGTGAACCGCTACGCCCCATGCAGCTCATCCAGTAACTCTTCTATGTGAGGAATCGGAAAGTTATCTTTGACAGTAGCGCCGTTCAAGGCACGGTAGTCCACACAAAATCTCCAGGAACCGTCCTTTTTTTTACCAGGATAATGGGAGCCGAGAAGGAACTCGTACTCGGCCGAATGATGCCGGCTTCCAGCATTTCGCGGACACTGCGCTCGATCTCCGCTTCTGGATGTGTGGGTAGCGGTATGGACGAACATTTGTAGGTGCAGCGCCCGCCTTGAGCGGAATACGGTGATCACGGAACCTTGCCGGGGGTAAAGTACGCGGCTCCTGAAAAACATCAGCATAAGCGGTCAGAAGTAACTGTAACTGAACCGGTACCTCAGAAGGCGTGGGGCCGCCGGTCTGGACCTCCCGAAGGACGGCCATCATCTGTCCATCACCGCTCAACCGCGGCATGCTGCGCAGAGAAACCTCCTTAATAGAAGAGGACATGAGACCCTGCAAGCAAAACTGCTTGTCCCCGTGCACAAACTCCATAGTCATGTGGTCCCAGTCGAAAGTCACCCGCTGTAATTGGCGCAACCATTGAACTCCCAGCACCATGTCTGAGCCCCGAATAGGTAACAGGTAGACGTCAATCCGCCCCACATAGCCGTGTAGCCGCAGCTCCACTCCCTTCAGCACCCCTTCGCATCGCAGCTTGCTGCCATCCGCCACCATAACATGAAAGGCAGCCCCCTTGTCAACCACGTGCCCAACTCGTCGTGCCACGTCGGGGTGTATGAAATTGTGGGTACTCCCACTGTCCACCAATATAGTAACCTTCTCTTGGGCGATCCGGCCCGCCAGCCGCATAGTAAGCGGGGGAGCGCAACCCTCAAGAGCATGAAGAAAAACCCCGAACTCCCCCTCGTCCAAGTCCACCTCCAACTCCGCATCTGGAGCCGGCTCATCGTCCCCATCCTGCTGTAACATGAAGACATGTATCTTCTGGCATTTATGGCCGGGCACAAACTTCTCATCGCAATTAAAGCATAGCCCTTTTTCCTTCCGAGCCGCCAACTCACCCCACGATAACCGAGTCACGGTCGGTTTGTTACCAGCGGTTTGCTCCCGTCGTGCTGTTGTGGCGGTAGCCGTAGTCGGCCTACTCGTGGTGCGGGCTCGCTGTCTGTTGAACCGCTCCTCCTGAATGCGTGCCAAGGTAATGGCGTGGTTCAACGAACGAGGCATGAGAGCCTGCACCTCGTCACGAATGTGCTCCTTGAGCCCTGATATGAAACAGTTGTAGAGAGTCCTCTCCGACCACTGAACTCGGTTTGCCAACTTCTCGAACTCGGTGCGGTACTCCATCACTGACCCCTTCTGACGGAGCTTCTGAAGAAGGGCCTCGAAATTCTCGTACTCCAGTGGCCCAAATCTGGCCGTAAACCCATCCACAAACTCTCCCCACGGCACGTACTCCCGTCCCCGCAGGACCCCCTGCGTCCACTGGTAAGCGTCGTCCTTCAAGTGGAAGGACGACAACTGCACCCACTGCCTTTCCGGCACCTCATGATACTGAAAGAAGAGTTCTGCCTTCTGAATCCATTCCAACGCGTCGCCGCCCTCGAACTCCGGAAAGTACATGCGAGTTAATCCGGGAGTCAAGCGTTGTGCCCCATGACCTCCTTCCCGTCTTGCGGGCTCACCTTGCTCGAATCCGTAGCCTTGATGCTGACCGTTTCCCCAAGGAGGGGGTGGTTGTTGTTGACCGGCCCATGCTTGGCCAAGACCAGCCATGCCCGCCGGCCCAAACCCACGGGGAGGAGGGAGAAGCCCTCCCCCTTGGTATCCCGCAGGATCTGGAGGTCGCCGGAGCCCAACCGGCTCCTCCCAGCCTCGACGAAGACCCCCTGGCTCCACCCAGCCCTGCCGGCGCTGTCCCTGGCCCGCTCCGAGGTCGCCGAGCCCCCCTGCTGCAGGTCCCTGCGGAATCGGCCCCGCCGAACCCCCGTACGCCGCTGTCGAGCCCACTGCTGTCCCGTATGCCGCTGCCAAGCCCGCTGTCGCTCCATACGCCGCACTGCTAGGGCCACCAAACCCTTGCCAGCCCCCGCCTGGCGGAATCCAGCCCGTGCCAGGCGGAAAACCGCTCGCCCGCACTCGCTCGTCGTCCGCCAGTCGCACACCGCCGACGCCTTCCGCAAGCCGCGCGGCGTTTGCCGCCACATCGGCCCCCGATCCGGTAGAATCTTCGCCCGTTGTGGCTTTCCCTTTCAACAAAGCCTCCAACTCCTCCATACGAGCGTCGATCCGCCCTTCCATGGCCGCCATAGAGTCGGTGAGGCCAACCATGTTCTCCTCTAGGGTTTCAATCCGTGAGGACTCTTCTTGAGTGCGAGTGATCACCATGTCGGAGAGAAAGAACTCCTCTGATACCAAATGTTAGGGCACAACTACTAGAGAGAGATTGAGAGAGGAGAAGATCTAGAGAAAGAGAGGAGAAATTAGGTCTAAGAGGGAGAGAAGACTAACCTT
Source organism: Dactylorhiza incarnata (assembly GCA_033032865.1). Taxonomy (NCBI): domain Eukaryota; kingdom Viridiplantae; phylum Streptophyta; class Magnoliopsida; order Asparagales; family Orchidaceae; genus Dactylorhiza; species Dactylorhiza incarnata. The sequence continues at coordinate 6,417,212 of JAWHQI010000043.1, forward strand.
GAACAATTCTTGCATAACCCCCAAAAGGGGGGCTGCCCGGGTATATAAATACCCGGGCAAGGAGGGGGCCGGACGGCCCCCCCAAGGAGGGCTGAACCCGCCTGGTTCAGCCCTCGGCCGGCCGGTTCACTGAGTGGGGGCTGAACCGGAAGGTTCAGCCCCGTTGTTTAGCGCGCCCTTGCTCCTTCGTACGTAGTGATGCCCCGTAAAGCGTAGCGGGGGCGTAACAATATGATTGTGGATATTATTTTGTGCACATTTGCCTATGAATTGTTCTATTTGTAGGATCTAATCGCTTATTACTTAATTGCAGCGACATAACCTTCTACCTGAAATTGTTAGTTTCTCTAGTGTTCTAGTCTTGATTGTGAAAAATTGTGGGCACCTTTATAAATTCCAGCATTTATTGTAAATTATTCGTCGGATAATTGCTTGTGCATCACATCATTCTAGATTGCCACAACACTTCATGAACATTAACCAACTAGAGTTCCTTCCGCCACGATTAACAAACTACATTCGTCCTGCATCGGTTTGGTATCAGAGTCTCAGGTTCAGGCTTAATCTAGGATATGCGGAGACTAGAGTGACATATCACTGCAGTCGTCGTCGCTCTTCTCCTTTATTTGGGGAACCAAAATCCATCTATGCTTGATCCCATAGAGTTCTTCTGGGGAGACCTTCGTATTATTACAATGATCATCATCATCCTTAACCCCACATTAATAAAAATTGTGTTAATCCTTTGACACATTGATTATTCTAGAGGGGATTACTACAATGAGCACCATGGATCTAGTAAGAGATATTATTATGAGGATGATATCCCGCATAGATTTAGGCTAGTTGTGTCATTGTTTTACGGTCAACTAGACTCAAAGGCGCTTATAGATTGATTATTAGGCATGGAGGAACGCTTTAACTTGTATAGGGTATCTGGCGAGCATCATGTTAGATTTGCTAAGATAAAGCTTCAAGGTCAGACTAAGATTTATTGGACTGACCTAGAACATAGGATTGAGCACAATGGTTTTTGCTCCGTATCCTGACCGGCGGGCATGAAGCGAGTATTGAGGAAGAAATATCTTTCGATATCCTAGAGGATTCAGCTCCTCGACCAATTACGCGACACTCAACAAGGGACTGTCTTTTGTCGATTATATGACTTAATTCCACGAGTAAGTAGTGATGAGTGGTATTCAGGAGGAGTTCATTGCGGTCGCCTCTCAGTTTCAATCTGGACTCCGCACAGAAATTTGTGGAGAGCTGACTTCTCATCACTTAGAGTCTATCAGAGATATTTCACCTACTCCTACATTAGTAGCATAATTTTAGATCCACTAGACCGAGACTAGTTGACCCGCAACCTGACCAGTCCACCACTAGAGATCATTCCCTCGAGAGACATGTGGTACATCATGGGCTCATACATTAGTATTGAAACCTCATGTCAATATATGTATGTTAGTCGCACACTCAACGAATATTTCTATACTCCAAATAAAGAATTTTCTGATAATCCACCGCTCACTAGTGACCTGCACAACATTAGTGAATCAATCGAGGTTGAGAGTGTTCTTGATGTCTCAAGGACCTATTGTATTATTACCAGCACTCTAGGTGACATTCAACATGCTATATTATCATCAGTGTTGTAGATGTCGGCCGACATGTCCGACATGTCGGCCGACGTAAAGGTTTTGGACAGAAAACGCCACGATATCGACATTTTAAGGAAAAATATCGTTTTTGAAAATATCCCCGATATATCCATCTCCGGTCCCCGATATATCGGTCTTACCCGATATGTCGGGCGATATATTGAGGACGATATATAACGAGTACTAAAAATATATATATATATTTCATTTCTTTCAAGTGTCTGAGCGATAATATTTTGTTTTGTGATATATTTCATGCATCTCTCTGAGCCTAGATTTGACATATTTCTCGTCTCACTCTTATTTGATGCTCTTTATGTTGTTTGTTGTCGTCAACCACTTCTTTTTGTTTAATTTATAAACATACATTATGTGTAAATATGTTTATTGTATAATTTATAAACATACATTATGTGTATATATGCTTATTATGTAATTTATAAACATATATTATGTATGTAATGACACATATTTACAATATATATTTGAATAAATTATTTAAATATTAAAATCCGACATTGTAAAATATCCCCGATATATCTCCCGCAATCCGACATACGACATTTCAAACTCAAACCGACATGAACCCGACATCCGACATCTACAACCTTGATTATCATACCCAATTGTCGATGTCACGGGTATTCATTTGAGTGATCATCGCACTCCAATGATATTTTTATACCACCTGAGCCTCCTGACCTTGTCCCCCTTTTGGGGTCCTTTATAACATTGTAGAATCTCAGGATAAGGAGTTGGTCATGTCTATTGTTCATTATTCACATTTGTTGCATGATCACCTACATGTATATCATGACTCGCATGTGTTGTATCATTCACATTTATTGTATATTTTGTAGCATTTGCATGAACTGCAAGAATTTGTCCAACAGTCGCAGGAGAGAGCGGAGCATTAGAGTGGTTACAATTAAGACTCAGAGGTTCCCTCTGGGAGTAGCGATAAAACTAAATATTAGGTGAATGGGGTCATATACAATAATACAAAAAAATTAGTTGAATGCCTACGAATAAAATACCCCTAGAGTATGAGAACTCATCGTATATTCAATATTGAGGATTTGACTCCATAATGTGAACTCCATGAGTATAAGAGACAGGTCCCTGACACCAAATCTAAGCCTCAACCACAACTTTTATTATCAACCTATTGCCCAATCACCAGCATATTCCTCAGTTCTTCGGCACCAGTTCCTATTTCGACACCAAAGAGCATACACCCTTCCACTAACACTGTGCGCCATGAGATTTCAATGACACCAAACGGGTCTACATTAGATCATTTGGTTCATTAGAAAGGCCGTCTGTAGTGGATTCTAAGTCTATAAATAAGAGTTTATGGGCCAATTTTCAGGGATCGCCGATTTTGGAAAGATTTCCAAACTCTCGCAGTTTTCCCACAATTCCATGGACCCTTGGTGCCGAATCCAAGGTAAGTACTTTCCGTAATCACACCACTCACCATAACCGCTAGTCATCCCACTCATCCCCCCCCCCCCCATTTCACTATCAAACCATTTGTAATAACTACACATAATCTCTGGTAATTACTTTCAATTAATTCATTAATTGCCAATCTTCCCTGAAACTAACCATTTACAGCATTTGTAACTCCTATAACTGTTCCATCTTCCAATTCCATAACTCGTCTCCCACTCATGCCCCCTCCACAGAACTCCACATACTTTTAAGTTTTAACCACATTAGTTCCTGCATAATCAATTTCCTAAGAACTCGCCAAGGAGATTCTGGAACTTCCCTACAGCCAATGCCCTTCCCAACGCCTACCATGCAACCAACGAAGACACAATCTGTTAAGTCCACCCCAAAAACTGCATATACTAGTCCCCACAACAACCTACTGGCCAGCCCCTTCACATTCCTACTACCCACTGCCTTCCCCACCCTTCCAGCATGCCATCTCCCAACTGAGATCCCCCATTTCAGTCTGCTGCTTTCGGGAAATTTGAAATCAGCGCAGGAATTATATAAATTTCACTGTCCACACCCCAAATCAGCACACAAGTATCTCCCCGGGCTCCTAATACTTGTGCAAATTAAATTTTGAAGTTAATTTTGCTCATTGTTATTAATTTGATGAAAAAATATGATTGTGGATATTACTTCGTACACATTTTCTCATAAATTGTTCTATTTGTGGAATCTAGTGGCTTATTACTTAGTTGAAGCACTCATAACCTTAATTCTACCTGAAATTGTTAATTTCTCCGGTGTTCTAATCTTGATTGTGAGTGATTGTGTTACGGGTCTTGTAATGTTGCCGGAGGAGAGGCCGTAGGTGGAGGAGATGGCCGTGGTGGAGGATACCGTGGAGCCGGAACCACGGCTGCCTAAGCGGGGTTGCTCGTTAGAGGAGAGAGCCACCAAGATCTCGGATTCAAAAGATGAGAACTAGAATACTTTCTTGCTTGATTCATACAACCATCCAATGTCTTTATATAGGCTACAACATATAATAAGACAAAACAATAATGATGATACCTAAATACTAGACCCGGAGCTCGAGGCCCCTACATAATGATAACACAGACGCCTAGATAATAGCGATAATTATAATAATACGCGGTTCATAACATCACTCCCGTTGTCCAAAAAGAGCTTGTCCCCAAGCTCAAGGGAGATCACGAGAAGGCGAGCGTCATCTGATGCCTTCCGCATCTGAGTCCTTGACGTCTAGGTAGAAAAGCTTTTTACATCTGTGTCCGCGAGTGTACAGCTCGTCGCAATTAAAACATAAACCTTGAGCGCGGCGGTCCAACATCTCGGTCTGAGATAAGCGACGGACCGGCGCGGCGGGAGGACCCTAGGGACGTCCCTGTGGAGTGCCGAGGCCGGTGGGCAAATAGGCCTCCCGGGCCAACTGGAGGCGGCGGTCGCATAGTCGGGTCAGACTCATAGCAGTCACTAAGTCTGGCGGGGCCTCAAATTCGACATCCAGTTGGAGACGAGCTTGAAGTCCTGCTATGAAGATGGAGAATTGCATTGATGGGGGAAGTGTGACGTGTGCCAGGAGGAGTTGAAACTGCTCCAGGTAATCATCCACTGCTCCCGTTTGACGGACTGATGTAAGGGCACCTAGGGGGTTGCTGCGGATGGGAGGGCCGAAATGTAGGTTGCAATCCCGCTTGAAATCGTCCCATGTTAGGCCTGGTTGGTCGGTGAGGAGACGAGCGGCCCAAAGCAGAGCTGGGTCGAGTAGGTGAAAGGAGGCGAGAGGAAGTCGATCAGCGCCTGGAATTTGTTGGTGGCCGAAGAATTGCTCAGACCTGGTGAGCCAAGCCAATGGATCAATTTTGTCGTCATAGTTGGGGAAGTACAACCTGGTGTAGCGCGGCTGCATAGACACGTCTTGTTGAAGGAAGGCCCGCGGTTCGTGGCGGATAAGCGGTGGAGGTGGAGGCGGAGGCGCCTGACTGGAGCTGGTGTGATCCGTAGGTGGGGTGGCGATTATGGGAAGAGCGGCGGTCAACTCATTAAGCTTGAGGGTGAGGGAGGCAATATCGTCCCGATGGCGTGTTTCAGTGTCCAGATGGCGTCTTTCAGCATCCCGAAAGCGGGTCTCGATGGAGGTCCTGAAATCTTGGAGAGCCGCCATGAAGTCAGAAGCATCGGTCATCGTGCGACCGAAAGTAGCACGCGAGAGAAAGCGGATGATGGGACAAGAAAAATCCTCTGATGCTGCTGATTGGGAGTTGTCGCGGGAGCCGCGACGCTTTCCAATTGTCGTGTAACTCAAATATGTGTGTTGATAAGTGCTTGTGACGTCCCTTTTTATAAGGATGCTGAATAGTAGATATATATTTATGCTGATAGGATTAAGAGGAGCAGGGCCCAAATGGACAAACGGCGTTGAGCTCGAAATCGCAGGCTGAAGGGCTTACGGGATTAATTTGCATGCGTTCGAAGGGTTGCTGGAAGCGTGCGGTTGTGGCTGAAGGCGCGGGGCTCGAGAAGCCTTCTCTTCATGCGTTCAGCAAGCGGTGGTTGTAAGGAGAAGCAGGCGGCATTCAGCAGGGAGGCGACTGGCGAGGGCTCGCCGGGATGCAGCAGGAGGCGTGTCGTCGAGCAGAGCAGCGTTGAGGCATGTCGTCGAGCAGGAGGCGGCTACCTGCGAAGGATGGAGACGAGCCCGTTGGAGTCTGCTGCGGCTCGGGGTTACGGAAATAGCGGGAGAAGAGCAGCGTCGGGCATCAGTTAGGCTGCTGGAGGGAACGACACTCCTGCTCAAGGTGATGGCGCGGGGGAGAAGCAACAGCGCTGACGATACAGCAGGGGCTTGTCGTATAGGAGAATGGCTTGCGAAAATTTAGTGGTCGAGGGGCGGAAAGTCCTCTGATACCAAGTTGTTACGGGTCTTGTAATGTTGCCAGAGGAGAGGTCGTAGGTGGAGGAGATGGCGGTGGTGGAGGATACCGTGGAGCCGTAACCGCGACTGCCTAAGCGGGGTTGCTCGTTAGAGGAGAGAGCCACCAAGATCTCGCATTCAAAAGATGAGAACTAGAATACTTTCTTGCTTGATTCATACAACCATCCAATGCCTTTATATAGGCTACAACATATAATAAGACAACAATAATGATGATACCTAAATACTAGACCCGGAGCTCGAGGCCCCTACATAATGATAACACATAGACACCTAGATAATAGCGATAATTATAATAATACGCGGTCCATAACAGATTGCGGACACATTTATAAATTCTAGCATTTATTGTAAACTATTCGTCGATAATTACTTTTGCATCACATCATTCTAGATTGTCACGACACTTCATGAACATCAACTCATTAGAGTTCTTACAGCACGATTACACTCACTACATTCGTCCTGCGTCAAAATACACATTTAAGTGTTTCAAATTTTAATTATATTTTTACAAAAATTTATAATTATTATCACAAATTATATGGTTCATCACAAAATAGCTCCAACTCCATCATCCATCATTACATCCTCTGGATGAGATTTGATGTCATCCTAACATCCATCATTACAACATTGAAGCTTTCACTTTAGAATATGAGGAACTAATATAGAGAAATATAATCATTAGGCTATTTTATTTTATATTTGAGTAATTGGTTATATTCTTCATGGCTATTTTAATTGGGATGAAGATCGCAAGATGTACGTCTAATGACGCGAATTATCTAAATTGTATCCTTATTTAGATTAACTAGTAGCTTAATTATTCTTCCATATGCTCGTTTCTCTAGAGAGTTACTATAGAGTTGGAACAATCTTAGGTTGGCAATATCCATTTTTAGAGATTGGTACTTCCTTTCTTTCCGTTCTTTAGCCTGATGATTTTCTTCTTCTGGAATCTAGGACGACAGTAATATTTTCCTATTTAGAGGATTGATACTAATATCTTCCTATTTTGGCAAAATGTGCTTGAGATGCCTCCTCCCTCTTTAAGGGGAGGATGACTAAAGAAGTTTTATTTGTAGTTGTGGCTGATAAAACCTATCAGTTCCTTCGTTCTTGCTTCCTGCATGTCCCCTTCATCTGCTTCTTATCTCATTCTTTTCATCCACATATTCGCACTACCCCAAGTATCATTCTTCTTTTACCCTTTCCGATCCCAATTGTTGGGAGTTGGCTTCGTTGTCATTGGAACCAATTATGTTACTGTCTGGATTTGTGTCTTGGCATTAATCTGGTGACATTCGATTAAGAACTTCTCTAATTTTCTTGAATATTTTGTTCAATGATTCTTGGTTTAAGGGTTGGTGAGATCTAAACCAACTTGATCATATCCTAGGATGGATTATTAATTTTATGATGATACTCTACGAAGTTTGAGGGTCGTTTAATTCCTATTATGAGGGAGTTAATGGTTATCATTATTGGCTTTTATTTCACTACCAATGTGAACAAGTAATTGTCAATTTTAGGTATAAAATGTAATATCTTTTGTGATAGCTCTGTTGCTAAATTAATTTATATTCCATGCTTCTAATTATTCAACAAAAGATTTAAAAAACCTAGAGTGCACCAAATTGCACACCTTAAATTGACTTCATTTAATAAAAATTTCAATAAACCAATAATTTTCTTTAGTCATTCCATAACTACTTCAATTTTTGACCAATACTTCAGAAAAGATATAATAACTCTAATATACTTTGGTCACACACATATTTGTACTAAAGCATGCCCTATCATTTCTCTTGATATTCTATCACACACCTTCTCAAGTTCAAAAGGAACAAAATCACATAAATATCCTTTTTTTACAATAAAAGTGTTTCTCAAGAATTATCTTTACATAAGATAGATATTTCTGGCATAAAACCAACTTGATTAATAATACTTATGCAGTTTTTGTAAGCATACCTTTCATTACCCAGTCCCATACCTTCATTACAAGCCTACTTCAGTAATTCTCCCCATTTTTATCCATTTTTCTTCTTCTATGGGAGACTAGAAGCTCGATTAAGATGGTTCGGACATGTACATAGGAGACCATTGGAGGCACATGTTAGGCGTGTGAGAGTTTAGTCAATAGACATGTTAAACGGGGGAGGGGTAGACCAAAAAAGACTTGGAATGAAACTATAAGGAAAGATATGATGTACTTAGGTATTAGTGAGGCTATGATTAAAGATAGGGCGCAATGGCGACAAAGGATCCATATAGCCGACCCCACTATGGTGGGATAAAGGCTTGAGTATTGTTGAGTGTTGTTGTATGGGAGACTAGAAGGAAATGCATCTTGAATTATAAGTGATTGGATTATGTGTAGCGATTTGATCATGGTCTGATCACTTAAATCCATTGCAACATGCAATAGTTTTCTCTTTTGACTCCTTTATAGAGTTCCAAGATTACCAAAAACAAATGTTTACTAACTAAACCAGAACATTCCCTCCTGCAACTTCAACAGCTAATCAGGCATGCAACTTCAAAGTATGGTACAAATAGCCTATCCTTTTTTTAGAGCTACCAGAAATATGATACAGTTTAGCAGTAAGAAGTATGGTACAAATAGTGGTAATTAGTTATATTTCTCTTCCATTTTCCCCCTTTCACATCCTTCTTCTATTATTACTCTATAGTCCCTCCCTTAAGGAAAAAAGAGAAGAGAAAATGGAAAGGAGAACACACTGAAGCGCCACAGAGTTCCCTATTCTCCCATCGAACTCCTTAACTTCAATATTTTCTTATACAGTTCTAAAATCATTCAAAAGCTACAGCAGATTGTTACACGAGTTAAACAAGTACGCATTGCAGAGCGAAAACGCTACAACTCACCACTGACAAATAGCTTGGGGGTGGTCAATGGAGGAAGTTCTTTGTTGCCAGTGTCGTCATCAAGGGGAAACGAGGAGCTTTGACGACTGGAAGATAGAGACCATTTGAGCTGGGTAAATGATGATGAAGATCCGCCTAAAATTCTACGGAGAACCGAGGAGGAAGAGAGCGCCATTGTCGTGGTGCTGGAAACCCTAAACCTTCGCCTGTTTTGGTGTACCTATACTGTTTAGCTTCAAGATTAAAAATCAGTGATAAAAATTAAATTTTAAATTAAATTAAAATCAATAATAATAATAATAATAGCGAAGTTAAATCTGATTATGAATTTATGATTGTATTTACTATTTAAAGTTATATTTACTAATAATAGCGAAGTTAAATCTGATTATGAATTTAAAGTTATATATAGTGGTTAAAATTAAAAGGGAAAAATTATATTTGATGAAACATTCAAATCAAATATATTCTTATTATTTTAATCTAATTACTTAACATATATTATAATCTATTTAAAAAAAATTGCAATCATCATTAAAGTAATTACATCATATTCTTAAACTAAAGTAACGATGAAAATACATAAGATCAAAAAAGTTTTTAGTAGAGCTCTTCTACATATTAGGATAGGCTGTCGTTAGACATGTCAGTGATTTTTTCGTGAAAACTGTCATTAGGCATGTCACTGGTAAACTCATCAATTTTATTAAAGTTGATTTGACATGATATATGCATAATGATGAAATTTTTTTAAAGAGGATCAAAAAGTTGTGTATTTACTAATTTCTGCATTAATTAATTGATAGTGCGTTTATTTTAAGTTGCATTAATTAATTGATAGGGGCGGATCCCCGTTCTTGTCACGATCGGGGTCTTATCGTGATTTTGTCATAGAAGCGGAGTCCGGTGCATGTCACTCGTATTGGTTAAATTTAAATACTTGCACATGATTTAAGTTAAAGAAACAATGGCTAATTTTATAAGATGATAATGAAATAAATAAATAAATAAATAGCATTATGTGATGAAGTCATGGGTTTCGGTCCTAGAAGGAGCCTCTTACAAAAAAATGTTAGGTAAGGTTTGCCTACATTTCACCCTTATGGTGGGACCCTTCCCCGGACCCTCGTTGCACGGGGATGCTTTGTGCACCGGGCTGCCCTTTATGTGATGAATCCATAATTCTCGCATTGTATCATTTTATCATGCTCTATGTTAGGTATTTAATATGTCTGTACGTGTCAAGACAGACTCGAAGTGACCTAATGGGTTGCGTGTCTACCTAGGGCTAGGCTCTACGCTAGAGATACTATAAACAATCATTCCAAACTTGATGTGTTATCGTGGACTATCTCTAGCAGAGCCTCCTTTATGTAAATGTATATTCTGACATATAACGGGCTCGGGGGCTTTGCTTGTGGAAACCCTAGGTATTCTTATATATATATATATCAAGCTGGAGGCAACGGAGAGTTAGTTCCACTTAGACTTTCCTCCGGATGTTTCGAGCTCCCTCTACATTCTCGAAACAGCCCTAAGGGTTCGCTCGTTCCCGTCCGAAGGAGAAGCCGCAGCCGATCGCGCCGTTCGTCCGCGAGTTCCTGCAGACGCGATTCCTTCGCGATCCTCCGCTCCCTTCGCAGTTCGTCGCGCCTCTCCCGCCGCTCTTGCCGCTCGCGATCGACGAGGGAGGTTTCTTTCTGCTGTTGCCGCTGCCGCTCGTCGAAGGAGATCGAAGTCGCCGCTGTCTTCGCTGCTCCAAGTTCCAGATCTGCAGTTTGCAGTAACCGGATTCGCCGGATCCTTTGTCTCCCGCCTCAGATTCGCCGCGCCGCCGCTTCCGTCGTCCAGATCTGCCGCTCGAGTCTCTGCCGTGTGTCGCCCCCGTCGTCCAGATCTGACATCGACGCCTCAGTCCTCGTGCACTAGATCTGTCGCTCGTGCGAAGAAGACGAAGTCGCTGCTCGCAAGGAAGGGTGTTGGCGCACGACCGCTGATCGTGCGCTCGACCCCTCACGCAATACCGCTGATCGTGTGCTCTTCAGCAGCCAGTACCCCGCACGACCTCTGATCGTGCGCTTCTCAGCAGCCACTACCCGTGCGCTTTGGTTCTCCCGTGCCTCCAGATCCCCCTCAGCCGTGTTGGAGCTTGCTTTCCGCATCTCTTGGTTTGAGAATAACAAATACCATGATGTATTTGATCTAGTCTTTTGTGTGTTTATAGTGACCAGGTTGTACAGGTTCAATGAGGAGACAAGTCCTCGTTCATGGGCATGATCCGAGAACGACAAGTCTCAGGTTGGATGAGTTTTGTGTGCTGATCTTAAAATGGCCATAACTTTCAATCCAGGAAGAGTTACAGAACGTGCCACCCCATTTCGGAGATGAGAACGGCTCAATGTACAGGATGGAGCTAAATTTGAATATGGGAAATTTCACTGACGGAAAATTCCGACAGCCGCTGTCGCCCAGGCGACAGCAGAGAAGTTACAACTACTTCCCTCCACGGCAGCACGACGAAAGGCAGTTTTGAGCTGTCGGAAATCCGACATCGATGTCGCCCAGGCCACAGCTCGACGATTACAGCAACTGCCCGCACGACGCCACTCCAGCGACAGTTTAACGCTGTCGGAAAATTCCGACAGTCACTGTCGGAATTCCGACAGCGATTTTCTATAAATTGACACCTTGTGTTCGTGCATAACAACCATTTTCAGAATTTCAAGTCCCTTCCTGAGTGCATTCCATCCAGAGAGCTCCAGAACCTCATGAACTCCCATTTATGCTGAGAAGGTTTGAAATTGAAGACGAGATCGGACGCGCTTCTACATCAAGGATCATCTCGAGGCTTCAACCTTCCTTCCAGAGATCTGAATTTCTAGGGAGTTCTTATTTTATCTTGTATTTTCATTTATATACATTTTACTTTATATTGGTAGGGAAAATCGCTTCCTTGTGCGTTGTCTAAGTCCTTGCGTGGCTTAGGGGAAAATCGCTTCCTTGTGCGGAGCGTCCAAGTCCTTGCGTGGCTTGGTGGGAAATCGTGGCCTTGTGTGCTACGTCTAGATCTTGGGAAGATCTAGAGGATAGGCTTGGTCTTGGTCTAGGGAGAGACATGTGATAGCCTTCTGATCCTTGGGAGAAGGATTGGTAAACAAAAAGAAATTTACATTTGTACGCCTCCGATTTCTAGCGATATAGAAATCAAATTTATGTAAACACTTTTTCATATAATATAATCATGTCTCTTTTGTGTTTACTTGATTTCTATCATTTGGCGTAATCTCTATTATATTGTGTTCTAAGTTTTCAATTCTAAATCTAAATTGTTTATTTCAATCTCCTTCATTATAAAACAATTTAGTAATTATCTTGAAAATTATAGAAAGAATTTTATTCCCTTATTCACCCCCCCTCTAAGGGCGTCGTAAGATCCAACAATTGGTATCAGAGGGAGGTTATTCCAAATCGGCTTAACAACCGGGAATAATGGCGCCTCTTGATCATGATCTCGCTTCTACTAGTGGGGAAAATTTTAATATAAATGAAAACGTATTATCACCACCATTATTTATGGGTGAAAATTATAATGGGTGGAAAATATTAATGAAAAATTTTCTTAAGGCCTTAGATGAAAAAGTTTGGAATATTACTATTAAAAAGCCATCTAGCGTACTAACTAGAAACGAAATTATTTTAAATGCAAAATCTATGAATAGTATATTTTGTGCGTTAGACCAAAATATTTTCAAACTTATTTATACTTTACCTACCGCATATGAAATTTGGAGTTTTCTTGAAAGAACTTATGATTCTCCTTCTACAGGTACGGAACATTCACAAGAACCGGAGAATATGCAAGCCTATGCAAATATTCAAGAAAGCTACACAAAGGATGGATCCATAGAATGCTCATCAAGCGGAAAGGATGATGGACACTCTTGTTTGGAAGAGGAAGATGAAGAAGACAACGTCACAATATTGGACTCAGTTGATGGCAAAACATCAAGCAAAAGAGAAGACGGAAACTATAGCAAGGTAAGAAAATCTAAATCTTCTCTTTTAGTAACTAATTCTATTTCTACATTTCGTGTGCTTAAATTTGCTAAACGTAAAATTTCAAAGTTGAAACATGCTAATTCCAAATTACGTTTAGAAAATAAAACTTTAAAAGCAAACACTAAAGTAGAATCTTATATTGATGTTTCAAATTCTTGTTCATGCTCTTTAATTGAAAATGCTAAACCTTGTTTTTATTATAATTCTTTTAAAGAAGAACTCAAGGTTTTAGAAAAAGGACTTTTAATTTCAAAAGAACATAATGAAAAATTGATAAAAGAAAATGATAATATAAAGGATAAACTAGAATCATTAAAAATGTTTATTCAAAAATTTTCATATAATGAAAAATTTCTTTTTTCTAGTTTATCAAATTTTCAAAAATCTAAAAGCTTAACTTCATATTATAAGAGTAGGTACATAAGAAAGAGTGGAAATGAAAATCATCTAAATAAGGACCAATCATTTAAAACATTTTGTAACTTACTCTTTCAACATTCAATTCTAAAGAAAGACAATCACTCTTATAAATTTTCAAAGAATCCATATAATAAAATTCATTATGATAATCAACATCAATCTATTTTGAAAAATAATTTGAATAAGCATAAATCTCAAATGAATTATTTTTCAAACAAATACAATCATATAAAGATGTCACATAATCATAATATGAATTTTAAAGATAAACAACCAAGGTATAAATGGAGACCCTTAAAAAAAATGACACATCAACTTTAATAGAAAGGGCTCATTTATCCTTGTCTCCTAAAAAATCATCATGTCGTATTTGGGTACCCAAAGGAACCATCTCTCATGGTCCCCTTTGAATACCTAAATCTCTTATTCATTAGTATCCTATCATTTGCATGAAGTAGAAACAATTAAAAATGAAATATCAATTCTCTACTTCATGATATGCTTAATTGTTTTTTCTTTTGTTTGTTTTCTTATTTTTGAGCCAACACGCTAAGGTCACTTAGATATATTATGAAATATGACTTTTACATTTTAAGCCTAATGTTTATCAAATCAAAATTGAATTAAATTAAACATAAAGTCATAATTTTTAAGTGATCTATCTTTTTTTTTTATCCTTTTTAAATCTTTTGCCTATAAATGTCTTATATTATCATTATAAATTGAATGCTAAATTTTCTAAATGATATTATCAAGACTAATGAAATTACTTTCAAAATTGGATTTAAATGGATTTTTAGGGGTCTTAGGCTAAAATATTAAATGTGCAACTAATTGCATATTTGTCTATTTTTCGTTGATGCATATAATAGCCTTTATATTGAAAATCATAATCGAGAAAAATCAGAATCAAATAATATCTAAAACAAAGTGTTTTAAATCAAATATAGTAACTTTGTTGCTAACGCCAGGCGTTATCACTAACGCTGACGGTAACATATTTTCCTAAAAAAAAATTCTGATTTCTCTGAAAAATTATTTTTACTATCATTATTGTCAAATACCTTGTATTTGTTTAGTCTAATTTCTAAAAATTAAAATCAAAAGAAAATTTTCAAAAATGATAAATATGATTTCACAATCACCACCATGATCTATTAATATCATATGCTAAAATTCACTATAATCATATATCATAATTCATGATCCATCAAGACCTATCTTAAATCAACTAATTCTATCAACCTTAGGAATTATGAAATATATGATTGCAATTTGTATTATAGTTTCATATCTTGTTTTGTGTGTGTGATGTGCATCTTTATTGTTTGCATGTATATCATTATCTTTAGACCTATGAATTAACTTGGTATCAACAAGATGAAATCAAATAGAATTGTCACTTCATTCTAGGTCTATAAATTTTCAAAACTCTAAAATTGATTACATGCAAACCAATTATTTAAATTTAGCATATTTTGCATAACATCCAAATTCATTATCCTAGCCGCACCTCTTTGTATATGCTCAATTTAGTGTTTATGTTAGGATTATCAATATAGTGACATGCTAAAGGTAGAGAAATTTGAACTTTAAAATCCATGAGTACATTGTGATTTCAAAATCTACTATATGTTCTAAAACTAAAACAAACTCATGTTTTATGAATCAATCCTTAGACTAAAACGCTTAGTATATCCATAATCATTAACCTATGACATGTGTCTCACAACAGCGAGGGCGTAGGATTGTGTGCATTAGAGACCTAACCTCTAAGTCATGTCTTGTCCTTAACCCGGGAGGGTTCCAGTGGGGCCTTGAGAGGCACTGGGGGGAAAGAGTGCTAGGTTGAGCGTCATCTTTTGTATGCATATGGAATTAACACCCCAACCTACGGCATGTGTGCAGCTCCTCATGCCCATCCGTCACTTAGTACGGGGATAGAGTGTAGTCATGTAGTTAAGGTATCTTGATCTTAGATATACTTATATTATATTCATTGCATGAACATTATCTCACTCTTTATACATAAATCATGCATATTTTTTTTATTCTAACATTGCATCATGTGTTTGCATATTTTAATATTTCGAGCTTTAATGATTTTACCAAACACAAGTATTTGGAAAATCACCAAATACATGTTAAAAGAGCCTTCAAATCTAATCAATATACTCTGAAATTTCAACTGAAGGAAGGTCTCTTTATAATACAAATGAATTGAGAAAAATATTTTTCAAAACATCAAGAAATACAGTTCTGTTTTGGCGTTAAGAAGTTAATGCCTGGCGTTTGCTCCTTTGCTCCAAAATATTTTTTTTTGTTTTGAATTATTTCTGGTATTATTTTAATATTTTGTGTGTTTGTAAAAAGTTTTCTATCTTTTTATTCCTTTTAAAACAAAATTTTATTTCTTTTAAAAATATATATATATATATATATGTATTTTCTCATACGTTAGTTTTGTTTATTTCTCTGGCATAGAATATCATTTACTGAAAGGGTTATTAAAGACTTCTATGATTTCCAGAGAATATATATAAAAAAAATACAAAATTACAAAACAATTTCAAAGAACAAAAATATGTTTTTCTTTATGTGTGTTTATTGTTTTGTCCATATATAAAAAAAAATTCAAAAATTTATAAAAACAAAAATGATTAATTATATCAATTAAAGATTAAATACAATGTTTAATTTAACTTTCAAGTTTCTTAAAAATATTGTTTTGTATTTGTCATGCCTTGAAAATTATCTTGTTATGTGCAATGAAATTGATTGTAGATAAACATGTGTAGAAATGTTTAGCATGCCTCTAAGTATGAGTAATGTATTATGTTTGATAATGATTCATTCAGTCACTTATTTTTGATAACCTACATGTGTTTACAATCTTATTCTTACATGATTGTGTAGTGTAATAACAAAAATAATTAAAATGCCTAAATAGATTACCTACACAACATTGAATTGGTTATTACAATTCTTTATCTTTCATGCACTTATTCTTTAGAGAAATATGGTTTAAAATGCTATGTTTGCAAAACAAGTGAATTCGGAGTCCTTAGTCACTAAACTAAAAATCAAATAATAAATGACAAGGAAAACTCCACCAAGCACTACTCACCCTCCTGATAAGTCTTAATGAACATTGTGAGGTTGAGCACCTTGGCTAAGAATTGTAAAGTGTCTTGTAGCAAACAATTTATACACCACTTCTCTTTTGTACACCGGATCACAAAAAATTGAAAATAAAGCTAATAAGTATAAAAGTGATCCCCCAAGCACTACTTTGCACCCTGATAAGTCTTAATAAGCATTGTGTGCGCAGAGCACCTTGGTAGTTGTACTATTTAGTAGCATTGAAATAGTGTGGAAGTAATATTATTTGTGTATTTTAATGTTGTGTTATTTCATTATATATGTCATGTGTTTTTGATTGATTCACTTGTATACTTTATCAAAACACTACTTTGTACACATCATTATCTATCATAAAACTTCTACTCATGAGAATTGGATCCTAATGCTCATCTACTCAAATCTCTACAAACTTAAGTAAATGCACTAGATAACAAAGCATGACCGCTACAATGTTTATGTTTACTTGAAATGAAAATTTTATTACATTGTAGTTTGTGTATCTTTTCTTGATATTATGAAATCATGCTTGCAATTTTTTTATCTTAATGGAATATCATTTTTTTCAATCTTTAACTCAAACATCAACTTTTCAAATTTAAAACTCATTATCCTTTATATGGTTTTATCTTCTAAAATGATGTTTATGTTTAAGAGTGCTTATTATTTTTAACACTGTGTTTTCCTTTAAGCAAGTGGTATCTTAAAATAGAATGCTTACTTTATCATGTTAGCTATGTTGCTTACTACTTTATGTTACATCATGCCTATATTTTTCTCAACAAGTAGTATTTAACAAGCTTTTGATTGCATCTTATTTTTCTTCTCGACATAAAATCTATTACTCTTATATACTCCCATATTTATTATTTTTTCATAATTATTCATTCTTTATTTCAAAATAACTTTTGATAATATTAGAAAAAAGGGGAGAAATATAAATTCAAGAAATTTCTTACTAATCTCAATTTTTTAGAATGCACCATTGCAATTAATTATAACATTTAGGGGGAGCATACATTTAGGGGGAGAATACAATTTAGGGGGAGTATATTAAAAAGTTTTCATGGAAAGCATCAATGTAGAGGGAGTGATATTGCTCGATCATGACAACCCACTTTTGGTAATAACAAAAGGGGGCGAATAAAATGAGAAATCTAGTGACATAGATATTTAGGGGGAGTAAAATCTATCACGCAGTAAACCTTTTATTCATGCATATCTTTTATCGCACTTATCTATAAACTCACTAATTTCTCATATGGGTATTTGTTATTATCAAAAGGAGGAGATTGTTGGAGCTTGCTTTCCGCATCTCTTGGTTTGAGAATAACAAATACCATGATGTATTTGATCTAGTCTTTTGTGTGTTTATAGTGACCAGGTTGTACAGGTTCAATGAGGAGACAAGTCCTCGTTCATGGGCATGATCCGAGAACGACAAGTCTCAGGTTGGATGAGTTTTGTGTGCTGATCTTAAAATGGCCATAACTTTCAATCCAGGAAGAGTTACAGAACGTGCCACCCCATTTCGGAGATGAGAACGACTCAATCTACAGGATGGAGCTGAATTTGAATATGGGAAATTTCACTGTCGGAAAATTCCGACAGCCGCTGTCGCCCAGGCGACAGCAGAGAAGTTACAACTACTTCCCTCCACGGCAGCACGACGAAAGGCAGTTTTGAGCTGTCGGAAATCCAACATCGATGTCGCCCAGGCGACAGCTCGACGATTACAGCAACTGCCCGCACGACGCCACTCCAGCGGCAGTTTAACGCTGTCGGAAAATTCCGACAGTCACTGTCGGAATTCCGACAGCGATTTTCTATAAATTGACACCTTGTGTTCGTGCATAACAACCATTTTCAGAATTTCAAGTCCCTTCCTGAGTACATTCCATCCAGAGAGCTCCAGAACCTCATGAACTCCCATTTATGCTGAGAAGGTTTGAAATTGAAGACGAGATCGGACGCGCTTCTACATCAAGGATCATCTCGAGGCTTCAACCTTCCTTCCAGAGATCTGAATTTCTAGGGAGTTCTTATTTTATCTTGTATTTTCATTTATATACATTTTACTTTGTATTGGTAGGGAAAATCGCTTCCTTGTGCGGAGCGTCTAAGTCCTTGCGTGGCTTAGGGGAAAATCACTTCCTTGTGCGGAGCGTCCAAGTCCTTGCGTGGCTTGGTGGGAAATCGTGGCCTTGTGTGCTACGTCTAGATCTTGGGAAGATCTAGAGGATAGCCTTGGTCTTGGTCTAGGGAGAGACAAGTGATAGCATTCCGATCCTTGGGAGAAGGATTGGTAAACAAAAAGATATTTACATTTGTACGCCTCCGATTTCTAGCGATATAGAAATCAAATTTATGTAAACACTTTTTTATATAATATAATCATGTCTCTTTTGTGTTTACTTGATTTCTATCATTTGGCGTAATCTCTATTATATTGTGTTCTAAGTTTTCAATTCTAAATCTAAATTGTTTATTTCAATCTCCTTCATTATAAAACAATTTAGTAATTATCTTGAAAATTATAGAAAGAATTTTATTCCCTTATTCACCCCCCCCCCCCTCTAAGGGCGCCGTAAGATCCAACAAGACGCCTTCCGCCTCTTCCCGCCGTCGCCGTCTCCAAGCACAGTGATGAAGGGGAACTCCATGGCGTCCCTCATTCCGATGATAAAGCTGGAGAAGTTCACGGCGACTGAGTTCAACGACTGGAAGTTGAATACTCAGTTCGGGATGAAGTTTCTGAACGTGTTCTACATAATTCAGTCTGATGGTGCTGAGGTTGTAGGGACTGCTGACAAGGCACAGTGGGTTTCTGATGAAGACTTCTGCAGGGACTACCTGCTGAACTGCATTTCTTCCAATCTGGCGAAGACGTACATGAAGCTGAAGATAGCCAAAGCAATCTGGGAGGCACTGGAGGAGCACTTCAAGAAGGAGGAGGACCTCTCCAAGTCTCACCTAGTGGACAAGTTCCACTCCTTCAGTTTCGACGAGGAGAAAGCCATTCTTCCTCAGGTATCAGATTTTGAAAATTTAATTGATTCCCTGCATAGTGAGTATATTAGTCTGCCCGATAGTTTTGTTGCGGGCACGATTGTGTATAAGTTGCTCTCCTCGTGGTACAATTTCAAAACGGAAATGTACCGCAAGAAGATGCAGGTTGGTCTGAACGACCTCAAGCGTTTCATACGCATTGAGGACGAGATCAGGACGAAGCACGCTTTGGAAGCTGTTGGCAAGCAGAAGGCTGCTGCCAACATGATTTCAAGCTCCAAGCGGCATCCTCCCCCTCACAAGACCAAAACGTCTCGTAGTAGCCCCCAGGTTGCAGGCCCAAGTAGACCCTCTAAGAAATTTAAGGGTAAATGTTATAACTACAACAAGCGGGGACACTGCGCATCTGACTGCAAGCTACCGAGGAAAGAAAGAACCCGGGCACCACAAGAAGGCAACCAAGCCCATCTGGTTAGCCAAGCTGAGCCATCCGACTTTGTTGCCATGGTCGGACACGCGCAGGCCAGCACGGAGTGGTACCTGGATTCTGGGGCAACGTGCCACGTTTGCAACAATGCTAATCTTCTGACAGAGCTGAAGGATGCAAAGGAATCAGTAACTGTGGCAAATGGAGACACAGCTGACGTGATGAAGGTGGGGAACGCAACTCTGCTGCTCTCCTCAGGTAAGTCTTTAATTTTAAAGAATGTTAAATTTATTCCTTCAATAGTTGCTAACTTAGTGTCTATCAGTCTATTATGTGATGCGGGTATGTCGCTTAGCTTCTGTAGCGGCAGGGTAACTTTGTCAGTTAACTCACACTATTTTGGATGTGCTTATGTCCAAAATAGGATGTACCGTCTGAGTTTAGCAAGTGAGGTAGTCCAACAAGTTCAATTGAACTTAGTTAGCCCTAGGACACGTAAACTACAGGAAAATGTTCCAAGTAGCTAGAACTCACAAGATCACATTAGACACTAAGTCTCCACTTAAAAAATGCGAAGTGTCCGCTCAGACTAAGATCACTAGGAAACTTTTTGGCACGGTTACTAGGAGCACAACACCTCTTGAGCTTATACATTCCGATATTTGTGACTTTAAGAGTTTTGTCACTAGAGATGGGAGGAAGTGTATGATCACATTTATAGATGACTGCACGAGATTTTGTCATATTTCGTTGCTTAAAACTAAAGATGACGCGTTTGAAAAGTTTTGTCTTTTCAAAACCAGGTAGAAAACCAACTAAGAATGAAAATTAAACGTTTTAGGAGTGATAGAGGAGGAGAATATATGTCCAGTGAGTTCAGATGCTTCCTTGCTTCACAGGGCATCATAGCAGAAACCACTGCTCCTTACTCCCCCCAATCTAACGGCATAGCCGAGCGCAAGAATAGAACGTTAACAAAGATGTTGAACTCTATGCTGCTCACTGCAGGCATGCCTTCCGCTTATTGGGGCGAAGCAGTCATGATTGCGAATCACATTCTGAATAAGGTTCCTCATGCTAAGTTAGAGGTTACTCCCTACGAACTTTGGTTTAAGAGACCCTGTTGAAACCAGCAACTTGTCTCCTGAGTTCGGACCCACTGGGAGGTGTAGCCGACGCTTACTTCTCCCTCCCTAGACTCCCTGACCGGTGGATGAGAAACTTGGAATAGACCCAAGGCTGTAGCGAGGAGGTCCCGCCACACACCCGGAAGATCTTAGAGAGCTTCCCCTCCCAAACCAAAGCTCAGCCGGGCACCTTGGAGGACACGGACTGCCAACCAAAACTAGCCTGGAGGAGAGGACTCTCAAGGAATCGGATCTCCTCCAAGGTGCCCTTAAGGGTCTATTTATAGATTTTTTTAGGCTGGTCTGCAAATAACATGAATCCGCCTTTTAGTTTTACTAACCGCACCCCAAATTGGTCTGCTAACAGCCTAACTCCGTTGTTCCGAAGGGCTATTTGCAGCCCGCAAGGGGTATTATGGTCATTTCCCTCTCAAAGCCTTTTTGGGCGAGTGGTCCGTGAGGGTACCACCTGCTGGGCACCCGCTTAGCTGGACGAATGCCCACGCTTCCGGGCGAGTGGTCCGTGAGGGCACCACTCGCCTAGCTCCTTCTCTCCTACAGCTTACCCCCACTAACCCGGGGGTATTTTCACCTGTCTGAGCCGGGGCGAATGATCTGACTGGCCTAGGTCTCGCCAGTTGGCCTGTGGGACCCACTCGACGAATACAGGTTGTACAGACCCCCATCGTTTACTCGACTTAAGACCTGGGGCTGTATAGCCTATGTCAGGGTTCCTGACCCTAGACGGCCTAAAGTTGGACCTAGGATAAATACTTGTGTCTACCTAGGTTATGCTGAGGATAGTGCTGCAGATAGGTTCCTTGATATTTCTAATAATATCATAATAGAATCTAGGGATGCGGTGTTCTTCGAGGATAAATTCCTCAAAGATAAGAACTTAACAATCCCAGGTATGCAAACAACTATTACTGAGGAAGATCCTGAATCAGTACCGAGCACCTCCTATTCCGTTCCGGTAGATAACTCTGGCCTAGAGTCTATAAGGACTTCTCTAAGAGAGCGAATTCCCAGAACCTTCGGTAGTGACTTTGTTACTTACAACGTTGAGGCCGATCCATCCACATATAAGGAAGCGATGAGATCCAGGGATTCACTACTCTGGAAAGAAGCTATAGATAAAGAGATGAATTCTCTTCTTCAGAATAACACCTGGACGTTGGTTGATAAGCCAAAAGGGGCTAAAACCGTATGGTGTAAGTGGGTTCTGAAAAAGAAATTGAATCCTGATGGTAGCGTAGCTAAGTATAAAGCACGTCTGGTGGCTAAAGGTTTCACACAAGTCAGCGGAGTAGATTACTTTGATGTCTACTCACCCGTGTGTCACTTAGCAACCATTCGGGTTCTCCTTGCTATTGCATCTATTGAGAACTTTATTGTTCATCAAATGGATGTTAAGACTGCATTCTTGAACGGAGATCTGACCGAAGAGATCTACATGAGTCAACCTGAAGGTTTAATTGTAGACGGTCACGAAACGAAAGTCTGTAAATTACTTAAGTCTGTATACGGACTAAAGCAAGCACCGAAATTATGGCATGAGAAGTTCGACTATAGTGTAAAGAACATGGGATTCATGTCGAGTCTCTCGGATAAATGTCTTTACATACGTAATAGATCGGATAAAGTCGCCATAATATGCTTGTACGTAGATGATATGCTCATTCTATGGTCTGATCAATCCGAAGTGGATGACGTTAAGTCAGGTCTAATAAAAGAATTTAGCATTAAAGACCTAGGTGTAGCTAACATTAGGCATGCAAGTGAGCTTTGGGAAGAATGGTATCTCCCTAAGTCAAATCCACTACATAAAGTCCATGTTGTACACGTGGGGATACAGTGTCAGTAGAGCATCTGAGACACCATACGACTACACTAACCGCCTAAAGCCCAATGAAGGAGCTATGGTTAGACAGTTAAATTATTCTAAACTGCTTGGTAGCCTCATGTATGTCATGGTCTGCACTAGACCTGACATAGCTTTTACGATCGGCATGTTGTGCAGATTCACTAGTAATCCTGGTAAAGACCACTGGAACGTCTTAGATAGGCTAATGAGATACTTAAAGCACACCCAAAAGTATGCTTTAGTTTACACTGGTCATCCTTCAGTTCTTGAAGGTTATTCTGATGCATCTTGGTGCTCAGAATTAAACGACAGCAAGTCCACTAGTGATTTTGTGTTCACACTAGGAGGAGCAGCTGTAGCCTGGAAGTCCAAGAGGCAATCTTGTATTGCACTCTCTTCTATGGAATCCGAACTCTACGCTCTTGCGTCAGCAGGAGAAGAAGTCAAATGACTGAGAAATTTGGTGATGGACATTCCTTTGTCGAGCCTGAAAATGAGTTCTGTTGCAGTTTACTGCGACAATCAGGCTACTAAAACGATTGCTACTAACTTTTTGTTCAATGGCAAAAGAAGGCATCTCAGGCTGAAATAATCCTGGCTGACCACTCTCACAAGTCAAGGGATTATGACTCTAATTGATGTGAGATCGAAAGACAATGTTACGGACCCCTTGACCAAAGGATTGAATAGAGCTCTCACAATAAAAACATCGGGGGAAATGAGACTAAAGTTCATAGATGTATGAAACTTTCCTCCGCAGTTTTATGTTTTGACAGTGAGAACCTACAGTCGCAACATTCAAGCATCTAATAACAGACTGAAAACCCCAAATAATTTCTTGATGAAAACCCAAGATGGTTTGATGCCGGTTATTCCACACTTGATAACCAAGCACCACTCTCATTGTAAGTTGATTCGAGAGTTATTCAACTGGAAATTGAAAGTCGTTGTAAATATTAATCTAAACATTATTGTCACAACACATTATTCCACATTTGATAAGGTTGCACGTGATGTGTGCCCACATGTGTTGGTGAGGCACATAGTGATCAGTAATGAGTAAGAGAACGTGACTAGTCCAAGTTAGACTGGATGAGATGCTGACAGAGTTACTTCACCGTTGCTAGAAGTGCTAAGCTCATTTAGTAAGAGCTAGTTTACTTTAAACATCACTGCATATGTTTATGAATTCATAGAGTCTGACTCATGAAATTCCTTGCAGGCTACAGTGAAGATTATGGAGGAGAAGTAGACTTGGACATGGATGACGATGATCTACTAGATGAGTAGAATCATCAAATGTTTTAATTCATGTTGTTTTGTAATAACTATTCAGACTATGTTTGAGATAGAATCTGTGTTTTTTGGTTTGCCGTTTAGGCAAAAACCTTTTCATGTGTTAATTAGTATGATCTATCTTGAATGCTTTGTTTAGTTTGAATTATTATTTTGTCTACTCTCCAGCACCCTGAAACGTTACCGTTATTAGTCACGAATATAGGAGGAGATTATAAAGGTATATTCGGACATATAAAGGGCTCGGGGGCTTTGCGTGTGGAAACCCTAGGTATTCTTCTATATATATCTAGTTGGAGGCAACGGAGAGTTAGTTCCACTTAGACTTTCCTCCGGATGTTTCGAGCTCCCTCTACACTTTACACTCTATTCTAAAAATACCCTTGGGTTTTTCTCACCTTGATGACTAAGAAATCCAAAGAACGGTTTTATATTGAAAACCAAATAAATTTTATTTCCTTTCAGACTTTGTTTTCCTTAATTAATAGCATGATAATCCAATTTTAGCAAATTAAATATCAAGTTTCTTCAAAATTGTGCACTAGTAAAGATATAACAAAAATATTAAGTTGCTCATAAAAAAATGAAAATATGTTTTGTATTTAAGAAGAAACTTACATCTATATTCTATAGCATCCCAAAATCTCAAACAATCAAAAAGTGTTTCTCTTAATTAATTTCTTACTAACATCCTCCATGGAATTAAATGAAAGAAACTCATATTTTGTTCATGTGTTTACCATCTATTGTTGTGCTACTTCATTTTTGCCATGACTTCTTTTTTCGGCGAGACGGCGGCGCATGTTTGTGCTTTAGGCTCCGTTTGGCGGGACTTATTTTCACAGGTCAAGCGGCTACGACCGCATGAACCGGATGAAAATAGGTCCCCCCAAACAGAACCTTAATATTAAATTAAAATCTTCTTTTTTGTTGGTTTTCTGTTTGGAAAAGTTGGCTCACTTATTTATTTAAATTTAATGGGAGAGATAATGTGAGTTAATGCACTGTGAAAGTAAAGAAGTAGAGAGAAGAGATTGAAAGGGGGAGCATATCAACGTTTTAAATGAAAGAAGCTCGCGGGTTCTGAGGGCAAGTTTTATTGCACTGCAATTAAGCCAGCAATGCTCCACGGTTCTGAGTGTTGGGCAGTGAATGGTAAACATGAGCAAAAAATGGGAGTTAAGGAGATGAGAATGCTTAGGTGGATGTGTGGTCACACTAGACTGGATAAAAATAGGAACGAATGTATCAGAGATAAGACAGGAGTGGCGCCAATTGTACAGTAAATGCGAGAAGCTCGTTTAAGATAGTTCAGACATGTACGTAGGAGACCATTAGAGGCACATGTTAGGCGTTGTGAGAGTTTACTCACTATACGTGTTAAGCGGGGGAGGGGTAGACCAAAAAAGACTTGAAATGAAACTATAAGGAAAGATATGATGTATTTAGGCATTAGTGAGGCTATGATTAAAGATAGGGCGCAATGACGACAAAGGATCCATGCAGCCGACCACACTATGGTGGGATAAAGGCTTTAGTGTTGTTTGTTGTTGTTTAGCACGAGACGCTCGCCGGTTAGCAGGTCCTTCGCAGTGTGATAGAACGGAGAGAATGAAAAATGCAACTTGTTGCGGAGAAAGCGATAATAAAACAACACTTGAGGCCGAGTTGGCAACGCAACCATATTACCAAACGGCCAAAATGCTGCAGTGGCATTTCGCTCCAACAGAACACGGTGAAATCGCCCAAATAAGCGCACCCCTTAGAGGTATAGCATGATCACTTATGGCACATTTGGTTGCACAATTGAATCTAGGACAAGGGGTTCGTTCATCTGCATCGTCTTGATTCCATGAATCACAGCTCGTGTGTTTTACCAACCGCGTGATTTCTGTAATTCGCAGCCCGCGGAAATTGTTCCTAGTAATCCTAGATTCACCATCTAATTAATTTTTGAAAATTCATTTCTCCTACTACCTGGTGATTAGATGGTCTTTCTACAACATTCCAAACTTTATTGCGTTCAAATTGTTCTAGTTCTTCATTCATAGATAAATACCAAAATTCATTATTTAAAGCGGTTGAAACATTTTTCTGGTTCGACGCGACGCTAAAAATTTCCAAGACTTGAAATCGCACTTTTTCCGCAATTTCAGAGTGGGAGCTTTTTGCACTGGAGATGGGCCGATGGTTGTTTGGCGCGGCGATTTTAAAAGCAGCGGTACACTCCTCTGAAATCGCTCCGCCAAACAGAGCCTCAGAGGAATCCATTTGGGAAGAGGTGAAAATCAAAAACTTGAAATCCAAAGGAACTACAAAAAACAAGATTTTGGCCAACTAACCAACCACTAAGCATATATGCATTTATTTTTCAAGTTTCCACATTACATTTGAAAAACATAGAGCTAATTGCACACCCAAATTCAGAGCCCAGTGTAAGTACCAGCAGGCCATAACTCAGTTCTAGAGACTGACATATCGTAAACTCTAAGGAATCAACAAGGTGCGAGATTCATGTAGAAAGTTCGAAACAACACGGTCCAAACGAAGATCAATTATTCGCTCATGCCTTCCTAGCATAAGCTGCATACGCATAGTATACGCGCACCACCGTTGAATATATTTGCATGTAGTAAGCACACGTTATAGGCATGGTGACTTAATATATACACGCACCGCATGCAGGCTTACATGTGATGGTGAGACAAACCATAATATCGTGCTCGCGTGAGCGACCTCCATTGTTATAAGTAGAACATACCTCTCTCCTGCTGAATGTGAACAGTCAAAAGACTACCCCGAGCACATCGACATGGATAAATTTAATATTGAACTCAAACTACTCAAATCTTAAACAAAAACAACATAACAAACATCAATATTCTCTAAATTAATCAAATCGGAATCCATAAACTAACAATACAACAAAGCAGACCACAAAAAATGATATATATATAGGGCCATTTACCGGGACCTCCCCTCTAACTTTGCTAAATTACTAACAGCACCCCTCTTATTTTCGAAATTACAAAAACTTCCCCTAAAGTTTTCATTTCATTACAAAAACCTCCCCTGAAATTTTCATTGCATAACATCCATGCACAAAAATACCCTCCTCGTTGTTACGAAATGAAAAGTCCAGGGGAGGTTTTTGCAATGAAATGAAAGCTTAAGGGGAGGTTTTTGTAATTTTGAAAACAAGAGGGGTGCTCTCAGTAATTATGCCAACATACAGGGGAGGTTTGGGTAATTATTCCTCTAACATTGCTAAATTACTAACAACACCCCTCTTATTCCTATAAGTTAGCAAAATTCTCATATAAGTTTGAAAAATTACAAGTTACACTCCTCTATCTTTGGAAATTAAAAAAAAAACTCTTCTAAATTAATGTTTCATAGCACTCATGAAGAAAAAAACCCTTTTGAAGCTGGCGGCGTGAGAAAGCTTGCAATGTTGGAGGGCATTAGAACATCGAGACCATCTATATCGCCGGATACGATCATCCCTGGTATCTGGCGGTGCCAATGGAGCTCCTTCAAGTCCTTCTGACCCTGTTCATTTTTTTATTCACCATAATATTTATGAACATTATGAGAACATTACAAGCTCTATGCCTAAATAGATATCAAAGAAAAAGCCTTTACTGACATGATGAGCAAACAAGAATTGAGGTGGTGAATCTTGAGGTGCAGTTGCTTGTTGTTTATACTTGGCTTTGAATTCAGCTTCCCCTTCTTCATCCCTTTCCAATGAAAGATCCCATATCCTGAAATCTCAATACAGTTAAATTAAAAGGGCGGCCCGGGCGCACAAAGGATCCCCGCGCAGCGAGGGTCCGGGGAAGGGTCCCACCACAAGGGTGAAATGTAGGCAAACCTTACCTTGCATTTTTGCAAGAGGCTGCTTCCAGGACTCGAACCCGTGACCTCAATGTCACACGGCGACACCTTAACCGGTGTGCCAAAGCTCCCTTCCTCAATACAAATAAATGGCAATACAAAAATATTGAGCCATCAAAAAACCTCTACACAAGTAAGCAGACCACCAACTACAATCATCCAGTCCATTTTGGATGGGTGGGATTGATTTATCTTTTTCTTTAAAAGCAATATTATGTTTGTGTGACTTCAAGGATAGAAGTGCCAATCCATCCAAATTGGTCATGGGTATAAATATCATGTGTTCTAAGGATTATCTATTGTGGATGACTTGATACCTCAATAGAGGTACAAGAGTTTTATTTATATAGGTGTACATAATACAAAATAGTAAATAAATAATATATCTAACACTCTCCCTCAAGTTAGGTCATGGGTATCAACTAGACCTAACTTGTTACTACAGTTCAAAAGCGAGCAAACCATACTGGGGGGGGGGGGGGGGTTGTTTTAATCCATATAACGACTTCCTGAGGTGGTACACCTTGGTTCTCTCCCCCTCTCAGCAAAATCCAGTGGTTCTTACATATACACTTCTTCTAAGGACCCATGAAGAAAGGAATTCTTTATGTCCAATTGGTGGAGGGGTCGTTGATGAGATGCTGCAAGAGAGAAGAATGCGAATGGAGGGCATTTTGGCGACCGTGGCAAATGTTTCATCATAGTCCACGCCATAAGTCTGAGTGTAACCTTCGGCAACCAAGCGGGTTTTCAAGCGATCAAGGGGAACCATCGGCATTGAGCTTGATCGAGCAAATCCATTTGCACCCAATAGCCCACAGAGGCCAAAGGAACCAAGTCCAACATGTGACTGAGTTGGAGGGACGTCAGCTCATCATGCATTGCAGTGGCTCAACCAGGATGAGCTTTTGCATCAGCAACAGTAGATGGAAGATGGTACTGATCCATAGTGGAGTGCAGCGCAGTATGAGAAGCTGATAAGCCCTAATGGCCTAATAAGAAGTAACAAATAGTGGTTTGTTCCGACAACCACGACTTCCCTTACGAACAACAATGGGTGGCACCTGGCTGGCCGACAGGGGATCCTATGGCTCACCAGCAAGGTCTTCCACGCTCACCGCACTAGCAGGATCTTCTCGGGGAGCACTCGTCGGACTACCGTGGGAAGATGTAGGCTAAGGTAGAGGTGCAAATGTGGTGTCAGAAGGGTGACGAGAGTAGGCATGTCCCCCAAAGAGGACTGAGGATATCATCAGGAGAAAGCACAACAGACTCGGGACGGGGAACAAGTATAGAATCAAGGGAAGAGTCAGGAGGTGTGGATCCATAAGTAAGAGGAAGATAAGAGTCAGATTCAAGAAAAACAACATCAGTCGAGATAATGTATCTGCGTAAGTCAGGTGAATAACAACAATATCTCTTAGTAGTACAGAAATACCCGAGGAAGATACATTTCAAAGAGCGAGGTTCAAGTTTGGAGAGACAAGCATCCCTAACACAGCAAACACACTCAAATACACTTAAAGATAGAGAGAGACTGTAATGAAGGGTATGGTTTGGATGAAGGGTATGGTAGGGTGTCTCCCCTTTTAGGATATGAGTGGGAAGGTGATTGATAAGGTGTGCGGCTGTAAGGACCGCATCACCCCAGAAGTGTTTGGGGACGTGCATATGATGAAGAATAACTCGAGTGACCTCAAGAAGGTGTCGATTTTTTCTTTCGACAACGCCATTTTGTTGGGGGGTGTCAGGATAAGTGGTTTGGTGCGGAATGCCTTTGCCGGCACGAAAGACAGACATAGATTGGGATAAGTATTCTCTACAATTATCAGTGTGCAAACAAAGACGAACAAAAAATTGAGTAAATATTTCATGCCACAAGATTTAAAAATTGAGGGAAGCTCAAAACTATTTTTCATTAAAAATACCCAACTCATGTGAGAGAAATCATCAATAAAAGTAACATAATATTTATTTCCTAACAACATAGGAACCAAGGTTGTCGAGATCGAGATCCTAGGTGAGATCGTTTTGAGGTTGGATCGGATCAGATCGTAGGATAGAATCGAGGATCGCAAGATCCTACAATATTTATAAATTAAGACTAAAAATATAAAATTGAACTTTGTAGCATCCAATTACATGCTCAATTAACAAAAAAATATTAAATTGAGTTGTATATGAATAATTATATTAAAAAATAATTGAATAACTAAATCAAAAAATTTATATCGTTCTAACTTCACTTTCAGTTTCAGGTATGGTGCCCAATGGCTACTAACAATAAAAACGAATCTGGTTCGATGAATTTCTGGAAGCCTGGAAACAAGAAGATGGACCTGGATTGTTGGATTGCTCGTACGATGGAAGAAGGAAGCCTGGATTGCTCGTACGATGGAAGAAGGAAGCCTGGATTGCTCGTACGATGGAAGAAGGAAGCCTGGATTGCTCGTACGATGGAAGAAGGAAGCCTGGATTGCTCATATGCTGGATTTCTAGCCGCTTGAATGCTCGTACGTTAGAAAGGAAGAGAAAACACCAGCTTGGAAGCGGGAAGCCACTGGATTGTTGACCACTGGATTGCTCATACGCTGGAATGGAAGAGAAGACGACGACAAAACCTAAAATGGAATTAGGTAAGGAAGGAAAAGGAAGACGAAGACGTCGCCCATGACCTCCGTTTGCAGTCGGTAGTCAACATTTGAGATAGGGTAAAGCGACAAGATATGATTTTATGATGGGGTATGGAGGTGAGGATTGGGATATGGTTAGGTATGGGCATTGAACCGGTTGAATGGGGTTGGGATAGGGTTGGACATGTTTCTAGTTCCCTTTGGCTAGACCGGTAGAATCGGGTCGGGATCGCAAACCTAACGATCCTAAGATCTGGATCATGATCCCAGCCGTAGATGTGACGATTTAGATCATGGGTAAGATCCGGGTCGATTTACAAAATCTGAATCGTAAGATCCTAAGATCCGGATCGCGATCCTGATAACCATGGTAGGAACATGACAGGGTCCCCAAACATAAGAGTAAAGTAAATCAAACGGTGTCATAACATGTACATCAAGACGAGGGACATAGCTAACTCTGTGAAGTTTAGCAAAATGACAAGACTCACAATTGAGATGAGAAACATGCCCAAACTCAGGATACAAATGACACACAACATGAACAGACGGGTGACCATGGTGATAATGAAGGTCCAAAAACTTGTGTAAGCAACAAAACAAGTGAGGGTTGAGATTTCGACTAGGACTTACACGCCACCACTCAGCTTGCCTCTAGCAATAATACAGCTCGTCGACTATTCCTAAAAAACACAATCAAAAGATGTTAATGTAGCAATGCAATTTAAATCACATGTAAGCTTACTAATAGACAATAAGTTGTAAGCAGATTGGATAACATGATTAACCAATGAAAGAGTCATGTTAGGAGTCACATCATAGCCACCAAACCCAACAATGGGTACAGTCGATCCATCCACAACAATAATCGAAGACCCACTATGAGATTTGTATGATGAGTGTAAAATACCTAAGGAACTAGTCAGGTGATCTGAAGCCCCTGAGTCTGTCAGCCAAAGAACTAGGCATTGTGAAGTACACATTGGCTGAACGGTTTGTGCAACAGCAGCACTATTAGTCGGAGGATCAATATGAAGTGCTTGTAGATGTCGATACTCTTCAGATATTTCAACCGTCCTCAGAAGCCCAGATCCAGAAGTCGAATCAGCAAGGTGAGCAAAGCGAGATGATGGACGTTTGGAGGCACAGTCAAGCTTCCCATGAACAACCCAACAAGTGTCCTTTGTGTGGCCCCGACGCCCGCAATGGGTGCAATGTCTCGTGTAGGTGTCACGTCCACATTCAAAGCGGCCGCCAAGGCTACTCCCCCGTCCAGCACGAGAAGCAAGTGTCAATGGATCCCCAAATGAAACATGTAGTGCAGATGAGGTACTGGTACTGGTTGTTCCAACTTTGATCAGACCATGGTACACACTACCATCCTTCAAAGTAGAGGGACTTGCCAACATTTCAGTCTTTGTCGTAGAGAAATTCGAAACAAGGCCATTTAAGAGCCAAAGTAATACAAGGTGCTCACGTTGGGCCGGGTGTTCCTCCCTGGTAGAAGGGATCTCCAGAAAATCCAAGATCTCACAGTAAGGACCATCCATTCTGTGAAGTACTCGATGACTGAGCGTGCCGCTTGTCTCAGTTCAGCCCTCTTGAGAAGAGTTCACCTAGACGAGTGAGGTTGTTCGCCTGGGAGAACATTATATGTAAGGTATCTAAGAGTTCCTTAGACCTGTAAGAGTTCTTGCACATTTGTTGAACTGAGGGATCCATGGAGCTCAGCAGGCGGGAGAAGATCCGATAATTATCATTGTACCAATCCTCATACTCTTGACTACCCACAATATGAATTGGGAGTCGAGTAAGGTGGTGCATACATCGTATGCACGATAGGGGCATAATGACTCCCTTTTTCCACAATTGGATGTTTGAGGAGGTAAGGATGGTAGTAGCAAGTCTAGCATTAGAAGAAAATGTATTGTTGTAATCCCTTGGGGATACGGTCGTCGGAGCGATGCATGTAACTGAGTATGCCATGACCTAAATGTAGATCAGAAGGTTGTATTGTAATCGCCAACGAGAGGGAGAGCACTTTCAGCAACAGAGCAGGCGGAGGAGGTAGCAACAACATCCAGGACATCAATGGAGCAGGACAGAGGAGGATCTTCCAGTTCAGATCGGAGGTAGCAGTGGAATCAACAACAACGACATATGTGAGCCCAACATCATCAGCCGGAGTTAGAGGACATCACAACGTGAGCCCAACATCATCAGCCGGACGATGACAGGCCCTCTCAAGGGTGACAAAACCCCTACAGATCAGGGCATCAACGACGAGAGGGAGAGAGCGGCGGGTTAGGGCGGGTCAATAATGATGATGATAATTATGATGACAATGATGTAATGTTGTGGATGACTGGATTGATTTTACACATGGTTCAGTTACCAAGTAATTGCAGAGGATTAAAATATTGATATTGATATTATTATTATTATTATATATAGTGTTGTTTACCTGGATCTCCACTATAAGTTACAATAATTACATGTTGCACCCTTCTATCCTTTGAAATTTTAAAAACCTCTCCTGTAAATTTACATTTCATAACATGCATGCACAAAAAGACCTCATGCCCCCTTGGTATTTTTGCATATACATGTTATGAAATGTAAACTTACATGGGAGATTTATTATGTGTGTAATGAGTCCAAGAAAAACTCACGTAAGCTGATTATCAGCTGATGAGACGGCCAAAGTTGATGCTTCGTGCGGGCACCATTCAATAGAAGTGATTGGTTTTTTGTGATATTCAAAATGAGCCACCCGTGAGTCTTCCTGTTGTAACACAGAAAAAATTGTTATTTGCCATCCAGACGAAAGTTTACCTCAAAAATCAAGGATAACAAAAAAACCCAGGAAAAATATCCTTTGAAGTGGCCTTACACTTATGTCGTGGAAGCACGTTAACATTTGGACACGCTATTTAGGCTCCGTTTGGCGCGGCTTTTTTTGCATGTTTTGCAAGACAATGGTTATGACCAGCCACTAAGGTGAGGTCGGGCGTTCATGAATGACGGTTCATAACCACCACGTTTGTGACCACCACGCCAGACGAAGCATTAATCGACCAAAAGAAATGAGAAGTTTGGTCGGATTAATCTCTTTAAATCATGCCGATTCCATTATGACAGGAAAAACAATTCCTCAAACTTTTGTCTTTAAGTATTAATATAACTTATATATACATAATAAGGAAAAAATTACAATAAAAAGAGCACTAGAAAGAGGAGAGAAGAAATATATCAATTATCTTTATATTCATTAGGCATATATTTGTTGAATAGGACAATCACATGACTCTTTAATATTTTTGGATTGGGCTTACTTATACTTCACTGCAAATTAATGATGTATATAAATTATAATTAATTTGTAACCAAATTTAAACATATTATAATTAATAATGCATACAAAAGTAAAATGAAATAAAATTTAGCCCATATACGCAGTCATAGTACCCCACCGCTCGCCATCCTCTATTTTGAATTCGGCGAAACATAATTTTTAAGGAAGGCGTTAACGGCAAGGACTATCATTCTCGGGGCACGAGAAAACCAAGTACACTACTACTCACAAAAATCTTCAGCACGAATGAAATAATTCAGATCCCTCTCTCCCAATTAATTATAAAAGAATTGTTCATCAATGCAACAGAAAAGATGCACATATGATTCCTAGAACAACAAGACATTAATGTTTTCAAATTTTTTTTTTTAATTTTTTTTTTTAATTTTTTTTTCTTCTTTAGCGGTCGAGAAGGGAAATGGTGGTATTTGACAAACATGCAGAATTGGGAATTGTCATATACCTTAATTAATCGGAGATCCCATATGGAGAAGGCACCATCATCACTTCCAGAGACTATCATAAAGCTCTCAAGCCTGCCCAAATAATAACAATGGAAGGCATTGCTTGAAGCAATAGTAAAGAGCATAGAATTCGATAAAACGGAAGTAGCAGTTATATTGCATGTACCGGTTCCATGAGATGGCATTGACGTCAGTGTTATGCGCCTTTAGAGATGCCGCCGGTGATTTACCTAGACGTGTATCCCATAGTGAAATATTCCCATCGACAGAACATGATGCAAAAAGATTCTCTTGTGTTGGACTCCACTATAGGACAGAGAGAAAGAGAATTGCATCAGCGAACATGAGCATAATAAAATAAAGAAGCGAGCTTTGAACTGAAGATAAGAAAGATTACTTGTAGATCTTCAACACTTGCTTTATGACCAACAAAAGGATTTCTATCGACAATCCATGAATCAGATGAAGGCTCCCAAAGATGAATAGAACTATTGCGATCACCTATCAACTATTGCGATCAACTAGTGCCTTCTTGTATGCAATCAACAATATATTGGCTTGTCAAAGAAAGGGTAAACGTTGATTGTTATTAAGAAATTACCAGAGATAAGCCTGCCAGGAACCGCAGGATTCCAGTCCATTGCAAAGCCTTCATCTTTATGCCCATCAAACCTAAACAATGGAGCAACACCATTAATCGTGTTACCTCCATGGCTACTCTGAGCTTCAGACTCCATTAAAGTATTTAGTTGAGAGGTAAAATCCCACACCTGTTTCATTTATTTTCACAAGAAAGAAGATTGGTTAGCATCGTTTGCTTACCAATTCTTGAATTCAAACAAATATTTCAGTAGTTCAAAGACAATTTGCTAGAGATTGTTTGCAAGTCATAAAAGAGACAAAGAATGTAGCGTCTACTTTGGAGGTCTAGTGTCTATATGCAAGTTTGAGAAGACCACATACACTCATATTTCCAAGGCATATCAATTGTCTATGAACTAAGATAGAAGGTAAATTTAAATGCCCTTCTGTTTCTTCAAGCATACATGCCCTGTGATATTTAAAAAGGGAAAGGTACCTCAAAAAATAGTGGAAGACGAATGGGTTGGGAAACAGAGTACACACAGGTGTGAAAATAAACTAAGTTTTTTTAAGACATCAAACGTTTTAGAAGATGGCTTTGTTAGGTTTCTACAAATTAATTTGCTTCCATGAAAGTATACTTATCATAAGAGCTCAAATCAGTGTACAAAAGACAGTTCTATCCACAGTACTTCGAACATTTACTTGAACAACATAGCTTAATTTTCACATAGCAAAGCCATTGCATGTTGAAACAATGAAAAGTATATCATGTACTTATCATATCTAACTTTATGAGTGTAAGAAACTCGCAGTTTCTTGAAATAATATATAGGATATAACAGGGTGGAAAAAAAGAGTGATGCTGAATTGCCCGAAGAAAAAATTTTGAATCTTAACAAAAAATGCATTTGCTTGATTCAAACAAGCCAATTTAAGCATATATTTAATACAACAACAACAGAACCCATATAGTCCCCAATCATTGGGGGTATGGGCGGGGGAAGATTGGAAACAGACCTAACCTTTGGCCCTATGCCCAAAGTGGCTTCTCTCAGAGGAGAAAGACCGAACCTTTGACAATAGATGCACAAAGTGGCATATAATAAATTTAAAAAATTTAAGCATATAATTAATAAATTTAAAAAATTTAAAAAGCTGTTGAAGATAAATAAAAGCACAATGTTAACTATTCAGAAGACAGTTCTACAAATCTATAGTATAGCTCAATCTTTTGCTCTTATTCAAAAAATTAAAAGTTTTGTTCATGTACTTATCATATCCTGAAAAAGTTTAAACCTAAGACTTCATGTACTTAATTATGCATTATTAGAAGATGCAGTTAATGCGTAGAAAAATCAGATAGTTTTAAAAGTTTCTAACCTGGACATGTCCCCTCTCAGCCCATGTAGCACATATGTGAGGTTTTTGAGACATTGCACGAATGCGA
Source organism: Dactylorhiza incarnata (assembly GCA_033032865.1). Classification (NCBI taxonomy): domain Eukaryota; kingdom Viridiplantae; phylum Streptophyta; class Magnoliopsida; order Asparagales; family Orchidaceae; genus Dactylorhiza; species Dactylorhiza incarnata. Next base: position 6,453,903 of record JAWHQI010000043.1, read on the forward strand.
TTTACACATCCTTGGTGGCGAATCTTGCGCAACTGCCAACCATAAGGTATCATAATAAATCAAAAATAAATTATAATAAATGGCAAGCATCACCCATGAGAACAAATAAAGTATAACACCAAACCCTTGCCTGTAGAATAGGTTCACTATCAACGTCATCTTCATCACTGCCGCTCTCGCTATCCATATCAATATCCTCATCATCAGTTGCAGATGGTAATAAATCACGCCTTTTCCCAGAAATATTAGAGATTTTGAAAATTCCAATATAGTTCAAGGAAGCTTTCTTAGCCTACAGTGTTAAAAAACAATTTTCAGGTTGAATATAGAATATAGCATTGTTGGGTCCCAAAAATTGCATTTCATATTCCAACTTACAGGTTTTAGTAATTGGAGAATAATCAACATGACGGACAAAAATTAACAGAAAGATGACAGCAAATAAAATATAATGGTAAATTGAGCAATCTTCTATCTATATGATATTCTGCCATAGCAGCTAAAATACATATTGCTAGAGGTAAGAAAAGATATTGATTAAATCCAAGCAAGGATTACACAAACAATGCTAAGAGATGCTGAATACTTAATACTATAATGCATGATATTCCATCTCAAGGTATGTTAAGTGTTATGAAGACGGAAGAGGGTCAGGGATGAGGACACGAGGACACAACGCATATGTCGACGTCAGGACCAAGACTGTGTGGACACGGATCCCAATTTGATGACAGACGTTCTCCTGTAGTGCGCACGGACATAGGGAACCCGTCATTGTTATATTTTATTATCGCATATGTACCTCAAGCCGTTGGTTATTTACCGTTTCCTTTCACATATATTGTAACTAAGACACTATATAAGCCTAGGATTGTCTTTCATTTGGATCATTGAGGAATAAGATCTATTTTTGAAGGAGCCCTGGGGCAAGATTCATCTCTCTTCTTCTTCCCCCTTCTACTCATCCCTTCCCTCTCCTCCGCTTCAACCCAATTAAGCTTGTCTTTTCCTTCCTAACTACTTAAAATTACTGGACCTTTTATTCATGGTCTCATCAGGTGGTCAAACCGATGAGCCAAAAATTTCAAAATAAAAGGATGAGCGGGAAAACAAATACATGACATAAAATAAATAAATAATAAAAAAATTTATGACGTATGATGGTGTCATGCGTCTTCAGATGCGAAGGAGGATGCATAATTATGTTGTCTCGCTCGATGATCATCAGTCTACGAGTGGCTATTGCGCATATTTTGGAGGGGACTTGGTCACTTGACGGAGCAAGAATCAAACGGAGGTGGCACGCTCCTGTACGGAGGCTGAGTATCCTTCCTTGGAGTTTGTCGTTTCTGAACTCACGTAGCTGGAACGTCTTCTTACTGATTTTAGTGTAAAGATCCACTCTCTGGTCGTCCTCTGCTGAGGTAATCAAGTTGTCATCCATATCACCGAGAATCCAGTTTTTCAAGAACGTACCAAGCATATCGAAGTCGATTGTCACTTCATCTAGGAAAAAGTTCAACTTCGCAAAATTGATCTGCGACATATACCAGCTGCCGAGAAAATCTCTGATATCCTCACCAAGTCCTTACTTCGCCCCTTACACTGACAGTTCGTTTGCAAGCTTGGCGCCTACAATCTGTATGCTCCAGCTTGCATAGGAGTATAAAAGAACTATGTACAAGCCCAATGTAAAGGACCACTTTCTTGTCCCATTAGGATATCTCTCTCAAGTATAGATTAGTCTCACACATTGGTTTGGAGTTAATAGCTCACTCCTCTCTCCTATATATATGTGTACAAATACTTGTATTCCACTTTTCTACATATATTGAGAACATAAAAGAAGAAATATAATAAGATGAACTCATAGGAGTAGAATGAAATCTTCATTTGGACGAGTATAGAAGAGATTGTTACTTTTTGTAAATTATAAAAGGTGCTTTGAAGTTTGGGATGGATCAGCTTTACCGTGAAGCATGGCCATAGAAAAGCAAGCATGCGGCATGCCAATGGGGGAACTTCTTTTTCTATTAGTAATAGATAAGCATGCATCACATTATAAATGTTATGCCCCCGGACGGCATGCGCTTTCGATGATTCAAATACGCCAGAAGACCAAAAGGAGCGTCGGGACAAGACCGGGCTGAACCATCCGGTTCAGCCCGCCATTAATTAATTAAGAGGAGGAGGGCTGAACCGCACCGGTTCAGCCCTCACTTGGGGCCGGCCGGCCCTAGGGGGAGGGGTTCACTTAAATACCCCTTTCCCCCTCCTTTGGTTCTCATGCATGATAATTTCAGGTATTTCTTTTCTAGCAAACCCTAGCCGTCTTCTTCCCCTCTAGTCTCTACTCTTTCTAGTTTGCCCTAGTAGTTCCTATCATTTGGTATCAGAGCCTCCTTCCTGCGACCATGGTGAACACCCGTACGGAGGCGGAAATGGCGCGCTTGGCCTCCATCGAGGAGAACTACGTCACCTTGACGGATTCCGTAGCGGCAATCGAAGCAAGCGTGAAGAACTCGCAACAAAATCTGGAGGAACGTTTCGAGACGAGGATGGAGGAGTTGAAATCTCTCCTTTTGCAAAATCTGAAAGGGAAGGCGACGAACGGCGATGGATCCGACACCGGGGCAGCCAACACGCCGAACGAGGGTAGCACGGGAGCAAGAAACAGCGGGGGGCTGCCGTCGGGAGCTTCCGGCTCCGGATCGAGCGCGGGTGACCTGATCGACGCCGCTCGGGGAAGCGGAGCCCCTTTTCGTCCAGGCGGGTATCACGACGCATCGGGGCTGTGCGGCAGAGAACCAGGGAGTCGGGAGATACCAGAATCAGGCCGGTTGGGCTCGGGCAGGCCGACGGAAGCCGCAGGAGGCGCCTGGGGTGTCGGCGGAGGAGCAGCAGCCCAGTGGGGGGTCGGCGGAAGTGCAGCGGCCCAGTGGGGGGTCGGCGGAAGTGCAGCGGCCCAGTGGGGGTTCGAACAGCCCCTGCAAGGAGCCGGCGGCTTGCTGCGGCATGGAGGGGGCTCCAGACAGATCGGAGGAGCTCCGTTTGGACCCGGACAGCAAGCAGGACAACCATGGAGGCCTCAACACCAAGGATTTGGGCTGTTTCGCCCTACCGGGGCGAATGCGGTTCCTCTCGGGGGCGCGGCAGAATTTTTTCCTCCCCAACCAGCGAATGCTCCAAACGGAGGATATGGACCGGTCAACATGGGGCCGGGAAGGCTTCCGGGGTGGAATCACGGAGGTCTTCCAGGAGATCATGAGCAACACGGGCCGTTGGGCCAAAATGGAGGCGGTTTGGGTGGGACATTTCAGTGGCCTTACATGCAACCCAAGCTGACTCAGATGAACTTCCCGAAGTTTCGGGGAGGCGACGCGCTCGAGTGGATCCAGAAGGCCGAGCTGTTTTTCAGATATCAGGAGGTTCCAGCGGCTCAGTGGGTACAGTTGGCGGCCTTCCATCTAGAGGAGGACGCGTACCAGTGGACACAGTGGTTTTTGCGGGGGCGCGCTCACGCTCCTTGGGCCGAGTTCATAGAGGCCTTCTCGGCTAGATTCGGACCACTGGAGTACGAGGACGTGGAGGCCAGCCTACAGAAGCTCCGCCAACGGGGCACGGTCACGGAGTACCGGACGGAGTTCGAGAAGCTGGCCAATCGGGTCACCTGGGGAGAGCAGACGTTGTTGAGTTGTTTCATCTCGGGTCTGAAGGATTACATACGCGACGAGGTGCACGCGTACTTGCCGCGCAGTCTGAGCCACGCTATTAGCATCGCGCGGATACAGGAGGAACGTTACAATCGGGAGCGGAACCGGACGGCGACCCGGCCACCCGCGGCTCCCGCAGCGGGACGAAAAGACCAGCTACCTCCCACTCGTCCCACGGTGACTAAGTTGACCTGGCCGGAGATGCAGGCTCGGAAGGAGAAGGGCATGTGCTTTAATTGTGATGAGAAATATACAAGGGGGCACAACTGCTAGAAAATTCAGGTGCTTATGCTGCGAGAGGAGGATGAGGAGGACCCACTGGAGGGTGTCGACGTTGAGGCACTCGACCTGACGGAGTTTGGAGTTTCTATACAGGCCATGCAGGGGGGATCAGCCCCGGTGACTCTCCGTTTCACCGGCCGGATTGGCAAGGAGCGTGTGACCATTTTGGTGGACAGTGGGAGTACCCACAATTTCATCAACCCGACCGTGGCTTCGAAGGTGGGGCATGCGATTGATAGAGAGGCAGCGTTCCAGGTGATGGTAGCGGATGGAAGCAAGCTGAAATGCGAAGGCGTGATGAAGGGGGTGGAAATCCGCGTACAGAGCTACTTGGGCCATACGGACATGTACTTACTCCCGATCAGAGGCTCGGACATGGTGTTGGGCGTCCAGTGGTTGCGGCAGTTACAGAGGGTGACCACCGACTGGGTGCGGCTGACGATGGAGTTCACCCAGCAGGGGAAGGACTACTGCTTGCAGGGCATTCGGTCCTCTCCTCTGAAGGAGATTTCTGTGAGGAGCTTACAGCTGTTGGAGGAGCAGGGCTCTCCAATGGCCATGGTGATGGGGGTGGAGACGTCGGGTCAAACCCTCCCAGACATTCCAGAGGAGATACAGACACTGTTGTCCCAGTTCGAGGACGTGTTCCAGGAGCCTAGAGGCCTTCCGCCGCCCAGATTCAGGGATCATGGCATACAGTTGAAAGAGGGGGCTGCTCCCCCAAACGTCAGGCCCTACCGGTACCCGCGCATCCAGAAGGCCGAGATCGAGAGGAGTGTGAAGGAGATGTTGGCGACCGGCATCATAAGGCCGAGCACCAGCGCCTTTTCCTCTCCTATCATCTTGGTGAAGAAGAAGGACGGTTCCTGACGTTTCTGCGTGGACTACCGCAACTTGAATGATTCCACGATCAAGGACAAGTTCCCGATTCCGATGATAGAGGAGCTTTTGGACGAGTTGCATGGGGCGAGCTTGTTTACCAAGCTGGACCTTCGGTCCGGCTATCACCAGATACGAATGAAGACGGAAGACATCCACAAGACCGCATTTCGCACGCACGATGGACATTATGAGTTCTTGGTGATGCCCTTTGGGCTCTCCAATGCCCCATCGACCTTCCAGGCGGTGATGAATGAGACCTTTCGGCCGCTCCTTCGGCGATCGGTGCTCATTTTCTTTGATGATATCTTGATCTACAGTCGGACATGGGAGGAGCACATCGAGCACGTGGCGCAGGTTCTTACTATTCTGCGGCAGCATCAGTTCTACGCTAAGCTGTCGAAGTGCTCGTTTGGGCAACCAGAGGTGGAGTACTTGGGTCATCTGGTTTCGGCCCAGGGGGTCAGAGCGGACCCAAGGAAGATCGAGAGCATGGTGGAGTGGCCGCGGCCCACTACTGTGCGGGCGTTACGAGGCTTTCTGGGCCTGACTGGTTACTACCGGAGGTTTGTGAAGGACTATGGTAAGCTGGCACGCCCCCTTACCCAGCTCCTCCACAAAGAGTCCTTTACCTGGCATGATGAAGCTGAGCGGGCCTTTTCCGCTCTCAAGGAGGCCATGAAGACCACACAGGTGCTCGCCCTGCCGGATTTCACCAAGGAGTTCGTCTTGGAGACGGACGCCTCCGGAGTTGGCATTGGGGCGGTTTTGCTGCAGGAGGGGAGGCCGTTGGCTTATTTCAGCAAGGCCTTAGCACCTCGGACCCTGGGCCTCTCCACGTACGAGAAAGAGATGTTGGCGATCTTACATGCCGTGACGTTATGGCGACCATACCTGCTGGGCCACCATTTTAAAGTTCGCACTGATCACCAGAGCCTGAAGCACTTCTTGGATCAGAGATTGGCATCCCCTCTCCAACAGAAGTGGCTGACCAAGCTGCTGGGATACGATTATGAGATCGTGTACAAACAGGGCAAGGAGAACGTGGTGGCCGACGCCCTATCCCGCTTACCGGAGAGCACCATCTTCCACCTTTCGGGGCCACTGATTGAGTCCCTTGATGACATTCAGAGGGAGATCGCCGCAGACCACGAGCTCCAACCGATTGTGGAGGCCTTGTCCCAGGGCCAACCCACTCCTCCAGATTATCAGCTGGTTGGAGGGCACCTGTACTACCACGGGAGGGTGGTCATCCCCGTTTCTTCTACCTGGAAGGAGGTTATGTTGCAGGAGTTCCACTCGTCCCCGACCGGAGGCCATGTCGGGGTGCTCCGTACCCTCCAGCGGCTACGAGCCAATGTTTATTGGAAGGGATTGCGCCGCGATGCTCAGCGGTTCGTCAAGCAGTGTGACGTGTGCCAGCGCCAGAAGTACGAGACGACCTCACCGGCTGGGCTGCTAACGCCCTTGGAGATTCCTCAGCACATTTGGGAGACGGTCTCGATGGATTTCATCGACGGGTTGCCCCGGTCGCAGGGCAAGACCGTGATCTTGGTCGTCGTGGACAAGCTGTCCAAATACGGCCACTTTCTCGCCCTCAGCCACCCGTACTCCGCGGAGACAGTTGCCGATCTTTTTGCCCGGGAGGTGGTGCGTCTACATGGCCTTCCGAGTTCGATCATCTCCGACCGCGATCCAGTATTTATTAGCAATTTCTGGCAGGAGCTGTTTCGGTTGCAGGGTACCCGATTACGTATGAGCACGACACATCACCCGCAGACAGATGGTCAGACCGAGGTCCTCAATCGGGGGGTAGAAATGTACCTCCGCTGCTTCGTCATGGATGAGCCCCGTTCTTGGACACGATGGTTACATTGGGCGGAGTATTGCTATAACACTTCGTTTCACACAGTCGGCCGGATCACTCCGTTCGAGGTTGTCTACGGGCGACCACCACCTTCTCTCCGGTCCTATGAGCCGGGTAGCACAGCTCTTCCAGCAGTGGATCGAGCTCTACGGGACAGAGATCAGACCTTGGTTCTCCTGCGGGACAATCTCCGTGCCGCCCAGGACCGGATGAAGTTACAGGCCGACAAACACCGGACGGAGCGGACGTTTCAGGTGGGGGACGAGGTCTTTCTACGTCTCCAGCCGTACAGACAGCTTTCAGTTGCTCGTCGGGCCAATCAGAAGTTAGCCCCCCGGTTCTATGGCCCGTTCTGCATCACTCATCGGGTGGGACCGGTTGCTTACACTCTTGCTCTTCCTGAGGGGTCCAGAATTCACCCCACGTTCCATGTGTCGCTGCTGAAGAAGAAGCTGGGCGAGGCGGTCACTGTGACTCCCTCCCTCCCCGAGGCTACCACGACTGGGGTGCTACGCCCCAGTCCTGAGGATATACTGTTGTCCCGCTGGAAGAGACATGGCACGGAGTACCGCCCCGAAGTTCTGGTCAAGTGGAAGGATTTGTCTGAGGCCCACAACACATGGGTGGATTTCCTGGAGTTCCGGGAGTTCTTCCCAGACTTTCCGCTTGAGGACAAGCTGGCTCTTGATGGGGAGGGGAATGTTATGCCCCCGGACGGCATGCGCTTTCGAGGATTCAAATACGCCAGAAGACCAAAAGGCGCGCCGGGACAAGACCGGGCTGAACCATCCGGTTCAGCCCGCCATTAATTAATTAAGAGGAGGAGGGCTGAACCGCACCGGTTCAGCCCTCACTTGGGGCCGGCCGGCCCTAGGGGGAGGGGTTCACTTAAATACCCCTTTCCCCCTCCTTTGGTTCTCATGCATGATAATTTCAGGTATTTCTTTTCTAGCAAACCCTAGCCGTCTTCTTCCCCTCTAGTCTCTACTCTTTCTAGTTTGCCCTAGTAGTTCCTATCAATAAATATATTGGTAATGTAGACAATTACAATCAAAAAGTAAAGAGCTGAACAGGTTTATTATAATCAAACATAAGCCAAGAGAAGTGCTGAAAGGAACAATAAGAAGACATGTATCCTGGATTTAATAAAGAATTTATATGTAAGAATTTATCTATGTGCGTGTGCTCTATTAAAAAAGAGGCCTGTATAACCTTGAGTTACAAATATTTCTTCTATCTAGAAAAGATCTATTGGATACAACTCGTAGAGAATTACTTCAAACTCCTATGCTTAATTTATAACAACAACACTCAAGCCTTTATCCCACCATAGTGGGGTCGGTTATATGGATCCTTTGTCACCATTGCGCCCTATCTTTAGTCATAATCTCACTAATGCCTAAGTGCATCATGTCCTTCCTTATAGTTTCACTCCAAATCTTTTTTGGTTTACACTTCTCCCATTTAACATGCCTAGTGGCTAAACTCTCACAACACCTAACAAGTGCCTCTAATGGTCTCTTTTATACGTGTTTGAACCATCTTAATCGAGCTTCTCACATCTTCTCTACAATTGGTGCCACTCCCATCTCATCTCTGATACATTCATTCCTAATTTTATCCAATCTTATTAGTTCACACATGCACCTAAGCATTCTCATCTCCGCATCTCCCATTTTTTGCTCATGTACACAATTCACTGCCCAATACTCAGAACCATAGAACATCGTTGGTCTAATTGCAGTATGGTAAAACTTACCATTAAGTTTTAATGGATTTTACGATCACAAAAGATCCCAAACGCGCTTTTGCACTTCAATCAACCTGCTTCGATTCTATGTATCACATCTTTATTTACACCTCCATCTTTTTGAACTATATTTCCATATATTTAAAGCACTCACTGCGAGAAATATCTTGGTCACCCAACTTAATGATGTAGTCATCTGTCCTTTTTATACTGCTAAATTTAAGCTCTGTATACTTCGTCTTTGTCCTCTGAAACCTAAAACCCTTCTTTTCTGAAGTGTCTCTCCAATATTCAAGTTTCGCGGTTACACCCTCGCGCATCTCATCGACCACAACAATATCACCTACAAATAATAAACACCAAGATATTGCTTGTTGGATATGTCCGGTGAGCTCACCTAAGAGAAGCGTAAAGAGATAAGGGCTTAAAGCTGACCATTGATGTAAGCCAACAGTGATAGGGAATTCCTATGTTAATCCTCGAGATGTCCTCACCCTCGTCATTGAATTTGTACACATCTTTGATTACGTCAATGTATGATACACTTACACCTTTTTTTCTAAGACTCTTCGTAACACCTCTCTTGAAACTTTACCATAAGCTTTCTCAAGATCGATAAACAACATATGCAAATCTTGTTTTTTCCCGATAGTTATCAATGAGTTTCCTCAAGAGATGTATAACTTCCATGGTCGACCGCCCTGGTATGAATCCAAATTGATTCTCCGAGATGCTAGCCTTGCGTCTTACTTTTCTCTCTATTACTCGTTCCCATAATTTTATGGTATTACTCATTAATTTAATTCTTCTGTAATTGACACAATTATGTATATTTGCTTTGTTCTTATACAAAGGTACCAAGATATTTTCTCTCTATTGGTCTGACATACTCTTTGTCTTCAGTATCTTATTGAAGAAAACCACAAAACCTTACTTCCCTAGGCATTTCCATACTTCAATGGGTATATCCTCTGGCCCAACCGTTTTTCCCGTTTACATCTTTAGAGCATCATTTACCTCCTATGCATGAAATTTATGATAAAAATTTATGTTCTTATACTCCTCTAATTTACTACCAAACTCGATTTATTGTTTTTTTCATTGCAGAATTGAAAAAAATAACTTTTTCATCGCTCCTTAATAGCCACATCAACCGTCAAAACTATACTTGTTAAATTTGATGTATATTGTGTAAAATTAAATACTTAAAATAAGGGTGTGAAACATTCTCCCGTCATAATTCCACTTCATAGCAAAACCATAAAAACACACCATCAATTTTAAGTTACCAAACAAACATTAGCCAGTTCAACTGTGAGAACAAAAATGTTATGTAAGAGAATCACCCTAAAAGCGTCGTGATTCCCCATACGAGAATGGGGGAACAAAAAATTCTGCCTTGGCTCAAAACCTTTTCTTAGATAATTCAAATGTAAATCATTACAATAAAAAAAACCTTTGTATATATAGGGAGACTCAAACAAAAAGGGAAATAACTAATTAATGAAAGATCCAAATAAGGATATAACTAATTATAAAAATCACAATTTCAAATTAGGGAAATAATTAATTAGGAGATAATCGATAGTCATAATTTCCGTTGCGCTAATTTGGGCCAGACGGAGCCCCTTTCACACGCATCCTTTATACTTTCCAAACATGTAGTGGCTCAATGATCATGTCATCGTGTCCCACCATAACAATACCATGTTCAAGGAAATTAGTCTTGTCCTCGAGGCAAAACTCCAAAAAATGGCATTGGAAATCTTCGCGGTCGACCCACGTGCGCTAACCGTTCGTTGGTGCCATGGCGAATCACAGAGCGATGCTTGATCGCGGCCACAGAGAGAAAAGCAGAAGCATCATCCGTAGCTAGTTCGTCCGTGATTAAACCATTGATGGGGGGTGGGGTCGTCGCGGACTTTCTTGAGTTGCGACACATGTGAAACCAGATGAATACAACTACTTTCGGGAAGTTAGAAATGATATGCAACCTCCCTAATCCAAGCTTCGACTCGAAAAGGACACCGAGTGAGACACCTGATGAATCCAAACTTCGACTCGAAAAGGCTCCCGAGTGAGACACCTGATGAATCCTCTCTAAGTAGCAGTTTCCCTATTGTGGAGCTCTTAGATATTCATTTGAGCGATCATCACATTCACGACAGGCATTTTTATACACCTCCGGGAGAGCCGGCTAACGAGTTTTACTCTGTGAGAGAAAATCGACTCATCTTTGAGTTCTTCAGCATCCCTTTGAGAGATCGTACTGTCGACGACATTTTTCAATCAGCTATCGGGTCCGGATAATTCACATTCGTTAGGAGACAATTAGTACCCCATGATATTACAAATCAATGAAACATCCTTGGGTAAACCTCCTGATAAATCACTCATCTTTAGGAACCTTAACCACATGGAGTCTATATTTTGTCAGTGTATCGTGTCTGTCGTGTTTCACATACAATATTTAAACGAGTCTGTCAGTCTTTTGTTGGTCACTTGCAGGCATCTACGAATTCAGCATTTGCATAAACTTTAAAAGCAATCCGGAGAAAATTTTCATTAAGTAATGAGTATTATAAGGCATAGGCAGATCAACACTGGAGAGATTCAGCATTTGCATAAACTTTAAAAGCAATCCGGAGAAAATTTTCATTAAGTAATGAGTATTATAAGGCATAGGCAGATCAACATGGGAGAGAGCGGATCTTTGAAAAGGGAAAGTAGGTAACGATTTGCATAACACCAGAGAGGTTCTCTCAGGGAACAACAAAGAAATTAAATGTCGATGAATTGGTCACTACACAGTCATACAACGGAGAGGTACAAACGCATATGAGATTGACATCTCGTAAGCTACGATAAATCGAGTATCCAATGTAGAGGGTCTAGCTCTTTATTACGAGGAATACGCGTATATGAACCCCTTCTCCATTCCCACACATGAGCCACAATATTTCATTATTTCTTACCTCCTCCCATTAAGCCTCAGCCTCAGCCACAGCCTGATGAGTCACGCAATATGGGCCACCTCGCACCAGCAATGGTTCCACCAATACAATTTTTCGACGGAGATACGTCTTAGTCAGAGCTACTCGTGACCGCCGGAGACAAACTTCAGATTGTTGCTCATAACTTCATAGCAGTATGCGGGCAAGATACACTGCGATACTTTGTTTGTTAGAGTGACCTCCCAATCTCAGATGACACTTGACTTTCCCCGGAGGAGCTTGAGCGACTCACCCCTAGGCATTGTCCACTTTGCCTTAGTAGTTGTCCACTTCTTATACTTGGGCAGGCAATTATTTTTTAGATCGATGCTTTTGTTTAGAAAAGAAAACAAAAACATCGGCTCCCCACCAGTGTGGCTGTGAGGCCCCTTGGTGAGACGCCATGGGTATTCGCTTCCATTTACTCGCTTCCACGGCCCTAGCCGCTACTTTCGATCCAACCCTAGCCCGCTCACATGCAATGACCCGCTTCTAGGACTCTATCCCGCCAGTCCTGTTGAATCCTGCTACCTCCTATCTTCGCCCAGGTCAACCTCCGCCTCCTATCTTCGCCCAGGTCAACCACCGCCTCCCTCCACCGTCTAGCCCCTACAGACCCTACCTAACCTTGTTTCCCCAGCCCTCTCCTGCCGCAAACCACCACTTCCCCAGTCTCCTCCACCGCAAACCACCGCTTCTCCTACCTCCTTCGTTGCAAACCACCATTTCCCAGCCCCCTCTGCACCAAACCACCACCTTTCTAACCCTCCATGTTGTGAATCGCCGCCTCCCATCCTTCCTTGTTGTCAGGCACTGAGGCATCTCCAAGGCCTTCCTGCCCTTCATCCTCCCTTCAACGGCATCAGATTTCACATACGCCTACGCGTGTAAGTAATAGTTTGGTGCTTTTTATTCATCTATAGTATACTTGGACTAAATGTTGTTGGATGTTGTGTTATATGTTTTTGTTCCTTGAAATCGTATACTTTGCAAGGTTTATTTATCGCGCGCTTGTAAATACATGCACTCGAGTGTGTGTGAATTAATGCTTGTCATTTCATTCAATTTCTGCTAGTAAATATGCTCCTGCATAGACTATTTTAACCAATAAAATATTGTTAATTTTATTTAGGCTACCTAAATTGCATTCGCATCGTCATTAGGTCATTCAGTGGTCATCAAGTACTCCACCTAGGGTTGCATCTTAGAGCCTTGCACTCATGACCTATCCTGCAATAGATTGATATTTTATACATTGGATTGAGTTTTTACTCTCAAGTCTTTTTCTCGCTGGTCGTAGCTCCATTTGTGCATGTTGCGTGCTTGCTTGTATTTTATCTAGAGTTAGGGCATCGCGCGTCTGTCACCTGTAGATTTGTGTTGCGTCGCCAACCTTTTCATACCTGGTGAGATCTTTCCTATACTTTTGGATCGTCTCTGTCTAGTTAAGAGTATGCAACATAGTAACCGAGGGAGATTTAGTTTTTTTTCTATAATACAAAATTGGTTTTATCCCGTACAAATAGTTTGTGATTTTAGTTCGTGTTGATTACTGCAGGATTGTCGATCGTTGAATGATTTGCGCCGCTAAATGAATTTAAATTTCTAATTTGTGCAGGTTGCGCTCCAAATTTGCTTTGTTGAATCTGTTGTCGCTTATTCAATTTAAATAGCATCTAAAATTATATTTGCATTTCATTATTCTCATTAGGTGCGACTACGAGTGCATCACATGTTATTCAACATAATCAATGTAAGAATCAATAGTTGCATATTCATTATTTAAAATGTGCACATCTTCATTTTACTAACACTACGGCCAACATCTATACGCTGGAAAATGCTCTTTTTTCTTGAAAAAATTTATCCTTCCTGAGGTTATTTTTTTTGTAAGTTTGTGCCTTTATATATGTCAAGATCATTATAGAATTAATAAATTAGAGATTTTCTTATAATTGTAATCTAATTTAGCTTATTATAAGTGGATACTTTTGAAAGCGATTAATATGGGATACATGTTTCACCATTTCGGCGCATTGGATCTAAATTCTGAAAGTAAATTCAAGAATTAGTTTTGTGAAACTCCCCTTAAAAAGTAGAAGCAAACTCAATCTTCAGAGCGATGTAGTGATTCAATTTTTCATTTTTTAACTTTTAATAAAATTAATGGGGATGATTTAGAATTTAATTTTATTTAAAACAATAAAATTGTAGTGAAAAGAACTTAAGCTCATAAACGTCCAAATAAACAAATGAATTATCTTGATAAGAAGAGAGGTCCTTGCAAGCAAACAAACAAATACCATCATAACACGCATTACTCCGACTCGCAACTAAGATCCAAACACCAGTAAATAATTAAATTGAAACAAACTAGCCCTTAATATAATTGGTTAATAATGGACACTATCTGACTTTTGCAGTTTGCTCAGGTCTTTATTGTTTCTGTATGTATTTTCAACATTTTACTACCTTATGTTCGCATAAATCTCAACTTTTTATGCAGCGTAGACTGTCTTCTTATCTTATAAATAAAGCTATAAGAAAGAATATAAAAGTTTAGTAGTGCTATTGATGTCAGTACAAAATTCATAGCACATAATAAACTACTAACTAATCATCACTCTGAATTAGTTTACACAAAATGTTTAAAACCAAAGTGACAGTAATTTTGTCAATGCTTCCTCAAGAAAATGTTAGATAAGAAAGCTGAGATTAATGCAAGAGATTCATATCATCTCTTATGGGGTTGTTGGTTTCCCATCGACAACTTCATAAAAAAATCATTAGCCTAAACACATCCAAAAATATGAACAATCTTTTTATTCTATGTTGAAATTGCTCCAAATTATTTTTTAGACATTCATAAATATGAGCTCATATTAGCCAAACAGTGAATTTAAACCAAAAGGATAATCTCAATCTTCTTGAAAACACAGAGCAATGATTAGAGGAAATGGAGAACCTGAGTCCCAGCGATACCAAATAGTGTGTGGGGAAACTCTGACCGCACTAAACCCAAGGAATCATGGATGATATCAAAACTGTTGTAGAATCAAGGTAGAAGAATAAATTCAATAGCCGCATGAGCAAGTTTCAACCAGATACCTTAAGCAAAAAAAAAAACAGATACCTTAAGCAAGAGCGTTCAATACTAAATCTTTGATAACAATTGTAAGTGGATGGGTCAAACTGGAGCTCTTCCCCTTCTTCTAATTCATCTACTAATGGTTCCCATACCTAAAAGTATACAAAAATTCCATATATTATGCTCGAAACTGCAAAAGAATTTCAAAATTGCACATCAATTGAAATATCCGAACTATAAATTCTTATCACTCAAGACATGATGCTTTCCTCTCCGATAACGATTTAGAAACTAAGAAGCAGTGAAAAGAATATTGTATGTCTTCCCCACCTTGGCCGGAACATATGGCACCTTAGAAAAATAAGATGAATCCCTCTTCTTAGATACTTTGATCTTGCGTTTGATCTTCTTGAGGTTCTTTAAGCTCCGAACCATTCTACTCTGATTAAAATCTCCACCGGGCTTAGAAATCTGTAAACCAGGGAAAATAAAAATTATTTGTGCAAAATAAAGTAATTAGGACTCACAAGCATTAATATCCAAAGCATGCACAATATGACTACTTTATGAGCACTCACACATTTGTTTATGGATAAGGTAAATTTCTGGAATGTATACATCAATAATGCCATATATAATTACGATGCAAGAGGAAAGTTTTAACTGCTGATTCCTCTCAATATAGTTTTAACTTTTAACATCAGACCCATTGAACAGACAGGCCAAAGTATATAATTCAATGGGAATTTCATGACAATCATATTTATCAAATATACAAGCATTTATAATATTACTAGTGTTATACTGTTATGGGTTTGCCGTAGAACATTGGTACACAAGCATCATTAGGTTTTGCTGCAATAACTTTGTCCTGATTGACTCCAGACTCCAACTTCAAATGGTTGCCGTCGCCCGATCCTGCATCCATAAGCAAAAAAAAACAATTCCAAACCAATTCCAATTCTAGAAAACCATCCTACAGCCGAACAATTGCATTGGAATTAAGACTAATTCCAATTCTGCGATCCAAATCCTGCGATCCAAACGGTCCCTAATTGAATTCATTCTAGTTATTTTGGAACTAGAATCAAATACTAGTCTACTGAAAAAATAATTGAATTCATTCTAGTTTACTGAAAAAATAATTTAATTCATTCATGTTTCTGAACAAAAGTTTACTGATAAAAATTATTATAGTTGAATCATTTAGGTCTAATCACACATCAAGCAACTACTTAAAAACACTAAGGATTCACTAGATATGAACAAAAGTTTACTGCAAAAATAATAACTACCAACCATATGCCAGATCAAAGATACAAACCGGAATCTTGCTACTTGCAGTGTTTTTATTCCAACAATGAATGCGTGAATTTGCTATTATGTTCATAGATAGGTAAATAAACAGCAAATCTAGACAGACTGATAGTATAAAATCTGGACAGAAAGCTTGAAAACGATGAAGAAGAAAGCTCTGTTAGAGGAAAAGCAGCAAATCGCAAAAACAACTGTTACCTTTCGAAATGCTCGCAAAAAAAACTGCCAGGGAAAGCAGCAAATCGCCGCCGAGGATAGGGAGGAATGTCGACGCCGGCTCGCGAGAAAGACAAGGGAAGGTCGCCGCCAATGCTAGAGAAAGCAGCAAATAGCCTCCAATGCTAAGGGAGGTCGCCGCCAATGCTAGGGGAGGTTGCCGCCGCCGAGGATGAGGATTTCTGCAGATCGCGCGACTCGCGAAGGTAGGCAGCGCTCGGTATTTATTTCCTATTTCTGAACCGCGCGACTCGCGCGGGTAGGGCAGCAACGGTCGATATGAACCGCGCTGCTGATCAAAAATAACCTGTGTTTTTTAGGGATGTTATTTGTACATCACAATTGACTATTTGCATATTATAAATTCAATTTTTCGGAGGCGGGCTGCATAACGTAGCCCGCCTCTATTCGTGGTTTGGAAGTCAAGAGCGGAACTATAGTGAAACAATGGAGAAGAAGGCGGCTGGTCCAGTCGGCAATGGCGAGATGAGTGAGCGCAGAAATTTGTGGAATAGCAGTCGCGAGATGGAGTAGGAGAGGGAAGACATTTTTTTTGTAAAACCCTAGAGGAGCACACACACTGTGGGACCCGCTGCGAAAAAAATGGCGATTGTTATCCGCACTACAATTTTGGCTATCCGCAAAGCAATTTTTGTTAAAATTATATCCGCAAATCAAATTTTTGATAACCACAAATTGAAATTTTAAAAATTTGTAACAAAATATTTTTGTATTCAAATATTCTAACAGTCCATAATATTATCTAAAGTTGACAAAACTGTATATATTTGGAGAACATAAAAGTAAAGTAGTAAAATTTAACAATCAAATGATGTCAATGTTATCTTCTATGTGATCATCGCTTTATTTTAACCGTTAAACCTGAAATTAATGTGTAAATAAATGTTACAAATTTTAAATTTGTAAATTTAATATCTATACGTGATACGCAAAAAGTGCATATATACGCAAGTGCACGTGTCGGTTCAAGTAATAAAGTGTAAGTAAAGTATCGTTCCCACGAGAAAGTGTCAAATCTAATGCTCGCAATTACTAGCTTAACCTTTTCTTTAAATCCAAGTGGATTAATTAAAGTGATTTATGTTAACAACGAAAAATCAAATCTAGTTTTTATAATAACTACTTAGAAGTACTTTTAAATCAGTTGAGGAAAATAGTCTCGTACATTGCTTTCCTTTGCTTAATGTGATGGTTTCTTAAAATGATTTGATATGAATGCTAAAATAACTATCTTGCAACGATTTGAAAGTTGACCACGTTATCTCTCGATATCCGTAATCCGTTTATCTCTTATTCTCCTAGTTATCTCTAACTTAGGCAACAATAAAGTATAACATCAAGTGCACAAATCAGTGTTGCTACCGAGAAGACGAAATCTCTTTCTCCCTTCTACAATATATTAAATTTATGATACACTTGCGCCACTCCTCTCTCGAATCTTGCAGCGCAGTATAAAGACGGGAACTTTGGTGAAATAATTACGCAACTCCTCTCTCGAATCTCGCCGTGCAATACTAGACATTCATCTAGCCTGACTCCTCTCTCGAATCTTGCCAAGCAATTTAAAGATGAAAACTTAAGCCAAAATTTCCAAGACAAAATCATAAATTCGATAAAGATAGTATTTCAAACAATCCACAAGAAGACTAACATTAAAACATCACATCAAATCAAAGTGCTCACAACATACAAGACTAGTAGAGTTTAGTTCATCATGAAGAACAAACACAACGAAATTAGATAGATCTTACAAGACATGATGTTTAGGAAATCTAAACGTTGCAGGAAATTCCACTTGATCTTGCACAAATCCCTCTTGATGAAGATCCGGTGCAGCCCCTCTTGTTCCTCACGCCAACCCTAGTTCTCCTCCCTTGATGAAGATGATCCACGATGGAATAATAATGGATGTCATTTCTCTCTCCTTCGCACCTTAAATGGTCGTGATTTTCCAAAGGAATGTGCTAACTGCTGAATAGATCATAGATGCGTCCCCACGTCCATGTAACTGCCAAAACTTTAATAATTTCGGATTTCAGACATTTTATTTTCGCCAAAAAATGTTGCAACATATATTTCTGAACTGCGAAATGTGCTGCAACATTTCTGTACTTCTCTTCTGTATTATACAGCAACTAATATGTTGCAACATGTTTTTCTGAACTGTGAACTATGTTGCAACATTTCTTTACTCTTCTTCTTTATCATACAGCAACTAATATGTTGCAACATATATTTCTGAACTGCGAAATATGTTGCAACATTTCTTCCTGCATTTAATTAATTGTCTTTATCATTTGATTCTTCAAGATTGATACTTCGGAATTTCTGCGCAATAACATATAAAATGACGATAATACCCAGATTTTCAACAAAAATCTATATTACTCATGTTAATAACATTTTAACTCATAATTATCAACATTTTAATCAAAATGGTAACAATTAAATCACAAGATAACTTCTTTTGGGGAAGTTATCAATACGCTAACAAAACCGTACAATTAAATATTTTGTACCTCAAATATTTAGCAAAATTTGACAATCAAAATTACATCGTTGTCTTCTCTACAGTCAATCCAAGAAACAGAAACACTATTCATATTGTTTGTAGTAAATAATCACTAATGGAAAAACTAAACGATAAATTTAAGAGGTGGAATGGAAGATACCTGAAGCATGAAGGATGAAATCTACCAAACTAGGGATTGTAGGTAGGGCTTGGAGAGGGCGTCGGCGAGGGACTGTAGAGGGGTTGGAGAGGGCGCCGGCGAGGGAGTGTAGGCGGGTTGGACGGTCGGCGAAGGGGCGACACCGTCGGGGTGGTCGTGGGCGCCGGCGAAGGGGGTTTCCGATGGGAACGACGAAACTACGCGACTTGGAGCGGGAGACTTCTGCTGGAGACTGTGTGCGCGAATACCTAAACCTAAAGTGTGATTATCTAAATTTGGGGAGAAAAATACCTAAAATAGAGTGTGGATATCCTAAACTACTGTGCGGATAACAATCGCCAAACAAATAAACACTTATTTATGTGTGCACGATGAGTAAGGTGCTTTCGACACACCAAAAAAATCCCCCTTTCAATTCGGCAAAAATGTCATTTCCTATTTTGTGTTTGCCAACACTTAAATTTAATTATGTGTTTTAAACAAAAGTGGTGTACAACCCAGTGTTCGCCGACTCACAGAGGAATCAATCACAGGCAATTCAAGTAGTGCTCGCAGACTCGTGGCGAGCACCCTTCCAGGCGAGGCGAGGCGGAGCAAAGACCTCGCCCGTGAGAAGCGAGCGGTAGTGGTTTAGCTAGTTCCAAAGAACCGCTCTGGGGTGCACTTAGCCATGGCGAGTCAGGTAAGTTCTCGCAGAAGCGGTCCGGTCAGGCGAGTGGGGGAGCTCTCCCATGGGTCCGAGGTCGTGCTTGTTATAGAATTTGAGGTAAAGTCACCCAGGGTGGTGACCGCAGGGGAAGGCGATGAAGAGTGGAGACTGGAGAACGAGGAAGAGCAGAAGCTATCTTTGGATTTGATAGAAGAGCATCGGGACCTAGCCACCATCCGGTAGGAGGAGGTCAAGCGGCGGATGGCTCGGTACTTAGACAAGCACATCCGAGTGAAGCAGTTCGAAAAGGGGGATTTGGTTCTGAAAAAGGTCGATGCAGCTGGGAGAGGGGACGCAGTGGGAAAGCTCGACCCCAATTGGGAGGGGTCGTACATTGTAGATGAAGTGCTCAAGTCGGGAGGGTACCACCTCCGGGATGTGGAAGGGGTACCCCTCGGCCGAGCTTGGAGTCGGGATGATCTAAAACGTTTCTATCCTTAAACTTTTCATTGGCTTTGTTATATGATTGATTCATTGTGTGCGGATTTCATTGCCTACTATAATCATATGCCCTTGTGTGTGTAAGACCCTCTTTTTTTTTGCTTTTAAAACCGGGTCTTACCGCCCAGAATCGCCGTCTTGTAGCGAGACCATTACACCCAATGGTCCCCGCCACAATACGTCGATCCTGCCGGCTAATCAACATCCTCCAGGCCAACCACAATTCATAGTAATAGAAGCAACAAGTCCACAAATCACATTAATCATATAAATTACATGATTACAATGTTCATGATGAGAATTAAAGTAAAAGAGGAAGGGCTTACGCCCAGTACATGATCAAGTAAAGAGTACAAAACTCTCTCACTCTACAACTATGCGGAAGCTATTAAGCTCTGTCTTCATGCATCTGTAGCTGCTGCTGCGACGACGTGTAGTGGCTGCTCTGCTTCATCCCGTCCTCCTGTCCTGTCTCCTGAACGGGGTCCTGCTGTTCCGACACATCATCCCTAAAATGATGAGGTCCACCGACCGTTAGTCTATAAGACTCAGCATATTCCTCACCGCCTCCACCCGCAACTCCTGGGCACCGTGCGGGAGGAGGAAGTGGAGGACATCAAGGGGTAAATCAAAAGCAGGTGACAGCGGAGGGACTAACAAGTATAAAGATACTAAACAAGTAATGGAAACATCTCTACTCTAGCAGGTGTAGGTATATAAGCAATAAATAAAGAGCGGTATAAGTAAAAGAGCAGGTATAAGAAATAAGAGCAGCTACGAAAGTAACCTTAACTTATATGCACACACAAAAGCACATAAGCTAAGGGATCTGGCAAGTAGTAAACTCATCGTATAAAAGATCTCATACTGATTTATACGATGAGGTCTCTGTTTGTGCAGAAATGCTATGCTATGATGTGCAATGCAATGATGCAGTTTGTATTATTATTTCATACACATGCAACTCACCCACACGACTCTGTACGTACAGACCTTTAGTTCCCACTTTTCGGAGGTAGCTAACCTCTCGGGCACCTCCCGTCGTGGTCAAACGGTGGCAGAGGAGCGGGCGTCTCCTCACCTAGGTGGGTAAGTCACACTACCAGACCTAGGCCCAAAAGTACGTTGTGATACCGGTACCCGGTACTCACGAGCTCCTGCGTACTAAACTGAACTGGCCAGGCAGGGTTTAGGGAATTCGTCCCGTCGGACGCGCAGTAAAACAACCTGGCCCCAACAAAACCACTAGCACTGCCGAGTCAACGAACTGCTGTCGGTGTGACGACTAAGACAGAACTGAAGACCCACCACATCTTATACACAAGCAACAAGTATTAGCCATTTACTACCGAGCCTCCAGCTCGCAATTCTATATCAACATTTATAAAGTAGAGCTTGCCGCTCGCCAGACTATACCAGTCTTATATCTAAACTACGAGCATACCGCTCACTAGACTACATCAGTCTTATATTTAAACTACGAGCATACCGCTCGCTAGACTACACTAGTCTTATATTTAAACTACGATCTTACCGCTCGCTAGACTACACTAGTCTTATATTTAAACTACGAGCCTACCGTTCGCAGGACTATCTCAGTCCTTCTCATATAACCCGAGCTTACCGCTCGCAGGACTATCCCAATCCTTCCTTATATATCCCGAGCCTACCGCTCGCAGGACTATCCCAATCCTTCCTTATATATCCCGAGCCTACCGCTCGCAGGACTATCCCAGTCCTTCCTTATATATCCCGAGCCTACCGCTCGCAGGACTATCCCAGTCCTTCCTTATATCATGTTCCGGATTGGGATGGAAGTTAACTTGTCATGTTCTCCTACTTAGTCTTGTCTATAATTTAGTTGATCTTAGAAGCCTTAGGGTTAGCCTTGGACTTCCGGAGGGTTACCCGGTGAGGGGCTCGCAGCGGTACTAGGAAGTGTGGCGGGCTGACATCCCAAACTTCCTCTTCCCAAGGCACTTAATCTTGTTGGTATCTACCCCAGTCTACCTGATCCCCATTTTCCTCTCCAATTACATTAAATCTATAAGATGAATTAAACTTGGCTCTTAGGAGTGAGGGAGTTCTTTTGAACTCCAACACCACCAATTGTGACCGGGTGCTGACTCTCCCATCGTCACATTCTAAGCTCGAGTTCCCTTCTTCACCGAGGAACTGCACACATTCAAATAGCCTTCTCAGCCTTACTTGGACTCACACTCCTATTCTCCGACATCCTTAACCCGGGGTTTGCCTTAGATGTTTCCCGACTTCACCCTTGAATTTCACCCTAAGATGGCTCACCCGGCTAAGGGCAGTTCTACTTTCATATGGTCACTTAATACCGATGAGTTGTGTGTGGGGTCCCCGATGAGGTCTAACCTCCTCTTCTTATCATTGTAATTTCCTACACTTATAGCTTTACTAAACGCACCCCAATCCTTATTTCCCATGATGCCCCCTAGAGGTGTTCCTCCAAATAATCCGAGCCTTCATAATAATTATGGAATTAGTAGTTCTATGTGTGAAGGTCAGTGGTGGTCTAAATCATATAAATCAGTTTTACTATTCGCAGACCAAAATAAGATTGAGCTAGATTTGACTCCTAAGGTGCAATCTTGATCACATCATATCCAAATAAGTTCCAATTATTACATGGGTTCGCAATGAGTAGTGATCTAACAACCTCAAATCCTAATCTCATGAATTCTCCAGGGCATCTCAAATCTCAGTCTCTAATAAAATAGAAGATGTGCAGATAGTGATTTATGCATCGACTGTCAACTAATGATCTCATAAATTCTGATAGATTCACTATAGCATAATATTGGTCTATAAACTTCAAACCCCAAGTTTCACATTTTTACAGGAATTATTTAACCATAATTTCTATTTAACATAAATGGGGTGCAAATAAGGATTTACACATCAAGTATTAGATTATGACCTCAATAAGTTCTGGGGAAAATTACCATGGCATAATATTGGTCTAAAAAATACCATATCCTAAGTCTCATATTATTCCAAGGAGTATTTACCCTTAATTATCATTTATTACATTTGGTGTGCGTATAAGGGTTTAAGTATAAGGGCTTACACTACAAGTGCTATGTTAAGACTTCAATAAATTCTGGGAAAATTATTATAGCACCATATTGGTCTAAAAACACCAGATCCTAAGTCTCATATTATTCCAAGGAGTATTTACCCTTAATTATCATTTATTACATTTGGTGTGCGTATAAGGGTTTACACTACAAGTGCTATGTTAAGACTTCAATAAATTCTGGGAAAATTATTATAGCAGCATATTGGTCTAAAAACACCAGATCCTAAGTCTCATATTATTCCAAGGAGTATTTACCCTTAATTATCATTTATTACATTTGGTGTGCGTATAAGGGTTTACACTACAAGTGCTATGTTAAGACTTTAATAAATTCTGGGAAAATTACAGTAGTATCATATTGACATAAAAACACTATTTCCAGAAGATCACAATTTTCCAACCATTTGAAACCCATAATTTCTATTTATCATGAATGCACATTATTATGAAATTACAAAAGAAATACCAGAAATAATCACTCATAAATTCTGATAAAATTACCATAGGCTTATATTAGCATCATAACCTACTGTGATTTATCTCAAATTTGTCAGACCAATAAAAACTCAGTAATTGCACAAGATTCATAAGGGGTATATTTGTAATTTTGGCTATTTATAACATCAAACATTTCCCAAAAATTCTCAGAAAATTCATGCTGCCACAATAGTGAAATCAGAGACTAAACCATAAGTTTCACTTCATTCTGAAATCATATGACCCCCTTTTCATCTTATAACCTAAATTAGGGGTAAATTTAGTAAATTCCACATTTTGGGATTTTTGTACCCAAAAATCCCCAAATAACTTTTGGGAAGTCATATTACTGCCATGGACCCATGTACAGCATTTCAAAGCCATTGGGTCAACCCCCAAGGCTTGGGGCCCTCTCCACCCCAAAATTTGCTAAGGCACACATTAAGGTCTTTAGCCTAGCTCTTGCATGGCTCATAACTCCACATACACAAGGCCAAATGGTCTCAAATTTCTATCAATGTTATAGATATACAAAAAGAGCTCACCACCCAAATTAGGGGGTGTTTGGAGTTATACAACTCCATAAATACCAAGCATTTACTTTTTCTAATAATTTTAATAACTCAATGGATATGCATCCAACAATTCTCAAATTTAAACCCTAGGTGTGTCATTATACCATGCATGCATGGTAGAAATTTCAGGTCAAGATGAGGTCTAACAAAAAAGTTATAAGCAAAATAGTTTCTGGCCTAGCCTAGGACCAGTCCCACCAAAACAGGTGCCCTGGGTCCTACACACATCCAATTGGTGTTATCTTGGGTCCTATGGAAACTAGAGACCAAGGCCTACAAGGTTTGTCTCTGGGGATTTTTCCATTTGAAGCCTCTAAGGGCCTCAAAATGATCGAACAAAACTGAGAATGTAGTGTGACAGATTTAAATTAAATCTGTATTTTAATTCGTTTGGGCTGCGGTTAGTGATTTCACGCGAAATCAACGGTGGAGATTTCGTCTCCTTCATCGCGCCTGCGGCCTGGATTTCCCGTGCCTGGGCGGTTTTACGGGCAGATTTCCGGCCATTCTAGGCCGTCTCCGGCCAAACTCCCAAGCCAACACCTTCACCCGACATAGGGCTTTCGTTTGGTGGTGGCCGTTTCGCCGGAGGTGGCCGGAGGAGTTCCCCGGCATCTTGCGATTTTTCGGTCGGAGCAAGGAAAATCGAGAATGGAAAACAGCCATTCTCTTGATGATTTTGAAGAAGGAAAGAATGGATAACTAGCATAGGAGGAGGGGGGAAGGAAACTTGCCTTGATTGGCTTGAGGTTGAGGGAACCCGAGCTCGCCATGTCCGACCACCTGAGCTCCGATTTCTTGGTCGATCTCCCTCCTCTGAGCTTGCCTCCTTCTGAAACCATGGGGCTTCTCCTCCTTGGCACCTTCTGAAGCTAATGTGAGGTCTGAAGAGGGTCGGAGGTGGCTTATTCCAAGGTTGCCATTAATGCCACCTCTTGGCCGGCCTATAAGCTCTGAATTGAGCTCCACCTGGCAGATGACCGGCCTGGAGACTGTTGGGAATTGCTGCTAGAGCTCAGGGGGAGGCATTGGAAGAGGAATTGAGTGCCATTTGGCACTCAATCCATGCCTCCTCTTTTGTCCCTTCTCCAATTTGGGGGAAAACCCAAATTTACCCCTTTGCATGTGGGTTTCTTCCCCATTTTAGAGGGCATCCAAGATAAATGGTATAGGGCTGCAGAATGGGCCTCAAATTGAGCCCATGCCTCATGGGCATTAGGCTTAATTTCCTCTTGAACCTAATTTAGGCCTATTTGACCAAGTGTTGACCTTTGGGTTGACTTGGTCAAATTGATGGGTGGGCTGGCCCCACATGATGGTCATGGGTCTGTGTACACCATCAATGATGTACAGGGCAATGGTGGGGCCCACATTGGGTCAATTAAACCCATATAGGCTAATTTTAAGCTAGTTTGGCTTAAAATTGACTTTGGTCAAAATCATGCATTTTGTTGAACTTCATGGGTCAAGAATGACCTAATGATCTCCCTTAGTGGCTTGGAGAGTTTGGGTCTGACCAATTTGATCGTTTGAATCCTAATTGACCCTTAATAGAGATGGTTGACTTATTTCAAGCTAGAGTTGACTTTGACCAATTTGATCCATTGGGTTGACCCCAATGGGTCCTAAATGACCCAAGGGACTCCCTAAGGTGTTTAGAAGAGTTGGTGGGTTCAATTTGTCATCTTGAAGTTTAAATATCAAGTCATAAGTCATGGAGTCAAATTTGGCTGTTTGCACACCAAGGTGATTTTTCACTTATTCACCTTGGTTCTTAGGGCCATTTTGGCCTCTTAGAGCAATGTCATGGCCCTTTTCAAGACAAGGTGCATCTTATGGGTCTAGTTGTTTTGGGGATGTTACAAATCCCAATAAATTTAATATCTATACGCTAACAAAATCGTGCAATTAAATATTTTGTACCTCAAATATTTAGCAAAATTTGACAATCAAAATTACATCAATGTTGTCTTCTCTATAGTCAATCCAAGAAACAGAAACACTATTCATCGCATTGTTTGTAGTAAATAATCACTAATGGAAAAACTAAACAATGAATTTAGGAGGTGGAATGGAAGATACCTGAAGCATGAAGGATGAAATCTACCAAACTAGGGAATGTAGGTGGGGCTTGGAGAGGGCGTCGGCGAGGGACTGTAGAGGGGTTGGAGAGGGCGTCGGCGAGGGAGTGTAGGCGGGTTGGACGGCCGGCGAAGGGGCGACACCGTCGGGGTGGTCGTGGGCGCCGGTGAAGGGGGTTTCCGATGCGAACGACGAAACCACGCGGCTTGGAGCGGGAGACTTCTGCTGGAGACTGTGTGCGCGAATACCTAAACCTAAAGTGTGATTATCTAAATCTGGGGAGAAAAACACCTAAAATAGAGTGTGGATAGCCTAAACTACTGTGCGAATAACAATCGCCAAACAAATAAACACTTATTTATGTGTGCACGATGAGTAAGGTGCTTTCGTCACACCCAAAAAAATCCCCCTTTCAATTCGGCAAAAATGTCATTTCCTATTTTGTGTTTGCCAACACTTAAATTTAATTATGTGTTTTAAACAAAAGTGATGTACAAACCCAGTGTTTGCCGACTCACAGAGGAATCAATCACAGGCAATTTAAGTAGTGCTCGCAGACTCGCGGCGAGCACCCTTCCAGGGCGAGGCGAGGCGGAGCAGAGACCTCGCCCGTGAGAAGCGAGCGGTAGTGGTTTAGCTAGTTCCAAAGAACCGCTCTGGGGTGCACTTAGCCATGGCGAGTCAGGTAAGTTCTCGCAGAAGCGGTCCGGCCAGGCAAGTGGGGGAGCTCTCCCATGGGTCCGAGGTCGTGCTTGTTATAGAATTCGAGGTAAAGTCACCAAGGGTGGTGACCGCAGGGGAAGGCGATGAAGAGTGGAGACTGGAGAACGAGGAAGAGCAGAAGCTATCTTTGGATTTGATAGAAGAGCATCGGGACCTAGCCACCACCCGGTAGGAGGAGGTCAAGCGGCGGATGGCTCGGTATTTCGACAAGCACATCTGAGTGAAGCAGTTCGAAAAGGGGGATTTGGTTCTGAAAAAGGTCGATGCGGCTGGGAGAGGGGCCGCAGTGGGAAAGCTCGACCCCAATTGGGAGGGGTCGTACATTGTAGATGAAGTGCTCAAGTCGGGAGGGTACCAACTCCGGGATGTGGAAGGGGTACCCCTCGGCCGAGCTTGGAGCGGGGATGATCTAAAGCGTTTCTATCCTTAAACTTTTCATTGGGTTTGTTATATGATTGATTCATTGTGTGCGGATTTCAATGCCTACTATAATCATATGCCCTTGTGTGTTTGAGCTGGAGTGCCCCAGATCGATTTCGTTGTCGGACTCTCATTAGACGGTGGGTCAGGTTGATCTCTGGAGAGGCTGGCTAAGGAAAGTTTAAGCTGGAATGCCCCAGATCGATTCCGATGTCTGGTTCTCATTAGACGGTGGGTCAGGTTGATCTCTGGAGAGGCTGGCTAAGGAAAGTTTGAGTTGGAGTGGCTCAGATCGATTCCGTTGCTGGGCTCTCATTAGACGGTGGGTCAGGTTGATCTCTAGAGAGGCTAGCTAAGGAAAGTTTGAGCTGGAATGCCCCAGATCGATTCCGTTGCCGGACTCTCATTAGACGGTGGGTCAGGTTGATCTCTAGAGTTGCTGGATGAGGAAAGTTTGAGTTGTAATGCCCCAGATCGATTCCGATGTCAGGCTCTCATTAGACGGTGGGTCATGTTGATCTCTGGAGAGGCTGGCTAAGGAAAGTTTAAGCTGGAGTGCCCTAGATCGATTCCGCTGTCGGGCTCTAATTAGACGGTGGGTCAGGTTGATCTCTGGAGAGGCTGGTTGAGGAAAGTTTGCGCTGGAATGCCCCAGATCGATTCCGCTGCCGGGCTCTCATTAGACGGTGGGTCAGGTTGATCTCTAGAGAGGCTGGCTAGGGAAAGTATGAGCTGGAGTGCCCCAGATCGATTCCGATGTAGGGCTCTCATTAGACGGTGGGTCAGGTTTATCTCTAGAAAGGCTGGCTAAGGTAAAGGTGGTACTGGACCCAAGACAACAAGCTCTCACAAAGATGACATGGTCAGACTCTCACCCAGCTGACAGGACAGCAGGCTCACCCGATGGCAGGAAGGTGAGGAAAATATGAGAAGGGAAAATCTCAAGGGTCAAGTATGCGAGTGGCTCCAGCAGAGGAGGCACTCGTTCGGCAGTAATGCGAGTGGCCCTAGCAGAGGAGGCTCTCGACAAGGTTGCGCTCTCGGTAGAATTATCGTGGCCACCTATGTCCTAGGAAATCGGCAAACGTGCACAACTCGCGAGAGTGTGAATGATGGTGTGCGAGTGTAAGCTGGTAGTTGATGCAAACACACCACTTGCGAAAGCGCGAGTAGTGGTGAGCGAGTAGGTACAGACAATTAACAAGTATATATCGATTGACAAAAGTGGAAGCGCGCGAATGTGAAAGCAAGTCTTGAGCCTACCGGAATGGGCATTCGCCTCGGCGAAGGGCTCGCAGGCAAGAACTTTGTTGGAACAAATGCAATGGGAAAAATTTGGTTAAGTCTCACGAAGAGGGGCGAGTACGCGGGTATTCGATCGATTCGCAGGTGCGCGTGTGGTGCTTGCCAGAATGCGAATACGTACATGTGCGAGTACACGCGCGCGAGTCAGCGAGTGCTTGAGCAAAGCGCAGGTGCGCGCGTGATGCGTGTCGTCGAGACGCGAGCACGTAAGTAAATGGTAGCGAAAAAAAGACTTGGAAAGTAATTTTTCATTTCATTACAAAAAAAATGTTTACATCATGGGGGGCGAGTCTCACCTTACAAAGAAAATTCAAAAGAAAAAATTTACATCTTAAGGCTCGCTCCCAGACTTCTCGCCCTCGTCATCCGCCATGGGAGGGATCGGCTCGAATAGCTCCGAGACGACC
This sequence comes from Dactylorhiza incarnata, assembly GCA_033032865.1. Lineage (NCBI taxonomy): Eukaryota > Viridiplantae > Streptophyta > Magnoliopsida > Asparagales > Orchidaceae > Dactylorhiza > Dactylorhiza incarnata. Next base: position 6,482,949 of record JAWHQI010000043.1, read on the forward strand.
TCCTCGACAGTGAGCTCCCCCGTGTCGGGTGAGTGGAGTCTGCCCCCCTTCAAGGTGTCGAAGATGTGCCTCACCGCCAGGATCGCGGTGTCCCGCAGCGACTCCTCCTCTGCGAGCTTCAGGTTCCTCGAGGGTCGGGGAGAGCGAGGAGCAGGTGGAAGGGCGGCCCGGACGAGCTCCTGGTTGTGGGCTTTCAGCGCAGCGACCTCCCTCTCCAGCTTCGTCTTGCGAGCGAGGAGCTGGTCGGCGGTCTCAGGATCCTGCGAAAGGCAAGTGGGTTATAAATGAATATGGCGAAAGGTAACAAGCGAGTTCTCGGTAGACTTACCATCCCGCCCTTGAGGCTCTCAAGAAGTCCATCGGAAACGACCTGCTTTTCCTTTAGATCGGCAAGCTCCTTCTTCGTCTCTTGCAGCTAGTGCTTCAGATCCTCGGAGTTCCTCTCCGTCGTTAGGCAGCGACGACCTGACATATGAGCGAGCTCCAGCCCGTGAAGCTGAGCTCGCGCACACTCATAGGCGAGCGCTCGGGGGGAGAGGGTGTGTAATTCTGCAGCGTCCTCCCGCCCATAGAGGTCGAAGGATACGGTGAAGGCCTCTCCTCCAATGACCTCCCGCTCCACCTAGGAGGGGTTGAGGGTGGAGATCGAGACCCGGTTGGAATCTGAGTCCCACTCCAACACGGGCTCGCCGTCCGCGTCCCGATGCTTGGTGCCGAGGGAGAAGTTGCGGTGGCCCGCCGGCGCGGGTGCGGACGACACGCAGACGGTCTCCCCGGGGGCCTCCCGGACTCCCTGGTCGGCGAGAGAGTCCGCTGGTGATTCGGCCCCAGACGAACTTTCAACAAGCCCCTTCCTTTTGGCGAGGGCTGAAGGTTGTTTCTTCTTCTTTGGCGGCGGGGGATTGAGGGACTACCCGCCCCTCGCGGGTGCGGGCCGCTTCTTGGAGACGGAGGAAATGCTAAGGGTCTCGCGGCAGGCGTCGGCGTCGGTGGAAGCGAGTCTCAGGCCTGGGGTGATGGGTGCAGCCTTCGCATAGGGAGGGTGGAGCGAAAGATCTCGCTCCCCTGCGAATGTTAAAAGGCAGGTTAGTAAAAATGGATAAGGTATTAAGGCGAGACAGAAAGAGATCGCGATTCAAACCTGCTCCGGGCGGCACGGGGAGTAGCGAGTCCACATTCCTTCGGAGGTAGCCAACCTCAAAGGTAGTTGACATGTATTTGAAGAGGTTGGCCTCATGGCCGCCGAGCTTGGGGGGACGATAGGTAGACTCGTCCCGCTGAACGGGAGAGAAGGGGACGTTGCCGAAGGGCCCCTTGACAAACACGAACTTTTGCACCCAGTAGTGGCTTTTGTTCACTGTCTCCTGAACTTTGGCGTGCTGGCTCGCAAAGAAGGTCGTTCCATCCTTATTCGCGCGAAAGAAGAATAGCTTGCGAAAGACCGACAAGATAAACTCAATGCGCTCTTCGCGCATGTAGCATGCGAACCCCACCATGACCGCGATGGAGTTCGGGGTCATCTGGCCCGGGATGACGTCGTTGTATTTCAGCAACTGGAGAATTCGCGGGAAGCAGTTAGGAAGAAATCCTAAGCTAATGCGAGAAAGGAATGCGAGGGGAAGGGTAGCGAGCACATACCTGGCTGATCTCCGGCTACAAGGGAAGCCGCAAGCCCACGTCGAGGTGGGCCGCGGAGATGGCGAGCTCATCCGTATAGAGGTCATTGATGGCCTCGGTCTTCGTCGGATGGCGAGCAGAGAATGAAGGCGAGATGTAGTTGGCAACCACCGAATGGTACTCTTGCTCGGTGAGCAAGCAAGAGAAGAAGGAATGGTCGCAGAAAGTGAACGCACACTTGGCCCGACCCTCCGTATCGACGTCACCTCCCATTGCTGTTAAGTCAGAAGCGAGTGCGAGAACGAGGAGGCAAGAATTCGCGATAGAGAAAGAGAGGTCGAGAGAGTTAAATGCGGTGGTTGAATATTGATGGCCGGCTTATTTATAAGAAACTCAAGGCGGCGGGGAGGAATCGAGGCGTCAGGGGTGCGGGTAGCAGAATCCCGCCATGACGCGCCTCGATACTTGAACCTGCCCACCCCCAGAGAGCTCGCCGCGATGCAGCGAGGACAGATCGATGTCAGGTGAAGCGAGTCTCAGGCAAGCCGCAAGAGAGGGGCGTTGAATAAAAGGGGTTAGTGAATACAGTAGAAAGCAACAATAAAGAGCGAGCAATAATGAAAGAAAAATCTTGTTATTATTCGGGAGGCATCAAAGTGATATTATTGTTTACAGGTTGCCGCAGAAAGTGAAAGCAATAATGAACAAGGGGTTATTTTTGCGAGTTCGCCAGTCGAGTGCGAGGGAGATCAATAGCAGATCCATCGCCATCGACCTCATCCCCGCACCCCTGAGCGCGGCGGTACGCGCGGATAGTGATACGCGCGGATCGCACAGAGCTCGCGCAGCAGCAGCCGGACTTGGCCCTCCTCCAGCGAGAGGTGCACCCCGGGAGAGGTGTCCTCGAGTCGGGCGTCAGTTTGCAGCTCGGCGAGAACTCGGTCCATTTCATCCTCAATCGCGGCGAACCACTCCTCGGATGTCGCTCTGTCCCCGCGAGCCTGGTCATCCATCTCTCGCAGCATGAGCCCCTGCTTCTGGGGCACGTCAGCAACACTCCGCTTCATCGCTTCAGGGTCCCGAGGATCGCCGAGGAAATCAGCAATTTTGTCCGGAGAAGGCGGAGGCGACATCTCTTCCTCTCCAAACTCCAGCTCGGCAGAGGACTCCTGGACGCCTGCAAGAAGAAAATTAGTGAACATAGCGAGAAGCAATCTAATAATTACAGCCGACCAACCTGACGAGGTCGCAGGAGCTTTACCAGGACGTTGGCGGGAGCAGCTTGGTTGTCCCTGGAAGGCCTCAGAATACCTCAGCGTGATTGATTTCCCCAGGCCTGGGACGTGGTGGAGGTGGCTCGCAGTCCGGACATCGTTGGGAAGCGAGCTCCCAGGAGCCGGAGGGCCCAGAGGACAGAACCCGGGGACGGAGACTGACACGTCTGGCGGGGGTAGCGAATCAGGCGGGGGCTGCGAGCCCGGCGGAGGCAACGAGCCCGGAGGGGGCGGAGAATCCCGAGGGGCGGCGAAACCGTTGGGGTGGTGTCTCTCCCGGGAGTCGCAAGGAGGTTCTCTGCCAAGAGCGCAAAAGGTCAGTTGGGGAATTCGCGAAGGAGATAATATCGGAGTCTTACCATGCTGCGGCGAGGGGCAGAGGTCGATGGCATACGTGTCGGCAGGCACGGAATCGTTCCCTCCGGGAGAGGGGAGGCGAGTATCGTCTGGAGCCACACTCACGACGACTCCCACCAGAGATGCGCTCTGAAGATTGAAAGGTTAACACAGGAATAGAAAATGAAAAGGGGGTCATGCGAATCTGAGTACCTGTCCGACGAGTGCGGGATCATACAACATGTCCCGAAGGGAGAACCCAGTCTTCCCAAAGTGTTGCCTCACCACCTGCGCCCTCTTCAGAACAGGGGGAGGCGGAGCCTGCCGAGCGCCCTAGGGGGCGAGTCGTTTAGTGACAGATTGCCCCCTCGCGCGGGACGCTGCCAAGCGGGCTTGAGCTTCTTTCGAGAGGGGCATCTTCAGCAAATGTGGTCGCGAGTAGCAAAGGAAGGGAAGGAAAGAAAGGGTCCCCCATCACCCATAGACATTGGTATTTATAGTGTTGGGAGTGGGACCCACCAAAGATTCGTGTCAGCTCATCCTCGCCCCGCGAACACGGAGGATTGGATGTTTCTTCCCGAGCTTAGCATAATCTCGCAAAGAGCAGGAATTATGTACAACCCACTGTTCGCCGACTCACAGAGGAATCAATCACAGGCAATTCAAGTAGTACTCGCAGACTCGCGGCGAGCACCCTGCCAAGGCGAGGCGGAGCAGAGACCTCACCAGCGAGAAGCGAACGGTAGTGGTTTAGCTAGTTCCAAAGAATTACTTTGGGGTGCACTTAGCCATGGCGAGTCAGGTAAGTTCTCGCAGAAGCGGTCCGGCCTGGCGAGTGGGGCCATACCCCTACTCGTAGTAGGAAGCCCCGCGAGTCCAGCTCGCAAGGAGGCTAGCGAGTGGCGCCTTTAGAGGCTACTCGCCCAGCATGGGCTGCAGGTGAATTAACCCTGATACCCCTGGTGGGCTGCCAATAGCCCTCCATAACAGCGGAGTTTGGTTGTTAGCAGACCAATTTGAGGTACGTATAGCAAAACCAGAAGGCGGAATCCCGCTATTAGCAGACCAGTTCATAAAGGCTATAAATATACCCTTTGGGGCACCTTTGGAGATCATCCTAGATCTTTGCTTCTCCTCAAGGTCTCTTTGGTTAGCTCCCTCAGCTCTCCAAGGTGCCCGACTACAGTCTTGGCTTAGGAGGGAAAGCGCTCAAAAGATCTTTCGGGTGTGTGGTGGGACCTCCACGTTGTTGCCAAGGGTCGTGTATTTCGTTCTAAGTCTTCGGCCAGATTCCTCCGTGGGATCAGTAAGTGCTTGTTGCCCCCCTTTTACAGGGGTCTGAACTCCTCGTTGGGCCTAATACTGGTTCCAATAAGTGGATTTTATGGTAATGTCGAATCGGAGCAAAGATGTACTTCTTCATTTATGCGTCTTCGCTTTTCCTCTTGCAGACAGAAGACCCTCGACACTACCAGTTTTCACAAAAAAAATGGAACAATGGTGTTGTCCCCCTCGACGGGAAGGCATTCGACTCCAGATCTCCTCCTCGTCAGCATCCTTCTTCCTTTTACACAAATAATTTTTTACTACGAACTTCATTTTTCAAAAACAGTTCCATTTTCAAATTTCATTTTTGACAGCTACTTTTCGATTAGAAACACTGTGGTCGGCAGTAACAGTCGATCATGAGCGCAGTGATTGAACTGCAGTCATGAACACAGCTGCGCCGTTTGGTGAAACTATATTTTTGGTGTTGTCACAAACGAGAAAGCAATTTTATTTGTTTGATAACACAGAACTGTGGTGGCTGTTAAACTCAAATTATAGTTTGCATTTAACTTCAACATAAAAAATATAGAGCAAACATAGCGATGAAACACAAAATCCAATTGTTCAAATAAACATAATAAACTAAAATATTCCAAAAGTTCTATAATAATTCTCATTTTTTCATCTTTATTCGACATCACCAACACATTAGACAATTATTAAAATTGTGAATAATATATATTGATTAAATTACATTAACATTTATTAACTATATTGTTAAGATACTTGTAAGTATTCTCTAGTTGATTGACTATATGATCCCTTAAGGCTGCCATTTCATGAGTCGCTCCTCCATCAGCGAAATCAGCATTTATTTCATCTTGTTCCAACAACTCCTAATGTAAAATGTTTTCATCATCCTCGCGCTCTTCAAACTTTGGGTTTTGACATGAGGGTATTTACGAATATTGTGGTGCTATGTCATTGTTGTTGGAAGAGTATTGAGGCATAGGCGGAACCAAGTGAAAACACACCCGGGCACGTGCCCGGGTGTGATTTCTGGAAAAATTACAGCCTAGCTAGTCATTGTCATTCTGTCTCTTAAGATAAAAAGCAGACTTGAAAAGGGGAAAAGATAATGTGTATAGTTGTATGACCGACTTTTCAGACCCCCCCCCCCTCCTTATCACCAGCACAAAGTAACCTGGCATTCACTTCAACCACGACAACCACCATGGGCTTCTTCAACGAGGCGACAGGAGAGCTGGGGAGATGACTTTTCCAGGATGCGGAGTTCTGATTCTTGCTCTACTTCTTCTTCCTCGAGCGTGAACTTGGGCCGACAATTCATCCTCGACGATGCCGTAGAAGTCGGAGTTGCCGACTGTAACGACCCATGCCTGTTGGATCTTACGACGTCCTTAGAGGGGGGGGGGTGAATACGGGTTTTGTGGAATTTAAATCTTAATTAAAAATATTAGAGTTTGCAACTGAAGTTTCAGAATATTTTATAAGAAAATATATTTAAATATTCCAGATAAGATTATATTGAAGATTCCTTTTTAAATAATTGAAACAAACTTTTTGTTTACTGTTGCTAACGCCTCACATTAAGTCTTAACGCCCCATGGGTGTTAACTCTCCAGAGAATATTCCTCAGAACAAAAAGATTGCCACAGTGATTTTACTTATGAAATCTTAAATGAAATACAATTCCAGAACATCAGAGATAATGAAAATTATTATTGTATTTCAAAGATAATTATACAAATGTTAAATTTAATACTTTGATGTAAATATAAATTAAAACATTTTCAAAGAGGAAATAAAATCAATTGAATAGAAGATTAAGAGACATGATTTTATTTCATAATAAATTGAATACACAAATGTTTAATTTCTATAACGCTGAAAATCAAGGCGAAAATATGTAAAAACTCTTTTTGTTGTTTCACCAGTCCTTCTCCCAAGGACCGGTTGGCTATAGCCTATCTATCCCCAGATAAGGCCTCTAGCCACCCCTAGATCTACCCTCGACCTAGTCGCCACGCACAAGGCGGCGAATTACCCCCTAAGCCTCACAAGGACCTAGTCGCCAACACAAGACGAATTTACCCACGGAATCCTTCCCGGAATCCGACGTTCTCACCGAACGATTTCTCCACACAAAATACAAAAGGAAAAATAAAAGATTACAAGATAAGTAAAGAGAAACTCCCCAAGAAATTCTGAAGGTGACAACGAAGTCGATGTAGATGTTGGCGTTCTTGAAACGATCGTCCTTCGTATGGAATATGCGTTATAGACCTTCTCCTTCAAAATCTTCTTTAGATCTTCATGTTAGCCCAAGGGAGATCTCTTAATTTGCTGCACACGAACCTCTCTCCAAAGTATCAGAATTCTAGAATCATCTCCTTTAATTTGAATGAGAGGAGCTGTACTTTTAAATAGCATCGGAAGCTAACGCGTGCGTTAAGGTTAACGCGCAGCGTTAGTGAGGCAGTTGCTGAGATCGTGCATAAACTCGGGAGTGTGGTTGAACAAAATTTCGTCGAACGGAAACAAATTTCATCGAACGCGCCTTTGTCGAACGCACCCTTCGTCGAATGGAAAAACCGCCACCATCAGGATCGTGCAAACCGCCAGGAACATGACAAAACAAACTTTCGTCGAACGGAACAATTTCGTTGAACGGAAACACTTTCGTCGAACGGAGCTTCAAATTCGTCGAATGCAGATTGTCGGGAGCAATGTCGTCGAGCGCATTTTTAGTTCGTCGAACGGAGCTCCTCGTTCGTCGAACGCAGCTTGACGCAGCTTGCCCAGTGCAAATTCGTCGAGCGCAGGAAATTCGTCGAACGGAGCTCCTCGTTCGTCGAACGCAGCTTGTCGAGCGCAAGTTCGTCGAGCGCAGGAAATTCGTCGAACGGAACTCATCGTTCGTCGAACGCAGCTTCCTTCAGATTTCGTCGAGCGCCTTCAGAGTTCGTCGAACGCAACTTCCAGTTCGTCGAACGCAGTTTGCATCTCAGCGGTTTGCTAACGCTGGGCGTTAACTACTAACGCGGGCGTTAACTATCTTTCCAGAGAGTCATTTCCAATCAGCAAACTATTCAAAGGGATGTGTAGCTATAGTTCCTGTACAACCTGCATACTATAAACACACAAAATACAAGATCAAATACAACGCGGTATTTGTTATTCTCAAACCAAGAGATGCGGAACATAGGCTCCAACAATCTCCCCCTTTTGATAATAACAAATACATGTATGAGAAATTAGTGAACTTAAAACCATTTGTGTTCATAGATAAGTGCGGTAATAAGATATGCATGAATAACGGGTTAAAAGCAAGATAGATTTGATAGCGATAATGCATACTCTTTCTATATGAAGTCCTCCCCCTACATAAGTGTTCTCTTATAATTTACTCCCCCTAAATATCTATTTTATTAGATTTCTCTCAATTTCTTCTCCCCCTTTGTTATTAACAAAAGTGGGTAGGGATGAGTGTATATCTTTTAAGATAGGTAAGGAACCACTTATTGAAGGATTTTCATGATCGAGCATATGATAGTGTATGCACCTCCTATATGATTACTCCCCCTACAAATATACCTTTTTTTGTTTAATATTATAATAATGCACTCCCCCTAAATATTAGATTTATGCAATTTAATCTCCCCTTTTGGTAGAATCAAAAGAGGGTTTAGAAGTGAGTATGTATAATAAGGAGTAATATATTTTATGTCGAGGAGAAAAAATAAGATGCAATCAAAAGTTTGTTAAGCATGATGTAACATAAAGTAGTAAGCAACATAACAGAAATGATAAAGTAAGCATTCTATTTTAAGATACCACTTGCTGAAAGGAAAACACGGTGTTAAAAATAATAAGCACTCTTAAACATAAACATCATTTTAGAAGATAAAACCATATAAAGGATAATGAGTTTTAAATTTGAAAAGTTGATGTTTGAGTTAAAGATTGAAGAGGTGCTATTACATTAAGATAAAAAATTGCAAGCATGATTTCATAATATCAAGAAAAGATATACAAACTACAATGTAATAAAATTTGCATTTCAAGTAAACATAAACATTGTAGCGGTCATGCTTAGTTATCTAGTGCATTTACTTAAGTTTGTAGAGATTTGAGTAGATGAGCATTAGGATCCAATTCTCATGAGTAGAACTTTTATGAAAGATAATGATGTGTACAAAATAGTGTTTTGATAAAGTATACAAGTGAATCAATCAAAAACACATGACATATATAATAAAATAACACAACATTAAAATACACAAATAATATTACTTCCACACTATTTCAATGCACATGAATAAATAGTACAACTACCAAGGTGCTCTGCACACACAATGCTTATTAAGACTTATCAGGGTGCAAAGTAGTGCTTGGGGGATCACTTTTATACTTTTTAGCTTTATTTTCAATTTTTTATGATCTGGTGTACTAAGAGAAGTGGTGTATAAATTGCTTGCTACAAGACACTTTACAATTCTTAGCCAAGGTGCTCAACCTCACAATGCTCATTAAGACTTACTAGGAGGGTGAGTAGCGCTTGGTGGAGTTTTCCTTGTCATTGATTATTTGCTTTTTAGTTTAGTGACTAAGGACTCCAAATTCACTTGTTTTGCAAACATATCATTTTTTTAAACCACATTTCTCTAAAGAATAAGTGCATGAAAGACAAAGAATTGTAATAACCAATTCAATGTTATGTAGGTAATCTATTTATGCATTTTAATCATTTATGTTATTACACTACACAATCATGTAAGAATGAGATTGTAATCACATGTAGGTTATCAAAAATAAGTGAGTGAATGAATCATTATCAAAACATAATACATTACTCATACTTAGAGGCATGCTAAGTGTTTCTACACATGTTTATCTACAATCAATTTCATTGCACATAACAAGATAATATTCAAGGCATGATAAATCCAAAACAATGTCTTTTAAGAAACTTGAAAGTTAAATTAAACATTGTATTTAATCTTTAATTGATATAATTAATCATCATTGACAATGACAATCCGTTTTTATAAATTTTTGAATTTTTATATATGCACAAAACAATAAACACGCATAACGAAAAACATATTTTTGTTCTTTGAAATTGTTTTGTAATTTTGTATTTTTTTTATGTATATTCTCTGGAAATCATACAAGTCTTTAATAGCCCTTTGAGTAAATGATATTCTATGACAGAGAAATAAACAAAAATAATGTATGAGAAAATACATATATATATTTTTTTAAAAGAAATAAATTTTGTTTTAAAGGGAATAAAAAGATAGAAAACTTTTTACAAACAGAGAAATAAAACACACACAAAATATTAAAATAATACCAGAAATAATTCAAAAAAAAAAATTTTGGAGCAAAGGAGCTAACGCCAGACGTTAACTTCTTAATGCCAAAACAGAACATTAAATTTTGATGTTTTGAAAAATCTTTTTTATAATTCATTTGTATTATATAGAGACCTTCCTTCAGTTAAAATTTCAGAGTATATTGATTAGATTTGAAGGCTCTTTTAGCATGTTTTTAGTGATTTTTCAAGTACTTGTGTTTGGTAAAATCATTAAAGCTCAAAATAATAAAATATGCAAACACAAGATGCAATGTTAGAAAAAAAAACAAATATGCATGATTTATATATAAAGAGTGAGATAATGTTCATGCAATGAATACAATATAAGTATATCTAAGATCAAGATACCTCAACAACATGACTACACTCTAGCCCCGTACTAAGTGACGGATGGGCATGAGGAGCTGCACACATGCCATAGTTGGGGTGTTAATCCCATATGCATACAAAAGACGACGCTCAACCTAGCACTCTTTCCCCCCAGTGCCTCGCAAGGCCCAACTGGAACCCTCCCCGGTTAAGGACAAGACATGACTTAGAGGTTAGGTCTCTAATGCACATAATCCTACGCTCTCGCTATTGTGAGACACAAGTCATAGGTTTAATGATTATGGACATACTAAGCGTGTAAGCCTTAAAATATATAAACTATGTTATAATTGCATGATTAGTTTTGGATTTACAATTTTATCGAAGATTGTTGATTTTAAATCCATTTAGAAAAGTTTTATTCATGCAAACAACTACAAAGGAAAATATGATTTTCAGATTTTAATGATATAATTTACTTTAGCATTGCAAGATATAACTAACATGGATATTGATTTCTTCCTATGGTAAGTGATAATGTTAGTGTGATGAGTTAGGACAACATGGTGCAAAGCTAAGTAAAGATGGACAAATATAAAATTGAATTGCATGTATTCATACATAGAGTTTTGAATTTTTATAGACCTAGAAATAAGTGACAATTCTATTTGATTTCATCTTGTTGATATCAAGTTAATTCTTAGGTCTAAAAATAATGCGATACATGCAAACAATAGAGATACAAATTACACACACAAAATAAGATATGAAACTATGATACCAATAGCCATCATATATTTCATAATTCCTAAGGTTGATTTATGATAATTCTTGATAGATCATGAATTATGATATATGATAATAGTGAATTTTAGCATAGGATATTAATAGGTCATGGTGGTGTGTGTATAGTTCATATTCATCCTTTTAAAGAGACAAACAAAATTGTTTTGGTTATCTGAAAGTAGAATACAATGATACTTAACACAGTAAAATAATTTTTCAGAAAATAATAAATAGAGAAATCAGAATTTCTAGGAAAATATGCTACCGCCATCGTTAGTGATAACGCCTGGCGTTAGCAACAGAGTTACTATATTTGATTTAAAACATATTGTTTTTGATATTATTTGATTCTGATTTTTCTCGATTATGATTTTCAATATAGGGGCTATTATATGTAGCAACGAAAAATAGACAAATATGCAATTAGTTGCGCATTTAATATTTTAGCCTAAGACCCCTAAAAATCCATTTAAATCCAATTTTGAAAGTAATTTTATTAGTCTTGATAATATCATTTAGAAAATTTAGCATTCAATTTATAATGATAATATAAGACATTTATAGGCAATGGATTTAAAAAGGATAAAATATATAAAAAGGAAAGATAGATCACAAAAAAAAAATTTATGACTTTATGTTCAATTTAATTCAACTTTGATTTGATAAACATTAGGCTTAAAATATAAAATCATATTTCATAATATATCTAAGTGACCTTAGCGTGTTGGCTCAAAAATAAGAAAACAAACAAAAGAAAAAAGCAATTAAGCATATCATGAAGTAGAGTAATGATATTTCATTTTTTTTTAATTTATTTCTACTTCATGCAATACGATGATTCCTACTGAATGAGAGATTTAGGTATCCAAAGGGGACCAAGTGTGATGGTTCTTTTGGGTACCCAAATACATCGTGTTGGCTTTTGGAGAGAAAATGATGAATGAGCCTTTACAAGTGGAGTTAGTGTTTCGTTTTTAATTTTGGGCCTCCATTCATACTTTGGTTGTTTTTCTTTTAAATTCATATTATGATTATTTGACATCTTTTTGGAATGATAGTTGTTTGAAAAATAATTCATTTGGGATTTATGTTTATTCAAATTATTTTTCAAAATACATTAATGTTGATAATCATAATGAATTTTATTATATGGATTCTTTGAAAGTTTATAAGAGTGATTGTCTTTCTTTAGAAGTGATTGTTGAAAGAGTGGGTTACAATAAATTTTAAATGATTGATTCTTATTTTGATGATTTTCATTTCCACTCTTTCTTATAGACATACTCTTATAATATGAAGTTAAGCTTTTAGACTTTTGATAATTTGATAAACTAGAAATAAAAGATTTTTTATTATATGAACAATTTTGAATAAACATTTTTAATGATTCTAGTTTATCCCTTAAATTATCATTTTCTTTTATCAATTTTTCATTATGCTCTTTTGAAGTTAAAAGACCTTTTTCCAAAACCTTGAGTTCTTCTTTAAAAGTATTGTAATCAAAACAAGGTTTATCATTTTTAATTAAAGAGCATGAATGAGAATTTGAAACATCAATATAAGATTCTACTTTAGCGTTTGCTTTTAAAGTTTTATTTTCTAAACGTAATTTGGAATTAACATGTTTCAACTTTGAAATTTTACGTTTAGCAAATTTAAGCACACGAAATGTAGAAATAGAATTTGTTACAAAAAAAGAAGATTTAGATTTTCTTACCTTGCTATAATTTCCGTCTTCTCTTTTGCTTGATGTTTTGTCATCAAATAAGTCCAATATTGTGATGTTGTCTTCTTCACTTGGATCCTTAAGGAATTGCTCATATTCATTATCTGTGGAAGGGAGACTATAAGTATTCTCAAGAAATTTCCAAACTTCAAAAGCAGTATGAAGCGTATAAATAAGTATGAAAATATTTTGATCTAGAACACAATATAGACTATTCATAGATTTGACATTTAAAAACTTTTCATTTTTATTTAGAATACTTGGGGGTATTTTAATTGTAATATTCCAAACTTCAATATCCAAAGTTTTAAGAAATATTTCCATAAGTGTTTTCCACCCATTATAATTTTCACCTATAAACAATGGTAGACATAATGATTTTTCATTTTCATAAAAATTATTCCATCTAGATGATGCGAGATCATGAAGCGCCATTATTCCCGGTTGTGAAGCCGTATTGGAATAACCTACGCTCTGATACCACGTGTTGGATCTTACGACGCCCTTAGAGGGGGGGGGGGTGTAAGACCCCCCCTCCCAAATCGGCGGTTCGACCGGGGGATCTTATCGCACACCACCCTTTCGGCACGACGCCGAAGCGATCTGAAGGGTGGAGGTACTAGCTTCTCCAACCCCCCTTCCTTGAATACTCCGTTGTCACGCCTAGGAGTGGTGTTAAGCGAAAGTCACTACACATCAACAGAGTATGGAAGCAGTATTCTAGCGGAAGACATCATTAAAGAGTGCATATTATAATACGTAGCGGAAGACGTCATCAAAGAGTGCACTTTATAACACTTAGCGGAAGATGTAGTTTTATCACAGAAACCACAATTTCAAGACCTGTAAATAATCTACATATCTCTGCCGCAAAAAATCCTAACCATCAAGGATTTATTGCTATTATATATATATATATATACCCTGGGATAGGGCACCACAAAAGGGATGCGGCTTAACAACTTGTACCTGACGTAGCCTGCTTCGTGGCTTCATCCACACATGGGTGCTGTCTCTCATCCGCACCTATCACCTGTGCTAAGGACAAGTTATTAGAACCACGATCAGAATCCAACTCCTACTAACACACAACATAATATAACAGTTATAAGGGAGGGGATATCTGGAATCTTATTGGGCCGAGGCAGTCTTCCCACGACCGCCGCCTACGTACTCCGTATTATCCTGCATACGGTCTCAGACCCACGTAGTTCTATAAGTTTCGCACGGGTTGCCCTCTCAGACTGTCCGTCGTGCGGGTTGCCTTAGAGTAAAACTCATCGGCCATCCTATATTCTTCGATGGCACATTTTCTGAAGGCACATTAAATTCCCGTAGGAATTCGTCTCAAAGGCAACATTTCATTCCCGTAAGAATTATTTCTCGAAGGTAACATTTCATTCCCGTAGGAATTATTTCTCGAAGGTAACATTTCATTCCCGTAGGAATTATTTCTCGAAGGCAACATTTTATTCCCGTAGGAATTATTTCCCGAAGGCAACATTTTATTACTGTAGGAATTATTTCTCGAAGGCAACATTTCATTCCCGTAGGAATTATTTCCCGAAGGCAACATTTTATTCCCGTAGGAATTATTTCCCGAAGGCAACATTTTATTCCTGTAGGAATTATTTCTCGAAGGCAACATTTCATTCCCGTAGGAATTATTTCTCGAAGGCAACATTTTATTCCTGTAGGAATTATTTCTCGAAGGCACAAGGTGTTCCCATCAAATCTAAATTATAGTCGATACGGAATAAAACCCAATACATCGACTCGCCTGCGCTGCTGCGAGAGCGGCAGCCAGTTCGGCACTATTTAGGGTTGACGCTGAAGGAATGTCCCATCTTCACGTCAACTCTAAACTATAAGCAAATAAAGAAGAAAAGCCAAAACCTCGATCTGTCCGATCATGGGTTTTAATTGCGCCTTTTAAATATGACTTAAGCAGACTTGAGGAACGATGTTATGAATTTAGGAGAACAAAATTACAAACAGTCATATTTAAACACATAGCCATTGTGAGCCGACAATCAAATCCTCGGCTCAGCATGGCGAGCGTCACAGCCTTTTTCCATATGTCACGCAGTTCAAAAGCTCGTAAACGCATGAAAGTAGGAGAGCAAAACTACGAACAGTCATATATAAAATACTTGAACCGTTGTGAGCCGGCAACCAAAATCTTCGGCTCAGCTTGGCGAGCTTCACAGCCTCCTTTGGTCTTAAGCGTCCTGCACAGAATATGTATTTTAATAGTTTGAATTTCATAACAAGGACTTATAGCGACTATTAATGACGCATCATGTTCCATCAAAGATATAAATATAGTTGAAGTGAGTGAGTGTATAGACGATATAAACAAGCCTTGATATTTTATCCCAACTTGATTGTAGAAAGAAGATTTCCAAATCCTAAAACTATAAGCCTTTAAAGAGGCTCAAGTTAAATAGAGATTGGCAATTCATCATATTCGTGTCAACTGAAACCCTCCACATGCTTTAAACCATTAATTAGAGAGTGCGAGTTGTGGTTAGTGTTTCAGGAATCCAGGGAGGAGGAAGAGTAGGGAGGAGAGGAGGTGAGTTATAGAATTTCTAAAGGGGCCCGTTGAGAAACTCTTAGCCTTGGGTTTGCTCTCCTCCCTTTCATTCCCTCTCACTTTCCTGTGAAGAAGAAAGGAAGAGAAAGAGTGAGAGGTAGAGAGAGATTCACACATATTGCCCAAATTATCTGAGCCATTCCTGATGTGCAACACCACTACCACTTCAAGTTCAGATATGATTCCCTTATCCTCAAGGTCATCCCAAACTGAGAAAGAGAAGAAGACCAGCCCCCATTTTGATAAAGCTTACCATGAGGATGAGGAGGGAGAGATGAGGAAGATGAACCTTGCCGTGAGGAAGAGATGATGCTCCGATTAGGCCCAATTTTTAAATTATACCTTTATAAATATATGTATATAAACTGGCACCGACAGAGAAAGAGAGTGAGGGAGAGAGATAGAGTTAGAGAGAAAAAGCTGCCATTAAACTCATAGTGCTCCTCCATTCCATTTCCTTTCCCATGAGTCGTGAAGAGCAGCCCCTCCACCTCCCCCCCCCCCCCCCCCATTTTGATAGAGCTCCCTTTTTGGCCCTTCAAAAAAATATGCTGATAAAGGGACTTAATTTTTTGTAAGAAATGTGAAATTCCAACTAAAATCAGTCACTATAACTTCTATATGGAAAGAGAAGGCCAAATCTGTTTGACAATAAAACCAAAACCAAAAGAGGAGGAGAATAGGGTTACCACCCATCAGAGGCGGGGAGGGAGCTCATGAAATATCCACAGGCTGCAACAGAGTCTTTGCTCATCCACCTTCTCATGTGAAGCCCCCTTCTTATGTGCATATATATAAATATATGTGTTGTGTATATATAAAAACTTGCACAGACAAAGAAAGAGGGAAAGAGAGAGAGAGAGAGAGAGAGAGAGAGAGAAAGATATTAGCGCAACCACCATATGTAAAGCTCTTAGAGGGAGAGTAGGAGCACACGAAACATCCAAAGGCTGCAACAGAGCCTTTACTCATCCACCTTCTCAGGTGAAGCCCCCTTCCTATGTGCATATATATATAAATATATGTGTGTATATATATATATAAACTTGCACAGACAAAGAAAGAGGGAAAGAGGGAGGGAGAGAGAGACGTTGGCACCACAAATCGACAATTCCTCCCTCAATAAAAACGAAATATTTTCATATTCCGTACTCCCCCATCATAACTAAAATAGTTATTCGAAATGAATTCATTTGCCGAAGAATTTGAGGAGGGGGAGACGCGGATGGGGGAGGGAAAGCCATTATTGTGTACTTACCAAAATTATCATATCAAAATTCTTTTAAGCCATTCTATTTCATCACCAAACAAGAGGAAGCAGAAGATTAAGGAGTATTAATGGGTTGTTTTAGCTAAGAAGATTATGTAACTGGTTCCTCTTGGGTGATGCTTATGGTGTGAAGAGTCCCCCATAAATTTCATGCCTAGGCATATAATCGCATTCTTAATCTCCTACCAATTCGGAGTAGCACGACTCCATTCCTCAGCAAATCGAAACGACGAGGAAAAGAAACAAAATAAGTGGCAGATTCCTGCCATGGGAGGGAGAATTGAGGTAGGAGGAGGAGAGGAGATGGAGAAGAGGGGACCTTGCCGTGAAGCCTGCCTGAAACGAAGGTGAAGCCGCCCATTTATAGCCGGCATTGGCCAATCCAAAACCTCCAGCGAAGTTCTTCTTCCGAATCCAAAAGCACAGGTGTTCTCCATCCCATGAGCGATGATCCTCCCCCAAAATATCTGTCCAGGAGGTGGGTCGAAGTACCTCCGGTGAGATTTCCCTTCCCTCGCCCGAGCTTCTCCCCTGATTTTGATGTCAGTGCTTGATCGCTGATTTAGGTTTGGTCCTCAACCATATGGGTTTCATATATATATATATATATATATATATATATATATAGTTATTTATGTATAGTTATTTATGTATAAATTTCTAAATATTTATATACATATGTTCATAACTACCGGAATAGGAACGAGGAAATTACGCGAAGGGCGCCGTCGTGTTCGTGTTAACCATACGAAGCTAACAGAATTATCCGGAGTTGATTCCGTGTCCGTTTACTCATAATTATTTGCTTGAGTCGGCACGTAGCTTAAAATAACTCATTTCGGCTAACTTTCTCAAATCTCATCGAATTTGAACGAAACGAATTGCATTGTGCTAGGATTGATCACATGAGTCTGTTGCAACTGACTAGGGTGAAATTGGGGCTCGTTTACCCAATATTCTAAAATGGCGTTGTTGCGGCGCTCGATATTACTCAAAATAGTCATTTTCTCTAAATGACCTCGGATTGGAACGAAACAAATTCCGTTGCACTCGTATTGACTATACGAGTCTAACGCAACTGACGGAAGTCGATTCGGAGCACGTATGCTCCATATTCTAAAATCGCGTCGTCGTGACGCGCTACGATACTCAAAATAGTCATATTCTACATATGACCTCGGATCGAAACGAAACGAGTTCCGTTGCACTCGTATCAACTATACGAGTCTAAGGCAACTGATGGAAGTCGATTCAGAGCACGTATGCTCACTATACTAAAATAGCATAGTCGTGACGCGCTACTATACTCAAAATGGTCACTTCTCTAAATTACCATTACTTATGTGGCGAAGGTCGGGTCGTGGTTGTTCTGTGACCCAGCCTAAGCTCTTCCAAGGGTTCAACTGAACCGGCTAGATCCCTTTTTAAAATTGGGATGTTACAGGGGGGGGGGGGGGGAATAAGGGTTTTATGGAATTTAAATCTTAATTAAAAATTTTAGAGTTTGCAACTGAAGTTTCAGAATATTTTATAAGAAAATATATTTAAATATTCCAGATAAGATTATATTGAAGATTGATTTTTAAATAATTGAAACAAACTTTTTGTTTATTGTTGCTAACGCCAGGCGTTAAGTCTTAACACTGTACGTTAGCTCTCCAAAGAATATTCCTCAGAACAAAAAGATTACCACAGTGATTTTACTTCTGAAATCTTAAATGAAATACAATTCTAGAACATCAGAGATAATGAAAATTATTATTGTATTTCAAAGATAATTATACAAATGTTAAATTTAATACTTTGATGTAAATAGAAATTAAAACATTCTCAAAGAGGAAATAAAATCAATTGAATAGAAGATTAAGAGACATGATTTTATTTCATAATAAATTGAATACACAGATGTTTAATTTCTATAACGCTAGAAATAAAGGCGAAAATATGTAACAATTCTTTTTGTTGTTTCACTGGTCCTTCTCCCAAGGACCGGTTGGCTATAGTCTATCTATCCCCAAATAAGGCCTCTAGCCACCCCCTAGATCTACCCTCGGCCTAGTCGCCACACACAAGGTGACGGATTACCCCCTAAGCCTCACAAGGACCTAGTCGTCAACACAAGACGAATTTACCCACGAAATTATTCCCGGAATCTGACGTTCTCACCGAACGATTTCTCCACACAAAATACAAAAGGAAAAATAAAAGATTACAAGATAAGTAAAGAGAAACTCCCCAAGAAATTCTGAAGGTGACAACGAAGTCGATGTAGATGTTGGCGTTCTTGAAACGATCGTCCTTCGTATGGAATATGCGTTGTAGACCTTCTCCTTCAAAATCTTCTTTAGATCTTCATGTTAGCCCAAGGGAGATCTCTTAATTTGCTGTACACGAACCTCTCTCTAAAGTATCAGAATTCTGGAATCATCTCCTTTAATTTGAATGAGAGGAGCTGTACTTTTAAATAGCCTCGGAAGCTAACGCGTTCGTTAAGGTTAACGCGCGGCGTTAGTGAGGCAGTTGCTGAGATCGTGCATAAACTCGGGAGCGTGGCTGAACAAAATTTCGTCGAACGAAAACAAATTTCGTCGAACGCGCCTTCGTCGAGCGCACCCTTCGTCGAACGGAAAAACCGCCACCATCAGGATCGTGCAAACCGCCAGGAACGTGACAAAACAAACTTTCGTCGAACGGAACAATTTCGTCGAACGGAAACACTTTCGTCGAACGGAGCTTCAAATTCGTCGAACGCAGATTGTCGGGCGCAATGTCGTCGAGCGCAGGCTTAGTTCGTCGAACGGAGCTCCTCGTTCGTCGAACGCAGCTTGCCCAGTGCAAATTCGTCGAGCGCAGGAAATTCGTCGAACGGAGCTCCTCGTTCATCGAACGCAGCTTGTCGAGTGCAAGTTCGTCGAGCGCAGGAAATTCGTCGAACGGAACTCATCGTTCGTCGAACGCAGCTTCCTTCAGATTTCGTCGAGCACCTTCAGAGTTCGTCGAACACAGCTTCCAGTTCGTCGAACGCAGTTTGCATCTCAGCGGTTTTCCTTCTCAGCGGTTTGCTAACGCTGGGCGTTAGCTATCTTTCCAGAGAGTCATTTCCAATCAGCAAACTATTCAAAGGGATGTGTAGCTATAGTTCATGTACAACTTGCATACTATAAACACACAAAATACAAAATCAAATACAACACGGAATTTGTTATTCTCAAACCAAGAGATGCGGAACATAGGCTCCAACAATGCCCTCCTCCAATCTGGACAATGTCCACCGAGAGCCTCGTCTAGTGTCGTATTGGGCTACAGACCAAGCACCCAACCCCTCTCCATGGACTGCCTCACTCGGCGCATCGGCCCACTGCTGGATTGTTAGAGGGCGCAGCCCCCCTTTGATGAGGAAACTCAAGTTTAAGCGGGAGTGTGGAGACTTCCTAGGAGGTCACCCATCGCGGTACTACTCTCGTCCAAGCACGCTTAACTATGGATTTTTTCCACTTCTCAAGTTTTTCCACTATGGAGTTGTTGGAGACTAAAGCTCAATTGATGATGTGGAATGTAAAAACTCTATAGTTAAGCGTACTTGGGCGAGAGTAATACTGGGATTGGGTGACCTTCTAGGAAGTCTATGCGCTCCCGCATAAACTTGAGTTTTCTCATCAAAGGGACTTGTGGCATCCAACAACTTGAAGAACCTTTTGTGATACAAGAGTTGATAACTCATTGAAAACTCAAGTAATACAAGAGTTGATAACTCAATGAAGAACCTTTTGTGACCAATGCGTAGTCTAATACTTTCATCCTTAACAACCTGTTTCAGGTCGGTTCAGACTGGTTCAGTTGGTTTCGATTTTCTATGCACACTCCTAGTTATATAAGTCATTGAATTAAGGGCTCTTAGAGCGGTTACTATAATGAATCATGTTTCTGGCTCAGTTTAGGATTGACCTGGCCTAATACGGGTTGGGCACTGGGTTAAGCTTCAGCCTAACATAGTGCCCTTCTTTAGACCCCTAAGACCTGACCCAGGCCTAGACCAGACCTGTTGGGGCCTAGGTCTCCCCGAATCTTTTGGCGGGCATGTCAGTCAGGCGAGCCTCTTACACACCTCGATGAACCTGGCACTGCAGGCAAGCTACACAAAACATAACTTAAAATATTTTTTAGGGCATTATTACTGGCACCGCAGTTTTGTCAATTCACACTTTTGGCTATCAGCATGCATGTTAAAAAAAAGATATTTGCAAGCACGAAAACTATTCACACTCAAAATTTGAAAAATGAAGAAAACCTTAAAAAACTATATATATTTGTTAATCTTAATAGATTATTGTAGAAATTAATATTGCTGATTATATATCATCCTTGATTGCAACCTAAAGGTCAAAATCTATAGCTATATTGGATCTTCAATTCAAAGTGCAACCAAGATGAGGAGTATGATATCCAACGAGATTAAACTAAGAATGAAGTGGTCGGTTCTTGTGATTTTCAGATTGCAGCCCTTTTCTTCACTAGATTTGCAGAGAGTGGGTTTGCATCTGCAAAACAGAGATATCATCTAAGTTGTCGACATGCTCTGGCTGACAAAAAAGAAACAAGAGCAGCCTTGTCTTCTTTAGGAATTGACCCGCATAAAGGAGGAGAATCCCTTTTGTGCGATTTTGCAGAAGCCAAAATATGAAGGAAAGAGGAGGATGCAATCTTCCGATAATCTAGATCCAGAGCAAGAGAAGCACCTTAAGCTTCAATCTTCTCCAATAATATGATCTAAAAAATGCAGTGGAAAACCACAAGCGGTAGTTTCACAGGGAGAATGAAGAGTAATTGTCCCCCTTGTTCACATGAGCATTTGAATGGCAAAAGTTTCGGCGGGAGGACTGCCTAGAAGCTGTGAAAGTGTAGAGGGGGAGACGCGAGCTCGAGTTGGTTAAGGTGTGAGTGCGGGTAGTGTTTTTAGAAAGCCCTAAAATGTTTAAACTTTGAGTGCTAATAGCCAAATAACCAGTGTTAATAACAATCTCTTTTTTTAAAGGTGAGATATCACCATATCTTTTGGGATAACTCTGTAATCAAGAGAGGAATGATGTTATTCGAACTTTTATGGCAGACCTATTTTGGCGAGTGACATCTCAAGGTTAATGACAGATCGAGAATGTTAATGGCAGACCAAGAAGATTATTGACAAACTCGGAAGATTAATGGTCGAAGACGACCTCCCCCGCCACATCCGCGTCACTCCCGACGACGACCTTGAGAATGTTGGTTGCTACGACTTCGAATCTCAGCTAACTCCACGCACCCGAAGCTTGACCCGGAGAAGCCGACAGTTTCAATCTTCTTTATACCTTGTTCCTGTTGGCTGAAGAAGAAAACGAAAAAGGGGCCCAATTTCTTTCGGTTGTTGGAGAAAACGGGCGACCTACCATCCACTTTCTCGACGATTAAGTCACGTCAAGGTGGGATCTCTCCATTCCATATCCCGATTTCACCATTTCTATTTCTCTGCTGTGACCTATCCGTGCGCCTCCTTCATTTGTCACACACATGAAATACATGAGTTTTCCCCCCTCATTTTAGGGTTGTAGACTGAAGCTCGAAGAATTGCACAGAAAGGATTTTCAAATGAGAAATCAAATAAGGCTTGTCACTGCTCTGAAATTGGAGAAATCTGGAAACCCCATTAGATATATACAAATCGCAATATTGGAGAAATCTGGAAACCCCATCAGATATATACAAATCACAATATTGGAGAAATTTGGAAGGATCGTTGCTCCTATTTTATGTATATCACAGTCACTCGAAGAGGATTGTTGAAGAAGATGGAGGAGGCAAATGACGATGATGCAGGGGCGAGGGAATTCGAGACCCTCGAAACACTGGAGAAGATGGAGGAGAAGACCTGGCGGAGAGGAGAATAGATCGCGAATCGAGATAGAGAACGTTAGGGAAGTTCCAGGGGAAGCCAAAATAAAAAAGGGATGAGACGATGGAGAGGAGGCATGCACCGTCAGAAAGGAAGAGGGAGTCCGAGACTGGAGGGAGATGGGAGACCGGATCTGCCCATATAAACCATTATTTTCTTACAAAATTTAGTTTGTTATTAGCGAGATTGGATAAGCCCACATAAGTGGGAAGGAGGGATAACATGCATTTGTGCATTTTTACCATAAAGTGCACAAATCTAATGATAAATTGAGATGTCTGCATTGCACTTTGAGATATGTCAGAAAAGAAGAGAAGATTCCGGGAAAGGAGGGAGATGGGATACTGAATCTGCCCATATAAACCTTTATTTTATTTTTTACAGATTTTAGTTTGCCATTAGCGAGATTGGATAAACCTATATAAGTGGAAAGGGGAGATAACATGCATTTGTGCATTTTACCATAAAGCGCACAAATCTAATGATAAATTGAGATGTCAGCATTGCACTTTGAGACGTGTCAGAAAGAAAGAGGGGAGTCCGGGACAATAGGGAGACTGGATATGCCCATATAAATCTTTATTTTTTATACAAAATTTAGTTTGTCATTAGCGAGATTGGATAAGCCCATATAAGTGGAAGAGGGGATAACGTGCATTTGTGCATTTTACCATAAAAGTGCACA
The DNA here is from genome assembly GCA_033032865.1 of Dactylorhiza incarnata. Taxonomy (NCBI): domain Eukaryota; kingdom Viridiplantae; phylum Streptophyta; class Magnoliopsida; order Asparagales; family Orchidaceae; genus Dactylorhiza; species Dactylorhiza incarnata. The sequence goes on from JAWHQI010000043.1 coordinate 6,506,150, forward strand.
AATCTAATGATAAATTGAAATGTCTGCATTGCACTTTGAGATGTGTCAGAAAAGAAGAGAGGAGTCCGGGACAGGAGGGAGACTGGATCTGCCCATATAAATCTTTATTTTTTTTACAAAATTTAGTTTACCATTAGTGAGATTGGATAAGCCCATATAAGTGAGGGGGGGGGGGGGGGGGGATGACGTGTATTTGTTCATTTTACATAAAATGCACAAATCTAATGATAAATTGAGATGTCTGCATTGCACTTTGAAATGCGTCAGAAAAGAAGATGGAAGTCCGGGACAGGAGGGAGACGGGAGACTCGATCTTCCCATATAAATCTTTTTTTTACAAAATTTAGTTTGTCATTAGCGAGATTGGATAAACCCATATAAGTGAGAAGGGGGGGATAACGTGTATTTTACCATAAAGTGCACAAATCTAATGATAAATTGAGACGTCTGCATTGCACTTTGAGATGTGTCAAAAAGGAAGAGGAGAGTCTGGGATAGGAGGGAGATGGGAGACTAGATCTACCCATATAAATCTTTATTTTTTTTACAAAAATTAGTTTGCCATTACCGATATTGGATAAACTCATATATGTGAGAAAGGGGGGATAACGTGTATTTGTGCATTTTACCATAAAATGCACAAATCTAATGATAAATTGAGATGTCTGCATTGCACTTTGAGATGTGTCAGAAAGGAAGAGGGGAATCCGGAACAGGAGGGAGACTGGATCTGCCCATATAAATCTTTATTTTTTTTTACAAAATTTAATTTACCATTAACGAGATTGGATAAACTCATATAAGTGAAGGGGGGGGGGGGGGGGGGGGGGATAACGTGTATTTGTGCATTTTACCATAAAGTGCACAAATCTAATGATAAATTAGGATGTCTGCATTGCACTTTGAGATGTGTCAGAAAGGAAGAAGGGAGTCCGAGATAGGAGGGAGACGGGAGTCTGGATCTGCCCATATAAATCTTTATTTTTATTTACAAAATTTAGTTTGTCATTAACGAGATTGGATAATCCCATATAAATGAGAAGGGGGGGATAACGTGTATTTGTGTATTTTACCATAAAGTGCACAAATCTAATGATAAATTGAGTTGTCTGCATTGCACTTTGAGATGTGTCAGAAAGAAAGAGGGGAGCCCGGGACAGGAGTAGGGAGATGGGAGACTAAATGTGCCCATATAAATCTTAATTTTTTGTACAAAAATCAGTTTGTCATTACTGAGATTGGATAAACCCATATACGTGAGAAGGGTGGATAACATGTATTTGTGCATTTTACCATAAAAGTGCACAAATCTAATGATAAATTGAGATGTCTGCATTGCACTTTGAGATGTGTCAGAAAGGAAGAGAGGAGTCCGGGACAGGAGGGAGACTGAATCCGCCCATATAAATCTTTATATTTTTTACAAAATTTAGTTTACCATTAGTGAGATTGGATAAGCCCATATAAGTGGGAAGGGGGATAACGTGTATTTGTTCATTTTACCATAAAATGCACAAATCTAATGATAAATTGAGATGTCTGCATTGCACTTTGAGATGTGTCAGAAAGGAAGAGGGGAGTCCGCGAAAGGAGGGAGATGGGAGACTGGATCTGCCCATATAAACCTTTATTTTTTTTTTTTCAAATTTTAGTTTGTCATTAGTGAGATTGGATAAGCCCATATAAGTGGGAAGGGGGATAACGTGCATTTGTTCATTTTACCATAACGTGCATAAATCTAATGATAAATTGAGATGTTAGCATTGCACTTTGAGATGTGTCAGAAAGGAAGAGGGGAGTCCGGGACAGGAGGGAGACAGAAGACTGGATCCGCCCATATAATTTTTTTTTTTTTACAAAATTTAGTTTGTCATTAACGAGATTGGATAAGCCCATATAAGTGAGAAAAGGGAGGGGGATAACATAATATGTGTGCATTTTACCATAAAATGTACAAATCTAATGATTAATTGAGATGTCTGCATTGCACTTTGAGATGTGTCAGAAAGAAAGAGGGGAGTCCGGGACAGGAGGGAGACTGGATCTGCCCATATAAATCTATAATTTTTTTTTACAAAATTTAGTTTGACATTAGCGAGATTGGATAAGTGTACAACCCGTATTCGCGGAGTGGGTCCCTCAAGCCAACTGGCGAGATCTGGGTCAGCCAGATCATTCGCACAGGCTGAGACAGGTGGGAAGACCCCCGGGTGAGTAGGGGCGAGCCGATTCTTGGAGAGTCCTCTCCTCTAGGCTAGTCTTGGTTGGTTGCTAGTGCCCTCCAAGGTGCCCGACTGAGCTTAGGTTTGGGAGGGGAAGCTCTCTAAGATCTTTCGGGTGTGTGGCGGGACCTCCTCGCTGCAGCCTTGGGTCTATTCCAAATTTCTCATCCACCAGTCAGAGAGTTTAGTGAGGGAGAAGTAAGCGTCAGCTACACCCCCCAGTGGGTCCGAACTCAGGAGACCGGTTGCCAGTTTCAACATTTTTGGTGCGGTGAGCGTGGACCGTAGCCGGTGAAGGAAAATCTCAAGCTAGGTTGGATGACAGGAGATGGGGGAAATGGTTCTGACTCAGGTCACTCGCAGCCACCGGCGATAGGGGAGTGGCTGGAGATGTTCGAAAAGTTCAAGCGAGAAGTCCTGCAGACGGTTCTCGCAGGGAGAAGCGAGTGCGAGACGCCGACAGTCCCCGTGGTTCCGCCCCAGCAGATCGGCGAGAATGCTCCGGGGCAGCGACCTGGGAAGGAAGTGCCAGCGGAAGGAAGCGCGCGAGATCTCCCCGGGCGGCAGCTGTTCAGCAGCCCGGCGAGTGCGGAGGTCTGCGAGTTGGCTCCGCGCGAGAGGACCACTCGCCGAGCAGGGGAAGGGAGCCCTTTTTGCGAGATGATCCTCTCGGCCCCAGTGCCGGAGGGGTTCCGAGGGCCGGAGATGTCCTATTATACCGGCAAGGACGACCCAGTCGTGCACCTGCAATTGTTTAAGGACATGGTTTCAATTCTGCCCATCTCGGATGTCTTTCAGTGCCGACTCTTCGCGACCACTTTGAAGGAGAAAGCTAGGGACTGGTTCCACCAGCTCCCCGTAGGTTTCATCTACGCGTTCGACGATCTGCGCCAGAGCTTCCGGCTGCGCTTCTCGACGTCGAAGAAGAGAAAGAAGGATGCGGAGGCTCTCTTCAAGATCAGGCAAAGGGATGGGGAATCACTGGCACACTATGTGGACAGGTTTCAAGAGGAGATACACCTCGTGCAGGAGGTGCCGGGGTTCGCCCTCAAGATGGCATTCATCGTGGGGTTGCCAGATGGATTCTTCAAAATGGACCTGAAGAGAAGGGCTCCTCTCTCCTTTGAGGAGTTGATGGAGCGGGCAGCGGAGGAGATAGAAGGGGAGGCGGCCAACCCAGAATTCTACAAGAGGTTGGCGAAGATGAGCGAGCCAGAGGTGAGGTAGCAAGAAGGAAGAAGGCGAGAAGAACCCAGGGGTCAGGGGTTCGAAAGACCGCCTCAGAATTGGAGGTATCAAGAGCCCAACAACAGGTTGGGCTGGAGGCACCAGGAAGGACCAGCGAGAGGTCAGGAAGGGGGTACCAAGGAAGAGAGGCGGGGGGAATCAATCCGGGGTGGAGGCAAGGCCCCAGACCCCCTCACCCCCCAAGGGAGCAAGCTATGGCAGTAGGCCGAGGAAGAGGAGGTAGAGGAGCCAGAGGAGGAAGGGGAAGAGAGGGAAGAGGGGGCAGGGTGGCGTTGCCCTTTTGTGACTTTCATCAAGAAGAAGGTCACGCGACGGCCACCTGCCCAGAATTCTTGGAGATGAGGGAAAGGGGTCAGCCACGGCCGCAACCAATGAGGATCGAAGAGGTCTTCCCGGAGGGGGAGGAAGACCGGTGCGAAGACAGGGCGGATGTAGGAGCCAGGGGGAATTGGGGTGATTCATGGTGGGGTTGGGATAGAGGCCTCTCGCAAGAGGAGCTTCCAGGCGATGTTCCGGAGAGACGTCGCGTCAACTTCCCAGACCCCACCCCCCACAGAGAAGCTCACCTTCTCCTCAGAAGATATGCCCGATTATGAGGACTCGTTCTGTGACGCCCTGGTGATCCAGACGGCGATAGAAAACTTCACGGTCTCCCGGATCCTGGTGGACAATGGGAGCTCAGTGAATGTTATCTTCAAGAAGGCTTTCGATGCGATGGAGGTGGAGAAGAAGAGAGTGCAGGCCTCTGATGGGCCGCTGTTCGGTTTCTCAGGAGAAAGGAAGGAGGTTGAGGGAGGTGTCGGCCTCCAGGTGACATTAGGAGGGGTCCCGATGAACTGCCGGTTTGTCATCGTTGATGCTCCGAGCAGCTACAACGCCATATTCAGACGCCCCCTCATCAGTGCCTTCCGATGTGTGCCCTCATCATACCACCAGTGCTTGAAGTTCCATAGTGGAGGAGTCCAGATCTGAATCCGGGGAGATGCAAAGGTGGCAAGGCAGTGCTACGTGACTGCCGTCAACACCATCTCTTGGATGGCGGAGGCCGAGAAGATGGATGAAGAGATGAAGAGGCCGGAGGGGCCAGGGGAAGGAGTGGAGAAGAGGGGAGAAGAGGAAGAGGGCAGTGCCCGAGGAAAGGAGATGGAGGTAGCTCAGGAGTAGCAGGTCGAACCAATGGAGAAGGAAGGTGCGGCAGAGGAGGAGGCCCGGGTAGAAGGGCAAGAAGCGAAGGGCAGATGGGAAGAGCCGGCCCGACTTGAGGCGGCGGAGGAAGTGGTAGAGATGGAGGTCATCACCCAGGAAGGAAGGGTGGAGAAGGTGCGTGTCAGCGGGGGCCTCGGCCCGGAGGACAGGGTAAGGTTGCTGGAGTGCATCCAGAAGAACGTGGACATCTTCACATGGAGCGCAGCAGACATGCCAGGCATCGAGGCGGACGTGGCTTGCCATCGTCTCAACCTTGAGCCAGGAGCCCTCCCCATCCGACAGAAGAGGAGGACCTTCGCCGACAAGCTCGAAGAACCGATCCGCGAGGAGGTGGCCAAGCTCCTCAAAGCAGGTTTTGTATCGGAGATCCAGTATCCAGGCTGGGTATCCAATGTCGTCATGGTAAAAAAGGGCGATGGTCGCTGGCGTATGTGTATTGACTTTTCTTTGTTAAACAAAGCCTGCCCTAAGGATTGTTATCCCCTGCCTCGGATCGACGCGCTGGTTGACTCAGCCGTCGGTTTTTCTGTGATGAGTTTTTTGGATGCTTTTTCAGGTTATCACTAGATCAGGATGCACCCCCCGGATATCAAAGATGTCTCGTTCATCACCCGGGAGGGGTGCTACTGCTATAAGATGATGCCCTTTGGGCTGAAAAATGCAGGAGCAACCTACCAGAAAATGATGGATCGGGTTTTTAAGGAGCAAAGAGGAAGGAACTTGGAGGTTTACGTAGATGACCTCATGGTGAAGAGCAAGAGCGTCAGCATTCATCTCCAAGACCTCGAGGAAACCTTCTCCACCCTGCGCAAGTACAAGATGCGCCTGAATCCCCTGAAGTGTGTGTTCGGGGCCAACAAGGGGAAGTTCCCGGGACACCTTCTCACCCCTTCGGGGGTAGAACCTAACCCGGACAAGGTCAAAGCCATCATGGAGTTGGGATCGCCTCGGAATGCCAAGGAGGTTTAGCGCTTGACGGGACGGCTCGCGGGGTTGAGCAGGTTTCTCTCCCGGGCCGGGGAGAAATGCTCCCCCTTCTTCAAAACGTTACGAGGAAACTAGAAATTCGAGTGGACAAAGGAATGCGAGGAGGCCTTCCAGGCCTTGAAGAGCCAGCTCACCCAGGCTCCGCTGCTCCAGGGTCCCAAGGAGGGGGAGGACCTAGCCTTGTACCTCGGAGTCGGGACTGAGGCCGTAAGCTCCGTCCTGGTCCGGGAAGAAGGCAAGAAGCAGCTGCCCATCTACTACGTAAGTAGGGTCTTGAGGGAGGCGGAACTCAGGTACCCAATTTTAGAGAAGCTGGCCTTCGCTCTGGTCGCCGCGGCAAGAAAGCTCAGGCCATACTTCCAGGCCCATTCAATTCAAGTGGTGACTGATCACCCCCTTCGCCAGATCTTCGAAGGAGTAAAGCACTCGGGGAGGCTCGCGAAGTGGTCAATAGAGTTAAGTGAGTTTAATATCACCTTCGTCCCTCGACTATCCATGAAGGCACAGGTAGTGGCAGATTTCATGACAGATTATGTGGCCGAGATGGAGGAGGATCAAGCCCCTCATCATGTTCCGTGGAAGCTGCTGGTTGACGGGGCCTCAGGCAAAAATTCTCTCGGAGGAGGGGTGGTGTTAGAGAGCCCCCACGGGATGAAGATCGAGCAGACGCTCATAGTACATTTCCCAATCACCAACAACCAGGCGGAGTATGAGGCGGTAATCGCCGGCCTGCGTCTGGCTCAGGAACTGGGAGTCCATGACATGGAGGTCCTCACCGACTCGATGATAATAGCCTCTCAGATCAAGGGAGAGTTCGAGACGAGGGAACCTACACTCATAAGATAGCACCCCTGACAGACCTGTTCCGTCCTTCGATCGAGGAGGGGGAACTCGTGGAAGTAGAGCAGCGGCCCTCTTGGAAGGATCCCTTCATTACCTTCCTTGCAATAGGGAAATTCCCGGAGGAGGTTCCAGACCAAAGGCGCTTCAGGTACAAGTCCGCCTACTACGTACTCCATGAGGGGGATTTGTATCGGAAGACCCTCTCGGGCCTCCTGGCCCGATGCATCTCAGAAGATGAAGTCCCGAGGATCTTGGAAGAAGTTCACTCCGGCGAGTGTGGCAGCAACTCGGGGAGCAGGATATTGGAGGCATGGATAATGAGACAGGGGTACTTTTGGCCGACCTTGAGTAAAGATGCGGCAGCCTTCGCTAAGAAATGTCAGAAGTGCCAGATGTTCGCCCCGCTTCAGCTCCTGCCTGCTCAGAGGCTAAGGAGTATCACGACGCCCTGGCCATTCGCCATATGGGGGATGGATCTGGCGGGACCCTTCCCCCAGGCCAGTGGGCAGATGAGATTCCTCTTGGTCATGATCGACTATTTCTCGAAGTGGTTGGAAGTCAAGGCGCTGGCCAAGGTCACCTCCCAGATGATCCGCAACTTCATATGGGGGGAGATCATCTGTCGACATGGGCTTCCGCAGGCCATAGTCACAGATAATGGCCCACAATTCGCTAGTGAGGAGTTCATCAGTTTTTGTGGCCAGTTGGGGATAGACCTCATGTTTGCATCCGTCCACCATCCCAGGAGCAACGGGCAGGTGGAGGCGGCAAACAAGATTATCGTGAACTTGCTCAAGAAGAAGGTGGAAAATCTTAAGGGCAATTGGGTGGAGCAGCTCCCCTCGGTCCTGTGGGCTTTAAGGACTACCCCCAACACCGCAACGGGAGAGACCCCTTTCAAGCTCTCTCACGGCTGCGAGGTCGTCATCCCCATAGAGTTCGAAGTCATGACGCCACGGGTAAAGGCCGCCACGAATGGAGAGGAAGATTGGAGAGCTGGGAACGAAGAGGAGTTGCGACTCTCCCTCGACCTCATCGAAGAAGCCCGGGATCTGGCAGCCATTCGCCAAGAAGAGGTCAAGCGGCGGATGGCCAAGTACTTCGACAAGCACAACAGGGTCAAGCAATTCGAAAAGGGGGACCTAGTACTCAAGAAGGAAGACGCGGCTGGAAGGTCTGCCGCAGTGGGAAAGCTTGATCCTAACTGGGAAGGTCCCTATGTCGTGGAAGAGACGCTAAAGTCTGGGGGATACCGCCTTCAGAATGTGGAGGGCCAACCCCTCAGTCACACATGGAGTGGTGACGAGCTCAAACGCTTCTATCCCTAAAAACTATGTAATGCTAATGCGTTTGAAATGAGAATATTCTGTTTAACCTGTATGTGTGAAAGTAATGCTGCAGCTTGTGGGGAAACCTCGAAGGTTCCAGAAAATGGCCCCGAGCAGACCTGCTGTCCAGACTCTCATCTAGATGGCAGGTCCGAAGGCTCACTCGGTGGCAGGTTCTAAGTTTTTTGGAAGATAGCCCCGAGCAGACCCGCTTCCCAGGCTCTCATTTAGCTGGCAGGTCCGAAGGCTCACTCGGTGGCAGGTTCTAAGTTTTTGGGAAGATGGCCCCGAGCAGACCCGCTGTCCAGGCTCTCATCTAGCTGGCAGGTCCGAAGGCTCACTCGGTGGCAGGTTCTAAGTTCTTGGGAAGATGGCCCAGAGCAGACCCGCTGTCCAGGCTCTCATCTAGCTGGCAGGTCTGAATGCTCACTCGGTGGCAGGTTCTAAGTTCTTGGGAAGATGGACCCGAGCAGACCCGCTGTCCAGGCTCTCATCTAGCTGGCAGGTCCGAAGGCTCACTCGGTGGCAGGTTCTAAGTTTTTGGGAAGATGGCCCCGAGCAGACCCGCTGTCCAGGCTCTTATCTAGCTGGCAGGTCCGAAGGCTCACTCGGTGGCAGGTTCTAAGTTTTTGGGAAGATGGCCCCGAGTAGACCCGCTCTCCAGGCTCTCATCTAGCTGGCAGGTCCGAAGGCTCACTCGGTGGCAGGTTCTAAGTTCTTGGGAAGATGGCCCCGAGCAGACCCGCTGTCCAGGCTCTCATCTAGCTGGCAGGTCCGAAGGCTCACTCGGTGGCAGGTTCTAAGTTTTTGGGAAGATGGCCTCGAGCAGACCCGCTGTCCAGGCTCTCATCTAGTTGGCAGGTCCGAAGGCTCACTCGGTGGCAGGCTCTAAGTTTTTGGGAAGATGGCCCCGAGCAGACCCGCTGTCTAGGCTCTCATCTAGCTAGCAGGTCCGAAGGCTCACTCGGTGGCATGTTCTAAGTTGTTGGGAAGATGGCCCTGAGCAGACCCGTTGTCTAGGCTCTCATCTAGCTGGCAGGTCCGAAGGCTCACTCGGTGGCAGGTTCTAAGTTCTTGGGAAGATGGCCCCGAGCAGACCCGCTGTCCAGGCTCTCATCTAGCTGACAGGTCCGAAGGCTCACTCGGTGGCAGGTTCTAAGTTTTTGGGAAGATGGCCCCGAGCAGACCCGCTGTTTAGGCTCTCATCTAGCTGGCAGGTCCGAAGGCTCACTCGGTGGCAGGTTCTAAGTTTTTGGGAAGATGGCCCCGAGCAGACTCACTGTCCAGGCTCTCATCTAGCTGGCAGGTCCGAAGGCTCACTCGGTGGCAGGTTATAAGCTTTTGGGAAGATCGCCCCGAGCAGACCCGCTGTCCAGGCTCTCATCTAGCTGGCAGGTCCGAAGGCTCACTCGGTGGCAGGTTCTAAGTTTTTGGGAAGATGGCCCCGAGCAGACCCGCTGTCCAGGCTCTCATCTAGCTGGCAGGTCTGAAGGCTCACTCAGTGGCAGGTTCTAAGTTCTTGGGAAGATGGCCCCGAGCAGACCCGCTGTCCAGGCTCTCATCTAGCTGGCAGGTCCGAAGGCTCACTCGGTGGCAGGTTCTAAGTTTTGGGGAAGATGGCCCCGAGCAGACCCGCTGTCCAGGCTCTCATCTAGCTGGCAGGTCCGAAGGCTCACTGGTGGCAGGTTCTAAGTTTTTGGGAAGATGGCCCCGAGCAGACCCGCTGTCCAGGCTCTCATCTAGCTGGCAGGTTCGAAGGCTCACTCAGTGGCAGGTTCTAAGTTTTTGGGAAGATGGCCCCGAGCAGATCCGCTGTCCAGGCTCTCATCTAGCTGGCAGGTCCGAAGGCTCACTCGGTGGCAGGTTCTAAGTTTTTGGGAAGATGGCCCCGAGCAGACCCGCTGTCCAGGCTCTCATCTAGCTGGCAGGTCCGAAGGCTCACTCGGTGGCAGGTTCTAAGTTGTTGGGAAGATGGCCCCGAGCAGACCCGCTGTCCAGGCTCTCATCTAGCTGGCAGGTTCGAAGGCTCACTCGGTGGCAGGTTCTAAGTTGTTGGGAAGATGGCCCCGAGCAGACCCGCTGTTCAGGCTTTCATATAGCTGACAGGCCCGAAGGCTCACTCGATGGCTAGTCCTAGATTCTCAAAGATCGACCTCGGGAGCATTTGCGAGGACTTCACACCAGTGAGGTAGTTTCTCCTCTCTCCCTTATAATCTATCCATGCGAGACCCCTGACCTAGGCGAATGGTCAGAGGCGGCGAGAGGAGCGAATAACGGAATATCGGAAAGAGCAGGGCATCCTAAGTCACCTTCGAGCGACCGACGAGTGGCCAAGACAATTACACTACGACCCAACGTCCTAATAAGCCTAACGAGATACAATAGCAAATGAAGAAAAAATCAAGATAGCACAAAAATCTGTAATCGATATATATGCCAAGGGGACTCGCCCCAGTTCATGATTACATCCAAAATGAAAGATAAAAAGAAATCAAAAAACCACAAGGGCCCCTCTCACGGGTCGGCAAGCTTCCCGCCGGAAGATCCGTCGCTCTTACCCGAATCCGGGAGGAGGGCGTCTTCTCGCGGCTCGCCGTCCTCATCTTCCGGGAAGGGGATCGGGATGTAGAGCTCGGGGACGACTTGTCGGGCAGAGAGGCATTCGGCCTCCTCCTTCAGGTACCTAGCCTGCCGCAGCACCTGCAGCGCGTGCTTCACGGCGCTTTGAGCGTTCTCCTGCATCAACTGCTTTAGCTCATGGTGAGGGTAAAAGTGCCCCCTACTCCCTGAGGCGAGTGCCAAAGCATCGGCTTCTCGCGACTGTTGGGCCTCGGCTTTAGCCAGGAAGCATCTCGACGATCGTAGTGTCCTGAAAAAACAAAGGTGGTGAGAAGAAAGTGCGGCAGTCAGCAATGGTCATTAGCGTGGGGGGGGGATATACCTCTCTGACGGGGCGGCTGGCGAGAAGGGCTTCCGCAACTTCCAGCTTCACCCTGAGTTCACGCGCCTCGGCAGAAACAATAGCCCTGGTCTCCTCAACCTCCGCCAGACTCCGCGCCATATTAATGCTCCGGCGCGAAGACATATGCGCAAGCTCAAGGGCCCGCAGCAGGGCTCGAGCGGTATCGTGGGCGAGAACTTGCGTCTTCTCGGCATCGAAGACCTCGACATCTTTACGACCGTAGAGGGCATACACAATGGCGTAAGCCTCACCACTGGCGTGGTCGCTCTCTATCCATGATGGATGGAGGGTGGAGAGCGAGACCCTATTCGAGTTCCTGTCCCACTTCACCAAGGGAGCCCCTGAGGGGTCCAAATACTTCTCGCCCTGGGGGAAGTTTCGGTGGTCCCTGAGCAATGGCGGCGGCGGCAACGACGGCCCCGCATGGAGAACATTCCCGTCCGACGCACCCGTTCCCGGGATCTGGGCCGGAGCTTTCGCCCCTGGGGTCTCATCCAAAACCCCCTTCCCTTTGATGGAAGGAGGACATCTCGACTTCTTGGAAGAGGAGGAAGGAGGCACCCCGGTTTTTCGTTTCCGGCTGCTAGACTTGGAGGAGGAGGGTTCCTCCCGACAGGCATCCGCGACGGCTTGTGCAAAAGACACGGAAACCCCAGAGGGACGCGGCGGATGAAGAGGGAGGTCTCGCACGCCTATTTGTGAACACGAACGGCTCAGCGAATGGTATGAAATCAACAAAACCAAGCGAATGGAGAAGTTTTAGAAAACTCACCCTCACCCCGCGGAATGGGCGGGAGCGAGTTGACGTTTCGCCGGAGGTAGACGAGGTCCATCCCGTGCTCCAGGATGTACTGGTGCAGTTTGGCCTCGTGCCCCCCCAGAGTCGGGGGCCGGAAGGTTGATTCCTCCTCCTGCACTGGGGAGAGAAGGGTGTTTCCGAGGCTCCCGCTGACGAAGATGAAGCGGAGAACCCAGTCATGGTTCTTGTTCGGGAGACCCTGGTGTTTGAGTGGACTCTGACCCGAGAAGAAGGAGATGCCGTGTGAACAGCGGAAGGTGTACAACTTACGGAAGACGGGTAGCGAAAACTCTATCCCCTCTTCTCGCAGGAAGCACGCATACCCGACCAGCATAGCGATGGAGTTGGGGTTGAGCTGGGCGGGCACGACCCCGTAATACCGGAAGGTCTGACGGAGTTCCGGCCAGATGGGGAGACGAAACCCCACCTCAAAGTGCTCCAACGGGATCGCGAGAGCACACGGCGAGATGGAGTTTAGGCGATCCTCCGGCCCGGGCTTTCGCGCTTCAAATCCCGGCGGGACGTAGTCCGTGACGGCGGTTAAATAAGCTTCATCGGAGAGGTCGTAGGAGTCGAAGACGTGGTTGACAAACGCGCTGGCACACTTCGCCCTACCTTCGGTCTCGCCACCCATTTCGCGAATGCTGAGGAGGACGGGAGTCACGAAGAAGAGAGAAGCGCGAGTGCTAGCGCAAGGAGAGAGAGGGAGCGGATGGCAAGATAATCAATACGGTAGTTGGGATCGCCTATTTATAGAAGAACTAGAAAACACTTGGGCTTTCGAGGCAACGGGTGTGCGGATAGCAATCGCGCCTTCCCGGCGCCTCGAAACCCGGGCCAATCCCTCTCGCCCATTAATGGCAAATGCCCTATGTCTACTCGCTCGACGGCTACGCGCAAGGGTTGAAAAAACATTCGGCAGTAAGATATCATTCAGCATAACCAGGCAAGCTGCGAGAAATATAAACAAAAAGCAAAACATTCGCAAGGCACAAAGTAAGAATTATTACAGACGTGAATAAGTCCAATGTCCTCAACACCATAAACGGAAAAAGAAATAGTAAAAGAAGCGAATGATGACCAGTCTAGCGCTCCTCAAAATACCACTAACCCTGCCCTCGCGGCCCAGCCTCCGGAGGCATTCGCGGGCGATAGTACGCGAGCATGGAGGTGATCTCATGAGAGGCCAGCTGAAGCTGGTCCCGGGCTCGCGCGGCATGTCTCCCGGGAGACAGCTCCCCACCTTCACCTCCCAGACGCTCCACCGCTGCAAGGAGGCATGAGTAGTCCTTCCGAAGGGCCTTCAGCTCGCGCGTGACTTCGATCCGCACACCATCCACCTGGCCGACGATGTCCCGCTGCATACAAATAAGCTTCCCCAAGACCTCCGTCATTCGCTCCTTCAGGGTCGCGTGGTCCGAGGGGTCGCCGAGGAAGTCGGATAGGTCCCCAGGAGAAGGGAGAGGCGAGGGCATCCCGTCTTCCCCGTCGTGGTAGGACCCAAAGGGAGAGGCTTCCCGATAGCCTGCGAGATCACAGGCTGGTCAGTCGCGTTGAACAAAACGAATGCGCTACATGCGGTTGAGGTCACTAACCTCGTATGGGTTCGCCATGACCTGGAGGACGTGACGAGTGGGGGTGCGCTTTAAACAATCCAGCAGCGGGAGGAAGGACTTTTCCTTTCCCGGGGCGGAAGGGCTGTAAAGAAGGAACTGAAGCATTCGCGTGATCATCTGCACGGTCTTTCTGACCGGGTTCCCTTTCAGGGGAGACCCTCTGCTCATTCGCAGGCACGGAGGGGTTCTGTTGAACAGGGGAACCCGGAGGAACGGTGTCCCGCGGCGGAAGGTCGGGGTTGAGGGCTATAAAAACAGCGGTCAGTAACGCACAGTGTGCAGGACAAGAATTCATAACTTACCAGATTGCCGTATGGTCTCGCCCGGAGGGGGTGGAGGAGCAAGATCCAGATTTGGAGGAGGCCTCGCATCCGCGAGAGGTGGCACCACGACACTGTTCGAAACGGCCCCATGACCGTCCTCAAGCGCCGAAATCCCCTGCGAATGGTCAGAGTGATTGCAGGATGAGGGGGCAAGAACTAAACAGAAAGACGTGAGGAATTCCCATACCTGCGTTCCGGGGTCCGGAGGAGCGTTCGCCGGAGACTCCGAGGCAGTCTCGCCTCCCTGACGATTCAACCGAATCGCCTTGGCTCGACGCGAGACGTAAGGGGCACTCGGGTCACGCTTGGACGTAAGCCAGGGAGCAAACCTGGCCGTCTTGGGGGCAGTTGCGCTCTGGGCCGCAGCCAGACGTTCAATCACTTCCTGCGAGAGGGGTCTCGCGGAAGACTTGTGAAAAGACATTGGAATTGGCGAAAGGTCAAGGGAGAGAAAAGGCTCCGAGCCGAGGAATGAGAGCGTTCCAGGAAAGTCTGACATGAAGAAGTATATATAGGGTGACAGTGGGACCCCCATAATCTTATGGGTCCAGTCTGCAAGCACTCACCGAATACAGGGTTGGACTGTTTTTTCCGAGCGCAGGAACCGCTCGCAAAGAGCGGGGATTGTGTACAACCCGTATTCGCGGAGTGGGTCCCTCAAGCCAACTGGCGAGATCTGGGTCAGCCAGATCATTCGCACAGGCTGAGACAGGTGGGAAGACCCCCGGGTGAGTAGGGGCGAGCCGCAGGCGAGAGGGAGAAAATCGGCGAGTGGCGCCCTCGCGGACCACTAGCTTAGGAGTGCGTGCATTCGCCCAGCCGAGCGGGAGCTCGGCGAGTGGTGCCCTCATGGACCACTCGCCCCCAGGGCTTTAAGGAGGAAATGACCACGATGCCTCTTATGGGCTACAAATAGCCCTTCAGAACAACGGAGTTAGGCTATAAGCAGACCAATTTGGGGTGCGGTTAGTAAAATTAAAAGGCGGATTCATGTTATTTGCAGACCAGCCTAGAAAAAATCTATAAATAGACCTTTAAGGGCACCTTGGAGGAGATCCGATTCTTGGAGAGTCCTCTCCTCTAGGCTAGTCTTGGTTGGCTGCTAGTGCCCTCCAAGGTGCCCGACTGAGCTTAGGTTTGGGAGGGGAAGCTCTCTAAGATCTTCCGGGTGTGTGGCGGGACCTCCTCGCTGCAGCCTTGGGTCTATTCCAAATTCCTCATCCACCAGTCAGAGAGTTTAGTGAGGGAGAAGTAAACGTCGGCTACACCCCCCAGTGGGTCCGAACTCAGGAGACCGGTTGCCGGTTTCAACAATAAGCCCATATACATGTGAAGGGGAGGGGGATAACATGTATTTGTGCATTTTATCACAAAGTGCACAAACCTAATGATAAATTGAGATGTCTGCATTGCACTTGAGATGTGTCAGAAAGGAAGAGGGGAGTCCGTGACAGGGGGAGATGAGAGACTGGATCTGCCCATATAAACCTTTATTTTTTTTACAAATTTTAATTTGTCATTAACGAGATTGGATAAGCCCATATAAGTGGGAAGGAAGAATAGCATGCATTTATGCATTTTACCATAAAATGCACAAACCTAATGATAAATTGAGATATCTACGTTGCAAAGTAATATTCCACGTCTCTAGCGCTAGGATCTACGCACAAATACAACTTTTCCCGTTTTTAAAGGCGAGATGCTGCCATATCATCTGTACTCAAGGGAAAGAGAGGCGACAGTCCTCTTCGAACTTTTTCATGGCGGCACCGTTTTCCTCAAGTTCGTCCTCTTCCTCTTCGCAACCCCCGGCTTTCTCCTTCTCTTTTTCTTCCAGCTCCTTGGCCTCTTCATCTTCGCCATTCTCTACCTCCTCTGTTGCCTCTCTCTTCCCTTCTTCTGCGACATCTGCCTCCGATAATCAAACCTCGCGCTTTTCCTTTAGCTCCTCCGCTGCCACCGCCGCTTCGCAGCCCTACTCTTTCGGTTCCTCTTCTCCATCTACTGGCTTAAATTTCAGCTCATCCCCGTCCTTCTTTACCTCCTCAGCAAACCCTAGCTCATCTATGAATACGAGCAGCAACATTTTGTTCGGATCCTCGGCAGGAAAGCCCTTCTCATTCCCCTTCGGCACAACTTCGGCCACCGCCTCCGTCTCTACCACTGCGTCCTCCACACCCACCTCGAGCTATTCTACTAGGCCAGCCTCCTTCTCCTTAAGTAGCTCATCTTTAACTGCCCATTCTTCCTCACCCAGTTTTGGATCGGGCTTTTCCCTAAACAGCTCATCCACCATGAATGCTGCAGTTCCCTCAACTCATTCTACCAAAAGCTCTAATATCGGCGCTGCAGCATCTGAACCCCTCGCATTTGGGTCATCCACGGTCTCTGCTCCTTCCCCTTCTTTCGGATTGCCGCCCTCCGCTTCCCTGTCGTTCGCTACTGCACTCTCATTCCCACCCTCGTCTTTGTTTGGGTCCACCCCAGCTTCCCCCTCCGCCTCTTCCCTTGGAGCAACTACTACTTCTTTTGGCAGCGTCGCCATATCATCGGCAGCGACCTCTCCATTCCTTCCTCCATTTCCTTCTGCTACTTCATCAAGCACAACAGCGGGAACTCCTTTCTCTTATCCGACTTCCTCATCTTCAACTTCTTCGTTCTTATTCGGAAGTTCCCTATCCTCCACGAGCTCATCTAGTCCGGCCACGTCTCTTCATACTGTCTTCTCATCGCCTCCTGCTACCAATACAACTTCCTCTGCTGCAACCTTTCAACCTTCTATTTCGTTTGGAAGCTCTGCTTCACAATCTTCCTTTGGCATCAGTACCATTCCCGCTAGTAATTCAACGGCCTCTTCCGTTTCATCCTTCCCCAGTACTGGCGCTGCAAAGCCTTTTTCCTTAACTTTCAGTTCTTCTTCTTCTTCTTCTTCTCCGACACCGTTGGCATCATCAGCAGAAGCTACTACTGGTGTTACCATATCTACAACTGCTTCAGTCACTTCAGTTCCCGCCACTTTTATCTCTTCCCAAGCATCTACTTCTCTTTCATCTACTCCATCAGCTACTATATTTGGAGCTCTTCCCTCCTCTGCCACGACGTCAGCAGCTGCGCTTGCAGGTTCAGCGGCTGTGAATGCATCCACAACCT
Source organism: Dactylorhiza incarnata (assembly GCA_033032865.1). Taxonomy (NCBI): domain Eukaryota; kingdom Viridiplantae; phylum Streptophyta; class Magnoliopsida; order Asparagales; family Orchidaceae; genus Dactylorhiza; species Dactylorhiza incarnata. The sequence goes on from JAWHQI010000043.1 coordinate 6,522,834, forward strand.
CTTTTCCAAGCTTCAACCTGTCATCCACTTCTGCAGTTTCAGCTACGTCATCAGCATCAACAACATTTCCTTTCCAGTCCTCATCAACTCCTGCTTTTGGTGAGTTGCTGGTCTAGAATGTTGTCTCGCTTATCTCTTTAGGTACACACAATTTAATTGCTTTCATGGTATATCTTAACGTGCAATTCACCTTGCCACTTTTCTACACCAAATTTGTAATTAGCTTATTGTCTGCTATTTGTTCCGAAAGGTACATGATACTATTTAGTATCATCATCTTTCTAAATGCAGTTTAACTTGCAAGAAATTTTATATGCCATTTTATATTTGTGGATTTCTTCCTTTCTCACACTTGTTATAATCCTTTGTTTTTTCCTAGCATTCTAACCTTAGCATCACCCTGACTTGGAGATAGTTTGTTAATTTAAAAACTTTGTTTTCTACTACTAATTCTTATTTTTTTATGTCTGTTCAAACCAAAGTCTATCCGAGCTTAGTAAGTTGCTGTTTGATTGCTATGTACAATTTGGTTGAACTTGTTTCATTTGCTTCTCATTGTATTACTTCATGTTATCCAGAACATTAACTACTTGTCGATTGTTTTACTTCTTTGGTTCATAGTGCTAGGTTTTTAATTTTACTGATTGCAGGATATTGAAATTAGTTCATATACATATAGAGAACATCAAACCTACATATGGTATGTGTCTTGCAGTGATTATCATTTGATATAGGATAAGATTTGCTACTAGAATGTATCAAATATAAATAGATTCTATGCAATAAAAAACTAAAATTAATCAAATAATTTAAGAGTTTCTTTTTACATTCTAGAGTTGTTTAATATATCATTGAATACATTCATATGATTCAAAAATTAGTTAACAATGACAATAATCTGATGATACATGGTTAAAGAAATAAAGAGCGCTTGAGATGCTATTATCGTAGCAAATCTAAATAACTGTTTTGGTTCTCCACGAGTAGTCCTTTGCCATGTTGTCCCTTCTTAAATCGGTGCAATATGAACAGTCCATCATGATATACCTTCACTTGCTTTGGAAGTTTGTCTCCAAGTGGCGCATCACTCACACTCAATGAATCCGTCTCCATGTATGTGTTGGATCTAGATGCTTCCTTAGAAGGGGTGAATACAAATTATTAAAAATCGTTAATTTTTCTTTTCTTGAAATAAAATATAAAACACGATTTGTGTTAAGCACAACAAAAATCTGATTTTAAGATCATGAAAATTGGAGAAATGTAAACTAAATCATCATTATAAAAATCTTTTTCAAGATACAAAATTTTGATCTTTATAACGCAAAGAATAAATCTTGTCGTTTTCTATACTGACTCTTCAAGAACCGGTGGCCCTAGCCAATCCACCCATGGATTGACCTCACGCTTCCTAGACCTACACCTAAGTCTAGTTGCCACACTCGAGGCAAGTTTCTAGCTCTAGACAAATTCCTAGATCGAGTCGGCACATGCGAGGTGAATTCCCACACGACACAAGATAAGTAGTCAACTCTCAAATCAAATGAAAAATACAAGAGAGAGATATACAATTTCTATAGAAAACTCCCTAATAGTGATGTCGGAGGAAGATGAGGAAGGGCTGCTCAAAATATTCGTCGTAGAATTCAAACCCTTTGCTTGAATGATGTCGTTTAGCATCGATCTTCCTTCGTATCCTTTGGCGTTGAAGCTAGAGAGTATTGGAGGCTCTTGGGGCGGCTAGGGTGACCATTTCTCTGAAATTTCTCGTGTTGGAATGATGATCCCGATAGTATAAAATGTTGATCCCGATAGTATAAAATGTTTTTATAATTCTCTGGGAGTTATCCCGATAGTATAAAATGTTTTTATAATTCTCTGGGAGTTATCGCCTGCGGTTGCAGGTACTGCCACTCGATAACTTCAAAATATGAGTCCATACACTTTTTTCCCCCTTCAGAATGACAGAGTCTTCCATATGGAGGTTGGAGCCAAGGTAACGTTGGGCGGTAATGAGCTATCATGGGTCGATAACAAAATTGAATTCCCCGTTCTTCTTTCCCTCCAAGCCGCGCTGAGACGTGTTATTGCCATAATAAAACTTTTGCACTTTTGCCAGTCGGTAAGGACTATCACCGGCGGTAGCTGTTGGGAATCTCCATTCCCAACAGTAGCCTCATTCTTGAGTTATTTATGACAACCTCCAATTATTCTAAGTCCATAACAAGTCTTGAATGCCAGTCGACGTACATTGAGTGCTATTGTCGGGCGGTAGTGGGTACTGCCGGTGGCAGGCTATTATTTTATCCTTGGACTCGTCGTTTTAGCGCGGTTCTTGCTGTATCTTGTATGTCTTGTAGCATAAGTGATTCCTGGATCGGCACACTACAAAATATTTGCAAAGATATTATCAAATACACATCATGATTTGTTATTCTCAAACCAAAGTTGTGTCGAACAAGATGCGTCAGACCATATTCCATCAAACTCCCTATTTTGATAATAACAGATCCCGAGATTGGGAAATAAATAATTAAATAAAAATAGTGTTCAAAGTTATGTGCATATGAGAATCATGGAGTAAATGACCAGGATATTAATTTGGTAATCATGTAAGAATGATTGATACAGACTTTATTTAACTTCCCCTAAATAGACCTCCCCCAAGTTAGAGATCTCCCCCTAAATGTGATATTTCTCAATTTGTCATTTCTCTCTCCTTTGTTATTAACAAAAGCGGGTATCACAACCGTAGAGGAAATAATCATTATAATGCGGAACGAATTATAAAAACAATAATTGTGAAAACAACGGGAGAATCGTGAAAAGCATAGAGTACAACAAATATTATCATGAAAACCCTTCAGTAAAATAAAGTTATTACGATCATAGTTGAAGCTTTTAAATTCTATATATATAAGAATGTACAACTTAATATATGTAAAATCAAGATATAACTATTGCAATGTTATATGATTTGAAAGATAAGCAAAGAGACATTATAGTTAGCCGAACAAGTAATCTAGAATTTTTACATACAATGTAAGAGATATTTAATAATGTTTATGATTCAATTTTTATGTGCGGAAGTGTTACAAAAAACATTGAAGTGTGCATAAGTACAAAACATCAAGATTGATACGCCATGGAATAATCAATAATACATATCAACATGCAATGTTGTACACTGAAAAAAATATCATTCAGAGTAAAATCACTTAACTTTTATACACATAAAAGTACTACTACCAAGTTGATTTGCACACACATGATCATTAACTTATCAGGGATATGGAGTAATGCTTGGTGGATCACCACATACAAGAAATAGATTTCATATAATAAAGTGATCTGAGGTACCAAATAGAAGTGAGTGTAGCCATTAAAATTATGTTTGCACAAGATAAATAAAATTTAAACCAAGGTGCTCAACCTCATTATGCTTATGAAAACTTATCAGGAGAGGGAGTAGTGTTTGAGATGTGTCCTTGCCATTCTTCTCATTTTTTGATAACATGAATAAGGTGCCCAAATTCATTGAAATCTGCTTACATTGATCGATTCACTTTCAATTGTATACAAGCATGTAGAAAATTAACTACATATCTCGTAATTTTTAGGAATATCCATGGATCGCATGAAGGCAATTCGATGAAGTATTAATGATTTAGCTAAACATAATTAACATATGCATGCAATCTAAATTATTATCATGAGTAGCAACAATGGCGAGTGATATGCGTGATTTAAACATTATTTCAAAGAAAACATTACACATACATAAAGACATGTAAACATTATGCCACAACTTCCTACATTATATTATCAAGTTTCATTAAAGATTGAGTAGCATGAAATATAACTACAATGAACACTAAGTTTAAGCAATGCAAATCAAATATTGTAATGAATTTGAAAGAGTTAATATACACCATACTATTCATTTGCGTTTTAGCTTAGCAGATTTTTTTTATTTTTTATTTTATTTTTCTTAAAACAAAAATAAGAAAACACAAAAAGGAACACAAAACAACGAATAAAACGTATTATTGGCATTTTAAATTATCTGATTTTTTTAATGTTTGAATAGTGAAAAGCAAAATATGAAAAAATATGAAAAGCAAGCAAAAAATAAAAGCAAGTACTGTTACAAAGTTGAGTTATATCAAAACAACTTTAGTTAGGTGTACAATGCTCATAAGTCGCAAAAGTACACTCAATGGGACCTACCGCTGACAGTACATGCTATCACCATACTGTATCTCACAGAGATTGAAAAAAGTGGGCTCAGAAGTCGAAGTGGGAGAGTGAAAAGATGTGAGGGTAGGGTAATAGTGTGCTCGAGAAATGTTGGAATAGAGAAGTTGGAGATAAGAGAGCTGACTGACAGGAGGGGGTCTCCAAGAAACGGCGGGGAGCATAAAAAGCTTGTGGTGCAGTGTGAAAAGTTGGCGAACCGTCAAGTGGAGCCTCTGTCGCGAATTTGTTGGAAGCCGAGCAGATTGGAGGGCAACCAGTGCAAATCAGAACATGGGGGTATTAGGGGGTGCATGCCGCGTTCGACAGTGAGATAACGAAGGGATTGCTTGGAAAGGAGGAAGCGACAGTGTTTCCGATGGTTGAAGACCCGGGGGGGGGGGCGACGACGGGATGAGGGGAGGAGAGGAGGCTCATCGGGAAGCAGAGAGGCCGACATGAGTTGTTATGGGGCATGTGGAAGAAACCGACGACGAAGCGCAAGCGCCATGGAAAGGAGGTTATCCATAGCAACTTCGATTTGATCATATCGAGCATGCACCGAGTCCGGAAGGAGAGCCATACCGAAAAAAGGAGGTGACGACTGTTGGAATGCGACATGAGGTTCTGGAGGGTCGCCGAAATGCTGCAGGAGTCGTAGGTCGGCTGCTGGAATATGAAAGGAGGTGCTGGAGGACTGCTGGGAAGCACAGGAAAGTGCATGAGGTCGACGGGATGCTGATAGAGATGTTGGGAGGTTGTAGGAGCCGCTGGAGGTGCGACCGGACACGACAACGACAGAAGGCGGTACAGGGCACGACTGGAGCGACTTTGTTTGCGTCGATCTGTAAGGGGAAGGCTGATGACGGATGGGCGACAACAAGGAGGCCAGCCCGAATGAATGAACGAAATGCGGCTGTAAGCGATGTCAGCGTGCGTGGTCGATGACGACAAGAGGGCAGTCAGGAGCGGTAGACCCACCGTGAGGGTCGAGCCCCAAGGGGCGTGGTTGACATAGGTGTCATCGAGCGGAATCAACGCCATGTCGTGCGAGGAGAGCGACGCTGGAGTGGAGAGGAGTCGTTGAAGACACGAAATCAGTGGATCGAATCACATAAAATCGAGCAGTGCTGGAACTAACGTGGGAACCAATCAGGTACGGGCTGGAATAGGATCCAAATCCCATTAGGGTTTCAGCGGAAATCCTAAAGAAGTGGCAGGTCGGACCAATTGATATGCAATAGCCGTATCAAGATTGTGGGAGAGATCTCAGTAACTTTCTCGCAAATTGCCGTTGGAGAAGGTTTTGCCGAGTGGTGTGGATGTGTTTACAATTTTAGTAAAGCGTGTGTACATTGCATCTACCTCTTCATCGATCTCCATGCGAAAGTGCTCATATTTCGGTTCCAATCGGAATAACTTTTGACTCCTTGACCTGCGAAGTTCTTTCATGCATTAATTAAAGTAATCTTCAAATAACTTCATCGATCTCCATGCGAAAGTGCTCATATTTCGGTTCCATTCGGAATAACTTTTGGCTCCTTGACCTGCGAAGTTCTTTCATGCATTAATTAAAGTAATCTCCAAATATCAAAGACAGTTTCACAACTACAAGTGCCATTAAACTCAGTTATATCTAATGCGCAAAATAAAGAGTTCATAGCCTTAACGTTATTAGAACACCTATGTTTATCAAAATCATCACACTTATCTTTTGGTTTTTCTGACTTTATTTTCAACTATCATAGACGGTGGTGTATAACGTTTCTTAATCATGTACCCCACGCCCACGTCTAAAGTCGTAAGAAAATATTTCATTATAGTTTTTCAATAGGTATAGTCGGTGCCCGTGAAGAGTGGGGGGCGTATTATACCTTGACCCTCGTTAAAAGTAAAATCATGATTTGCCATTTCTCATGGTTGTCATACCTTCTAAGAAAACCTGCTATGATACCACTTATTGGATCGAGAGACTTTCTTAGAAGGGGTGAATTTTGATTATTAAAATTATTAGTTTTTCTTTTCTTGAAATAAAATATAAAACAAGATTTGAGTTAACTACAATGGAAATATTATTTTAAGATCATGAAAATCAGAGAAAAGAAAATTAAATCATCATTATAAAACTGTTTTCCAGATACAAAATTTGATCTTTATAACGCTAAGATTGTTGACGATGAAACCTAAATCTTGTCGTTTTCTATGTCAACTCTTTCCAAGAACCGGTTGGCCCTAGCTAATCCACCCTCGGATTGGCCCTAGCTAATCCACCCTTGGATTGGCCTCACGCCCCCGAGGCCTACACCTAAGTCTAGTCGCCACACTCGAGGCAATTTCCTGTCCTAGACTTACTCATTGATCTAGTCGCCACAGGCATGTGAATTCCCACACGGTACAAGATAAGCAATCAACACTAAAATCAAATGAAAAAAAAATGCAAAATAGAGATATAACATTTCTATAGAAAACTCTCTAATAGTGATGCTGACGGAGGATGAGGAAGGGCCGCTCGAAATAGTCGTCATAGAACACGAACCCTTCGCTTGAATGATGTTGTTTAACACCGATCTTCCTTCATATCCTTTGGCAGTGAAGGTAGGGAGTACTGAAGGCTCTTGAGGTGGCTAGAGAAACCCTTTCTCTGAAATTTCTCGTGTTGGAGTGAAGATCCCAAGAGAATAAATGTATTTATAATTCTCTTGGAGCTACCAGCAACGATTAGGGGTGCAAACGAGTCGAGCTCGACAAAATAGCTGGCTCGAGCTCGAGAGCTCGGCTCGAGCTCGAGAGTTTGACATTTAGTTTAAATTAATATTATTAAATTATATATATATATCGTATAATTATCATATTGTTTAATAATTATATATTAAATAAATGTTAGGGGTCTCTAAAATCTATATTATTCAATAATATATATTATTATTATTATCTCTAAGAAAGTAATGCAAACAAATTACAATAAATAAAGTTATTATTATTTAAAAATAAAAAAGCTCGCGAGCGGGCTCGCGAGCTCATGAACAAGCATTAATAGGGCTCGAGCTCGGCTCGAAAGCAAGCTCGAGCTCGACAAAATCGAGGTCGAGTCGAGTTTTTTTTCGAGCCGACTTGTCGAGCTCTCGAGCTTGCTCAACTCAACTTGCACCCCTACCAACGATAACAGCTACCGCCGTGCGATAACACCAAAATATGATTCCCCGCGCCTTTGTAGAATGGAGCTAACACTAGGTGGTAGTGAGCTATTTCAGGGCAGGAGTGAAATTGAATTCCCCACTTTTCTTTCCGTCCAAGCCGTGCTGAGACACGTTATTGCCATAATAAGACTTTTCCACTATCACCAGACGATAAGAGCTATCGCCAACGATAGCCTCGTTCTTGATCTTTTTATGGCAACCTCCAATTTCTTTAAGTCCACAACAAGTCTTAAATGCCAATCGACGTACATCGAGTTCTATCACTGGGCGATAGTGAGTATTGCTAGCGGTATGCTGTAATTTTGGCTTTTGACTCGTCGTTTTAGCTCGGTTATTGTTGTGGCTTGATGTCTTGTACCATAGGTGATTACTGGACCTGCACACTCCAAAACACTTGCAAAAATAGATTATATATATATCAGGATTTGTTATTCTCAAACCAAAGGTGTGTCGAGCCATGTTCCAACAATATGGTCAAGGAAGGAGAAGTTGATACCCGACGAAGGACTGTTTGATCGGCACAAACATGAGTTATCCTATTAATTGTCGCAACTACTCGAGGCAATGATATTTCTCGATTTGAAATTATTATTGCTTTTAAATATTTGTTAAGGATAAACATTTGGACTCCTCGCATTCCACAAAATCATCAAATATTTTATTTTAAAGTTTTATGTGGAGAGTAGTCGCGATCAAAATGCTAAGTCCTTCGTCGTAAGTGATTTTTGGATCTCATTCGTGATAAACATCTTATTTTACTTCGCATCTCACTGCATCACCATCTATGATTTCAACAGGCTCATCTTCTTCAGCAGCCGCAAGCATATCTGGTTCCAATTCCACCACAACACATGCATTGTCTACAAGCGTTGGTACCATTGGTTTAGGGTTTGTGATCTTTCTGTAATAGTAGTGGAGTAAATACATTTTCTTCTTTTTTATCGTGATCTAGAAACTATTTTTGTAATCCATGCATTTATTGTTGCAGATATACACCTTCAGGTAGTTTGACTGCATCACAAGCACCAAAGTTACCCTCAGAGGTTTCTGGAAAGACTGTTGAGGAGGTATTTAATCTGCATCTATTCTATTACTTTTTCACTTAATGCAGATTCATGCACCAAGCTTCCTTTATTTATGCGTGGTGGGGCCGTTTTGGTGCTAATTAATATTGTCAAAGTTCAAATATGCTTTGTAAATGACTAAACCAAGTTTGTATGGAGGATAGAGTAATAACACAATTCAATATTCTTTTTTAGCATGAACTAACTGATAGAATCACCTTTGAATTTTATATTCTCTTTACTTTTTGATAGCTTGTTGATGTAAACCTACTCTAATAGCATTTCAATATATTGTACTTACACTGATGATATGATATGGATCTGATGTTGGTCAATTGAAAAGTTCTTAATGGCTAAGCTCAACAATGAGGAAATGTGAATGTCAAGATAGATATGTGAAAAAATAGAGGGAAACTGAATTAATGACCATCTACATTGGATGAGTTATGACAAATTATGTTAGGTAGAGTAACTTTCCTTCCTTCCCCATTCTCTTACAATTATTCCTTCCATCCCATTGGTGAAACCAAGAGGAAGGAGTGCTAGCCGTTTCTCGAGGCGAAACTAAGAAGAGCAAAAAGAAGGCTTGGTTTTTTTTATTCGTGAATTCAAGTGGAGATACTTCCAAAGGGAAATTATCAAGCAAGATGAGATCTTTCCTCCTTAACTTTAGATTTTGTCATATCTTGTTTTGTTTTCATCTGAAAGCTTGATATAGATATATGACGAAGAAGAGTTGGAGCTATTAAACTTTAATTAGATTGAATGGTGTTGTTTTTATGATATTTTTGATTTAGTCTCTGTTTGACACAATGGCGGCGGTCGTGAACGTAGCAGTCGGTGGTGATGGTCGTAAATGCAGTGGTTGGAAACAGTGGTCACGAACACAGTTTCGTTGTTTGAAGGAATTGTGTTTTCTGTGATGTCAAGAACGAGAATGCAGTTTTATTTGTTTGGCGGTATGAAACAATGGTGGCGGTTGAGCTCACAATTTGCAGCTAACATAAAATGAAGTTGAAATTGTTCATATCCTCATTCTTTCCTCTTTGTTGAACTTCACCTGCACATTGTTGAAGCAATTAATGAAACTTTTATAATCATCACAAGCAAAATTCAACCTAAAAACCACTTGAAAATTCATACATAGAAGGAGGTAACATCATAAGCAGAATAAACAACCTAAAAATCGGGATCTGAAAGCTTCAACAAGGATTGTACATTTGTACCTGAGAGTGAACAACGATTGATTTCATCATCGAGATAATCGTCGATCTGCGACAAACGGAAGCAACGAACCAAGATTATCGCTGAGATCGTCGATCTGCAGGATCTTCTGGAGGTGGTGAACGGAATGCCGCTCGTCGTTCTGCAGGAGGAGCGGTATAGTTCTAGGGCATCGTCGAGAGCACGCGAGAGGAGAACTTCTTTCAGGAACCACGGATCCACGTGCAGACAAAAAAATGAGATCGTATTTTTAGATTTGCGAAAGCTGGGGAGGAGGCGCGACCCCATTATGCTATTATTCTTCATTTTGTAGGACCTAGCGTTTTGAATCTGCCGCGCCAAACGATTCAGAAATTGTGGCGGCGTTTTTAAATAAACGCCACCACACTAAATCCGCTGCCCCAAACAGTCCCTTATAGTGCATGAAAAGAAATAAATATGAGATTTTCTACCTGAGCTCTTAACTCCTAGTTGCATGCTATAATGCACGAGGACAGAAATGTGAAATGAGGTACGATACAATATTGATACAAGATTCGTGATTTTCAAAAAAATATGACACGGTATACATTTTTGAATTTAATTATTGAAATATAGATACAAGTTCAAACTAAGAAATATGTAATATTCATGTTATCTTCATTTTTTTCAATCATTATATCTTACATATTATATATTAAATGAAGAGAAAGTTTGTGCAAATCGTATCATATTATAGATAGGACTTATGAATGAACTATGTAATCAATTGACTCCCACCACTTATTATCCAAACACATGCCTTTCTACATATCATCATCACAACGTACACACTTTTTGAGTATTTTTGAGCATACCTTAGTGTATCCAAGAGTATTAGAAACTTTTTTAATTTAAATTAAAAGAAATTTTTTTCCAAAAGTTTCGGGGACAGTTTGCGAGAGTTTCTAGGAGTTTCCTAAGTCTGAAATGTTCCGGATACGATATGTAAAGCTGTTCAAGTATTTGTGCTTCATTGATTGCATGCCATTAAATATTAGTTTGATCTACTATGAAGATGGAGTTTGATGCTATCTTATGCCTAGAATTTCCCTTCCTAGTATTTTAATGATGTGGAACAAGCAATATTTTTAGCCTTTTAAGTCCGTGAAATCTACTTTGAATGTCTTGAGGATTGTTAGAATGATTTCATTAAATTTTTTTGAAACTTTTGTAGTTGCAATGTATGTTTACGCCTTGCGAACATGTCACACGCCGCTCAGACGATCGACCTCAATACGTGAGAGCTATCGTAGAGATGCGGCGACCCTTATGGGTTATTTTGTATTCGTAGTTAATTATGCATTTGTCCTTGTGTATTTTTGTCTTGTAGCGGGTCTCCATCTATATAAGGAGCCCATGGCGTAAGAGTAAAGGCATCTTGGTCATTGTCTAGGTCTAGATTCTCATAGGAGAGTTGGCTCTTAGAGGGATCTTGCTCTCAAGAGTTAGTATTGAGCATGTCTTGATAAGTTGTATCTCGTAATTTAATTCAATTGTTTGTTGACGATTGCCAGTGCTATCAACTGGTCTGATCTGTGGCTCCCCGTCGGCTGCTCCTTTTGCCGTCGGACATCAACAACCTCCCTTTCTTCAACCGTGACAACTATTGCGCCCTCACTGTAAAGCTGCTTTGACCGAATCGATGGCACCACGATCGATATCCTGGCCATGGCGCATGCGATTCATTGCCGACTTCTTTCCTTTCCTCCGATGCGGGCCCTAGCTTCCTCCACTACCCAGACACCCAACAATACACTTTCTACTTGAGCGGACAAGGAACCCACTGTCCACAATGCTCCCAACTTCAATCCCGATTTGTGCGTACGAGGAACACACCTTTCACAATGCTTCTCTTCATCGCTTATGGCCCCACCAGCAGCGCTTCGGGCTGGGGCACCCTCCTCCTGCAGTGCTCCTGACTTTGATCCCACTGACGCTGCATCTTCATCTTCTCAGTCCATCCCTAATTTCGGTCCGCTTCCATTTACTTATGCCACCCACGTCGTCTTAGTCGTCCCTGGCAACATTCTCCAGTTTCATTGGCCCCCGCACCAAAGCTCACGTACGTCGCCCTTCCCCGCTGAGCTTGAGCATGCCGCTTCCATTTTCTCGCCAGCTATACATGCTGTGCTAATTGCTTTCCCCTCCCCGTTCCCACCTTTGTTTTTTTCCTTTTCCAATGAGCCCCCCCCCCCCCCCCCCCCCCCCCCCCACACACACACACCCACACACACACACACACACACACACACACAAACACGTTCAATCCCATGCCACACGACATCTCACCAGGTAACCGTGCATATCCTTGCATCCCCATGCCTCTCCAGCCCCTGTCCCGCGTTGTGGATCCTGCCTTCTATAGATCCCTTGCCTCTTTAACATTTAGTTCTACTTATTTACTCTTTTACACGAGGTCAACTCCATCTTCCCACCATATGTCTATTTTTTAATTTTAAATATCTATTTCTCTCCACCATCTATATCCTCTTCAAATTCTTTAGGGCACCACTTAACTTCCACTGCTACCTTTTTTGCAACCATTAATTTCGCGCATAAAATCGCCAAATCCCCCGACAAGTTTGTGTTGTTGCTTTTTAGATTGTCTCGGCTCTGACCGAGGTCGTGTCCCAATTGGCGCATTTCCATCATAACAATAGTCTTCCAGACTCCCTCTCGCTCGACCTTGGGGACAAGGTTAATTTTCAGGATAAGTGTGTTGATACGTTTATGCCTTGTGAACAGAAGGCACGTGCGCTAGGAAGATCAACCTCACTACGCGAGAGTTCTCTCAGTGATGCAACGACCCTTATGGATTATCTTGTATTTGCAGTTAATTATGCATTTGTCCTTTTATGTATTTTTGTCGTGTCGCGAGTCTCCATCTATATAAGGAGTCCATAGTAAAAGTGTAAAAGCATCTTGATCATTGTCTAGGTTTAGACACTTATAGGAGAGTTGCCTCTTAGAAGGATCCCACCCTCAAGAGTTTGTATCGAACATGTCTCGATAAGTTGTATCTCATATTTTAATTAAGTTGTTTGTTGACGATAGTTGGAGCTATCATAATGCACTCCCAATACACTTATATCTCATGATCTACAAACTAGATTCTTTTGATTTCAACAACTTTGGTTTGTTAACATAAAATCTTAAAATTTCCTTGATCAACAGGTATAAATCTTTAGAATAAAAGATTTAAAAAAAGTACTAGTCCGAACTTGTATCTTTAGATTTACTGGTTTTGCATTGTTCCTAGCATAAGTTTTTCGTATTCCGCAATGCATTAGATGTTTAATGAAAACTCAACAATAATGCCAAACTATGTTTTGGTTTTTATTTTTGCCCCTTTGTGCTGTAGTTTTTATAGGCCGATAGTAGCTCCGGATTGGGACCTCGTTCGTGGCCGTGAGAGATGGAAGTCGAGGAGGAGATTGAAGTTCCCCTTATTAGATCCGCGGGAACCTATGGTAGAATCTTGGAGGGGGAGGAATCTATCGAGATAGTGAAGATCGACGGACTGTAGGGGGCACGACGTGCGACTGCACGACATGTTTATTAGGGCACGACAAGATTTTTAGGAAAGAAAGAGCGCGCGCGAGAGAGAGGAGAAATTAGAGATAGGAGAAAATAGAGAGACTTTGGATAATAATTGCTTTCGTTCTCATTTTACCCATTCCTTCCTAAGTAGGAAGGATCAAAATGTATAAGTCTATTTAGGTTCCCCAAAATGAAAGGAGCGACATGAAATAAAAAGCACGTCGCCCTCCGCTAGTCCGCGCTTGTCGCCCTCCCCTAGTCCGGGCTTGTCGTCCCGCGACAACGGTGGTAAGTGACGCCCCAATGTGGGTCCGTAACATGCGTGTCCGTAACATCTCCCTCCTCGTTAAGACCAAGCATGTCCTCAAGCTTGTCATCTAGCTGTGGTGGGAGGTGTACCAAGGGGGCAGAGGGGGTTTGAACGTGAAACTGTTTCAGTTGGGAGATGTTGAAGACGTCGTGAATGTGGGATTCCAGTGGAAGATGGAGGCGAAAAGTAACCTCGCCAATGCGATGGAGGATCTCGAAGGGGTCGTAGAACTTTGGTCCCAATTTGTGGTATGGGGTCCGGGCGGCCGAGGTCTGACGGTAAGGGAGGCGCCTGAGCCATACCCACTCTCCCGGGGCAATGACTAGCTTGTGATGGCCCCGATTGTAAGCAGTTTCGATACGCGCATGGGCTTGATGAAGACATCCTCCTGCTAGGGAAAGAATCTGGTCCCGGTCCTGAAGCTTGCAGTCGACATCGTCCCGGCGGGCTGTTCTGCTCTCGTTGGACAATAGGGCAGGGGAATCTTGTCCGTAATTCAGGTGAAAGGGCGTTGTCTGCAACGAGGTATATTGGGAGATATTGTAACAATATTCCACTCACGGAAGCTAGTGGGCCCAGTCCTTGGCCGATCCCCGGTGATGCAACACAAGTACATCTCCACTGTGCGATTGACGACCTCCGTCTGACCATCAGACTGCGAATGGGAGGCAGAGGAGAAGGAAAACTTGGTATCACATAGACTAAACTATTCCTTCTAGAAATTGCGTGAATACCTTGTCCCGGGCCAAGACAATGCTCTCGGGAAGGCAATGGTGACGAAAAACCTTCGCGAAGAAGGCATGGGCGCCTCCGTTGTCAGTGGTCTGCATAACAATGAAGTATGCTCCCTTCGAAAAACGGTCGACCACGACCATACTGATAGACTTCTCGTGCGAGGTGGGCAAGCCCTCGATGAAGTCCATCGAGATGTTGGCCCAAATCTGTGTGGGGATTGACAGTGGATGAAGAAGACCGGCCGAAAGGAGATGCTCTGCCTTATGTTGTTGACGGACTGTGCAAGTGACAACAAAATCCCGGACCCTGCCCCGTAGGCCCTTCCAAAAGAAATTGGCGCGGATTTGTTGAAGGGTTTTGCATACTCCTTCGTGACCCAAGGTGTGGGTTGCCTCCACTATTTTGCAAATGAGGGGGTGGAAGGGAGCAAATACACGCCCCCTTTTAATGCACTAAGCCCTCTTGCACTGTCTAGTGAGCTGAAACACGTCCTTTAGAAATCCACCAACTGAGCTCCACGAGAACCAGAGAGTCTTGAGACTCCTGACACAGCCGAAGGAGGATCGTGGGGGCGGGCATGAATATGACACAAAGTAGACCGTCCGCCTAGTCGCGGCGAGAGAGCACTGACTGCATGGTTCAAGGCGTCGACTTTGTACTCTACATGGAAGTCAAAGCCCAAAAGTTTGCTCACCTAACGCTGTTGGGGAATGGTGCTGGCACGTTATTCGAGTAGGTGCTTGAGGATGAAATGGTCCTTTTTGTCAAAAAAGGTTTTCCCCATAATTATGTCTGCGAGTGCTGCACCGCCTTGGCTAGGCCGACCAACTCGAGCCCATAAGATGGTAGTTTCTGTTGGTGAGCCACTGTCTTGCGATCGGGTGGTCCGCCAGCTGTAGTATCGCGCCACAACCTTGTCTCGATGCGTCACATTCAATGAGGAACTCTTGCGTGAAGTCGAGCGGGCTGAGGATTGGGGCGAGGATCAAGGTCTGCTGGAGGGCTTGGGTGGCATGATCGCTCCAGAGGACCAGGGGGGATGCAATTGTGCTGTAGCTCAGAATGAAACAATGGTAGTAGCTCGTCAGACCCAGGAAACCCCGTAACTACCGTAGGGATTGGGGTACTGGCCAGGCTGCCACCCTGTGAATCTTTTCGGTGTATGCCGAAACACCCGTGCTGTGGATCACATGGCCCAGGTAAGCAACTTGGTCTGTCCCGAAGGAGGTCTTAGTCCGCTTCAAAAATAGTTGATGTAGGCGGAGGAGAGGAGCTCTCGGATGCCGCAGGTGTTCTTACCAGGTCTTGCTATTCACCAAAACATCGTCCAAGAAAACAAGAACATAACGACGAGGTTGCTCGTTGAATACCTTGTTCCTCATGGACTGGAAGGTAGACAGATCATTGGTAAGCTCGAAGGTCATTACCAGAAACTTAAAATGCCCGTGGCGAGTGCGAAAAGCCGTCTTATCCATGTCCGCGGGGGCCATGCGCACTTGATTTTAACCCCAACAGAGGTCGAGCTTGGAGATGGATCGGGCGCCATGGATCTCATCCAACAATTCCTCCACTACAGGAACTTGTCCTTCACAGTCTTGACGTTCAACTCCCGATAATCCACGCAAAACCGCCAAGTGGCGTCCTTCTGAACCAAAAGAGCAGGGGAGGAAAATGGCGAGATGCTATGGCGGATGATGCCATGCTGTAGCATGGCACTGCATTGTCTCTCGATCTCGTCCTTCTGTCGGAAGGGATTGTGATAAGGCCTCACTACGACGGGGGCAGTGTTTGGGAGGTGGCAGATGCGGTGATTGTGGTAACGCGGTGGAGGTAGTCCCTGAGGAGGGATCAAGATGTCCCTAAACTTCTGCAGCAGGTGATCGAAGTTGTCGTGCGGCTATCGACCGGAAGATATGCAGAATGCCCGATGCGACTTCCCCATCAAACAACCCTGCCAAACTGTCCGCTCGCCTCCCTGCTGCCAAGTCACAGTGAGACGATCAAAATACCACGTTAGGGGACCGAGGGTACGCAACTAATGAACACCCAAGACCACCTCGAAGCCCCGGAGAGCAATAACCAAGAGGTCCACCTTGGAGCGGTACCCTTCCCCACTTGGCAGATACCCACACACTCTATTGTGCTCCTATTGCCCACAACCACACTCAAACAGGGACGACTTGTCATGGTCAGGTTGAGCCGGCTTGCGATCTCTGCGTTAATGAAGCTATGCGTGCTCCCGGTGTCCAGCAAGGTGACCAAGGATGACCAACGAGAGCCGAAAGCTGAAGAATCTCCCCGGAGTGTGGCCCATCAATGGCGTGAAGGGAATTCTCAGGATCTCGAAGGTCTTACTCTTTCTCTGATGGGTCGTCCATCTCCAAAAAGAACAGATGATTGCACTTGTGGCCGTGCATGCAGGTTTTATTGCAGTTTTAACACGGGCCCTTAACACGGGGGTCGACCATCTCTTGGGAGGAGAGACGACGAATGGGTGGGTGGGGGGCACTTTCCTTTCTCGTAGCAGGTGGGAAGACCACATGCTGTAAAGGCGGTTCAAAGCCATGGGAGGGGCCCTCCCTGCCCCGTTGGCCGTTGTAAGGCCGATCTATCAACAAACATTTCTCACAAAGGCAGATAATACTCATAACGGTGGTAAGGTCGGCAGGTGTCTGAAACTCCACGTCGAGGTGCAAACGCTCATGGAGGCCCGCCATAAAGATGGGCATCTGAAGGGCCGGGGGTACGAAAGGAGCACAAGCAAGGAGAACCTGAAACCGCTCTAGATAATCATCTAGGGGGCCCGTCTGTTTGATGGAGACTAGGTCGTTAATGGGGGC